>OV884027.1:27617454-28893525 GCA_930367265.1 Catocala fraxini | reverse complement strand
TATACAAATTGCAGCCTATTACATAATATTGTTGACTAGCCAGGGTTGTTCTGTGTGGAACCAGTGAAACAACTCTTGACTTATCACGTTTTAAAATCGGTCTAAAGTCAGTAACTTTATGCTTGCGGAGTACAACAGATAGGACAAAAAGCTTCCTGACCGTCAGAACAGAGCACTCGGAGTATAATAAATCAGTACTGTATCTTCGAGGTCGACCAAACATCACTTTTAATATAGCCCGTTGGGCACGCTCTAGTGGTAAAAGAGTAGCCTTTGCAATACCACCCCAAACAACTATACAGTATTGCAATAGAGACTGAGCAAGGGCATAATAAACACATAACAAAGTTTTAGGATCAGCTGAACTTCTAAGCTTTCTAAAAACTGGGATTAGTTTCCTAATACGGTTAGTAATTTGGTTTACATGTGCTGTCCAGTTTAGCGTGCCGTCTATAATGAGCCCCAGGTACTTAATATTTTGAGCACGGTCAAGCTTAGGACAGTTACATTTAGCTTGTAGGTCACAAGTGTGTGCAGTGACTTGAAATTCAGTTCCCGGTTGAGTATTAGAACGAAGAGTGAAGGTGAGGTATTTTGTTTTATCTACGTTCAGAGTCAGTAAATTACCTTCAAGCCATTTCGTAATTTCATTAAGCGCGTGCTCTGTGCAATGTTGAGCTTCCCTCCAATCTTCCCCATGCACAATCAATGCAGTGTCATCTGCGTAAGTAATAATGTTGCAATTGGGTAGTGACTTTGTACACAGGCTGTTGATGTACAAGACGAAGAGGGTAGTACCAAGCACGCTTCCCTGTGGTACACCAAAAGATAGAGATGCCTGAGCACTCATATCATTGCATATTTTTACACACTGAGTGCGGTTTGTGAGGTAAGAACGGAAAATATCTAGTACTACTCCGCGCACACCAATCGATTCCATTTTAGTAAGCAGTAGTGGAATAGAGACAGTGTCGAAGGCCTTCGATAGATCCAAAAACACTCCTATAACTTTCTTTTTATTGTCAAGATTTCTAACAATCATCTCAGAAAGTAATAAGGCTGCATCCTCGGTTGATTTGTGTTTGTTGTATTCGTTGTTGTAATAACATAAAAGTAATCATATATAACGTTAGCTTATAGGTTGTGTGAGCATATAAATAATAATAGATGCTATAAACCGCTATCAATGTTACTGATAATCTATCCGTCAGCGAATTCGTGCAAAAAATCCAAGTAAGATTCTTCTAGTTTATTTGTTATGCGATTTGGTTAATATAATTATAATAAATAATTATGTATTATTGGTCACAGTTAACTGAAGTAGCCACGATTGTAGTTATTTATATATTTAATATACTAGATTTTCAGAGTAGTTGCGTGTAAAATTAGGACACAAGGAAATTTTATATAAATTGACACACAAGCATTATTCCATGTTTAACAAACATTTAAAAAAATAAGGTGTCGTATTGAAAGCATATATTTGTTAAGTATGTTACCAATTTTTGATTACAGGTATACTCATTTTTATAAATATTTTTCTTTTAAAATATGTGATTTTATTTTTGCTACTTATGAATTATGTCATCAGAGTATTTATTGTACGTGTGCTAGTTAATTAAGGGATTTAATATAATGACTACCAAAAACACTAATTGCGCAGCAAAATATGCTTACTAAAATATATCATAACGAGCACCACCATGCCTCAAATCACTGCATACCGTCTCGGAAGGGTTAGGTTATGTTAGGTTCCGACTTATTTTGATCTCTTTAAATATAATGCGGTTTTAATTTTGGTGATCATTTACTATTTTTGACTATTTTTGACTGTTATATTTTACTATATCTGGTGATAAGTTAAACATAAACCGTAAATTAATAACAATAATATTAAAACTAGCTAATTTTTATATTATAATTTTTAGATAAGATTGTATGAAATTATTCTATATAAAAAAATACAAAAATATTACACATTTTTGAGTATGAAATCTGATTTCATGTTAAATATTTATTTATTTATTTATTTCACCAAAAATGAACCTTATAAATCAAACATAAAGAGCATGCATGTACATTATTATCCTTAAAACTAAGATATTTTCTTTAGAAATTGCATTTGGATATTATGTATCTAAATTAGGCTTTTTAACAATAAGTTCGGTACCTTCTGAACTAGTTGAAACTGTATCTCAGAAGGTAACTGTTCATCAGTGCTAATAATATACTAACTTACAAAAATATATATTTAATCTTCTTCTATCTTCTTCTATATATATAAAAGAAAGTCGTGTTAGTTACACCACTTATAACTCAAGAACGGCAGAACAGATTCGGCTGAAAATTGGTAGGGAGGTAGCTTAGAGCCAGGAAATGGACATAGGATACTTTTTATCCCGTTCGACAGAGTTCCCGTGTGACTTGACATGAAACGTCAGTCACTATAAAACGTGGTATAACAAAAAAGAATCAGACTCGGAATAACAAAACGCAAATGACAGCTATGTAATTGACGTAAAATGACAGCTATGTATTGACGTATGGATGACAATTTGATATTTGTAAGAAATCAATATTAAAAGGAACTATTTCTATTAAATAAATAATTAACAAGTGGATTGAAGTGAAGTGAAGTTTAATTAATAATGCCGCGACCAAGACGATCGAATCTTTCCCGACAAAGCCGTAATGCAAGAAGAATACAAAATACTGCAAATGAAAGGACTGAAGAAGAACAAGAAATTGCACGTGAACAGCGCCGCGATAGTATGGCTCGACTTCGTGCTTCTCAATCACGAGAGCAAAGTGAAGCAGCCCGTGAAACAGCTCGGTTGGCAATGCAGAATCGTCGAGCGAACAGATCTACGGCTGCCGATGAAATAAACGCTTGCCTCAAATCGTCAAATCTATGGCGCTATGTGAAGAAACTGCAGCTGACAACAAACATGAGAGTTACATTGCTTAATGATACATCTGCTGAAGATTTCTCGGAGCAATTGCTGACTATCGGTAATGGTCAAGTACCTGTCGATGAATCGAGCGGATTAATATCATTTCCAAATAATTTCTGTAATTTTGTCTCATCAAAAGACGAACTTATCAACAATGTATTTCCAAATATTATTTATAACTACAAGAATAATGAATGGTTAAGTGAGCGAGCAATTTTAGCGGCTAAGAATAAAGATGTAGATGACCTGAACTACATAATTCAAAATAAGATCATTGGAACAATGCATTCATTCAAATCTATTGACTGCGTCACAAATGAAGATGAAGCCACCAACTATCCAATTGAATTTTTAAACTCTTTGGACGTGCCTGGCTTACCACCGCACAATTTACGCCTAAAGGTTGGCTCCGTAGTAATCATGCTTCGAAACATAAACCAACCAAAACTGTGCAACGGTACGCGCTTGGTAGTTAGTAAATTGATGAACAATGTAATTTACGCTACCATAATGATAGGAAAATTCAAAGGTGAGGAAGTTCTCATCCCGAGGATCCCGATGATCCCAACCGATATGCCGTTTGAATTTAAAAGACTTCAATTTCCGATACGTCTTGCATTTGCCATGACCATCAACAAATCACAAGGCCAATCCTTAAAAGTTTGTGGTTTGAATCTAGAACATTCATGTTTTTCACATGGTCAATTATACGTGGCATGTTCACGGGTCGGAAGACCATCTGCGTTGTTTGTTTTTGCGCCTGACAATAAAACAAAAAATGTCGTGTATCACAAGGTACTTAAGTGAAGAGCAACCTATGTACTAAAATACAGAAATAATGATGAATGATTAATGTAGTTACTTAATTTTTTTTTGTATTTTTTCCAAAAAAAAAGAAAACACAATCTGCTTATTTATTGCCATTAAGGCGGAACAAAGTTCGCCGGGTCAGCTAGTAATAATATATACTAACTTACAATAATATATATAATAAAAATAATAAATATGTCAAGCATACAATGTTGTTAAGAGATGTTTATTTGGTAATTGAAATGTGATAGGTCTTTAATTTCTTTGACCGGATCGAATTCAACAGACATTCTCGAGTAAAACCGTGTTAGGAGTTTTCTAAACCAATGATATGCAAGTATAAAACTTAGTTAATAACTTAGAGTGCACATTAATTTCTAGCTAGTATTTTCTTAAAACTCTTTTATCTCAGAAAACCTGACTACAACTTCCTATTTACAACTTTCTTATTCATAATTGTGGTACTTTATTTTGTGACCTACATTAATATATATTATACTTAAATTTTGAATCGTATGGCATATTTTCAATCCCTTTCTTTGAACTGGTTCTGATCTACAATATTTAACTTTCTTCTGGATCGAACTAGCCCACAAATTCGACATAAATATATGTAAACCTAAGTATAATCACAAATTGTTCTTAAGGCAACATAAATCTCTATAAAATGTTAATATGTCACGCTCTAGAAAAGATCTATGCGAAAAATTTACGTATTAAAACAGCGAAAGAATTAAAAATGAATTCAAAAATGTCCGTGTTGTCACATTTAGCGGGAAATTAAATACTTTGAACAGCCGAGAGCAAACTTTTGATAGGAAAAGTTGCTTGCAGGGGGCAAGTGATAAACACAATTAAGGCTCCCTTTCACCCGATTGGAGAAACTTTTTAAATTCCCTGCACCTAACCTTCGTAACCTTCAGTCAGACCCTACCTTTATTAATCAGGAACTCAATTAAATATCTTTTTCGCGCTAGTACGAGTACATTTTTGTTTACTTAGAAGGGATGTCCGATATGGAACTGGATTTGCATATTTTGATGAGGGACCGTACAAATACCGAGCAAATGAGTTGGCAGCGCTGGAAGGGAAATGAAAAGGAAAAGTTTCATAGGGCAAGGTCGAGAAATGATTCGTCAAGTTGTGTTAATATATTTGACAAAATAAAAAGACGAGTTATTTTTTTAAGGAAGGTAATTGCCATTTGGTTTACAAATTGCTAAAATTTCGGTTAATCCCTTCAACTAAGCTTTATTCTGGTATAAGGCAATTCTTAAACCAGAATATTACACGACTAACGTGTCTTCAATACGCCACGTTGCGTCGGTCGTGTAATACGTAGGGGTCGAACTTACATATGATCTCTAGATTACAAATCCGATGTTTGTTGTAATGTACAAGACATCTTACTAAGATTTGGGAAGATCTTTCGATGTCTGACAATCAAAGATTTGTAATTTTTCGGATGAAACTAATAGCACTTGACGCAGATATAGGTCAAGCTCGAGATTAAAATGAAGATACTTTGTACTCGGGTAAGTGTGCCCACTGGATTTACACGGCCAAACCTGCGGGCAGAAGCTATTTCTGTACTATATATAAGTAAATAAAAAATTTAATATAGTAAAGGTTAATACTAATATTCGCACTTTTAGAAAGCAACGATGTTGTACTACTTGCATTCAAAAACCTCTATACATCACAATCATATTATAAATAAATAACTGATGCCGATTTTATAAGTTCGAAATTCATATTTATATAATTCAATAAGTTTAACTACTTAAACGTGGCAAATACAGTTTCTTTTTTACTGACATGGTAAATATAATTTTATTTAAAAGTCAATTCTATTATTTGAAATACAGCGTCCAGAAATGTAGGGTAAAATGCGCAAGTGCAGTGAGCAAGTCATTGTCAGCGAATATTAGACTTCCATGCGCTATTATTTTTAATCAGGCGTGGTAAATATGGCTTTATAAACCGCTGTTGAAGAAGTTACACCATTGATTCGTTTTAAAGAGATAGAAGAAACCTTGAGACTTGCAATTTGAAAGCTTTCGGTGTTCACACCTTCTGTGCTATCAAAGTTTACTTATATTACATGGTTAAAATGCACCACAGTATGGGATCCAAAAATTAATTTACTTAAACACGAGAAGTAAAACAGCAAGCGTTCAAGATACTTTGAGCTCATTTTGCTTGAATAGTAACTACAATAATGTTTGGAAACTTTTAAATTATTTTTAAGTAGATTTTGGCCGCGGCTTTGCTCGAATAAATGTAGGTTAGGTTAGTAACATTACTTTTCTTCTGGATAAAAGGTATCTCATGTTCTTTTCTGGTACTGTGTATGCGAAATTTCACGATGATCGGTCGAGTAGTTAAAACGTGAAAGCACGCACAGATGTGACATTCGTATCAATCTTGAAACCAAACAAACAATCTCACATTTGCATGTATACTAATAGTGACTATGTTTGTTTGGATTCAAAATTGATACGAATATCACTTTTGTGTCTTCGTGAACAGGCTGGTTAATATATTAAATGTAATTGGCATACATTTTTTTTTAGGGGTTCCTTGGAATTTTATTTTCAAATTACTAGTAATCTTGTTAACCCGTCCAGCTAAGCTAGAATGCTTGTGTTACGAGTGGGTTCATGTCAGTAGTACAATGGGTGGGATTCAAACCCGCGACCTCTCGATCACAAGTCCAATGCCTTATCCATTGGGCTACCGCCACTTAAAATCCCTGTGTTTAAAATTACCGTTATACGTTTGGACATCCCGGAATAATTGGAATCTGTTCAAGGGTCCACGTAAAAGGACCTTCTATTACATGCTGAAACCGTGCTGCTTCTGAAAATAAGAAAACTCAGAACTAATTCTCTTCAAATCGGAAATCGAACTGCAACTCTATAAATATGAAAAATTTCTCACTAATCACTTTGAGTCTAAGCTCAGGTGACACTGTTCAACTCATAAGTCAAAGGCGAAAAAGGTAGAAAAATGTTAAACAATCTGTCCCTTTTCACTCTACATGTAGGAAAGAAAAGTAGCGAAGGTTTTAGCATAAGGATTATAACACCTTTCCATGTAACACCTGTTCGGAACAAGTAAAGCATACGTGGTATAAAAACGGCTGGTAGTAACCGCCCAGGAAATGTATGTATAAATTAATCACTCTGTTTTTAGGTAAAATGTTGGTGGTAAATTTTATCCGGCAATTGTGGCTGTTTTAATGGTAATTGTTGTTGGTATTAAGAGACCATTTGAATGTAAATATGTTGTATTTTTTATATATATCACTGTGTTTTGAATATAAGCACGTGTAAAACAGATGTGGCAAGCAAACATTTGCCCCGACTAATGATAAATAATCAGTTACTATAGCCTATGAGCACTTGCAACAAAAAAACTATAGCTGATGTTATCATAGAAAAGAAATGAGTTTGGTAGGTATGCAGGCCTCTGGCACTCATAAAAGCAATACATTATCTTTATACATACAATTCTTCTGTCGATGTGTATAGCATTGAACTTCTTTTAAACTGAAATATGGAAGATGGTTTAGAATAGCGATAAACAATTATCGATTAAGAATTGAAATTATTCAAATGTTTAAACAAATCGAAATATTCGAAGCTTAGAATACTTGAATGAATTAAATTTGACATTGATTGATTATTTGATTACGTAACCCTTACGAATGTAATACCGCCATTCGATTACTTACGTGGCGTTCGAGAAAATTGTCATCCAAGGCTACACAAGTATCGCCGACAAATTTAAAACGATCGATCCTACCTCAAAACATGTTTCGAAATTCGAAAAGTTAAACGAATTTTCAATGAAAGTTCAACGAATTGGTCAATAGTCAAATGTGCGGTCATACTATTTTCGAATATTCAAACACCTACAATTGCTGCAATGCCCATCACTAGTTCATGATAAGCTAAAACGTTTTACTATTAACACAATTAGTAGAAAATAACTACTACACATTTCAGGATAATCCACAAACTATATTGTAGTGCAGGGACGTCGTGCACATTCGAAGCGCGAAACTCACCCTGCGGCGTACAATTTGATCCGATTTTCCATTCTGTAGCACCAGTTAATGCCTGCTCGATACACTTGGATGAATCAGGTTTGACAGAGGTCTGGAGTGGAAATTGGATTGTTCCGGTATATGAGGCTTCAGTGTAAAATACTAGACATGATCATTTCTATTGACTTTTAAAAGTGTATGGTGTAACAGCTAGGTAGGGAAAGATTTCGTTGTTTATTTATAGTGATACTATAATTTTCCTGCGTCTTCGTTCGCGTGAATGTAGGTAAGATTAGGTTAATAACAGAACTTATTTCTACATAAATAGTAACTTTTGTCTTTTTCTGTTCCCCTGGCAACATACATATATGCGACATTAATTCATGCTACCATTGCATTACAGCCACGCTTCGGCACGAATGGGCCGGCTTGACGGAAGTGATACCACGGCCTCACAGAAAACCGGCGTGAAGTAGCGTTTGCGTTGTGTTTCGTCGAGTGAGTGAGGGTACCGGAGGCCCAACCGTCCCCCCTCCCGTCTGCTGGGGGCAAATTTAAAAGGAACGCAACGCACTTGTGACTCCTATGGTGTTGCGGGTGTCCATGGGCGGTGGTAATCGCTTACCATCAGGCGATCCGTCTGCTCATATGAGTCCTACACAATAAAACAAACAAAAAATTGTGATCGGTCAAGGGCTGGCGTGAAAGCGTAACAAACAAATATATTCACATTCGCATTTATAATATTAGTTAGGATTATTAATTGGACAGTGTGTTTGATGGATGTGATTTTTTGTATATAGATTGTTTGTAGGCCAGAGAAAGCTACATTTTATCACAACAAAAAGTGTGGTTCCTGTAGAATAGATCTTTATAGCCACGATAGGGAAGCCGTGGATAAACTGTTCGTCTGCCGTACATAAGGTTTTCTGTCAAGAAATTCTTAATAGCAGAATTAAGTTTAATTATTAATAATTAAGTTTAAGTGCTTCTTCTTCTTCTTTTCGTGTGGTTAGTGGCCAACCTGTTGTCAAGAGTTGTTTAAGCCGCCCGTAGGTCCCTGACATGGCTTAATACTGCTGTCAATTTGGCAACAACCGGGACCGACTTTTTACGTGCCCTCCGAAGCACGAAGACGCTCAGATGAAATACCACTAAGCGGTCACCCATCTATAGACTGACCGCACCCAACGTTGTTTATCGTTTACCGATCAGTGAGCGCAACTGGCTATGAGCGCCTCGGTTAACTATTTAACTGCTACTGCGTCGAGTGTTGTGGGTTCGTATTACACACGAGACAAAAGTTTATGTGATCCACAAAGGGTTGTGCCGAATCTGGATATTCTTTGTGTCCGTTGCTTGAATGTTTTAAAACCCCCCTGCGACAGGCATTATTCCTAGTGCTTTGTCTAGGAGAGAAATAAAATAAAGAGACTGGTACTGATAGACGGCAATAGGTTTATCCCTGGACAAAAGTGGGTGCAGAATATCTATACCTACCCTTCCAGCGAAATGGGCGTGAGACATGTATTTGTGTAAACTTTATAATACTATCGTCCCTTTTCATCCGTCCTTTCTTCAACAAAGCTATAGCTGTAAGCGCATTTTAAATAAAAAATAAAACAATTTGTCCCTCTCTGCGTTATAAATGCTAGTAATTTAAAAGAATGCTGGGACGGACCACTCTTGTTATTATGGGTTGTGCTTTTATAAATAAATTTTCGTCCCATGGTGTAATTTTTGCTATGGGAAACACATGTTCACAGCAATTAAGGGCATTGTTTGCGATGAGGATGTTTTTTTTGTGTTTGGGTAACCGTTTGATTATATATATAGACATTTTGTAGTAGATATGTTCCGGCTAATAGACAAACGGCGGCTACACCTAGTTTTAGCCGGCTACAACTAGGTGCAGCCGGCCATATGCAGTTAGGTTATGTTAGGTTACTTTTGAGTTATAGCCGGCTACCGGTGTAGCCGCACTTCGGCTATTAGCCGTAACGGATATAAGAGCCATCGGTCTGACTGTATGGATAGTAATTTAAAGTCACTATCTTGCTCTGTATATTTAAACCTCCTTCCTAAAAATTCTTTGCGTTTGCATAATATGAAATTAATTATAAATTATAATTTCAGTATTTTACAACTCGTGAAAGCGTAACAAACAAACTCACATTCTTATTTATAACATTATTTGTAATAAATAATAGTAAGGATAAGGATTCAAATTCGCGACTGCATGCGCAAGTGTTTCGCGCGGCCCCGTCGATAGTGGTTTTGTCGAGGAACACCGTGGTAGGTTTAGTCGGTATTCCGGGAGGTACATTATTCTTATTCCATCTTTCTTTTACCCAGGCGAGTCCGACATAACCCCTCCGCCCGCCCCCGCGGAGGGGTATGCGTCATGCATTCCCCCAAGTTAATAAAAAAAAAAAGGATTCAAAAGAAGTAGAAGGCAGAAACTAGTATAAATATTTAAAAGAAGTAGATATTACAGGCTACTAAAGAAGCTGATTCACGATTTCATAAACTCCACTTATAATGTGAAGTAATAAGAAAATATACATTTTATTTTCTTCTATCTTGAGCTCTTTATGACTCGCCTCGGAGATTGCGATGTTAAACGCATATTAAAGTTAAATCTAAGTTTTATGTTAAGCTTTCTCGTAATTTCTCCGTTAGTAGGGAAATAAGAACAATGCTTGGTCAATTGGTGTTATGCAAAATATAGTTATACTAGATATCCCAAGCGAACAGTCCTTTTTTCTGGATAAAATGTCCTTATGTCGTTTTTTGTACCCCTGACAATTTGAATGCGAGATTTAATGATGATCAGTCGAGTAGTTAAGACGTAATCAATCAAACACTCTCACATTTTCATTTATAATAAGTAAGTGCGTCAGAACCCAGGAGCTAAAAACTATTATGCTTCAATCTCTTAAAATGCGTATGATGGATGTTGGTGTCTTCATAAGTATATTAGCTGAGCTCCTGTCTAAAGCAGCTATTCTAGTTTATAAGATAATAGATAAGGTTGAGGTAGAATATGTATAGTTATTAAGTTTAGGGTATGGTGGAGCTGACATGGCCGTGTGTGGGTAAAAACTCCCAAACAAAATAAGTATAAATATAAAAAATAATAATATTAGTTAGGATGACATTTTTTAATAACTTTATTGAAGTTTTTGTTTAGTTTAGATTGACTGCATAGATGGTGTAGCAGTTTAAATGGTCACCTCGCCACTTCCACTGTTGTGGGTTCGAGCTCCATACGGGTCGAAAATTTGTGTGATCCACCAATATATTTGTGCCGACGGACAATAGCAGCCCCTAGAGTGTTCTTGGTTGTTTGAATGTTTGTAGTCTTCCGCGGCACGGGAATTACTCATAGTGTGAGCTATATCTTAAAAAGTAGAAAAGCTGTAATTCTCAATATTTTTTAAAATATTCTTTCAATAATATTGTCTTCTGTTTACGCGAATGTTATTCATTGAAATAAAAATTTTAAATCGTTGGGAAAAGTGTAAACTTAAATATAAATAGTTTTAATAATTTAATTAGCTTAAAAATTAGTAAAGTTTAATAGTAGTAGTTTCTAAATTATGTAAAAAAGTGTCAAATTAACAACGCGATAAAATCCGTATATGTATCTTATGTGGGGGCCAGTCAGTGCAGACCGGCGACACTTCGACCCAGTGAGATCTTTTATGTCGACACTCTCCCAATAACGACTGCCATAGATGTTCATAGCAGCCGGGACCGACGGCTTAACGTACTCTCCGAGGCACGGAGCAGGCGATAATTGTCAATCAATACGCACATAATTTCGAAAAGTCATATAACTTCTGAAAGTCAGAGGTGCGCGACGTGGGTTCGAACCCGAGAGCCTCTGCATTGCAGTCTGTTGGTCTCCCCACTGAGCTATCGCTGCTCAGTTAAAGATAAAGATTAAGTTTGTTTTGTATTACATAAGTATTTACATTCACATTTCTTATATTATAACGTTCACCCTCTATAACTACTAACAAAAGCTAACACGGTAACCGTTAAAGAAATTGACATTATGATATTCGCTCCAACGGATAGCAATAAGAAAAGCAAGAAATTATATTAATAAGCACATGATTCAATAAGTTGAACTCGAGAATCTCACCTCTGATTTAAAATTACAAAGAAGATTTATTTTATTTTCTATTGTAATAAATCCAATTTCGCTTCTATTGTAGTCAGATTAATTTCTTTCATAGCAATATGATAAAATAGTTTTTATTACAAATCTCGAATATAATTCAAAAATAATAGATAGATAATATTTCTTTAGTCTCGGTGTCAAATATTAATTTAATAAAATTATATGATCAGATGAAATTACTAAAATTACAACCATACTTTTTAGTATGGTTTGACGTTGCATTATTTGAAATGAATAAACAATAGATTTGAATAGTATATAGTAAAAAATAGTATATAGTAAGTAGAAAAGTATATAGTAGCTTAATATTCTTTCAAGTTTTAATTAATTTATAGATTACTAACTTTCACTTGCGGCTTCGCTCGGGAACCATTTATTTTCTAGAGGAAAGGTACCCTACATCCTGTATGCCTATGGCTATGGTTGTACGCCTGACAACGCGTATACATACATACATAGATTCACGCCTGTTTCCCAGGGAGGTAGGCAGCGACTACGGATTTCCATTTGCTACGATCCTGACACATTTCCCTGGCTTCATTCACGTGTATTCGAAATGTAATGATTGATCGGTAGAAGTCGTAAACGCGTAACAAATAAACAAACAAACACATCCACATATTTGACTGCACAGATGGCAAAGTGGTTTTTGTGAGAGCCTTGCTGTTGCCGCCGCTCGAGTGTTGTGGGTTCGATCCCCAGACGGGACAAACATTTGTGTGATCCACAAATAGTTGTTTCGATTTGTCTGGGTGTTCTTTGTGTCCGTTGTTTAAATGTTTGTAAAGTCCTCTGTGATTGGAAAGGGATAATTTGTAGTAGGGACGATGTCATTTAAAAAAAATAATATCAGTTAGGATTCCAAGAAAGTAGAACAAACAAAATATTAAAAGTAAAAGGGAAAAATAACGGTTAGTTATCAATCTCCTTATGGGATACAAATGATCTGAGGAATTTTTAATTTGACCCGCTGTATCCCGCCCTGGCTGTCCGAGCTTGTCCGATAATGCGCAGTTTATGTCACCCCTATTACACGTTATTGGGGCTTGATAAATGCTAAATTGTTTTTATCTGTATAATCTTCGAAGCAATAATAGACTAGTGGCAAACCGTGGGATTGCCATGAGATCTCAAATTCGATGCCAATACTTTTTGAAGTTATGTGCGCATTAAATAATTAATTACCGCTCGCTTATACGGTGAATGAAAACATCGTGGGGAAACCAGAATATCTGTGAGTTCTCTATAATGTTCTCCATGATATGAAGTCTGACAACACGCACTGGGCAACCGTAGTGGACTATACTCTAACCCTTCTTATTTTGAGACAAAGCCCGTGCCAAGCTGTCGGACAATTCTCAAGGCTGATGATATTTATTGTGCATTATGTATTATAATATATAATTCATAATGCATAATAACTTCGTTAATAAATGATGTCCACAAAAATAAGAAAACTTTATATACTTTCCTATTTGCAAAATAAGTATAATATTTTAGGCTTATTAACTATTTATATAGAGTATGTTCCTTATCCTTATCATATCTATTTGTTAGAGATGGAATATATTTACCACCCGGCTTCGCACGGATAGCATCAGTGTACCACATTATTTGACCATTTTTTAGAAGTTGATATGTTATATAGTAATATAGCCTTAAAATATAGGCATATATATATTATGCCTTTGCAAACTTTTCTGTAGACCTGTAAAAGAGGAACCATCTCACCATACATTGCTATGTTATATTTCAAAGGGACTAAGCACTTTTTTGACATCTTTAACAATCGTCGTCATATTCCAACCAATTTACACAAGCCCTTACCGAATTATACACCTAAACCTTTCTCATGAATCACTCTGTCTATAGGTGAAAATCGTACGATAATCCGTTCAGTAGTTTTTGAGTATATCGTGAACAGACAGACTGACGCAGCGGGGGGACATTGGTTTATAATATGTAGTGATTCTTTGTTTACCATATAAGATAAGTACGGACATTGACCAACTGCAGGATGAATGCGCGAGTCAGAGTGATCCATGCGCCCCGGCCATAAATTGTGAGAAGGAACACTGTGGTAAGTTTAGTCGGTATTACCGGGATATCTCCATCTTTTCCGGGTGAGTCCGGCATAACCCCTCCGCCCGCTCCTGCGGATGGGTAAGCGCCAATGCATTCCCCCGTGTTAAAAAAAGGGACATTGACTAAAGCTGTTTTTTGGGCAAGTATATACTATAGATAATTATTTATACCAATAGGCGGCCTTGTCGCTAGGAGCTATAAGAGCGATCATTTCTAGGCTATTTTAGAGTGGACAGGAATGCTAGTAATTTATCAAAAGTAAGTTGATGGTGCAATTTCCTTTTTTTATTTTTGAACACCTGTTCTTGCTAGGCATAACTCGCTGAGGTCTTTATAATCATTTAAACAACGGACACAAAATGCACCCAGAGTCTTAACAAGTATTTGTGGCTCACAAATTTTACTACGCCTACTGTATAGGCTATGTATCTATGTATGGGCCTTATCACATGCTCATAGTCACTCAGAGGGCGATGGAGAGAACTATGCTCAAGGTTTCCCTGCGGGATCAAATCAGAAATAAGGAGATCCGCAGGAAAACTAAAGTTGACGACATAGCTCTATGGATAGACAAGCTGAAGTGGCAGTGGGCAGGGCACATAGCGGGGAGAACCGATGGTCGTTGGAGCAGAAAAGTTTTGGAGTGGCAGCCACGCACTGAAAGACGCAACAGGGGTGGACTGATGATCTGGTAAAGGTCGCGGGAAGCGGTTGGCTGCGGATGGCCGAGGTCTGTGTGGAAAACCTTGAGGGAGGCCTATGTCCAGCGGAAGGCGCCTTGCGGTCAGCCGGATGATGATGATTACACTATGTATACAGTCTAGTACATCTACATAATTATATTACTATATTTTAGTAGATAAATAATATACATGCATAAACGTAGACCCCACAAATATAATTATTACGTGGATCACAACCAAACGCATGCGGTCAAAATAAACTGGCTAAACCAGTACTGCTAGTTTTACTGCTGCGTAACGACGAACAGTAAAATGAGATAGGCATTAATGCTAAAAATGATTCTTTAAGACATATTTAAATCGGCGCGCGGCCGCCATAGTAAAATTGTATGGAGTATTTGAAGTGCTTTTTTGATAAATATGTATCTTTATTGTGAACCAATAACTTAAATGTTTGGGATGGACAAATTGTAATATAACTATTTATGTTTCGTTTCAGCTGTAAAATAGGATTGATTTCTACAGTTTTAATCTAAAAATCACGTAACACGAGCTTACGTTTTTGCATTTTTCGTGCAAATTTACGTAATTTTGTAGGCGAAAATATTATGTATTTCAAATTTTCTACACGGAGTAATTGTAAACACATTCATTGTTATGGTAAATGCAAGTTTTATATTTGTATTAAACAAAAAGTGTTGATTTTATTCACTTAACTGTGACCTGTTTTGGCATGTAGTGTGTAAGTTATGGATAAATATAATCCTTATATAAATGTGACTTTAGTCAATAAACAGTCAGTTATAATCCAGCAGTCAGAGCGTTTCATTGCATCTCCAATCCCAACCTTACATGGCGACCCTGCCATGTTTGGTAATGGGGCGTCGGGTTGCGCGCTAGTGTCACTTACTTACTTTGGACTTTGACTTGTGCGCAATTGAATAGTGGTTTTCGGACATTTTTCTAGACTTTCTTTTTTCTTTCACAATGTGTAATTCCAATACGCCAAAAAGAGAAGACGTAATAATTAACCAGAATGGTATCGGCACTTCGAATTCGGCCAATACTGAGCAAATACAGTTTCATTTATCGGCTATCAGTATTGTGATGATGGTCATCTTGGGATTATTGCTGCTATTGGCACTATATTTTGTTTACAAGAGCTATAAGAATTGCCACCGTACGTCGATAAATGACCAGATTGTACGCCAAACGTTGAGAAGGTCGTTTGCCTGGCGAGGTCATAGAGAACGAGAGACTACTGCTACATGTACAACATGCAGCATGCGCTGTGCTTCCTGTGGTACCAGCTGTTCCACGTGTAGGCCTGTACTGCCTACAACCAACTTACCGTCGAAACAAAGTGCGTCCTAATTTTTGCGGCAAAGTGTGTGTAAACGGTGATACAGCGTAAATAAATATGCGTTATAATAAAAAGTGTTGTGTGCGTATGCATATCGGAAGAAGAAATAGGTAAAAATCGTGTCGTGTGCGTAAACATGAAGATCTGTGTTGGACATTGGTAATTGGTTCAAGGTTATATTTTATTTTTACTTAGATCGTAAGAATGTTTACAATAATTTTAGCTAACATTTTCGAATTATGGCTCATGAGCTCAATGAAGCATATGAAAAATTGAGAGCAATTAAAGAAAAATTATTCAAATTGAGCTACGAAAAACGAACGTCAGGTCATTTGAAAAATAAGTTCAAGGAAGCATCTGTTATTTACGATAGTTGTTCTAGAATAGACGAGACACTATATAGTGGCGAGAGTTTATTACTAATTAAGTCTTATAGTGATAAGATTAACGAATTATATTTCCAAATTAAAGAATTTTGTCATAAGTTACACGTGCGTGTAAACCCTAGTAGTGATTGTGAAATATTTGGCTCAACATCTAGTAACGAAATGGAGTCCAAAATGGTGTTTAATCTAAAAACTGCTTTGAGTTTATTACCACTCATGAATAAGGAAGAAGAGTCTGTACGCCTATTAATTGATGGTATCGAATACTACAGTTCTACATTGAAAAATGAATCGTGTAAATTAGAATTGATTAATTTTGTTCTGAAAAATCGTCTTTCATATACGGCTAAATTAAAACTTAAACCTAGTTATGAAACTGTAGACGCGTTATTGTCTGATATGCGTACCATTCTTCTACCCAAAAAGAGTTCTGTTGCTTTGCAGAATAAGCTTCGTACTTTGCGACAAGACCAAAGGTCCATCGATGATTACGGTAGAGAGATAAACGAAATATTTATGGACTTATCTATAGCGCAAGCTGGCGGCAAACCAGAAAATTTAAAGATTTTGCAGCCGTTAAACGAAAAAGAAGCTATTAAGCGCTTTGCCGACGGATTGCGTAATAGAAGGGTCAGTACCATAATAGCTGCTCAGAAATTTGACAGTTTAACTGATGCTATACAGGCGGCAATCGATGAGGAGACGATCTCTATGCCATCTACGTCTGGAGATATTTTAAGTTTTTCTAAAAATCGCAATGATTATTTTCAAGGTTCATATAAGCGAGGTAATTTTAATACAGGATTCAAAAGCCAGTTCCGAGGTGCATCTTGGCATAGCAGAGCCTCAACCCACCGTGGTAATTCTTTCCACCGTGGACGTGGGCGTGGTTTCCAAAATTATAGTCGAGGTCAGCCAATGAGAGGTACGTACTCTACTCGTACTTTTAATAATAGGTACCGTAGGGCTCAGGATCAGCAAGGACCACGACGTAATGCAACTATGCATGTGCTAAATGATGAGTCTGACAAAACTGAGGAAAGTTCAAAATTTTTTCGTGAATAATAATATTATATGCGCAAGTAACAGTACGTGTTGTATTAATTTTTACATAGATAGATATAATTATTCATTTTTAATCGACACAGGCGCTACCATTTGTGCTATAAAATATAAACATGTAATTGAGCTAAACATTCCAATCCATAAAGAGAGTATGAAGATAAGCGGAATCGGTGGTACGATAGAAGCAATGGGATATGTTTATTTAACGCTTAGCAACTGCTATAATATACTGGGGCACGTGTTTAAACATAAGTTTTATGTTTTTAATTCCTTACCTTGTAAGGCACACGCTATTTTAGGTCAGGATTTTCTTACGAAATACAATGCTGTGGTGGATCTTAACTGTTTAACTTTAACACTAAATAATAACTTAAATGAAAACATTATATTACCTTTAAAAATAATTGTCATGGCTTTACTTTGCCACCAAGATGCGAATCAATACATTATATTTCAACAAATATTAAAGAGGAATGTATTGTTTGTTCGTCCGAATTGCAGGATGGAATATTTATTGCAAGCGTATTAGTTAAGCCTTTAGACGGCATGATACCTATTTTGATTCTAAACACGAGTGAAAACGAAGTTCACCTTGATAATATTCAACCGATCATACAGAATATTAATGACTATAACGTATGTAATTTCGAGAAATGTCAAAACTTGGATGCAGTGCGTGTAAAAAAATTATTTAGCTTATTAAATTTAAAACATTTAAATAATGAGGAACAAATAGCAATCGAAAATATTTGTGCAAAATTTTCGGATATATTTTTATTGCCTGGTGACAAATTAACTACAACAAATATTTTTAAACATCATATTAGTTTGAAACCGAATGTTCAACCAGTATTTAGTAAACCCTATAGAATTCCATACTCGCAAAAACGCGAAGTAAATGAGCAAATTAGCAAAATGTTACGAAATGGTATAATTGAACCATGTCAATCGGAATGGTCAAGTCCTTTGCTATTGGTTCCAAAAAAACTAGATAGTTCCGGAAATAAAAATTGGCGTTTGGTAATAGATTATAGAAAACTGAACAACTGCATACAAGATGACAAATTTCCACTTCCAAATATTAACGAAATTTTGGATTCTCTTTCGGGTTCCATATATTTTTCTACCCTAGACTTATCTAACGGATATTATCAATGTGACCTTGACCCTGAAAGCCGAAAATATACGGCATTTTGTTCTGGGCAGTATAAAGTTTCGGATAATAGCGATACAGGTAATAAATGTACTGCTTCCGTGTCAGGACAGTACCAAATGACTCGGATGCCCATGGGGTTAAAAACAAGCCCTAACGCTTTTTCAAAACTAATGACTGTTGCTATGTCTGGTTTGACATACGAGAAGTGTCTTATATATCTAGATGACCTTGTGGTTTTTGGGAAAAATTTAGACCATGCTACTAAAAATCTTATATATGTTTTTACTAGGTTACGTCAAGTAAATTTAAAGTTGAACCCTAATAAATGTGACTTTTTAAAGAAGGAGATTTTGTACCTAGGACATGTCATATCGAGTGATGGTGTACTCCCCGATCCAAAAAAGATTCAGGCATTAGGTAATTGGCCAGTTCCAAAAAGTATAGAAGAGGTAACCAGATTTGTAGCTTTCGCAAACTATTATCGTAAATTCATTAGAAATTTTGCAAATATAGCTAATCCTTTGACTCAGCTAACAAAGAAAAATACACCTTTTGTATGGGATCATAAATGTCAAACTGCATTTTCTATGTTAAAAACTATAATCTCATCCCCGCCTGTACTCGAGTATCCTAATTTTTCTACAGGTCATAAATTTATTTTACAAACTGACGCTTCACAATACTCATTGGGTGCTGTTTTATGTAACTTTAATAGAAAACCGATAGCGTTTGCAAGCCGAAATTTAAATAAGGCGGAACGTAACTATCCTACAGTGGAAAAAGAACTGTTGGCGATAGTATGGGGTGTTAAACATTTTCGACCATATTTATATGGTAGAACTTTTGTTATTGAAACCGATCATAAACCTCTTATATATCTTTTTGGAATGCGAGACCCATCTAGTCGTTTAATGAAATTTAGACTATTACTCGAGGAATATGATTTTGAAGTGGCATATATAAAAGGATCAACCAATATTCCAGCTGATACAATGTCACGATTACCTGTTACATCCAATGATCTAAAATCTATGCATGATAGTATTATCAATGTAATGACGCGTTCGCGATACAAAGAAGTACTCAAGTCTCAGAGTTCTCGGAATGATATGTCTTCTACTGACGACTGGCCTGCGCAACCAAGAGTTGTAGAAATTCATAGTAAACCGAAAATGTCTGTAGAACTTAAATTTATTGACTATGATAAACTAAATACCCTACGTAGTTTGAAAGAAATTGAATTAGAGAATAAAGTGTTTTGTTATTCGTCATCAAGAATGACTTTATTTATAAATCCAGTTTGCCAATCACAGCTGACGCCAAGCGCTTTTGTGAGGGAACTGAGAAGTTTTTGTAACCAAATAAACGTGCACGAATTAATTTTTGTAAGAAATAAATATTATGATGATTTTATTAAAAAGTTGTTAACAGAAATAAAGTGGTATTCGCATTGGAGCGGTCCGCGCTTATGTATCTTAAATGATATAAAAATAATTCATGATAAAGACGAACGAAAAGTAATATTAAATGATTTTCATCTTTTACCAACAAGTGGCCACGCTGGTATAAGAAGAATGTATAATAACATCAAACAATATTACTTTTGGCCAGGTCTTGAAAGAGATGTAACCGCGTTTATTAGAAAGTGCGATAAGTGCCAAAAACAGAAACATAATTCTCATTATATTCGGGAGCCTTTAGTCGTTACAACCACTGCCAATTCGGCGATGGAAAAGGTTTTCTTGGACGTAGTCGGCCCATTAGATAGAGACGATTACAACCACTCATATATCTTAACTATTCAATGTGAGCTGAGTAAATACGTAGAAGCGTATCCCATGATGTCTAAAAGTTCAGAAGAGATATCTAAAAACTTAGTGAATAACTTTATACTTCGGTTTGGGATTCCAGACCGTATAGCTACTGATAGGGGTACCGAATTTTTGTCATCTGTTTTCAGAGATACATGTAAATTACTGAATATAACTACTTTGAACTCCACTGCTTACCACCATGAGACAATAGGTTCTCTTGAAAATGCACATAAACAATTAGGTAACTATCTGAGAATTCAAACAAATAATTATTTGGGGTCATGGAGTACATGGCTACCCTTTTGGTGTTTCGCGTATAACACATCTGTTCATACAGCTACAAAATTTACGCCGTTCGAACTAGTTTTTGGTAAAAAATGCAATATACCATCCAATTTGATTCAGAACAAAATAGATCCTCTCTATAACTATGACAATTACCCGTTAGAATTAAAATTTAGGCTACAAACTTCGCATAAAGAAGCTTATCAAAATTTATTACAAAGTAAATTACTCAGAAAACAAAAGCATGACTTAAGTACTCATCCCATTACATATAAGCCGAACGACTTGATATTAGTGAAAAATGAGACAGGTAATAAATTCCAAGAAATTTATAAAGGTCCGTACTTAGTAATCAAAGATGTTACGCCAAATGTTGAGATAATGAGAGACAATGGTAAAATTGATTTAGTTCATAAGAATAGAACTAAGCTATATTATACATAGTTCTTTATATACAATTTAGTTATATACAACATATTGTGGAATGCATTGTACAATGAATATTTTATACACTTATATACAAAATATATCTATTTTTATACGGTTTATATTGCCTTGTTTACTCTTTTATACTTACTTTTTTTTGTATGCGTTTATATGCTATTATTATTACTGATTAGTTAAGATTAATAAATGTTGTGTACCTTTCAACATGTTTAATATATACTCAATGTAATCAAATAATAATTTTGCTTAAATAAAATAATGTAAACAATTATTTTATTTTTCCTTTCGGGGAAGGTGTAGTGTGTAAGTTATGGATAAATATAATCCTTATATAAATGTGACTTTAGTCAATAAACAGTCAGTTATAATCCAGCAGTCAGAGCGTTTCATTGCATCTCCAATCCCAACCTTACAGGCACATTTCGCTCGACGCAGTCTTCAGTAGTATATATAAGTTTTCTTATTCTTTAAGTAGTACTATATACATATATACTATACATATATAATACTTTGTATATGAAATAAAATATAAGTTTATTTGAACAAAAATGTACCAACAAGATGATTACAATATAGCGTTGTTTTAAAGTTTATAAAAAGTACTGGTCCTGTCTCTAAACTAGGCTGTAGCCTGTATTTTGGGAGACAGTTTTCAGTAAAAAAAACGTACCAAGCAATTTATTTGTTTATGTAAGGACAACCTACAAAGCATACACTAACACATTGTAATGATACATACACAGAAATCCATTATATAGAGCTGAAACAATTAGTAAGGTTAAGCAACGTTGGGTGCGGTCAGTCTATAGATGGGCAACCGCTTAGTGGTATGACATCTGGACATACCACTAAGCAGACTGGATTCGGAGGCCGAATATCTGGCTATCCAGCTACAAGGTTGGCCGAATATCCGGTATCCGATATCCTGCTAAACTGCTATCCGTTTCACATCTATTTCTAACCCATTTCATTCCACAGAGAAGTCGCATTTACTACTGCAGCTGAACCAAGACAATCCTATCATTATAAATTTGAAAGTTGGTGATGACGTTTACATGTTTGGATATTTATAACTCAATCACATCTAAACTACTTAACAGATTTGGTTGCAAATAAACAGACTATTAGACCATGTACTTAATATTGTCTTCTGTTTACGCGAATGTTATTCATTGAAATTAAACTACTATATACAGATTTTTACGCGTTATTTATTTTACACTTTATTACAAAATTTTGAAACTGTTACACTACTACTAGATACTATTAAATTTTACTAATTTTTAAGCTAATTAAGTTATTAAAACTATTAAAACTATTTATAATTATTTAAGTTTACACTTTCCCCGACGTTTCGGTTGCTTTTCAGCAGCCATGGTCACGGGGAGACTAAGATGGTAGTTGTCCCAATGTTCCAGTGTCGTTATTTCAAAGTACCCGAACATAATTTAATCATTGGTGTTTCTATTTACGCAGAATGAGCTCAGAGTATCATGAAGTCTAGCTGTGGTTTGCTTCTTCTTGGGTTTGACTATTTGAATTACTGGATCCCAAGCTGGTGGTACATTCCAACCGTCTTCTCTATTGAAATTAGGATGTTTTTTGATTTCAATAGCCTCGCGAAGCATCCTTGGTAGGAATCTGTGTTCTTTAGCGAGAATCTGCGGTTTGTCAAATCTCAGGTAGTGGCACAGCAGACTTCAAATATATAATAAATAGAATAAAATCCGTATATAGTAGTTTAATTTCAAAGACCATGTATGGCATATTATCCAGAGGGCAATTAAGATTAGACCAAATAATACTTTAGATCCAATCTCTATAACTATAACTATATCACAGCCAGCAGTGGTAACCTTGGAAAACGCGCTGTTTTGACACTCATGAGGATCCAACGAAAAGCTAAACTGTCTAGGAACCCGCAAAGAATTTACTCAGAAGTAAATAGGAGGAATTTGAAAAAGAAATCCACATATCCTATCATATCACATTGGATACTCTTTATAGTAGTAGAAGTATTTTGTTTTTAATTAAGTTAGACAATAGTGTGTATTGTCTGCCATAATTAAAACAAAATATCGAACAACAGACACAAAGAACACACAGACACCGAGTGCTGTAGGCTCGATCTCCACACGGGCCAAAAATTTGTGGGATCCACTAATGGTTATTCCGAGTTTGGGTGTTATTTGTGTTCGTTTTTTGAATGTTTGTTAAGCCCTCCGTGACACAGGAATTACTCCAAGTGAGGGAGATAGACTAGACAATAAAAAAAATATCTTGACACACTACGCCATATGTGCAGTGGATATACAGTCAATATTTAGCTGTATAGAGATTTGTGAAACAAAATATCAAATATATTTATGTGACAAATTTCAATTGTTAGAAGCTCTCCTCGAGCTCTCAAATCAGAGAGGATTACTGTGCGACAATGTCATTGCCTCTACACCTGGGACGCTGATCCAAACACTCGCTTTTTGCAAAAGCCACCTCTCTCATACCAATACGACCTTTCGAAGCTTATAATATATTAATATATCGTTTAAATCCAGTCTTCATGAATGTCGTAGGAGTTTGGGAGGACATTTCACAATCTGTAAAGCACTGCAGTTTGGTGGGTTAAATCTATAAAATCTTGTGTTCATCTTTGAATGTTTGTGGAAAAGCAACTTCTGGCTAAGGTTTGACCATAAGCTGCCCACGGAAGCGTATAATACTGGGATGAAAACATAATAAAAACACACACATCTATAAGCTATTCCACTGATAGGCACGAGCTGCTTCCTAGTATGAGATAATTAAATAGTTAATTATTGCTCGCTTTAACGGTGAAGTAAAACCATGTGACAAAACCTGCATGACTGAGAGCTCTCACTAATGTTCTTGAAGATATGTGAAGTCTGCCAACCCGCACTGGGCCAGCATGGTGGACTGTGGACTTACCCTTCTCAAATAGTGAGAACAGGCCCGTGCCCACTAGTGAAAAGATTATATACAGGGCAATTATACGTATTTATAACAAGTTACTAACTAGACTTAAGGAAAAGGAGAATGTAAACGCTTTTAAAGAAAAAATTTAAATTATTATTAGGAAAATGCTTTTATAGTATAAATTAATTCTTAAATGATAAAGACCTATGACCTATTGCTGAACTGTTCCTACCAATACTCGGAAGAATTCTTAAGAATAATAAAATTACAATCTCATTTAACTGTCTTAACTATCTAAATAATCCGTAAAACAATGTTACCTTTATTACTGTAACTGAATTAACTGTGTTTAGATTATAAGTACATAGAATTTTAAATTTTTGTTAATTCTCTTGTAAAACATTCCACGAGACCGGCTTAGCCTAGTGTGAACAGTTTTTGTCTAATGTAGACACACAATTTTTCTTGGATATAAATTATTTATTATTATTATAGTGTTTCTCTTATCACAGGTATTTTAAAAAAAATACTTGGCCCATTGGAAGGTTTCACGGAGATAGGTCCATAGGTCCATAGGTCCAACGTGAAAAGGCCCTTCGAGAGTTTTTATTATTATATTATTATTATGCAAGTGTGAGATGTCGCAATTATTTTAATTATATAAATATACAGTGATTATTTAATTTCTATAAATAACTAGCTGTCCCGACAGACTTTGTCCAGTACATAAGAAAAAAAATAAAAGAAAACAAATCTAAACCATTCTCGAATCCACTTGAACACACACAAAAACTTTTATCAAAATCGGTCCAGCCGTTTCATCATCATCATCATCATCATCATCAGGCTATATTAGTCCACTGCTGGACATAACCCTCCCCTAATGAGCGCCATAGCGCCCTGTCTTCAGCTTGCCGCATCCAGCATCTGCCTGCAGTCTTTCGCTGATCGTCATCCCATCTGGTCGGAGGGCGTCCTACACTACGTTTACCGAGTCGCAGTTTCCACTCAAAAACACGTTTACCCCAGTGGTTGTCGGTTCTTCGCGCGATATGGCCAGCCCACTGCCACTTCAGCTTGCTAATTCTCTGAGCTATGTCCAGCCGTTTAGGAGGAGTTTAATTACGAACACACGCACAGAAGATTTATATATATATATATAATTATTACATAATAAAAAACATGTAAAGAATATGTAATTTCTATTTAATGTGTATTTAAATCAAAATAAAATGTTATAAACGTAAACGTCACAGCCGGTAGTCAGAGCAGAGCTGCAACGCGGGGCAGAGTGAAGTTGTTTACGATCGAGTATAAAAGAGGCGAACGCCGGACGTAGCGTTTACAGGTTCGAAGCCTTCTGCGCTCGCCCACAGTCATCGTAAAGTTGTAAAAGCAAAAAAAAAAATAATAATATTATGTTTATGATTATGTGAATTTAAATATTATATGATTATAAAATTATAATAAACTTAACCAATTATTAATGTTTTGTACGCCACATAATGACAGAATACGGCTGAAATGATCAACAACTTTATATACATACCCATATTCGGACAAAATTAAATAATTATTACTTAATTTTTTTAGAGCTTATGGTTACACCAAAAAGCTCTCCTATCTTATAACATCATACGTAAGTAAAAAGGCAGTTATTTCTGTCTTAACAATTAATTACTTGTATAAGCTCATGTAAATTGGGGATTATGACGACAGCGTCGTAGCGTGACGAGCGTGACACCGGAGATTACGAGGATTACCCAACATGATACAAACTGACACATGTAAAATTCTGTGGCATTTTTTTTCGAATATCCAATTATTTCGACAAACTTGAATCGGAAGGTTATTCTCTTAATAAAACATGGTCAAAATAGAGATCCGATCTAGTCTAATAAATGTGAATGTAAACTAAAACTCAATTTATGGTCACATGCTCAACGTGAACATAATATGTATATTTCGATTTAATTAAATTTAGGTATTTTTACTAGATCCCTTCCACACTATTTAAAATAACTAGAATTTAAAGATGTAAAGTCTACCAACGCATTGGGCTAGCTTGGAGGGCTAATCATATCCTTCTTACACTGAGATGAGGCTCGTGACCTTCAATGAGACAGTTTATACAAAGGGCTGACATTTTTAAAAGGGTAGTATTTAAATGTTCCAAAATTTTTTGACTTTGTTCCATTAAAAATACTAATTGCACAGCAAAATATGCTTACCAAAAATACTAATTGCACAGCAAAATATGCATAAAAAATACTAATTGCACAGCAAAATATGCTTAATAAAATATTTTTAAGAGATCAAACTAAGTCGACGTGGCTCCTATTTTTGGGTAGGTTTAATAAGGGACCTAACATAACCTAACTCTTCCGAGACGGAATGCAGTGATTTGAGGCGTATAGATGCTCGTTATGATATATTTTATTAAGCATAATTTTGCTGCGCAATTTAGTATTTTTGGTGGTCGTTATATTTAATCCCTTTTTAAAACAACCCGGTATTGTACAATAGACTGTGAGCGCAAAACACAAGAGAACCAATCCGCATTGGTTCTTTCACGGTACTACCTCTAGCACCGCCTTCTCATAAAAATTGCAACAGTATACGCTGTTACCAGACGTTCATTAGAAATTTGTCCGAACAAGTTGAAAATTACTTTAGGGAGGCAAGGGAACTTTTTCTTTGACTTGTGTGCAACTTGAAGTTGGCAACTAATCTGCATACGTAATGCATGTAAATAAGATTGGACCCTGTACCAGTACTAGAGTTTAAGCTGCCAAGTTTGTACTGAAATTCAATTTACTATACTAACGAGAATCTTGATGTATGAAACGTTGGAAGAAATTTACTGTTTGATGATTTCGTTTTTCTGTCCATTGATCTGAGTAGCAGCATGAAGTCCAGATTCCAGAGTTCCAGAACTGTGGTCGGTAAACCGCAATAGACTCGATCCCTAGCATAAGACATATATGTATTATGTGGTGAAATCTCGGTGTGATATGCTTGGGTTACACAGATGAATGCTATACATGTGGTGTCAAGCTCAATGTCCCGCAATGTGGTATTAAGTGCTCCTGTCAATAAATATTTAGTAGTGCTTATTTGACGACAGAAGGTTTGCCTGCGTTTACGTGGGACCCAAAATCATATCGGGTAAAATGTGGATCTAATACATCTCTGTCGATCCTGCCAAATATATACGCATGAGACTACGTATATTTAGACAAAATATGCAGGCTGTGGATGATAATAATGAACTTATGGGCAGATTTTAGTCATTAACTTAAGATTAGGCCAGTTGGGTTATTTGAAGATCCTTAATCGACTATCTTTGTTTTTCATAACAAGAAGGCACAATAACAGTCTGAACCGACTGTGCTACGTTTTGTTTACGTGTGCTATCATAAACAAGTTTTTGAATGGGTTTTTTAAGATCACTTCCACTAGCTTATCTAGTCCTGTCTCGCTGCAAATTTTGCAAACACCAAGTGTACTAAAAATCTGAACAATCATTTCCAGATTAAAAAACATTGTCCCTTTGGAATTTGAACCCACAACAATCGGCGATTGTGTAGATAGTGAGTATTCATTCGTGTCATTAATTTGCTACCTTATAAAAAGAAAAATCGTTGTTTTTTTGCCGGCCTAAACAAATTTAGGTTCGCCATCTTCCATAAGAGTTATCAATGTATGCCATTCTTTAGTCATATGTATACCTGACCGTTCTATGATTCATGATAGAATCAATAACTTAAAAATGTATCCAAAGCCTGCCGCTTCAAAACTTGTCTTAGTGTAATTACTTTTTATTGTGTTTCTTCTTGTTATTCTTTGGTGTATATATTTCTCCTCTCCTGTAATTTACAAACAACTCAGCCAATTTATTACAGTGTGTTATGTATTGTAATTATGTATTTTCGTGTAAGTAGTATTTGGTCCGGCCAAATACCAATAGAAATGATTCCCTTTAGTTTTAGAGTTCGAAAAAACTCTTAAACAACAACTTTGTCCGTCCGTCCGTCCATACATCTGTCCGTTACTGTCACTCTACAGGTTTCAGTAGCCGCCTTGCCACTTCCGCCGCGCTGAGTGTGGTGGGTTCGATCTCCATCATCATCATCGGGCTATAATAGTCCACTGCTGGACATAGCTCTCACCTAATGAGCGCCATAGCGCCCTGTCTTTGGCTTGCCGCATCCAGCATCTGCCTGCAGTCTTTCGCAGATCGTCATCCCATCTGGTCGGAGGGCGTCTTACACTACGATCTCCATAAGGGACAAAAATCCATCCACAAATAGTTGTTCCGAGTCTGGATGTTCTTTGTGTCCGTTGTTTGAATGTTTGTAAAGTCCGCCGCGACACAGGTATTATTCTTAGTACGGGAAAGGTAGTATTTTTTTCAAAAAAGACCTTTCCCTTTCATCTTCTTAATTGTGTAGCACTTAAAGAGCCAATTCTTCTGATAAAACTGTTTAAAATAGAGCTCCGACCTATTCTTAGTGATACAAATGGTATTCTCCTAAATCCAAATAAAGATCAATTGTGAACATAAATTACGTTTCATTTGACTAGATCGTATCTCCATTTTAAACATATTTTATTCTGAGATATCTAAATCTCATCTCAAACTATACCATAGTAAGATATTGCTCTACCATTTTTTTTGTTTACGCTAGTACGTCCAGAGCAGTGAGGTCTTTATGCCTAAAAGCGGCAGTGTTTGCTAACCGTCCGCATTTGACGGACGTTTCCATTAGACCTTTTGTACGACGACGTTTATTGTCCAAACCCATCGCGCGTTTTTATTGTGATAGATTGGAAATTTCACGCCGCTCTACTGTTAGCTTTGTGACATAATATACCAAGTGTATTATTTTCTTTGTTATTTTTCTGTTACAATTATCTATTTTATGTTTCGGCAGTTCAACAAAAGTTATGTATTTCTAAAGACTGTTATATTATTAAAATTTTATTTTTGACTATAAAAGCAGCGCTAGCAGATTGAGGGATTCTTAGACTTTCACGCAGAGGTCCTAAGTTTGAATCAACGGTACACACTTTCAATTTTCGATGTGCATGTATTAAAATAGTTATTTACCGCTTGTTGTGACGGAGACCACAATAATAAAATTATGTTTCCAAATATAAATTATGTGAATTCTGCGAACCGTAAAAAAATGCGTAAGTCCACCACGCTGGCGCACTGTGCCAGCGTGGTGGACTTACGCATTTCCTAGCATATTAACAGATCAACTTACATAATAAATAAGGGCATTGTATGTATTTTTGCTTACTAATATCAACAAAAATTCAACTAAATTGGATATAACTTCACAGTGTGTAAGGATGCGAAGATAGAGCAAGCTCACGCGTAAAGTATTACAGGCACAGCTAGTTGTTAAAAAATTCTCATGTCTATTGTTTCTAAAACTATAGCCTATTATCTTCTTATTCGGTAAACACACAAGCTATATAAAATTTCTGATTTGGACTATAATCATTCTCCAAAAACATATATGACAAAATAATACATAGATATCGCTCTCTATGTACTGATAGCTAAAAACAATTCCTTATATACCAGAATGCTATATTGGTTTACAGAATCAAGTTAGAAAATATACTCGATTTTATCCGCGGTTTTGCTCGTGATTGTGAAAATTTTGCCAATAATTTTCTTTATTTTGGGATATTTTTCTTGATGAACGGTATCCTACCTTTATCTTTGTCAAAGAGTATGCGAAAGTTCACGATAATAATAATATTCTATCACATACACACAACACCATCTAGCCCAAACTAAGCAGACCTTGTATTATGGGTACTAGACAATGGATAAACATACATATATATACTTCTTTTTAAATACATACATATTATATATAGAAACACCCAGACTAAGACAAACGGTCATATTTATGCACACAAATATTTGACTTGTGCGGGAATCGGACCCGCGACCTCAGGCGTGGCAGTCAGTTACACGGACCACTACGCCATCGAGTAGTTAAGGCGCGAAGCGTAACAAACACACACGCAAACTAACATTCGCGTTATTAATATTACTCAGGATGAGAATAGATCTATACAAAAAGAATACGGAGACCAGCCAGAATTAGTGCTTAATCGAAATAACCTCTTACAATATAAATAACCTGACTACCTTCCAAGCAACAAAACCAAAACATTACTTACCATGAAAGAGAGAGATGAGAGTAGGAGAAGAAAGGGAAGGAAGCAACCGAGGTGTTGACGGACCTTAGCATTTTTTCGAGTTAAAAATAGACACAAAACCACACGAAAACTTCGCAAGCGAAGTCACGTGAAGTGATATCCGTAGTCTGTATTTTTGTATTGTTATCGCTCTTTATCGAAGTGATGTACGGTAACAAAGAATTTACAATCACGGGACATGCACTTGCGACGTGAACACGAACGTGAATGTTTGTGAACTGCGGCTTCGGGCTTATACGATATCATTGTCGCTTTAAATGGCCATAGGCACTGAATCCGGCCAAGAAACGGTACATTTTGTCTGTCTTTAAAAACGTATTTGTTTTCAAGCAGTTATAGTCTAATGGGAGATAATATTGCCACACAGAATTTTTCTAATAGATATGAACACTTTTTTGTCTTTCTTTTTTGTTAAAAAGGACCACTAGGAATAATTCCTGTGTCGCGGAGTACTTTACAAACATTCAAACACCGGACACAAAGAACATCCAGACTAGGAGCAACAATTTGTGGAACACACAAAGTTTTGTCTCGTGTGGGATTCGAACCCACAACACTCGGCGCACTGGCAGTGGCGAGAGGATCACTTTTACACTAGATTCACACTAGATTTTTGAATGCACGGATGGCGTAGTGATGCCATCCGTGCATTCAAAAATCTCAATAATACTACCTGACTTAGAATTCGAATCACACATCAGTCGCTTACACTACCGCTGCGAGACTAAGGTTGTTAGTGTTACAACAATGACCTATTGTGACCCTTGATCCAAGAAACAAATCCAAACAAGTGAGAATTGGCAATGCATTGCCGCAAAATCTTAGAGCTCGAAAAAATGGTTCAGGTAATATGTAAAGGTCATAGTCATTTTGGGGTATATCAACTATGCTGAGTTGAATGGCGTTAATCGCGAGTCTCTAGATCTTACAGTTATTGAATTGAAAGATGATATCACGTGACCTTGAGGTCAGAGGTCAAAGATCATAGTAATTTCGGGGGTTTATCGACTATGCTGAGTCGAATGGCGTTAACCGCGAGTCTCTAGCTCTTACGGTTCTTGAGTTGAAAGTTGTATAACAGACGGACTGACGGACGGACGGACGGACAAAGCTGTTGTATAAGAGATTTTCAAACTCTAAAATCAATAAATGTCAAGTAAAAATGACAATATTATTTCAGGGCCGTATCCGGGCGGCAAACGGCAGACGGCAGCGGTTTGCGCTAGGTGCGGTTAATCTCATGAATATTCACGTAACCACAGACCCCGCTAAACCGGACCGGTCAGCAGCCGTACAGTATATAATAGACTTTAAATTGGGTGGGCGGCCTCGATGGCGTAGTGGTTAGCGTAACCGACTGCCTCGCCTGAGGTCGAGGGTCGAGGTTCGATTCCCGCACAAGTCAAATATTTGTGTGCATGGACATGGATGTTTGTGTTGGTCTGGGTGTTTCTATGTATATTAAGCAAGTATTTACAAAAAAATAAGTATATATTAGTTATGTATGTTTATCCATTGTCTAGTACCCATAGTACAAGCTCTGCTTAGTTTGGGCTAGATGGTGTTTGTGCGTATGCGATAGAATAGGTAGGTATTATTAATTAACCGATCAAACATGTTTGATATTTTAGTAGAGCAAATTAATTTATAACGACTTCTTTAGGTACAGAAATGAAGCGTAACTGAATTTGTATGACAATATCGTTTGACAGTACGCGAATGTTACACATTTAAATTGAACTGTTATATATTATCGCTGGTTATATAAAGAAACTCATTTTTTTACTATTTACTTATACTATAAGTAATTGGCATATAGTTCAAATATGGCAAAAAATATTTCATCATTTATCATTTTTACAATAAATTGTGACTTTACAAGTATTGGAACAACACAACGGACAAAGAACATCAAGACCCGGATCAACTATTTGTAGTTCACATATATTTTGTACCGTATGGGTATCGATCCCATAACACTTGATACATTGGCACAGAAGTCAGTGTAGTTTTGTGTTTAGATGCCTATCATACGATATGAATCGAAGTCGACTTCAGCCTTCTGCCCTATATTCAACTGTCCCGCTGCTGGGTACAGGCCTCTCGTCAGTGTGAGAAGGGTCAGGCCATAGACCGCCACGTTAGCCGAGGTTGCAGGTTGGCAAACTAAACACATTTTCGTGTACATTATGTAGATATCTTAGACAAGCAGGTTTCCTCGTGATGTTTTCCTTCATCGTTAAAGCGAGCGGTAATTAACTACTTAACGCAAAAAAAAATATTTTCTTTTACCTGGCTGTATGCGTTAACGCATACTTCGCCGCGGAAAAAGGGGAGCGGAGAGGCTATGTCGGACTCACCCGGGCAAAGATGGAATGTCCCGGGTACTACCGACTAAACCTACCACGGTGTGCCAAATCGTTGCCTTGAATGGTGGGTGAGTCGCTGGAACTGAAAGTACATCAGCGACACACCCAGCAGTGCCCAACGCAGGCAAGACTCCTAGGACATGTAAATAGTGTGTCAACATTTAATTGCATATAAAAATTTTAAAGGTAGTAGAGCCTCGCTGATTTCAGCATGAATGGGCCGACTCGGCCAGGAAAGGACTTCTCACAGAATATCGACATGAAATAGCAGTATTCCTACTGTTGTGTTTCATTTGGTGAATGAGAGGCCCAATCACCCTCTTTCCTCCTTCCCGCTTCTTCTACTTCCTACTTCCTTTTTCTCTTCTTCCTTTCCTAAAGGGTCGGCAACGCGCAAGTGATGACTCTGGTGTTGTAGGAGTCCATAGGCTACGGTGACGACTTACTATCAGGTGGGCCGTATGCTTGTTTGACACCTTAGTTGTATATAAAAAATAACAACTTGACAACATAATCAACTAAATTAATAAAGTAAAAGGCTCCCACGTCAGACTAACACAAAAATCAAACACGACTTCCTTTTTATTACGACTAGTTACGAGTCTTTTGCTAATTCTTGCCCGTTGTCGTCATGTACAACGTTTTTACGAGTATAGTGCCATCTCTACCATGTTTACTCAGCCTATTAACATCCTCTTCGGCTAATACCATTGCCTATTGGAACTTTAGTTTTTATCACTATCGTAAATAAATTGTTGAATGGTGATATTGATATTTGGTTGTTGACTAAAAGTTTTGTTTTGATAGTAGATACATATATAACACAGCAATAGCCTACTGGGAGACCGTTGGACTGCCACGCAGTGGTCTCGGGTTCGTGTCGTTCATGTCTGAGAGCACCATAATTTTTTTTTTGTTTTCTCATAGAAATGTGAAGTCTGCTAATCCACACTGGGCCAGCGTGGTGGACTATGGCCTAACCCTTCTCACACTGAGAAGAGGCCCGAGCCCAGCAGTAGGTCAGTTTTATACAGGGCTGATATTATATTTCTATATACAAGATAATTATTTTGTTTGTATTTTATGTGTAAAGCTACAGAGATGGCATAATACGCCATTGCCACTACAACGAGTATTGGTTTCGAATTCGACAGGTGTTCACAAATGATGCATGGACTGACTGCACGGATGGCCCAATGGTTTAAGTGGTCGGCTCGCCACTGCCACCACGCCGAGAGGGGTTGTTCCGGTTTCATCCGATGACGTTTCATCCTACACTGTATTTTTTCCGAACTCAACCTATTTACGTTCCTTACTCGAAATTATTTCATTTAAATTCTTTATTCATCCTATAACTATTCCTAGCTCAACCGACGACGAAATTATCCAAAAACTCTTAGGTTTTGCTTAACAGTCTGAACAAAAAATACTGTTTTATTAATCTATATCTATACTAATATTATAAAGAGAAAATTTGATTATTAATATATTTTTAAAGTACTAAATTAATAAAATATATATTTTTAAAGTACTAAAATAATAAAAATATATATTTTAAAGTACTGTTGTATGTATGTATGTATCTTATGTGGGGGCCAGTCAGTGCAGACCGGCGACACTTCGACTCAGTGGGATCTTCTGTGTCGACACTCTCCCAATAACGACTGCCACAGATGGTCATGGCAACCGAGACCGACGGCTTAACGTGCTCTCCAGGGCACGGAACAGGCGATAATTGTCAATCAATACGCACATAATTTCGAAAAGTCATATAACTTCCGAAAGTCAGAGGTGCGCGACAAAGTACTGTTATAAAGTACTGTTGTATCTTGTATCTTGTATCTTATGTGGAGGCCAGTCAGTGCAGACCGGCGACACTTCGACCCAGTGGTACGATCTTTTGTGCCGACACTCTCCCAATAAAGTACTGTTACTAGCCTAACGTAACCTACTTTTACGAAGCCAAAGATTGCTTTGCTATTCATACTTTTCCGGTAATATTTGCCACGGGTAGAGTAAGGAACGCATTTCGGTTGAATAAAGAAACTTTCTTAAAATAATGTAATCGGATCAGTTAGGCATTCTAGTTTAGGATGAGTAAATAAATAGAAAAATGAGACGTCATAGAATGAATACGGAACAACCCCCCGAGAGTTGTGGATTCGATCCCCACACGAAACAAACATTTCTGTGATACACAAATAGTTGTCATAAATCTGGCCATTTCATGTGTCCGCTGTTTGAATGTTTGTAAACTCCCCCGTAACACAGTAATTATTCCTAGAGCGGGAGTTGTTGTTTTTTAAAGAAGATTAAATTAAAAAATACGTCTTCCCGAATTTTGTTTATGTTGGCCGTTATGTTAATGTATATTAAGTCTCACAAACACTGAAAATACTGCATAATAATAATAATAACTTTATTTTCAAGAATATGGTGATATACATGTTCTTAAATTAAATACTGTACAGCATATTCTGCCATTACAGGCGTGCAAATATAGATTCAAACATCAAAATTATTTATTATTACTTTCTAAATGTTACATGCAATTTAAAAATTATACCAAACATTTATTTAATTATTACACAGTTAAAATATCGACAGATTCATACTTACATAGTAGCAGCGATAGCTCAGGGCGGAGACCAACAGACTGCAATGCAGAGGGTCTCGGGTTCTAACCCACGTCGCGCACCTCTGACTTTCGGAAGTTATATGACTTTTCAAAATTATGTGCGTATTGATTGACAATTATCGCCTGCTCCGTGCCTCGGAGAGCACGTTAAGCCGCTGGTCCCGGCTGCCATGAACATCTATGGCAGTCGTTATTGGGAAAGTCAGTACCCTCTAATATCCTGACACTGGTCTAGCCTTAGGGTATCGTTAGCCTTTGGGTTGCGTAGGTCAGGTGGCAGCCGCTCCGTGTAAAAACTGATATCCAGTCAAATCCGGTTAGACCAGAAAAGCTGACCCTAAGTGACTTGGGAATAATAATGGCTAGGGAGAAGAAGATGAGTCATACTTATATTGATAATGTCCAAAATTAAAAAGTCATAAATATTGAATTATATTTATATATATATATATATATATATATATATATATATATATATTTCACCATTAGAAAGCTGCTTTATCCAGAAGTAACATAGGCTATATAAAATCACAATATGAGGCACGGGGCGGGGCAGTAATTATAAAATCGGTTGAAACCACGGGGACATCTAGTATTGAATGATTACATTGACGTGGTAACTTTAATCCTAACTAATGTTCTGACGTTATCAGATGTGAATTTGTTTGTTACGTTTTAACGCTTTAACTACTCGATCAATCATCATGAAATTTCGCATACATTTTGCATTTCGTATTAGACGAAACACAACGCAAGCGCTATTCCATTTTCTGTGAGGCCATGGTGTCACTCCGGTCGAGCCGGACCATTCGTGCCGAAGCGTGGCTCTCCCACGTTATAAAGGAATCAGGGGTAAAGGACAAAAAGGACCTTTTCTGCAGAAAGAAATACTGACCCCACGTAAGCGAATCTATGGGCAAAAGCTAGTAGTCTATACTAATATTATAAAGAGGAATGATTTGATTTTTCTTTGTTTGTTTGTAAGGATGTAACTCAAAAACTACTCGGCCGATTTTAAAATCTTTGATCTTTAGAAAGCTTTATTATCAGCGAGTAAGGCTATATTTTATTTGAAAAAGTACTGTTACTAACATAACGTAACCTACTTTTAACAAAAGCTAGTATAGAATAAAATCAGACTGCAGGGATCACTCAATAAGACTATTAGATACACTCCTTAGTTTCTCAATTCACAAAAGCAAAACAAAATACTTCATTCATATAATATTTGGCATCAATAGACACCATTGATCAAGCAATTAGCACCCATTCGCATTCATAAAGGCTTGCCTGTGAAAGAATATGATGCTTTGAAAGCTTAATGAACCGTCTGTCGATACTAATTGCTTCTATTTGAGTTACGGCTATTTTAACGCTTTGATGAAAAGATTTTGAATATAACGAAGATATTTTAGATACAAAACGGTTAAGAGAATCAGAATATTGTGAGGCTACGAATAGGAAAGACTAACCATGTGCGTCTATCCATGAAACATGCGAATGACCAAGTCACTTAAATGTATTCAAACAATATCAGTATTATTATTATTATATAAATCGAAATATTCACATTATTATTTGAAAGTGTAAGAATCTAATAATTATGATAAATTATTCGAACAATAATAATTATAATTTATCAAATTTGATCGAATAATACTGACAATTATTTGAATGTGTTTAAATAATACGGATAATTCGAAAAATGCAGATTATTTTTCGAAAGTATTATAATAACACAAATTTTTATGATAATGTATTCGAGAATTATTCGAAAGTTTTCAAATAATACATCAGTAATACATTTAAATAATAATAAGAAATATTTAAATGTGTTCAAATGATACTGATAGCCATTCGAATGTATTCGAAAAAGCCTGATAGTAAATTAATCGAATACTGTAACTATCAGGCAACAGTAACTGCTTACCGCCAGACAGGCCGTATGCTTGTTCACTGCCTACATGGTTGACGGCACGCAGTGGCGTGACTCTGTTCGCTTTGAACTGCTACTGTGGTACCTATAAAAATAGCTGAGTCAGTCAATAAGTGGCGGTTACCGCTAACTATCGCGTGGTCTCTTTGTTCACCCTCCACTAACAGTTAAGCATGTCAGCATCACTGACAGCCCGTTATGGTGGGACTGCAGAGAGACCGAGGAGACACCGGCTTACGGTCTCAGCTCCTACATTGTAAAAGCGTGAGCAACCAACGGGCGAAACTACTAAACAGTCCCGAAAGGATGAAGGGAATATTCCGCGACACCCGTCCCATGTTATTTTTCTTGACGGAGCTGAGGTGGTATAAGTAACCGAACAACTTTTCGCGTCAGTCACATACGCACAATGACCCATTTGTGGGGCTAAGTGCGGATAGCACACGTCCAACTGACTAACTAACAGTTAAGAAAAAATATCATAACCAGCTACAATAATGGTCGCCATAGAGGAACAGGAGCACAGGTACACAAACTAGAGTGTTGATTGAATCGCATGTTCAATGCGTTATCCAGTAAATTGCCTCCACTTCGAATTTACTTTTCTTTTCGTTGACTGCACTGCCATTGACTAGATTGGCTACATCTTGAAGCCAGTTTCAATCAATGGGGTCCAAGCGCTCGTATCTTATATAGAGCTCGCAAAACGCCTGATCGACAACGCTGCCAGTCTTCTGGGCACGTCACCTAAACCAGTTATATAAATATTTTGTATTATAACTATTAGTAATTTATAATTAGTTTGTCCTTGTTAATACAAATGTAAATATTATATTAGCTTAATTAATAAAGTCAATAATTTTAAGTAATATTATAAATGTGAATGTGAGTTTGTTTGTTACGCTTTAACGCCCTAACTACCTAACCAATCATCATTAAATTTCGCATACACGTTTTCAGGAGAACAGAAAAGGACATAGGGTACCTTTCATCTAGAAACAATTACCGTTACTAAGATAACTTAACCTCGTTTATGCAAGCAAAGCCGCGGGCAAAATCTAGTGTAATATATAGTAAAAAGACCTTAAAAATAAAAAGGCAACAATTACCGAACGTTATCTCATATAGTTTGATCCACCATTTTGTAGATAAACCCTAAGTATTGCCTGAATAAAATGCCTCTTTTTCACTAATCTCTTTATCAGAGGCAGGGGTTTCCTCCTGAGTCTTTAGCTCTACCGAGGCTTTTTTGTATAGATAAGGACTGTTTTTTGTAAATGCTGAATTGAGTTTAGTGAGTGGCATGGTCTGAATGCGGTGCTTAGATTTCTGAAGTATTTGTTGAGGAAAACATTAGAGAAGTATATTTGTAGTCGTTATCCGTGAGCTCATCGGCGCTTTCTTACAATGCAGGGTTGTAATTGTTTGTTATTTATCACTACAGATTATAAAACAAAGATTCCCGCCGCGTTTATTCGTAAAAAACACAAAAATTACTAAACGGATTTTTATGCGGTTTCACTGATAGACAGAGTGATTCATGAGGAAGATTTGGGTTATAATTTGTTAAGGTTTTGTACTACCCATGCAAAGTCGAGGCGGGCCGCTAGTATCTGATATTTTTTTATTTTTTTATTAATGACATTTAATGTGCCGGTGTTGACAAATAATAAAGATCCAGTGACTTGGTTGGACCGCCACAGCGGGACGTAGCCGGCTACAACACAATGTTCTACCGCACCGTGTCGCATAAAGTTTTGATGCAACGTTTTATTCTCAAACCAGTAAAGTGCCAATGAAATTAAACAACTATTTATACAATTAAGAAAAACAAAGAACTGGTAAATACCCGTTTTACTAATCATAGTTTTTAAGAATATATTATTACATCGCAGCGTCATCGCTACACCGTAGTGCGGCTACGGCGCGCCGCCTTAGCGGTGCCGTTGCGACGTCCTACACACAAACATCCGTAGCACGCATTGAACTATGCGTATATTATAGCTAGAACAACATTTATGTTTTACTAAACTGCGGTACACGCACCGCACCTCACTTCAACTTGTGACAATAGACTAGATATTGTAGAACAGTAAGTAAGTTGACTATTAGAAACTGAATGGAATAGTAACATAATATTAAATTGGAATAATATTTTAAATTAATGAGCATACATAATTTTTCCAAAAACAGCAACATATCTATTACAAATAAAATGTTATGTTTAATTGTTTGGGTTATTACCTATCTCTGAAACTACGTACAGTTATGTAATTTTGCCATCATGTCTATTTTGCAATTGCAGAAACATTTTAGAAGGACAATCCTTACTTCCTTATTTAATATTATAAATTCAAAAGTAATCTCTGTCTATCTGTCAACTTTTCACGGTTTAACAACTCAACCGATTTGGACTAAATTTGGTACATAGTTTAAAATATGGGAAAGAACATAGGTTACTTGTCATTGATGTAGTGACTATGCAGGCGGAGCCGCATGCAAAAGCTGGTACTTAATAAAACTTGGGTAACTTCACCAACGACCTATCATTTAAGTTAAAAACACACAGCAAAGTTATATCGCTAGTATAAAACAGTCACATGGGAAGTAATAATATTATTTGAATATTAAAAGAATAAAAAGTATTTAATGTTATCATCATCATCACATTCAGAAGGTAGAAATGATTGCGGCATAAGAATGGCGCGTCTGATTTTTACTCTATGATGACAGAACAAAAGAAGCGCCCTGCCCTGCTAGCGCGTGGAACATTTGACTTTGCTATTCTAGTGGTAACTTATAGTTCAATGGTAGTATGCCATCCAGTGCCTGGCCATTTTGGCACCAACGACTTCCTGTGCAATTCGATCTGCAGAGCCTGTGGTGAAAAGGACGAGTCCATATCGCACCTACTGTGTGAATGTGAGGCATTGGCTGGATTGAGGATGGGTCTGATGGGACTTGCATATCCAAACCCTGAAGACTTCAAGCTTCTCCCTCTGAAGTGTACGCTGCAGCTTATGCACTACATTCATAAGGAGATAGCTAAGGGATAAATCTTGGGGCCGACACAAAAAATCCCACCGGGTCGAAGTGTCGCCGGTCTTTACTGACTGGCCCCCACACACAAGATAAGATAACCATCTAGTGCACTTCGGCGTCACACGTACACCGGACTTCAACAAGGTGAGACCAGGCGGGAAGGGCATCGCTTATCACTAAAGAAGTAATGTACTCCAGACCGAATTTCGGTCACGGCGCCCAATCTTAACGGAGACTGGCGCAGAATACATTATAGTGCATAAGTGTGTGCGCAAATACAAGTGCATTCTCTGTTCCCTAACTCTCATGATCCGATGGGATGGATAATCCGACACAACCGGAAGGTGATCAGGTACTGGACCAACGGCTTTACGTGCTTTCCGAGGCACGGAGGTGTCTAACACCGCCAACTTCTTGACTCCGGGCTCGTATTGAGATTTCTTAATAGGAAAACCCAATAATTTTTAACTTTCGCTGGAGTAACACCACATTGATAGATTTTACAAATATCTTGAAATGCAGTGTGCCTCGTAACAATTTGATAAAATATTACATAATATAGATATCGCCAAAGCGCTTATATCCCCTGAAATTTACTTGTTATGTTGTAAGCAGATTTCTCTAAAATCATTAACTATGGTTTCAGACACCACATATCTTATGTGAGGGCCAGTCAGTGCAGACCGGCGACACTTCGACCCAGTGGGATCTTTTGTGTCGACACTCTCCCAATAACGACTGCCATAGATGTTCATGGCAGCCGGGTCCGACGGCTTAACGTGCTCTCCGAGGCACGGAGCAGGCGATAATTGTCAATCAATACACACATAATTTCGAAAAGTCATATAACTTCCGAAAGTCAGTGTTGCGCGACATGGGTTCGAATCTGAGATCCTCTGCATGCAACCGATTATCATGAAATTTCGCATACACGTTGACAGGGGTATAACAAAGGACATAAAGTGGGCAGAAGCTAGTAAGACAATAAATGTGAATGTAAGCTTCCATGCCTTATCTACTCAACCGATCATCATGAAATTTCGCATGCACATTTTCAGGGGTACAGAAAAGGACAAACCTTTTATCTAGCATAAAAAAGTAAGCCGCGGTCAATAATAATATAACTAGTTAAGCGGCTATCGCTTGTTATCTTCCATTTATTTCAAGCTTCTAAATTACTTCGTAACTCATTTACATTAAGACAAAGAACGCACAAGTTTGCGTGATATCCTGTTCCAATGCGTATGAGCAGCGATGATTTGCTGTCTAGTTTCGATGTTAAACTAGAATATATGTATCTACATTTAATGTCCATGACTTCAAATCTTGAAGTCCATGTCTACAAAATAATATGTTTTAGTCCATGACTTCGAATGTTTCAATTGCTACGCAGCTAAACAACAGTGACTATACGCGTCTATAATATTCATACTGTTATTTAGAGTTAATTCTATGAGCATTAAATCAGTTAATGTCTAGAAAGTCTTTTGAGTAAAAATTCACCTCGGCCGGATCGGTCATGGGAGTGTGACCACTGTCTCTTGAAGCATTATCAGAGCATGTGCAAGAATTAGACAGCCCGTTATAGCGTATATATCTTTGCTCTTTCTCGCGCAATAGTGAGATGATGGTAAGGTCCCAGGTCAATTTTTATTGTGTATAAACAGAACTACGAATGGATCGCTTTGGACATGCACGTATGCTATGGCTGTTTGCCACGCCCAGAGGTTAAAGGCCGTGAATATCACAGAGATGTGGAGCTAAGCTAAGCTCTGTATTTCTAACAGACAGAAAACGCCAGCTCTATTCGTCTTCGCCTGCGGCTGCGCCCAGTTATGTTCGCTACGGACGGTAGCTGTAGTTTGTCTTATCACGTCACACCGAGTTCGGTAGTTTTAGTATTTTGTCGTTCGTATATGTTCTTGAAAAGGATTCTTATTGCAGTTCTTATTGCTCGGTCCGCTGTTATGCGTCGCCTGAGGAACGCCTTACAGAACGCGTCAACTCTCTCATTACGTTATGGCGAAAGTTGCTAAACTTTTCGGTACATTTAACCATTTTTAAAGCATATTAAAATTCCGTGCTCACACCAGACGTAAAGTTGGTGCTTATAAAAATAAATCGACAGGTCTTTGAGTCCCGAAGTGTATCGGTGTAACGGCGTACGTGTTTAGAAAACTTGATTATTGCGTGCTTGTATATTACAATTCTTTGTATAGCCCTGAGCCCCGGCTTTGGCTGTGATAGAAACAAGATAGGGTAGTGTCATATATCCTTATATATAGATAGGGTGTCATATGTGTGATTTTCAATGTTATACGTAACAGCAATCAGCATTTAAAACTCGTAGTTTTTATCGCATCAGATTTCATAGGGGTATTAAGAGGCAATTGATATTTTAAAATTGTGGTATATACATTAACATACATATTATTTTTATTTATGTAAGGCTTTTAAAGTATACCTAACTTTAAAATTTTAAATATATAGATTCAATAGCAGCGATAGCCTAGTAGGCAACCGTTGGACTGCCACGCAGAGGTCTCGAGTTCGAACCCAATGCGCACATCTCTGACTTTTCGAAGTTATATGTGTATTAAATAGTTAGTTATCATTTGCTTTAACGGTGAAGGAAAACATCGTCAGGAAACCTGTAGGTCTGAGAGTTCTCCATAATGTTCTCGAGGATATGTGAAGTGTACCAACCCGCACTAGGCCAGCGTGGTGGACTATGGCCTAACCTTTTTCACAGTGAGAAGAAGCCCGTGCCCAGCAGTGGACCAATTTCATACAGGGCTGATATTATTAGATTCAATGATTGTTTAGCCAAATGGCGTTTATACACATGTGCCTATTCATATTTACTTATTATAATCCGTAGCAAAATTCGACCTGTCTGACTGAACAGACTGAATTTTGCTACGGGACCCTAAAAGACTAGTGAAAGATTCTTCTCCCTAGCCTTTATTATTCCCAAGTCACTTGTGGTCGGCTTTTCTAGTCTAACCGGATTTGACTGGATATCAGTTTTTTACACGGAGCGGCTGCCACCGGACCTCCACAACCCGAAGGCTAACGATATCCTAAGGCTAGACCAGTATCAGGATATTAGAGGGTACTGACTTTCCCAGTAACGACTGCCATAGACGTTCACGGCAGCCGGGACCGACGGCTTAACGTGCTCTCCGAGGCACGGAGCAGGCGATAATTGTCAAACAATACGCACATAGTTTCGAAAAGTCATATAACTTCCGAAAGTCAGAGGTGCGCGACGTGGGTTCGAATCCGAGACCCTCTGCATTGCAGTCTGTTGGTCTCCCCACTGAGCTATCGCTGCTCTTTAATTAAAAATACGAGGTAAGGTAATTATCAAGCAATACATTTTTAGAAGAAACATTGTTACCAAAGTTTCTGTAGTATTATTATTTTGGTTTTTTGTTTAAATAAAGATAACTCCCGCACTAGGTATAGTTCCTGTGTCGCGGGGGACTTTACAACTATTGAAACAACGGACACAAAAAACATCCAGACTCTAAACAAATATTTGTCGATCAGACAAATTTTTGTTCCGTGTGGGATTCGAACTCACAACTCTAGGCGCAGGCAGCGGCGAGGTAACCAATTAAACCACAACGCCATCCGTGCAGTCTATTGTGTTAATAATATATTGTAAACGAAAACTAAATTGTTAAGTAGTTTTCTCTACACAAAAACTAAAACAAATCACCCAAACAATTACGTTAAAAACAAACCGTTATCAAATAACACACCTACATCTAAACACGTCACTAAAACAAACCAATTCTTAAATAAAACATACATACATACACACACACACACATGCATCCTCACGCATACACACAATAACAAATAAATAATTCACGAACGCTAGAGGCAGGCCGCAACATCAGTCACACGTCGACCCGACTCAGACCTTAAATATCCGGCTGCGCGTTCATATCCTCAAATATTTGGACATATCCGCGACACACGGACTACAGAATTGCGTTGCGGTTACATTCTGTGATTTACCCATTAAGGCCCTTTTAGAGGTGCTCTGAATTATTTGGATTGCTTCCATTTATTTTTTACTGATTTGTTAGCTAACCCTTTCATACTGAGACGACGCGCGTGCCCATCAGTTTGATAGTTTATTATTCATTAGTTCCATGACATCAAATTGCGTTTAGGTTTGGGATCGACTATAAGGTGGCGCATGATAAAATGAATTTGTAAGTAAAAGCACGAGAACTAGAAATGTGTATGTTAGGTGTCAATAGGCTCTAAAACATGCGATCTTAAAATATAGTTAGCAAATTGTGGATAAGCATAAAATACTTGTATATTAACCAAAAGAATAAAGGTATATCGCACTCAAAATTCGCCAGCTATATTTCTTACTCCCACGTTAAAGGCGACGAGCCGAGACCTGTTTTTCCACAGAAGCAACTCCTAGAAAGCATAATTAAGTAGCATCTTTTCGCAAAACACATTGGTGTGTAGCAGATTCATCAGAGGTATCATTCGGATATCGCCATCTAAAATGAAGATTGCAAAAGACAGAGGCAAATTTTAATCCCTGACGTTGATTAACATCATGAAGCTCAGTGGCAAAGCGACGTTTTGTTGTTGCTCAGGTTGTACATTCATATCATTCATAGATTGTCATTTTCCTCCGCAAAAACTCTTGCATGGCAAATGTTAATAAAAAAATCTAATACACAAGATAAAACAGATAGGAATCAGGGTAGGGGAAGGAGGAAGTGAGTTGTAAAATCTAATGTCTACGCACCAAAATGCTGAAAGTAATAAATACATGTACAACTGCATTCATATAAGATTTATTCATTTAATTACTCGTATCATTTGAATATTTATTGCAATATCGCTATTCTCTGGCAGCATTAAACGGCTCCTTCTCACAGATAAATGGTAACTTACTCGCACAATACACAGCGTTAAATCGTCCGGTATCGGGAATGATACCACATATAAGTGATGTGTGTGGTGGGTCATTTGGTTCATCATCATTTGGTTCATCACTGATTGGTTTTTCATGAATCCGCAACATATCAAATGCTAATTCCGCAGGTCGACCTAAAATAATAAATATTTTCGTCATCATTATCTCAGCCAAAAGACGTCCAATGTTGGACATGCCTTGCCTAAGATTTTCCAGACAGACCGATCTTGGGCCGCCCGCATCCTACCGCTTACCGCGGCCCTTACCAGGTCGTCAGTCGACTTAGTGAGGACCTTTCCCTGCTCTGCATATTCTATACGTGGCCGCCACTCTAGAACCATTCTACCCCACACAACATCAGCCATCGGTAAATAATATATATAATATAACCTGACATAAAAACAAGAATAGCCATAGCCAAGTAAACATTTCATAGAAAAGATCTCTATTTATTTATTAAAAATAAATTAATAAATCAATAACTTAAATAAGAAAAGTACATACATATATGAAATAATCATGTTTTACTGTTAAAAGGGTATATTTGTAGTTCTTATATGCGATACTTGTCCAAACGTTGAAGAACGGTTTACATTTAGGTCAGCATGTAGGGAGATGACGTATATAAATTTAATGCAAGAGAGGTATACAGACAAACATACGATGCTACAGACGGTAAGCGGTTGCGTATCCTATAACCACCGTCTTTCATTCGCGGTTTGTCGATCATAGTAAAGGTAATTAAGGATGGGCTAAAAGGAGATAATTTTTTTCCAGCCCATACATGTCGGTTCACTTATTGTGTAATTTGTTTAGTTTAGTTTATTATTGAGTTACCATTTTGTTTCTTTTTTATATTTATGTACATTGGCATTAGATAGTAAATATCTGTAATAATAGTTTTATGGGTGTGTGTGAAATAAATACCTAAATAAACTGAACAGAACTTGGAATTTGTCATTATTTTATGTTATACACTAATTGAAAAACATAATTTTGTCAATACCAACAACTGTTCCTGCAGTCTGGAGGCTAAAAGTTCATGCTACACCATAAGGAAGCCCGGTACGAAGCCTAACAACTACTTATCTTTTTGTTGTTCTACTATAAGTTTTGTTACTTATAACAATATTATAAAATATATTTTTCTTAACACTATATCTTCTGCGCAACTAAACACATCGCTGTCTGACTCGAACGTCAATGAAATAGATCTCACATCTCCTAACTTTGTTTCGATGCGCAACAAAAGGATGAGAGATGAAAACCTACCATTAGAATTCTGCGAGTCTATGGAATATATTAAAGATTTATTTTCTACATTCATGTCTGCCCAACAAAAAGAACTAAAACAAATTAATAACAATCTCAAAGAACTACAGCTCTCTAAGAACAACATTGAAGCATCCATTGCACGCTTATCCACTCAGCAAGAGCAATTTCAAAAGAAGATTGAATCTCTTGAGCTACAGGTAAAAAAAGTGTATATTGCACTACTAGAAGAAAACATAGAAGACTTGCAGAGGGGTTTTCGTAAAAATTGCATCTAGACAAAGAATATACCAAAAACAGCTAACGAAAGTCGAGATGACTTAATCAATATGGTTTTATGTTTTAAGAATATAAATGCTGACTTGGTTCCTAGGGATATAACGGACATTCACAGAATCCAGGGGAAAAAGGTTGGGATTAATAATACCCCTATCATCGTTGAACTTGGCTCGTCAATACTAAAGTCAGACTTACTACAGAAAGCTAAGACCTACAACATAAAAAATAAAACAAAACTTCAGGCCAAACACCTTGGATTTACTACTGATGAGGATAAGCCGGTGATATCCGAACATCTAACTGCCAAAGGAGCTCGCCAAATATTCCTAGCCTAGGACCTAGCCAAAACAAAACAATATAAATATTGCTGGACCAAACTTGGATGAGATTTTGTAAAAAAAGATGAAACGTCTTGGGTTATTCTAATTAACAATTAGACTCAAGTACACCACTTATTACAAGATTTGTGACTAAGCAGGGGAACATCTTTTGTCAACTTTTTAGTTTACGTTAGCTAATTATTAAAAGCATTATACTCAGCACACAAGGTCAGCTCAACTACACTCAACAAACACACATTTACAATTTTACTTACTCACTAACTTACAAACAAATACTACATATTTCAAACCTAACTCTCTCTCTCACTACACATTACAACTCTCACTCACTCACTTACACTACATATTGTACATATTATACCTCAATCTCGCACACCTGTTCACCTTTGACAAAATTTCACCTCGTAAATAATTGTATGATATACCCTGTAACAATTATATTCTTAATAATATATAGTAATCTAAAAACCTTAAGAGAATTGGACAACTTTGAAATAGCAAACTCGGCTATTATCAATATCGAACAATTACCCAATTATTATCATGACACTTCAACTTTACGGTTTTGACTCAAAATATCAGGAGTGTGTACAGTAATTTTGATGACTTATAACTAAACTTGTGTCAAATGAAACATGATCCAGATGTTTTGATTCTAATAGAATGTAAACTTAACTACAAAAGGCAACTTTTACTTAATAAATGATGGAGTGGTCATTTATATAAAAAATTATTACTCTGCCCGCGTAAAAGAAATTAAATTAATACATGCTTCAGCCATTCAGATATATGTCGACGACTACACCATGTATGTATGTATGTATGTATGTATGTATCTTATGTGGGTGCCAGTCAGTGTAGACCGGCGACACTTCGACCCAGTGGGATCTTTTGTGTCGACACTCTCCCAATAACGACTGCCATAGATGTTCATGGCAGCCGGGACCGACAGCTTAACGTGCTCTCCGAGGCACGGAGCAGGCGATAATTGTCAATCAATACGCACATCATTTCGAAAAGTCATATAACTTCCGAAAGTCAGAGGTGCTCGACGTGGGTTCGAACCCGAGACCCTCTGCTGCAATCTGTTGGTCTCCCCACTGAGCTATTGCCGCCCTCACGACTACGCCATAATAGGCATATATCGTGCCCCATCAAATACCTGTGCTGACAATTTTATAAACTCTCTAAACTTACATCTGGAGACAATTACAACTCATAAAAATATTCTAATGCTAGGTGACATAAACATTAATTTAATAAAATTAAATAAATAATCTGAAACAGCTCAGCAACGCAGTAATAGACTTAATTACCTAAACACGCTGGCGGGCCATGTCCTTTTGTAGGGACATTGTCTGCTTACAAGAGAACAAAACTGTCTCAATCACGCGTTATTGAGGATTGACACAACTAATAAGTTAGCGTTTGTGGCTATCTTGAACACCTCTATCACTGATCACGCTATGGTAATATTAAAATATAACTCATAAAATGAAAACTAACATTATGAATATAATATACGAGTAGAAAATATAAGTCGGTCACAGACTTTGAGAATGCATATAAATACCTCATAAGCACGGACATCACTTTCTTTAACCGTAATAACAGCCCTGACATCCTAGCTCAAAAACTGATAGATGTCATTAGGGCGTCGTTACTCATCAACACAAAGGTTAGACTAGTCTCTGGAGGTAAGAGAACTTTGAAGCCTTGGATATCCTTGGGGGCTTTGCGTTGTATTAAACTTTGAAATAGGATGCAACTCCAATCAAGACAAGACCCTTACAACATTATACTCAAAATCACCTACAGACGTTACCGCAACTATTGTACAAATTTACTTAAAAGGTTAAAAAAGCAATATCAGCAAACCCTTTTAGCTGACTCTATCAAAGATCCTAAGCATATTTGGCTAAAATAAATGAAATTACACAATCCAAAAAGCCTAAATCCTCAAACATCTGTCTCTTACTCATTAGTCCTAACGCTCTAGAAGACTAGACGCATTAAATCGTGTGAATCAGTTTTTCATTAGAATTGGCAAAACTTTGGCTGAAGACATTATATGCACCGATAAATATCGTTGTTACACAATCTAATGTCTCTTCATTCGTGTTACTTCAGACTGACCCACAGGAAGTGGACGGCCTACTCATGAATCTTGGCTCTTTGAGCTCACCCGGTTGGGATGGTATAGCCACCAGGTTTTTGAAAATGGCTAGAGATTTTGTTGTCCCATTAAATAAGCCAGCTAGCTATTCTATGTTTCGAAACAGGCAAATTTCCAGCTGTTTTTAAATGATCTTCATTATAATGTACGATCAATAGTAACCCCTGTTCAAGGGTGGGGATGTGAACGATGTCAACAAATAATTTCCGTCTTTCCTAGTATTTACAAAATTTTAGAAAAAATTATAAACTGTAGGCTCATAGGATATTTAAATAAACTCGAAATATTATCAAACTCCCAATACGGATTCATAAGGGGTATGTTCACGCAAGACGCTGTTAGAGCACTGACTACTGAGATAACCACTAAGGTAGACAAGGTAGACTTAACAGTCTTTTTAGACCTAAAAAAAGCCTTTGACGCCGTTTCCGTCCCCATCCTTCTGAACCGACTTGAACAAATTGGCATTAGAGGTAACCCACTTTCTGATTTTAAAACTTACAGTTGCAAAACAGGAACCAAGAAGTTAAAATTAATAACCTGACAAGCCAGGAAGAGAATGTGGTCTACGGAGTACCGCAGAGAAGTGTGCTGGGCCCGACATTGTGCCTGATATATGTATATAAATGACCTTTGTAATATTGGGTGCAATAGCGAGCGGATCTTTTCCTACGCGGATGGCATCAAAGTTGTTTTTTCAGGAGGATCATGGCCTGCTGTACAGGCGACCGCTGAACAAGGTCTGCCTGTAATAGCTGGCTGGCTTAATACAAATTTGTTAACCTTTAATGTTTCTAAAACTAATTTTATTTGTTTCTCGCCAACTCTGGGGTTACAGCCGAATGCTAGTTTCGGAGTCGTGATTCATGGGTGTAACGGTTCACTTGGTCGTGGCTGTGGATGTCGAATTATCCAACGTGTTAGCTTTACCAAATATTTAGGTGATACAGTAGACCAAAGATTATCTTGGCATTCTCATATTGAAGTTCTCATGACAAGAGTCAAAAAATTTATTAGGTTTTTAAAAGCCTACGTCATGTAATATCAGCGCAGCTACTAAATAAAATTTACATTGCCCTGGCACAGTCGATCATAACATATTGTATACCGGTATAGGGTGGAGCCACGAAAACTAAATTATAGAACTTGAAAGAGTCCAGACGCTTATTATTAAAATAATGTATTTTAAATCTTTTAGGTTCTCTACCGATAACCTTTACAAGATAGCTATCTGCTTTTCGTAAGAAAACTCTATGTTTTACACATCACTCTACGCCTGCATAAGACACTGTCCTACAATCCACAATATCAGGTTAAACGTCGTAAACATAAGGTGGCTTATTCCTCGAAGGGTTCATACTGTCTTTGCCAGACGTCAATATACTACACAATCAACGTATATTTATAAAATAAATATAATTAACGTATAATTTAAAATAAATTCAAAATAAAATATTTATCTTATGCAACTCCACGACGGCAAAAAAAACATCGCAGGGTGGTTACAAACTCTGACTTATGAGGAAACATAAATAATCTTAGTTAGAACATGGTAAATATACACAATATATTGTAGGATAAAAATATACAGACACAAATACACAAACACACACACACACACACACACGCACGCACGCACGCACGCACGCACGCACGCACGCACGCACGCACGCACGCACGCACGCACGCACGCACGCACGCACGCACGCACGCACGCACGCACGCACGCACGCACGCACGCACTCACGCACGCACGCACGCACGCACACACACACACACACACACACACACACACACACACACACATTACACACACACAAAACATAATCACAAACAACATAATAATAATGCTTAGAGCTGTCAAACTACTTTAGTTATTGTATTCCTTTTTGTTTTCATATTTTCACTTATTCTTTTTATGTTCTCTTTCTCTCAAAAATTGTAACCTGGGAAGAAGCGAGGTAGCCTCGACACAAGTATTTTTATAACTTACTGAGGCAGCCTCATCGTATTGTAACCAAAACTATGAGATTCAATAAAAACATTTTATTTTATTTTATTTTAATATACATTGTGTTTTATCATTTTCGCGCCAAATGGTTTTTAATATTTTTATGATATTAAAATGGAGTGGGCTGATAAGGAGAACCGAATTGCTGTAATAGCTTTACACAAAGTAGGTATGGAGACAAATGCAATTTTTGAAACTCTCCATCCCCTTAGTATATATTCAAATATTTGTGCATCGGGCTACTGGTATCGGTATAATGAAACCTCCTCTGTTTGTGATAGGAAAAGATCTGACCGGCCTCGTAGTAATTATACGAAAAAGGCGATCGAAGCAGTGAAGGAAAGAATTCGAAGAAATTCTGCCCGAAAGCAAAATATTTTATCTCAGGCAATGATTATAGCATAGGTGCTATAATCATTGCCTGAGATAAAATCTTAAGAACCACGTTGCGTATTTTAAAAAATGACTTAGGACTTGTAGCCTATAAGAGATGCACTGGTGATTTTATTATTTTACTAGTAATTTAAAAATGAATAGGGTGGTAAAATCAAACTAACTTCTTAAGAGGTAAGCAAAGGTAGGTCAAAAAAAAAATTATAAGCTGACGATAAAATTTTACTATTGAGCAATGTTTTAACAAGCAGAACGACCGAGTTTATGCTCAAAGATCTATAGAAGCTTTCCAATTAGTCAGCAAAATACAACGTTGACATGATCCGACTTGTAAGGAGTGACTGAGCCACATTTTTGTGAAAAGGTATCGAAAAATCGGCAAGTGTATACGATTCTTGAGAAGGTGGTTAAGCCTCTTAACAACACCATGTTCCATAACCAAGAATGGTCCTTTCAGCAAGACTCAGCAGCGGGTCATAAAGCTCGATCCACCCAAGCGTGGTTGTAAGCGAACGTTTCGGACTTCATCAGAGCTGAAGACTGGCCGTCATCTAGTGCCGATCTTAATACGCTTTATTATGATTAATGGTCAGTTTATAAAATATGGCATGCTTTAAACGCCATGATAGTTTGGATAGGGAAACAATCCATAATATTGGCAGTCAAGAATGTTCCCATGGAGAAAGTGCGTGTTTCTTTTGATAACTGGCCTCAACTTTTAAAGGACTGTATTAAAGCCAATAGAGAACATTTTGAATGACCTTTATATATTTTAATGTTATTATCTTAAAGTATAAACTAACACACTTTACAGTTATAAATGTTTTATGCAATACCATAAAAGGATATTTCCTTGTAAAAATATTTATGGCAAAACTAAGTAATTATATCCTAGTACACATCTTACATTCACGTAAATGTACTACTCTTTACGCCAATTTCATCTATCTGAGAGGCTGGAACTCTCTGGAAGAATTGGCTCACTCGTACTTCGAATGAAACGACCGAAAGTAGGAAGTTCTAATCGCCAGATAGTTAACAATGGCGAGCTCATTCATTGCAAAACCATCAGCTTACCATCAATCCACTTCATGTCACCAGCGCCTGCAGTTTGTTCTTGTAGTCCTATAAATATCCCATTATAAGCATGAAAGTCGTACATATTACTGATAAGCTGTTCTTTCACTATATTATCAACTATGGCCAAGTTCCCGCCTTCAGCGATGCACGTCCTCCGCGCCTGTCTCCATATTACTGCCTTTCCGTGTAGTTTATAACAAAGCTGCAGTAACCTTTGATATGTGTATCCTGTAATAATTTTACCGACACTGTACTTAAATGTTGCCTACGTAAATTTTATTATAGTAAAGAGGATTCCTAATTCTTTAGGCCAATATCACACTGCGACACGCTCCCACGCTGAGGCGCGGGGCGAAGTAAGTTGACACGGTGTGTCATTTCACGAGTTTTGCAATACTAAAAAGATTTTGTAAAATAAAGGATGTGTTCACGATGAACACATCTTTCATTCTCAATACGACGTGATGCCATCGTATCCTGCAACTCCGCGTGGGGACATGTGTCTATCCGGACGGTGAGGTAGATCGGTATCACCGTCACGCGCGAGACTGTCGCCCCGCGAGCTGTCACGGGGAGCGCGATCGACGCAGTGTGAGGTTTACTCTACAGATATTGATTTAACTGCTCGAACTAGAAGACTCTTTGCCAGTTAAATATATAAAGTAAATTTCATCATCTGAGATGTATATCTATTTAGTCCTTTATTATAATATTATTATTGTTATTATGAGCATGCAAACAACATCTTAGCAATAACAGCAAGTAGTGGTAGCGGCGCTGAGCACGACACAAGCTAGCTCCCTACTAGAAACGCCTCGCTTGTCATATTGCTTACAATCGGCGCATGTCAATGACAACTGCACAAGCAATTCAAGTAGAGTAGCAGAGTAGTACGTAGCAGTAGTAAGATCCCTCGCCTAATACTATATAAGTTAGCATGATTATCTACAGTCAGCCGAAATGATAAGTAGGTGCCTATGTACTTGTAAACATTAAACTTGAATTGTGGGCTTCACTTTAGCTGGAGCGTGGAGGTAAGCAGACAGTTAAACCACGGCAAAAGCTGACATTCAGACAAGCTAGGCAACAAAGTTTATTTAATACGCTAGTGAATAATTCTGCTAGGAGCAAACATAATGTTTTTTATTTCATAAAGTCATTTGGGTTGCAAATAATTAGCATTTCTATGAACCGCTCTCGTTAATAAAAATTCTTGTGTTGCGAAAGAGTTGACGTGTGCGGTGCAATGAGTGTAGGATTAAACCCACGACCTCTCGATCGCAAAAGTAACGCCTTATCCATTAGTTTATAGCCGCGCCTATGTGTATATAGGCATACCTAGAACACTGGCTAGATACAGCGATAGCAAAGGAGACATTTGGACTGAGACGCCGAGGTCTTGCATTCCATCCACGGCACGCACTTCTGTTATAACGAAGTTATGTGGGCACTAAATAATTAATTATTTCCGCTTTAAAGGTGATAAAAAATTATGTCATTAACCTTTATCGCATGGCATGTGGATCTCGTTCTTGATCTTGTTAAAAATGTCTGGTTTAATGCACATATACGGTAGCCGCGTCTTGCAGGGAACCACACATAAATGTTCGCTAGTCATCGCCAAACAGTCGCCATTCGATGGATCCAATTCGTGCCAAGCAATAGTCATGTTTTCAAGCGGAATACCTGAAAAGTAATAACAGCATTAAGCACTCAAGAGTTACGTAAGTTGTTGTTGACACTTACATTCGCGTAAATAAACACAATTCGTGTTACGTCTACGCGTATGCTACAGTTTCTTATTGCTGTTGTTGGCAAATGGCCTTTGGGTCACTTGTTGGTAAGCGGTAACCGCCGCTCATAAACATGGATATGTTTTCTGACGTCACTGAAGCAATTCCAAGGAAAATCAACCATGCTGACTCTCGTAAAACACATATGAGGTAAACAGGCACGCGGCCTATCCGATGGTAAGCAGTTACCGCATCATATACGGACAGGTGAGAAAAGAAAAGAAAGGGCAGGACGGAGGGGTGATTGAGTCTTAGGTGCTCTTATTCTGTTTTTGTTTAACTTTTCCTTTATTGTACATATATGTTATATTATATCTTTTGAACCACGATGAAAGAGACTGGCCTCCACGACACAGGGAATCCTAATGTGGAGACCAGTGATTTATCTGTATTAGCTATGTATTTTTTCTGAACAATAAAGATTATTATATATTATTATATTATATTATTATTCACTGTACGAAACGCAACAATACACATACCTATTGCTACCTTACGTCGATATTCTGTGAGAAAGTCTTGTTGCCGCTCGAGCCCTAAACTAGTTTATATGCTACCTCGCGGTTTATTTTAGACACACATAATTTATTATTATTATATTCACACTTTCTCAAAAGTAGTTTAGTTTCAATGTTATTAGTACTGTCTAATTTATCTATCCAAGTTATCAACAATACATAACCTGTGTGGCGAGGGACTTTTAGAACATACAATTACCAGACTCTATGTACGCCCTCACTTAGAACAATACTTTGTGGTTTACATAAATAGTTCCGAGTGAGATTCGAACCTATAACACGCTGTCTAGTAGTAGTTGTGAGGCTCCTTGTACGATTGTGCGATGTACGATTTATTTGAATTGTTATTTATATATTACTTCAAAGATTCGATTGTAGAGGCCAGGATTTTATGTAAACCTAAGATAAGAATGCTTCGAATAAGTACAAACCTTCCAAGGAAACATAACGGCCGGGATGCTGACTCGCCTTTGCTCCGATGTAAAATGACGATCTTGTTGCACTTATCAACGACTTCATTGCATTGAATACATTTTCGTTAATGGGGGATGCTAAGATTGCACCTGCAACATGCATAATGTAGCACATAAATAATACACATAGTCCTACGTCTATAACTCCGAAGTGTTATAGGTGTACTTAACTTTGAATCACACAAGAGATGTTTGCAGCGTGAGCTACTACTATTTAAAGAAGTTTGCCTCGTCGCTGCCCTAAATAAAGATGTAAAGCAATAAACACTAAGTAAGAAAATATATTCATGGAGCCTCATACAATTCAAACTCATGCATTCCCGTCAATGTCCTACATACATAGTGCCCCGCTGGTATACCCGAAGTAGGCGGAGGTTTATCATACCTACATTTCGCCAGCTGCGGGTTTAGGTGACACGTAATAGGGAACGAGCCTGTCACCGTCTACTGAGCATGGTGTCAGACTCCGTGCTGCTGAGAAATGTTTGATAGAAACCCCACACACAGACGCACTGAAAATTGTCTGAAAGCAGCTGTTACAGAACTTCGTTATGTGGCAATGCCTGCTAAGAATATCGGAGCATAAATAGTTTAAGTGTATGAGTATTGTGTTTATAGAGCAGGCATAGCCTAGTGGTAAACTGCTATGCAGAGTTCTCGAACTTGATCCTTCGGCATGCACTTCTGAATTCTCAAAGTGATGTATGTTTTAAATGGTAAATTATCACTCGTTTTAACGAATAAAAATATATTGAGAGAGCAGTTTGCCTCAAAATATCATTCAGCCTTTAAAATGAGCGTATGTGTGTGAATGTCTAAAATTTTCTTCTCCAGGACATAATTATGTGTAAAGTTTGCCAACCTACACTGGGCCAACGTGGTGGACTACAGCCTTATCCTTGTCATTCTGAGGAGAGGCCCGGGCTGATGTTATATTTTAGACAATCTTGAATGTTACCTTCACTCCTGCAGCTTTCTTCGGCTTCGTCCCATATCTGTAAAACATTATGTACAGTGATCCCATCAGGAAGCTGAGGCAAGTCTACAAATCTACCGTGCGCGACATCTGTAAACAAAACGTAAAACCTCAAAGAGGAACATATACATATGTATATTATGTGAACGGACATACACATTGAATGTTGCTCTCATTTTCTGTTCTGAAATGATTGCGTATTGCATTATCTAGGAGGACGTGAATCTCTTATTATGCGTACGTGCTAACTAACATTATGCATTTCTGACGTAACAAACGTTTGAAACGTATGATGCTAGTAATCATCAACAAAATATTAACAGTTACAAAAGAAACAGCTGCACTTTCAGATAATAGATGTGTGAGCCTCAAAGAATTTTGTACTTATTTTAAAAGTTACAATATGAAGGACATGATAAGCCTCAACAACAAAAATAAAACAACCTTTAGATATGCCAAGCACTAGTTGTAATACTACCTATCATTATTGCATTAATTGTCAAGAAAACATAGACACACACAACACAAATACCATCCAATAAACCAGGAGGCCTACCACCACCCCTAATTGCGATTTATTTCAGGACCTAAACTGAACTGCGTGGAGCAATGTAAGCGTTCCAGTGCTGTGACCTACCCAACGGAGCCGAAAGATATTTTATCTTCCTGGAATAGTCAAAAATAGAAAGCCCAAACCTTTCGGCTCATGCCAATGCTATCTCCTACGTGCCGCCCACATGCACAGCGAGTAAAAGGGTGTTCTCGGTAACCGGCTAAACTATTGTAATCAATAGGTATCGCTTGAGCATTCTGGATAAGGCTAAATTAGAATCCACATGTATAAAAAACAAAAATATCAACGAAGCCGGAGCCACGCCGCCGCATCCGGTTGAAAGTTAACAGCAGGCTACCGCCGAGACCTTTCATGGCGACGCCTACAATTGAGTTATTTCTAGTGCGCGAGTTGTCCTTTAGAAAGGAACTTTGAAATATTTTCATTGATCACTTTATTATTCAGCTTATGGCTCAGCTTACCGTTCCATGTCACATAATTTTATTTTAGTGGACGGCAGTATTGAGAGATATCATAATTCAGTTATTTTAATGTTTTAAAAAAGAATAACACAGCTATAATTGAAAAAGCCACACAACACACTAATGTATCTAACAAGCATATAAAAGTCAGATATATAAAGCACTTACCAGTCGCCATGGACAGGAAACACACACAAATTACAAAAGTGAACATTTTGATGTTCAAATAATGAAGTTGTAGATATGAGTGACGGGAGCGACCGATGTGTGTTTTATATAATATCGGCACTACTTAAACGTTGATGTTATCATCACTCACAGATATTGCAAAGTACTTACTTCCTGAGCACTGAGCAGTAGCTTAAACACACTAGCAAGTGTGTTTATCGATATAAGAACAATATACGCTGAACCCTGAATTCTGATAATTCGTCTGATACATTCTTATCACATTGACCGTCACTCGCAGTTGAGTATTCCCTCCGCTCAAACAGTTAATTTACCACGTTAAGAGTTATCTTAGTGTTTATAAAATCAGAAATCTTCCTAACAGAAAAATCCAATGACACCCTTGTATGCTTGGACGAGTCCCGGTAAAATTTTCGGTATTGTATCCGAGACTTGAGGATTGCACGTCAACATAAGCGCACTTGTGCTACGTTACTAATGACGCACTCGATAACATTAACACTTATATTTATACAATATTGTCTTATGTTTACGCTAATGTTATACATTTGTCATGATTTCCTATTTTTGTTAATAATTCTGTTCTGAATTTGATAAACTACTCTACTACATAATTGCACACAATTACATTATACGCGATTCCCATAGGAATCATCACAACTTAGTGTATTTTCGAGTGTTAATACTGAACGGTTACCTTGAAATACATCTAGTAACTCTTTAACTGGAGTGCTGTTGGGAAATACCCTTAGTGTACCCTGCATGTTCAGCTGATGAGGATGATAAACCTAGGGGTCCGCCTGCCTATTGTTTGAAAACATTACATGCACGAATGTAAATAATTTATTTCATTGCATATGTACTACCTACATTATAATTATTTATTAAAGAATTGATATATGCATTGTAAACTAGCAGCGCTTAAATGATTATAACGTATGATTTTTTTCGAAACATTCGCATTTTCATTGGATCTGAAGAATACTTGGTCAGGGTACTCCCTGATAGTTTTTTTTTAGTTATTAGTTAAGTGTGTATTATGCTCTTGCGTGAAATACTTGGACGAGGCTACTCTTCGTCAGTATTTTTGTCGGAGCATAGTGCCGTTGTTTGCTTAGGTATAGAACGCTTTCGCTTACCTAGTCCGAGTGATTTGGACGCGTGAGTGGAATATTCCTATCATTTATTTATTTATTTATTTACATGAAATAGAACGACTTGCGTCAATTACACTATTTAATAAAAATCTATAAATAAAAAAATTTGCATTCACGCATTCTGCTCACAGTACCTAATACATTCTAATAATAATACTTTCCATTCATACGCAAAAATATCAACTTCTGGGTTAAAGTCCAAGAGAGCTTTAAGCTGCTTTAGTGACCAAGGTATGGGTGAGTTACAGTGTGCCACAGTACGGCACGCTGGAACTGCCAGCAATCGGTGCTTTCAACAAACAATCTGCAACATTTGTCGTGAAGAATCGGTGACTCAATCATACCCTTTAAAATTTTGCAGGTTTCAGATCGTATGATCGCCTCGTCTCTAATGAGTTAAAACTTAAACAACCCAACAAAAAATTTGTACGATATAGATAGGGGTAGAAACCATACAATTTCTTATAAATAAATCTTAGAAAAGCTTTCTGGACTTTTTTTTACATAAAGGCATACTGCTTTTGATATGCATTCCACACAACCGCGCTGGACTCAAGTTTACTGTGGACTAATGCATAAAAAACGAGTTTAATAACATGGGTGCTGTGGAATTCACGACAGTTTCTCAAAACGAATCTGAGGCGACTAAAAGATTCCTTAGCAACCGACGAAATATGCTCATGAAACATGACCTTTTGGTCAAATGTGACTCCCAAATCTTTTATAGAATTAGTTCTCGTGATAACATTATGATTTAATTTATTTGTATAATTGATTGGGTGACGCATTCGGCCAAAAGTCATGACGTAACATTTCGTGGTATTGAAGTCCATTTTGTTTTCATAGCTCCACCTGCATACAGAGTCAACATCTGATTGCAGAGCAGCGCAATCAGCGTCAGATTCGATTTCAAAAAATAAATTTATTTCATCAGCATATAAGAGGCATTCCGCATTTTGGACCACTGTAGGCAGTTCATTAATCATTAATATAAAAAGAAGGCGTCCCTGTACCGATCACTGGCTGGCTCCTGATCGTTTATGGTAAGCGTGCGACTCATAATGACCAAGCCTCACGTATTGTTGTCGGTCACGCAAGTAATCCGCAAGAAGATGGAGCAAACCCGGAGCAATGCCTATTGCACACAGCTTAGATACCAAGGTATCATTATTTACTTTATCAAAGGCCTTGCAAAAGTCAAAATAGAGTACACCCACTTGATTACCGCGGTCAAGGACGGTAGAGATGAAGTCGACTAGGGTCAGCAGGTTAGTGTTGACTGATCTTTTAGTACGGAAACCATGATGCTTATTGCAAAGATACTGCCTCACTTGCCTATAGATGCTTTCATGCAATGCGTTCGCAAAGACCTTTCCTGAAGATAGCAAAATAGCTATTGGGCGGTATCCGTCTACTAAAGATTTGTTATTGGTTTTTGGGATAGGCATACCACGTGATAGTTTCCATTGTGATGGGTATATACCTGATTTCAAAGCTAAATTAAATATAATAATGGTTAAGACGTTGGGTGACGAAGTTCTTTCCCTTTTTCAAAAACCAAGATGGAATATTATCTGGACCTATAGAGCTATTAAGTTTTAACTTATTAATGCTTGATTCAACATCCGAATTGGAAAAACAATGTATATTAACATAATAATACGAATTATTCGTACATCTCATAATTATGTTTTCGACATCGAAGTTAGAGATTTCAGGATGGAAAACACTAGCAAAATACTCAGCAAATGCCTCGGATGCAGCAACACCTTTAAAAGCCTTTTCTTTATAAACTACCTCTGGTTCAAACCCTCTCTTTGACCGAAGGCCAGCAATGTGCTGCCAGAATGCCTTTGGATTCGCGTTTATATTATTTTCAATATTTTTAATGTACGACGTATATCCGGCTGCTATGGGACTTTTCAAGTTAGACCTGTGATCAGAAAATAGATTATACGTCTGTTTACATTTAGTACGTTTCCATTGTGAATGTAATCTGCATTTCACCCGTAAATCCTTTATGATATCATAGGTAAACCAGGTAGGGTATCTTCGGGTTTCTTTATTACTTCGGCGCTTTTTAGGTATACATGTGTCGAATAGGCCGTAAGCTATGTCATAAAAGTCTTGAGTACTACTGTCGAAATCATCACATGCTATAACCGTTTCCCATGAAACCTCAGACAATAAATCAAGAAGTTGCATATGTCACATTTTTTGAAGTTCCAGTCCCTGTTGCTTTTAATATTACTTGTGTTCAATTTTGTCAGAATGACCAGATGATTGTAACGTTACCCGGATATCCAGCGCCAGGTGGTACACATCAGTCGGCACTAAGCCTTCAGTAGAACTCACTGACACTGCACACAGATTTGCGCTAACTTGGACTAAGACCATATCTAACATACCTCCATGCATATTTCTCACAACATTCAGATCATACAAATCACAAAAGTTAAGAAAGTAACAATAATAACTATTTATATTAGCAGAGGCACTGTTTAAATTTATGTCACCATATATGAAAACAGTCCCTTTTAGGATCATTTATAAATGCTTCAATTTTTTTAAACCATTACATATAAACATCATCAGAGGCACCTGGTTTAATATAAATAACACAGACGTAAACTGTGCATCCGTGCCATGAGAAACTCGCCCACATATCCTCGCCACAGTTTGTCTCCAATTCACGACGCCGACGCATCAAGATGGGCGTACGGGCCATGAGCAGGACCCCTCCACAGGGTGTCGATCTATCGCGTCGTAACACATTCCAGTCTTTGTAGCTTGCAGAGCTCGGAATCTTCAACCGTGGCATCGAGGAATGTTTCAGTAGCCGCCACTAGTTCATCAGTTATTGCTATACTTTGACGCCATTGTGGTAACTTTGTTTTAAGGCCACGGACATTCTGATATATACAACTGATATCGGTGGTTTATCATCCTCATCAGCTGAATATGTAGGATACACTAAGGGAATTCCCCAACAGCGCTCCAGTTAAAGAGTTACTAGATGTATTTCAAGGTAACCGTTCAGTATTAACACTCGAAAATACACTAAGTTGTGATGATTCCTATGGGAATCGCGTATAATGTAATTTTGTGCAATTATGTGAGTAGTTTATTAAATTCAGAACAGAATTATTAACAAAAATAGGAAATCATGACAAATGTATAACATTCGCGTAAACATAGGACAATATTATATAAATATAAGTGTTAATGTTATCGAGTGCGTCGTTAGTACCGTGGCACGAGTGCGCTTATGTTGACTTTCAATCCTCAAGTCTCGTGTACAATACCTAAAATGTTATTGGGACTCGTCCAAGCATACAAGGATTTCATTGGATTCTTCTGTTAGAAAAATTTCTGTTTTTTTAAACATTAAGATAACGTTTGAACGTGTTAAATTAACTGTTTGAGCGGAGAGAATACCGAACTACGAGTGACGGTCAATGTGAAAAGAATGTATCAGAGGAATTATCAGAATTCAGATTTCACTGTATATTGTTCTTATATGCATAAACACACTTGCTAGTGTGATTAAGAAGCTGCTTAGTGCTCAGGAAGTAAGTACTTTGCAATATCTGTAAGTGATGATAACACCAACGTTTAAGTAGTGCCGATATTATATAAAACACACATCGGTCGCTCCCGTCACTCATATTTACAACTTCATTATTTGAACATCAAAATGTTCACTTTTGTAATTTGTGTGTGTTTCCTGTCCATGGCGACTGGTAAGTGCTTTATATATCTGACTTTTATATGCTTGTTAGATACATTAGTGTGTTGAGTGGCTTGTTCAATTTTAGCTGTGTTTTTCCTTTCTAAAACATTAAAATAACTAAGTTATGACATCTCTCAATACTACCGTCCACTAACTAGAAGAAATTTATGTGATATGGAACGGTTAGCTGAGCCATAAACTGAACGTCTCTTTAGTTAGCGGACGACAGAATGATAAAGTGATCAATGAAAATATTTCAAAGTTCCTTTCTAAAGGACAACTCGCGCACTAGAAATAACTCAATTGTAGGCATCGCTATGAAAGGTCTCGGCGGTAGCCTGCTGTTAACTTTCAACCGGCTGCGGCGGCGTGGCTCCGGTTTCGTTGGTATTTTTGTTTTTTATACATGTGGATCCTAATTTAGCCTTATTCAGAACGCTCAAGCGATACCTGTTGGTTACAATAGTTTAGCCGGTTACCGAGAATACCCTTTCACTCGATGTGCTTGTGGCCAGCACGCAGGAGATACCATTGGTATGAGCCGAAAGGATTGGACTTTCTATTTTTTGACTGTTCCAAAAAGATAAAATATCTTTCGGCTACGTTGAGTAGGTTACAGCACTGGGACATTGCTTCACTCAGTTCAGTTTAGGTCCTGAAATAAACCGCAATTAGAGGTGTTGGTAGGCCTCCTGGTTTATTGGATGGTATTTGTGTTGTGTGTGTCTATGTTTTCTTGACAATTAATGCAATAATGATAGGTAGTATTACAACTAGTGCTTGGCATATCTAAAGGTTCTTTTATTTTTGTTGTTAGTGCTTATCATGCCCTTCATATTGTAACTTTTAAAATAAGTACAAAATTCTTTGAGGCTCACACATCTATTATCTGAAAGTGCAGCTGTTTCTTTTGTAACTGTTAATATTTTGTTGATGATTACTAGCATTATACGTTTCAAACGTTTGTTACGTCAGAAATGCATAATGTTAGTTAACATGTACGCATAATAGAGAAAAGATTCACGTCCTCCTAGATAATGCAATACGCAATCATTTCAGAACAGAAAATGAGAGCAACATTCAATGTGTATGTCCGTTCACATAATATACATACATATGTGTTCCTCTTTGAGGTTTTAAGTTTTGTTTACAGATGTCGCGCACGGTAGATTTGTAGACTTACCTCAGCTTCCTGATGGGATCACTGTACATAATGTTTTACAGATATGGGACGAAGCCGAAGAAAGCTGCAGGAGTGAAGGTAACATTCAAGATTGTCTAAAATATAACATCAGCCCGGGCCTCTTCTCAGAATGACAAGGATAAGGCTGTAGTCCACCACGTTGGCCCAGTGTGGGTTGGCAAACTTCACACATAATTATGTCTTAGCGAATACAAATTTTAGACATTCACACACATACGCTCATTTTAAAGGCTGAATGATATTTTGAGCAAACTGCTCTCACAATATATTTTTATTCGTTAAAACGAGTGATAATTTACTATTTAAAACATACATCACTTTGAGAATTCAGAAGTGCATGCCGAAGGATCAAGCTTGAGAACTCTGCATAGCAGTTTACCACTAGGCTATGCCTGCTCTATAAACACAATACTCATACACTTAAACTATTTATCTTAGCAGGCATTGCCATATAACGAAGTTCTGTAACAGCTGCTTTCAGACAATTTTCAGTGCGTCTGTGTGTGGGCTTTCTATCAAACACTTCTCAGCAGCACGGAGTCTGACACCATGCCCAGTAGACGGTGACAGGCTCGTTCCCTATTACGTGTCACCTAAACCCGCAGCTGGCGAAATGTAGGTATGATAAACCTCCGCCTAATTCGGGTATACCAGCGGGGCACTATGTATGTAGGACATTGACGGAAATGCATGAGTTTGAATTGTATGAGGCTCCATGAATATATTTTCTTACTTAATGTTTATTGCTTTACATCTTTATTTAGGGCAGAGACGAGGCAAACTTCTTTAAATAGTAGTAGCTCACGCTGCAAACATCTCTTGTGTGATTCAAAGTTAAGTACACCTATAACACTTCGGAGTTATAGACGTAGGACTGTGTGTATTATGTATGTGCTATGTTATGCATGTTGCAGGTGCAATCTTAGCATCCCCCATTAACGAAAATGTATTTAATGCAATGAATTCGTTGATGAATACAACAAAATCGACGTTTTACATCGGAGCAAAGGCGAGTCAGCATCCCGGATGTTATGTTTCCTTGGAAGGTTTGTACTTATTCGAAGCATTCTTATCTTAGGTTTACATACAATCCTGGCCTCTACAATCCAGTCATTGAAGTAATATATAAATAACAATTCAAATAAATCGTACATCGCACAATCGTACAAGGAGCCTCACAACTACTACTAGACAGCGTGTTATGGGTTCGAGTCTCACTCGGAACTATTTATGTAATCCACAAAGTATTGTTCTAAGTGAAGGCGTACATAGAGTCCGGTAATTGTATGTTCTAAAAGTCCCCCGCCACACAGGGTATATATTGCTGATAACTTGGATTGACAAATTAGACAGTACTAATAACATTGAAACTAATCTACTTTTGAGCAAATGTAAATATAATAATAATAAATAAATTGTGATTAAAATAAACCGCGAGGTAGTGTATAAATTGCGGCAACAAGACTTTCTCACAGAATATCGACGTAAGGTAGCAGTAAGTATGTGTACTGTTGCGTTTCGTATAATGAATAAGAGCACCTAAAACTCAATCACCCCTCTATCCTGCCCTTTCTTTCCTCCTTCCACCTGTCCGTATATGATGTCAGCACATCACGCACGGTGGTAAGCAGTTATCCCACTGCTTTCCATCGTGCGTGATAGACCGCGTGCCTGTTTATTTCATACGTGTTTTACAAGAGGCAGCGTGGTTGTTTACCTTGGGATTGCTTCAGTGATGTCAGAAAACACATCCATGTTCATGAGCGGCGGTTACCGCTTACCAACAAGTGACCAGTGGGCCGTCTGCCAACAACAGCAATAACAAACTGTAGCATTCACATAGACGTAACACGAATTGTGTTTATTTATGCGAATATAAGTGTCAACAACAACTTACGTAACTCTTGAGTGCTTAATGCTGTTATTACTTTTCAGGTATTCCGCTTGAAAACATGACTATTACTTGGCACGAATTGGATCCAACGAATGGCGACTGTTTGGCGATGACTAGCAAACATTTACGTGTGGTTCCCTGCGAGACACCGCTACCGTATATGTGCATTAAACCAGACATTTTTAACAAGATCATGAACGAGACCCACATGCCATGCGATGAAGGTTTTATTACATATTTTTTATCACCTTTAAAGTGTAAATAATAAATTATTTAGTGCACACATAACTTCGTTATTACAGAAGTGCGTGCCGTGGATGGAACGCAAGACCTCTGCGTCTCAGTCCAAATGTCTCCTACGCTATCGCTGTATCTAACCAGTGTTCTAGGTATGCCTATATACACATAGGCGCGGCTATAAACCAATGGATAAAGCGTTACTTTTGCGATCGAGAGGTCGTGGGTTTACTCTCCCACTCATTGCACCTCCGACGTCAACTCTTTCGCAACACAAATATTTGCTAGTAATTTGCAACACAAACCATTTTATTAAAATTAAAATATATGTTTGCTCTTAGCAATATTATTCGCCAAGGTATTAATAAAACTTTTTCGCCTAGCTTGTCTAACAGTCAGTTTTAACCGTGAACTGACTGAGCCAACTATAACACACAATAGCGATCATTTACCGGTATTCAAGCAGCGGAAACATTTGCAAAATATTTCTCCAGCGTATTTTTACCTGATGTACCCCAATTAGATACCGCGAGAGTGGCTAAACATGAACATAATATTGACAGTAACTACATAAATATTGTTGATATTGGAGTAACTGACGTTCTCTTCGGTATTAACAAAATGAAACCAAACAGCTCCATAGGTTCCGATGGAATCCCTCCTTTAGTGCTCAAACGAGCCAAAAGATATTTATGCCGTCCACTTCATTTCATCTTTAATCTAACATTAACAACCGGTGTTTATCCACCACAATGAAAACAGTCGAGGGTAGTTCCAATCCCAAAATGTGCACAGAGGGTTTTAGCTGATTGTCAGCATAGCAGCAGCCATAGCAGTTTTGTCATCCTCGGTAAAAGTCTTTGAGACAATCCTCCACCAATATATATATTTATTCGTCAATAAATATCTGAGTAAGGATCTACAGGGTTTCAAACACAAGAGATCTGTTAACTCCAATTTATTGACTCTTGTTGAGTTTATATCCACGACGATTGATAGAGGAGGTCAGGTAGATATAGGTTACGTTGACTCCAAAAACGCTTATAATAGGGTTGTTGGAGACCTAACCTAGGGCTATAAATAAAATCCAGTGGACTGTAAAACTGGTATAATAATTGGTAGTTAAAAACAATTAAAAATGCGCGTGCGTCGGTAACTGAATATGGTAGCGAAGTGAAGTGCGCGGGTGAGACGTCCGACCCACACCACCGCGCGCCGCGCTGGCGTAGGCAGCCGACGAGGGACGGAAAGGCCCGAACATCCTGCCCGGGGTTGAAGTCTTCAACAGATGGGAAGCGGACAGACGTTATTGAACGCCCGCAGCATTGTCCCCTTGCTAGTCTTCAATTTGACAACGCGTGTCTCTCCATCGCTGCCGGGGATAATTTCTATAACACGCCCCAGTGGCCACATTAGAGGCGGTTGTCCTCTCTCCTTGATTAGGACGAGTGTCCCCACGGATAACTGGCCTGTGGAAGCGGTCCATTTAGTTTTAGTCTGGAGCAGAGAAACATATTCTAATTGAAAACGATTCCAGAAATGCTGCCTGATGTGCTCTATTTGCTGGTAGCGCTCCAGTCTCCCGATGGTGACATCACAAACCTGTGGATGTGGAATTGATGTGAGTGGTCTGCCAATTAAAAAATGGGAAGGAGTTAAAAAAGTAAAATCTAATGGATCAGAGGAAAGAGGGGTAAGGGGACGAGAATTTAGAATAGCCTCTATTTGTGTTAGACACGTGGACATTTCCTCATAAGTGAAGTGAGTTAAACCTAATAACCGCTTTAAGTGATGTTTAGTGGACTTAACTGCGCTTTCAGTAATGCCATTGAAATGGGGAGTAAAAGGTGGAATAAAAGAAAACTCTATGCCTTGTTGCCTGACTTCAAAATCAATTTCAGCATCTTGCATAAATTGCCCTAATTCATTACAGGCACCTACAAAGTTGGTACCGTTATCTGACAAGATACTCTTGGGCTTGCCGCGACGAGCCACAAAACGGTTAAGAGCAGCCATATAACCCTTTTTGGTCAGATCTGTAACGAGCTCGATGTGCACGGCTTTAACAGCCAAGCAAACAAATATGCACAGATATGACTTTATAAGCTTACACCCACGCCCTTGGCGGTTGGCTATCAATACTGGGCCGGCATAGTCGACGCTACAGTTAAAAAATGGATATTGCAGCAATGTCCTCGAAGACGGCAATTGACCCATTATCGGCTGCACAGTCTGACATTTTAATCTAAAACATTTAATACATTGTTTGACTGTGACTTTCGATAAATTTCTGCCTCCAAGAGGCCAGTACATCTGACGAATATTCGCTAACAATAATTGAGGGCCTGCATGTAACAACTTAAGATGATAATGACTAAAAATTATTTTGGTAATATGGTGTTTACTACATAATAATACAGGGTGTTTGACGTTGTAGTCATAAGGAGAGTTATCCAGTCTTCCACCCACACGTATAAGCTCATCAGAATCTATGAAAGGACTCAATGAAAGAAGTCTGTTCTTACGAGGTAACAACTTTCCTGATTTTAATAGTTCATGCTCTTTAGGAAACATTTGAATTTGAGCATGACGTAAAATGAAATTTAAGGAATTATTAAGTTCTTCGACAGAGATTATACCTATAGCTTTGTTATGTTTGTTTTTTAAATTATTAATATATCTATCCCAATAGGCAAGTAATCTTTGCAACTTATTAAAGTCAGAAAATTTTGTAAATAATGAATTGATGAATGATTGATTGTGTGAAATTAAACTACTAAAGGATAAATGATTATGACCCAATGAACGATTGCCAATGAAATGAGATGATACAATTTCAGGTAGATCTTGTTTCATGCTTTCATTTGGAAATTCGGGCCAGTAAATTTCATCCTTACATAAAAATTCAGGACCGGTCCACCACAAAGAACTTCCGCTGATAACGTCAGCCTTCAACCCACGAGAAACGAGATCTGCCGGATTGTCCTTAGACGGCACGTAACTCCATTTATGCCCTGCAGTGCTTTCTTGTATTTCATTAACGCGATTACGAACAAATGGCTTTAATGAAGTCGGCGTCATCGACAACCAACCCAACACAATGGTTGAATCGCACCAAAACTGGCATCTGCTAATTGGCAAGGTAACAGATTTCAACACACTACTACACAGTCTTGCTCCAAGAATAGCTGCACACAATTCAAGTTTTGGGATAGTACATAGTTTTATAGGTGCTACTCGATTTTTAGAAACCAAAAGTTGCACAGTCACCGTTCCATCCCTATTTATAGATCGTACATATACACAAGCACCGTATGCCCTTTCTGATGCATCAGTGAAAATATGAAGTTCACATGCATTTATGTTGTTACATAAGACCCATCGTGGAATATTTAACAAATTTAAACATGGTAAAGTGCTAACAAAGGAATCCCAGAGTCTTTGTATCTCATTTGGAATACGTTCATCCCAGCCACACTTCATCATCCACAGCTGCTGCATAATAATTTTAGCCTCGACAATACAAGGACCAACTAAACCTAACGGATCAAATATCTGACTGATCACAGATAGAATGTGACGCTTAGTGACCTGTTTGTTGTTGTCGATATTAATGGAAAATGCTAGAAAGTCCGATGCGCATAACCAATGAAGACCCAACGTTTTTGAAGATACGGTCCCGCTTTCAGCGAAATTTAGTTTACACGTATCGCCTACGCTACCGATCATCTCACATAATATTTCGGGGCTGTTGGACTGCCATTTACGCAAATGAAAATCTGCTGTAGCTAAAACGGAGACGACTTCCTTAGCCATTGCTACCACTTCTGAAATGGTGTCTCCACCAGCAAGATAATCGTCGACATAAAAGTCATGCACGATCGACTCTCTCACCTTTTTATTAGAAGCTGCAGACGCAAGACTTACCAAGCATTTTGTAGCTAAATAAGGAGCACTTGCTGTGCCGTACGTCACGGTGTTCAGACTGTATGTTTTTAAAGGTAAATTTGAATCTGTCCTAAAAACAATTTGTTGTAAGGGTCGCTGTGTTGGTGTCAATAAAATTGCCCTATACATTTTTTCCACGTCTCCAGAAATGACGTATTTGTATTGACGAAAGCGTACCAAAATAGCAAATAGATCATCCTGGACTGTGGGACCTACCATTTGGATATCGTTTAGCGAAAATCCAGATGTAGTTGCAGCTGAGGCATCAAATACCGCTCGAAGCTTTGTGGTAACACTGGATTCCTTAATGACTCCATGGTGTGGCAAGAAATATTCAATAGTACCACCTGAATGAGGTTTCCCTAATAGTTTGTTTTCGGTCATATGTCCCAGGCGCTCGTACTCCTGCATGAAAGTGACGTACCTTTCTTTAAAGGCGGGATCACGCTGGAATCGACGCTCTAACGATAAAAAACGACGCTTCGCCGTATTGAAGGACTCGCCTAACACACTGGGGTCTTGCTTCAGAGGCATGGTAACTATGAATCGACCAGTTTGATCACGGATCGTATTCAATTTAAAATTATCTTCACAAACTCGCTCTTCATGAGACAATGAGTATTTTGAAGAGACGGAGTCAATCTCCCAAAATTTATTTAATGTATTATTAAGTTGATTTAGTGAAAGGTTACAGATTTGTGACTGTGATGTCGATAGATGCGATGAAATAGGAATAGAACCCGATACTATCCACCCGAATTTGGTGTCACGTAAAGTAGGCTGATTTTTACCTAAAGTTATAAAGGCAGTACCAAGACAACTCCAAAATAATTCTGCTCCCACCAGTATATCAACCACTTCAGGACTGTAAAATAACGGGTCAGCCAACTGTGCATTTGATGGAAAAGGAATTTTATCGACATCAATGAAAACAGACGGCAATGCTTTTGTTATTACAGGTAGGACGAAACAATCAATACTAGTTCTATAACTACTGCAGCATGATTCTATCACTAAATTGCAAGACTGTGTAGTAGTAGAAGTCTGAGTGTTGATACCTGTTACTGTGGAACTCGTGCTACGTCGAGGCAAATTCAGCTTATCGGCTAGTTTCTGAGTAATAAAATTGGCCGTGCTACCATTATCGAGCAAGATTCTGGCGTCCACCCTATTACCCCGGTTGTCCACGACTTTCACCAACGCTGTGGAAAGCAAAACATACGAAGCAGTAGTATGGTGTATCGGTGTGTCGTTAGACAACACGACATTATCTGGAGTGCAAGTAGATAAAGACGCCCCTCCAGAAACGTCAGTAGATAGGGTTACACTACTGGAACTGGGCATAGGGTCTTGGAAATTGGTAGATTTCGGTTTGTCAACATGTAGAAGGACATTATGTTTCTCATTACAATATTTACATCGCGATAGTCTACATTGTTTAGTTAAATGACCAAAGCGTAAACAATTAAAACAAACCTTTAACTCTTTTGCTTTAGAAACCCGACTGTCAACAGACAACTTACGAAACTCTTCACATGTGTACAAAAGATGATGTTTGTCACACAATGGACATTTAATAGGCAACTTTTCATCTTGTGTATAATTCTGCTTAACGTTTTGATTAATGGTAGCAACAAACAACTTAGATTTAGGTTCTATTGCATTATTATTACTATGTTTCATTGATTGTCTGTATTCTAATGTTTCCAATAAATCGGCCTTTTTTGTAATGAAAGAACAAAACTGAGCCAATGTGGGTGATTTTTCTATCGTGTTACGATGTTCCTCCCAATCTCTACTGGTGACAGAATCTAATTTAATGGACATCATGTATACAACCAACGTATCCCAGTACTCAGTAGGCTCGTTCAATGTTTTTAACGCTCTAATGTTTTTATTAATGGAGTCAACTAAATGCCGTAAAGAATTACAAGACTCTTTAGAAATTCTTTCAACATTGAACAATGCCTGCACGTGATTATTTACTAAAAGCCGACTATTATTGTAACGATCACACAACAAATTCCAGGCCATTTGATAGTGTTCACTTTTAAAATCAATATTTTTAATTAACTCTAGTGCATCGCCATTGAGCGACGCACGGAGATAGTGAAATTTGCTTATGTTATCAATGCAACTACTGTTATGGATTAGTGACATATATGTATCTCTATACTCAAGCCAGTACTGATAACCACCATCAAAACTAGGCAAACTAATTTTAGGTAAGCGTATAAAGCTACGTTGGAGCGATTCACCTGATTGTTTGCACGCTGAGCCCGCTATAGATACATTATCACCAGCATCACTGGTGACCAGCAGACTCCGAGCTTGTGCGGCTAGCGCATGGAAACGCTCCCCAAACCTGGCTCGCTCCGCATATGCCTCGTCTGGCTTGTCCATGAGTACTTCGATTTGCATCTGTAATGTGTTAAATTCATCGTATATGGCATCAAATTTACTCAAGCGCCCTTCCAACTCAATACGTTGTAAACAAGAAATAGACTCACAGCTAAGCAGTATGTTTATAAAATTGCCAAAGTTCGTTAGCTTTGCCTTCATAGCACTGCGCTTTCTAATTGATATTTCTAACTCACTGGACATATTGAAGATAAAAAATAAGCGATTATAAAGGCAAAAATGATAACTAACGAGTTAACCAAAACAATAGATGGGTATAAAACTGCACTATGCACAAAATAAATATATCAATCTACTAATAAATAGGCGCGTGACCTTGTAAGCGAGCGGCTCGAGTCGAACGTCAACGCCAGCTGGTACCTACAATGACGTATATATAATATGCGCACAGCTGATTTACCGTTATATCACTTAATAGAATAACGGCTAGCGACAAGCAATGCGTAAGCTGAAGAATATGTACTTTATATCTAACTCAAAAGAGACAAGAATCGAAATTTAAAATTTTAAACGTTAACCGTTGGAAAAAGAAAATATATGTTTGGATAAAAGGATATAGAAAGGAAATAATTGGAACAAACTCACAACACCCGTATCCTTATCCACAGGACGAACTGAATAATTCCCTCGAAGCGATGACTCGGCGTAATTCGACCAGCACGATCGGTGTATACCCGTTGTACTCGAAGACTCCAGGGATGGACGTAGTTCGCTTCTATTTTTTTTTCTTCCAAAACTATAACGGTGACTTCGTAAAAAATCCGTTGTGACGATGACACGGCGATTTGGATTTTGAAATCCGTCGATACTGCAACTGCCAACTGTCGATGATCTCGGTTTGTCCAAACCGAGCTCTGAAAGGCTTGATGGACCAAAATGTTGGAGACCTAACCTAGGGCTATAAATAAAATCCAGTGGACTGTAAAACTGGTATAATAATTGGTAGTTAAAAACAATTAAAAATGCGCGTGCGTCGGTAACTGAATATGGTAGCGAAGTGAAGTGCGCGGGTGAGACGTCCGACCCACACCACCGCGCGCCGCGCCGGCGTAGGCAGCCGACGAGGGACGGAAAGGCCCGAACAAGGGTCAACAACGATATTTTATTGTTGAAGCTTAGCGCTATTGGAATTGCTCCAGGACTTCTTAAATTATTTGCAGACTATCGGCAGGATCGACAGCAGTTCGTTAAGCTAGACATATACGTACCCAAACCCTACCATACGCGTTTGAAGGTAAGTCAAGGTTCTATACTCGGTCCTCTCTTTTTTCTCATTATGCTCAATGACCAACCAACTGTGTTAAAATATGCAAAATGTCTTCGTTATGCCGATGACTTAAAATTATACTGTGCTGTAAGCTCTCATACTGATTGTATGCTACTTCAGAGTGACTTCGACGCCCTACATAAGTGGGCTCTTGATAACGAAATGGAATTCAATTCTTCCAAGTGCCTAGCGATTACTTTTAGACGTGTCAGAAGGTCAATCAACTTTGATTATCAGCTAAACGGTGTTGCTATTTCTAGATGTACCCGTATCAAAGATTTGAGTATAGTGTTTGATCCTGGCCTCACTTTTCATGACCATGTCATTGCAACGGCGAAGGTCTCTTTTAGTCTGCTTAGATTCATTTTGAGAAATGTGAAGAACTTCAGCAGTAACGATGTAGTCAGGATCATCTACAATGCACTTGTGCGCAGCAAAATCGAGACAAGTATTTCATGACATACGTCATGAAAAAAGAAACGTTGTTATTAGACAAGGTTCAAAAGGCTTTCTTGAGATTCCTTTACAAGCGCTTACATGGGTATTAGCCATTTTTATATCCGACAAAGTTCCTGTTGGGTACCCTACGATATAATTCTATGGAGGTCAGAAGGCAGTTAGATCAGATCAGAACTATGTGCAAAATCCTTCGTGGTATAATTGAGGCACAAGAAGTTCATGACGTGCTATTGTGGATATTTGTTCCTAATAATAACCGCCGCGGCAAAAAGCACAAACTCTTGCCTTACCAGCTTGTCGCATAGTAGCCCGTGCTAATTCACCTATACCTCGGTCTCTCGCCATACCCAACGCTCTCCTTGTCTACAACATTCAGTGTGATATGTTTGCGGATGAATGGAAGAAGATACTGTCAGTGTGTAAGGAATATTGTGAAAATGTAGTATGATAGTTACGTCCTTAATTAGTAAAAGTGGCCTGCGGCCGTTCTAATTAAGTAAATAAATAAATAAATCATCTAACCTCCAGGAGCTAAAGTGAAGCCCATATTCCAAGTTTAACATATATGTATCTACAAGTGCATAGGTACATACTTATCATTTCGACTGACTGTAGATGGTTATGATAACTTTTACAGTATTAGACAAGTGATCTTACTCGCCTTACTTACATCGCTTGTGCAGTTGTCACTGACACATGCCGATTGTAAACAATATGACAAGCGAGGCGTCTCTAGTAGGGAGCTAGCCTGTGTCGTGCTCTGCGGCGCTACCACTACTTGCTGTTATTTATTATTATTATTACTATTATTGCTGTTATTGCTAAGATGTGTTTGCATGCTCATAATAATAATAATAATTATATAGCCCTTACACATCAGCTCATACCGGATATATATACACCATACTATCAATACATCCCTAAACCAGTTTTAGAAAATAGCTCCTTCAAAATGTATTATGACCGCGCAATACTAACCGACAAAACTATACATTACAATCGACCCGATATAACCTTAAAAGACAAATTAAACGAAACTACTTACCTAATCGATATAGCTGTACCGAATACACACAATATGCAAAAAACAATAGCTGAAAAAGTACACAAATATACTGACCTTAAAGATGAAATCTTAAGGATCTGGAAACAAGATAAAGTTTACGTCGTTCCAATAGTGCTATCTACCACTGGCTTTATCCCCAAACACATACACCACAGTCTGAAACTCATTGATTTAAAACCTAACAATTACACACAACTCCAAAAAGCCGCCATATTGAACACCTGTAAAATCGTGAGAAAATTCTTACAAATAGACGAACAAGATTACGACAATAGCCCACAGATTTGATTCTTTCTAAAATATGTGGCCTTTACTTGACATAAGTAAATGTCACTAAAACTACTAGCGCAAGCTGATAATAACACGGAGACAATTCAAAAGTATATACCATTAGCAGACGAAATAAGACAAATGTGGCATCAACATACAGTTAAAATTATTCCAATTATAATTTCATCTACAGGACTCATTCCAAAGTCACTACATACATCACTAAAAGAATTAGACTTACATAAAAATCTATATATATAAAGGAAGATGTCCTGACTGACTGACTTAAGAGACAACGCACAGCCTAAACCGCTGGTCGTAGGAACTTGAAATTTGGTGAGCATGTGTGTTTTAATTTGTAGGGGTGTACTAAGAAAGGATTTTTTGAAACTCCACCCCTAGGGGGTGAAATAGGGGGGGTGAAGTTTATATGGAATTTGCTCATTTCTGGACTTATAAGTATAAAAATAGGTATACAAGTAATTGATTATAATTGAAAATGACCTATGTAGGTAAAATGGACAAAATTCCCCCTAAAAAGGTAAAATGGGGGGGTAAAGTTTGTATGGAAATTTTCTCATTTCTGGATTTAGAAGTATGGAAATAGGTTTATAAGTTCTAAATTACAATTCATAATAAAATATATGATTACCTAATCATATAAAAACACTAAAATTATTATAAAAAACCTAAAAGGTACTTATTATTATATACGAATCTTCGATCAGGTTTTTTTGGTGCCATTTTGACACCAAAAAATGAACAGGCGGCCTAATTCAAATTCAAATTCAAATTCAAATTCAAATTTATTGCATTCCATAATGTACATTTACAGGTGGTAGGCTTAAATATAAGTAACAAATTATGGACCCTGTCGGGCACAGCACTATTAGGAGAGAGGAGGAGCTGTTTAGATATGCCATTTTTAAAGTTTCGTTTTGACATAACATAACACAATTTTATCAACTTTTTAATCTAGTTAAGATATATTAGTATTTAACAGAATCATGAGAAATGAAAAAGATGAATAAATAAATAAACTTAATATTTAAATTAAAATTGCAGGATATATTATTTGGTGATACATACCTATTAATAATAATATTTATTGATAATTTATGTCTATTGCATTTATTATTGCACAATGTTATTACAAATTATTATTAAAGTAAAATAATATATAATTTATTTATTACATAGGTAGTTGTTAATTACTTATATGGTAATATGAATAAGTGGAGGTAGACAAGTAGTTGCTACCTATGTCCTATAATTACATTAATTTTAAATACAATTATTATTTTTAAATCATATTAATTAATTTTATGTATACCTATATATGTTTGTAATATTTAGTTAATTATTATTATGTAGGTGCTTTAGCTGTTTGGAATTTTTAATTTGTCCTCTAGGTATTCTTTGATACTGTAATAACTTTTATTTATTAGAAGTTTTTTTAACTTTCTAACAAAGGTATTGAATTTATTTTCATTTTTTATGTCATTTGGTAGCTTATTATATAATTTAATTGACATGACCAATGGGCCGGAGGAATGCATTGCTAATCGTGAATTTGGAAGGTTTAATCTATTTTTGTGTCTTAGGCTCATTTTGGTTTGGATGTCTTCGCGTTTGGTGTAGTGTTCTGGATATTTACGGACAAATTTACATACTTCTAAGATATAGATGCATGGTAATGTTAGAATTTTGAGTTCTTGAAAGTGCGGTTTACATGTGTCGGTATTTTGTATATTAACTAAAATTCTTATTAATTTCTTTTGCTGAGTAAAGATAGTGGGTGCATCGGTACTATTTCCCCACAAAATTACGCCATAGCTGAGCCAAGAATAAGCGTAGGCGTAATAAGTGACAAGCGCAGTAGATAGATCCGTGGTCTTTTTCACTTCGCGTAGGGCATATGTAAAGCTTGATATTTTTGCTCTCACCTTTTTTACGTGCGCTTTCCAATTGATGTGAGTGTCTATGGTTAGCCCGAGTAAGTTGAACTCATTTACAACTTCTATGTCTAATCCATTGTATGTAAAATGTATGTCTATTGGTGATTTTTGGTGGGGGTAAAAAGTAATTAATTTAGTTTTTGAGAAATTTATTTCCAGATTGTGTTTGTTCATCCAGTCTACTGTTTTTGTGAGTGTTTGGTGAAGATTTTCATTTATGTTTACGTTGGTTTTACACGAAGTGAGCAAAGAGATGTCGTCCGCAAATAAGACACAAGGTCCGTTTATTGTTTTGGGTAGCTCGTTTATATAAATTATAAACAACAGGCACCCTATCACACTACCTTGAGGAATAGAGGCTTTTATATCTTTCGTATGAGATCGGATTTTTTGTATCTCATGTGTGTTCTTGTTAAAGAATTCTAGTTCTACTGTTTGTTCTCTACCTGTTAGATATGACTTAAGCCATTCGTAAGCTTTACCGCGGATTCCTATCGCATACAACTTATTTAATAGAATATTAAATTGAACTTTATCATAAGCTTTGCTCATGTCTAATAAAATACCTATTGCGTATTGTTTATTATTTAAAATATTTAAGGCTTCTTGGATGTATTTGTATACTGCTAAGGTCGTCGATCTATTTTTGCGGAATCCGTTCTGGCATTCATCTAATATTTTATATTTTTCACAGAAATTATATAGTCTATTTGTCATTGCTTTTTCAAAGATCTTTGTGGCAGTTGGCAGAAGGGCAATGGGTCGATAATTATTTAGGTCGGTTTTTGAGTTTTTCTTATGTATTGGTTTTACTAAGCTATGTTTTAATTGGTCGGGAACGACGCCTTCTTTAAATGACTGATTGATTAATAAATAAAATGGCAAGGTTAGTTCGTCTGCGCAGTGTCTCAGTAAGGTAGGTGGGAGCTCATCTATACCATGGCTTATTTTATTTTTTAGCGTTTTCAAAATTCTGTTAACTTCATAAGGATCTACTGGGCTGAGAAATATAGTATTTTCTATCGAGTGGTGCGCACGTTCCCCGTTTGGATTACTGGAAGGCTGGTGTGGCGTCTCTCCAATTGATGCAAAAAAGTTATTAAAATAGTTAGCTATTTGTCTAGGCTCAGTTATTAAGGTATTATTTATGTGTAAATTTATGTTTTGTTTGTCTTTTTTAGGTTTTTTGTTCGTTCGCTCGTTTATTATACCCCACATGGATTTTACTTTATTGTCAGCTTTTGATATCCTGTTTTTGTAGTGTAATTTTTTTGCTGTCGTTACAGTCTTTTTTAGTATTTTTTCATCGTTTTTATAGTAGTTAATTATAATTTGGTTGTTTGATTTTAAAGCAAGTATTTTAAGTAGCCTTTTATTTCTACAGGATTGTTTTATACCTACTGTTAACCAACGTTTTTTATACTGTGTTTTTAATTTAATTTTTTGTATTGGAATAAATTGCTTAAGGGTGGTTTTTAATATTTTAATAAATGTGTCATAGTTTATATTTATGTTATTGTCTAGTGAAAGAATGTCGTTCCATTTTAGGCTACCTAGTTTAGACTTAAATTTGTTCATGTTACATTGAGTGAAAAATCGCTTTTTTACATACCATGTAATCTGTTCAGTTTGTTGAGGTAGTTCTAGGTGGATAGTTGTCCCGCAATGATCTGAGAAGCCTAGTTCTTCGACGGTTGTATGTAAGTTGTAATCACTGAAATTTGTGAATATCAAGTCTAAACATGTTGAAGTAGTTTGTGAGATACGCGTAGGATCTTTAACGTGTTGTATAAATCTATATTCTAACATAAGGTCTAAGAATTGGTTAGTTTTTAAGTTATTATTCAAAACATCAATATTGAAATCCCCCCCTATAATTACTTTGGTTTTCGAAAACTTATTGTTTATGTAATTTAGAATTAGTTTTAATTGATTTTGAAATACCTCTTCCTCTCTTCTATTCCAGTATATAGTTACTAATAATATATTCTCTTTGGGTAGTTCACAAGCACTCACTTCTATAATATATTCAATTGACATGTTTGTAATTTGGTGTATTTCGTTGTATTCGATGTCTTCCCGCAGCAGGATGCACACGCCGCCTCCCGTTCGGTTGACTCGGCAGTACGAAGAAGCAATTTTATATCCGGAGATTTGTACAACGTCTAATTTTTCTAATGACAGCCAGGACTCTGATATACATATCGCTCCGTATATTACATCTTGTGTTAAGAACTCTTCTAAAATATATTGTTTATTGTATAAACTTTGTATATTTTGAAATAAAATTTTAAACTGTAGATTTGTATTTACGAAAGGGATGATTAAGGCTATTTTCGCTTGTTTCTGGTTGGTGGTAGGTCTGGTTGGGGCTGTATGGCTTTCTGTGATTTCTATCCATTTCGGTTTTATTATTGTATTGTTCTTTGTGTATGTTTTCCTTTAAATTAATTGGTTTGCCCTCTATAAATAGTTGATTATTTCGTATTACTGCATGTAGGCCTTTTTTTCGTGCTTTTATCATTTCTTCCCGCAGTAGATGCCTTTCTTTTCGTGCATTTTCGTCCAAAAAATCTGACAGAGACATTTTCGTTCCTTGAAAATAGCGGCCGTTGCTTAAGATGTATTTAACCATATTTTTACTAAGTAATTCAATTACCAGAGGGCGGTTATTGTTTGATATTCTTCCTATCCTGTATACCTCTTCTATATAGCCTGTTAGGTCTACATTCATGGTTTCGTGAAATAGTTCGATAAGTCTGGTGTGTAGGTTATATTCGGGCTCTTTGTAGAACTCGGCGAAGCCATAGAGTACTATTTTCTTGGTATTGGATTCTGGGACATACATTCCAGAGGGTTTAATTTTCGCTGTTAAATCTTTAATTTCTAGTTTTATTTTTTCATATTGTATTTTTCTATTTTTTATATCTTCGTTTAATTCTTTTATGTCTTCTTTTCTCTGGTCGTTTTGTTGTGACAAGGCGTTCGTTTTTTGTTCCATTTCGTCTCTTAGCTGTGTAATAGTTTTATTTATTTCTATCTGGATGGTGTTACGTAGCTCTGTTATAATTAGTTTATTATTTTCCTTAAGGCTTTGCATAATTATTTCATTTAAATTTTTCAATGTTAATTCAGATTGTATATCGGTTTGTATGGTCGTTTCATAGTCCTCTGTATGTATTGTATCACCTAGCAAGTTTAAGTCTTCAGAGCATGAGCTGTCATATGTGGTTTTTGTTGTTCTTTTTCTGATAGTAATGTTGTTTCTTTCTGAAGGTGAATACATTTTCTGGGTGGGTTCGGGGTACTGTGGCTGTATGGATGTATTTGAATTATCTGATTTGGGCATTTTGCTACGACAAGCTTGGCATTTCCATGTTTGTTTATGTTTTGTTGTCATTTTGTTTGTAAAAAATTGTTTGGTGATATTTGCGCATTCTAGGTCATAGACAGTTGCGCAAAGGGCACAGGTCAGGTATTCACTGTTAAGTATATTTTGTTGACATCCTTCACAAATATGCGCTATTTGGAATGGTTAATTATGGCTCGGTGATGTACAATTGAATAATTATTTATTTTTCTGAAACAACGCCCTCTATAAGTAGCTTAGAGTAACATTTAGTCGGTTCCGTTCACTGTGGATTTTTCAATCGATGCCGGGATGTCAGGAAGTAGTTTACAGTATTTCTATTAGATGTCGTTAGTTTTATTTATTTATGATGAACGGGCAATGATTTGCAATTTTTTAGTTGTTATTTTGTTATTGTTGGTTCTGCATTTTTTACACTGCTTTTTACTAATTATTATTGTTTTATAGAGTTCTATTGCACTAAATTGAACTGATTATGTCCATAAGTAGTAATTACTGTCACTAATTTGAAACTGTTCGTTACATTCTTATATTTGAAATGTCTTTAAATTCACGGTATTTTCACTTAATCCTTTATAATATCCTTGTAAGTCAGAGTCCAAATAACGTTTTTATACACATTTCACTACACTTATTCAAGTATTTATATTTTTTATTTCACTTTATCGTAAGATCCGATGTAAACAGTGGCACACTAGCGCCTCTCCTCTCCTATATAATTTCGCCTATATAAATGATGTGATATTGAATTCTCTTAATAGTGAAGAAATAGTATATAAGTCTATTGATACGGTGTGTGACGACGATGCAGTTAATTAACCGGTAGAATGTTTAAATTCTTTAAATCCACCAGGGCTACCATACCATAGGCTTATTCTTAAACAGGGTACACCCATTATGTTATTGCGGCATTTGAAGCCTCCAAAATTGTGTAATGGCACTAGGTTGCAAGTAAAAGCCCTGCACCAAAACTTAGTTGAAGCTGTTATTATAACCGGATGTGCTCGAGGAGAAACAGTATTTGTGCCACGAATCCCCCTTATTCCCACTGACCTCCCATTCCAATTTAAAAGGCTGCAGTTTCCTCTTGAAGTATGTTTTGCCATGACAATTAATAAGTTGCAAGGACAAACTTTAAAATACGCTGGGGTGGACTTGAGGTAAGATTGTTTCTCCCATGGCCAATTTTACGTAGCATGTTCACGAGTAAGTTCATCCAATTTCCTGGTTATCCTAGCACCCCTGGATAGAAAAGTAAAAAACATCGTTTTCAAAGAAATTTTATAAATAAATCATTAAAACAACCAGTTAGTCACCACCAGTAGTCTCTGCCCTTTCACATTGCCATCATGAGACGTCACCGCAACGAGGCCAATTTTAGTTTGTTTTGGTTTTGGTCGGCTAGCCACCAGCGGTGATCTAAGATACTTCAATTTATCTTATAGACTACTAGACTCATACTGCATACGTAAAACAGAACGCGAATGAAGTCGCGGGTAAAAGCTATAGGCTATAAATTACAAAAATAAAAGACAACCACGCGGGCGGAGCCACGGGCAGAAGCTAGTTCATATATAAAATTACAGAAATCCGTAATCATCTATCTATACTTACTCTATAGTCCGACGATTTCTAACATCCACTACTCAGACACCTACAACAATACTCAATGAACCGACCCACTTGGCATAAGCCCGTGACAGGTTCACACCCACCAGCATCAAAGCTAAGAATTGAAATATTTTATAACCCATAATAATAATAACCCCTCTGTGACAGTCGTTATCTCATCATGAGACTTATGCGATATCGGAGGGCCCAGTACACTAGCTTTTAAACTACCACCTTCGCCTTGTGACATAAACAAAAAATGTATCACCAGGTTAAATAAAAGCGCACAAACCGCAGGGCAGCTTGTGGCGAGCTGAATGTGAGTGCCGACACTGCGGTCCTGAATGCCTCAGAGAGTCGGTTGCCGTTACTGCTTGGCTGGGGTGGAACTTCAAGAGTGTCCGTAGGACTCTCAACTCTGGCTTGTCTCGGTCGGCCGGTCAGAGAGGGGCCGCTAGATCTATATTCTTAGGGGTGGAAGTGTAATTTTCAAGGGCATAACTACGGGGAAACCCGCTCTAGGTCTCCGTTGTCACGACACCCGTGATGGTGAAACCGGCGCCGCACCGCTCAACAACCCTAGCCACTCGCACCGGTGTTGCCCTCTGCTGCTGGCTTGTATGCCTATAGTGGCCTATTCAGGGGGTCCATCTAGTAAGTTGGCGAGTCACCGTCTGCCCATTGCATTGATGCTATTAGATTATTCAGGGCAGACGCCGTTTTTCATCCATAGTTAGCAATATACCGGTCCACCAAACACCCATACCTATATATTAGAATCCATACGTATCAATAGTCCTACACCTGCTGCAGCTACTGCCGCTGTAGGTGTTCCATCCCACCTTTGATTAAAACTATCGAAGGGCCTCTTCACGTTGGACCCATGTCTCCGTGTAAGCCTCCCAAAGGGCCTGGTAATTTCTAATATACTATGTTAGAAAGTACCTGTGATAAGAGAAACATAATAATATTTTATTATAGGACTAAATAGAGATAAATCTCAGAGGATGAAATGTACTTTATATACATATTTAACCGGCAAACAGTATTTTAGTGCGAGCAATTAAATCAAAATCTGTAGAGTAAATCTCACACTGCATCGCTCGCGCTCCCCGTGACAGATCGTGGGGCGACAGAATCTCGCGCGTGACGGTGACACTGATCTACCTTAGCGTCCTGGTAGACACATGTCCCTACATGGAGTTGCAGTATACGATGGCTTCACGTCGTATTGAGAATAAAAGATGTGTTCATCGAGGATAAATCCTTTATTTATCAAAATCATTGTAGTATTGCAAATCTCGTGAATTGACACACCGTGTCAACTTAATCCGCCACGCGCCCCAGCGTGGGAACGTGTCGTAGTGTGATATTGGCGTTAAGAATTAGGAAATCTCTTTACTGTAATAAAATTTACGTAGGAAGCTTTGAAATACAGTTTCAGGTAAATCGTTACAGGATACACATATCAAAGGCCAATGCAGCGTTGTTATAAACTACACGGAGAGGCAGTAATATGGAGACAGGCGCGCTCGACGTGCATCGCTGAAGGCGGAAACTTGGCCATAATTAATAATACGATGGAAGCAGTCCTTATCAATAATATGTACGACTTTCACGCTCATAATTGGATATTTATAGGACTACAACAACAATCTGCAGGCGCCCGTGACTGGGAGTGGATTGATGGTAAGCTGGTGGTTTTGTAATGAATGAGCTCGCCGTTGTTAACTACCTGGTGAAAAGCACTTCCTACTTTCGTTCGTTTTATTCGAAATTCGAGTGAGATGATTCTTTCGGAGAGTACCAGCCTCTCAGATCGGGGAAATCTACGTAAAGAGTAGTACACTTACGCGAATGTAAGATGTGTACTAGGATATAATTACTTAGTCTTGCCATAAATATTTTTACAAGGAAATATCCTTTTATGGTATTGCATAAAACATTTATAACTGTAAAGTGTGTTAGTTTATACTTTAAGATAATAACATTAAAATATATAAAGGTCATTCAAAATGTTCTCTATTGGCTTTAATACAGTCCTTTAAAAGTTGAGGCCAGTTATCAATTGAAACACGCACTTTCTCCATGGGAAAATTCTTGACAGCCAATATTATGGGTTGTTTCCCTATCTAAACTATCATGCGTTTAGAGCATGCCATATTCTTTACAACTGACCATTAATCATAATTCAGCGGATTAAGATCAGCACTAGATGACGGCCAGTCTTCAGCTCTGATGAAGTCCGAAACGTTCGCTTGCAACCACGCTTGGGTGGATCGAGCTTTATGACCCGGCGCTGAGTCTTGCTGGAAGGACCATCCTTGATTATGGAACATGGTATTGTTAAAAGACTTAACCACCTTCTCAAAAATTTAAACTTGTGCCGATGTTTCGATACCTTTTTCACAAAAATGTAGCTCAGTCACTTCTTAAGAGCTATTAAGGCGGATATGTCAACGTTGTATTTTGCTGACTAATTGGAAAGCTTTTATAGAGCTTTGAGCATAAACTCGGTCATACTACTTGTTAAAACATTCCTCAATAGTAAAATTTTCAAGTCAGTTAATTTTTTTTCGTGACCCCTTCTTGCTTATCGCGTAAGAAGTTAGTTCGATTTTACCACCCTATTCATTTTTAAATTATTATCAGTTGAATAATTGTCAGTACCTTTTAAAATGCGCAACATGGTTCTAGGTGCTATATTTCTTGCCTGAGATAAAATCTTTTGCTTTCGGGCAGGATTCCGTTGAATTCTTTCCTTCACTGCTTTGATCGCCTTTTTCGTACGAATACTACGTGGAGTTTTAGCTATCACAAACAGAGGCGGTTTTATTGTACCTATTAATAGCACGATATACAAATATTTGACTAATACCAAGCGGATGGAGAGTTTCAAAAACTGCATTTGGCTCCATACCTACTTTGGGTAAAGCTATGACAGCAATTCGGTTCTCTTTATCCACCTCATTCCACTCCATTTTAATATCACAAAAATATTAAAAACCGATTGGCATGAAAATAAGAAAACACATGAATATTCTTAAAAGAATGACAGATTCCAAGTTCAAATGTAATATTAAGATTTTTAAATTGTAACAGTATTTATGGCGAGACTAAGTGCATATACATATATGGCATGGAAAAATGATTATCTCCTTTTAGCCCATCCTTAATTGCCTTTACTAGGGTCGACAAAACGCGATAGAAAGACGATGATTATAGAATACGGCAACCGCTTACCTTCTGCAGCATCGTATGTTAGTCTTTATACCTCTCTCACATTAAATCCATTTATGTCATCTCCCTACACACTGATCTAAATGTGTTCAACGTTTGGACAAGTATCGCACATAAGAACTATAAATATAACCTTTTAACACTAAAACATGATTATATCCCTACATATTTCATATTATGTACTTTTCTATTTTAACTGTAAAAAGTGATCTTTCTATGAAATGTTGATTTGGCTATGGCTATTCTTGTTTTTATATAAGGTTATATTATATAATTATATTATTTACCGATTGCTGATGTTGTGTGGGGTAGAAAGGTTCTAGAGTGGCGGCCATGTATAGAAAAATTCAGCAGGGATAGGTCCTCACTAAGTCGAACGACGACCTGGTAAGGGGCGATCCTTACCGCGAGGTAAGCGGTAGGATGCAGACGGCCCAAGATCAGTCTGTCTGGAAAATCTTGGGGGAGGCATGTCCAACAGTGGACGTCTTTTGGCTGAGATGATGATGACGAAAATATTTATTATTTCAGGTCAACCTGTGGAATCACGATATAATAAATGGCGGATTGATGGAAAACTATATGGTGATGAACCAAATGATGATAAACCAAATGGTGATGAACCAAATGATGATGAACCAAATGACCCACTACAGGCACCATTTATATGTGGTTCCATTCACGGTACCGTACTATTGGACGTTGTGTATTGTGCGAGTAAGTTACCATTTGTCTGTGTGAAGGAGCCTACCGTTTGATGCAGCTAGAGAAAAGCGATATTGCAATAAATATTCAAATGTTATGAGTAATTGAATGAATAAATTTTATATGAATGCAGTTGTACTTTTATTTATTATTCTCAGCATTTTGGTGCGTAGACTTTAGATTTTACAACTCACTTCCTACTTTCCCTACCCTGCTTTCTATCTGTTTCATCTTGTGTATTAGGATTTTTTTTATTAGCATTTGCCATGCAAGTATTATAGCGGAGGAAAATGACAACCTATGAAGGATATGAATGTACAACCTCCTGAGCAACAATAAAACGTCGCTTTGCCACTGAGCTTGATGATCTTCATCAACGCCAGGGATTAAATTAAAAATTTTGCCCAGCTAGAGCAGAATATTTGGTTAGGAGAAGCGTGGAAAAGTGCAAGATACTATTTAGTTTTGAACGTGTACATCCGTATGATATAATAAAAGTATTCAAGCTGCTTAATTAAAAACTGTAACTAATTATAATTTATGTATTTATGTATAGTAAAATCGCAACGAATTCAGAAACGTACACTTAATAATTTTGAAACATCTAATTGATATAAAATATATATTTTGTCTATTCGTCTTTATGACATAAACGTCGGCAAATTCTGTTGAATTTTTAAACGCATTGTTCTACATGGCCATGTTTTTAACATGGCCATGTTAACAATGCGTGGCAATTTAATAATAGACACAGACTAATAATATTTTTAAATATTCATAATTATGTATATGTGTAACAATGTTGTTAATGACAAGTCTCCACAATTAGCTATCCTATTGGATTATTTGATACACAAATATAAACACAGGGAAAAAATGCCCGCATACACACACAGATACTAAGTAGTTTGAGTGCCGTTTACCGCTACCATTATTAGTTTTAAAGTATATTATATTATTTAACTTTTTACGTACAACGGTTGCGCTGCTACAATAAAGGTCTATATGTAAGTTACGCGTAATTCTATTAAAACTGTTTGGACTTCTCACCATAAATGCATTACGCCTATAGTTAGTCAGTGTCAAGGGCACATGAAATATCGGTCCCTGACGTAAACCGGTTATATTAGTGCGTAGGTTTATTTTAGCAATGAGCTCGGGAAAGTCTATAGATCCTTTAGCAATATTACTAAGCAGACATATATCGTTCACTTCCCATCTAAAGATGCTCATATGTCAAGGAGCAGAAAATGGTAAATTTTGCAACGGTGTCTGTAGCCCTCGGACTGCTGGTGCGCTGTATATTCGAGATACCTCTGAAATTTTCCCCGGACAATTTCTATGCGGGATTTGTTAAATTGGTATTGAGGGTTCCACGCTTGGGATGCATATTCTAAGTGACTTCTAATATACGAACAATACAGAATCTTAACAGGCGTTAATAAACGACAATCAACTGAGTTCCTTATTATAAATCCTAAAGCTCTTGATGCCTTTTTGACAATGTCATCAATATGCTGATCATATAGCAGCTTATTGTCTTGTGTAGTTACCTGAATCTTTACTACTGGTAACCTTTGTTATGTTTTGTTTCTGTAATGTGTATGCGGAGTTTATTAATGATCTTCGATACATTTAATTGTAGTTTATTACGTTCACAGTATATTTCAAATCTACAAAGATCAGATTGTAGTTGTTATGTGTCAGCAATACTGCGAACTGATTTGTGAAATTTCATATCATCAGCATATAATAAAATGTATGAATATTGAAAACATGATTTAATATCAGCAATGAATAATGTAAATAAAAGATGGCCAAAAATAGATCCCTGGGGAATATCCGAAGGAATATTATAGCAATAAGAAGAATATCCCTGGAATACCACGGCTTGTGTAAGATTTTCTGTGTACGAAGCAAACTATCTGTAGCGACACTGCTGACGCGTTAGTTTTGTGTTGTCAGGCGCAAGTATACAGTAGCGCCGCGCGGCAGTCGTCTCCCCGCAACCACTGTGTTAGGTCGTAGCCTAATGTGTATATTAGTAATTATAACTGGTACCAGACAACATATATATCCAACTGCCTCCGTGGCGCAGCGGTAGTGAATGCGACTGCTGTGCATGAGGTCTCGGGTTCGAATCCCGGGTCGGGCCAACAAAAAGCTATTGGGTTTTTCTGTAAAGAAATCTCAATAGCAGCCCGGAGTTAGGAAGTTGGCGGTGTTAGACACCCCCGTGCCTCGGAAAGCACGTAAAGCCGTTGGTCCTGCGCCTGATCTCTCTCCGGTCGTGTCGGATTGCCGTCCCATCGGGTCATGAGAGTTAGGGAACAGAGAGTGCACTTATGTTTGCGCACACACTTGTGCACTATAATATCTCCTGCGCAGATGGCCAGTCTCTGTTAAAACTGGCCGCCGTGGCCGAAATTCGGTCTGGAGGACATTATTATTATTATATATCCATATTGTATATCGAGTTATTTTGTTTGAGTACACAAGAAATCTTCTCATTAACCCCTATATTGGTGACCCCCGACATATGAAGACGCAGCCTTCAGTGGCACCGTTGTGGCGAAGCACGCGCACATGACTTGCTGACTGTGGGATCTGCACATGTGACACATGGCAGCCGAACGCGCGCACGGAGGTTCGACGGAGACGCAACATATTGGGAGACGACTCGCCTTGTTTAAGAAGACCAATAAGGCTAAGGCTTTTTTTTTTTTTTTTTTTTAACTTCAGGGGAATGCTTTTACGCACCGTCCGCGCCCGGGCAGGGCGCGGGTGTGTGGGACTCGAGCCAGAAAAGCCGGCCCCATACCCACTAAACCCCTGACGACGTTTCTCCGGTACCTAGTGTCGGTGCCACGGGATTCGCGCTAGCATTCACCGCGACACCGACAGGTCTTGGCCCGCCACGTGAATAGGCGGGCCCCAGCTGCTTGGGGGAGGACTAGATGGTACAGCCCTCCCCTCCACTGAGGGGGGCGCGCGGAACACCTATGCCCCTCTCTCGGGCCTGTGCTGCTCGGGCGGCAGACTGCCCAAGTCCACCGCCCGCAGGCCGCCCCCTAGGGTGGCTGGAGGTCTGCGCGCGCCCTACGGCGGCGCCCTGGACGTCTCCTGTGGTTTGGGTGGGGAGAGACCAGCTCCCTCTCCCGTTCCGCCGCCTCCTTCGCGGACATCACTGCCTCGCAGAAGGTGACGGCGGCCTCCCATGCACCCTCGCGCCGGACCATGGACAGTACCATTGCCGGCAGCGAGAGGATTTGGACACCCAGTGCCCCGGTTAACGACCGGCGCTGCTCCTCCCAAGCTGGGCACTCCACGAGTGTGTGCAGCGCCGTATCCTCGGGGCCGTCACCGCAGTGGTGACAGCAAGACGTCTCCTCCCGGCCTATACGACACAAGTACCTCCCGAAGCATCCATGCCCGGTGAGGACCTGCGTCAGCCGGAAGGTCAGGGCGCCATGGCGCCGCTTCAGCCATTCCTCCAAGGTCGGACTTACCGCCGCTATTGCGGCGTGCCCTGCACTCGGTCGCGCAAGCCGTTCACCCCAGTCCGCCCTCAGGATGTCGCGGAGCTCCGACCGCCGCGCCTCCACCTCTCTCGGCAACGGCCGAAAGCCCCGCTCCAGAGCCTCCCCGCGCCACTGGTAGAGCGACGCGAGAAGTCTGGCCTCCAGGTCCCAGGGCGGTGATCCGGCCAGGAGGCTTGCCACCTCAAAGGAGATCGTGCGGTACCCTCTCGCGACCCTGACGGCCATCACCCTCTGCGGCCTCCGCAGCAGGGCGGCGTTACGGGCCGTCAGGTTATGACCCCAAATGGGGCTCCCGTATAGAGCCATCGCCCGCACGACCCCCATGAAGAGGCTCCTGCAGGAGGCGTTTGGCCCCCCCAGATTGGGAAGCAGCCGCGACAGCCCTGCGGCCGCACCCATCAATTTGGGGACCAACCTTCGGAAGTGTTCTCCGAAGGCCCATCGGCCGTCGAGGACGAGGCCCAGATACCTCATCGATTTCTCGACGCCGATGCGGACGCCTCCCACCACGATGTGGAACCCCTCTGGCGGCGCGTTCCGAGGCCCATAGAAGAACAGAGCCTCGGATTTGTGCAGCGCCACCTCGAGGCCCAATCGTCGGATCCTACCCACGACATGCGCGACCCCTGCCGTCGCCAGGACAGCCGCCTGCCGGTGCGTCGCTCCCCGAGCGAGGACGAGCGTATCGTCCGCGTAGCAAACTACGCTTACGCCGGGGAGGAACACACCGCGCAGCACCCAGTCGTATCCGATGTTCCACAGGAGCGGGCCGAGAACCGAACCCTGTGGAACACCGCACGACATCTCCCGCCGAGACCACCCGCTCGAACCCGGGTATACGATGGCCCTCGCCGTCAGGTACGCCCCGACAATTCGACGGAGGTAGGTCGGCACCTGATGGTAAAGCAGTGCCTCCCTTATGCAGCTCCAGGGCAAGGTATTGAACGCGTTGGCGATGTCGAGAGACACCGCCAGCACCACCTCACCCTGTGAGACTGCTTCCTCCGCCAGAGCCTTTACGCGTGCGATCGCATCGACCGTGGAGCGCCCACGACGGAAACCGAACTGGTTGTCCGCCAGATCCGGTCCCACACCGACCAGATGCCCGACAAGGCGGTCAGCCACCACTTTTTCGAGCAGCTTTCCGACCTCGTCGAGCAACACAATGGGCCGGTAGGCGGACGGACTGTCTGCCGGGCGCCCCTCTTTCCGGAGCAGAACCATTCTCCCGGTCTTCCACCTGTCCGGGTATTGGCCCCGCTCCAGACACGCGCTGAATAGGCTCCTTAGTCGGGGCTCGAGGGCCTTGAGGGCTAGGACCCATGCACGACCAGGAATGCCATCTGGGCCCGGGGCGGTGCGCTTGGCTTGCAGCCTCTGCACCGCCACCCTCATTTCTACCCGGGTTACCTCAGGCACATCGTCGTCCGTCGTCAGGTCCGCTTCAGGCACCAGAGGAGGCGCAGCCATAGGTGGAGGCTCATGCTCTTCCCTTTCTGGAAACAGAGCGAGCGACCACCACGTCCTCCAGCAACTGGGGCCGGAGACTCTGGGTCAGCGGGGGAGCCCAGGAGCGTAGTTTGCCCCTTACCATAAGGTAGGGACGCCCCCATGGGTCCGCATCCAGAGTCGCCAGCAGCTCCTTGCGGGCGGATGTTTTTGCCCGCAGGATACCCAGCTGCAACGTCTTCTTGGCCGCTCTGTACGCCTCGTACAGCTCTTCCTCCCTAGTGGCCGCGTACTGGTCGCGGCGACGCCTACGTCGATGTCTGGCATACTGGCGCCGGGCAGCCACGCACACGCTCCTAAGTTGCGCGAGCTCGGCTGACCACCAGTATACCTGACGCTTTGCAGGGCGAGACTTCACCCTGGGCATCGCTGCGTCACAGCACTGCGACAAGCTCTCCTGAAACCAAACAGCCTCTGCTTCTACGTCGGCAGGCCTGTCGGGCACTGAAGCCCAAGCCTGCACGATAGAGGCCTCCAGGAGGGCCTCCCTGTTGAGCTTGCTTAAAGCCCAGCGCGGACCTGCCCAACCGGGGCCTACAGGGGCCGGCGCACTCGAGATCTGCGTGGAGACGTCGAACCGAATGTACCGGTGGTCTGACAAGGTCTCCACCTCCTCTTCCACGCGCCAGCCGACAACACGACGCGCTATAGCGGGGCTTGCGAACGAAATGTCCACAATCGACCCGCCCCGCTGACGCACGCACGTGTGCACATTGCCCCGGTTGAGGACGAGCAGGCCAGATGTTAAGGCCCACTCCTCCAACACCTCCCCCCTCGCGTCCGTAGACGGGGAACCCCAAGCCGTAGACTTGGCGTTGATGTCCCCGAGGACTAAAACGGGGTGAGGGTGGAAACGACGGACGACTGCGTCCAGGTCTCCGAGGAAGACCTCAAACTCGGCGAGAGATCGGTTGGGTGAGAAATAAATTCCCACCACGGCCATCCCGGCAACGAAAACCACCGCAAATCCCGACCCCCTGGTGATGTTCTCAGGGAGCGGTGTGCTGGCACCAGCTTTAACGATAACGGCCACCAAGCCGTCCAGGTCTCCCACCCAATCCCCTCTGGGCGGGACAAAGTACGGCTCAGCGACCACGGCAATGTTTATTTGCCACTGCGCCATACTCTGGAGCAGCAAATCCTGAGCATTGGCGCAGTGGTTTAAATTTCCCTGGAGGAAGCGGTATGGAGCCATTAATGGGTTTCCATTACCGCCTCACCCACAGGTTCCGATGCGGCATCAAGTGGGGCCGCCTCCAGTGGGACTTCAATGTTGGGTGGGCCTGCCGCTTTGCCCTTGCTGCTTTTGGGTGCGGCGCAGGCTCTACTGCCAGCCCGATGTTCGGCCGGCTGGCTCACCGCTGCACAGATGATGCAGTGTGCAGCGGACGTGCAGCTCCTGGCTATGTGGCCTTCTTGGCCGCAGTGGTAGCACCGGCCCGTACAATTTACCTGCGCAGTGCACCGAGCTGCAACATGCCCCTCCGCCAGGCAGCGGTGGCACCTCAGGGCCCTCGGCTCCAGGAGCTTAACCTGCGCCGAAACCCACCCGACGAGGAGTCTCTTTCCCCCATTTACAATATTTCTGGCCGCCGTTACAGGACACGTAACGACGGCCGTTCCCATTTGGTTCAGTCCGGGCCGAATCGGCCCGGACCTCACCGTTCCCGACGGGCAGTCTCCGGCCCTGGCCACGGCGCTCACCAACTCCTCAGCACTGACCGAGTCATCCAGGCCCATGACGCGGAGATCGACGCATCTTACTGGCCTGGTGACCCGGACGTCCGCCTCATCAAGCGATGCCCTCAGCTTCGCAGCGAGGGCATCCGCGGCCTCGGCGCTGGCAGCGCCGGGCACCTCCAGCAGTCTGGCCCCGGTGAGCGTGGGTTTGCACCGAAGGCCAGAGATGCCGAGCTCACCTAGGCTGATGTCAGCCTTGGCTTTGCTAAGCAGAGCCTCGTATGTGACCCCCCGCTTTTCTGCCCCGGGCTGCATGGTTATCACCACGGCGGTCGAGCGGGGAGCGCGCAACTGGGCTGTCGCCTTGGTCACCCGCTTCTCCCGGCGTCTGCGGGCCCTGTTCCGCTTTCGTCTCTGCCTCCCCTCTGCCTTCTTGGCCCCGGCGACCTGCCATTCGCCCTCGCGGGCTCGTGCAGCCGGCCGAGCAGCCGAGACAGGTTTCGGAGGTGGCGGTGCCTTTGCCGCTTTTGCAGGCCCCTTCTTTTGCCCGCCTTTCCTCGTCTCAGCGACTCGGCCGGACCGAACCCAACCAGGCACAACCCTGTCCCGGCTAGATCCGGGCGCCCATGGTGGCCACGCACCGGATCCCCGCTCCGCCGCCACCGCCGCGAATGTGGCAGCAGGCGCGGCCGGCGCAGTCGAGGCTCGCCTAGCGTCCGCCGCGAGTGGAGGACGCAACACTCTACCCTCCAGGGCCGAGAACTGCGCACTGAGCCCGGCGACCTCCCTCAGCACGCGAGCCAGCCGTTCATCCACCGCAGTGACCGGAGCCGGCACGGCCGGTGGCAAAGCAGGCGCGGCACGCGGCAGCGCCGCCGCCACACTCACTTTGAGGAGCTCCTCCCGGAGTTTCTGAGTCTCCGCTCGGAGCTCCTCCTGGCCACGTTTCAGGAAGGTGACTTCGTCCGCAAGCCGCTTGTTTGCGGCCCGCAACTTGGCCTCCTCCCCCGTTGAGGTCCTATTCGATAAGGCCTCTCCCACATCGAGAATCACAGAAACAGCCTCTTTAAGCTGTTTCTGCGATGTGCCCTTGAGGCCCTTTGATAGACCAGCGACGGACCTCACTGACGACGCCGCCAGTCTGAGCCGTTCGTTGAGCTGCTCCATGGGCAATTCCTCAACGGTGAGCTCCTCGACCACCCTGGACGCTGCTCTCGAGCCGGAGGATATGGAGATGTCTCTGACTCTCCTCGCCCACTCAACAACTCGAGCCTCCTCTGCCGCGAGTCTCTCTTCACGGGCGGCCACCTTTTGGGCAGCCGCCAGCTCAATTTCGGCCTCGTGCAGGCCGACAAGTTCGCCTGGAATCGGAGGTCGGCCGCGACCCCGTTTGGAGACCGCAGACTGCGATTCTCCTCCCGAGGCTGAGTCCGACCCCGAACCCGCTCTCTTTTTACGCTTATTGCGCCTCACGGTGGAGCTTGAGGCGCTTGCGATACTCATGTTCGAGATCGATGCTGCGTCGGAGAGCGCAGCATCGACCCCCGCTCCTTCCGTCGGCTGCGCAGGTGTTTGCGCAGCATCGACCCCCACTCCTTCTGTCTGCTGCGCAGGTGTTTGCGCAGCATCGACCTCCACTCCTTCTGCCGGTTGCGCAGGTGTTCGCGCACGAGATGTTTTTGGGCCTTGCCGCTTAAAGCGACCGCGCGAATCGCGCGGCGGCGGCGGCGCTACCGGCTCCTCCAGGATAGCTCCCCGGCATCCTTCCTCTTCACTCCCCATAACATCAACTTCTTTCCCATCTACCAATTCCTTCCTTTCTTTACCTCTTATTTCTTCTACTCCTTCCTTTACCTCAACATTTACCAACTTCTTAGCAAGGGTGCCCCTCCCATATACTATGGGGCGACCTGTGTCTGCTGAAGTCCCGGCGGCCGGAGCCACTGAGCCTTCAGCCAACACAGTAGAGGATTCCCCAGCAAACATGCTGGGACCTCTCTGGGAAGTCCTACTAGTTTTCCTTTGCTTGTCCATTTTTGTTGAGCGCTTTTTTAAAGAGGTGACTGTCCTCTGTGAGCCCTACGCACACCCATCCCTGAAACTCAGCCCGCCCCCTAACCCTACCCCCAAACCCCTCTACGACCCCGTCCCTTGAACCCGATCCTACCCCCACCCACCCAAGACCCATCCCCGTCGCCACTCTACTTATGACGTCTGCAAAACAGACATCATAGTAGAGAAGCTCACCCCACCCCAGAAGCCTACCCCTCCAACCCCCCTCCCTCGAACCTACGCGCATGCCGGAACTTTAGCCACGACAGTGTCTTGCCCCCCACCCCTCCCTCCCCCACGACTGGGACAAGCCAAATAAGGCTAAGGCTACGACAACCTACATCAACCGGTAACAGCGAGAAACGGAACATCTGCCGACAGAAGCGACTACCTGAGGTACCGAGCACACTCATCATGGCTGCATTGTTTAGCTAAATATAAAAAAGCGACCAAAGCAGACCATAGAGCAGGAGCGACATGGGATTTCCGGGATGAGGCGTAAAGCGATTCAAACTTGGGTGCGAGGCCAGATTCCGCATCAAGAAGAGGACTGCAGCATACCCGATGGACGAGGACAGATGGCACGGGACACGGCGGTGGCACTTAATGGCACAGTGCACGCGGCGTACACGCGTATCACACCTGGGGGCGAGGCAAGATACCGCACCAGTGTTGAATGGCGCAACCTGCCAGTCTTCACATGGACCATAGCTCAAACGTTGTGTATTAGTGTAGGTCGCTGGCAGTATGTGACTGTCGCAAAGTGATCAAACGTATGTATTTTCGTATGAATAGCTTCTACGATAAGCGTCATACGGAGCGCTAATTACGTAAAATCGAGTGGTAGTCCTTTTGTTATCTTTTGTTTTATATATTTATCGGTAAATGCAGTCCATTAGTTTAACCTAGACAAATGGAAAGTAATGATGTGTAATGTAATAAGTTTATTTTTGAGATTGATATATTGTGTTGTTTTAAAATGTTTACCCCGCCCGGAATTAAAAAAATTATGTCATTGTTTAAATTCGCTCGAAGAAGTAACTTGAGATTACATCGTGTATGCAATATCATGTTTCAAGTATGTTTATGGAAAAGTAATACGCTGTGTTAGCTTTAATCGAATAATACAGCTGTTTGTAATTAATATTGAATTGAAATAATTAGTTGAGAATTGTTTGACCATTAAAGAATCTTTAGATTATTTTTTTGTTAAAGGGGGGAATATTGTAGCGACTCTGCTGACGCGTTAGTTTTGTGTTGTCAAGCGCAAGTATACAGTAGCGCCGCGTGGCAGTCGTCTCCCCGCAACCACTGTGTTAGATCGTAGCCTAATATGTATATTAGTAATTATAACTGGTACCAGACAACATATATATCCATATTGTATATCGAGTTATTTCGTTTTAGTACACAAGCACTCTTCTCATTAACCCCTATACATCTATAGAGGTCGCCATGGATGCCTGACGACTGCAACTTTATTAATAGCACTCGGTGGTCTATGCAATCAAAACATTTGGTGTAATCAGTAAACTCTACATCTACTTGAGCATGCTGTTCCATGGCTCCCGATATGCAATCATGGGACAAAATTAAGTTGAGAGTTGTTGCAGAATTCCTTATATGTAAATAAAAGTAAACGTTGTCAGGCTATTTGCCATCAAGAGTTGAATTGTAAATAATAATGTCTATGCACCAAATTATTGCGAGTATGAAATAAAAGTACAACGGAATTCATATAAGATTTATTTAATCAATTACTCGTATCATTTTAATATATATTGCAATATCGCTATTCTCTGGCAGTATCAAACGGTAGGCTCCTTCTCACACAAAAATGGTAACTTAGACGCACAATACATATCGTCCAATAGTGCGGTGTTGTGAATGGTACCACATCTTAACGCTGTGCTATTTGGGTTTTCAATAGTCCGCCAGACATGAAACCATGATTCCACAGGTCGACATGAAATAATAAATATTATCATCATCATCATCTCAGCCAAAAAGCGCCCACTGCCGGACATGTCTCCTCCAGGATTTCCTACACAAACGGATCTTGGGCCGCCCGTATCCAACCGCTTACCACGACCCTTACCAGGCCATCGTCGGTTGACGTAGTGGGGAGCCTATCACTGCTGCATTTTCTATGCGTGGCCGTACCGTAACCTCTCTACCCCACTCAACATCAGCCATCGGTAAATAATAATTATAATACAATCTGATATAAAAACAAGAATAGCTATAGCCAACGTAAACATTTTAAACAAAGTAAACATTTCATAGAAAGGATCTCTATTTACAGTTAAAATTAAATTTAAAAAGATATAAATGAATAAAGAAACGTTCATAATATAATTATGAAACATGTAGTAATATAATCATGTTTTAGTTTTAAAAGGTTATATTCGTAGTTGAACGTTGAAGAACGGTTTACATTTAGAGTGTAGGGAGAAGACATAAATGGATTTAATGTGAGAAAGGTATACCGACTAATATACGATGCTGCAAAAGGTAAGCGGTTGTCGTATTCTATAATCATCGTCTTTCACTCGCGCTTTGTCGACCCTAGTAAAGGCAATTAAGGATGGGCTAAAAGAAGAGAATTATTTTTCCATCCTATATATAATTACACACATCTTACATTCGCGTAAATGTACTACTCTTTACGCCAACTAACAATATCTAAGAGGCTGGAACTCTCCGGAAGAATCGGCTCACTCGTACTATGAATAAAACGAACGAAAGTAGGTATTTCTAATCGTCAGAGTGTTAACAACGGCGAGCTCATTCATTTGATGGAGCTTGATGGAGCTTATGGAGCACGCTTGCCTAGAAGTTACCTATCCAAACGCAACTTGAAGACACCCAGATTGTACTCATCGGGCAACACAGACTTAGGTAGTGAGTTCCACTCCTTTGCGGTACGCATTATAAAAGTGGAAGCAAAGCGCTTTGTGCATCAATGTGGTACATGTACCTGTGCTGCTCGTCTGTTTGTCTGGTCGTCCAATGGTAGAATGGGAAAGAAGGAAACAAATTATGCAGTTCCTCTGCACACTCTTCAAGATGTATCCGATAGAAAACCGAAAGACTGGCAACCTTACGACAATTAATGAAACAAACCGTGATAAAATCCGTATAAAGATGTTTGGTTTTAATACATTATCTTTCTTAGACTAGGCGGTTAGTATTCGTGTACGCCTTGACAGGAATACTGCCTACCAAGTCTACCTGACTGTAGTCAAGTATACTATCTTACATAGTCAGGTATACTGAATATAAGATACTAGCTATCCGGCGCGGTTTCACCCACGTTTATGCTTCGCTCCCGTGTATCGTAGCGTATGCTTAATGCTTCCCCAAGAATTGAAATATCAAATGCAAAAATATTTTAGACTTAGATTTGCACGTTAAAATAAAAAAGCAACCAAACCTCAGCGTTATTTTTTGTAAAAAGGCAACTCTGATTTATTCTTGTATCGCGGGGGACGTTAGCGTGTGTCCAGATATGACAAACGCGCCACGAATACGCCGCTCACGGCCCGCTCGCGAGCCGCGTGCGTGCCCTACGCGTACCGTTACTGCAATTGTTTGATGCGCCTCATTGGCGCAACTCACGCAAGGCTTGCACAGTAAGCGCGCGCGGCGCGCGTTCAGATTTCATACTGTACACGTCAGTTGTAAATATGCTCTCGCGCCGTTCACGCACGTAAATGACGCGCCAGCGGCGCGCTGGCAGCGCAGAAACGGCGCGCGAACTTGAAATGCACGCATGCAGCTTGCGAGCGAGACACGAGCGGCGCATTTACCAGATCTGGACACACTCTTACAAACACTAAAATAACTGTCGCGCTAGGAATAGCCTACTATTCCTGGTATGGCAGTTGTCCTGTTTTAAAAAGAATAGAATAAAGAATGTGCTCATACCTCGATTCCCTGATAGCTAATCTGTTAGCACCGTGTAATTGAATATGACTGAGCCACTTTAGTGCGTCCATTTTTAGGTTAGAGCGTTTCTGCTTTGCCATTTTCCTTTTTGGAGGTACCATATTCCTTCGTCGTAGTTGACAAATATTGTAAAGGTTCTTATAAACACTGCTTCATACTTCCTTTATTTTTATCAGGTTTGAGGTCTTCTGCATGTTTGCAACATTACTAAACTGAAATATGTTTATAATATAGTCTTTCACACTCAGTGTGATATATTTGCGGATGAATGGAGGATGATATTGTCGGTATGTAAGGAATATTGTGAAAAATTTGTATGATATAGTAGTAATAGTAGTAGAGCCTCGCTGATTTCAGCATAACTAGGCCGGCTTGACGGGGAAGGACTACCCTCTCACAGAATATTGACGTGAAATAGCAGTATTCCTACTGTTGTGTTTCGTTCGATGAGTGAGAGTGCCGGCGGCCCAATCACCCTTTGTCCCCCTTCCCGCTCCATTTCCTGCCTACTTCTTTTTTCTCTTTTTCCTTTCCTAAAGGGTTGGCAACGCGCAAGTGATTCCTCTGGTGTTGCAAGCGTAGCGTGCGCAAAAAAAACATAATATTTTAGTTCAAAACACTAATGAGAAAGAATGGTCGAAAGCAAAGCTGCCGACACGGCATTCTTGAGCGGCATTATGGCAGCCTCGTTGGCATAGCAACCGTAATGTTTATAATAAAGTTAATATGGCTATTCGTTATAAAAAACTTATTGCCGTCTTGACATTGGCCATTGGCCATGTCAGAATTTAACAAATTATTCTTAAACACAGGTTGAAAAAATATTAATGTACTGGCTGCTGAATAATAATGGAAACGCTGGGGAAAGTTGTTAAGCTTAATAGTTTGCTTAAAATAATAGTAAAGTTTAACAGTAGTCGTTTAATCGTTTCAAAATTATTTAATAACAGTGTTTTTAAAATACAACAACGCAATGAAATCCGTGTAAGGTAGTTTTAACGCAAAATTACTTTACCATTGGGACATACATCAGGCGTGCTTGTAGCAGTAGATGACGTCTTTCATAAACGCCGATAAATAGCAAAATATACCAAGAGCTTGTCAAACGAGACACCGCTAGAAATCAAATGAGCTTCGCCACTGACATACAAAAGAGTCAAATTAATTGTATTAACTCCACTCATTAATCACGTTGACAGTAAATGCTGATTATATCGGTGTTGTTCCACTTTATTGTTACAAAGATTTATTTCTGTACCTTATGAATTATGATTCATGGTGGTGAACTTTAATCTAAATTAAATATTCAATATAGGCATATAAGTGATTTTTTTTGTTCCTTTCCAGTCAATAACTATTAAATATTTACTGACTTGACTGCACGTAGTGGTTTAAGTGGTCGCCTCGCCATTGCCACTGCGCCGAGTGTTGTGGGTTCGATCCCCACACGGGACAAAAATTTGTGTGATCCACTAATAGTTGTTTCGAGTCTGGGTGTTCTTTGTGTCCGTTGATTGAATGTTTGTAAAGTCCCCCGTGACACAGGAATTATTCTTAGTGCGGGAGTTGTCTTTGATAAAACAAAAAAAACTGTTTCAATATTTTATTTGTAAAAAAAGAATATTCACTAGTTAGTACTAGATTTAAATTTTTGTTAAGTTCACCACAGAGTTTAATATCCTAAAGTTGTATTAAAATCTCAAGTAGGGGTACATCAATGGTTTTTCTCAATCTGATTGCAATCTAACTCTGAAACTGCGTGATCACCGCAAGCGTTATTTTCTTATTTTCTACTTTTTAGACTAGGTACTATTTTATCCGTGGTCAGGTTTAAGTTTTTATAACTTATTTTATATAAATTACTTTGGGTTTTATAATTCTTTACAAAAATGTAGGGCTCAGTAGTTTCGGAGATAAAGAGGGGAAAATGGTGATTTTTATTATTTATTTTAAAATTATAAAGAAAATATACTTAAAGTCTACATAACTTTTATTTGATATAATTACACAATAATTACACGGTATAGTTCAGCAAACTTGTTTTTTGGTTTATTACTTTGCGCCTTAAAAGTGAAAGAGAAGCGCCTTTGAAGAAGATTTATTTATTTACGTTACACGTTCGTATTTGGGTAACAGAAATTCATAAGAGAACCAAACTCGACTTAAAAAATATATTTTTGTTTTCTTCAGAAGTTTTTGTCATCAGTCCTAGAGAGGGCGCGACGTTAGATTTAATGTGACATCATATATCCTATAATTAGTGGACAATCAAGGCAGACGTTTGTAACGATACCTTATTTGTCAAATTAAAGTTGATTAGAAGATATGCAGGAACAGTTGAACATACATACGTGCTAAAATCATAACTCTCCGGATAAAAAAAAAACAATGGCTGGTAATAAAAGAAAATTGTTTTAATTTTAGAATCGAATGCATTGATTATGTCAAGAAGGCGTTGTCTCATTGACTTGATTGTATTAAAACAAAATGAACTTCCCCTCAATGATTCCTATATTGCGTTTACATGTATCCGTAAATTTTCGGTACTGCGAGTCTGTACATGATCCCACATTTGGACCATTCTACCCTACACGTTCTCAATGGGATTTAGGTCTGGGCTCTTTGGAAGCAGGGTTATTAAATTTAACTCTCTATTTTTAGAAAGGGAAGTGTTTACAAAACGGTCCTCTCGCATGTGCGAGAGGACCGTTTTGTAAACACTTCCCGTGAAACAAAAGGGATGTGGTATGTACCACATCCCTTTTGTTTCACGCCAGCGCGTTATCCAGAGAGATAGTGTTTCTCTAAAAGAAAAATAATCATAAGTACTTAGATGCTGTAAAATAAATGGGAATACTAATACTTTTTACTAAAACAAAATCCACTCACGCTTATGCCGAGTTCATTGGCTATGCCAATAACGAAAACATTTTCGCGGTATAAATAATCTTAACTAATATTATAAAGAGGAAACATTTGTGTTTTTGTATGTATATTTGTAATGTTTTCACACAAAAACTAATGGACCGATTTCAAAAATTCCTTCACTATTAGAAAGCTGCATCTTCACTGAGTGACATAGGCTATATTACATGTTCAAACAAAATAGGGATCCTTAATAAAAATGCAATATTATAATACAAGGCGTGAAAAAATTAGTCATAAAAAATCTGTCATCACGTGCGCTGCGGAAACTATTGATGATAGAACAAAAAAATGTTCTACAGTATTATAGAACGTATCAATATCTACAAAAAAATCCGCAATACCATGTGTCTAACTACTGTAGTTATGCTACTATAGCTACTTTTTTACATTTTAAATGTTGATAAAAGTGCCGACAATAATCACACCATATTAGTCATACCTCTGTATTAATCCTTATCCCAATAAATGATATTTTATTAAAGACCATTTTAATACCCGTAAAATAATTCTTAAATTATTAAAATCGGACATATCATTCAAAAGATATAATTCTTTAGATATAGTAGGTAGTTTCTAAATATTAGTAGGTAGTTTTTAAGTATTAGCTATATATAATATGTATATAGCTAACTACACCTATATAGGTGTAGTTAGACTTATTAATTTCTTTAGTTGTAGTTTTATATATTAAAATTAGATAGCAAATTAAAAGTAGGTATTGGGCAATAATAATAATATAATAATATTCTACCACATACACACAACACCATCTAGCCCAAACTAAGCAAAGCTTGTACTATGAGTGCTAGACAATAGATAAACATACATATATACTTTTTTTTTTGTAAATACTTACATATTATACATATAAACACCCAGACCAAGGCAAACATCCATGTTCATGCACACAAATGTTTGACTTGTGCGGGAATCGAACCCGCGACCTCAGGCGTGGCAGTCGGTTACACTAACCACTAAGCCATCGAGGTCGTAATAAATTAAAGTCCACGCGGACGAATTTGCGGGCAACAGCTAGTAGGTAATAAAAATATTCTATCACATACATATAACACCATCTAGCCCAAACTAAGCAGAGCTTGTACTATGGGTTCTAGACGATGGATAAACTTACATATCGTCTATTACTTATAACTTTAACTTATATGTCGGCCTCGATGGCGTAGTGGTTAGTGTAACTGACTGCCACGCCTGAGGTCGCGGGTTCGATTCCGGTACAAGTCAAACATTTGTGTGCATGAATATGGATGTTTGTCTTGGTCTGGGTGTTTCTATGTATAATATGTACGTATTTACAAAAAAAAAAGGATATATGTATGTTTATCCATTGTCTAGTACCCATAGTACAAGCTCTGCTTAGTTTGGGCTAGATGGTGTTGTGTGTATGTGATAGAATATTATTATTATTATTATTATATATATACTTATACTATACTTATATAAGTGTATTATTCGATGCTTTGTTTGCTTATATAAATTATATAGCGGCATACTTATTTAAAAAAGAAAGGTATATATGTATATATATATATATACTTCAAATAAATTAGCAATATATAAGTATATTACACAATTGAGAGACAACAACATGACAAATCATTCCGTGACATTCAATTTTAACATTATGGCGTATTTCTACAAAAGAGTGTCCGTTTCAAAGAAAACTCAAATTGTTCGATTGCATTCAAGTCCATACACCTTTTTCTCATTGTGTTAATTATATAGTGATAAAATACTAAACAATATTTCTTTTCCAAGAATTATCCGAAACAAAATACGATTATCAGGTACGTCATACAAGAAATGTACGAAATGGAGAGTACGGACACAAAGAACACCCAGACTCGGAACAAGCATTTGTGGATCACACAAAATTTTGTCCCGTGTGGGATTCGAACCCACAACACTCGGCACAGTAGCAGAAACGAGGTGACCACTTAAACCACTACGCCATTCGTGCAGTTAATTGGTGTTTATTACCTAAATAGGCAATTGGTAGAAAATGGAAATCCATTTTCTACCAATTGGTAAGTACACTGTATGTCAATAATAGTTTAAAACTAAAAACACGCTTTTGAAAGTAGAAAATTATTAAATTATTTTTTACTTTTAAAGAGTGGTTTATATCTTTTGTAAACTTTTATTAATTTTTTCTTTCTAATTTATTGTATTTTCATCGGTTCTCGATAAGTGTGCAAAGTTTCAAATCAATCCCTGGGTTTGAAAAGGGTGAAAGTCACGCTAAATAATTCCGTTACATAGTCCTCGCGTCTAACTAAATAATAATACGCGTTAACATAATAATAAAACACTTTACGCTCACACTTAGAAATTAATCACCACAAATGTGTGCCAAATTCCGTACTCAAGAGACGAAAGTTGTCAATACTTATTAAGTGCCAGAACTAATATGGAGGGAGCACAATAAACTTACGATCACATGTTAATTCAATCAGTAGAACAGCCCTAGGGAGTGCTGATTGCGGGTCATACTACGTGGACGGCCAGATCTTTTTCTGTCACAAGCAGAGTAGGTTTTATTGTAACTATCAATAGCCCGGTGCACAAACATTCAGCTAATACCAAGTGGATGGAGAATTTAAAAAAATGCATTTTGCTCCATACCTACTTTGTGTAATGCTATCACAGAAATTCGGTTCTCTTTATCAACCAATTCCATTTTAATATCACAAAAATATTAAACACCGATAATGGCGAAAATGAGAAAACACAATGAATATTCATATAAGAATGAGAGATTCCAAATTCAAATGTTATATTATGTTTTTTAATTGTAACAATACTTACGGCCAGACTACGTAGTACTGCTAGCCGGACTGCTACGTGAGTGCGCGTTGTTTCTCTACGTCATAATTAACTATTACTATTATAGTTATTATTTGATGTAACAGTGTCAAACAGTTTATCCAAAATGTATATTTTTGCTTGATTTTTTTATAGCATAGTCATAGAATAATGGGCCTTTAAGGAAAAGGAGTTCTTTCAGTTCGTACAAGAGATACTGCATCTTTTATTTAAGTTATCCTTACGTAGCTTTCTTGTATAACTGTGTGTGAGACTTAACAGGCTAATTGCCGGCCCAAGGGATACTTTTTACTTTTTTATTCTGGTAGTATTGTGTGAACGAAGTGAAATATTCATTAGTTTATAGTGCTCTTTTGTACCCTTGACTACCTGTAATAGATGGCTTTTTATGGATAAAATAAACTGATTGTATATATATGTACAATTTCATGTCTATAACCTTGAAATGTTTTAGTATCCTTCTGCCAAGTAAAAGTATACTATAGAATCGAATTAAGTATTATCCTAATCCTAACTAATATTATAAATGCGAATATGAGTTTGTTTGTTATGCTTTCGCACCTTAACTACTCGACCGATCATCATGAAATTTCGCATACACGTCATCAGGGGAACAGCTAACCTAAACTAACCTACATTTACGCGAGTAAAGCCGTGGGCAAAAGCTAGTAATAATACAATATTAGCCCTGTATTAAACTGTCCCACTGCTGGGCACGGGCCTCTTCTCAGTGTAAGTAGGGTTAGACCGTAGTCCACCACGCTAGCCTAGTGCGGGTTGGCAGACTTCACATATTTTCGGTAACATAATACGTATAGACAGACACGCAAGTTTTCTCACGATGTTTACCTTTACCTTTAAAGCGAGCGATAATTAACTATTTAATACACATATAACTACGAAAAGACAGAAGTGCGTGCTTTGGGATCGAACTCGATACCTTGTGTGCAGTGGCATTCCAACTGTCTCCCACTATGCTATCGCTGCCACAATTAAACATTTCTTGGCGGCAATCCATTTTATTTTTAAACTATAGCAATAAAAAAACAGGGGTGGGTAATTTGAGTGTGCCTGACTGATAGTACATTTATGTAAATGTATTACACATTGAGATAAATGAACTTTATGTGGATTGCTACTTAGCTGTTAATAGGTCTACTATAAGGTGTTTCACGATTATTCATTCTTTACGGGACACTCTGTATATAATTTATAGTTTAACATGTTCTACCTAATGTTGCATGAAGAATCTATCAATAATAAGTAATGGTATTCAAAAGCAGGTACTTACTAATCATTTATGTTTACCTTATGGATAACCATTTTACTTAAAACCAGAATTCAGAAAGCAAAAATAGCAATTACCTTTTACGGGTATAGCCAATGGTTGAACATTATATGACTATTGTAAACGGTTAAACAGACACATTCCAGCAGTAAACATTTATGGACGCACTCAAATAAGATCCCGATTAAGCAATAAACTCGTAGAAAAGAGACCACAATATATGTCTATCTCTTACCCGCTCACTAAAGCTCGTGTTTCATTGTTTTTTGATCATTTCAATAACAGCAGCACCAAGCGACGGTCGTTCCAATAAAATAAAATTTTATAAAAAAATTATTGATTGTTTTACGTTTATTTTACTGATTCCATTATTTTATTGCTTTGGGCTCTGTTTGTTACGGTATTTTTATTTTTATAGGTAAATAAAATTACGTTTGCTCTCTTCATTAGGATAAGATAACAATCAAATGAAACATTTTTATGATTCAACCTTTTTCTTAGAATAACACTTAGGTATATTTGCATTTTATATTGATTTATAATAAAATACAATAAACTTTAAATGCAAAAATGGCGATTTCCAAAGGTATATTATATCACAATAGTCACAGTAACATATATTTTCATAAATTTAAGTCTCATAAAAGTCCTCCCGTATCGGTTCTAATATTTATGTGGTTGCTATGCCTCGTGTATGCGTATTTCTTTATTTTATTTCCCTGGCGAGCTCCGTACACGACCGTATCTCTTGATAAAAGCCTTCACAATAACTGGGAATACTTCGGAATGTTCTGTTTATTAAGCACTTGTTCTTTAGACTAAGATTAATTATTATAGATATAACGTGTTAATGTACACTTTTTTGTTTTTCGTGATGTATTTAGAAATTTGTAAATACACATACCAGTTTAAGTGAAATTTCATCAGTTGTAAACCTAAACTTGTTAATCTTTTTTATCTATACATACTACCTTATGTGTCTCATACTGTTTCTTTTACAATACACATTACATATTTACTGTTAATATGTATATTATTACAATACTTAAAAAACTTGATTTTAATTTCTTATTATTTTTTGTATTATGTTATTGTTTTGGGTCTTCACGATACAGGCTTGCCTAGTGTGAAAACCACAGAAGTAGTTTTGTTTAATTTTGCCAGCGTTTGGCAAATTACTTTATTTTATTTATAAGGTGTTTTAGATTGATAAGGTTTTCAAATTTGTTAAACGCTATAAATAAATAACTTTTCATTTTTTTATTGAGTGCCTTGAATGCAAGCTGTGGAAATAATTGCAGGAAGTTAATATTAAGTAGTGTAGGTGTTTTGATTGATTCTTTCATACATACAAATAGTAAAAACACAAAAAAGCTCTGTATTTCTCTTTTTTGGTCATCTGTCTACCACATATCCTTACTTCCTTACTAATATTATAAATTCGATAGTAACTCTGTCTGTTTGTAACATAGTCACGGCTAAACGACTCAACCGATTTGGATGAAAATTAATACAGAGGTAGCTTAAAACCTGGGCAAGGACATAAGTTACTTTTTATTGACGTAGGTACCACGCGGGCGCAGCCGCGCGCAAGAACTAGTTTAAACTGGTTTGTGCCCAAAGAATTTATGTTTTTGCTTAATCTAAATGGTTTATTAATTAAGTTAAACAGTAGTGGTTTAATAGTAATAGTTTCAAACTCATGTAATACTAGTGTTTTAAGATAAACAACGTGATAAAATCCGTATATAGCAGTTGAATTTCAATGTATGTACATTGTCATGTCATTTGTGTAAACGTAAGACAATCAGGTGTTTTGAGTTATATATTTTCTCAATTTTTAGTTCACTCAATTATTCTCTATGAACAAATTAAGAACATGCGCAAATTTTGAATTCTAAAGTAAGCTCACATGTACAATACAATAGTCACTAAATCCATTTAGTAATTTTTTTTATAAAATTCGGCAAATCTCGTCTTTAATATCAATATTATATTATTTGTACCGATATAATTCGACAACCAGTAGGGGGCCGGCACTGTACCTCCTTACCACAGGCTACTCAGTAGCCTATCGAGGAGAACAGTACTTCATCCACCATTATTGTAGTTAATGTATACTGTCATCGTGTATAGCAATAAGACTGTGTTTATAACTACAATGTAATTTCATTCTTAAATAAATAATAATTGTTATTATATTAAACTCATTTAATTTTTAATCTACTGATGTGTTCATTTGCTTTTTGTTTGAACAGAGCAATCTCTAGAACTACCAGCCGGCTTTGAATAATCTTTTATTTGATAGCCCATATCTTGAGAATGATTATAGGCTGTGTAATATCACGCTACAAGTCACGGGATCGGAGAAGTAACAATGAAGGCAAATCAAATCGCGAGGATTAGCTAGTCCCTAATAAAATTTGCTCGGTGTCATGTAATGATTTAGACATGGTAAGTTCATTATATGCACTGGTACGAAATGCGTAGCAGTCACACCGGGACAGTGTCAGAGACAGAAACATACTTTTAGCGAGGACTTTGCCTTTTTTGTACCTGGGGGAATGCACATACATACTATTGGCGCCTCTTCGCGAGGTGACGGAGAGGTTATGTCGTGCTCACCAGGGCAAAGATATCCTAGTAATACCGACTAAAACTAACACGGTGTTCCTCGACATAACCATAGTCGGTGGAGCCACGCAAATCGCTTTCACATGCAATCGCGACACACTGCATATAGACCCTCCCTCTACATTGTCCCCTTGTAGAAGGACGAAGACACGACACAGAGGCGGGTGTGGGAACACACCCGCTCACGCCGCCTCTCAGACCTGGTGCTGATCGGGTGGCGAGCAGGCCTATAAAGCCAACCACCCCCAGGTAAAACCTCAGGGTGGCTGGAGATCATCTTGCGCCCTCCGGCACCCGATTCTGCGGTTGGAGCTTTCCCCAACCGCAGAAACCGGTTTAAGCCTTCCCTCTCCCATTCCGCCACCTCCTTGATGGAAATGACTTCCTCAGAGCGAGGTCTTGGCTGCTTTCAGAATAAAAACTGTTAATATAATCTATTTAGGCAATATTGAAATTAAACAACTTTATACGGATTACATCGCGTTTTTAATTTTTTAAACTGTATTGGTTTTAAATAACTTTGAAACTTTAAATTACTATTACTAGTTACTGTTGACTTCTATTTAAGCGATTTAAATTATAAAAACTGTTTAAAAGTAATTTTAATTTTACACTTTCCCCGATAGGTACCCCCGAGATACAGGGTCACATATTTTAAATGGGAAAATATTTACTTGTAACTTGGTGTGCAGACCCCTTGGGGTCATACCTTGGTCGAATTTGAATATAGGCCCTGTGGGCTAAAAGACCCCCGAGATATAGGAGTCACAAGGTCACATGTATTTTAAATGCCAAAATGGCTTCATTTATATGCAGAATGATGGTGTGCTGATTCGAGTTGGTTGCTGCTGTTTGCTGTCGAGTTTTGTCTTGTGCTGGGTTTTGCAACACGACATGCCCAACAGTGGGCATGATGCCCAACAATGGACATGATACCCAACAATAGTCGTAATGCCCAACAGTTGACATGATGCCCAACAGTAGACATGATGCCCAACATTGGGCATCATGCCCAGCAGTCAATGATTGAAAAGTACGTTAATTATTTATTATTAAAACATGTACATACTATATCATTATATACAACATTAACGTAAATATTTAAATATAATTGAAACACGATCACATGAAGACGAAGATGTTGAATCCTGGGTTTTTACACCCATCTCGTTATCATTTGAAATAATTCCATATCACTGTCATCTATACCTAATATTCCATTACCTATTACTTATAGAGTATTTAATATTAGTAAAATCAATTTTTAAATGGCTATCCGCATTCGTAATCGCCCCAAGTTGACGGATAAACAAATGATGTTACTAGAGTTAGCTCCGCCTACCGGAGAGTAACATGATCCGTCCTCCGGACGATAGATGGACAACTTCGGTAGGAAATGCTATCCGACGGTAGGTTAGTGAAAAGCAAGTAAAGGCAAATAGATAGATTTGTTTATCTTTAGTAGCTTGAACTACAGATAGATTGGTTATTGGAAACGGCCGTAAGTCGACCGACGACCTGGTAAGGATCGTGGGAAGCGGTTGGATGCGGGCAGCCCAAGATCGGTTTGTGTGGGAAATCTTGAGGGAGTCATGACCAGGAGTGGGTGTCTTTTGGCTGAGATAATGATGATGATAATATTTATTATTTCAGGTCGACCTGTGGAATCATGGTTTTATATCTGGCGGAGTGATGAAAACCTAAAAAACTTAGGTTTAAGAGGTGGTACCATTGACAACTCCGCACGATTGGACGATATGTATTGTGAAAGATTGTTACCATTTGTCTGTGAGAAGGAGCCTAACGTTTAATGCTGCCAGAGAATTGCGATATTGCAATAAATATTCTAATGATACGAGTAATTGAATAAATAAATCTTATATGAATGAAGTTGTACTTTTATTTCAATCTCGCAATAATTCTATGCATAGACATTATGATTTACAACTCAACACCCGATGGCAAATAGCTTATCACGTTTATAGCCTATATGCTAACATGGCCATATAGAACAATGCATGTAAACTTTTAATAGTATCTGCCGACGTGTTTTGTCATACAGACTCATAGAAAAAATATATAGTTTTGGCTAAGTTATATTTTTTATATCAAGTAGCAATTAGATTTTTCAAAATTATCCAGTGTACGTTTCCGAATTCATTGCGATTTTTTCCATACATAAAATTATAATTGGTTACATAGCATTAAGGCTGTACAGGGCAAGCATGATGTCAGAGTAGATGGGTATTACACCCATATTACGGCAGCCACGGTTCAAGGAGTCTCGATGTAGACAAGGCTATAGGCATTATAACTTGTCCAGATATTGTATTACATTAATTGTAAACTAAATACTCAGCAGCACAACATAACGTTCTGTTTCTTTACTTTTGAACCACGTTTGCAAAGGCAATCTCAGTCCAGTAGCATGATGAATATTCGATAGTTTCCCCACCCTGATTAGTGTCTTCGGACCAGGGTAATACTAAATAACTCTTAGACAGTGTTGTTCTGATACGATAACGGCACAAATGCTAATACGCGGCGCAATGACAGTGAAAAGGCGACCACGTAACCACTACGCCATCTGTGCAGTCTTTGGTCAGTTTTTTTCTGTTAGAAAATTCTCAGTGACAGCAGGAAGTCTGGAAATATCGATGAAAGGCAATAATTATTACCCCTATTACGCGGGACCCATTATATTTATTTATTTATTAATTTAAACATCTAGTAAGTAATTATTACATTAATGCTTATTCTAACAAAATAAATACTAATACTAACAGTTAATGTATAACTTTTTAAGGTCACATCATGTACCCTTAAAGTAAAGGGATGGTAGCACTTACTCACTAAGACAATCCATTAATTGAAATAAAATTATTATATTTTTGTATAGATTTTTTATATTATATAGGAACTTAAAATATAAAAAGACTTACAAAAATATATAAATTCTTGCATAAACAGAGATAATTATATAAATATTGACAGATATTACATATACTGTATATTTATTTGATTAAACCAGAGACTTAAAATTGGTTATTGCTCCTTAACTCATTGGCTCTAAATTTTAACAAGTTAGTTTTAAAGATATCTAAATCACAGTTCATAGTATTAAACATTTTTGATATTTTAAAAATGGTAGAAAATTGATTTAAATTATTTTTTGCAAAGGGCTGATGCAATAGCCGGGTTGCTAGCGTTGCACGCCTGGGCACTCGTCGTGGAACACGAAAGGTGAAAGAAGATAAAAGGCTTGGACAATCTAATTCATTTAATTTAAGGATTTTATATAGAAATATTAAGTTGTCTGCGAGTCAGTGGGCTGTCAATTTTAAAATGTTTTAATTTATCGTCATAAGTAAGTAGTTGCTTGAGTAACCCACTAGAAAAAGCTAGATGTCTCGTGAATCTCCTTTGGATTCGTTCTATTCGCAGCTGATGCACCTGATTATATTAAGCTAGCTTTTACTATGGTTTTGCTACCGTAGTTCTAAGGAAGAATAAGTATCCCACAGGAACTGCATTTTTCCGGGATAAAAGGAACCATTCCGGCCCATAAAGAATCTCTATGGCAATGAACATATCCGGTGCTCTATTACTTGAAATAAAAAAGAAACTGAGTTTTTACAGTGTCATATTTATTACACTAGTTTCTGCCCGTGACTTCGACAGCATGAACACCCCGGGAAGTACCGGGCTAAAAATTCTATATGTTAATTTAAGCCATATTGTATCCGTGTGCCTTGTTTCAACCATATTTATTTAGCACTTTACATGTGATTGTAAGTAACAAACCAAACCGCCAAAAACCCAAACATCTCTATAAATTGTCTAGAATATTAGTAAACTTATACTAGTACTAAATATTATTACTACTGGTATGTATGTATGTATCTTATGTGGGAGCCAGTCAGTGCAGACCGGCGACACTTCGACCCAGTGGGATATTTTGTGTCGACACCCTCCCAATAACGACTGCCATAGATGTTCATGGCAGCCGGGACCGACGGCTTAACGTGCTCTCCGAGGCACGGAGCAGGCGATAATTGTCAATCAATACGCACATCATTTCGAAAAGTCATGTAACTTCCGAAAGTCAGAGGTGCGCGACGTGGGTTCGAACCCGAGACCCTCTGCATTGATTACTACTAGTAAAGGTAAGGAAGTGCGGCAACACCGCACATATGACATCATTGACACAAAAAACCAGAGTCGTATTATCACTACCGCAAGCCAACATTAAGTTAGCCAAGCACACATACGTGTACCAAAAAAAGTATAAACATACAGGCTCAGAAGCCTCGTATTTAATGCCACGTGTATTACCCTAAAAAAATAAGCAGTTCCTTTATAAAGATTGCAGGATCCCTCGCGCTTGGGTATCGGGTTACACGGCGGAGCAAGTTCATGCAAAAATTATACAGTTCGTACACCCGACTAACATAAATTGCGAGTATTTGTGTGAGCCCTTTCAAGGCTTATTGTTTTTCACCTCGCCGCAACGTTTCCCTTATTGGTGTAAAATATTTGCGTCACACAATGTGCACACTGCTTTTGTTGTGCGCGCAAAAATCTGGCTTGTATTAGTTAATATATGAAAGGAAAATATACATGTAATTTTTTCATGTTTCGCAAATGAGTTGTTTAATATGGGGTAATTTCTTGCTTGTAAAAAGAAATATTAGTCCTGTATACATATAAACTGTCACGATAGCTCAGTGGGGAGACCAACAGACTGCAATGCAGAGGGTCTCGGGTTCGAACCCACGTCGCGCACGTCTGACTTCCGGAAAGTATATGACTTTTCGAAATTACGTGCGTATTGATTGACAATTATCGCCTGCTCCGTGCCTCGGAAAGCACGCTAAGCCGTCGGTCCCTGCTGCCATGAACATCTATGGCAGTCGTTATTGGGAAAGTCAGTACCCTCTAATATCCTGACACTAGTCTAGCCTTAAGGTATCGTAAGCCTTCTGGTTGCGGTGGTCCGGTGGTAGCCGCTCCGTGTAAAAACTGATATCCAGTCAATTCCGGTTAGACTAGAAAAGCCGACCCTGAGTGACTTGGGAATAATAAAGGCTAAGAGAGAAGAAGATATATATAAACTGTCACACTGCTGGACATAGCTCACTACGCTGGGTCAGTGGAGATTAGGAGACTTTACACATCTATGAAACATTATGGAAAACTCTTATAATCGTTAGGTAATCTTACCTCACGATTATTTCTGACTGTAGCCTTGCTAATTTCAGTAAACCACCGGCCAAATCGGGGAAGTAGTATTCTCTCAAAGAATATCGACATAAAGTTGCAGTGCACGCACTTTTGCATTTCGTTTGATAAGTGAGAGTGACAGATGCCTTACATCGTGTCACATTTCTAAGTTGTCACTAGGCGCATAAAAATAGTGACCAGTTGACACTATTACTCCACCGCCTGCCGTCACAGAGACGAGATAATTCGGACTTAATGTCGTAAATTGCTATGGCAAGGCAATTCTCGATCATATCTAATTAACACAATATAGACTCACACCTGTACACCTTCAAAGGGGCAGGCAGAGCCTAGTAACACTTTAATAGGCCCGGAATTAATAGTCGGTACTTTTCGACGTCATAAGCGCACATTTATGTATGTATGTCACGAGAGTATCAAGGCAGACTGTCTCAAACAATCATTGAAATTAAACTACTATATACGGATTTTATCGCGTTGTTTATTAGACACTTTATTACATAATTTTGAAAACTGTTACACCACTACTAGTATTAAATTTACAAATTTTTAAGCTAAATAAATTATTATTAAAAACTATTAAAACTATTTAGATTTAATAAAATTTGACACTTTCCCCGACGTTTCGGTTGCTTTTCAGCAGCCATGGTCACGGGGACTCTTTCGTATAATCCTGACAAATACATAAGGCCATTATAAATATTATCCCCATTTATCTAAAAGGAGACCCATGTTTAAAACAGAGGGACAGTTTCTGAAAATCACAGATCCAACCTGAATATGAATAGCACCGTCTTAGCAAAAATCTCTGAAGAAAAAGTAACCTCATGAACAAACGGCGACGACCCTCATATATTAATAACAGAAACCAGCCCATATACGAAACGTACGCAAGTTTGTCATCTGTCTGGGTCCATAGTTTTAGAGTCGGCTTCAACAATAATTTGTATCCGCGGAACTTGACTCAAGACCGGCCATGAATCCGTTGGAATATATCGCCCAAGTTATGATATCAAGCTAGGTTGGACTCAAAGAGAATAATAACAAAATAGGGATGACCCAAATTCAAGGCTAAAATTTTGCAGAGAATATAATTGTTTAGTGTGTTCTGGCGAGCTAAACCACGACATCGGGATGACCAAGTGCCGAAACCCTAAAACGCTTCTGGGGGCAAACATTATGTGATAAGTTAATTGTGGCAGTGGTGGTAAAATCATATAAATTGAAAAGCCCGACTTGTAAATAACTCATGAACTCAGCAAAACACTCTGAAAATGGATATTAAATTAATTCAACTCATTTATTTCCGATTCAACAAATCTACAAGTTTGTTCTATGAGTGGGCGTAGTTAATATATATAATACAGTAATAATATAGTACATTAAAAACAATGGATAACATAAACAGCCACGAAAGTTAAATTAAAACCATTGGCTTTGGCCCTGAATCGACTTTGCTCCATTATTATTTATTCTAAGGGACACCTTTCCTAATACACGCTTCACAACGCAATGATGCCGATATCGTCTAGATAAAGTGCACAAGATAAAAATAAATCGAGCTTGGTTTATATCGGTCAACCTAGGTATAGTATTCTCTCCACAGCCTTTAGCTGTAAATTAAGGCTCTTTAAACACTTTAGGAATATTTTGGAATCACGCCATATTGGTAAGGGCACTGCGTGCCATAAATAATTAAGGCCGTCCTGTTACTCTGTATGTCTGCCAGACATAGTGTGGTGGGAGGCTCATATGCACTCATTCCTGGTAATATCCCGTGGTTCTATGCTGGCACTCTGAAGATGACAACCAAAGCGTTCATAGTGAATAGAATCATAGAACCTAATTCGGCCTTCTAGGAGGAGATCCTAGAAGACTGGATTGGGTTATATGATGGAAGGGTCAAAAGAATCTTCTAGATTCTTTTGGAAAAATGGCCGTCAAACTTTGATTGGTGAGTCACAACTTGATGACGGATTTTGGCTAGGAAGGCTGAAAAACGAGAAGACTTGTAGCCTAGTGATTGAACCAACACCGCTATTGCTTATCCAACGAAATTCAATATCACGAACACTGCTACTTTACGTTGATCTTCTGTGAGAGGATAGTGCTTGCCTGGTCGAGTCAGCCCACTCCTTATAAAATCAACGAGTCTATAGAAGTCTACCATATGCGGTTCTAGATGACATATTGACCTTTACATGTCTGAGAGTTCTCCATAATGTTCTCGAAGATATATAAAATATGTCATCCGCACTGGGTCAACGTAGTAGACTTTGGCCGAACCGTTCTCACAATGGAGATGATGGTCGGTCAAACGACCTATCAACATTCATCCAGAATATAAGTTAAGGCTTGAAATCGTAACATCCAAATAAACTCACATTCGCATTTCTAATATTAGTAAAGACAATAGTTTACGGAGTGCATCCCACCACTAGTTTCACGGATTCTTCCGAATGAACTGCACTACAAATCTGGACCTGCCTTGCTACTTCTTCAGAGTTCGTAGAAGTTTTGCTAAAAATTTCACCTATAAATAAACCGATCCCACTGTATCCAGGGGCGAATTTATGTTCAACGACTTTAGGAAATCGTTTCTCGTGTTCATGCACTGCAGAAGTTTTCCTTTTATAGATTGGAAGACATTTCTGAGGTGTGAATTTTCAATTTGTTATATTATATGTGTATAGGCAAAGCGCTTTACGCAGTTTGCTTGAAATTTGCATAGACACAATTTAAGACTTTGGTTCGGTTTTATACAACAAACAAAATAATGATACGTCAACGGCACTGTCTGAATTTAAATTACACGGGCTTGGACTGCACGGACGACGTAGTATTGTAAATGATCGCCTCGCCACTGACACTGCGCCGAGTGTTGTGGGTTCGAATCCCACACGGGGCAAAAATTTGTGTGATCCACACACACATCCACTTTGTGTGTTACTAAGAATTTCTTGACATAAAAACCTAATAACACGTTACTTATCTCAGAAATCGAACCCAAGATCACACTCAGCAGTAGTATTGCACCATACAACTTTACCACTACACCATCGAGGCGGCCGTTAAACTTCTATTTTACAAAAATATGTTCAAGAATCTAAAATCACAAACTACTTTCCTCTCATACAGGTTTTGAACCGAGTAGAACGATAATCGCTAAAATAGTTGAATCGGGTATCTCGGTTATCTCGAGTATTTTAATTAAACACTCGCTATCAGATGGTTAACTTTATTCATTAGCTCTGTCGGTGACAATTCGGCGTTGTTGCGAACTTCCAAACTGTTGAAATACTTTTGTACAGACAGATTGTTCTACAATTTAACTGATTTTTGGATTTAAACGTGGGAGTATATATATACGAAATATATTTGAATCGATTAGACAACAGTCTTTTTAGTAATAGATTTTTTTGCAGTTCCATTAGGCGTTCGGTCGGTTTTTTTTTAACTGATAATAGGAATATAAACCCTAGTGGTTTAAGCGAGTGGTCTAAGCCATGGTATTATTATTGTTAATTTTTAGTCAATAAATATATATAATCTCTGCTGTTAATGTCGCCACGTCCAGCAAAATCTGCCAGTTAGCAACGGCCAGCACCAGCAATTATTCGTTGCTGCATAGGATTCCATGTGTTAATGCACTGAGCTGCCTCGGTGGTCCAACTGTAGTGAATTAAATTGTAGCATAGATCTGCAGTGCATAAGGTCTCGGGTTCAATTCCCGGGTCGGGCCAAGTGTTATTGGATTTTTCTGGATTGATGCCAATACAGAGTCTAAATTGAGCTCAGTAGACGGTATACCCTTCGAGGCGACGCGAACCGCTCGCATTAGATAGCCAGCCAGTAACAGATATGTAGAAGAAATTTTTATATCTACTGTAACGAACAAAGGTGGATTTTATATATGCACCTCTGTCAACAGACATTGGTGAAATAAAGAAAAAATATATTTTATATTTTATTATTTTCATATTAAACTACAATAAAACACATGACACAGGTAGACAATAAAGGGCGACGATAATGTACGAATTGTAATAACAGAAGATTACATTATATTGTCTTACATTTACGCAAATGTTATACATTGAAATTAAACTACGTTATACGGATTTTGTCTCGATGTTTATTTTAAAACAACTTTATTACATAATGTTGAACTATAACACTACTATTATTGAACTTTACTACAACTTAAAGGGTCTCCACGGGGAGATAGCCGCCATGCTCACGGGAACAAGGCTGCTATAAAGCAACCGAAATGTCGGGGAAAGGTGTAAACTTAAAACATAAACAACGCGACAAAATCCGTATAATAATTTAATTTCAATAACAGAAGATTAACGCTGTTCCCACCGCAAATCAAGTGTAGTGACACTTACCCCATTTCATTCAATAAACTTCATGTTTTCATAACAAAGGTAACATTTTGTTCGTGAACAAATTAAATTATTTTATGATTCAAAACAAATATGTGAAGCACTTACAACTTTTCTACTATTTACGCAAAGCCAATATTTGTGCATCCCACAATGATATTTAATGTCAATAGTCTGATACCTCATTATTTTGTCGTAAATGACTGCACAAATTATACTTATGAATACTGCAATACATATGAAAAGAGTTTACGTGAAAGAGACAGCTTTAAATTAAAGAACTGCGTATTAAATATTTTGCACGTGATTTTTGTGGACTAATTTGAAGTGATTTGTTTTGAGATCAATAGAAAAATGTCCACGTTTTTTAGACTTCACTTTGCGGGTGATAACACCATATCTGCTCTTTGGTCATCAGTCATCACCCAATCTATTATACCGTGCAAGATTCAAACCTGCAAGTTCCTGGCTGTGGCAATCATACAGTGATGATATGAATATATTCAAGTTTCAATTCAGTTTTGAATTATTTAATATTATTACAAACAAGTCATATTTACATCCTCCCCTTCGTTTCTGCTCCTTTTGGGAAGCTATAGTCACGAGGTGACAGATGGTGTGGGGCTTAAATGCTTAATCTTAAGCGTGAAGTTATTTTAAAGTACCCGAATATTCTAAAGAAAATTCCTCAAAAAAAAACCAGTATAAAATTTATTGTATCATTTTTTTGCGTAAATGCAGGATAATAATAATACATATTATTTTTATTTATACACATTCTTAATATATATAAATAAGGATAATATGTAATTCAATATAATTTTAAAGCTGAAATTTGGTCCTATCTACTTTTAAATATGGTCACATTTCTGGATGATTAAGTTGTCATCCGTCACACAATTATCATTTTCTATCGTGTAATTATAAGGTGTAGGCTCGCACTTCTTAGTGTGTACACTTTTACGTGCGATCTAATTAGGGTGATTATATCTGTCTTGTTAATAGTGTTCATATTTGCTTATCCTTACAAGCTTGGCTAAGTATATAGGTGTTAGTTTGATTCGTTTAACGCTTATACGAATTTTCTACATGCCTGTCATGTCTGCCACATGCACCCAGAGAGGTGGCCACAAATTATGACCAATTGGGTGCCAAAAGACAGTTGACGGCGACGGGACAGACCTAAACGGAGATGACGAAATGACTTGGAGGTCTGCGAAAGAAACTGGCAGGGATGTCTTTGAACATTTGAGTGGTTTGCAAGTCCAAGGAAGAGGCTTTTGCCTACCAGTGGAACATAAGACAAGGCAAAGGGAAAAAAAATGCTACATAGTAAAACAATCATTATAAAGGATAGATGCTCTTACAAACACGTAGATATAGGTACATACATATAGTTAAAACGTTTGAACAACATGTATCATACCTTCTTTTAATTGAAACTTAGTGCGTTCTAAAGCTGTATTTCAATTCGTCACTTCAGCTGACTTAGGTCGTATTTTCAAATCACTCAGCGTTAACACCATTCCTTATCTTCTATAGCTTGTTCCACAGTCTGGTCCATAATGTGCTGGTGATTCTCCCGACTAGTTGTATTAGTCCGAGGATAGTGAGGATGCTACATCCGAAAAACAAGTTGAACATCCCACCCAGTTGTGCTGAAACATACTTACGTGATATATGACGAGTATTCATATTATTAAAATTGTTCTATCTACAACACGTTTATTACACAGAGTTTATAACACAATTAGTTATGTACAAAATATAACTACATGTATCGCTTTGTTCTAATATTGAATCTTCTGGTTAGGGGCCTGGAGATCTGTCACATAGGGTTATCCAAAGTATTAACGCCAGTCTCTCAAAAAGAAAATAGTTTTTATATACATACATTGCTATTACCAATTTATTGTACCAATATTATTTATGAAGAGAGAAATAAATAAACTATTAATATTATATCAGTAGTACAACGTAATTTCACCAATTTTAATATTGCAGGTAATTAAATCTGCACCTTGTATATATTTTTGTCATTTACAATACAAGTCGACAATTACGCTTTGTTATATTAATTTCAATATTTTATAACCAGTACTTAACAACGCCCACTGTTCCACTTTGTCTATGGTACTTACAAAAGAGGTCCAAATACGAGTAATACGACGTGCGTTGTTTACTTTTCTTCAGACGTTCCTGTATGAATGTCCGGACGACAGTCACTTTGTCAAAGTTCAAGTCCTTGCTGAAAATAAAACATTATTTTTTGTTGAATGCCCGCAGCGGTGCTCACGTAAATGTAAGTTCGGTCAGTATTTTATTCTAAATAAAAGGTATCGGTTACATTCATTAAGTTCAACTTACTAAAAGCTATCAATTGTGGGTACAGTAGAGTCCAGGGTGAAGCTTGAAGATTTGATTAATGTTTTTTCGTTATCGCACGTCGGTAGACAGCCGCAAATACCAAAATCCACTGTCAAATTATAAAATAATAATATTCTATCACATACACACAACACTATCTAACTTAAACTAAGCAGAGCTTGTACTATGGGTACTAAACAATGGATAAATATACATAGTTATATGCTTTTTTCTGTAAATACTTAGATATTATACATAGAAACAACTAAGACTACTAACAACTAGACCAAGAGAAACCATCCATGAAATAATACGATCATAAAAAAATAAAGAAAGAAGGAGGTTTATTAGGCACACAAAGCAGCACACTTAAATCATGACAAAAAAGAAAACGTTATAATAACAAAAAGAAAAATAAATACGAATAGGAACACTATATTGAAAAATTTATCATTTCTACTCACGACATCTCCCGCTTGACTAAACGGAAAGACACACGTAGCGTCGAAAAGAAGGTCATGGTCTTTATAAGGACAGACTAGAAGAAACTTCAAGCGTGTATGAAATTATGACAAGAGGGTCCAACAAAAAGTTAATAATTACAATAATATGTAATGGCCAGTAGGCCTACCATGAAAGGTACATGCCGAAAATTCGACTGTTCGTACCGTAAATTACACTTTTTCGAAATTCGTCCTGAATATCAGTGCATTGCTTCAATGCTTTATTTAATAAATCGTTTCATGAAGCAGTCTGAACAATGGATCATTTTGAAAGAAACAAATCCAAAGAACCTTAATTGTAATTTTTCTTCGTTCTGTCGGCAATTTCGGAAAGACATTTTCATGGTGAACCTACTATTCTGTTAAATCTCCGTTCTTAACCGAGACTGGCCGAGATTCGCGCAAGAGATATTATAGTTCATGTGTGTGCACCACTTGACTGAAGATTAGGCGTAAGATCAATGTCTTTAAGTTCTTGAGTAGTAGAGCCTCGCTGATTTCAGCATGAATGAGCCGGCTCGACCGGGGATGGACTACCCTCTCACAGAATATCGACGTGAAGTACCATTATTCCTACTGTTGTGTTTTGTTCGGTGAGTGAGAGTGCCGGAGGCCCAACCACCTCCTTTCCCCCATTCCCGCTCCTTCTCCTTCCCACTTCCTTTCCTAAAGGGTCGGCAACGTGCAAGTGATGCTTCTATTGTTGCAGGCGTCCATAGGCAACGTGACCACTTACCATCAGGTAAGTGGTATGCTTGTTTGCCACATTAGTTGTATATATTTAAAAAAAGTGCACCTATTTATGAAGTAAGGGATGTGAACGACGCATGCTTCCTTACTCAGGTCTGTCACTGAAAAGTACATTACAGAAAAATGTCATGCTTTTTAAATTTTAAGCGAGCAATTTTACTATTAACTGCAGCAATAGCGTAATGGTTTTAATTGGTTGCCTCGCCACAGCCCCTGCGCGATCCAAAAATAGCAGTTTAGAGTCTACCCATATATTCAAACTAACGGAGACAAAGAATACCCATTATTTGTGTTTGTTGTTTGAATATTGGTAAAGACGATACAGGATTTATTCCTAGTGCAGGAGTTGTCTTTCGTAAGATAAAAACAAGATAAGCTATTGAATATGCACTTAACTTAGAAAAACCAGAGTAGCGTCCAACGGTCTACCTACTAAACCATTGCTGATGTTTTTCTTTGCTGGTTATTTGCTATATCTGTCATTTGTTTACATAGCTAGGCTGGTAAATAAAAGACAGCTGCGATAGCATAGTAAAAGACCGTTGGACTCGAGTTCCATCGCAAGGCACGAAATTATGTGCGTATTAAATAGTTTATATTTCACTTTAATACTATGCAGGAAAACATCATAAGGAAACCTGCACGTCTGAAATTACTCCACAATGTTCTCGAAAATACTGCGACGCAGACAGCACGTCGCAGACTTCACGTCTGCCAACCCACTCTGCAGCCAGCGTGGTGGACTATGACCTAACCTTTGTCAAACTGAGAAGAGCCCCATGCCCAGCAGTGGGACAGTATAATACAGGGCTGATATATAAACTAAAGCTGGTTACCTGAAGTGGTCATGGCGCATTGAAGCCGTCTCGCGGTGCAGTACGGCACGCCTGTTGGTTGCGGATGTCCTATGCGGACACAATGGCATCTTCTTATCGTGTCTAACATTTCGCATTCTAGGAGACAGTATTTTCTGTAAAATAATTGATTTATCATGAAATTTCACTCAACAATATGCGTCGATGACAGTATCGACGAATATTGTCGGTCTTTGGTATGCTAGGGCTACATTAGCGGGTGAAGATTCTTGTCGTGTTGGCGTGCTAAAAACATCGTGTACGCGATGTTCTTGTCTACATTAAGCGGGCGACGATTCGTGTCGCGTTGACGCGATACATGGTGCCGAGTTGTGTTGTGCGGCCGAGACGTAACTAGGCGGTAACTTGAAATAGATGAAGTGGCGTTGCATTATAATATGTCAGTAAATTATTATTTACTACAGTTGTACGAGTATCAAAATAATATGAAAAAGAGACGAAAGAGGAGATGGTAGATGACTACTATTCATAGAAACCGAACGTACGAACGTAGGTGTAGCCACCAAAGCGAATATCGGCGCACCATATTCCTTTGATTCGCGCCAATTTACCGACAGGGCCCCGATAATACATCGTCTTCGCCCGAATACAACGCGTTGCAACGATCTAGCCGGCTACACTCATAGCGTTAACACGAATATTCGCCGTAGCCCGCTAAAATAGCCCCCCCAGCAGTAAAAAGATTTTTTATATCAACTCAAAAACAAAAAGTTACCAGTCTTTCAAATATGGTAACAGGTGTAGTAGTCGGATGACTGAAAAAGAATGCACGTACTTCATTGTGACGTCATTGCTATCTGTACTTACTTACTAATATTAAACTAGATTTTCCCCGTTGCTTTTTTCTGGATGAAAGGTACTACCTTATGTCCTATTATGTATCCCTGACAATGTGTATGCGAAATTTAATGATGATCGGTCAAGAAGTCAAGGCTTAAAAGCGTAACAAACAAACTCACAGTCACGTTTATAATACTAGCTCCACCCCGCGGTTTCACCCGCGTAATTCCCGTTGCTGTGGGAATATCGAGATAAAAAGCAGCCTATGTGTGAATCCAGGTCTCCAGCTATCTACAAACCAAGTTTCATCGTAATCGGTTTAATAGATTTTACGTGAAAGAGTAACAAACATCCATACTCAGAAACTTTCACATTTATAATATTAGTAAGGATTCGTTAGGATAAAGGTAGGATGCTAATGTGAGTTTCTTTGTTTGTTAAACTTTCACGCCTGAAGGACTTCACCGATCACCATAAAATTTTGCGTACATGTTGTCAGGTGTATAGAAAAAGACAGTATAGATATAGGGTATAAGGATAGATATTTATTGTACAAAATATAAACTGATACGAACAAAGACGCGAGCAAAATCTATTATACTACATGATGGAATAATCGTAAAATTACTAAAAAGAGAAAGAATAAACCTTTTGTAATTCGGAAAGAACTTCAGCCTGTCCTCAGACAAACTGCATCTCCTAAGGTTAGCACCCAGTCCTCTAGCAGAATCAGTAATGTGTGTGCTCTTTGCGTAGTAGGCGACCCATTGCTCAGAACCCGGGTTAAGTGGGGTACCGTTGACTGATGGGTCTACGAAGTTCTGGCCCTCTTGAAGAGCTATCTAGAAAAAAAAGTACAGAAGTCGATCTAGATTAAGAAATATTAATAAATATAATATACAACAGGAAAAGGTAGTTTTTAACTAACATAGTTAGTTGGATCTGTTTTCCACTTAGCCTACCTTTATTATATATTGAACTTTACTAATTCTTATGCTAGTTGAATTATTATTAACCATCTTAGTCTCCCCGTGACCATGGCTGCTGAAAAGCAAACGAAACGTCGGGGAAAGTGTAAAATTAAAAATTAAATTAAATCTAAATAGTTTTAATAGCTTTAATAATAATTCAATTAGCTTAAAAATTAGTAAAGTTCAATAGTAGTAGTAGTGTAACAGTTTTTCAAAATTATGTAATAAAGTGTAAAATAAACAACGCGATAAAATCCGTAGATAGTAGTTTAATTTCAATGAATAATATTCGCGTAAACAGAAGACAATAATTTCGATTCAGTTTGCATAAAAAGATTTTCTTTCTATTTGCTCTCGTGTGTAAAATTATATCCAAATTCAACATAGTCAACCATCCTATTATTTACAATGCGATTAAGTCCTGTTGTCTAATATTGATAAAACTCTTACCCATTTATAAGACAGATCAATGTTCGAAGGTTTTTGAGTCTGGTCAATGGCTACCATTAGACCACTGCTAAATCCAAAGCGATTCGCGTATTCTAAAGGTGTGGATGTCTGTATATAAACGTGTCTCTGCATTTCCCTGTAAAATGTATAATGTAAGTGTTACTGGGTGTTTCTATCTCCTTTACTGGAATACAAGCTAGCTCCTTGCCAAATTTTATTAAACTCGGTTCAGTGGTTTAGCCATAATAGATAACAGATTTAGAGTTACTTTTGCATTTACAATATTAGTATAGATGTGAAAGTCTATGATATGGTTAGAATGTTTGTAACTTAATCACGCGTCAAGCAATGACACGGATTTGATAGAAACTTGGCTTATGTGCCAAGTGAGGCTACGTCCCGAAGTAACACATAAAATACATTTATCGTTGTGTGTGTGTAGTGTCCCGGCAAAGCTGTGAGCAAAAAATGTGTATGTAATCAATGAACTCCTAAACCGATTTTAATAATTCCTTCACTGTTGGAACACTAGTTTATTATTATTCTTATTATTTAAAAAGATAACTTCCACACTAAGAATAACGCCTGTATCACGAGGGATTTAAAAAAAAACTCAAAGAACATCCAGACTCGGAACAACCATTTGTAAATCACACAAATTTTTGCACCGCGTGGGATTCGAACCCACAACACTCAGCGATCACTTAAACCTAGTGGTTTAAGTTGACACACACTCCCACACACCACATTTGATGTAGTCGTCATCCGTCAGGTAGAATAAGGAATAGTGTGATTAGAGAGAGATGCGGCATGAAAGTGGATATAGTGACAATAATAGAAAAGGGTATGTTAAGCTGGTTTGGGCATGAAGAAAGAATGGACGAGAAAAGACTGACTAAGAAAGTTTATAAGACTAGTGTGAATGGAACAGTCGTAAGAGGCAGACCTAGGCGAACGTTTCTTGACCAGGTCAGAGACGTTCCGGACAAAGGCCAGGTTAAGAGCACCTTAAACCGGCGAGCGTGTATGAGGAATGTGATAAAAGTGAATGAAGCCAGGGAAGAGTGTCAGGATCATAGCAAATGGAAATCAATAGTCTCTGCCTACCCTGCATGCCCTTCTGGAAAACAGGCGTGAATCTATGTATGTATGTACCTATGTCATCGGTGCAAAGGTTACATTGGCCATATAACATCACGCTATGAACAGTAGTAGTCTTAAACGTGGATGAAATCATAGAGTACAGCTATCTATAATTAAAAGATAAATACCGGCGCAAAGACCTTCCATTAAAAATACAGCAGAATCCATCGCTAGTTAACTCCATCCGAAATATATCCGAACAGTTAATGATAACATTTCTCCACCGACACCTGTGGTACAGAGTAATATATATTAGAGATTATAGTAACAACTGAATTGGTTCGTATGGCAACACCGCCCATGCGCCATAGCCTATATATAAGTCTGAAGTAAAGAAGTCAATGTTAACGTCATAATTATCTGTAGTACGTTCGTCACTTGCTCTCGAGACAGCGACTAAGACAATTGTGGGCCTGACTAATTTAAAAAAAGATGGCGGACGCCGATAGGGATCACGAGGATACTAATCCGTTTGAATCTGCGACATATATTTCGGCGCGTCATCGCCCTTCTTGTCACGATCACACATAATGAGCACCAAAATTCACGCACAAATACTTTTCAGAGGATAGTAGTGATTTAAACAAAGAACTTACTCCAATTTCAAGTATTTATTCACTGGTGAACCAACAAGGAATTAATCTACAAGTCACATTACAGCTCTATTTATACTAATTTCTCGTAACGGTCCAACATAACAAAGCGGAAGTGATAACAGAACTATTAAAATACAATAAACCAATCACAAATACAGTTGTAGTCAAAATAAAGACCTGCCAATATTAAACGGAAACACGAAAATATATTAAATTAAATCACAAACTAAAGTTCAATACAAAAACTAATACAGAGGATGTGACGTAATATTACCGACATTTTACATCAATAAAATAAATACAGTGGATATGACGTAATCTTAAATCGACCGGAAGATCAAAAACAAATACAGGATGTGAAAACTTAAACTTAAAAAATTAAACAAAGAAATCAAAACAAATACTAATATGAACATGGAAATAAAATTAATGCTAGTACTTAAAATCAAATCAAACACTTTAATCGGAAGTTGATACAAAATAATTACAACTTCAATAATTATATATTTGTTTCGCGCCCATATATACATAATATGTTCAATGACATAATGTAAAAACATTAAAAAGAACATCAATGATGGAACATAATATGTAGAGTCTTGTTGGTTTCAACTCGACGAGGTGTATGATGATGAGGATGTACTGTTATATTAAGGAAAAAATACGATCCATGAAGCAGAACTTGAAACTGCAGTGTCGACAAATCGTGTCGTCGCTTTGTCAGCGAAGCTATTCATGGGCCTATATCAGAGTTTGAAATTTGCCACTCTGTTTTACATCTAAGGCGAAACCTAGAACAATTATTCGTGAAAAACTCAAGTATCCCGTGTGGAGATCAAACACTCGGCGCACTGACAATTGTTAGGCGAGCACTTATACCATGCCATCCATGCAGCCACAAATATACTTTATAAACAATTATTTTCCATTTGCGTTTTGGTGTGTTCCACTACTGGGTGAAATCCTCAAGCAGAAGGCCTTTCAAATCACGCTGTTCGTAGATATCCTCAACCATTCCCTTTCAAAGGCGTCTAAGTCATGTCATACAAACAAAAGACTATTAAACAGAAGACAATATTACATTATCTATCTGTTAATTATTTCATGAGATTCCACGACATAGACATAACTGCCGAGCAGCTAAAGCGGCAAAGCGACCTCTGCCAGTAGCACCATTCGTGTAGTCAACACTATGCTTACCTGATGAGAATATCCTCGCAACTCTCAGTCAGCTGTCTGCCAGCTGTTTCTATGTCAATGTCGTTGTACTTAAGTGTGTGTTCCAAATTCAGAAGGTCGTGGACTTTGAACATAACATCAGGCGAAAAGAATGCTGCCAACTGGGGTAGAACCTGCCAGATGTAGCTCTCGTTTATACCATCCGGATACTTTCTGAAATGTTTTATCACATCATTAAGAACCATCATGAGATCTTCAAAACTCGTTATATACAGCCTCGCTGGCGCAGCAGTAGTGGCTTCAATTTTTGTGCCATGAGGTCATGGAAACAATATCTGAACTGGACAAGATGTTTATGAATTTGTCTGTTAAAAATTCCCAGTTACAGAACGATATCAAGAACTTTGATCAATAGATGGAAACAGGGTCGCCCTTTTTTACGTGGGACCTCAAACCATACCATTTTTTAAAAGGCATCTCACAGAATTATCCCTTTTTCGCGGAGGAGTTTACAAACATTATTCTGTCGCGAAGGAGTTGACAAACATTAAACGACGGACACAAAAACATCTAGACTCGGTACAACTATTTCTACGATACATTTTTTGTGCCGTATGAAAACTGAACTCACAAGACTCATATACAACTAATTACAATTAAAGATATTAAGTAAAAATAAACTTACATTGACGACATAAATTCTTCTTTCTTAATAGTGCGAAAGTCAACAGCTGGGCAAATGAAAACTGTAGGAAAGGGCTTGATTGCATGACCTGATTCTGCTTGCAGCATATAGGTCGGATTCTGAAGGTAGCGGCTGATGGTTAAGTAGATCAAGACGCTTACAAAGATCAGAAGGAGTATCATTGATGGTATCCAGTACCAACTAAAATAAGTTAGACATTAAAATGTTTTATTTCGTTATTTCATACATAAGTACCTACTTATATTTTAAGTGTAAAATTGTATTTGTGTAAGAATAATGGATTACGAAGATTAGATAAATACTTATTGAAAAAGAGATAAAAATAAATAAATTTACGTCGGGAAATCAATAGGTATTTATTACCATTTACATACTTTATCGCGAGTAAGACCCGTTACCCAGCATTATATTAAGTAAAGAAATAGATACCCTCTCCCCAACCGCAAAACCGGGCGCCGCAGGGCGCGAAATGACCTCCAGCCACCCTGAGGTTTGACCTAGGGGTGGTGGGCTTCGTGGGTCTGCCCGCCACCCGATCAGTACCAGGTCCGAGAGCCGGCGTGTATCCGTCCCTCCTTTAAGAGGGGACAGTAGGGCTTAAATGTATTGGTGCCCAAAGGGTAGTCTTGTTGTGTAGTGGCCTGCCGTTTCATACGGCGCGGCGGGCCGAAACCTCGGCGGGGTCGCGACTGCATGTGAAAATGATTCGCGCGGCCCCGCCGATTGCGGTTTTGTCGAAGAACACCGTGGTAGTTTTAGTCGGTATTACCGGGAGGTCCATTATCATCATTACCATCTTTCTTCTACTCCGGTGAGTCCGACGTAACCCTTCCGCCCGCCCGCCCCTGCGGAGGGATATGCGTCAAAGCATTTCTCCACGTAAAAAAAGTAAAGGAATAGATATACATGAAAGAATTGATATGTGGCGACTCCGCACAGACGAAGAAGTTCCGCCTACATCTAACAGATGGCGCTAAATACGCTCAAATGACGTCACAATCCTGCATCGCGCAAACGGAGTTTACACACCTACTAACTATATATATAAGCTCCCGACAACAACCGTCGGGCCGCGGCCCGCCAGGCACGATCAACCAGCCTGGTCGGAGGATCCTCCCTTTGTGTTGGAGGGACATCACACTCCGTTCCTCTACGGATATATGTGGAGTTAAAATATACAAAAGTTTTAATAATTTAATTAAACCGCTACAAAATCCTATTTTAATACTTACCTATTAGATCTTTAATTAAAAAATTGGTGTCTTTTTCTAACACCTAATTTTGGAATTTCTATAATATAAAATATGATATGTATCTGTAGTTTTTTCGACAATTCAGTTTTATTTTGAATAAAGTCTATTAATATTACGATTAATAGCATGTATTTATTATAATGTACACATTATTTATTATTAGTATTCCTATTGATATCTAAACTAAATATTTTCAACTATATCTTTCCCGCGGCTTTGCTCGCATTAATGTAGGTTATGTCAATACATTTCTATCCCTCGGGAACACAACTTTTGTTTAGATAAATTATTCTACCCTGTGTCCTTATCTGTACCTCTGACAACGTGTATACGAAATATCATGATGGTTGGTCGAGTAGTTGAGGCGTAAAAGCGTAACAAACAAACTCACTTTCGCATTTATAATATTACTTAGGGTGTAATTAACGTTGCGTTAAAATATACTACGAGTATGTAGTATCTATATATAAGAGTAGCGATAGCTCAGTGGGGAGACCAACAGACTGCAATGCAGAGGGTCTCGGGTTCAAACCCACGTCGCGCACCTCTGACTTTCGGCAGTTGTATGACTTTTCGAAATTATGTGCGTATTGATTGACAATTATCGCCTGCTCTGTGCCTCGGAGAGTACGTTAAGCCGTCGGTCCCGGCTGCCATAAATATCTATGGCAGTCGTTTTTGGGAGAGTATCGACACAAAAGATCCCACTGGGTCGAAGTGTCGCCGGTCTGCACTGACTGGCCTCACATAAGATAAGATAAGATCTATAAACTCAATAAAAAACAAACAGTGATTTCAACATGGCTCGACCGGGGAAGGACTACCCTCTCACAGAATATCGACGTGAAATAACAGTATTCCTACTGTTGTATTTCGTTCGGTGAGTGAGAGTACCGGAGGCCCAATCACCCGCTCCTTCTCCTTCCTACTTCCTTTCCTAAAGGGTTGGCAACGCGCAAGTGATGGCTATTGCAGGCGTCTATAGGCTACGGTGACCACTTACCATCAGGTGGGCCGTATAATTGTTTGCCACCTTAGCGGTATAACAAAAAAGTTCAGTCGTCTTCTCTACTAGTGAGTAGTGATTTGTAAAACGCATTAGAGTGCATGCTCTCTAACTCACTTAGTCCGTTCTGCCGCTTAGGGCACGTCTGTGTGCAAAATAAAACACTAACAATATACTCACATATTAAAAAACCAAAATTTTCAATTGTTGTATTACCTCCATACCATATATAAATAATTTACGGTTATATTCAAGTCTACATTTTTGGGACAATTCCTATTGGGCTCGGAAGGCCAACAGGAATTGTCCTGTTTTAGTTTTTTGAGTTAATCCTGAATAGAGCATGTTTATGGAGACCGAAACAAAAAGCAATTTGTTGCGGTCTTGATAAACATGCTTAAAATTATTAATATAATTAATGAGACTCTGAAGAGTTATTATTCTATGATATATATAAAAAAAAATAACATTAACCTTCAAAATTCAATTTCTCGAGAATCAGTTTTATCCACTCCGCTCATAAGTTTGATGTTAGAGATGTGTATATACATATGTGTAGTATGCTTGATAACATATTTAGATAACCTCTATAAATCTCTACTTATATTAAATGTGAGATTGTTTGTTTTTACGCTTTCACGCCTGAACTGCTCGGCCGATCGTACAGAAAAGGACATATTTATTTCAATTATCATCCAGAATAAAGCACTACGAGTATTCGCGAGCGAGCGAAGCCGTGGGCAAAAGCTACAAAAAATAATAATTGTAAAGAAAATATAGCAAAATATAGAACTAATAAAGTAATAGCCATGTGTGTGACTAGACAAAATTATACATACCACGATTCTCTGTCAGCTAATCTGTTAGCTCCGTGAAATTGAGCTTGACTAAGCCATTTAATCACATGCGTTTTCATTATTGAGCGTTTCTTTTTCTTGACAATCTTCCGTTTTAAAGTATGCATGGTCTGTTCCAAATGCAGATAAGAGAAGCTCTGAGTGTTGCTTAAAATCTTTTTACATCCACAAATAGTCGTTGCGAGTCAGGTTTTATTTAGGGTACGTTGCTTTTGCAAAAGTCGCGGACTTTAGAAACATTCACATACAAGGGTTAGAACTAGAGATAAACCTAGAACAAAACCAATTTTTTAAATAAATTGTTTCAATCTTAATTAACTTTGTTACGTAAGAAGTTTGCTATTGCGTAATTTGTTTTGTTTGACTAGTAACTTTTCTGAATAGTGCCAAATTATTACTGGTTAAGTTTTAATATTTCATTTTCAATACTGGCTCTTACAGGTTTCATGGCAGTAAATAAGATCAAAAGTGTTGTATTAATATAATATATAATCTCTACAATTAGTCTGATGCAGGAAGCTTGACAAGCATTTTAACAGCTTACTTAGACCCGTAACTTGAATGTACGTTTGGTTATGTATGTAAAATCAAAGTATTGGCAAGTTGCGCCGCAAGATAATTTTATTATCTTATTGTTATATAATAATAAATAATCTCCTAAATATATCATCTTTAACACATTATCAATAAAATAATTATTAAGTAATAATTATCACATTTAACCTTACTTCGATTAAATCAATTTATCAAATAGCTTTTGCGCATCATAATAAAGAAATACACTTCAAAAGTAGAACAAGAATATGCGATAATTTCATCAACCCACGCTGTAACGATGGATGTCACATATTAAATTAATAATCGGTTTATCAATAACACCGGTATACAACAAAATGTACCGGCGAGTGAGCTCCTAGCGAGATATTGCGCATTAAAACGAGTGTACCCCGTCACCAACATTCAAAAGGGTCAAATTAATTTTATTAACTCCAGTTTTCACATCAATCATGTTGACAATAAATGCTGATTGTATCGCTACTGTTCCGCTTTATGGTTAAAGAGCTTTTTTATTGTAGCCTTCATGATTTATGGTGATGTTTGTACCATAATGAGTTTTCTAGGATTGTAAACGTAATTATCATGGTAAGAAATGTGTGCTACGTGTTAACTTGTCGATCTCGGAATCGTTAACTGCTAATTATATTTGGTTAGCTGTAAGGACATTTAATGTTCGTTGCTTTCTTACTGCACGGATTGCGTAGTGGTTTAAGTAGCGACCTTGCTTCTACGCGATGAGTGTTGAGGGTTTGATCCCCGCATGAGACAATTTGTATCATCTACAAATAGTTGTTTTGGGTGTTATTTGTGTCCCTTAGTAGAAAGTTTGGACAACCCTAAGCCACACAGACTTAAATCAGCGCGGAGTTGGTCAGAAAAATTAAATTAAATTAGTCCTGTCGATATCTTAGCTTATCTGGGGGCCAGTCAGTGCAGACCGGCGACACTTCGACCCAGTGGGATCTTCTGAGTCGACACTCTCCCAATAACAACTGCCACAGGTAGTCATGGCAACCGGGACCGACGGCTTAACGTGCTCTCCGAGGCACAGAGCAGGCGATAATTGTCAATCAATACGCACATAATTTCGAAAAGTCATATAACTTCCGAAAGTCAGAGGTGCGCGACGTGGGTTCGTACCCGAGACCCTTTGCATTGCAGTCTGTTGGTCTCCCCACTGAGCTATCGCTGCTCTTTAGTCCTGTCGGTAACTTGTATGTAGTAAACTCGCGGTGCAAACTTTGCTTGCACGATTCCTAATCCAGTACAAGTTGTATAGTGTAATTTAGTTGTAATGTAGTTCAGCACCACCTCTTGTCGCATGTTGTAACTTTTTCATTATGTTTTTTTTATGAAATATTGTTAATATATTATCATCGTTCTTCATAAACTTGCCCCTTGATAGAGACGGAGCTTTAGTATGAAAGGAATATACTAGCGGTAGTGTACGCGCCTGTTGTACATGAGATCTCGGGTTCGAGATGTGATTGAGTATTTCTGTCAAAAAATTCTCAGTCGCACCACAAAGTCTGGAATTGGGCCTGGTAGACAGCAATAGAGTCGCCCTCTATGAGACCTAAGACACACTTTTGCTTACTTCTACAAGATATAGACATGAGACTATAATAATATGGACGATACAACCGAACAACGATTTATGTATAATAATATCAGCCCTGTATCAAACTATCCCACTGCCGGGCATGGGTTTCTTCTCTATGCGACAAGGTTTAAGCCATAGTCCACCACGCTGGCTCAGTGCGGGTTGGCAGACTTCACGTATACTCAAGAACATTATGAAAAACTCTTAGACATGCAGGTTTCCTCACGATGTTTTGCTTCGCCGTTAAAGCAAGCGATAATTAACCATTTAAGACGCACATAGCTTCGAAATGTCAGAGATGCGCGCCTTGATGTCGAACTCGAGACCTCTGCGTGGCAGTCCAACAGTCTCCCTCTAGCCATTTGGCCAATGGTATATTGGCCGATATCTACACATATACTGATGGTAAACATGCATGATAATACCTCTGAATATGTTATAAGTCAATGTTTATCCGGTCCCATTGTGCTGTCTGAGGTTAATAATTCAGATGACTAATTGACGTGTAGAACATGCTTGTAATTAATAAATAATGTTGTTGATATATACATGTATGTGTGGGTTCCTGTGTGTATTACGAATGATAGACTATAAAGTAAAATATATAATACAGGTACAGAAAAGTACAATACGAATATTTTAGTAATTTCTAGTATTCAGTATCCAGAAATTTTCTGCCTTGTACAACTAAACTGTAGATTGAACTGTCGCCTGCGGTATTTCTGGACCAATATGATCTTCAAACCTTTAAGAAAAATGCGTACTTCTTTTTAAAAGGCCGGCATCGTACTTGTGACTCCTCTAGTGCTGCGGGTGTCCATGGGCGGCGGTAATCGCTTACCATCAGGCGATACGTCTGCTCGTTTGCTGCCTACACAAGAAAAAAAAACTTGATTGAATCAAAATAAGTTCAAGGTTCCCTCGATACAGACTTGCCTAGTGAGAAAACAAAAGGAGGTTATGAAATTAAGCTCTCTGCAAAATTTATATAGTATCTAATATAAGGTACATATTGCAGCTTATTTATAATAGTATTAATGTATATTCTGTAGCACAAGCACTTTAAGTATTTATGTTTTCCTTTTATAATGTTCCACCGCTGTATACTTTTTCAGTAATTAACCATATTTTTTATTTTTACTTAGCTTTTAATCTGATATATGTAACCAGATACACACACACACTCAAAAACAAACACTCTACACTTACTAAAAATGGGTGTAATATTTACGTTGACGTGATTTCAATTTGCCGTGCGCGCTGGCTAATGATAAAGCTAAAGTAAAGTTAAAAGTAAAGTTAAAATAAAGATAGTTTTATTTGTTTAAACATGAGTATGCATACATAAATATACCTTCTCCCATAGCCTTAATTATTCCCAAGTCAATTGGGGTCGGCTTTTCTGGTCTAACCGGATTTGACTGGATATCAGTGTTTACAGGGAGCGGCTGCCACCTGACCTCCGCAACCCGAAGGCTAACGATACCCTAAGGCTAGACCAGTGTCAGGATATTAGCGGGTACTGCCTTTCTCAATAAAGACTGCCATAGATGTTCATGGCAGCCGGGACCGACGGCTTGACGTGCTTTCCGAGGCACGGAGCAGGCGATAATTGTCAATCAATACGCACATCATTTCGAAAAGTCATATAATACATAATACATAAATATACAAGTTAAAAAAATATAAAACATAGTAGCTCAGTCATGTTTTGCCGTTAAGGCATACAAATTTTAAATATAAATCATGCAAATATAGTTTTATTTTATAAATTACATGTAAAAACAAAATAGAGAAAATTATATAAAATTATTCATATATACATATTATTTCCCACTGCCGCGCACAAGCCTCTTCTCAGTATGAGATTGTTTCTACCCACAATTTTGCCTCCAACTCTAATTCAAACTGAATAATCTATACTAATAATATAAATAAGAAAGATTTGATTTTTGTTTTTAAGGATATAAAGGCTCAAAAACTACTCAATCAATTTTAAAATTATTTTACCATTAGCAAGCTATATTATCACCGAGTACCTAACATAAGCTAAATTTTATTTAAAAAAGTACAGTTACTAAAATAACCTAACCTACTTTTACGCAAGAAAAACAGCGGGCATAAGTTAGTAATTTATCCCATATTGTGGTCTATCTGCATGCCAAGTTTTCATTCAAATGTGTTCAGCAGTTAACGCGTTATTAAGGAACATACATACTTCCAAATATTTACTTTCACATTTAAAATACATATATGTCAGCAATAGTGAGCGCCAATTGTGCAAGAGGTCTTGGGTTCGAATTCCAGGTCGGTACAACGAAAAGATCTTGAGTTTTTCTGACTAGAAATTCTCAATAGCAGTCCGGAGTTAGGAAATTAGCCGTGATACATACCCACGTGCCTTCGAAAGCACATAAAACCATTGGTCTTGAGCCAAAACACTCTCAGGCCGGTCAGATTGTCGTCATATCAGATTTAGGGAACACAGAGTGCACTTCTGTATGCGTACACACGTCTTGTGCACTATAAAATTTATTAGGTCCATCTATTGTGTATTTTATATTGGCTATGCATAAACACGCATGTTTTTTTCATTGTTATGTGATAATTACACTATTGTATTAGGTAATATACATGTAATAATGGCTGTATGTTATGTGGAAAAAAAAACGTGCATAGATGGCCAGTCTTCGTTAAGATTAGCCGCTATGGCCGAATATCGGTCTGGATTATTACGAAGTAGCAAACGAACCCAGCGCATTATCAGTAGTAAGAAATCCACTGCACCATCTTTGAAATATTTTTCATACAACGTAATGTCATCTCATTTGCACATTTCATTTTTTATTCACAGCGCCTTAAGAAAATCAAGATACATTTGTATTAAAACAATCGTTTTATTAATTACTATTTCATAATATTTATGTAATAAAATTTCCTATTATAAAGTAATAGAGTTTTGAATAAACGTCTTGATTGCGAGCATCTGGCTGTATGACATAATAACCTTTGCTTGGTTTGTTTTTTATCTGGTATAAAACCTTTGTTAGGTTGTTAGGTCGAATGCATGTTTAATAGTTGTTGGACTTGGGTCGCGGGTTCGATCCTTTTTTTTTTTTACGTGGGGAAATGTACCTGATGCATGCCCCCCCCCCCGCCACTAGGGGAGGCGAGAGGGTTATATCCGGCTCTCCCGTATTTCGGGCATACGGACTAAAACCCCACGGTGTGCCCCTTCGCTGCCTTTAATAGTGGTTGGGCCGCTGGTAAAGAAACTACCTCAGCGACCCACCCAGCAGACTACAACTCCTGGACGACGCCCCGGCACTACAGAGGGCGTCGGACCGACTCAATGGCTGGCGGGTGGAAGATCCCCGTTCTTCCGCCCGCGGCCTACATTACGGCGGCATGAGGCGCGCGAAAGCGCGCCTGCGCCGCCCGGTTCGCCGGCGACGGCTCGGATCCGCAAGGATACTTTCCTCACGGATCCGCTCCGCCGCCTCCTTCTGCGAGATGATGTCCTCGCAGAGGGATGCGACCGCTGCCCACTTCCTCTCGCTGTCGACCATGGCTTTGATCACGGCCGGCAGCGAGAGGTCTTCACCCACAACCTCAATGAGTTCACGGCGCTGCACCGCCCAAGCAGAACATTGCTCGAGCGTGTGCTGCGCCGTGTCCTCCACACACTCGCAGTGGTGGCAGACGGGACTGGGTTCCCTCCTAGCGACCGTGTGCAGCTATTTGCCAAAGCAACCGTGCCCTGACAACACCTACACCAGCCGGAAGGAAAGGGTCCCATGCTGCCGCCCTGCCCACCGCTCCAACACCGGCTGGAGGGCCCCAACGGTTCTGAAACCGGCCATAGGAGCCTCCAGCCGCGCCTTCTATTTTAAAATCATGCCCTGGTTGGCCCGATTCCGCGCGCGCTCTATGATAGCCGGAAGGGGACGGCAACCCGTCTCCTCCTGCACTTCCTCACTCACTGTGTACACTTCGGCGAGCACCTCAGCCTCCAAATCCCACGGGGTGTCCCGGCCAATGCGCAAGCTGCATCGGCCGACACCGTACGGTATCCTCGTATTACCCTGACCGCTATGACTCTCTGCGGTCTCCGCAAGAAAGTCCTGCACTGAGCGGTCAGGGAGTCCACCCACACCGGTGCGCCGTAAAGCGCCATCGACCGGATAACCCCCGTGTAGAGTCGCCGGCAACCAGCACTAGGCCCGCCCAAATTTGGCAATAACCGCCCGAGGGCGGACGCAGTGCCGAGAAGCTTCGGGGCGAGCTGTCTAAAATGCTCGTCGAAGTGCCACCTTCTGTCCAGCACCAAGCCCAGATATTTCATGTGGGCCTGGACGGGAACGCGCGTCGAGCCCACCATTATCGAGGCGCCATGGGGTGGACCACGACGAGGCCCATGAAAAACCAGGGCCACCGTCTTGTTAATAGCCACCCGTAAACCCAGCGCCTCGATACGCCCGACCACCTGGGAAACCCCCATAGTGGCCAAACGGGCCGCCTCCTCGAAGGTACCCCCACGGGCTGTGACGAGGGTGTCGTCAGCGTAACTGATGACACTCAGCCCGGGGGGTAGGACAGCACGTAGGGCCCAGTCGTACCCCATGTCCCACAGGAGCGGACCTGGAACCGATCCCTGCGGGACACCGCACGACATGGGCCGCCGCCAAACCGCGCCTCGAACCTCGAGGAGGACACTCCTGCCTCTCAGATAGTCTGCCACCAGTCGCTCCAGGTAAAAAGATACTCCGTGATATCGAAGCGCCCCCTGGCCACAGCTGTATGGCAGACTATTAAACGCGTTGGCGATGTCTAAAGACACCGCCAACAGAACACCGCCACCGACGACCGCCTCCTCGGCCGCGGTCCTCAGGCGCATAATGGCCCCGATTGTCGAACGTCCTTCCTGGAATCCGAAATGAGCGTCCGACAGGTCGGGACCGACCGTGCTCAGGTGCTGGACGATGCGGGTGGCGAGAATTTTCTCAATCATCTTCCCCGCCTCGTCCAGCAGCACTATGGGCCTGTACGCCGCGGCCGACTCTGGAGGCCGTCCCGGCTTGGCCAGTAGTACCAGCTTCCCCTCCTTCCAGCACTCAGGGAATCGTCCCGACACCAGGCTCGCGTCGAAAAGTTCCCTGAGGCGGACATCCAGGTGATCGAGGGCCAGCGCGAGAGCTCGCGCCGGCACACCGTCAGGTCCAGGGGCGGTCGTCTTGGAGCGGATCCGCAAGACAGCCGCCCCCATCTCCGCATCTGTAACCAGGGGAGCACTGATGTCTGCCTCCCGATGTCGGTCTCCCGATGGGGCCATTGTCGGGGGCACGTGCTCTGCCCGGTCAGGAAATAATTCCTCGACCACCTCGGAGAGAAAGTTGGGCTGGAGGGTCTCCGTAAGGGGGGGGCCCCGCGCACGGAGCTTGTTCAGTGCCACGCGATATGGGCGCCCCCAGGGGTCAAGGTCTAGACCCTCCAGCATCTCACTATTCGCCCGTTCCTTGGCGCGGCAAATGGCCGACTGCAGAGTCGCCCTCGCTTCGCAATACGCGTCATACAGTCGGCCCTCCTCTCGCTCATCGCGGCGGTGACGGCCTCGGCTGCGTGTGTACAACCTCCGGGCACGAATGCAGGCCACACGGAGGTCCGCCAGCTCCTGGGACCACCAGTAGACCCCCCTCGGGGTCCAGTGTCGCACTCGGGGCATGGCCGCGTCGCAAACAGCTTGAATGCTGTCGCGAAAGCGGACAGCCCCGGAGTCTACCTCCCCGGACGGGGGTGCAGGAGACAGCCAAGCTTGAACTATGGCTGCCTCTTCCAGTAGGTCCCGGTTCAGCCTCTTCACAGCCCACCGCGGAAAGCGAGAAGTTCTGCCCGCCGACGGGCGATGACCCCTGCTAGGGTCCCGGAGCAGGGAGACACCCAGACGGATATACCGATGATCCGAAAGGGTCTCCACCTCCTCCAGAACACGCCATCCCCTTACGCGTGCAGCGAGGGCAGGGGTATCAAACGAGAGGTCCACTATCGACCCTCCCTGCCGTCGCACGCACGTGTTGACGGCGCCCCTGTTCAGCAAACAGAGGCCTGCCGCATCGGCCCACTCTTAGACCGCCCTTCCTCGGACATCCGTGTGGGGGGACCCCCACGCAGTAGATTTTGCGTTAAAGTCCCCCATCACAAGGATGCGGCTTGATGATATCCGCCGTATCGAGGCCTCCAAGTTGTTGAGAAAGGCCTCGAAATCTGCCAGACTCCTGTTCGGGGAGAAGTACACACCAACGATTGTGACCTCTCCCCACACGGCCGCAACGTATCCCGCTCCCCTCTCCTTAACTGAGAGGGAGGGTGAACAAGGCGCCGTGGAGCCGACGACTGCCACGGAGCTGTCCCGGTCACCTGCCCAATTGGGGCTGGGAGGAACATAATATGGCTCCGCGGCTACAGCTACACCGATCGACCACTCCGCCATGGACTGCAGGAAAAGGTCCTGCGCTCGGGCGGAGTGGTTGAGATTCGCCTGGAGGAGGAGATAGTCACGGTCCGAGTAGTCCGGTAGTCGTAGTCCGAGGGCGGTCTTACCTCAGGAGATAGGGCGGCAGCCGGGGTCGATGGGCTGCCCCCTTCTACACGCTTTGTGGGCGGGGATTTGCACCCCCTGTCGCCACGGAAGTGGGCAGCTGACCCCACCAGGGCCGGGACGGATGGTGCCAATCCTTATAGCATCCGCAGCACAACCAGTTCTGGCACTAATGGCACCAGAAACGTCCTCCGCGGACACCGAATCATCGAGGCCGGTGATGCGCATCTCTGCACACTTTACCGGCCTCGAAATCCTGACACCATCCGTCTCAGGAAACAGACTCCTGAGCTTAGCGGCGATATTGTCTGCCGCTTTACCTTTTTTTTTTTTTTTTTTTTTTTGACCCAGGAAAATCCATTATGGATACCCCCTCCCCCGGGGGGGGAAGGGTGGTTATGTGAGACTCTCCGCCCCTGAAGGGGGTCGGTATACACACTAAAAACCTGGGGTGAGCAGTCCCTCCGCCATCGGAGTGGGGCTGGATGGGGTCGCGTTAGCAATCACCATCCCGCCCTGGCGGTTGGCCCGGCTGATGGTGACCGGGCCTCAGCACCTATGGAGGGAAGGCCTTGCTCACCAAGACCATCCCCCAGACGTGTGGGGCCGTGCAAGCCGGTAGAGAGTCCCCCGACTCTGTACCAGTGACCCCACTATACAGGAGCGAAAAGGCGGGCAAATCGCCTCCTTCTCGCTCCCGTCCGTCTGCGCCGGAGAGGGTCAGCGAGGAGGTTGTTCTCCCTGACCCTCTCCGCGGTCTCCTTCTGCGCTATGACAGCTTCGCAGAAGGAGACCACTGCCTGCCACGACCTCTCGCCGCCGAGCATGGCGTTGATCACGCTCGGCAGGGAGAGATCTCCGCCTATTATGGCCGAAAGCGTGTGCCGCTGCGGCCTCCACGCGGCACACGCCTCCAGCGTGTGAAGCGCTGTGTCATCCGGCGCTCCACACTCGTGGCAGGCCGGGGTCGCCTCCCGTCTCGCGATCTGGTGCAAATACTTTCCGAAGCATCCGTGCCCGGAAAGCACCTGCATCAGTCGGAAGGTCAGCGACCCGAATCGCCGCCCTATCCACCCCCGGAGGACCGGGCGAATGGCCTCCACCGTCCACTGGCCCGGGGCCGGTGGAGCCAGGTCCTCTGTCCATCGCCTCAATAGGGCGACCCGCGCCTGTCGCCGCATGCGTGCGACCTCCTCCCACCCCGGGGACTCCCCGCGGGACCTCCTCGCCGCCACGAAGTGGTAAACTTCGGCGAGGACCTCCGCTTGTAGCTCCCAGGGGGGGTCACTGGCCAGCACGCAAGCCGCCGTCCAGGACACCGTCCGGTAACCGCGTATGGCCCTCGTCGCGACGACCCGCTGCGGACGTCGCAGCAGGGTCTTATTGTCGCGACTAAGGGCGTCCGCCCAGACCGGTGCCCCGTAAAGGGCCATATTTCGGATCACTCCGGAGTACAGTCGGCGACAGGTGGCACTCGGGCCACCCACGTTGGGCAGCAGCCTCCCCAGGGTGGCCGCCGCTCCCAGGACTCTTGGGGCCAGCTGGGTGAAGTGTGCCCCAAAAGTCCACCTCCCATCCAAGATGAGACCCAAGTACCTTATTTGGGTCCCAACCCGGACCAGGACCCCGTCCAGTGCCACTCGCGTACCTGGAGGAGGTCCTCCCCGAGGCCCATGGAACAATAGGGCCTCGGTCTTGGAGAGGGCAACCTCCAATCCCAGGGCGCGGATACGGTCGACCACTAGGGCAGCTCCCGCCGCGGCCAATCGCACCGCCTCCCCGAGATCCCTCCCCTTGACTACGACCAGGGTGTCATCGGCATAGCACGCCACCCGCATACTCGCGGGCAGCGTGCCTCGAAGCACCCAGTCGTAGCCAACGTTCCACAGGAGCGGTCCCAGCACCGACCCCTGTGGATCCCCGCAGGATACGCGACGGCGCCTCAAACCGTCGCGTCTCTCCACCAGGACCTCGCGGTCCTGGAGGTAGTCGGCTAACAGCCTCCGCAAATACAGGGGCACTCCGTGATACCGGAGCGCCTCCTGTACTGTTCCATGCGGGAGGCTGTTGAAGGCGTTGGCAATGTCCAGCGAGACAGCCAACGCCTTGTTCCCCCCACCGACCGCTTCCTGCGTCCAGTCTTTGAGCCAGAGCAGGGCGTCTATCGTGGACCGCCCCGCTCTGAACCCATACTGGGCCTGCGATAGCGCCGGCCCAGTCCCCTCCAAGTGTTGGATGACACGGGCAGCCACCACTCTCTCTAGCAGCTTTCCCGTGTCATCCAGCAACACGATTGGCCTGTATGCGGCAGGCGAGGTTGTGTCTCGCCCTTCCTTCCGCAACAGGCACAATCGGCCGTCCTTCCACAACTTAGGGAACCGTCCAGACGTGAGGCACGCGTCGAACAGCTCCCGAAGCGGATCGCCCATCTCTCTGAGAGCGATCCGCAGGACCCGCCCCGGGATCCCGTCAGGACCCAGTGCCGTCCTCTTGCCCCGTAAGCGACTGACGGCCGCCTCCATCTCCGCCTCCGATACAAGCGGGATGGAGGCCGGGTCCAATTCCTCCGGGAAGGACGGCGCGTCTGCCGCTTCACCTCCGTCAGCTCCGGGGAACTCCAGGATGCGGCCTCCTGTGTGAGTCTGGCGGACTCTGGCTCCGGGGTGCGTAACGTCCCCGGTGTTCCGCCTCGCCTTGGAGAGCACGGCCTGATACGTCAGGCCGCGCTCAGCCGCCTCCGGTAGCACCGTGATGACCACGGCAGCTGACGTTGGCGCTCGGAGTCTGTTTCTCCTCCGCCTCTTTTTCTTGGCCCCGCCTTGATTCCCGGGGCCAGGTCTTACTGCCGCTGCAGTCGTCGCAGCAGCAGCCGCAGCAGCAGCCGCAGCAGCAGCCGCAGCAGCAGCCGCAGCAGCAGCCGCAGCAGCAGCCGCAGCGGCCTTCTTGGCCTTCTTACGGCGAGCCTTACCCGTATTCTCTACTGTCCGCCAGCCCTGCCCCTGAGGGATGGCAGGCGCAGGAGCGGGCGGCGCAATGAGCGCAGGTCCAATGGGGTCTCGCCGCAAGGTCTAGGGAGGAGGAGCCCTGGGTGCTGGAAGATGTGGGAAGTCTTTGGCAGACTTCTGCCGTCCTCCCTTCCCAACCCTGTTGCGAACCGTTGAGGGTGCGGGAGGGGCTTCAGGTGCCGGCGACGATGGCGCTGGCGGGGCCTTATCAGCCACAAAGGTGGCAGCAGCGGCGACCGCAGGCGGCGCGGCCTGCAGCCGCGACCGATAACTTGGTGCCGGCAGCAGTCGGTCACCGAGACTGCTATGCGGGCGTCAACATACTTAAACATCGTCGCCTGCAGGTCCAGTTCTTGCCCTGATGGTTGGGGCGCCTGTTTCGATTCCCCCCCCCGGGTTTCAGCCCTAAGCCGCACCATCTCCCGGCGCAGCTCAGCCATTTCCGCCTCCAGCCGCGTGAATTTGTCAGCCAGGTACACGACCGACTCCCTTGTTGCAGCTGCCGCCTCCTTTAAGTGCTTCTGGAAGGTACCCTTGAGGTTCCGAGACTTGGACGCCACCTTCGTCACAATCTCGGATCCATCAAGGACCCTCTGCACCGCCTCTGCTACCGACTTGGGAGTGGGGCTGCTTCCCTGCGGCCGGATTTTCTGCGCGAGCTGCGCCACCTCCTCCTCCGCGCACAGCTCTGTCGCCGCGCGCTTAGCTGCTGCCACCTCAGCCGCCTTTGCCGAGCCGTAAGGCCCTGGTGTGCCGGGCCGGTCCCTGCCCCTTCGGGCAGTCCCGACCTTTGGGTTTGGCACTGCGCTCGAATCCCCTTCAGACTCGGTATTCATCTGACGGGATCGGCGCTTGCGCTTCCGTGCTAGTGCCGCCTTGTCCGGGACTAGCCCCAAGGCGACACTCATCGCGGAGTCGGTGTCCGACTCCGCAGGGGTTTCGGTGCCTGAAATTTCGCGCGCGCGGGTTCGATCCTAGATCAAGTAAATCGTAGTTGCATTTTCCTATTAGGAATATCTGAGCAAAGACCGAACCAATTAGCGGCATTAAGCTATATTATATTTGTCGTATTTTTAAGCAGCCTGGTAGAAGACAGTTGGTCTGCCTCGCAGAGGTCTCAAGTTAGATCCTAAGCCGCTCTCTGACTTTCAAAGTTATGTGCGTATTAAATAGTTTACTTTTAATAATCGCTCGCTTCACCGTTGAAGCTAGCAATTATTAAAAGTAAACTATTTAGAAGAAGGAAAAAATCGTAAGGAAACTTGCATGTCTGAGAGTTTTCCTTAATGTTCTCGAAGATATGTGAAGTCTGCCAACCCACATTGGGCCAGCGTGGTGGACAATCACAGTAACAAGAGGCCCGTGCGAAGAGATCGTTTATGGGTCGGCGAGTGACGTGCGCTATCCCAAAAAAGCGAGTGAACCCGCAGGTAAAAGCTATGCGTTGATGTCATGGAGGCCATGTTATCATTCAATATGGCTCCTTAAATAACGTCGGGCGAACACAGCTGTTTTGTGTTTAAACAATCGACTGTCGTGTCGAGATGTTTCTCATAGGAACGCTGTTGTCATTTAGTTCCTAAAATAATATTACGTCTGGGCAAAATGTAGCAACAGCCTCCTGGGAATATTATTTAGTTGGGCAACATAGGTATTGCGTTCAACGCATATGCATTTAAATTCGCATTTACTGCTCTTCCTTTTCGACTATTACCAGCATATTGCCAGACTATAACTATTTTATTACACATTTTAATAGTCAGTAATAATTTATTTTTTTGTTTTAATAAGGCAACTCCCACACTTTCGGAGTACTTTATAACCATTCGGCCGGTCGGCCTCGATGGCGTAGTGGTTAGTGTAACTGATTGCCATGTCTGAGGTCGCGGGTTCAATTCCCGCACAAGTCAAACATTTGTGTGCATGAACATGAATGTTTGTCTTGGTCTGGGTGTTTCTATGTATAATATGTAAGTATTTACAAAAAAAATGTATATAAGTATGTTTATCCATTGTCTAGTACCCATACTACAAGCTATGCTTAGTTAAGGCTAGATGGTGTTGTGTGTATGTGATAGAATATTATTATTGTTATTAAAAAATCAACCAAACTGAGAACAAATATATGTTGTCGCACACAAGTTTTTGTCTCGTGTGGGAATCGAACCCATAACACTCGGCGCAGTGGCACGGCGTGCCGATCACATAAACTAATACGCCGTTCGTGCAGTCAAATGGTGTTATAGATACCTTCTACATAATTATCAAGGTATAATTAAATGGCAATTTAAAAGAGTTGCCGTGAGTTTCATGCAGGGATCTTCTCATAGGCTCAAATCTTTGCACTTTACAACTAAGCTAAATAAATATTTTTTAAATTTATAATCTTTGACGTTCATAAGTGTTACTTCAAGACCTACATGAATAAATGATTTTTGATTTTGATTTTACAAGGTCTGCCCAGTTTAGGCAAATTATTACTGAGCTTTTCCGACACGAAATGTTTTATCTAAACACTTTGGCTACAACTGTGAATTTTGCGACATAAATCTCAGTAACCTCTAGCCTTATAATATACTAGTAGTTTTCCCGCGGTTTCACCCGCGTATGTCCAGTTCCCGTGTGAATATCGGGTTTCACCCCTTTCACCCCCTTCCAGGAAGAATTTCCAAAAATCCTCTCTTAGTGCTCCCCTACACTCTCCAAAGAATATACATGCCAAATTTCAGCTTCTTGCGTTCAGTAGTTTCGGCTGTGCGTTGTCTGTCAGTCACTCAGTAACGGAAGAGTTTTATATATATAGATAATTATAATTATTATCTTACGATTGGACTTACAGTTAGGGCACAGAGAACTGACACTTATGTCGGCGCACACACTTGTGCGATATAATAATTATATGTCCCTAGATAGGCAGTCTTTTTTTTTATGGTATAGGACGCAAACGAGCCGACGGATGGCCTGATGGTAAGCGATTACCACCGCCCATGGACACTCGCAACACCAGAGGAGTCACAAGTGCATTGCGTTCCTTTTAAATCTGCTCCCACCTGAAGGTTTTGATGGTTGGGCCTCCGGTACCCTTACTCACTCGACGAAACACAACGCAAGCGATATTTCACGCCGGTTTTCTGTGAGGCCGTGGTATCACTCCGGTCGAACCGGCCCATTCTTGCCGAAGCGTGGCTCTCCCACGGTCAAATAAGATTGGCCAAAATAAAGCCTGGATTACCTTCTTCTCTCTTAGCCTTTATTATTCCCAAGTCACTTGGGGTCGGCTTTTCTGGTCTAACCGGATTTGACTGGATATCAGTTTTTACACGGAGCGGCTGCCACCTGGCCTCCGAAACTCGAAGGCTAATGATACCCCAAGGCTAGACCAGTGTCAGGATATGAGAGGGTACTGACTTTCCCAATAAAGACTGCCATAGATGTTCATAGCAGCTGGGACCGACGGCTTAACGTGCTCTCCGAGGCACGGAGCAGGCGATAATTGTCAATCAATACGCACATAATTTCGAAAAGTCATATAACTTCCGAAAGTCATAGGTGCGCGACGTAGGTTCGGACCCGAGACCCTCTGCATTGCAGTCTGTTGGTCTCTGACTGAGCTATCGCTGCTACCTAAAGCCTGGAGTACCTACCTTATAATAATTATATCAGCATTGTATATACACGGTCTTATTACTGGGTACGGCTTCTTCTTAGTGTGGGAAAGGCTATGCCATAGTTTACCACGCGGGCCCAGTGCAGGTGGCAGATTTCACATACATATCTTCGAAAAAAATTGTGGATAATTCGTAGACATACAGATTTCCTTACGAAGTCGTATTTATTCACCGCTACATTAAGCGATAATTAATTAATTGAATACGCACGTAACATCTTTAAAGTCAGAGTTGCGTGCATGACATCGAACTCAAGATGTCTGCGGTCTAACGTCTCGATATATCTCGACCTAGGCTATCGCAGTTTTGGTATGGAGTACCTTACATTCAAAAAAAGATTTTACTAGGTTCCACATTTTAGTTCCCTGAATAGTATGTAGGTAAGGGTGAAGCTATACATCACTGGTGTGGGTGTTCGTCGCGATGATCTGTCCATCGTGACCACACGACGAGACTCTAATACCTCGGGCTGCTGCGTCAAGTTCGAATGAGACCTTTCTCAAGTACGGTGACCATCTCAACTTACCAGTATTAGGAAAACCTTCACAAGAGTTGTTTCATTGTATCACAAAATATTATAAAACAAAGCCCTCCATCGTGTCTGTCAGTCTGCTTACGATAAACTCAAAAAATGAAAACCGCATGAAAATCCGTTCAAGAGGCGTTCCTTTTGGATTATCATGCGGTTTACACCAAAAGACAAAGTGATTTATGAGGAAGGTTTTGTACTACCCTTGCGAGGCGGGTCGCTAGTTTGGATCTAAAAATTTGCTCTACTATACAGGTATATATAAAGCAAATGTCATTGAAGAAAGAGTAGTCGGTTTTATTCACAAATAGGTTGCAAAGAAAAAAAACTGAGACGAGTACGAGATAACACTAATAGCATCCTTAAGGTCTCTGCCGATAGGTAAGAATTCAAAATTATAATACCATTTTTACGCTTTTAATAATATACTAAACTGTTTGTATATTCTATATTAGAGTAGAACGCTTTCCTGTACCAAGCGTTAAATCAACTTTTGCGCAAAGACATTATAACTTTTTAGCTCCCTACACTTATAATATCTGTAACAAAAGTCATAAAGTGCGCTCACTAAACAACAGTAATTTCAAAAAAGTCACATTGACCTGGTTGAAATCAATGGACTATAATGCAGTAGAAAACATTCTAACAGTATCGTAAACATATACCAGTGGCTCACAAGCACATACACACAGACACACACACACACACACACACACACACACACACACACGCACGCACACATATATACAGACACACACACATACGCACACACATACACCACATGCATGCATGCTTTGTTCGAAATAATTAAATTAAATTAAAATATGTAAACAAAATGATTGTTACAACCCTAGTTTACATTTACAATTTTTATCTTATGCTTGTTTATTATTCTGTCTATTATTATATTTGTTGATGTAATAAATAATATTGTCACTGTACAAGGGGAAGACGCTGGCACCTGCAACACAGTGTTTACTAGCGCAGGTGTTAGGGAATTCTGTTTTAAGCTGTATCGAATTTATGTCAATAAAGTTTATTTATTTATTTATTTATTTATATTAGTCTATAAAATACTAATAAGTATAGCATTAGAAAATGAAGATTGAAAAATAAATATTTTTATAATCTGATAATATAATAATAATAATATTCTACCACATAGCAGAGCTTTTACTATGGGTACTAGACAATGGATAAACATACATATATCTATACTTTTTTTTTGTAAATATATACATATTATACATACATAGCATTTATATTTATTTGTAATCTGGTAATCACTCAAATAAAAGATTATTTTTAATTGTTATTTATTTATTATTAATTATTTACATAAACAGAAGCAACAGTTATAATTTACAACTTAACTAATATTAACAAACCTAACTACCTATAAATAAAACAAAATGAAAAGTAATAAAATATAGAACTGTAAAATTTAATAAAAAGAAATGGCTGGTTTAGTCAGCTTCATATTTTAATTCTTATAATTGTGTCGTCATAAAATTCCTCTCCACCACAGTCGACTGGTAGAGGTCCTAAAAGATGGAATAAGCATTGCAAAGTAAAATTATAATTCAATGACGATTTAATCGAGTGTTTGTGAGTTTCACGCAGGTATGTTGTCATATGCTCTATCTTTTGCCTAAACCTAGCAGCTAACTAAATGGTAACTCAGTAACTTCACTAAACTCACTAACTCATAAAATTTGTGACCTAAATGTAACAATGATATCTGACTTTGACCACGTCGAATAGCAATAATAATAATATTATTCTATCAAATACACACAACACTATCTAGCCCAAACTAAGCAGAGCTTGTACTATGAGTACTAGACAATGGATAAACATACATATTATTGGTCCGGGTGTTTCTATGTATAATATGCATGTATTTACAAAAAAAAGTATATAAGTATGTTTATCCATTGTCTAGTACCCATAGTACAAGCTCTGCTTAGTTTGGGCTAGATGGTGTTGTGTGTATATGGTAGAATTATTATTATTATTATTATTATTATTATTATTATTATATACCTTTTTTGTAAATAAATACATACATATTAAACATACAAAAACACCCAGACCAAGACAAACATCCATGTTCATGCACACAAATATTTGACTTGTTCGGCAATCGAGCCCGCGACCTCAGGCGTGGCAGTCGGTTACACTAACCACTACGCCATCGAGGCGGCTGAAAGCAATGCTAATTCTTTCCGGCATGCCTTTTCGCTATTTCTCTATAAAGAGCGACCCTAGGACCCGTTTTAACCCTAAAGGGCTCAAAAAGGTATTTTGCGACCAGGTAGTTGTATTTGCGCTGTTCGAGTCTCTGCGAATGGAGCACCAGCGTAGCGCCCTTACTTACCTTATGTGTAAGAGCGTGAGAGTTTTTATTAAAAAAGTATTAAGGTTTATATACCTACATGACATTGTTGGTTTCTTGAAATAATTTCTTTTTTCTCTTTAAAAGAACTCCTGTACTAGAAATAATTATTTGCTTGTTTGTTGCAATTAACCCAAAAACTAATCAACCATTATAATCTGTGTCAAATACACAAGTCCTTTTTGACACTTCATAGCACGTAACTCTGCATATTTCATATAAATTGCTAAAATAAACAATAATTACTTATGGTACTAAAGACTATTTAAAAATAATTAGAATCTATACAAAACATGATGTTATTGTTTCACAAACATAATCAACTAATAATTTCTATTGATATTAGTCTAAAATAATTTAAACATAAATAAAATAACATTTTACTACAATACCATGGTTACGCACTATAGTATTCTTTTTACTTTCAGTCACTGTGACGTGACAATATGAATCGGATAAAATCGAACTAATCCGAGGTAAAAACAATTGTCCGAGAAATACTTTTGTAAATTTTTATTTGGTTATTATTACGTTGCAAAGTACCTTAAATCCCATTTTGCAAACCCTATTAAGGGTTTCTTTATAAAAAAATGGAGTTGAAGATGCGATATTGGACTTATGGTTTAAATATCCCATAGTTTTTAAAGAGTAGCCGTTTTGAAAATCAAAATCTGTTATACCTCATTTATTTCATCCTTATACTTGTATGGAGTATGTTGTAATACTAGGAATTAATCAAGGATAAGTCCAGTTTTTTTTTAAATTAAATGCTTTATATGTATCTTTTATGTAACTAATCCTTCGATATGTAAAACTTAAATAGTTCCTTTATTGTTTTCCTGTTTCTATCATTTTTGTTTTGATTCTAAACCCACGATTACAGTTTGTTTGGAAAGTTAATCGGTAATCGATATCGTGATGTGTCGATTGAAACTGTCTCTTCACTATCGCTGTTCAACGATCATCTGTCAAATGGGACTTCGTATTTGAAATGCACTATAGAAAACTATTTTATCACAGAGTAACATAGGCTATATTTTTTTTAGAAAAAGTCCTTTGATTCACACAATCTAACATGACCTACTTTTACGCAAGCGTAGGCGCGGGAAAGCTAGTATAAAATACAAAGGTTATATATCTTATATAACCTAACCAAACCTTAGTAAGAAGAATCAATTGAAAGAAAGAACGAACGAAAGACGTAGAACATGATAGACACGCAAAGGTCTCAAGTTTGACCCCAAGGCTCCTAACATAAAACCTTTGACTTTATGAAGTCATAAGCGTATTAAATAGTTAATACCGCTCGTCTCAACGATGAAAGAAAACATTAAAAGGAAAACTGCCTGTCTGAAGGCTCTCCATAATGATCTTGAAGATATGAAATCGTTAAGTCTGCCAATCTGCAATAGGCCTGCGAGATGAACTCTGGCCTAACTCTTCTCACACGGAGAAGAGGCCGGTGCCCAGCAGTCAATAACCACCTCGTTTTTGCCTATTACTCCTAGTCCTTATAGTAAAATGAAAACCCAAAATTTAGAAATATGGCAGCAGCAGATATAGATTACACATTTTCTTTAGTATCTTTATTGAGGTAAGAAACCTTCGTTTGGATGGACTAAATGCTGGCAGCATTGCCCTTAACCTTAAAAATAGAATGTCTGTATATTTCAAAACGATTAGGTCACACTACAATTCCAAAATTCTAGTCACGCGCCGCCAGGCCGAATTGAAAGGTGGCCAAGATTGAATAAAGATGCCCCCCTACAGTGGGGTTATCAAATCATCCCTCCCAGGTCGAGACGAATAAAAACTGATTTCGTTATCATCCTTAATTCTGTTGTATGTCTCCTGACAGGTCTCGAGAGAGACACTGAGATTGGTACCGACACACGCCGCTTCTTTGTTGAATAGATACGAATCGGTTTCTTTTTTCCATGGTACTTATAGAATTTGATTGGTGCTCTAAGCACTGAAGTATATTTATTTACTTAAATCATACCAGATATGTTATGTAAGGCTATATTGCAGGATTATATCGCATTGTTTTCTGAAATAAACAGTACCTAAAAACATCACAAACAAACATCTGCAAGTGAGAGAGCATGCCGTTGCAATAGGATAGATTACTCGCATTTTTTTATTATTAAATTCAAATAGTTTCATTACCGAAACTCTAAAATATGTTAAAGCTAAGCTACGCGTAGGTGCCGATACCATAAGAATATCGGGTTAAAAGCCTATGTGTTACTCCAGGTCTCCAGCTATCTATATACCAAGTTGCATCGCATTCGGTTCAGTACTTTTTGCGTAAGAGTAACAAAGATCCATTCATCCATCGTCACAAACTTTAACATTCATACATAACAAAAATAAATAAGATGTATGAAGGGTTCAGCGGTACTGAATGCGACTGCTGTGCATGGGGTTTAAGGTTCTATACTCCGGTCAAGTAAAACGTTATTAAGTTTGCAATGAGTGGGGATGATATCCCCTCTCGTTGGTAAGTCCTACAATTTTACCTTTGGGCCACTTACGTATAACATTTATTAAATATTTCATTTCATTTATTTATTCGATAACAATATTTACATTGTATTTGAATCACTACACATAATACAGAAATTTACCACTATTACACAAAATGCAATTTTTTTTGCGTCTAATTTGGCGAACTAGCATATGGCCTATCTGATGGTAAGTGGTCACCGTAGCCTATGGACGCCTGCAAGATTACATTGCCATTTGCTAGTACTTCGTAAAAGAGAAATTGAGAAAACCTTTTTTACTGGCCATCCTTTTAAATTATATGTGTTATGTCCTTTCTGTCTGACCAGCGCCTTATCTCGTCCTAGTCATCAAAATCATTAAAATCTACCACATTTATATCCCTGTTTATTATAATCACAACACAACAATAATTACACGGATTTTTATGACAGACGTTTTGATGTTTACGACTTAGACTAGAGTGTGGAATTAACTAGTATTAGTTCTACGTAGTACTTACTAACGCCAGATCCAGACTTAAACCAAATACGACACAGATTTTAATTAACTTCAATTAATTTAAAAAAAGACAGCTCCCTCACTTGGATTATATCCTGTGTCGCGGGGGACCTAACAAACATTCAAACCACGAACACAAAGAACACCCAGACTCGGAATAGCCATCACACAAATTTTTGTCCCGTGTAGGATTCGAACCCGCATTATTTGGCGTAGTGGCATTGGCGGGGCGATCACTTAAACCACTACGCCATCTGTGCAACTGAAAAAATATTACTTGGCATAGCGTTAGTATGAGTTTTGCCCTAAGAATATTTTGTATTAGTCTGTTCCTAAGGCACGCTACTTCATTTGCATGTTGTGACGCCATTAAATTTGAAATCTTTTGCTTTGAGTCACTTTGTAAAGTTTTATTTAGCTATGAGGAAATCATGTAACAACTACTAGATGTCAGAATAAATAAATACTATGACTTTTTGATTTAATTATCGTTTGCTTTAACGCTGAAGGAAAACTCTGTCAGGGATCTTGCATGTCTGAGATCCATAAAGGATTTGACGATATGTAAAGTCTACCTACCCGCACTGGGCTGGCGTGGTAGACTATGGCACAATTTCGACACTAAGAAGAGGCCCGTGCCCAGCAGTAAGACAGTTTATAATATAGGGCTGATATTATATAATTTCACACAACCCATCTCGACTCCTGGAGGATTGGGAATTTATCAAGATAAGAGAAAGATACAGGTGGCAAAGATAAGAGAACAGGAAAAATACAGGTGGCAAATTAAACGTATGATTTTGTCCGCCTTATATATTTATCAGACTATGTTTCTCTCCCATGTTTTTGAATATTATCATTTTTTTATTCACTGAGTTAATGTTGATTTAGATTGCACAAATGGCATAATGGTTTAAATGGTGACCTCATTACTGCGCTGAATACGGGCCAAAATTTTGTATGATCCATAAACAGTTTCTACTGATATTGTCTTCTGTTTAAGCGAATGTTATTCATTGAAATTAAAGTACTATATACGGATTTTATCGCGTTATTTATTTTATTAAAGTGTAAAATCAAATATAAATAGTTTTAATAATTTAATTAGCTTAAAAATTAGTAAAGTTTAATAATATCTAGTAATAGTGTAACAGTTTCAAAATTTTGTAATAAAGTGTAAAATAAATAACGCGATAAAATCCGTATATAGTAGTTTAATTTCAGTTTCTACTGAGTTAGAAGACTGCCTTGGTGGTCCAGAGGTTATGAATGCGACTGCTATGATCGGTCTCCGGTTACATTTCCGGTTTGAGCAAGTATCCTTTGATTCCAAAATTCTCAAAGACTGGAACCGACAAATAGCAAAAAACTTGCCTACTATTTCAGGGATGTAGCCATGAGACAATTGATGTATGTATGAGAGTCTTTGTTTTTATAACATCCCCTGCGACACAAGGAATATTCCTTATGTGAGTGTTGTAATTTTTCAGACTCATAGAGCTTCGACTGAATGTTTTACTTACAATAAAAACGCCACTAGGACACACAACAAATGCATATTTGTCTTATCAACCGTCAATTGTATAATACAAACTTAATTATCAATTGTATTACATAAATTATTGTTTTAATGCACTTCTACCAATCAAGTGTTATTGTTAGTAATCAGGCTCTTGTTTCGACGGCTGTATGCAGTGGCGCTTGTGTCAACATTAGATGCATATAAAAAAGCACGGCTACAGTGCTGAATCACAGTCGAGTAGCAATCGCAAGGCATCATGAAGTACCTGGCAGGTCTATTATCTTTTAATACTTACGCTTTTATTAATAATTCGATCTACAGTTATTACTAAGCGCATATTTGAGTTTTCTTCATATGTTGATCTAATATTCCGTTGCAGGATAACTACCTTTGGCTCTTTACTATTGTTAATCCCGGGTCGGGCCAACAAAAAGGTATTGGGTTTTTCTGTAAAGAAATCTCAATAGCAGCCCGGAGTTAGGAAGTTGGCGGTGTTAGACACCCCCGTGCCTCGGAAAGCACGTAAAGCCGTTGGTCCTGCGCCTGATCTCTCTCCGGTCGTGTCGGATTGCCGTCTCATCGGATCATGAGATTTAGAGAACATAGAGTGCACTTGTGTTTGCGCACACACTTGTGCACTATAATATCTCCTGCGCAGATGGCCAGTCTCTGTTAAGACTGGCCGCCGTGGCCGAAATTCGTTCTGGAGGACATTATTATTATTATTATTGTTAAAGGTTTCATATCTGCACGCCACAAAAAATGTGTGATCTACTGATATTTGTTTCAAGTCTTGGCTCTTTTGACCATGGCTTGTAAAGGTTTCTGACCGTGACTGTTAAAGAGTGACAAAAACCGCTGAACAAAATATACATATATTTTCTATCTCTACCTATTTTATTAAAACCATGTGTTTTTGCAGGATTTATCGTTTTGGCCGCAATCTTCCAACCATACTTCGTATGGGGGGATGCCGCAGCAGCAGCAGCAGCTTCGTCGTCTAACGATGGCGGCGCAGCCGCAGCAGCAGCTTCGTCATCTAATGACGGAGGTGCCGCAGCTGCAGCAGCCGCAAGTTCTTCATCCTCAACTCCTCCACCTCCTCCCAGGGCAAACATCCCCTGCAGATGCCCCAAAATCTACGACCCCGTTTGCGGAACCGATGCCAGGACCTACTCTAACGAGTGCATTCTCAAGTGCGTTAGTGCAAACAACGTCTATAATGGCTTCCCTGCGATCGCTGTCAAGAGGCGCGGTGCATGCCCACGAAACCCTTGCAACTGCCCCAACATCATCAAACCTGTTTGCGGCACCGACAGAAACTCCTACGGCAACGAATGCTTCCTCAGATGCGAGAACACCAGACGCAAAAACATCGGTCTACCCCCTATCAAAATTGCGTATAACGGCTTATGCAAACAGAACGTCTGCATTTGCTCTGATGACATCATCCCGGTATGCGGCTCCGATAACAGGACTTACAGAAACATTTGCTTCCTCCAATGCACCAGTCGCAACAACCAACTGAATGGCAAACCTGCAATCTGGTGGCAATACAGTGGAGCCTGTATAAACGAAAACTGCCGGTGCCCAGCTATTAGTGAACCCCTGTGCGGCAGTGATGAAAGAACTTACCCAAACCGATGCGCCTTGGCGTGCGAAAACAGAAGACGTGACCAACTTGGCTTGCCTCCAATCAGAATTCAATATCCAGGAGTATGCGTTAAAAATTGCGCCTGCCCCGATATTTACGATCCAGTGTGCGCCAGCAATGGTGTTACTTTTGCTAACTCTTGCGTTCTTCGCTGCACAAACAAAAGACGCGCTGCCAACAATCTGCCACCTCTAAAGATCAAATCCGGAGGTGTGTGCCCTTGCTTCTGCACTTTACAGTACGATCCCGTGTGCGCTTCAGACGACAGGACTTATACCAACCCATGCAAGTTGGGCTGCGAAAACAAGAGACGTCGTGACTTGGGCTTGCGTCTATTGAAAATTGCTTATAAAGGACGCTGCATTTGCAACTGCACCTACTGCCCAAGCTACTACGACCCGGTTTGCGGCAATGACGGCAGGACCTACTGGAATAGGTGCTGGTTGATTTGCAACAGAAATTGCAACAGTGACATTGGCCGTCCGTTATACGTGGTCAAGAATGGTCCGTGCTAAATATTTAATTTATTATATTATTAATTTATTTTTTCGGTTTACTATTTGATTATTGTTTTGGCATTGTTCAATTTGGTGTATATTATAAAGTATAAATTAAATTCAACTTGAGCCATTCTTATTTATAGCCCAATATTATTTTGCCTATTTTAATATGCCTGTGTAAATGAATATTGTTCCCGAAATACCTTCGGACATTTAAGTGTCGAAACAAGGTAACTTCATTTCGTTTCATCCTTACCCAGTAAGTGGTGATTTCAACCAGCAACGGCAACAATAATGAACTAGGACGTATGTGTTTCTCATTTTTATTTACTCTGTCACACTTTAATCTAGATTTACACAAACAAACGGTATAACCTATTTTAATTTTTAAATCAGCACATTTCAAGTAAACTTACAAGATTAGTAAGATGCAAGTTAGGATTAGCTTTGATTGTTTTCTAAAATAAACAGTACCTAAAAGCATTACACACATCACAGTATGAAGAAACACTCAGTGTTTCTTTATACTGTGATAAACATAATTATTATGGTGACTGGCAATAATATATACTACCCTCGAACTAATTACTTTTTCAGCCAGTCACATATTTAGTTGTAAACGAAAGTCGCCGCTTACTGATACCGCTCTTTACGTTTTTCGTATTGCCTTTCAGCGGGCACATTTTAATGCTCCGTTCTGCTACTGAGAATACCCAATCACATTTTCTCCGATCCGTATATCAAACCCGAGACCTTTTACATAGTAGTCCCATTTACTACCACTGTGGCAGTCAGTCTTTAAATAACCACGACCTCGTTGTTCTTACACGATAAACTATACAACCTTCAACATGACCACTAAGCTTATGCTATGTATTCCTAGAAAATAACAGATAGGTTGTGTAAAACATTGAGTAATGAAGACAATAGATGCGGCGTACAGCTTTCAAGCGCGTGCCTATATTGCGGCCATAATTTGTCAAAAGTAGCGCAATCAGCTTCCATGCAATTTCAATTTGACTGCATGGATGGCGAATTGGTTTATGTGATCTCTTCGCTACTGTCACAGCGCCGAGTGTTGTTCCCAAGGCACGCACCTCCGACTATTTGAAGTTATATGCGTGTTAAACAGTTAATAATCGCTTACTTAAACGGTAAAGGAAAACATCGTGAGACGACCAGCATATCTGAAAGTTCGCCATAATGTACTCGAAGATATGTGAAGTCTGCCAACCCACAATGAGCCAGCGTGGTGGGCTAATCCTTCCCGCACTGAGAAGATATACGTGGCCAGCAGTGAGACAGTTTTTATACAAGGCTGATTATTTTCCATCGGGTAGTTCTTTCGTTATTTCTTGGTGCCTTGGTGGGTAAAGCTGGAGTGCTTTGTAGCGGGCTCTCGTCGCCACTAACTAGCCGAGGTCGCGTGGCTACATTCAGGTGGGTCAAGTTTCATCGTAACTTACACAAACTACCTACTAGCTTTAATTGAATAGTTATTTCGTTGACGCTATCTATGTATTTAAGTACTGGGTTACATATTATAATTGTATATAGTTTATTTGTTTAAAGTACATGCAGTTGCGTATATTTACGTTTCTTAAATCCCATTATGCGACCCTCAATAAGATTTTTATCAAAAAATGGATTTCAACATAAGATAATAGTCTTAAGTTTTAAACATCTCGTAGCTTTTTAAGCGTTTATTTCACGCTTATACTAAATAAACCCGCCCCGGCTACGCAAGGGTAACAAGTTACAAATTATAGATTTAAACCTTCTTCATCAATCACTCTGTCTATTGGTGAAAACCGTATGAAAATCCGTTCAGCAGTTTGTAAGGTTATCGCAAAAAGACAGACCGACATACAAACAGACGCGGCGTGGGACTTTATTTTAAAATAATTATGTAGTGATATAGTTACGAGTATACTTGAAATAAATCAAGATTAAACCAGGTATATTTTATATATTTTTTTTTGTCATTATGTAATGCTTTGACGCATACCACTCCGAGGGGCACGGAGAGGTCACTCACCTGCTCTCTGCTACTCTGCCTGGCTCACCGGGGAAAAGATACCCCGGTAATACCGACTAAACCTACCACGGTGTTCCTCGACATAACCATAGACGGCTGGGCCGCGCGTATCGCTTTCACATGCCATCGCGACCCCGCCAAGGTTTCGGCCCGCGGTGTGAAACGGCAGGCCACTGCATAACACACGACACAGAGGCGCGCGTGGGAACACGCACACCGCCTCTCGGACCTGGTGCTGATCGGGTGGCGAGCAGGCCCACGCAGCCCACCACCCCAGGTCAAACCTCAGGGTGGCTGGAGGTCATCTCGCGCTCTCCGGCGCCCGGTTCTGCGGTTGGGGAAAGGATTTAAGCGCTCCCTCTCCCGCTCCGCCGCCTCCTTGATGGACATGACTTCCTCACAGAAGGAGGCGACGGCATTCCACGACCTTTCGCTCCGGACCATAGATTGAACCACGGCCGGGAGCGAGAGGGCAAACATACCGACTGCTGCGATCAACTCACGGCGCTGCGATGCACAGGCGAGACAAACCGCCAAAATGTGCAGCGCCGTATCTACAACAACATCGTGGCTGTCGCCGCAGTGATGACATCCGGGCGTCTCCTGCAGGCCTATACGACACAGGAACTGGCCAAAACAACAGTGTCCAGTCATTACCTGAGTCAGCCGGAAGGTGAGGGCACCACGCCGCCTCTCCAGCCACTCTTCAAAAACGGGACTTACCGTCACGATCATGACGTGCCCGGGGAATATTTTCTATAAATTAACCCGCTGTAACACTGATGTAACTATTGATTTCGATATGTCAAACTTACGTATGACATGCAGGTAACAGAAGATATATTTTTAAAAACAAGACAAGAAATACTTGGTCAAGCAAATCCAATAAACTTTCATGTCTTCTCAGGGCCTCGGTTGTCTTGGATTTGAGTTATTGGGTTTTCCTGTTAGTAATAACAGTTTTGTATATAAACTGATTCACTGCTGGACACGCGCCTCTTTGTTTTTGTGAAGGTTTAGGCCATAATCTACCACGCTGGCCCCTTACGGGTTGGTTGACTTTCAACATCTCCGAAAACAATATGGAAATCTCTCAGACATGCACGTTTTCTCACGATATTCTACTTCACCGTTAAAGCGAACGATAACTAACTATTTGATACGCACATATTGGATCGAACCCGAGGACTCTGCGTTTCAGTCCATCGGCCTTCATCTATGTATATAAATAAATTAACTAACCACATACTAAGCACATATTACAATCACAGAGTTCGCGCTAGCGCGGCGCTGCAATCCCACCATACATCATTTATGACATCACAACTTTTAAAGCAAAATTAAACAAAACCACGACCGCGGCGCGACGGTGAAAGCTAAGAAAAAAAGACACAAAAATCTCTCTTCTAGTCATAATACACAAGTTTTGCAGTAAACCAGCTTTTTTATTATAAGATTACTAGCGACCTCACACGGGTTAATACTACTCGAGAGCTTTGTGAACAATTTGTCTTTTCTGAATTAATAACATTATAAGAGAATTGTCAATTACCTACCACTTAGGTGACAAAATAACATAGGCGAGGGACTTTAGACTATCCAATAATCTATATATATAAAACTCTTCCGTTACTGAGTGACTGACAGACAACGCACAGCCGAAACTACTAAACGCAAGAAGCTGAAATTTGGCATGTATGTTCCTTGAAGAGTGTAGGGGAGCACTAAGAGAGGATTTTTGGAAATTCTACCCTGAAGGGGGTGAAAGAGGTGAAACCCGATTTTCACACGGGAACGGGACTTACGCAGGTGAAACCGCGGCAAAACTACTAGTTCCACATAAAATACAAACATGATTATGTTTCTATGCGTGCTTAGTACATGACATATCTTGGCATTCATTTGGCAACGATTTAAGAAAAATACCTCGTCGCGTTGTTATTATGAGCTGTGAAAAACAACAGTTCGAATTAGTGATAAAGTTGTTATCCATCGTCTGCCAAGAAAAAAAAAGACAAGGTTTTGATTACAAAAGCTTAACAAATTATGCACTAAACCTTCCTCGTGAATCTGTATATCGGTGAAAACCGCATCATAATCCGTTCAATAGTTATTGAGTTTATCGCGAACAGACAGACAGACAGACGCGGCACGGGACTTTGTTTTATAATATTATGTAGTGATAGTCATTTTTTGAAGTCATTCGCATTAGCGATGCGTACCATTCACACTCCTGTTCTCAAACAAAGTCGCCTATGTCTGATTATGTTCATAATTTTAAACACAAGAGCAAAAAGCAATCAAAATAAATCTTAAATTGTGAACACAGTATCAAAATCTGTTGCAAAATAAGGGAGTAATATTTTTAATTAGAATTTAAGAAATATTGGGGCGTAGTAGGCACCTTTAGCTATCTCCTTCGGACAAATGCATTAAAATAGTGGTTAACGCAGTTTGTATTGTGCTTTCTTTATTCTGTCATTTGACAATTACCCCTGCTGCCAGATTTGAAACGCTTGTACAGTCGGCCACTAGGGTGGTAGACCACATATTTGGCCGTATGCGGTTGAGGTTCATTTGAACGTCATGAAACAACAAGGTCGTTTTGCCCTTGCAATAATATTATTACAGTGGCCACTGCTCTCTTTATCCTGTAATTTATTTACGTCATGCCATGTGTCAAATTAGAAAAGTCAACCGTAGCGACAGTTAGATCCCACAGGAACTTTTGAGAAAACTGGTAGACCACCTTATTTATTTACGAATAGACTTTTTTTTTGTATGTTATGGTTTGGATAATGTACCTATTTGACATGAATAATAAAAAAAAACAGAGTCAACTTTATTATATATGATTTTTTAAGCAATATTGTATCAATTTGAATATCATTCAAATTCTTCTCACACTGAGAAGAGGCCCGTGCCCAGCAGTGGGACAGTTTAATACAGAGCTGATATTATATATATCACTAGCTGACCCGCGCAACTTTGTCTGCTTCACATAAGAGAATTTTCCCCGTTATTGCAACATTTTTCATTGCTGCTCCGCTCCTATCGGTCGTAGCGTGATGTTATATATATATTTTTTTTTTTTTTTTTATTTACCAAAATATTACACAAGTCCTTATAAATACAAAACTGCAAGTTTCCGATTACGGAGTAAATACAATGTAAGAACCTGTTATAGGCAGAATTATCAAAGTCTCCTACACTAGGCGTAGCCTGTCACGTAAGAAAACTTTACAAAATGGATTTCTTAATTTTGAAGTTTTGCCAGTGTTCATTTAAATGAATAACGTAATAATAAATTTGCATGCAATATATAAAATTATTTTGCAATGTAAATGATAGGTAGTTAACAATAAATTAATATTAATATGGTTACAATAAAATAAAAACAAATTGAATTAAAATGATAACAATAGAATTTGTATGGAAGTATAAAAACACACATGAGAAATTGATTACATCCAGTTGAACAAAGCAATGAAAAACATAAGAAATCACATTAAAGGCCTCAAAAAACGCTCAGTGTCATCGTAAGTCCATGTAAGTAATTCCTTTTTGGTAATTATTTTCGTTTCACGAAGTGATACTGTGTCTATTTGGCAAATTTTATTTATCTTATTATAAACATAAGGCTTCATGAAACTACTAAAACGCCTGGCAAAAGTAGTATTTATTTTTGGAATTGGAAGTTTGAAAACTCGTCTCTTAATCATGTCTTCATAGTCAGAAGAGTTGAGCACTATCTTGTGAGTTGCCAGTAAGATTTTATGTATGTACAGTCTTCTAACACTCAGTACTTGAGTTTCATTAAACAGCTGAGTGGTTGGAAATCGATATGGCTTTTTAAACATAGTTTTCAGCACTGCGCTTTGGGCTCTTTCTAAACCCATAAGATGAGATGTAGCAGTACCCCCCCAGGCTGCAATGCAATACGTTAATATTGATTCGCAAAGTGTTATGTATACAGTCTTTAGTAAGCTCGTCGGGGCCACGTCACGTAGTAGTTTCATAATGTGTATGATCTTTCTGACTCTTGCAGCCATGGCCACGACGTGCTCACTAAAGGTCAATTTCTCGTCTATGACAACGCCCAGATATTTGACTGAGCTTTTCTTGTTTAAATTAGGACACTGACAGCCTGGGAGAGTATCCACACCGGCAATAGCTGTGCATGAATGAGCTGTAATATTTAACCGCGCAGGTGGTGCTGAAACAGCCGTTTTGTGAAAACATACTAGATTTGTTTTAGTTGCGTTAAGGGATAATAGGTTGTTATTTAACCAATTTAAAATTTTATTAAAGCCAACCTGCGCAACTTCAAACGTCTTTTCCCATGATTTTTCACTAAATAATATGACCGTGTCATCAGCATAATTAATAATTTTAGAATTATCGAAGTGGTTACTTGATGACAGGTCATTCATGTATAATAGGAAAAGCGTAGGTCCCAATATGCTGCCCTGCGGTATTCCAAATGATATATTTTGAGGGTTACTGATGTAGTTACCGACCTTTACATGCTGCTCACGGGAAGTGAGATAACTTTGTAATAATTCTAAAGCAACTCCCCTAATGCCAAATCTTTCCAATTTTCTTAACAAGATAGGCGTTGACACCGTGTCAAAAGCCTTTGACAGATCTAGAAATATTCCTAGACAGCTCCTTCCCTCATCGATATACTTGCTAACAGTATCAGTCAGTAAAACAACTGCCTCTTCCGTTGACTTCCCTCGTCGAAAACCAAATTGGTGGGATGAAAGTAATTTATTACTTTCTAAAAACGAAACCAGTTGTTTGTTGATAACTTTCTCCAGCATTTTGGCAAATACGCTCAAAAGCGAAATGGGTCTATAGTTATTTGGGTCATCTGTGGGCCCTGATTTGTGAATAGGGATCACAGAAGCCAATTTCCATACGTCAGGGAACTCGCCGGTTGAGATTGCTAAGTTATAAATATGTGTCAATGGTTCGATTATATGGTTTCTAATCAGTTTAACTAAACGATTTGTAATCTTATCAAAACCTGGAGCGCAGTTATTATTTAGTTGAAGAATGAGGCTTTCAACTTCAGTTGTAGTAGTTGGATGTAAAAATAAAGAATTTAAAGAGAAAGATGAGGTTTTGATTTTGGAAGCTAATGTAATTTCTGTTTCATTTACCTGTTTTAAAATGGGCCTAGTTATACGATCTCCAGTTTTAACAAAGAAATCGTTGCAGTAGTTCAAAGAGTCAACGGGAGAGGCTTTCGCTTTACAGAGTTGCAATGCATCACTTCTAATAGGTACAGAATGAGTAATTCTTTTTAAAACACTCCACAGTTTACGCGAGTTATTAGAATTCTGCTCTATTTCTTTTCATAGTGTTGTGTTTTTAACTTCCGTAAAAGATCTTGGTAGAAGTTTCTGTACCTTTTATATATAAGTAATTTCATTGGGTCATCTGGATGCTTTCGCACCTCTAAATGTAATTTATCTTTTTGAGCGGAGCATCTTATTAGACCAAGTGTCATCCAGGGCTTGAGAGTTACTTTGGAGCGACTGACTTTAACCAGTTTAAAATTTGAATCTATTATAGAGGATAATTTGGTCATAAATTCTTGAGCAGCTTCAGATGAACCCGACTTATCGTAGACTGATTGCCAGTTTGTCTCTTTCAGCTTTGATACAATTGCTTCGAGTTCAAATCTAGGCTGCATTCTACATAGATTCGTCCGCTGTTTTAGAGGTTTAATGTTAAAGCCTGTCAGAACTAGATCATGATCAGTAATTGAAGAAGCACATATCAACGATTCCAAAAATAAATCCGTCTTAGCAAAGACATGGTCAAGACACGCTTCACCCCTTGTGGGCTTGTTTACAGTAGCTTGGAAGCCTAAAAGTGCCATTAAAGTCGAATATTCTGCACAAGATTCAGGGGCACTAATATTTATGTTAATATCCCCAGCTGTAATGTGACAAGGACTCTTGGTCAAATTTTGGGTAATAGTTTCAAGGGAACTTAAGAAATTTTCTGTCATCTTAAATGATGGTGATCTATATATGCCCAGTAGGGTAATACAATTTGGTATATGTACTTGCAGGCAGTTTGCATCAATGAGATCAGGTTCGCATACCACGGGATCCCAGAAATCCCTTACATAGACAACTACTCCTCCTGCTTGATTTATGAATTTAGTGGAATTAAAGTTCAAATAGCCATCCATTTTCGGAATTACTGTATTATCGTTAATCCAACATTCAGTAAGTAGTATTAGGTCAAACACTAAGTTCATTATTTTCATAGTCACTATAAGGCTTTCCAAATTACGTGATATACTTCTTATGTTACATGTTAGCATTTTGAATTTGTACTTAGACATAAAGCTTTCACAGTGCTCAATAATCTCTACCCTGTGGCATATTGAGTTCAGCGAATTATCTATATCATCTATAAGTTCTACAGAGGTCATAAAATAAAATTTTATGAAATGCAATTATGACACCAATGAGCACAGGATAGATAATATTAAGCGTACAATTAAAATAATATAATAGTAATATTTGCTTTAAGAATATGTTATGTAATTTGTAATTTACCAGATAAAGTAATTGATCCAGTGTAATATGTATTAGTTTATGGCAGTCAATACCACAATACGATAATATATACCTTACAATTTTGTAACATAGAAAATTAATATCATTGAATAATTGTAATAAACATATTTTATAAATGTTGACATTGTAAATAAGACTAATAAAATAAAATAAAATATTAGGATGTAGGCGTACTTGTTTAGTTAATGCTAGAAACGACTCGAAATGTTTCGTGACTGGAATCGTTGACAGCAGGGCCGATATGTTTTTCAATATCGTCCTTGGAACGTATGACAATAGCAGGATATTTGGTATCTTTCGTATTTGGTGCTTTACGCACGTAGATTTGTCCGTTACGTACCCAACAGTAACGAAAGTTGTGTTGACTGGCCCGGCGTCTTGTCTCTCCGAATAGCTTCCTGTTTGCCGTAGACAGTCTCTCATTGAAATAAAGGACTGAACACGTACCGCTGATGATATCCCTAGAGGTGAGGCCGCGTCTTTTCGAAGCCCCTGACAGCAACTCGTCACGCTTTGTCTTTCGAGATAATTTAACAACAATTGGCGTGTTATTCTTTTGTGCGTTAGTGTCTTCTTTTTGTTTCGACCCAACACGCTGCACTTGATCAATATCCGATATCTGTAAGTCCACACCCAGTTTTTTAGAGGTAACTAAAACAATATGCGTTAGATTCTCGCCGGACTGTTCGGGGACGCCTACAATTTCAAGCTCGTTCCTCAGATTGTATTGTTCGTGCATATTAACGGTTTGCTGTAGTTCCAATACTGAAGATTTGAGGTATGTTATTTCCATATCTTTAATATTTAAGCGACGCTCATATTCGTTCATTTTTTCGGTTAGGGTGGATGATACTGTAGAAAGTTGAGCTTTCACCTCTAGTATATCCTGTCTGAGCAACCTGATCTCCTCAATAACATTTGTCACCTCTGATCCAGCTTTAATTTCTGGGTGGGCGGATACTGGTTTACCTCGGCTGCCGCGTGTCATATTAATGTTCGTAGACGTATTGGATTGGTTAAGAGTACGTATCGGTGTAGATGAATCGACGATCTTAGGTCTGGCGCATAAGCAAGAAGGACATATCCAGCGGTTTCTGTATTCATCGGTTTGCTTCTCAAAGCTAGCAGTTTTGATGTTTAAGCAATCAATGTCATATTGATTATTGCATTTAATGCACTCCATAAAATACTTGGTCGTAATATTCTTACCACACGCGTTACAAGTAGATGGCATTTTTATACACCTGCCTTTACGCTAGCGTGATGTTGTTTACGTCCAAGTGTCGCTCGGCCCGCGCGGCGCAAATCCGATGATAATCCGATCACTTCCGAATGGCGCTAGCACGAGCGTCGGGCGGCGATGACACACCAGCGTAGCGACCGCGGGTTGGGATAGGTCAGGGACGTTAAAATTGTTGAGTCTTAATATTGATATAACTTTGCACTCCGTTTTAATATCTAAGAACTGTTTTTACTAAAAGATAGCTTGTTACTTTTCCTTTAAAATAACTATAAATTTATCACTAAAAAGTAACTTTGAACTATAGTTTTGGTAAGTTTTATAGAGAGCAAGCAAAAACACACCCGTTTATATTCAAAAGACTGGACTCTAGAACCCATATATAGCCTATAGCCTTCCTCGATAAATGGGCTATCCAACAATAAAAAGATTTTTCAATTCGGACCAGTAGTTTTTGAGATTAGCGAGTTCAAGCAAATAAACAAACAAACAAACTCTTAAGTTTTATAATATTAGTATAGATTTGAATGCAATCCTATGTGTCTAGTAATAGGTACACAAAACATGGTTATACCGCGTTTAAACTAAGTCAGATGTAACACAGGGGTGGCACATATTATGACAATGATATTGATGACCAGACATCAAGACCTACCAACCACATACTGTCAAACCCCGTGTAATTCAAGATTCAAGACATTTATCTCTATAACTTCATGTCAAGCTAATAAAATTAGCAATAATTAAATATTGAAAACAAGCTAGTCAGGAAGCTTTCATTACAGTGGCTATGAGTTTCTTGTCTGCGCAAACATCTTATAGTTACTCTTTTTAATCGCCATTTAACACAACATTATTATATTTGATTTAAATTATAAACTTACTTAAAATTATAAATTTCAAAGCCTATAAATACTTCTACAATCCAGTAATGAAATCTATAGCCTATTTATAAGTGGTTGTACATGCGCTGTAATTACGCCTAGGTTAGACATTTGCCTAAATTGAGTGAATTGACGAAATTATCTATGTAAATCAGCCTTTCGACGACAAGGCCCCTGCCTAACTATTTGGCTAACTGACTTCATCATCTTCTATTACAGGGGACGCTCTACTGCTTTCCATAGACATGTTCGATGTACGATTGACAGATTCTAACAGGAACCTAATAAAATAATATATAATACATCGTGTGTCTAATAAGGCTTTCATTAATTACATACAATATATACACTGCTAGATTTTGCCCGTGGCTTCGCTCGCGTAAATGTAGATTAGGTTAGGTTATATAAGTAACAGATTTTTTTTCCTGGAAAAGAGGTACACACAGCGACGTATCAACCTAGACTGTTTGGACTTTGAACTTTTAGAAGTTGAACGCTGCCAACCGTGCGACGGAGTGTGTTATATTTATGTTACGCTCTATCCTTACCGTTACATCGACACCACTATGCACTGTCCCTTGCCGACAATTTTCTATTTTGTATGTAGCGTAGTTATGCGTATATAGGGTGTCTAACTTGATGTGTAGCCGTGTGTACATTATTACAATAATAATAATAATATTCTATCACATACACACAACACCATTTAGCCCAAACTAAGCAGAGCTTGTACTATGGGTACTAGACAATGGATAAACATACATATATACTTTTTTTTGTAAATACATACTTATTATACATAACTTCTTTTAAGAAAAAGATTAGGGATTTATTAGCTTCTAAGTGTTATTATAATTTGAAAGATTTTCTAACTGACTCATTCTAAATATTTTGTGAAAAATAATATTATCCTTTCTTTTTAACAATACTTGACATTAATTATTTGTGCTTAATGATATTTATTTTAATTTTGATTATATTTTAATTTGATTATGATTTTAATTTGAATTTTACTGTCTTTATACGATTTTACAATTTATATTTAATTAACCTTGCTTTTTAACAATACTTGATATTAATTATTTGTGCTTAATGATATTTAATTTAATTTTGATTATATTTTAATAAAAAAATTTTTTATACGATTTTACAATTTATATTTAATGAACTATATTTGAATAGTATTCTAAATTTATTTATTATTTTATTTTTCTATGTAAAACATGCTGGACTTTCAAATTGTTTAACATCAATGCTGCAATGTATCACTCATGTTTAATGCAAATAAATATTTCATTTCATTTCATTTCATAGAAACACCCAGACCAAGACAAACATCCATGTTCATGCACACAAATATTTGACTTGTGCGGGAATCGAACCCGCAACCTCAAGCGTAGCAGTCGGTTACACTAACCACTACACCGTCGAGGCCGACAATGTGAGTCTTCTTTTTGCTACGCTTTCACGCCTTAATTTCTAAACTGATGATCATGAAATTTATCATACATATCATACATGTCAGAGGTTTAGAACAAGACAAAAGGAACTACCTTTTATCTGGCAAAGACACTGGTCCCATGCGAGCGAAGCCACAGGCATTGACTAATATTGAATATTTCAATGATAATACCGAGTTGTTCTTCTGAGTATCTCTTGGCGACAGTTTGCAAGCTGCAGCGAAACGAGATCACCCGGGATTTGTTCGGGACGCAGGCTGACGCGGACCGGAAGCACGGCTCATCTGCGTCCCGGCGCTAAATTGTTAATACAAGCCTTTTAAAACGTGCAACTTTCGCTCGAGGGAAGGAACAACTTCGTTCTTATAGAGGAGGGTAACTTAGCTGGTCTAAGTTCTTATACCTATTGAAAGTAGTAATAAGTTTGCATTTACGTTTGCGTGACAGTGAAGTTACAGGTACGATTCTTGGGTCGGAAAAAGTGTTATTGATTTTCTCTGATAAAAATATTACGGAATTTAACAGTTTCTGTGCAAGCGGGTTAAGGAACCGTTCTGTTGTTTTTGCGTGCTACTGCTGCACTGCGAGACAATATCTTGATACGCAGGATGTCCCAGAATATGTGAATCAAATTGTAACAGAAGATTTCTTAGGTAAGAACCTTTCAAATTTGTTAAATAAAAAAAGAAAATGACCATTGTGCAAAAATAAAAAATCTATTTTTTTTATAGTACGGCCCCTTTTAGACTTTCAACTACAGGTGCTTCGTTTATGCCAAATTTTAATTTTTTTATTATTATTTGTGAAGGATTGACCTGTCAAACAACAAACGATTTTTTTTTTAAACTGATTTACTTTCGATGTCGCATCATTATTTTGGTGTATTTTTTGCACCAAAGAAAATCTTGTAAGTTTGACCAACAACACAACATAATTTTTTTATATTTTAAATTTAGCACATTTGAAAGGTCCTTACCTAAGGAATCTCCCGTTACAATTTGATCCACATATTGTGGGACACCCTGTATATAAGCACACAATTTTTCTGTAGTGTGTATGTCACTAATCTCCTTCTAAATAGCTGGACCGATTTAGATACAACGGTGTATTTTGAGTAGATATCTGGATTGTTTAGGTTTTGCCATTGGATCCGATAGGTCCGCTTAAGATCCAGTTGTAAGCCAATGTTCGGGCTGGAAAACGACTGTTGGGTCCGCCAGCTATAATATTAAAGCTGGCAGACTTAATATTTTTACTTTACGGATTTTATATAAAATAAAAACCATTTGTAAAGATTATGGCACTATGTATAAAATTACTATATTTTAAAATTAAGGCTACGATTTGATTCTTTTCAATAATGTTCATTACTTGCGAAACAGGAGTATTTGTTTAAGTCTACTCACTGGCGCTGACTATGTTACCACTTACACCACAGCGCTCCCTGTGCAAACATTCTACCCAAAATTTACCCACAGCACCCCAACCCTCTTTCCACCCCAAACTCGTAATAAAATAACGGTAACTCCAAACTACGTATTTAATTAATGATCAGTATGTAAGTGAACTGTTGATTCGCTCGAGTTGGAACAACGTAATCAACAAACACGTAAAACTGTTACCGCAGATTACCGTAACGGTAATTACTCCGGTAATAACGGTAACCTATTACCGGTAGGGTGCGGTAATACGGGTAACGCGTGGATTTATTGAGCTACGCGGTTAAGAATAATGCTGACAACGCTTTGTAACGATGTTTGAGTAAAGGTTGGAATACACCGAGCTGTACTAGTGCCGCTGAAATTTCTATCTACACTTTGTAGTGTCGTGTTTGCGCTTATATTTGTGAGGTGCTGGGTTCCACTCTCGGTTTGGATAAAGTGGTCTGTAACTGTATGTGTCTATATGTTTGATCCTTTCCTGCTATATTAATTATTGGGAGAGTTATGGCCGTTCCTGTGGGAACTTTGGAATAAAAAGTATACATATAGAGACGTAATATTGTCTTCTGTTTACGCGAATGTTATTCATTGAAATTAAACTACTTAAAATACTTAAAGTTGGCAGAATGCCATTTGTGATAATTATAACACTAAGTCTAAACCGGAACATGATTTTCAACAACAAAAACACATATTTTTTGACTGCGTAAATGGTATAGTGATTTAAGTAATCGCCTCGCGACTGCCCTCCGCCGTGTGTCGTGGGTTCAATTCCCACACGGGACACAGATTTGTACGATCTACAAATGGTTGTCCCAATTCTGAGTGTTCTTTGTGTCCGTTGTTTGAATGTTGGTAAACTCCTCCGCGTCACAGGAATATTACTACAACAAGAATAGTCCCTCTGGTGTAAGAAATGATCATAAGCTACGATAATCATAATCACTTACAATCTGCCACCTTTATTGTATAAATAAAATGACATTTTATAATTTATTTTATTCTAAACATCGTGTCGTTAATCATTATTATTTATTACTCAGCACCGTATATTTATTATACGCAATGTTTTCCATCGCGGTTTGGCAACGCGTAGAGCGCCCGTGTTATTGTAATGCTTTCCTTAAATAAATAACACAAAAGCAGTTCTACGTTACATAGTTAAAAAATGACGGTAAAATTCTTTTGTTTTTGATATTTTATTATAAATTACTTTAAATAAAACTACTTCGGTAGCGGCGGCAGTGAGTGCGACTGTGGTGTGTGAATTCTTGGGGTCGATTCGGATCGGGCAAAGGCTTTTTCATCTAGTTAATCTCAGTAAAGGCCCGGTTTCTCTCTCTCGTCTCTTTACTTGGAACCATACACCTTTGCCTATCTCGTTAAATGTATACAACGGCGATTCTATGCATATATGTAGATCTGTGTTTTCTCTACAAATCTACAAATATTTCTTCTTGCTTATGTACCTATATTTGCCATAAAACACTGTTGAATAGCTTTTTAAAAGTCATCCAGTCTATAAGTGTCTTTGATATTTTAGATCAAAGACATTCATTATAGACTGGGTGACAATTTAAAGCCTATTTGTATGGGAACAGTTCGATCTGAAAATTCTACTAAAAATGCATACGTGGATACTTCTTTTCTCTGCTCTACATAATACATGCTCTGAAGAACTGTTTGGTTTGGTACCGGCGGCCCCTGTCTATCACCGTACCACTCGACAATGAAACAGGGTTCATCCATATCACTTGGAAGCGTTCAAATCCAAGACGGTACGCTTTCAACGATCATTTCTCCTACGTACGAGCAAACTCTAGAATGAACTGCCTGCTTCAGTGTTTCCCGAGCGCTATGATATGTGATATGTCTTTTTTCACACAAGGTTTAAAAAGAGTTCTTCTTTCACGGTAGACAGCTTCGATGTTTCCTGACATTGCTGAAGTCGATGAGCAGCGGTTACCACTTTCCATCAGGTGAGCCACTTGCACGTCTGCCACGAATGGCAACAGACAAAATAAAAATATACATATATATATACAGTATAAACAGCTGCTGTTCTAAAATGACGTAATTCTGACGGCTCAGTGAATTTGTACATTAGTAAATACTCAAAATCCAACAATAATGTACCTCAAGATCGTTTTACACTAAACATTAACATTATAATGTTGTTTCAAGTCACATAAAATCTCCGCTACATGCATGTGAATGTTCTAACTACCTACCTCGCCGTAGTTTCAGACAGAGAATCCTCCTAAAACATAAATTTCGCGGAGGACAGTCAGTGCGCCCGAGGACTTGTTTAGAATGAGGTGCAAATAAAAAGACTTTTTAAAATTTTCGCTCAGATTCTCTTGTATGTTTATATTGTCTTGTTTAGTTGTATATACTGCCTGGAAACGATAAAGATATGATGAAAGGTAGGTGTTTCATTGAGTAAAACAATATATCACTATTATAACGCTTGCGTCGATTTCTTGTAATAGATTGTTACTTTCACTATAAAATACATTATTTGCGAGGCAATTTAGTCCGGTCACGCAGAGCCGAATTATCCATAAATGCAATGTAGCCAAGTGCCTATCAGCGCAGCCTTAAAAATATATATATAAAAAGTATTGTTTAATACTCTATGCTTACAGCAAATTCTGCACGTGTATTGTAATACTGTGTTGTGTCCCATTTCTATTAACATAAATTAAAATATCGAAAAAACTGCCGTAATTTGAAATACCACGGAATTGCGTGAGGTATTCATCTTGAAATGACCTATAAAAGACTTCAGAATTTGGTATTAGTTAAATATTACCTTCCTAAATAGAAAAACGTGAGGGGACCTTAAGTCTTGCATTGCCGAGAGGCCTGTATATTGCTTAATCCAGGGTTCTTTCGGTCGCACTTCGTCAATACTAAGTTTGTAAATAAAAAGAAAAAGATCTATATTCTATACCATCTTAGATACTTAAAATTATCACACAGGTAAAACGTAATTTCTTTACCTCGGAATCAAATGCAGATCCAAATATAATACCTACGAGACAGACCTTACCTCATTGTAAAGAATATTATCATAATTAAACATACAGTACACAAATAAATACGTAAATTACACAATGATTATTCAGCTGCAAGCCTTCATTCCGCTCTGTGAACACGTCGACTACAGCTCACAATACAAACATAATTATACTTTACATTCCTCCCCTTTCACGCTTCGCTTTTGAACTGCTCATAACTTTGTCTGAAGAGGAGCCAATCATTAACTCTGCATAATGACAAGGAGAGAGGAAAAGTTGTTAAACGCCTGCACAAACACAATAGCAACAAGTCTCGGCTCGACGCTTCGTCACTCATTATGATCAGGCGTGCGCCTCATTCTATTGCATAAAGGTGAAGCTAGATTGCGTTTAATCGATGTTAAGCCTTGGTCTAATGGTTAATATTGTGCTTATGGTCGATCCTAATTTCGATTCCTTATAAGAGGGTGTGTTATTAAACGTTTCTGTTTGAGTAATTTCAGTCGTAGTGCTAATAATAGTGATGGCGCGAAAATAGACTGAAAATACACGATGAAATGTAATAGAGATCGAGGATCTGAGGGAAACAGGTGTCCGTTTATAAGCTTGTACATGTACTTGGGTACGTTAGGTATACATATACCAAGCCTCACGGTTACATTCCTGTAGCGAAAGACGTGTTACAACCACATTTTGCCAACAATCATTTTTTTTTTAATTTATAAATACAACACGATACATAAAGACAGACGGACACAAAGAACACCCAGACTCGGTACAACCATTTGTGGACCACACAATTTTTTTGTCCCGTATGGGGATCGAATCCACAGCACTCGGTGTGGCGGCAGTCCTAGGTTTTAGGTCCCATAGGGAGCGAGCCTATTGCTACCTAACTGTTCCAGACTCCGTATTGCTACTGAGAATTTCTAAAAGAAAAGCCTTATAACACTAACGGTAATAGGCATGATTACTAAAAAAAAGATTTAGGTCTATCTTTTAGATCAGAGGATCCCAGACATATTATTTCTCTCGTTTCATTTTTTTTTCCGGTGGAACCTGCAGCTACATACATACATTTCTACCATTATCATATTCCATGGCATTCGTATCAAATCTCTACAGGCTGACCTTTTTTTTTAGACCACTGGTGCTGAATATGGAATATAGTTATAAGTTTTTACAAGTAACAGTCGCTTAGCTACACTGACTTTTTTTTTGGCTTGTGGGTTTTCAGGTTCCCTGAATCCAAATCTAAAATTAGTTTTTCAAATTGTCTGACCTTCCCCCCTGGCTGTACACCCCTCCTCCGCCCCCCCGCAACCACGCGAAATACTAGTTTAAGTTTATAACTTTATGCAATCCATAAAACAATCTGATTTCACGACCATTGCTTTTAATAACTTTTACAATAATTACACAAGACTACTAACAATTTTCTCCTCCGTTCTTTATATTATGAACAAGATGGTTATACTGTAAAAATTTATGTAAAATGAAACATAAAAAATGAAATCAAAATTAATAATGTTTTTTAAAGTGTTCGCGTTGTTTTTTGTCACTGTATATGGTAATGCGGATGAGAGGGACAAAGAAACTATTGTTGCTACAAAGGATTTAGACTATTCAAACTTAGCAGGGGAAGCTGAGATGCATAAAAACGATATATTAAGCTTCTTGAACCAGTCACACGTTAGAGAACAATACAAGAATTTGTACAACTGCCTGCTTTCGAAATTGATGGGTAAGACTTATTATGTAAATTATAAACGAGAAAGGAACTACATGAACCGGCATTTGAACCTGCGACATCGACAAGCCGTGTTGTTTAAGCGGAAATGCTAATCTTTATATACAATTGCTGTGTTCATATGTACAGCGCAATTTCTTCCGCTTCACATATGAAAAATTTCAATTCGAACCAGTTGTTCCTGGGATTAGCGCGTTAAACCAAACAAACAAACTCTTCATCTATATAATATTAGTATCTATCTATACTAATATTATAAAGCTGAAGAGTTTGTTTGAACACGCTAATCTCAGAAAGTACTGGTGCGAATTAAAAATTATTTTAGTGTTGAATAGCCCATTTATCGAGGCAGGCTATATAACATCACTCTCAGCACGACCAATATGAGCAGCACATCAATAGAAAATGTTGCAAAACGGGAAAATTCTCTTATGTGAAGCACACGATACGGTCAGCTAGTAATATTTTCAAAGCTAAAGAGTTTTTTTGTTTGGTTCAACGCGCTTATCTCAGAAACTACTGGTTCGAACTGAAAAATTATTTTAGTTAGCCCATTAGGATAGCCCATTTATCGAGGAAGGCTATACCATAGTCCAACAGGAGCGGAACATCAATATAAAATGTGGCAAATAAAGGCAATATATTCCTTTTGAGAGCTTCCGTTGCGTGCGCTGCGTAAACGGTTAAAGTTAACCAACAATCATTTAGGTATCACGGAACTGCTACTCTTTAAAAATCTAAAATAAAGTTCGCGATGTCTTATGTCTATCTTTGAAAGTTGACTCACTATAATCTTTATTATAGTTATCAAATTTGTTCTAATATAATACATTATTTGCGAAGGTGTTATTATAAACATGGTATTAATCTTTATCCAAATAAATACGTTATTTATCACAAATATTTAAATTTCAACAAATTGCCCTTATATCATTTGATTGCAATGAATATCTTAGAAGTAACCCACTCGGGGGAGAGAGTTACTCCTAACTTACTTAAGGTTACTCCTAATAAGAGAGAGATCTCTTATGTGACGCAGACGAAGTTGCGCGGGTCAGCTAGTGTTATAATTAGAGATCGGATAATCGCATGCATATTTTTATATTTATAATTATCCATTAATTTGCATTTCAGACAATAAGACGACGAATGCCACTCAGAATCCCAGTCGAAGAGAAATAACAGAGATCATAGGTAATCTTTACTACCATAGTAATATTGTAAATGCGAATGTGAGTATGTTTGTTATGCTTTCACGCCTTAACTACTCGACCGATCTTCATAAAATTTCGTATATACGTTATTCATGGATAGAACATAGTTATTAAAATATAGGAAATAGCATTCCTTTAATCTAAAAAAGCACTGCATTCTTGATTGAAGCGAGCCGTGAACAAAATTTAGTTTGTAAATAATATTAAACCGAGAGATGAATATTAGGGGATCAGAGGGTTCTGAGCCAACATATATAAGTTTTTTTTAAATTCTAAGTTAGCAAACAAGCATACGGCCCACCTGATGGTAAGTGGTCACCGTAGCCTATGGACGCCTGCAACACCAGAGGCATCACTTGCGCGTTGCCGACCCTTTAGGAAAGGAAGTAGGAAGGAGAAAGAGCGGGCAGAGAGAAAGGGGGTGTTTGGGCCTCCAGCACTCTCACTCACCGAGCGAAACACAACAGTAGGAATACTGCTATTTCACGTCGATATTCTTTGAGAGGGTAGTCCTGCTCCGGTCAAGCCGGCCCAATCATGCTGAAATCAGCGAGGCTCTACTACTCTATATCTAAACTATACTTGATTGCACGGGTAGCCTGCCTCATTGCTCCTGTGATATAAATTTAGCTCGTGTGTTTTTCGGACCTGGGGACGCCGAGCCGCAAATCTTAGATCGTTTATAACGTCTTAGACTTTTGTATTAAACATATGAGGTTCAAATGTATAGCTACGTCTTTTTTCAAACCTCGCACTAGGTATAAATCTTGTGTCGTGGAGAACTTCACAAACTATCAAACAATGGACTTAAAGAACATCCAGACTCGGCACTACCATTTGTGGATCACACAAATTTTGGTCCCGCGTGGGATTCGAACCCACAACACTCGGCATAGCGGCGGTGGCGAGACGACCACTTAAACTTCTACGTCATCCATGCAGTCTCTATTCTCGTTTACATTTAAACAATTTCACAAATTTTCACTATGCTAATTTTAGTAAAACATTCTAGCAACTTATACATGATAACAGAATGCAGTACGTAAATGTTTTTTATCCGTGACGTATAAGCAAACTTACTCGTGAATTACAGTTAGGAATAAATAAGCTTCGTGTGCCTATATGCTTTATACCGCACATGTGTGTACTCGGCCTCTCAGTAGTGTAGATGTACTCAAAGGGCTTATAGCAATGCCCTAGGGGTCCATTTTCCAATTCCATTTGCCCATGTGCTTAGTTCACTGTTCTGGCGGTTACAGCGTGAATTTATCAGAGCTATTTACAGAAACGAGCCGCTCTGTTTACGCAGTAAGACAAGCTAAAACTGTGTTTGCTTTGATTGGACTCAATGCTCACAGGATATTAGCATGCTAGTATACTGTTATAGACTGCACTGTCATGGAAGTAGTTTCAGAAGTCGCTAAACCATTGCCATTGCGCTGAGTATAGTGTATTCGATCGCCACACGTAACAAACAAATGTGTGATCCAAAATGTTTTGAGAGTGTTAGATGTATGTAAAGTTCACAGAGATACATGATATACATATAATAATACAGAACTGCTGTCTAAAAAAGTAAACAGTTCTCCTATATGCAAATATGCCGTAACGACAAAGCTGCTTTTTCACAAACGGTTACGCCTCGGTAGTGCAGCGGTAGTGTTTGCGATCGTGCATGAGTTTTCGGATTCGATTCCCGTCGGCAGTGTTACTAGATTTAAATTTTTACAAATTCTCAGTATCAGCACGGAGTGTATCACTAGAGTAGCACTGTACCCGGAAACTGGCAATTATTTCACCCTTATTACCCCTGAAAACATAGTTGATAAAATGTGATTAATACACCTCTGGGATAGGCTCCTTTCGAGGGTATATACCTAACACTATGTATCAGGGATATTACCTACCACCCAAACCAGACGAAGGTATCGTCCATTGTGTTGGCGATTTAAAAGAGTGGCCGTGAATTTCTTGTAGGTTTCTTCTCATAGGCCTTTCTTTGCCTGAACCTAGCAACTAACCTAAATGTTGCTTCAGTTACTGAGTAAACTCACTAACCTATATATTTTGACGTTCATAAGTGTTACTTTGTGACCTAAATGAATAAATGATTTTTGACTTTGACTTTGTTGGAGGGTCGTCTCGTTTCTCTACATGTCTATATATCCCTGATGGGTTAAGAATTTGGTATACGTAAATACACATGCACCAGCTATATATTCCGACGTAATGAGATACGCGATTGCTGCCTATTCGAAACATTTTAAAATTATGTGTGGTTACTAACAAACTCTCACATTAATATTTTTATTAATTCGGGCATTTTTATTTTGATTTGGATACCAAATTTAAATATTTCCCTGTAGAATTTACTTGCATCCAGCCATCATCAACTAAAAAACTGTTTTCAAACGGTATAACTGATTTTCTAATAAAGCTTAAAAAATTCTCGATTAAGTAAACCTTTAAAAGAAAAGTGCTAGATCAATATAAGTTTATCCGTTTAGTAACTACGATGCTTCAAACAGATATACAGGTTAAACTTAAAAACACTCCTTTGTTTGCATAGGGGGTTAACAAAAAATAAATAAATGTTTACCTTAATTGTGAACTTGTGGAATAATAAATATAATTATTATTTTTAGGAGATAACAAGATATCCAGTTCAACTCGACGTATCGTGTCTGGCCGAAACACTTCAATAGCAGCAGTACCGTGGCAGGTGTCGCTGAGAGAGAAGACCTATCCCATCTGTGGCGGCTCAGTGGTCACTGATATATGGCTGCTCACTGCTGCTCACTGTCTCTTAAGGTAAAAAAAGTAATATCATGATTTAAAGGTGTATGTAGCATTGTAAATAATATTATAAATGCAACTGTGAGTTTGTTTGTTTGTTACGCTTTCACGTCTTAAGACTGCGCCGAGCGTAAGACAGATAACGACAGAACTCGTGTGGCGCATATTCAAATCGACGCGAGGCCGCCATAGTGAAATTATATGGAGGATTTGAAGTGCTTTTTGATAAATATGTATCTTTATTGTCAACCAATAACTTAAATATTTGAGACGGACAAATTGTAATATAAGTATTTATGTTTCGTTTAAGCTGTAAAATAGGATTTCTACTGTTATAATCTAAAAATCACGTAACACGAGCTTACGTTTTTGCATTTTTCGTGCAAACTTACGTAATTTTGTAGGCGAAAATATTAATTATTTTAAGTTTTTTACACGGAGTAATTGTAAACACATTAATTGTTATGGTAAATGTATATTTTATATTAGTATTAAACAAAAAGTGTTGATTTTATTCACTTAACTGTGACCGCCTGTTTTGGCACATTTCGCTCGGCGCAGTCTTAATTGCTCGACCGATCATCATGAAATTTCGCATACACGTTGTCAGGGGTACAGAAAAGACGTAGAGTAGAAGAAATGTACCTACTGTTCCCGAGTGATTGAAATGTGTTGACAAGACCAACCAAGCGAGCGAAGCCATAGAAGAAATCTAGTATATAGATAATATGATTAGAAATTTTAATATTAATAACAACTGAATTTAAACCAGCCATGTAGGTACTATAATATATTTTGTGCCATTTCTTTTATATAATTCATGAACATATTACATCCACTTTTTCAACATAAATTATCATTTCATCCACGATAGATGTACTTTTCAAATAACTAATTTTAATGATTATATAGTATCATTAAATATAAATTCGTTTGATATACCACTCAAAACACAAACCACAGTGTGTCGACAAACAGCAATGCAATATAGCTGTGAAAATTTTACGGTACTTGCATATTGTGTGGCAAGCAGCGATAGCCTGGGAGGCTGTTGGACTGTCACGCAGAGGTGTTGAATTTGATGCCAAGGCACTCACCTCTGAATACATACATTAAATGCGTCTAACGACAACACTTACAAACTACGTGCAGTAGTAAATTTTCATTAGTTCTGAAAATTTCTTAATAGAATAACTCAACACCACCTTTGGAGCCAAGAATCGGACCCGAGACCTCATACATAGTCGCATTCACTGCCACTGTTGCCTTCAACTCAGTGGCAATGAATTATCCCAACGATATCACATAATGACGTCAGGTTGTAAGTGACACGTGGACCGTGTTGTGCAGAAATGATCCAATCCACAAAAACATAAATAAATGTTATGCTGATTTGAAACATAAATTCATTTTCTTGTGACTGTTATCCTAATACACATGTTGTGCCTATAGTTTTATAAAGAACTAGCTTCTGCCCGCGGCTCCGCCCGCGTGGGTGTCTTTTATTTTTGTAATTTATAGCCTATAGCTTTTACCCGCGACTTCGTTCGCGAAATCAAAATAAAAAAAATTTAAACTCGCGTCAGGACACGTGACCTGATCGAAAATTCGTATATAATAATAAGTACCTATTAGGTTTTTTATAATAATTTTATAGTGTTTTTATACCTAATCATATATTTTATTATTAATTGTAATTTAGAACTTATAAACCTATTTCCATACTTCTAAATCCAGAAATGAGAAAATTTCCATACAAACTTTACCCCCCCATTTTACCTTTTTAGGGGGATTTTTTTCCATTTTACCTACATAGGTCATTTTCAATTATAATCAATAACTTGTATACCTATCTTTATACTTATAAGTCCAGAAATGAGCAAATTCCATATAAACTTCACCCCCTATTTCACCCCCTTAGGGGTGGAGTTTCAAAAAATCCTTTCTTAGTACACCCCTACAAATTAAAACACACATGCTCTCCAAATTTCAAGTTCCTACGACCAGCGGTTTAGGCTGTGCGTTGTCTCTAAGTCAGTCAGTCAGGACATCTTCCTTTATATATATATGTAGATTAAATATAGATTTTTGCATTACTAGATGTTTATTCAAAAGATCTTCATACTTATAAATAAACTAGTCCTTCCACGCGGCTCCACCCGCGTAAGTCCCGTTCCCGTGGGAATATCGGGATAAAAAGTGCCTATCTAAAGTGTGAATCCAGGTCTCCAGCTATCTACATACCAAATTTCATCGCAATCGGTCCAGTAGTTTTGGCGTGAAAGAGTAACAAATATCCATACATCCATACAAACTTTCACGTTTATAATATTAGTAAGGATTAAAAAAGAACCCGTTGGTCATTTCTGCACAACACGGTCCACGTTACGTAAAACCTATGCTTTACGTAACGTGGACCGTGTTGTTCGTTGAAACTTACATAAAGCATTGGATAAAATTGCAATAAATCGCTCTGTACGTAAGCAATTACATATTAAATGCACGAATGACATAGTAGTTCAAATGGTCGCATTGACGCTGATACTGCGCCGAGTGTTGTAGATTCGATCCCCACACAAGGTAACAAAATTATATGATCCACAAATTGTGTTTTTGGAATCTAAAACAGTTGTTTGAATGTTTGTTAAGTCTTACACGATAGAGGTAATATCATCATAGTACGGTTGTCGTTTTAAAATTAAAAACGAATTTCTTTTTTTGTATATTAATTTATCTATTGCACAACGTAATACTTATAAACGGCAATGTTAATGAGCTAGTAGTTTTGTGAAGTTACTGAATTTACATTTATGTTAGTTGCAAAGTTTAAGCATAGAGCATAGAGCATAGAGTTTAAGACTCCGCCGAGCGTAAGACAGATAATGACAGAGCTCGTGCGGCGCATACTCAAATCGGTGCGCGGCCGCCATAGTAAAATTGTATGGAGGATTTGAAATACTTTTTCGATAAATATGTATCTTTATTGTCAACCAATAACTTAAATATTTGGGACGGACAAATTGTAATATAACTATTTATGTTTTCTTTAAGCGATAAAATAGGATAGATTTCTACTGTTATAATTTAAAAATCACGTAACACGAGCTTACGTTTTTGCATTTTTCGTGCAAACTTACGTAATTTTGTAGTCGAAGATATTAATTATTTTATGTTTTTTACATGGAGTGATTGTAAACACATTCATTGTTATGGTAAATGTATATTTTATATTTGTATTAAACAAAAAGTGTTGATTTTATTCACTTAACTGTGACCGCTTGTTTTGGCACATTTCGCTCGGCGCAGTCTTAAGAACATACCCGCGGCTCCCCTTTTTAGTCGCCATTTCATTATAATTTAGTATAATACGATTCATGTACTAGGTGTAGCAGGCATTGCCATGTATAAAAATCCGAAACAACAAAATACAAAAGCAAAATATCTTTATAATATTAGTTGTATAAAGTTATTTAGAAACTGTAAGTAGTAATATCTTATAAAAATAAAGTATAATAGCCTTACATGAGGACGCATACATTTAAAGAAGAAATAACTATATTATAATTATATTATTATTATTGTTTAGAGTGTTTCCTCTTTTCGAGCTTCGGCTCGGTATACTGAGTGCCCGCCCTGAGACCCTCAGGGAAAAGGTGGCCCAATGCCCCCGCTAACAAAAACTGTATCTCCTAAAACTTTGCTGACTATTTTTGATGTGTGTATTGCTGCCTGTTTTTGAATTATTGAAATGTTTATGTTGGAATCTAATTTGCTACAATATCTATTTTGTTGAGATACATCTGCGTGATAGTATACTGCGCACCTGATTGGAAAGTGTATTACCCGTGAATTTTCTAGCCTTTAGATTGTATGAGTTCCTATGTTTAAAAAATTTCTTAATTCGTTTTATGTAACCTGACCCTCTGAGTCTAGCCCGGTAATAACAGAACATCAGTTCTTCCAGTTTTGCTTGTGACCACGTTCTCCTCGCATCATCTTTAATTGAACTTGTGGTCGACGTCAGTGTACCGGCAGAGCTTGCGGGAGACACCTCCCTTCTCCGCAAAGTAACGCCAATAGTTTCATCGGCTGTAGCACCTGGAGACCCCCTAACCTCCCTGTCCCCGACTCCCGACCAGCCGGTGCGTCGAGAGTCACTGGCTAGCATTCTGCCACGTCCGACACCAGCAACGAACGTGCCCCAGCGATCGCCTCCGGGCAGCGGCCCTATACGTTTTTCATTCGAATTTTTCTCCATGTTTTATGGGTTACCTTTGCCATGTTAGCCGCGCCAGTAATGAGTCGCGTGTCCGCCCCCCACGTGAGTCAGCTGTTCGACTCGGACGTATGGTTGGATTTTAGGGGGCTAATTATATTATAATAATATTATATAATTTATAAATAAATCACTTATAAATATGAACGATTAATTATCACGACTCGATGGCGTAGTGTTGTAACTGACTGCCACGCCTGAGATCGCGTGTTCGATTCTCAAACAAGTCAAACATTAATTGTGTGCATGACCATGGATGTTTGTCTTGGTCTGGGTGTTTATATGTATAATATGTATGAATTTACAAAAAAAATGTATATGTATGTTTATCCATTGTCTTGTACCGGTAGTACAAGCTCTGCTTAGTTTGGGCTAGATGGTGTTGTGTGTATGTGATAGAATATTATATTATTATATTATATTATATAGGTATTATATTCATTCTCTTAAACTGCGACAGTAGTGTATATTTACAATAGTAGCCATATCAGTATACAAAATAGTAGTATAATTGAGACGTTCATAACCAGTTGTACTCACTGATCGGTAAACGATTAGCGAGGTTAAGCAACGTTGGGTGCGGTCAGTCTATAGATGGGTGACCGCTTAGTGGTATTTCATCTGAGCGTCTCCGTGCTTCGGAGGGCACGTAAAAAAAGTCGGTCCTGGTTGTTGTCAAATTGACAGCAGTCGTTAAGCCGTGTCAGAGGCCTACGTGCTTGAACAACTCTTGACAACAGGTTGGCCACTATCCACACGAAAAGAAGAAAGAAGAAGAAGTATACAAAAACCCGATAATACTCTATGCAATCTAGGAATCGACATCCTGGATATCTCAATTAGCAGTAAAATTAGTGATATTATTAGCAAATTAATGCTTTAACTCATTTACTATCATGCAGACACCGTTCAGACACGATCCGTTAATTATACCTCTATATGGTTAACATTTATGACGACTCGATGGCGTAGTGGTTAGTGTAACCGACTGCCACGCCTGAGGTCGTGGGTTGGATTCCCGCACAAGTCAAACATTTGTGTGCATGAACATGGATGTTTGTCTTGGTCTGGGTGTTTCTATGTATAATATGTATGTATTTACAAAAAAAGAAAGTATATATGTATGTTTATCCATTGTCTAGTACCCATAGTACAAGCTCTGCTTAGTTTGGGCTAGATGGTGTTGTGTGTATGTGATAGAATATTATATTATTATTATTTATAGACGCGATTTTAATATATAATACAATATTCGACTTAAAAGTATGACCGTTCTTTTCGGTACCGCGTTAAAGGAAGCCGGTCAACCGAAGGAAACTAATAAAACGAGAGAAAAGAACTGAAAGCCGATGATTGAAACCGTAACACAGGGGGATACAAGGCCGAAACCAATAAACAGTCCACAAAATCCGGCCACATTTTCCACTGGAGCTGAACCCGCGAACTACTTCGTATAAATTCACGGGACTGCCGCGCCGTTTTTATAGCGCCCCTCTACCGAATTGCGTTCTTTCACCAATTTCAATTTATCCCCCAGTGAGGCTGAGAGCGATGCAAAACACCAATCGCCTTCGGGCACAGGAACAAAACATCCCCAGTTTGTTATGTAGTAGGTAGTCGCTCTCCTGGGAGTTACGATTGCTCTAGAGAAAATTTATTGTCGCCTACTTGGAAAGCGATACGTTGGCTGTGAAATGTAGACGTGTAGATCTCCAATATCCTTCGTATTAGGTCCTATGTTGCTTTTTTATAGTGTTGCATGCATAAATGTAATTGGGTTTTTGAATTGGTGATGCTGTTTTTTGTGGTTTATGCGTTTGGGTTGTTAGATAAATAAATTTGACATGTTAATACAAGACGTCGATCTGCATTATCGCCATATTTAAAAAAGTAAATAACATATGACTATATTTATAAATAGCAAATATCTACCCAAATATCGCGCTGTGCTCTACAAATTAGTATTAACTGTATTGAAAATGTTTAATTGTTCGTTTTTAATCTTTTTTTATGTTTTCTGTGTTAATTCCTTATTGATTTTGGAAGTTTAAAACTCGTATACCATTCCTGGAATGGGTTCTGATAGCTGTGCCACAGTTTTAAAACTTCTGCAGCTATCAATCCTTTCCAAATAAATGTTTTAATTACCTATTATATAAAAAATCAACAAAATCAACCTTATTTATATATAGACTTTACGCACTCCGACAAGCATATGTGAACTACAAAAGAAAGGACTATCATACCGCGCATCCAAAGCTTTCGTTTTGTATACTCTTACACATCAATTGAAAATATGGGCATTATAAATGTAGATCAGTAAAATTAATTCTATAGAATTAAATGTGCAACTAAACGGTCATAGGTCTCAGAAGGCTATTCTCAAAATGAAATATGTTTAAAATATAATTCTGATCTTGTCTAATAAACGTTTAATCTGAAATAAAATGCAATTTATGTTCACATTTGACGTTTAATTTAAAATAGGAAAATACCATTTGTATAATAATTATGACACTAAGACCAGATCTGAATTATATTCTGAACATATTTTATGACATGAATTGGCCGCATGACACGAACACAGGCGTGATTTTTTAATTATAAACGCGTCGTCTAGTTCCGATTTCAAATTACTCAACAACTTAAAATGCGATGCCGCGTGCCTTCGCAGAAGGCCTTTAACGTACAAAGAAAGAGAAAAAGTTCTTTTGTAAGAATTTTTACAACCAGGGACATTGGCATACCGTAGAAAGTTCCCCATAATGTTCCCAGAGGTGCAGTCCAACCTACAGTGCAGTGTACCTACTACGCCATGATGGTAAAATAGAGCCCCACCCCTCACATTTCGAAAGGACCCTCATACCCTATAGAATCGATTAATTTACAATCACTGTTTTGTTAAGTGCTTCAACATCCTATACGATACAAAATACTTTGTTAATAAAAAAAATAAAGTAGACTTACTCCTACTTATCTCTGATGGAGTAGGCAGAAGTATATTTTATTTTATTTTATTTTTATTGTTTTCGGAATACCAACAGCTTGAAATACAAAGAATAAAAACTTAAACAAATAACATCATAAGTATTGAGAGGTATGTGCAAATAGAAGACAGGTATTGTGGTATATAACATCTACATTTCGTCAACAACGTTTTTATGTCCCATATTATTACATGCTAGATTTTACCCGCGGCTACTCTCGTGGTAGATTTTGTCATTGAATCTATCCCTCGAGAAGAGTACTTATTTCTGAATGAAAGGTGCCCTATGTTCTTTCCTGTACCCTTGACAAAGGCTATGCGAAATTTCATGATGATTGGTTAAGTATTTAACGCGTGAAAGCGTAACAAACAAACTAGCATTCGTATTTATAATAGTAAGGATATGGCTGGTTCTTTTGACTGTTAGCCCTTAGAGCCGTTAATATTGTCATTTATAATAATCGATAGTGAATATGGCTGCTACAACGTCTCGGGTTTGACACCTGAGTCGGGAAAGTGTTACTAATTGGGCGGTTCTGCCAAGAATTTTTCAGTAGGAGCATGGAGTTTAGAACTGTGTCGGTCACCTTCCATTACGTGGGTCATAAAACTAAAGGCGAAATGCGGCTGTAGTACACCTAAGACATAGGTCTTAGGTGAAAGGATAGCCTTTCAAATATATATGCTAGGACATATGAAAGATAACTTTATACTATACCTAAAAGAACCTATAAATCTATCAGTGTATCAGTGGTCGTCCTATGTTCGAACCACTGACCTTTCAATTCGCGAATTAGATAGTTAATTATCGCTCGCTTTAAATGCAAAGAAACCAATATGTTTAAAAAGTACTTCATAATACGCTCGAAGATGTATATAGGCCTACACGCCACTGGGCCAGCGTGGTGGACTATTGCCTTCCCTACTTCTTCTCTTCTCTCTTAGCCTTTATTATTCCCAAGTCACTTGGAGTCGGCTTTTCTGGTCTAACCGGATTTGACTGGATATCAGATTTTACACGGAGCGGCTGCCACCTGACCTCCGCAACCTGAAGGCTAACAATACCCTAAGGCTAGACCAGTGTCAGGATATTAGAGGGTACTGACTTTCCTAATAACGACTGCCATAGATGTTCGTGGCAGCCGGGACCGACGGCTTAACGTGCTCTCCGAGGCACGGAGCAGGCGATAATTGTCAATCAATACGCACATAATTTCGAAAAGTCATATAACTGCCGAAAGTCAGAGTTGCGCGACGTGGGTTTGAACCCGAGACCCTCTGCATTGCAGTCTGTTGGTCTCCCTATTGACTATTGCCTTACCTACGCTAGTCAGAATGTAGCCTCATACACTTAGGAGTGTTCAATGCGCAGGACACACATAAATAACATCAAATTACAACGGGTCTAGAATACTCCACGAGGTATTCGAAGAAGCTACACTACCGTGAAGTGTTTTCTCAATATATCTTGAACTTTGACCTTCATAAACGTATTTAACTATTCTTTGATGAACGCCCGTTCTAATTTTACAACTGTTCTTTGTGACCTGCGCCTTAGATGTATATAAAACCTAAACAAAACAATATTGCCAATTTAATTCTCTTTTTTTTTCAATATGCCGTCTGTGTTTCACAATAAATCTCGGCGCCTAATTAGAAATTAAACGAGCACGCGGCCATTTTCAATTACTGTTCGAATGAAGGCCGAGTTTTTACGAGTAGCAGAATAAATGTTTTTGCAACATTACTGTTCTCCAGTTTACTTGTTGCGATAAACGTTTTATTATTTACATTGTTATGAGTACTATGACTGCACGGGTGGAGTTGAGGTTTATGTGGTCGTGGCCACTACGCCTAGTGTTTTGGGTTCGAATCCCATACGGGACAAAAAATTGTGTAATCCATAAATAGTTGTTCCGAGTCTGGGTGTTCTTTGTGTCCGTTATTTGAATGTTTGTAAAGTCTCCCGCGACACAGGAATTATTCCTAGAGCAGAAGTGGTATTTTTTTGAGGAAAACAAATTACTTTGCTATAAGTAGGTACTGACCTCTATGAAGATCACAAGGAATACTATTTTTAAAACCCTGTTGTCTATTGAATTGGAATCTGATCTTAACAATAGATTATTTGTGTATTGAATTAAGTGAAGAAATTATAAGAGGTTTGAGTAAAATAATTGTACTTAACTAGGTTATGCCCATCATTTAACACAGCTAGCTTGTCGTTGCAATGTCATTTTTATGGATGACATAATATCTCTGCTTCGATTAAGCTTAATTCCAAGCTACTACTTAAAATACTGTATCAAAATCAACACTCACCCACACACACATACACGCACACACCTTCACACAAACAGATCCACACACATGCACGAACGAACACGCTACCATACAACACTGCATGCTCAAAAATGTTTATTTTCTTTTTAAATTATATTGTATGTTCTAATTTCTACCTATTTACATGAACTAACGCACTTATTGCTTACAATATCAGTGGCATATTGTATGCAACTCGACGATCAAGCGATTAAAGATGGTATGAAAGGTAAACATTAGACATAGGTACGTGGGCCTCCGAAACACTTGCTTACCACGCATAACACAACAACAGAATTACTCTAACGCTGGTTTCTGAAAGCTGTTGGTACTGGCTCGTACTGCGGTACGGTGAACTTTTTCACTCATAATGCTTACAACATTTAAATTTCCTTAGAGCCCGAGCAAGCGAGCTGAGCGTCAGACTCGGCTCATCTTGGAAGACTCATGGCGGCGAAATGTATGACGTCAAAGACTGCTACGTGCACCCTCGCTACGTTAGTAAGACTAAGACCAATGATGTTGGTCTGGTGCGTTTGTACTCACCGCTGCGGTTCTCATCCAGGGTATTACCTATACGACTGGTGGCTAAAGAAGCCCGGCTGCCGGCTAACCAACCAGCTATTGTCAGTGGATGGGGCAAACTTAAGGTAAATTGGACTGACGGATGGCGTGGTGCAATGATATTGTATACAGAAAAGTAGCAGCTGTGTATTGTAATGTTTACTTGAGTTGGGATTCAACAATTTGCTTGAATTTCAGCTCAAGCCTTATTTTATTACCCACATCACTTAACTTAGATAAATATTTGTAATTAAGTGTCAATATACTGAACAGCGCACGAAAACTGAAGACTCAAAAACGTTACAATTGTGACGTTTTTCTATTGTGCTCAAATCAAAATCGGTTTAAGAAAATCCCTTGCAAAATAGTCATAGTGCAATTAGTTGAATGATCTACCTCTTTCACGCAAGCTCTTTTATCTATTGCGCTACTTCCTGGTTCATGTTTATAACATGACTAAAGTTATTAATAACCAAATAGTCTGGATCAGATTTTCGACATCTATTTCTATGAAAGATATGTAGTGTAGGTATATCATTCGCGTGGCGGTTGAAGTGGTCGCCTCAACATTGCCACTGCGCTAAAATTCTGTGTTCGATCTCTACATGGGACAAATCTATAATAATATTATAAAGCTAAAGAGTTTGTTTGTTTGTTTGAACGCGCTAATCTCAGGAAGTACTAATTCGAATTGAAAAATTATTTTGGTGTTGGATAGCCTTTTATAGCGACAACTAATGGGAACGGAGCATCAATGAAAAATGTTGCAAAAACGAGGAAAATTCTTTGTGAAGCAGACGAAGATGAATCAAACGCACAGCACAATCAAACTACGCCTAATACACGGCAGTTCACTCCCTTTTACAAGGGCCTAAAAACATAGCTAGCGTAATATGGGTATTGCCTAGCCCTTCAACAAAATAGGCGTGAGGTTATGTGTTTATTTATATAATACAACCGTAGACAAACTATGTGTGATACACATCGTCACATCTTGGGTTGTGACGTCATTTTCGTGAATATCATATCAAAAATTTACTGTCACTTTACAACTTTACTTTAGAAGCAACCGATTGTATACATTGATTGTGTAGGGTCAGCTAATAATAGTATAATCCTTAAATAGATGTTCGTCTAAGTCTCCATGCTTTTTATGTCCGTTGTTTGAATATTTGTAAAGATCTTCGCAAAACAGGCTATTTTCCTAGTTGTCTTTTAAAAAGCATGTAAAAAGCAAGACATTTGTAAATTATTGTTCACTTACAGGAAGGCGGTCCAAGTGCAACGTACCTTCAATCCTCCACGATAAAGACGATAGCTATGAAACTGTGCCGACGCTCCGGGCTCGATAGGAAAGCAATCGACCCTGCCTCCATGTTCTGTGCAGGATCTTTTAGCTCAGCATCCCCTGATGCTTGTCAGGTAACAACATAGCTTCGGAATAGTAAATTGATCAGTAGTTAATGAAGTCACTTCGCCGCTACAGTCTACGCCGAAGGTATTGAGTTCGATTCGTACATGGAACAAAGATTTGTGCGATCCGTAGATGTTTTGAGTTTGGGTATTCTTAATTGAATGTAAGTGACATGCCCCGCGACAGAGAGGTGCATATAACGCGAGAGTGTTGTGGATTTAAGTCCCACACGGGACAAAAATTTGTGTGATCCACAAACGGTTGTTACGAGTTTGGATGTTCTTTGTGTCCGCTGTTTGAATGTTTGTGAAGACCCCCGCGACACAGGAATAATTTAATCTTCTCTCGAATCGACTACATATCAAATTCCGCTTAAACTTAAGCAAAAACAGCCTAATGGGTGTGCATTAGACAGCCACGCAAGGGTCTCGAATACGACCCCCAGGCATGTGCTTATTATATAGTTAGGAAAACATCGTAAGGAAACCTGCATGTCTGAAAGTTCTACATAATGTTTTACGCTAATGTGTGAAGTCTGCCAACAGCAGTGAGCCAGCATGATAGTCTGTCTATGGCCAAACCTTCAACGTTATATATAGGACTGATATAATTATATAGCTTGTAGATTAGAAACTTTTAATGTATAATTACAGGGAGACAGCGGCGGTCCTATAGTATACGAAGGCGTTTTGATTGGCGTGGTTTCCTGGGGCTTGGGCTGCGCTAGAGGAAACTTTCCTGGCGTTTACACGCGCCTAGCCTTCCCCATCATATACGACTGGGTCCAAGACCACATCAGCCAGAAGGCCGAAAGTAATATCACTGTTATATAAATCATGCAATTCTTGTTTTTATTAGATGTATGTTTATGGTGAATTATACTTGTGATAGAAACCAAAAGAATACAGGTAATTTTTTTTGGAATTGTGATTAATTTGGCTGTCCTGTTTTTGTGCTGTCAATGTACAAAGTATTGTAGGTTCGATCTCCACACAGAACCAAGATTGTGTGATACAGAAATAATTGTTTGTCCAAGTCTAGGTATATATAGTGATGAGAAATTGTCTCTATAGTTTGAATAGAATCGGATAACATTATCGGACAGTACGTAATTTTATTTGATTATTCGCATGTTTTTCGATTATTGCGATTTTTACATATACTTAATATAATGCTAGGTAACGGGTCTTACTTACCGACTGCATCGATCGTGATCACGGGTTGAGTCTACCCGTGACAACGATCGATGCAAGTCGGTCGAAACGTCGGGCAATCAATAGGTATTTATTACCTTTTAAATATTTTATCGCTAGTTAGATCCGTTGTCTAGCATTATATTAATGACATATTTTAGGGATGTGTCGTGTCGGATTATAAAATATTCGTACCAGAACAGTAAGTTAGGACTGACATAAGACGTAGAATTACAACATGTCAGATACTACTGACGAGTTATTCGTAAACAATCTTTATAGTGAAACATTTTCACTACTCGTAATTTAATTACGCAGAATGATAATGTTTTACTAGAAAACAGTAGGCCTACTATAAAACATAAATCCGAAACTAATTAACTATAAATAATAATACATTTATTAATTAATAACTTCAGCAGGTATTGTTGGCGAAACAGCAAATAACTCTTCAGAGCGGATAACTGACAACAATTAACTACGTAAGACCTGAATACCGAAGAATTGGAAAACCAGAGTCACCTAGAAACATCAATGTAAAACAATAAATCAATAATAAAACTTTACCATCAATCGCTTGAATTGCTGTGAATTCATTTTTATAGTGAGGCTTTTAAACGGGCTTTATTAACCTCTGAGTCTTCTTCGAAGAGGTTAATGCAAAGACTATGTGGATCTGTGTCTGTCTGTTAGTGACAAGCATAGCTCCGGAATTACTGGACCGATTGACTTGTAACTTGGTGTGCAGACACCTTGGGGTTATCTCTCGGTCGAGATCGAATATAGGCTCTGTGGGTCAAAAGACCCACGACATATAGGGGTCACAAGGTCATAAGGTCAGGGGATATCCGCAAACAGAGTGATTTGGAAGTCCAAGAGTGAGGCTTTTGCCCAGCAGTGGAACATTACAAAAAGCTGACGAAAAAAAGCACTTGAAGAGGAAGAGGTTGAATCCTAGGTTAACAAGACGCGTAATGTATGTAGAGCGGTGACGGTAATCGGGGACATTCACACAACATAGAAGCGAGATGGATCGATTGGAGATGGGTTTATCACATGATCTATGATAGAACATTACTTTAATAATTATAGCAGATTTGTTTACACGCTCTTGAGCAATTACGTACGTATGTACGTGTTGGGAGAGGTGCGTATTACACCCACATTAAGACAATTAAAATTTTTCAAGTCCTACGTAATAAGCCGTCCTTGTGGACGTGGTGTGAAGGGGTCTGCTCGTGAACCATATGGCTTCTTACCATCAGACGGAGAGCAGTTATTTTGAGGAGCAACAATAAAGGAAAATAGGAGCCGAGCCTATTGATGCTTACCTGGCACTGTTCCGGTACCATACTGCTGCTGAGAGTGTAGTGTCAGGAAAACTCAATAACACGTTGCTCGGGTATCGAAAACGAGATCTTATGCATAAGTAATCGCATGCAATACTAGTACGCCACAATCAATCACTAAAATAAATAAATGTTACCAATAATAAAAATGCGTAATTCCGACAATCGTTTATTGAAAATTCGTTTCGATAAACATCTAATAATTAAAATCATTAAAGGCATTACAAAAGAGATTGTCGATACCGCGTTACATTTCTCACTTGAGTACGATATTTATTTAGTTCTTACACGACAGACATGCTGATTCATAAATGTAAAGAATTGTTTAAGAACATTTTGTCAGAAGTTCAATTTGACAGCCAAGTTACGAAATCCAATTATTAAAAATGTCCAAAAGCCCTGTTTAAAAAAAATGTGTCTGCAAAACGTCTCTGAAGATAAAATTATAGAAATTGTCAACTCCTTATGTGACGGATAACCAGATACTGGCTAAATGTTGACATTAGCCAATATCTGGTTATCTGCCAAACAACGCCATCAAATTTTCCTTATGTGGCAGACAGATTCTGGCTAATACGTCACCTTTACTTTAGTTTATGGTGCTGCTTCTCTTCTAGCTCGGTCGGCCTCGATGGCGTAGTGGTTAGTGTAACCGACTGCCACGCCTGAGGTCGCGGGTTCGATTCCCGCACAAGTCAAACATTTGTGTGCATGATTATGGATGTTTGTCTTGGTCTGGGTGTTTCTATGTATAATATGTATGTATTTACAAAAAAAAAAAAAAAGTATATATGTATGTTTATCCATTGTCTAGTACCCATAGTACAAGCTCTGCTTAGTTTGGGCTAGATGGTGTTGTGTGTATGTGGTAGAATATTAGAATATTATTATAGCTTGCTGCCACTTTTACAACTCGTAAATAAAAGGGAAGGCTCCTCATAATGACATGCATGTACGCAAATGAAACCGGCGTCGACAATATTTTACAAATCGGTTACGATTTATGTCACTTGTGGAAGTATTTCTATATTAGACCATTACACACAAAGGTCCATTCAGAAGGCTGGTGTTATAATAACACGACTTAATAGATGCTTAAATAAGTGCGTACAACAAGTTTGGACCAAGTGGTTGTATGTCGATTCCTGCACTATAAACTACTGCTGTTTCATGCTAAAATGCCGTCTATAACTACGTAATTTGTTTTATTGACAGCACAAGCTGGTGACTCAAAATTCCATTAGCAAAGTACCACTAGAAAATAACACATATCACAAAGAGTAAGCGTCTTAGTCGTTTTGTTAAATTCACCTAGGATTAGAGCTACCCCTTTTTAGGGTAAATTTAGGTCGCCTAGCTCGTTTGTTTTGCTGCAGTCTGGGTGTTCTATGTTCTATTTTTATAGCCCCCGCGATACTTGTCTTGTCTAGCAGAGACATCGACGCCGTTATAAAATTATTATGTCGGCTAAATTAGTAAGTTTTCGGCAAAGAGGCAATAAACGATGCGTCAGCTATCATAGAAACAGCGCCCAAGATACGCCATGTTTAAAAAGCAAGAAACTAGTGTGATCATCAGATATCATGTCTATTTTAGTGAAAAATATAGTCACACTACATATGACCATGATACGCCACAATGACTTTAATATAACATATGTATCAGCCGACTGCCATCTGCGAAAATAATACAACGGCATTAACGTACAAGGTGATCTGAATACTGTGGCAACTCTAGTAAGAGAATCGAACAAAGCTACAAATTTCAACAGCAGTATCAAATTCTATTTAACGATAGAAAAGGCTGTGGGTCATAAGTCTTCAAAGGCAGAATTTTTAAATCGTTAACATGACAAAACTACGATTTTAACTAAATAGCTACAGACTCTGACTGGTAGTAATGTCTGACAGCGACGATAATGAAAAACCATTGTAGTTATAAGTACAGCTCGCAGGCTGATTGAAAATCTTTAGCATTTTAATAGAATAGAACTCAGATAATGCCCTGAGGTACTCTTCGATTATAATAATAACAAAAATAGTACATTAAACGAACTTAAATTACCATAAATAATAGTTAATATTATATTTTATTTATCAACCTAATAAAAACTGTTACAATGACGATGGATCTGTTCCCAAATGGGTAGATAAAGATAATCGTGTACCTAAAATTCGCTGACAATGATTTTAAGAAATACAATGACATCGAGCGGTTTTATTACTGAGATGCTAACATTCAAAAGAAATGTATTGACTAGATTATCGCTTGACTTGACTTCATACAAAGCAATTGCACAATACTGAAGTCTGAAATCATATAATTCCTTTCAAACGTAATAATACCACCAGAATATAAAGAAATTTAACACACTTTAGTCATGCTTCTAAGCAATAGTTGTTCAATTTTAGCAATCAATCATAAAAATCAAAAATGAAATCAATCATAAGCCATTTTTATATTTGATTTTCCAGACCTCTGCTCCTTAAGGAATGAACGAGTTTTCTTAAATAATAAAAGACTTCAGCAAAGACATACCGTCTTTGCTGAAGTAGTATACCTTTTACACAAGGCAATTATTAGATTTTTTTAGGCAATTATTTAATTATGAGGCAATAAAAATGATTGATCTAAAAACTAATAACCAACATGATTTCGTTAGCATACTAAAAGATAACAGTATAGGTACAAAAATTGTGCTTGCGTAATCTTACTTTGTGCTTAATATATAGTCTTAATATTTACATACAGAAATGTTCAATATTATATTATTTAACCATGCCTCGTTACCGGTTTCAACAATACTTTATATTCAGTAGACTAGATACACTTTCTAATTCTACACTAAACATCTTTCGCAAAATCAACAGGTTCAAAACAAATGACGTGTTTAGAGATACTCTTAAATATAATTATTGTAAAATTCATAATTTGTTTCTCACAATAATACACCTCATGCTGCTTACACAAAACGCCTCACAAATAGCAACAGCAATATCTTCAATACATCCACGATATATTATTAAACATGTACATCACATTTTGACTACAACAAAACAACCATATATTCGATTATTCGACTCGAGGCACTAACGCATCGAGGCGTCTGAACACATCACTACGTACGTCTACAATATAAAATAACAAAGGAATGTAGAACGGTAATAGTTTCTACATTTGATACAAATTTATAATATTTATATACATATTAAATATTTAAACTAAACCCTATCATTGAAAACAGGGAATGTAACCTATAGGAACGTTCAACTCAATCCCTACTTGTCCAATATTGATTATTGGCACTACCCTTGACTGATGGCACCAATTCGTAAAAACATTGTAAACAACACATGATTATTAGTTTTCATATAAGTTCAATGTACCAAGGAAAGAATATCAAACTATGAATAATTAAATTTTAACCCTTGTAATGCATAAGACGGCGTATGAACGCAATGTCTGAGGCATTGACACACAACACTAGTGAACCCGCACAATCTTTATGACCACTCATACATAAAGTGTACTGTCTACTATCAACTTACAACACTCTGTTCATTGTTTTTCCTTCTTCCAACTCGATGTCAGAAGAGATTCACAACTATAGTTATAAAGGCGAGGCCGGCAGTAAGAGCGCGGCCTCGCGACGCCTAGGTTTTCTTAGACTGCTGTGGTCTTCTTAATAAATGCAAAGGGTCTTTCCTGTATCTCGCAAACAGTTCCCTTTTGAAGGTCTCGAAATGTTTTCTATTTTTTTCGTTCTGTTTCTCTCTCCATAGTGGGCGATTCCGCCTAGCTTGAAGGCCCCAGTGTATCGTGAAGATTGGTGATAAAACCCTGAACTGGTAGCCGATCAAAAACATCTCGTATACCTGTAAAGGAAATGTTAATGTTAAATTGTATATTCATAAAATTTGCCTCAAAACAAACACTTTATGTACTAAAATCATTGCTCATTCCATGGCATCATTCTTTGCCTCGTAGTAAAAAGACAGACTTAGTTCAATATTATATTTGATTATATTGAACTTAGTCTGTCATCTCCATCAATACATGTATTTGAAAAATTAACATAAAATTATTTTTTTACATGTGTCGTAAAATTTTCATTACAATTTATAGCTAAATTAAAAACACAACTTACATTATTTTTCCAATTATATTTATTACAATATACGTATAAAAATACTTCAATACGTAGAAAAGACTTAAATATTATGATTAAAATAATACTGATATAAAAGTTTTATTCAAAAACATTTTACAAAAATAAATAAAATAATTATTTTAACAGTCTACACGAATCTTGAGTTACCCCATAGCACATAATAATAGTAAAATTACTTTTCAAATACTTTGAAATTGTTTCAAAGAACTCTATACAAAAAGACAAGCTATGTAAGAAATTTTAGTAACCCCTGTAACTTCTAATTACATAATCTATCACAGAAACTTTCTAATTTATGTCTAGTGTAGTTGATATAGAGTCTAAACTCCTGTGTTATCGGTGATCCAACTTCTGAGAGCAGCTATGTTGGTGAACACGGTTGGTGATAGAGGGAGTGCACATCCCCTGGCGAAGGAAACAACTCCGAATGCTGTTCCTCTGAACACTGCCGGACCACCTGAGTCACCCTGAAAATATTATAGAAGAATTAAAATGATGTATAAAATCTTTAAATAAAAAGAAAATACTTAAATGTCCAGCCTATAATAATTAATTTATTTCCAGATTCTCCTTATATCTGAAATGTTCCTAAAACTGAACCTGACTTGCTTGAAAGCACTTTACAAGATCGCTACCAAACAACCTTTTCTCTTGACCTATCCCTATCCTGCGGACCTGGTAGTAACTAACTAATTTAGCTTGACCTTTGCTAAATGTAACTTGGCGGTCTAAATGTATTACTAACCTGACAGGAAGAGACTCCTCCAATAAGAAAGTGACCGCCACAGAACATGTTGTTTGTCAGCGAATCTCCGTAAGACAATCGACACAACCAGTGAGGTACTACAGGGACATTTGCTTCCATCATCGTACGTGGGATACGACGGCCTCCAGGCTGAGAAAACAAGATAAAAATCACAAAAATAACACATGAATTTGTAGAACTTATTATATAATTTTGCCGTAGCTATAAAGATGAACTTTTTAAACTAGTCAGAGACATTCTAAGCAATGGATAGGTTAAGAGCACCTTAAATAGACAAACATGCATTATAAACATGATGCAGTGAATGATAACAAAAAAGATATATCAGAATAGCAGCACATGGCAATCTACATATTTGATGTATATTGGATATGATGAATAAAAATCATTTAAACAAAAACTGAGCTACAAAACCATTTTGTTCCCGTACATCGTTTTCAAATCAACTTGAAAAGGTGAATGAAATAATTGACATTCGACCAACACCACCCAAAATCGCTGAACATAATCCGTCGCTGAACATAATCCTCTATGTGAGTGCTTTATACTAATCCGACTACTTGTATATACTGAACGTAATCTGTAGCCATACACACTGTATTACAAATACAATATCCAGAAACGTTTGCCGTAATCCTTACCGCTGTTAAACCCCATCCAGTGACAGTCAACCTCACCAACGGTACCGCTTGCCTTTGCGTCGGTAGTCTAATAGGCTGTATATTAGCATTGAAAGTCAAAGGTCTGGCAAGTCTTAGCACTGCAATGTCATTGTCAAACCGTGGTCGGCCATATTGTGGGTGGACTACTACGTTCGCTACACGAACGATCCTTCCGCCAGAATCTCTTCGAGTACTGCCAACTCGGAGACGAATGGCGCCTGGAGCAACGCTGAAAAGAAATATATTTTGAGTAACAGGAACATGAGTATACAAAATATAACATAGATATATTGTCATATTTACGAATCGTATTATGTGAAACTTGTGCAAAGGTAGTGGTGGTGGTAAATTGGTTTGTTTATATGGAAATGATGAAAAAATCCAAAATACTTATAAAAGAATTGAAACCGCAGCAGACAATATTACGTATGCACATAATGTGAATGCAACTGATAGTAGGAAAAGACCTAGACAAGCGTTTTCTCGCCAGTTCAGAGACGCAAGAGAACGGCAAGGTAAGGTATTCTAAACCGATAAGCATGCATAAAGAAAGTGATAAGTGAGAATGTAGTAAGAGAAATATATTTTGAATCCGGAATTGTATGACTATTCTTTTAATAAAACAGAAGTGAGTCTATTTAATCTAGAATAAAAAAGCACTTTGAATACGAACCAATTGTTTTCAATTGTATCTTACATGCCAGCATTGACCTATTACGAAACTTAAGAAGAAGGATTTATTTATTTATTACATTTGCTAAGTGTTCTACTCCAATTATAACCCTACTCTATAATACCCCCCCTATAATAGACGATCAAATTAGTATTTGTTATTGTATGTGTTAAAACACATACAATAATTATAATGTCTTTTAAACGTCCATTTTTTTTACTTTCTTTGTCCCATATTAATTTCTTCAATAATCGTATATTATATAACATTACTAGATAAATAAAAAGGGTATTCGAACTCCCCATAGTACACCTATGTATGTATATTCAGCTGTATTAAAGAACTTGGTATTGTAAATATTGACGAAATTACAAGTTGAAATGTTAGAGCAATGAAGGAATTATCGCTGACCTTCACTTGATTGTTACGTCTTGTTTAATCATCCGATATGTATATTACGGTAATTATATGCTTTTGTGAATTAACGACATCATTCGTTGTTGTATAATGTACAATATTGTATAACTGAGGGGTATAGAATCAAAGTCAGCTAAATCCACACTAGGTTTATTTTTAAGCTATGAATGCCATTCGAATCTTTATACAAAATTAATTATGTTTACGATGTCATTTACTATCAAAATCAGCTAAATACCAGCGTAAATCCATGGCAAAATATCTGGTTATAATCAAAGATAGCTATATCCTGCATCGTTAGGAACAAATACAGCTTAAATCGCGACTGACCAATAACAGCGTGGCATTTCGTAATTTCATAATGGCGACTGTCATAATAAACTGCGCTTACGTCTTCCTAATTTTGATTGTAATTTAAGTTTTTTGCCTAGTTTGATACTAAAAAAGTTGGTAAACGTGCTATTAAAACTATAATGGAAGTGCCAGTAACAGAAGCATTGTCGGGGAAAAGCAGAAAACGTCGTAAACAGCCGGAGAAATAGACGGCAAATAAGGCAAAACTTTACCGGTACATGCAGATTAGTGATGTACCCGCATATTACGTTAGAAGTTGATTGTTATATGGGTGGAAATTAAATGTTAACTGGGATTTAAATCATTATTTTTTCTGTATTTCCATTATAAATTTAAAGTATTTTACTTATACTGTGCGTTTATTAAAGGTGTAAAAGTAAACACATTAAAACAGAGATAGCCGAAAGCTCCTTTAAAAGCATTACGGCAAAAATTGGGATGATCACCCGCATCTACTTTTCTACAAGGCTTTGTTAAATGAAGTAGATGAAGCTTCGATTGTAAGAAAATACAGGCGAAGAAGAAAACCATGACATTGAAGATTTTTGTGAAGAAATTGAAGATTGAAACGATCTAAGAGTATAATATTGTTTTCTTTTTTCAAATAAATTCTATTGGTAACGAATCTATATTTCATGTTATTTAATTGACATAAGTCTGTGTATATGTTCTTTTTGGTGATAACAAATTGTTTTCTTGCAATTAAATTGGAATGTGATAACATCTCTAGTCCTGTGAGGTCATTATTTTTTAACTGGAATCAAATGCAGCTATATCCCTTACGGTGACCATCTAAGGCAGCTAAATCCTCCACTTAGAATCAAATGCAGCTAAGTGATTTAAATATAACTGAATAAATACTGTTTAACCAATGGTTTATTCGAATCGTTGTGATTCCTCCCCTCAAGTACAGCTATTTCTTTCATAGTTTAGCGAAAATAAATCTAAAATGACAAATATTTTTGTTTTATGACACAAAGCATTTAGATGGATTTAGCTAATTTTGATTCTATACGCCTCATTACTATTCAACATTTACCATATGCGCATATACAATGTTGTAAATTCTAAATATCCTAGCTATACTAAATTAATTAATATTAAATTAATTTTAATTAGTCCTAACTTGTATTATAAACGCGAATATGAGTTTGTTTGTTACGCTTTCAATGCCTAAACTACTCAGCCGATAATCATAAAATTATAAATTATTGCATACACATTGTAAGGAGTACAGAAATGGACATGGGAACCTTTCATCCAGAAAAAAAGGACTATTACTGATCTAAACTAAACTATATTTACGCTAGCGAAGTCGCGGGAAAAATCTAATATTGTATAAGTACTGAACAGTTACATACAAGATTAATAATAGAACTCAAAATAAATTTATATTCAGATAAATTCAAGAGCGTACTGAAGTTTATCAACAATTATTATTTGACGAACATAATTAAGAATTATGAAATCCAAATTTAAGTAATAATGAGAAATTGATTGCTAACAATGCTATTTCGAAAACCTCGTACAACAGTATTTAAACTTAATATAAAATAAATTACAAATACTGGATTAACACTGTTTATAAATTGTTTGACTGGGGTAAAGAGAAAAATTCTTAGCATACTAAAAGAAGATTTTGACATTGATTAAGAAGCGGTTCGGTAGAAAACTTTTTTGAGCATAGTCTAAATACTGTAAAGAATTTCACTGTAACTTAGTAAATTCACCTACATATAAGCTAAAACCCTTTGATTTTCATTAGCTTCCCTACAAGCCTATTGCAATTCTGAACTCATACCCTCTGTCTCTTCTTTAATTTATGTTTGAACGTAGATTACTTTCATGTCTGACTATACCTTGATAATTATATTTGTACATAAGCATATTGTTGCATCATCTGATTTCAAATCAATAAAAAATATTCTAGTTGACACGAATCTTAACAGGTTACCTGTCCGATGAATCACATATGATACATAACAATAGATTTTCTTTTGTGTCTATCACGGGACAGCGAATGGGTTAAAGTTTAAGTTTTAGTGAGTGTAGTGAATTAGTTTTAAGATTTTTTAAGTATAACTTATAACATTATTATTTTCCGCAAATATATTTGAAAAAGCATAGAAATTTTAAAGTAATACTTTTTATATCTTTGGAATAAAAAGTTTGCAGCATGTGAAAAAAATATCTTTGCGCAATATACTTCACGAAAATTTAATCTACCTACATAAATCCCAATCCAATTTCACCCACATGAATCCTATGGGAACGCATACCGGGAGAAAAAGAAACCTTTGTGTTAATCCAGGATATAATCCCACATAGTCCAATTCATCCTCATTTACAAAATTAGTAGGAAGCAGGATCAAATATGTAAAATGCTGACTGTAAACACCAACTATTTCAAGCACACATCTTGAATCCTCTATAAAAACCGATAAAAACTACACATGAATAAAAATTCCCTAACATCGCTTCGTCGTAAACTCGTGGAATGCCCACTCATCCAAAACATTCCCACTAGTGGAGAGCTCTCGAGCCACGGGCAACACAGTACTTCATAAAATATTCACGGAGAGAAAAACCAGCTGGCCGGGCCATGGTAACATTCATGATTATAGCCACCCCTGACAAAGTATTTGTATTTACATCTGGAAGTATCAGCGAAGTCATATTTTTGAGCTGGGGTAGTTTATTTGGAAATAGCATTAGGTTTTCTGATGTCACGTTAGTAGGTATATGATAATTGTGATTTGACTCTATCTGTCTACTTAATAAAAATCTAACATCAAACAATGGACAATGCATAGCCTACACCGGTGAGTTTAGAAGAATGAGATTTTGTACAAACATTCCTTATATAACGTAAGTAAGTATTACAAAAGGAATACAGAATCTTAAGAAATTACAAAAATAAACGATAAAATTTGTATAAGAGGTGCATAATTTTTCTCCGTCGTTTGGTCTGTCTTGAAATTGCATCGCGATTGTCTTTGTTGGCAGTTAGATATCGATATAGTCTTATATGAGTGCCACTTGATTAAAAGATGGCAATCAAAGGTATATTGATACATATTTTATATTATCGACGTCTAAAAGTTACCACATTCTTTACCTAATGAATAATTATATAAGTCCAAATTATAATTAATCATTAATATATTAAAAATCTATCTTCATGATAAAAATAGTAGTGTGTATCTAATTTTAGGTTACCCTTAAAGTCAATAGGACGGTATGACATTATTATTATTCGTTTTTTTGTTGAGTACACCTAACTAGTGAAACTAATTAAATTAAATAATTTTTGTCAAGTAATGAAAAATGTGCGTTTCAATGTTATGGGGTTAGAGCGTAACGAGACTTGATAAGTCAACGACTGACGACCAAAAAGGAAATGATTCCCATTTTTTATTATTTCGTCTTTTTGCAAGGGACGAATTTTACTGTCAAAGGCATGCAAATTCAAATTAAACGTCCTTCCCTTGAAATACTTCTGGGGAATATATAATTTTACTCGCCGCTATATATTTAAGGAAACTCCCAAAGTGATAAGCAACAACGTCAGAGGCATAAAAGCTAAGTCTTGTTGGTCTGGTCACAGTTTTATTATTACTAAACTCATAAAGTTAAGGAACGTTACGATTCGACCTTGACACCCCAGAACGACAGCCCGAGTGCCCGAAATGGGGTAGTCTTTGAACAATATCTCCAAATTTACTGCGCCCTGTAAAAAGTATAACTATTTTTATGATTACTGATAAAATGGGAACGTCAACAAAGTCCTATTTATGGCCACATTAAATTTGCTTTTGATATTTCGTGTCGGAATAATTTGGATTTAATGGGTGGGCATAATGTTCAAACTTAATCTTCCTTTAGTAATCAATGTCGATTAAATCTGTTTTTAATGTTATTTACGTCGTCTAAAACAGACGAAGTTTCAGCTAAATTCAGGAACAGCATATCAGGAATAGAATACTATAATATTTTTGTTTTACACTTGTTGATTTAATGGTTGTTTCTTTTTAAATAATGTTTTAACCGATCCGAGAACAGCTTACTTTAGTAAATATTGATTATAGTTGTCTTATTGAGTACGTAAACTGAATGAGGCCTTTTAGTAATATAGCAACGTTAGAGGCATTCACAATTTGCCAAACTTTTTGCATGTATTAGGATAAGCCAGTCCTTGTATTACCTTTTATGTAAAAAGCAAGACGAAAAAGAGATAGTTAATCGCTTAATTAACAGGTACTAATTCACCTGTTAAGTTTCATGAACAGACTGTATGGATTACCATTTACTTCTATTACTTTTAATAGCTTTGACAGACCTAGGGTGATTTCAAGACATTATTCCCTCTTTAATCTTCAACTTCGCTTGCATGAAGTAGGTAAGATCTGAAGCAAGCTGAAGGCATGCTAGTGCTAGATTAAATATAGTGAGCGTCTAAAAAGGGATCCGGGTTTTTTGACTTATATAAAGGTACCGTCTCTGATGTGTGGCATCATTCCTTAATCATTATGTTTAGTAACTGACTTTAGCAACTGGCAAAATAATAGACTCGTAATATAACTGGAAAAGCGACTTACTTCTGAACACAGTGCGCAGCTGTCATCACATAATCCTGACTGATGATGAATCCACCACAGAAGGAGTTACCATTGAGTACCATGGACACTTGGTAAGGATGTCTATTTACCGATGTGGCTCTACCTCCAATAATCTGGCCACTAAGCTCAGGGCATGCTGCTTCTAACTCCACAAGATCCTGACCATCGGACGCAGGCTGATCATTTTCGGCATTAGATTCGGGTGCTTCTTGAAGATCTAAAATGTATATCAATATTAGTAAAGGACAGTATCGGGTAATCGAAAACTTATCTTAAAACTAAAATAACCATTAATAAACTTATCTTTAATGGAAAATAAAACAAAGTGATGTAACCTGCATGTAAGAGAGATGTCAATAACGTTCTCAAACATATGTATGCAAAGTCTACCGCTAGCAGTAGGTCAGTTTACAAACAGTTGTTATTATCAATATAATAGTATTGACATTGTCAATATGACCACATTATAAAAATACCTAACAAATTAACTTTTAATGATAAAGAAAATGCCACGAAGGGACCTATGATTAAGTGAAGAACACTAAAAATACTTAACTAGATCGATACAAAAGCATACCTAACTAAAAGTATAAATGAACATTATAAAATTATAAAGTTACACAAAAATTGCAAATCAAAGCAATTATCATAACAGTTTACTCACCGACCACGCTGAATAAGCACAAAAACAACAACACTGATCTCACTCGAGCCATGATAGCAGCTCCAACAGTAGCTTTCGACGAAATAGACGGCGCAGACGCTGACAATGTTCTAATTCAAATTATTGCCAAACTCGACCGCGATAATTCCACACGCTCCGAGCCGAGGCCGCGACCTTTTCACCGGATTGAACTCATTCTGATAAGTCAAGGTAAGGTTAAGGGAGAAAAAAAGTTACGTGATATAATGTATTTAGGCCCTCTGCGAAACGCAGTAGGTGTGCTTAAAGGAGATGCGTTGGGACCATATAATTTACATAATACTGTCTTACGGTTTTTGTATTGTTTATGAGTTATATAGTAGCATATATTTAAACAAATGAAATGTATCCAAATAATCACTTTGAACGCATACTAGTACAGACAATACGGAGATTTTTTGTTTGGTACATACGTGCCATGCCTGCCAGCATGTCCTACCATGTGGTCCTGTTTGGATTGGCTGGTACATAGCTAGAGCCCACTTTTATTAATCAGCAAGTAGTATCGTGGGCAACTGAAACTGGCTCAGCATCACAAGAAAGCGCTTGATCTCCAAAAAAATAGTTAAAATTACGAATTTAAAAAGAAACATTATATTTGTTTGCGTACAAAAGTAAATGTAAAAGTTTGTTTTTGTTTTAACAAAACCTTTCGAGTATATTGCACATAAAAAAGAATGTGATATTCTAGTCTATAATATAAAAATAGTATCTGACACCGGTCATATTCATATAATATTAACACAACCGTTAACCAACTACAACATATAAATTCATCATATTTTACAAATATGCTAAGGCTACAGGCTGACATCAGCATAAAAAAAATCATAAAAATGTTTTTTATTGTAGTTTATCACTCGATTATGTATGTTTGTCTATACTAATAATAATAATAATGTCCTCCAGACCGAATTTCGGCCACGATCACGGCCAATGTTAATGGAGACTGACCATCTGAGCAAAGTATGTGCGCAAACACAAGTGCACTCTCTGTTCCCTAACTCTCATGATCCGATGGGACGGATAATCCGACACGACCGGAGAGAGATCAGGCGCAGGACCAACGGCTTTACGTGCTTTCCGAGGCACGGGGGTGACTAACACCGCCAACTTCCTAACTCCAGGCTCGTATTGAGATTTCTAAACAGAAAAATCCAATATTTTTTTGTTGGCCCGACCCGGGATTCTAACCCGAGACCTCATGCACAGCAGTCGCATTCACTACCGCTGCGACACGGAGGCAGCAAAGAGCAGTTGTCTATACTATATATATATGAACAAGTAAAGTATTTTCTTTAAAAATAAAGACTACTCCCGCAATAGGAATAATTTCCTTATCGCGGAGGCCTTTAGAAACATTTAAATAACGGACGTATAGAACATCCAGACTGGATCACACAAATTTTGTCCCGTGTGGAATTCGAACTTACAACAATCGGCACAGTGGCAATCACTTAAATCCCGAAGCTATACGTGCAGTCAGTTTGTAAGTTTAGATATATATAATCTATACTATAATATTATAAAGCTGAAGAGTTTGTTTGTTTGGTTGAAAGCGCTAATCTCAGGAACTACTGTTTCAAATTGAACAATCATTTTAGTATTGGATAGTCTATTTATTGAGAAAGGCTATAGGCTATATAACATAATGTGGTGCTTGTACCATATGTAAAAGTGCCCTCTAACCTATCCCATTGCTTTTCTTTCATCTCATCTTTAGGATCTGAACCATGCCCGTGATATCCTTTGTATTGCAAGCGATTATATGCTTCAATAATCATGTACCACTAATCAAGCTATGATTGTTTGTTACTTTTCTGGTACTATATAAACACACAATTTATATATATATAAATATATATTTTTTTAGACGACTAAGTTGGCATTCATGCATACGGCCCACCTGATGGTAAGTGGTCACCGTAGCCTATGGACGCCTGCAACACCAGAGGCATCACTTGCGCGTTGCCGACCCTTTAGGAAAGGAAGTGGGAAGGAGAAGGAGCGGGAAGTGAACAAGAGGGTGATTGAGCCTCCGGCATTCTCACTCACTGAATGAAAACCAACAGTAGGAATACCTACTGGTATTTTACGTCGATATTCTGTGAGAGGGTAGTCCTTCCCCGGTCGAACCGGCCCATTCATGCTGAGATCAGCAAGGCTCTACTACTCATAGCTTATAGCTAGCTATAGACCAATAGCTTTGTTTAGTTAATCTATATATATAAAACTCTTCCGTTACTGAGTGACTGACAGACAAAGCACAGCCGAAACTACTGAACGCAAAAAGCTGAAATTTGGCATGTATGTTCCTTGGAGAGTGTAGGGGAGCAATAAGAGAGGATTTTTGTAAATTCTACCCTTAAGGGGGTGAAAGGGGTGAAACCCGATATTCACACGGGAACGGGACTTACGCGGGTGAAACCGCGGTAAAACTACTAGTACGTTATATGGGAATAGCCTACTCACGTCTATAGGTATAGTTTGCAGATTTTATGCAGATAATGAGAATTGTCTTAGCCAATATCTTGCCCATCACCGTACCGATCTTATGACCGGTAATTATTATCTATGGGGTTGTGGGTACCGGACGTTGTGGGGTAACGGAGTAAGAGTTTTAAAATCGGTACTAATTTTGTATTTATTCAATACAAACATACAATAACACAAATCTCTCCTCTTTATAACATTAGTATAGATAAATAATTAATGAATATATGTATGACATTGCCATCGTATACCCTGTATCACATTATGGCCAATATTTCACAACTTCAAACAAACTAAAAAACCCGTTTCAAACAAACATTTAAAACATGTTTAATTCAATAGTAAACATTTTATGATCTGGCACTCCACTACCCGCGTCATTTATTTTTAAAAACACTAGCTGTTGCACACGACTTTGTTCGAATGTTTCACCGAAAAATTTATAAATGTGTTGACGAAAACTCTATAGGCCGTCTGGAAAAAAAATATGAACATTTTTCAGTTTTTCGGCCGCTACTGTTGGACACGTATTCCGATGCTTTTTGGAATGTTTTTCTTTTTCAGGAAACTATTTATTTTGATAGAGATGGGACTTGTTAAAAAGGCAGTCCTCTGTAGGCAAAAACGATAAAGTAAAGACTAGACTAGTCAAAGTGAAAAGGGAATACGTTGCAATCGCTCGTTGCTGTCAATAGTCGGCTTATTCGAGTTACCGGGGAAAATTTGTGTGACTTGTGATTGCTTCAAATCCAGGTGTTCTTTGTGTAAATCGTGTTTTAAGTCCTCAGTGAAATTCTGTAGCCTTTCATAGCGTAACAGTGTGCCACACTTACAAAGACTTTAGTACAGGAAATGTATTTAAATAAGGCAACAATACGATAGTTTGGGTATCAAATAAGCAAAATAGCTTTTGAAATTAAACTACTTTATACAGACTTTGTCGCGTTTTTTATTTTAAAACACTTTTATTACATAATTTTGAACTTTAACACTACTATTAACTAGTAACTTAACTACAATTTAAGCTATTTAAAATAATTAAAACTATTTATATTTAACTTAATATTGTTTTCTGTTTACGCGAATATTATTCATTGAAATTAAACTACTATATACGGATTTTATCGCGTTGTTTATTTGACACTTTATAACATAATTTTGAAAACAGTTACACTACTTTTACTTTTAAACTTTACTAATTTTTAAGCTAATTAAATAATTATTAAAACTATTTAGATTTAATTTAATTTTACTCTTTCCCCGACGTTTCGGTTGCTTTTCAGCAGCCATGTTCACGAGGAAACTAAGATGGTAGTTGTCTCAATGTTCTGAAGTGTAGTGAACGCGACAAAATCTGTATAAAGTAGTTTAATTTCAATGTATATCATTCGCGTAAACGTAAGAAAATATTATGTAAAATAGCGTTTTGGAGTTCGAAAAAACTCTTAGGCTATCCGCTGCGTTAAGCGGGTGCACGGAGCGGGCGCCCGCCGCGGAGACCCGCGCCGTGCTCCGTCACGTACTCGCGGGGGGCGCCCGCGACGGACACCCGCCTCTTGCAGCGCCGGCAGTAACTAAGCAGCGCTCACTGATTTCCTAGCTAGAATAGCTCCGCTCGCGTGTTTCGTCGCGCGGACACATTGTCCGCGGGGCGAGCACCATTGTCCGCGCCGCGTGCAACGGGAGAACCATGATAATAGAAAACAGCACGCCACACGGGCGCCCGCTCCGTGCACCCGCTTAACGCAGCAGACGGCCTTATACAACAGCTTTGTCCGTCCGTCCGTCCGTCTGTCTGTTATACAACTATCAACTCAAGAACCGTAACTGCTAGAGACTCGCGGTCAACGTCATTCGACTCAGCATAGTCGATATAGGTACCCCGAAATGACTATGACCTTTGACATCTGACCTCAAGGTCACGTGGTAGCACGTGACCTTTGCATATTACTTGAATCATTTTTTCGAACTCTAATATTTACGGCAATTCATTGCCGATTCTCACTTGTTTTGTACCACTACTGTACAACTTTAAAACTATCATAACGATCGCCTGATGGCAAATGGTCACGGTAACGGTAACTGTAGCAGTTCCATAAAAATGCAATACAATGTTATTTTATTTAGCAGTAGTCTGTAAAAATGCTTAGCAACAGCGCGGATTCTGGAACTATTCACACTGTGTAGCTAGAGGTGTAATACCAACATTTTACCCGCTATGGTGGTAGTTCCCTAGTAATAATATATAATATAATATAATAATAATATAATACAATAAAATTATTTTCTACATTTAAAGCGTGTTTTTTAGATTTTTTGCTCAATTATTGTATTGTCATCGGTCCTCGATAAGTGTGCAAAGTTTCAAATCAATCCGTCGTTGTCGTCGTCGTTGTTTGAAAGGGGTGAAAATCCAGTTCAAAAATTTCATTACATAGATTCATAGATAACATACCAAGCTAATAAAAGCGTGTTAAAAAGTCTAAACTTCGGGCAGGTATTAAGAATTTCTTCACAAAATACCACAATAACACTTCACATTTACTAACTCTGCACCACCGGCGAGGTAAATACCTACCAGAAAACAGGTGTCTCAAAAATATTTGCAATCATCAATTGAAATATCCAAATAATCGATTTATAGTATTAGCTGTAATTCCTCTCGCTCCTGGAAGTGTTTCTGTTTAGTTAATTATTTATTTAGTATCGCTTCTCAGCAATTATGTCGATCATCTTTTACTATTATGAAACTGTAAGGAAACAACAGCAGTTATTGTGACTGCATGCGGTCTCAGGATTGATTTCTGGGTTAGGCAAAGCGTTATTGGCTCTTTTTGTCGAGAATCTGAGTAGCACGGTGTCTAGAGCTGACAAATAGTGTACCTAATCTGGGTAAATAACATTGCCGTTTATGCCAGCGACGTCGGGAGCTAGTTAATTAGCTAGGAAATCTTGTATTATAATAATACTCGCTGTCGCAGCGCTAGTATATACTACTGTGCATGAAGTCTTTGGTGCTATTCCCAGTTCAAACAAAGTGTTATTGGGTTGTGGTCGATGGCTTAGTGGTTAGTGTAACCGACTACCACGCCTGAGGTCGCGGGTTCGATTCCCGCACAAGCCAAACAGTTGTGTGCATGAACATAGATGTTTGTCTTGGTCTGGGTGTTTCTTTGTATAATAATAATAATAATATCAGCCCTGTATTAAACTGTCCCACTGTCAACTATAATATGTATATTTACAAAAACAAAGTATATATTTATATACGTTTATCCATTGTCTAGTACACATAGTACAAGCTCTGCTTAGTTTGGGCTAGATGGTGTTGTGTGTATGTGATAGAATATTATTATTATGTTTCTCTTATCACAGGTATTTGCTAACATATTATATTAGGAAAATACCTGGCCCTTTGGGAGGCTTACACGGAGACATAGGTCCAACGTGAAGAGGCCCTTCGAGAGTTTTAATCAAAGGTTGGATGTAACACCTACAGCGGCACTAGCGCAGCAGGCGTGTCCATAGGACTATTGCTACGTATGGATTCTATTACATGGGCTATAGGTTTGGGTGTTTGGTGGACTGGTATATTGCTAACTATGGGTGTAAGATGGCGTCTGCCCTGAATACTCTAATAGCATCAATGCAATGGGCAGACGGTGTCTCGCCAACTCACTAGATGGCTCCCCTTTAATAGCCTCCATAGGCATACAGGCCAGCAGCAGAGGGCAACACCGGTGCGAGTGGCTAGGGGTGTTGAACGATGCGGCGCCGGTTTTACTATCACGGGTCTTGGGACAACAAAGACCCGGAGCCGGTTTCCCCGCAGTTATGCCCTTGAAAAGAACACTTCCACCCCTTGTGTCATGTTATTAGCAACATTTCCTTCGATTTTGTAATTATCTCTAAAGACTTTGTTGCTATCAATTGAAATATCTGAACAGTGAGAAATCGATAATCGATTTGTGTTGTAAACTGTAATTCCTGACGACTGGAAGTGTTTTTTACGCCGCATCTAATATTTAGCTGCGCTTCCGTCACAGCAATGATGTTTGTTAAGATATACAGATTCCCAATCCTTTACAGGAGAGCAGGTTGGAAGGCAGCGGCTTAACCATGTTACCAGCAGAGCCAACAGCGGTGGTCAGTCCCTACCATCGGTTGGTTGCCACACTGGAAATAAAGCACACCTATTGACTAATGGCTTTGAGGTTTGCTTACTATATTTTTTAGTTAAAGTCTATACAAATTCACCCTAATTTTGGGAGAAATATAACTGTAACCAATATATTAATACGTGAAGAGAAAACTTTGTCCCCAATTTAAAAATATTGCCCGCACGGAGAAGTCTGAGATTTAGTTTAGACATTATTATGGCAGAAAACAGCAGGCAGAGAAAAGTAAAGTCGACTTACGACCACTGGGTGACCACTAAGATAAATTATTTAAAATATTTATATTATCTAAGATGCCAGACATAATTAAAAACCTATTGTGTCGAGCCGCCGGTATGCCACTGCGACTCAATAGGTTAAAACGCATCAACCTTGTTCACTTATAAACCAACTTTGTCCATTCATTAGCTTCTCTTCATTTGCCTTCTCATACCGAGAATAGATCTGTGACAATCATTCTGACAGTTTACTAGTCTACAAATAAATCTCTTCAAAGAAAATCTCTGACCTAATTGTTTAAGTAAATATAACAAACATACATACCTAGTATTCGTGTTATTTTTAAACATAGCGTCCGGCGACGGTTAAAAATAATTGAATAATCTACCGCTTGCAACACTGGGCTTTTGAAACGTTCTTGCGCGCGCGCAACAGCATAAACAAAACTCATTTATTCTTTATACAACAAATAGCAATGTCACAGAATATTTTATTAAAGTTTTTATTAAAATTGCAATATTTTTGTATTTAAGTAAAAGCAAAATAGCCCTATGATATAATATGTATTTACTTTATATACGAATTGACGATTGCCTTCGGATTTGTCTGCGTAATCCAGGTCATGATCTATCTCTGTGCTAAATTTCCTTCGAATTCGTTTATGAGTTTACACGTGATTAACTAACAAAAATCTAAACAAAATTTTCTTTATATCGACTTAAGGTTTACGTGTGAACTAACATCGATATCGACATCTTAACAAACAAACTTTCACATTTATAATATTAAACAGCTTACTTTCGCGGTTTCATAATCATGTGTTTATGGTTCCTACTCCGCTCCTGCGGCCCGTAACGTGATGTTTTATAACTTTCCCCATGAATACCAAATGCAAAAAATATTTTCAATCTCACTGGTACTTCTATAGGTAAGTGGATTCAAACAAAAATACTAACAGTCTTTTCAACGTTATTATATTGGTATGGATAAGATTTATTGTTCTTTAAGAAAGTGGCATCAGCTTTCACATTATTTTGCAGCAGAATTTTACAGTAGTTAGAATTTCTAAAGCTTGTTAAGACACTCTGTAATTAGAGGCACTAAGGACCTCTTAAGAAAATATCTCGCGCCGGCAACAGTAGCTCTTTATTCAGAGGACGGTAATTCGCTAATTATATCCAACTTTACATTATTACCGCATACCATAAAACGCCAAATTTAATGAGATTTCTCTATAATGTTTTGTCAACTCCCACTTTAGGAATAATGCTTGTATCGCAAGGGACTCTACAAACATTCAAACAATGGCCACAAAGAAAATGCAGACTCGGAACCACTGTTCGTGGATCACACAATTGTTGGTCTCGAACTCACAACATTTGGCGTGGCCGTAGTGAGACGACCACTTATATTAATACGCCATCCATGCAATAAGTGCAATACAGTGTCTGTCCCCACCGGGAACTGTAATCACAACTCGCTTTGCAGTGATGAGGCGACCACTATGCCATTCGAGCAGACATTTTTTTTTCCTTTTCTCATCAAAATGACCACACTCCGCCTGATAGTAAGCAGTCGTGTGATCTAAGAGCAGTGGCCTCAACACCGTCCTCATAGCAGCCGAGGCGATGTTGAGGTCTCTAATTTAACGGCCTGAGAAGGTTCTTTTTCACGCCCCGCTTAAAGGACCCAGGATTGAAGGCCTAAGAAAACACGTGTCTTGGCAGAGAATTCCATGCCTTGATCGTTCGGCAGAGGTATGAGGATCCAAACTTGTTGGTACGCGTTCGACTCTACCGTGTAAAGATGGCATCTGAGCCCAGCACGCGTTGTTCTGGATAGGAAAGGGGAGGGCGGGATTAGGAGGAACAACTCTTCAGAGCACTCCCCGTGGTATATTCTGTAGAAACATAATAACATATTTCGAGGATATATACACATCCTAACTAATATTATAAATGTGAATGTAATTTTGTTTGTTTATTTGCTTGTTAAAATTTCGCACACACGTTGTCAGGGGTACACAAAAGGTCATAAGGTATCTTTCATCCAGAAAAAAGCACTGGTCTCATGGTACAGAAATTTATTGACATAACTTACACTAACGCGAGCGAAACCGCGGGCAAAATCTATTGATTCTATAAATTGACATTATTTACTTCAAAGCAATTAGCTCCGTGCAAACAATTATAGTAATTCCAAGGTATAATGTTCAATGTTTCCGCTTGTAACGTTCGCCGTGAACCAAAGAGAATCTGTTTAATGAACGAATTAATAATTCAATTTCAAGCTAATTAACTTTCGATTCGTGCTAATGCTTCCAATAATCCAGGGTCTCGTTTACTTTGTTCCTCAGCTCTATGGAAAAGAAAATTTAATTATGTCCTCACCTTTGACTTATGTCTGTATTTTTATACTTTTTGGACCGACGACCTGGTAAGGGTCGCGGGAAGCGGTTGGATGCGGGTGGCCCAAGACCGGTCTGTGTGGAAAACCGAAGGGGGAGGCCTATGTCCAGCAGTGGACGTCTTTCGGCTGAGATGATGACACATTTAAAGTCAAAGCTATTGGTCATATACTACAATCATGACATGCTACACAATAATGGGTGACATAAAGCTATTAAGTGATAACCATTGGATCACTTTATCATTACGCTTATTGAACTGACCACACAGATATTACATCTGTGTGGTCATACAAAATGATAAGGTATTTTTTTATCATCGTGATTAATGTTTCATTATTGTCTCTAATATGTAGCAACTCCAAATGATGGTGTCGATGCTTAGTGTCACCTCTCTGCTTTCATTATTACGTTGGATCGATTTTATGTGTGCCCAAAAATTTTCATTCATTTCATTATCTGGTGATAGGACAAGAATTTTGCTAAGAGCATAGTTTCAGGCTAAATATAGCCATTAAAAATTGTCTGATAACAAAACTCCGGCGAAATTCTCTGTATAAGGACAATCTGTCTGTCATCCCAGATATAGCTGGGGTAATACTGTGGATGCTTCAACCCAATGACTACGATATGTAGTGCCATTGCCACTGCACCGATTGTTGTGCGTTTCATCAACAAAATGTATGCGCTGAACCAATAGTTTTTCCTTGTCTGGGTGTTCTTTCTGTCCACTGTTTGAATATTTGTGACGTACCTCGCGACACAAAAGTTACTGGCCGTGGGAGATTAGACTTTTAAAAGCAAAAAAAATCGATAGGGCAGTAAGTAAGAAAAGGCAGTTTAAGAAAACAGCGCGCAAACATTTTGTTACAACTTTAGCGTTTGTAATAAAAATATATACTCGTATTTTATGTTATTTATGTCAGAAGAAAGGAAAATAATATGTTGTGTACAGTATAGAAGCATTAAATACCAGTAATTTAAAAAAATGCCCATCTTTGGCTCACTGCCCTCTCGGTTACCATGGCAGCACGATACTCCATGTCTCCAATTAGCTCAGAGATCTAAAGTGGATAAATAACGAGGTAAAATTGCCAAACTACAAAGATCGAAAATTGTATTAGAGTCCTCCAGATAATCATCTCAAATTCACTAAGCTTTACCGACACATTCTTTAATCATGTAATTAAAATAAACTGTAAAAGCTTTTGAAATAAACATCACAATGAAGTCATTGAACAAGATAAATACGGTGGAGTAACAGCTATTACTGAAGCGATGATTCATCGGCCTTCAACCGAACAGCCGTGACGGACCAGCCGCCGAACGAGGTATAAGATTACAGCGAACAACCGGAGTAATTAATATGTTCAGTATATACGAGATGTCATAAAATTATATCTAGGCAATAGAGTAGTTGTCTTTGTTTGATTTTGAACATCATCAAAAATTAAAACATAGCTCTTTGTGCATATAGTATGAAAATTGATTGCAAATTAAAGGAACTGATAGCTTATTTTGCAATAAATTGTCAGCCTCCATGGCGTAGTGGTTAGTGTAACCGACTGCCACGCCTGAGGTCGCGGGTTCGATTCCCGCACATGTCAAACATTTGTGTGCATGAACATGGATGTTTGTCTTGGTCTGGGTGTTTCTATGTATAATAGGTATGAATTTACAAAAAAAAAAGTATATATGTATGTTTATCCATTGTCTAGTACCCCTATGGGTACAATACAATACAAGCTCTGCTTAGTTTGGGCTAGATGGTGTTGTGTGTATGTGATAGAATATTATTATTATTATTATTCATAATATCTTAAATTTGAATACAGATGTCTGAGGTGTAGTGGGGATATCTCGCTATCTCCCTCAGACAACTGCATCTAAATAGTGGTTTCATCACAGTTTGTATCGTGAATTATTTTTTTGTCATTTAACAATTACTCTCATACCAGAGGTAAAACATAAAATGTACTTTAATTTCTTTTTATTTCTAAATACATTTTTAAATCCTTCTGTGTTTTAGAATTTAAATAATGCATTTACAAACATATAAAAACATATATTAAACATATATTTATGTAAATAAAAATCTCGTATCACGGTGTTTGAAGTCGCAATCCTCCGGAACGGCTCGACCGATTTTATGAAATTTTGACTTATATTAGGTAGGTATGAGAATAGGTCGTAAAATATATTTCATACCGCTACGTGATTAGGGTAGGTATCGAATGAATTTATATAGCAGAACAACGTTTGCCGGATCAGCTAGTAATCACTATAAAAATAAGTCAACTATACAATGCGGTTATTTAAAATAATATTTAAGAAATAACCTAGATAAAAAGGAGAAAATAATTGAAGAAAACTACCGGATAAAGCACATGGTAAAATAAAAACGTACTACAAAGTACTCCGTGTAAAAATAAGAAAAAAAACTATTTAAAAAGTAAATTTCTTTTGTCAATTTTGCCAAATGGGACCCAGTTCAGCCTCTGCCAAGCTAAAAAGCCTGGCACTGGTTTTTAACTTAATCCCTTTGGTGACAGCACATGTGCTAACATCTGGCAATAAAATAAAATAAAATCTGATAATAAGTAATTATAAAACACAAATATGAGTTTGTTTGTTTATTACGTTTTCACACCTTAACTACTCGACCGATCATCATAAAATTGTGCATACACGTTGTAATTGGGAATACCCAATTAAACCCCGATCAAAGGTTTCATGATTTGCAGCATGATGCTGGTATAAACAAACAGACATAATTTCGGATTTAAAAACTCTTAATAAGTTAGTCGAAATTATCTATTTCTTATAGGTACTTAAAGACTATTTCGTTCATAATTAGACAGTTCTGCAGCAGTCCTCTGAACAGTTTTACAGAAGTACCTATAGATATTTTATCCTAATTTTTTTTTTCTGGTGTTGGCCACGCATCTAGGTCTTCCGCTTATCTCCTACGCCTTAAACAAAATAAACAGCTGATACGATCGGTGTTTTTGAACGATCATAGAAAATCGCTGACCCTCATTAAATGGTTAGTTAATCTATTATTTACATAAATACCTAACATCTACTAACAAACGGGGGGACCGCATTTAAATCAAGGTTCAATAGTTACAGTTAGTTTTGTCGTATTGATTGACAATTATCGCCTGTTCTGTGCCTCGGAGAGCACGTTAAGCCGTCGGTCCCGGTTGCCATGCACATCTATGGCAGTCGTTATTGGATGAGTGTCGAAACAAAAGATCCCACTGGGTCTAAGTGTCGCTGGTCTGCACTGACACCACATAAGATACGATACAGTTAGTTTATTTAAGGTAAACCTTTATGGATATATGTTCTTTTATTATTATTATGGCAGCTAACACCCATGCATGCACCTATATATGATAGCAAGTTATTTTTAAGCCTGTTTCGTCCCAATACTGGGCCAAAGACCTCCCCACTCTCTTTCCATATCTCTCCATTCAGAGTCGTTAATAACATATTTTCTTTCTTTATACATACATACATAAATTTACGCCTGATTCCCAGAGGGGTAGGCAAAGACTACGGATCTCCATTTACTACGATTCTGACACACTTCTCTGGCTTCATCCACTTTCATCACATTCCTCATACACGCTGGACGGTTTAAGGTGCTCTACCTGGCCTTTGTCCAGAACGTCTCCGATCTGATTGAGAAACATTCGCCTAGGTCCTCTCCTTGCGACTGTTCCAATCACACTAGCCTTATAAACTTTCTTAGTCAGTATTTTCTCGTCTATTTCTTCTACATGCCTAAACCATCTTAACATACCCTTTTCTATTCTTGTCACTATATCCACTTTCATGCTACATCTCTCTCTAATCACACTATCCTTTATCCTCTTTCTTTATAATACACTCGTATTAGCTAAACCCAGCCACGCTTAGCTGTGGCGCAGTCAGATATTTTTATTTACCGTTCCCGTGGTATTTTCAGAATAAAATTATATGCATACACTTTTATATAGAAATGCATCGTTGTGTAAAGATTTCAAGTCAATCCGTCGGCTACTTATCGAGAACTGTGGACACAAACATACGAATGCTGATTTTTGTACATTACTAGCTGACCCGACACTTCTTGTCATGTCAATCTATACAAAAATACATTTCACGTAAAGAAATTCAATATCAAAACGTTAATCAATTTTCCTTCATATTTTTTTTATACCACTAACTTGGCAAGCTGGCATACGGCCCACCTAATGCTAAGTGGTCACCGTAGCCTATAGACGCCTGCAACACCAGAGACATCACACGACCCTTTAGGAATAAAAGGAAGTGGGAAGGAGAAGGAGGAGGAGAAGGAGAAGAGAGAAAGAGGGTGATTGGGCCTCCGGCACTCTCACTCACCGAACGAAACACAACAATAGGAATACTGATATTTTACGTCGATATTCTGTGAGAGGGTAGTCCTTTCCCGGTCGAGCCGGCCGGCTTCATGCTGAAATCAGCGAGGCTCTACTAAATACCTACTATGATTATGTAGGTGCCAGGAACATCGTCATTAAACAGACAGGGTATATTATTACAATGGGTGCGACCACGGTTCTACCTAGACCATTTTTGTACCTATGCATTTCTGGATTTCTATCTGAATTATTTTCTTATTTCGTCCTTTTTAGACCCGTTTTTTTTACTTAGTAGGTATTATATATACGTTATAGTTTCTTAAACGTTTTTTTTTATTTATATAGTAGAAAATTATTTAACAGGAATTCCATGGTTAAAGACCTAATTTCACTCTATATTTTGTTATATTAATAATTTTGTCGGAATTCTACCGTATTTCTTATTTTTTTTAAACATTTCTGCTTTTTGCTCTCTTTCTCCAGATAAACCTATATTTAACTAGGCCAAATCACACACTTTTACTATACCATCACAATTTTTTTATTATACGCAGTTTTCTCTTAACGTAATAATACTTCCGTAGAATAATATTTCAAAATAAAATCACGAATTATTTTCACCATTCACAAAGTTCATTGACAGCAAAAAGTATTTTGTCCACAGAGCTCATATTAAATTATATTATACGCACATTTTTCACACGGCCCTGAAGCTAAATAAATCGGTCATAGCCCAAACTCCTACATTCAGTATTGGGTCATATGTGTGAGTTATTTTTGTGCCCTACCAGCTGTACGTACCACGATAAAACAAAGCTAATCCTTCGGATTGATTACAGACATTTAACATTGTTAGGTGCCAACGGAGCCCTATTACTAAACCTACGTCGTATGTCTGTCCGTATGCCCTACCTTTTCTTCTTTATAGGTAACTTATCCTACTGAGTGACAGCGGCACACCAGCGTTAGCAAATGAGGAGGATGAAGCTAAGAAGTAAACGTAAGAGGTAAACGGGTAATATTGAAACGTAATTATGTTGCTACAATGTTTTTTACAGTAGCCCGGCCAGCTTAAAACATCTGAATACATCGACCATTCTAAACATCATTCTTTGGATAGACATAATTATTGTATGTATGTGCGTATTCTTCGTATTTAATATTGATGTGTAGTTGTTGTCGGCTAGTATATTACAGCCACACATTACAGTCTAAATAATGGCCGTTTAAAACCCTCTTTAAGATCTAGAAATAAATATTGTATCGTGGGAGACATTATAAACATTGAAACAAATTATACATAGAGCACACCCAGACTCGGAGTAACGATTTCTGTACCGCTTAAACTATTATAAGTATTGCATGAACCGTGATAGGTAGCCAGCTCGAATATGCGGTTAGATGCAGGCGGCCCAGTGTCAGGCTGTGTTCAAAGCCTTAGGGAAGGACTATGTCCAGCAGTGGACGTCTTTCGGCTGAGATAATAATACATATATGCTTTAAACTTAGAATGATTGTAGTGTAAACTCCAAAGTCAAACATTTAAATCCGACTAAAGTCTGTTAGCCCCGCGGTAAATAAGAGATAAGTAAGTACCTAACCTAACGTTTACATTAATCCATACCAAGATGTTTGTTCCCATCACATGGACTTACAGTCGTCAATTTATTTGGCATTTTGATCTCCATTCTTGAATATGTCTGAAGTATGCCAGGTTGGCGCTCGGCCAGCATTGTGGCCTATGCTCAAATCCTTCTCATTATGAGTGTAATATCGTGCCCAGCAATGCGATAGTTCATAAACAAGAGTGCTTATTTGTGATATTAAAATATAAATATTACATACATATATTTTAATATCAAATCTATAGGTATATACTACACATACGTCAAGAGAAATGTTTAAATCCATTTTCAAACGTATTATGCAACACGGAGGAGTGGGTATATATCAGATGTGGTGTAATATAATAGTATCAGCCCTGTATTAAATTGTCCCACTGCTGGGCACGGGCCTCTTCTCAGTGTGAGAAGGGTTTAGGCCATAGTCCACCACGCTGGCCCGGTGCGGGTTGGCAGACTTCACATATCTTTGAGAACATTATGACGAACTCCCAGACATGCAGGTATCCTCACGATATTTTCTTTGACCATTAAAGCAAGCGATAATTAACTATTTAATACGCACATAACTACAAAAAGTCAGACATGCGCGCCTTGGGATCGAACTCGAAATCTCTGCGTGGCAGTCCAACGGTTTCCCAGTAGGCTATCGCTGCTATGTGGCTATCGCTGTAGTGTATATTAATTTAAGCAAGCATAATAAAGGAATACTCTTTTACCCTGAAGAATTAATAGACCCATCAAACATAAACGCCAAAGTTTCGTGCCCATAGTAAAACTCTACCATAAAGTCATCCGCTCAAAAAAGAAACGTCACTTTGAAAGAAAGAAATCATAAGATATTTCATGGTAGGTATATCCATGTATCATATGTGGAGGCCAGTCAGACCGGGTGTTTAGACAGTGCAGACCGGCGACACTTCGACCCAGTGGGATCTTTTGTGTCGACACTCTCCCAATAACGACTGCCATAGATGTTCATGGCAGCCGGGACCGATGGCTTAACGTGCTCTCCGAGGCACGGAGCAGGCGATTATGTCAATCAATAGGCACATAATTTCGAAAAGTCATATAACTTCCGAAAGTCAGAGGTGCGCGACGTGGGTTCGAACCCGAGATCCTCTGCATTGCAGTCTGTTGATCTCCACACTGAGCTATCGCTGCTCTTTAGGTGTATCTATACTAATATTATAAAGAGGAAAGATTTGATCATTCTTTTATTATTAAAAACCTATTTTATCGAGAATATAGGCTATGTAGCCTATGTTGATTCTCGATAAAGTGTTATATTACATCACGGCAACGGAGCAGTAATCATTAGTGTGAGTGAAACCGCGATGGACAACAGTTATATTATAGTGTCTGTCCGTATTCGTTGTTTTAATTCACCGTTTTTTTTTTTGTATAATAGCTTGTATATAGGCTATGTACATGAAAAAACAAACCATAGAATTCGAATGGGCCATTCAAAAAATATTGATGAAATAATAATATATTCTGTTCTATCACATAGGTACACACCATCTAGCCCAAACTAAGCAGAGCTTGTACTATGGGTACTAGACAATGGATAAACATACATAAATACTTTTTTCTTATAAATACATACATATTATACATAGAAACACCCAGACCAAGACGAACGTGTTCATGCACACAAATGTTTGACTTGTGCGGGAATCGAACCCGCGACCTCAGGTGTGGCAGTCGGTTACACTAACCACTACGCCATCGAGGCCGAGAAAATAAAATAAATATTTAGTATAAAAACCACAACGTTACCAAATTTCTTCATACAAAGCCGCAACCACATATTTAATACCCTATTTCGTTTGTCTTAAAGTTTCTGATCGATTTCTCATAGTAGGTTCACGGAGCAAGTATCTGTAACATATCTACCTTATATTTAAAGTAATCAAGTTTTTCTTTAAAAAAGAAAAATGTAACTCCGGCACTATGAATTATTCCTGTATCGCTGGGAACTTTACAAACATTCAAACAACGGACACAAAGAACATCAAGACTCGGAACAACCATTTGTAGACCGCACAAATTATTGTCCAGTGTGGGATTTGAACCCACAACACACAGCGCAGTGGCAGAGGTAAGACGATCACTTAAACCACTACGCCATCCGTGCAGACATTATAACAGGGCCCTTGCTCCTGCTATTACGTGAAGACTGGCGCACAGTTCCCGGGCACATTCCTTCGTCGGTATCGTGTTACCGCGCGTCACAAGTATTCCGCGCGCGTATTTTCATAACCTGCGCTCTATTTATGTTTCGCTCAACGTACCATATTGTTTTAACAGCTACGTTTGTAGTATAATTCAATGAGTTTATTAGCATTTACGTTTTCGAACTTGTAACTTTGAACTTTACATTTTTGACTACTTCGCTGGTTCAATGTCATAAGTGTGCACTTATAAGTCCACACTTATGACATTGAACCAGCGAAGTAGTCAAAAATGTAAAGTTCAAAGTTACAAGTAAAGGTCCACACCTACTGTGATCGTGGTTTGCGTATCGTAGTTACGCCACGGCTTTTCCCGATCACTATGACTTGTCTTTCTGCATACGAAGTTTAAAGAGTACTATTATGATGGTAGGCAAAACCATGGCTATATAAACTTCTGAATCCAAGGTCCAGCGATAACTAATTGCCTTGTGTCCGTTGTTTAAATATTTGTGAAGTCTTTCGCGACACAGGATTCATGCTTGCTTTATTTATAATTGGTACATCATCTGCCATTACAAGTAATAAAAAGATAATATTTTACTTTGATAGGGAATTCTTACTAAGATTAATAGGGGATAGAACCCAGTCGATACAACATACACTTGTCACTCGTCACATTGAGGAGGCTTGATATGTGATTTCAAGACAAGTATTTTTCAAGTGTAACCTACAAGATTTGTGGAAACATTAACGACGGGGCAGGTGAAACTAAAAAAATACGCAGGCTACATTGTATGAAAGAAAACTAAGGCGTATCAATAATATTCTTAAACATTATAATTATGTTTAGTCTGCGCTACGCTGTCTAAGAAAATGGTTAATGATAATACATGCCTTTCTCTACACCTCACGTGTGTTTGGTAAAACATTACGTATAACGGTACAGATGCAAACAAACCAATTATTGCTTTTTGAAGTTTCCTGATATAATGGACTTCTTCTTCTTCTTTTCGTGTGGTTAGTGGCCAACCTGTTGTCAAGAGTTGTTCAAGCCACCCATAGGCCTCTGACATGGCTTAACGACTGCTGTCAATTTGGCAACAACCGCGACCGACTTTTTACGTACCCTCCGAAGCACGGATTAGATGAAATACCACTAAGCGGTCACCCATCTATAGACTGACCGCATGCAACGTTGCTTAACCTCGCTAAACGTTTACCGATCAGTGAGTGCAACTGGCTATGAGCGCCTAATATAATAGACTAATGTACATGAAGTGCCACAAAATAAAAGAGAGATTGGAAAATATCGCAATAGCCGCAACCAACCTTTCAGACAATCCAACTAAGAAGAATAAAAATATAACAGGTTAAGTGGCAGAGCCTACCGTTACTCGATGAAGGAAGTACTGTCCTACATTGTTCCCTACTATTTATCTAGACGGACCTGAGGTGATATGAGTAACCAAATATCCCTTTGCGCCAGTCACTTACGGGCATTAGCCCAATTATGAGTCTAAGTACGGATAACACACATCCAACCAACTAACTTATCTTATCTGGGGGCCAGTCAGTGCAGACCGGCGACACTTCCACCCAGTGGGCTCTTTTGTGTCGACACTCTCCCAATAACGACTGCCATAGATGTTCTTGGCAGCCGGGACCGACGGCTTAACGTACTCTCCGAGGCACGGAGCAGGCGATAATTGTCAATCAATAAGCTCATAATTTCGAAAAGTCATATAACTTCCGAAAGTCAGAGGTGCGTGACGTGGGTTCGAACCCGAGACCCTCTGCATTGCAGTCTGTTGGTCTCCCCACTGAGCTATCGCTGCTCTCAACCAACTAACTTAATAGCCCACCATTATTTACCAATTGCCAACAAAAGTATTGCCTTTTTCTAGGTGAGAACGACTTCCGAAGACTATATTGTTTTCACTCCAACTCTAATTCCTTTGAAATTTATGAAACTTTAACATGCATAACTCTTCGGTGCTAGATATACAATCATTTTAAGCGCACATGGTCTTATAAAGCTAGCAGCGATAGCTCAGTGGGGAGACCAACAGACTGCAATGCAGAGGGTCTCGGGTTCGAACCCACGTCGCGCACCTCTGACTTTTGGAAGTTATATGACTTTTCGAAATTACGTGCGTATTGATTGACAATTATCGCCTGCTCCGTGCTTCGGAGAGCACGTTAAGCCGTCGGTCCCGGCTGCCATGAACATCTATGGCAGTCGTTATTGGGAAAGTCAGTACCCTCTAATATCCTGACAATGGTCTAGCCTAAGGGTATCGTTAGCCTTCGGGTTGCGGAGGTCAGGTGGCAGCCGCTCCGTGTAAAAACTGATATCCAGTCAAATCCGCTTAGACTAGAAAAGCCGACCCCAAGTGACTTGGGAATAATAAAGGCTAAGGGAGAAGAAGATGGTCTTATAAAACTATATTTTACGTAAAATCAAACGTTTCATTTATCATAAATAATTAAATTTGAGTATTAAATTAATAGATATGTACTTACAATAAGATAATACTAAATAAAATTAAATTAAAAAATCAAATTAACTTAAACTAAGCATTACTAACATTTCCACTAAATATTAATTTAGTAGAAACGTTTGAACCAAAGAGAGAGATCGTTATTACACGTATTATTTTACAAAACGTATTTTTGCAAGCTTTTGAAATGCATGCTCTTATTTTTACTTTTATAAATATGTTTACCCATAAATTTTCCAAAGAGAAGTTGACGTGACGTTAATAAGTTACCATGGAGTCTATAATAAGATATTTTGTCATCTACGTAATACGATTCTTGTAAACAGTTTCAAGACAAGCTCAATTAATCGTAAAAAGCATCCTGCTTCGTTTTATATATTTTATTAAAAGACGCAATGCAGTATGCATCGGCATTCTTTGTTGATTGTAATTATTTTTAATTTATTATAACCAATAATCGTGGTTCTGCAAACCGAACAACAATTTCAGTGCCATTTGGCATGCACTGATTTTTCTACAGACATCCTGCAGACGATGCAACGCTTGAATTACAAATAGCAACACGAATGCTTGTATCGTACCTACAAACAATCCAGTCACCACCAGACAATGGCGTGCAATACTCAAAATTGTTGCACGTAATCCATTGCGCCGTATTTACAACGAAACTATTTAGATAGTGCAAGAAAAACGCAATGGAATTTAGATAGCAACAATAATTCTTCGAGAACCGTATCTCTCGGTAAAAGCTGTTTCCGAATGCACTAGTACTGGAAAATTTCGACGCGTTGCCATAGTTTATTGCTATTACATTGCGAAAGAAGATATTTTTAATTCTGGAGTAATTTATGTCGTGTAAATATAACACTGACGCATTAACCCACAACCGTCTGAACACGTACAAAAACAATTCTTAAGTATCTCACATTCTAATTTTCAATATAAACTCAACGAACATGTTTTCTTTCTTTTTTATGGATAACTAGCATTGAGTTACACAATACTAATATTCTTTTTAAACCAAGCAAACAACAGTGGGTATGCAATCAATATTGCGGTTACAATTTTGTTTTACCTACATTGGTTTATCTTAAGAATTAAGTTAGATCGACATTTATATATTCGTGATTTATATTCGACAGTAATACAACGGCAATAAAAATAATATATAGTATTCCTGCTGATTGACGAATAGTGCCCAAGCGCAGCCAATAATGTCAGTTGATCATTTTATTTATTTGTTATATTAGCCCGCCCCGACTTCGCCCGGATTAATTCTTATTATATACCTGTATTCTGTTTTCTCTGAAATTTACCTATGAAACAGTGATAAAATTAAATAAGTAGATACTTTGGTTCCGGATATTAACGTCCACATACACAAAACTCTATTTCATAAATGTTTGAATTCTACCTATTGCATAGTTTGATCAACTAGGACCGCAGGAACAACGGCTTTACATGCTTTCCAAGGTGCAACACCGCCAACTTCCTTTCCCGAGCTGCTATTAAGAATTTCTTGACAGGTAGGTAAACACAATTACTTTGAGTTGGCTCGACCCGAGAATCGCAGCCGAGACTTTATGCATAGCAATTAGAGAGGAAGAAAGAAACGAAATATTCAATATTAGATGCTAAAAATATAAAAAATAAACACTCTAGTTTTAACAAGAACATGTCATTAGAACTAATTACGCGAAAGTTGAGTAAAAAATAACTGTAGTTTTACTAATGGAATATTTATTTTAGATATTTTTGTCGTTTCCACTCTAATTATAAGTGACTAGTTAACAACTAAATTTAAATATCTTGTGCCAAAATAGCGAAGTGTAACGCAGCTATTTGGCAAACAATACTTACCCAATAATAAACTGAAACAACAGAACGGAAGATAAACTATGTGGCATTATTGATAAAATATTCGAATGTTCAAATATTCGAATAATATAAATCGAATCAAAAATAACGAATTATATTATTACTTGTTTAATTGATTATGTATAATCAATGCGTAAACTAATTTATAAACTTGACTATCGAATAGAATACTGACATTAATTAGGAGAAGATAGATGATGGCGACGCACTAAGCTGCGTGATAATACTATTAAACTTAATGTAAATAATAAGATAATTTCAAATAACTTGCAAGTAGCTGAAACATTTAATAACTACTTTGCAAAGATACCTGTTAATACAATTAGTTCCTTAAGATTTTGCCCACTTAAAGCAGAATCTTTGGTTAGAGATAGCGTGGTGGAGTGTAAAATCCTGTTTAGTTTTAAAGATGTACATCCGCATGACATAATAACAGTATTTAAGTCACTTAATTTAAAAAAAAAAACAGCTGATTTGTGGGGTATTTCTGTGAAATTAGTAACAAGTATTATTGATAATATAGCGCCACACTTAGCCGCAATATTCAACGGATGCATTGATATAGGCATTTTTCCAAATTTAATGAAATGTAGCAAAATAATGCCATTCTTCAAAAATGGATGCAAAAGTGATCCATATAATTTAAGACCGATTTCTATATTACCTGCTATAAGTAAAATATGGGAGAAAATTATATTACAGCAATTAGAGAGCCACTTTAACGTAAACAATTTATTTCATACACAACAATATGGTTTTAGAAAGGGTCGATATACAATAGATGAAGGAGTTACACTTTTAAAAATATTTTTGCTGCTTGGGAAAATTCGCAAGATGCCATTGGCGTATTCTGTAATTTCTCAAAAGCCTTTGACTGTGTTGAACATCAAACGTTATTGCGAAAGCTCAGGCATTATGGAATTCGAAATACTACACTCAACCTCGTTGGTTGTTACCTAAGCGATAGACTACAACACGTTGAAATCAACGGAAGTAGATCTTCTGGATTACCAGTCGCAATGGGCGTGCCACAGGGCTCAATTTTAGGACCCTTTCTGTTTCTAGCGTACGCGAATGATTTGCCGTTCTTCGTACAGAAGTTGTGCGTCATTATATTATTTGCTGAAGACACATCACTTATTTTTAAAGTAGACCGTAAGGCATCAAATTTACAGGGTGTTAATTCTTCACTCGCGCAAGTCCTGGACTGGTTCACGGCGAATAATTTACTACTCAATTCTAAGAAAACAAAATGTATTAAGTTTACATTGCCTAATGTAAAGAGCCCTAGCACAAACGTTAATTTAAATGATGAAACAGTACATTTGTACAATCCACAGTTTTCTTAGGCATAACTTTAGATGATAAAGTTCAGTAGGATGCTCAAATATCGTGTCTTGCAGGGAGACTTAGTTCAGCCGCATTCGCGGTTAGGAAAGTAAGACAGCTTACTGATGTAGATACTGCGAGACTAGTATATTTTAGTCATTTTCACAGCGTCATGTATGTCCTATGGCACACTGTTGTGGGGTAAGGCAGCTGATATTGAAACAATTTTCATTGTTCAAAAGCATGCAGTACGTAGCATTTATAATTTAGGCCCACGAGTTTCCCTGATAGAGTATTTTAAAGAAATTGGTATACTTACCGTTGCGTCGCAATATATATTTACGACTATTATGTTTGTTAAACATAATATTCACTTATATAATAAGAATAGTGATATTCACAACTTAAACACTAGAAATAAGCATAAGTTAGTAGGTCCATATCATCGTTTACATAAAGTTCACAATTCATTTGCGGGACTCAGTATATGCTTCTTTAATAAACTACCGATTGATATAATAAATTTACCTTTACTCAAATTTAAAAGTGCTGTTAAAAGTCAGCTTATCCAAAAGGGCTATTATTCAATAAATGATTACTTAAATGATAAAAACTCATGGAACTAGTTGCCTGTTTGATACAGGGTTCAAAACATTTATGTATTATATAAGTCAATTTAGTTATGTGAAGTATCTTTCTTTTCTTTTAAACAAACGTTATAAGTATCAACGTAAATTTTGTTTTAGGTACATTTAGTCACGAACAACCTTTTCATGTCACAAAGTGTAAGTGTCTGCGTCCTCATGCCATACTACTGTCTATTACAAATGGCTACCTACTGATAAATATTATTTACAACCTCAAATGCTTCTTACATAATATTATTAACTTTTTGTTTATTTTTAGATTTTAGTTTTATATGGACAGTGACATATGGCATAATGACTGCAACACCTGGTACATAAATGAGTTGTAAAATACTGAAATTATAATTTGATGGCGATTTAAAAGAGTGGTCTTGAGTTTCTTGCAGCTATCTTCTCATAGGCTCAACCTTTTGCCTGAACCTTGCAACTAACATAAATGTAAATTCAGTAAATGTAATAAACTCACTAACCCCTTTGACGTTCATAAGTGTTACTTTGTGACCTAAGTGAATAAATTATTTTTGACTTTGAATAAATAACAACAAACAAATGCACCAATAAGATCAGTCACAACAAGCGAAATCATATGGTCATAATGTGTCTTGATACGAATATTCGATTTAGAAACGAATAATAATCAGTCACAATAAGACGTTCATAATACGAATGCTAATTTTTGAATCGTTCGATATTTGCATTCAAATTTCCGTGCTGTAAAAATCGCACATCTAAGATGATCCCACAACTTTTTTAGAATAGCGTAGCTGTTGTACCCTCTCCTGTCCTCTAACACAGAGAGTACAATAAAATCACTGAAAACATTAAAACATCCCACATTTATACAACAATTGTAATAAATAAAGTACTTTTTTATCCATCCACGACAGTACGTAATTGGTTGGTGAGAAATTTATCGCTGCTAACGTGCCGATATTGAAACAACACTAGATTAATGAGTTTAATCTTGCTACAACCGAAATTACAAATGTCACTGAAAAAACAAAAGTGGATCGAATTATGGAAACTGTTTAAGTTGACCTTTTTGCTGTAATTGATGGCCAGGATTATTGGAAAGCTTAAAGATGACGCAATAAAAAACAAAAGTGTTGTTTAGAACATTAGTTGGTCGTAGATCAACGAATACGAACGCCTGGAAATATTGCCATTACTATTGGTATGTAGTGCTCCATTAATGTTGTTATTTCTCACAAGTTACTCAATAATTTATGTGTCATCATAACACATAATATAATTGTCTAATTTTACATAAACATTGGAACCGTTCAAACACACTGCCGCTCTTTCGAAATATCCTGAATGTCTGTATTTTGTGATCTTTGGGGGTTCAACGATGCTGAAGCAAGTACACCATTTTACTAGATAATGTGTAGGAAAAATGTGGTTGTTTGAGATGTTAGGGCTACAAAATGCCCGCTTATCCTCCTGATTGTAAAGTGATTAAGAAAATGCCTATTCATTTATCGTAGATCATCCTTTAGACATCCGAGTACAAGCACGTACCTTCATTAGGCACGACTATAATTAAAAATTATTACGATATTAGTCGTCACTAGCCCTAAACACTTATTATTACCTATTGAAACACAGGACATGTTTATTGGACGGAGGTGTTTCGCGTTGATGATATGTAAGTGAAAGACGAAAACAGATCATAATTATATTGACTACATGGATGGCGTAGTGATCTAAGAAAGCGCCTCGCCATTGGCAAAATTTATATGTGAGTCACAAATAATTTTACCGAGTCTGGCAATTCTAAATGTCCATTGATTGCTTATTCGAAGAGTCCTCCGCGATACAGGCTTTATTCCTAGAGCTGGAATCTCTTTTTAGAAAAAAAGAATATGCTTCGACAGGGATCCTTTCATTTAGCATAATGTTTTTTTTTAAATAATATACTTTGGCATAATTACTATATTGGCACTTGAGCCACCCCAAGCGGCCAATTATGATAATATACAATTCAATTTTACGATTATGCTTAAAAAAATTATGCGTTCATGCTGTTATGCGTTAATATAATTAGGACAAACAACAGTATGCCATTTTATATTTTCTTAAAATTTTATACATATGCATGAGAAACCGCATCCACACACACGTCTCTACAGAAAGCAATCTCAGAACCGCTAGCAATCAACTAGTTCTATGCAATAACAGAAAATACTAAATTTTCATATTCACTTTAGACAATCTGTAATATAAACCACTTTGAAATATGAAAAGTACAGATGTAAATATTAATTAAACTGTCACTCAATATTAACAGCGACATACAACTATGTTATTAAGTATTCTGACAAAGACGGCGGCCATGACACACAAAAATTATCGCACATAAAAAGTGTAACTAATTTGTTACTGCCATGGCTATTTAATATAATATTTTACTCCAAGAATAGCATGAGATTATTTGCGATGTCTATCTTCTAAATACATATTTGAAATGATGACTGATATGTTGCAATCCAATTCACTGGGTCTAGAGACTTGAAATATTGCACACAGATTCCTTATACAACATAGGCGCGTACCAAGAAAAGACTCTTTTTGTAATTATATTCCTAACAGAATGAATAAGTGATTCAATGCTTAATAATTATATATAATATTATCTATCAAGGCACTACCAAAACTCAACAGTTTAAGCTGTGCCTTAATATATAAATTTCTAGAAGCTTGAAATTTTGTATAAAGCTACCTGTGCACCTGTCATTCACTATAAAATTATTTTTAAATATTTCCCCTACAGAGATAAAACCGTTTACTACATAACTGAATTTCACACACTGCCGAGGGCAGCAGCTATACATATATAATTTCAAAAGAATTCAATTTCCATTTTTTGCAAAATCTCAAAATACTACATTTCGGCGTAAAGTTCGATAAATCGGCTTGAATTTTTTACACAGCGTTGGAATTCTATTTTATTTCGTCGTTTCCACAGGTACCTAGAAAAAATTAAAAATATCTGTCTGAGCCATAGCAAAGCATGAAAAGGCTTAGCCAGTATTATTATAATATATTAGCTATCCCTGCGTCATCATACTACTATGATTAATAATGGGACTGCTGTACATAAAGTCTCTAATACTATTCCCAGGCAAATTGTAATTGCATTTTTCCGTAAAGAAATTCTCAGTAGCAGCCTAGAGTCGGAACAGTGCCTAGTAGATAGCAATAGCTCGCTACCTTTTACATGAGAATTAAGACCACAGCTGGAGAAATATGAGTGCAATTATACACCTCTTACAGCTTCAAGCATGAGTCTTGAGACATACTTGAGAATTATTGAAAACAATAGTCAGATTGAAATATCCATAATAACATGATTAATGCTAAATTAACTCTGTTTATCGATTACACTTTGAAGGCTTCAGTCGGTTCACCACAGAACCGATTTTGATAAAATTGTCAAAAAGACAGAATGTATCCTGGCGCCTTTTTTTGTTTTGTTTTGTTAGTTGTTAGCCTTAGATGACCTTGACGACTTTACGCGGACTATGGGTGAGCGCAGAAGTCTCCCAACTCGTAGCACAGAAGGCTCCCAACCCGTAATATCCTGGCGAGAGACATAAGCTTTATCCGTTTATGTATTCACGCAGGTGAAGCCGCGATCAAAATCTAGTTATACCATAAAACAAAGTATTTACACGAAAGTAACGTCAATATTTTTCCAGCGCCATTATAGTCGTGTGTACGGCGCAACATATTCTTTGCACGGGTAACACACGGTGCAAAGTGTCGATTATGGAGGCTTGCCAAACGACACAATTTGGCAGCCGGCGCTACAAATCTATCAGTAGCGGCGCGGCGCAATCGTTACGAGGACTATCCACTGATTAACTTGGAAGGAACCGCGACGCTTGTTTGTTTGTACCGGTAAAATCAGTAATGTTAAGATGCCTTTGTTATAATACGTTTGCCAAGATTAGGTCAAAAATGGCTATCAGCTGAAATTTATCTCACTAATATTAGCACTATGACGGTATAAGAAAACATCATGAGGAAATCTGCATGTCTGAGAGTTCTCCAGAATGTTCTCGAAGATATGTGAAGTCTGCCAACCCACACTGGGCCAGCGTGGTAGACTATACCTAAACTTTTTTACACTGAGAAGAGACCTGTGCCTGGCAGCGGTACAGTTAATTCTCTGGGCTGATAGTATTTTTATATTATAATTAGTATGAAAAAGAATATTCGAATATTTGAAAACTGTATGATTCGAAATCTGCATTCGAATGATGATTAATTCGTCACTGACTTTTATTCGAATTATTATCGATTATTCGGCACTTTTGATTTGATGATGGCACGATTGATATGGATCGTAGTGGTCGGTCGTGCTCGACGATGTTTAGTTTCACCTTAGTCGACACTAATAACTCTTTGTTTAGATTTTCCTTTTAATATACAAATGTCATGACTTATGCATAACCGAATTACGAGCTACAACGTAATCAAGTAATCATTCGACATCAAAGCCTTCGAAGGTTAGAAATAATTTTAAATATTTTGATTTGTTTGAAAAAACCTATACTTAATTAAATATATGGTGCGGCGTCAGCCAGGCACAGTTCGAAATTACTTTATTCTACTAAGAGTATTTTTTCAGATTCAGAAATCAAACCTGAAGCATCATGCAAAGCAGTCGCTTTCACTATCGCTGCGCCAACAATCTTATACTGGACGAAATTACCCGAGAATTATTACTTCCGTTGCCTAGCAATTTGCTCAATACTGAAAATTATATAATAAATGTATAAATACAAGCAAGCGTGGGCTAAACCCGTTCCCAGTGGACGTTCACCTTTACATTCATATTAGAGACATAAAACTTTCAGTAACAGTTATTTGTAACGATGTAATACGTTATAACGTTAATTTATAGTACTGTTTGTTATAAAATAACGTTGCTATATAACGAGTGAAGTAACATTTAACAATAGTAAAGTGTTAAATAAACATCTGGTTTTTATTTATTTGTATGGATAGCGCAGTGGTTTAAACGTAAGCCTGAGCACTGCGGAGTGTACCGATTCTTGTTGATTCAGCGCCCAAACGAGCCAACAAATTGTGTGATCAGATACAGATAGTTATTCCGAGATTAGATGTACTTTGTATCCGTTTCTTCAATGTTTTGAATCAAAAATCACCCACAACACAGAGATTATACTTAGATGCATTCTATACAAGAGTGCGTTTCTAAACATACATTTATTTACTTTTATGTATTAGTTTTGCCTTGCCTTTGTTGCGCTGCAGTAATTAATACGATTCCTATGCATGTTTTCTCGGGTTCGATTGTCCAATCGAAAATCGGGTAAATGGTCTTTCTATACATACACGTAGACAAAAATTGTATCTGTTAGGCATACTCTCCAGCTATTACGTCTTACTATAATTAACGAAATGTGGACATGTAATGGACCCCTGCCTACCCTTTCGGAGAAGACTAGATATAAGTGCTAACGGAAAAATCTGTAACCAATATAACCGCGTTTCTTCTCGTTCTTATATTTATGTTTATACACACAGTAGTGCTTTGCCTCGGGTAGGCAGTAATTAATGTAGGCAAAGTAGGTTATTTGCCAAGATTCTAAATAGCAGCATGCACTCAGGAACTGTATCCGATAGACAGCAAAACATTTAGCTGCTATCACGTGGGAAGTAAAACTAAAGTTAGCGAAGTATGGGTCTCTATCTGCCTATCCTCAGGGAAATATTGTTTATAGTAAAGTTAATTCATCTTATTCCTTTTTTATTCTTTAATTTGACTTGCATCTCATGAATCGTCAGGAATACACACATAAGATATACTAGTGCTATATTAACTATAATAAAATATGATGTTTTCTGGATAGCTATACCCGACCACGCTTCGCTGCTACTAAGTTTGTTATTCATTATAAGGGTTGTTATTTCCGTTTCTGTTAGCACTTCAGGATAAAAAGTATATTAAAACACTCTTATCAATCCATTTACGACTTTTCAAGACATGAGGACACAAACATGCGGATGCTAAATTTTTATATGAACTGATGGATTGTAGACCCGACAGATGTTGACCTGCCCGAATATTGGCTGGAAATTGGCAGCGCCGTGGACTGGGTAGGTGACTGGGTCCACTTGTGAATCTAAATCATCCAGGAACCCACTCAAGTACACAAAGAAAATGCTATCGAGTCGGAGGAGTTCATTACGACGTACAGAAGACTTATATACATATTTTTAGAAACCTAAAATGTTTTTGCATTGCTAGTCCGACTTTGGACTATCATGAAGACCGCTGTCACTGCCTAAGGCCCTGTTCCTGAATTCAAGAAGTCGTTTTAGAGGCGGACAGTTATATTTTATCTGGTTTTTCCTAGACTATGTGACAAAAATTATCTGTCCGTAGGTAAAACGACTCGTTTCTAGAATATAGTATGGCCTTAGAGACTGCAGTCGTTGGACAATGTATGTATGCAAGTTAGTAGTAGTTAACGAAAATATAGATTTGAAATGATTGCCAAGGTTATGTCGGTATATTATTATTAATGGACGCTCGTACAAAACGTTTGGCACACTAACGTACAAGGGTGTTATTATTATAATTTGTATTGTAAATGACTAATTCCGCAGACTTTAGTTATAACTATCAGCCTTATATCTATACTAATATTATAAGAAAGATAATATAAATAAGAGAAAAGATCTGATTTTTTATTTGTTTGTATGGTTTTAAATCAAAAACTACCCAACTGACTTTGAAAATTATTTTACCGGTAGAAAACTATATTATCACTGAGTGACATAGGCTACACATTAATTTTTTTTAAAGTTCTGTTACTAACGTAACCTGACCTACTTTTACAGAGCGAAGCCGCGGGCAAAAGCTAGTTATTTATATTATTGTATAATAAAAATGGTGAAATAGTCATCACACCACTGCCACCAAGTGTTGCGAGTTCAATCCAATCAATGATTGCTTGCAACGACATGGTTATCACTCCAAAAGGAAATAACATACATACATACATAGATTCACGCCTGTTTCCCAGAGGGGTAGGCAGAGACTACGGATTTCCATTTGCTACGATCCTGACACACTTCTCTGGCTTTATTCACTTTCATCACATTCCTCATACACGCCCGTCGGTTCAAGGTGCTCTTAACCTGGCCTTTGTCCAGAACGCCTCCGATCTGATCAAAAAACGTTCGCCTAGATCTTCCTCTTGCGACTGTTCCATTCACACTAGCCTTATAAACTTTCTTAGTCAGTCTTTCCTCGTCCATTCTTTCTACATGCCCAAACCAGCTTAACATACCCTTTTCTATTCTTGTCACTATATCCACTTTCATGCCGCATCTCTCTCTAATCACACTATTCCTTATTCTATCTTTCAGTCAGAAATAACGATGGGATGAAAGGAATGCAATTGGAGAAGTAGGCATGTGTGGCTTCGGAACTGTTACTCATCAGGCACCAATCCATAACAGTGATGCTATTCATATGTCCATGTCCTGTGATAGTGTAATACTTTAGGTGAGTCGGCTAACTTATCATCTTATTTATTTACTGTAGCTACCACATATGTACGTCGTAGGCACCACCTGTCCACTCAAAGTCTTCTGCCAGATGGTCATCTTAGCATATTTGAAGGAATAGAAAGAAGCACCAACATCCTAGCACATGATTAGGCCTCCGGCGCTCTCAATCACCGAACAATACGAAACAGTACGTATACTCCTTCTTCAAGTCAATGTTTTGAAAAACCCTAATACTCCCCCGATCGAGGTAGATCATGCTCAAATTAGCAAAGTTTTCGTAGGTTAGAGCTGATTTCATGGTGGGTCGGACCTACCCAAGTTTGAAAGCCGTTACTGTTCTAAGCACTTTCATCGATACTAATACATACAAATATTGTATTTTGTAAGTTTGGATGTAAGAGGTAATCTTTGGAACTACAAGTCCGATTAGAAAATTATTTTTTTATTATCTTGTCTGTTTATTGTGGAAGACTAAAGAATATATGATATCACGCTACGAGCCACGGGACGAAGCAGTAACTAAAAACATGGGAGAAGCCGTGGAGGACAGTTAGTCTATACCATTAGTTCCCAAAGTGGTCCAGGTGGACCCCCAGGGGTCCAAGGGAGACTCTACGTTGGCGTGACAAAAAAAATGGGGATCCACAATTCGAAAGCGAGGGTCCACGAAAATTTATTTGCTTTCGATAGCGAAGAACTACGCACATAATATTTTAAGAAGCTCAGCAACTTATATAGCGACGATATTCCATATTCGGTAAAAGTGGACTAAAAAAAAAGTAATGGTCAACCAGCCTAAAAAAATAATCAAATGTCATCTTGTAGAGATTTGATCAAATATAAATACGAATGCCAAGGTATATAGTGCAAATATAGCTGCAAAGGGTCCACCGGAACCTGCTAAATTTTGAAAGCGGTCTTTGAGAAAAAAGTCTGGTAACCTCTGGTCTATACTAATATTATAAAGAGGAAACATTCGTTTGTAATCAATAAACTCTTGAACTACTAAACCGATTTTTATAATTCTTTAACCATTTGAAAGCTACATTATTCAGATGAAGCATAGGCTATATAATATCACGCTACGAGCCACGGTAGCGGCGCAGTAATCAGAAACATGGGGGAAACTGCTTGAGCAGCTAGTCTAATTCTAATATTATAAATGCGAATGTGAGTTTGTTTATTTGTTTGTTGCGCTTTCACGCCTTAACTGCTTGACCGATTATCATAAAATTTCGCATACACGTTGTCAGTGGTACAAAAAAGGACATAGGGTACCTTTTTCTAGAAGAAAGTACTGTTAGTAACGTAACCTAACCTTCATTTACGTAAACGAAGGTACCGACAAAATCAAGTAGGTACTCTATAAATTTTGCTGCAGAACATAACTACCCGCACCTCATTGTACTAATTGACGTCAATACTTGTTCTTACGTCAATGAAACAGTACGATTGTGGGTATTGGTTTACGTAAACTATTGCTCATCCTGCGTAGCTACATCCAACATTCTAGAATGTTTTGTTCACAAGAGCATTACTTATCTTCTTTTAAGAGCATATTAACCTAGAAATACTGGTAAGTATTTCTATATGAAACTAAATGTGCCCGCAGTTTCACTTGCGTTTATGGTTAATGCGCCGCCCCCGTGGGTCGTAGCGGGATGTTATATAGCTTATAGCCATCCTCTATAAATGGGCTATCCAAAACTAAAATATTTTTTAATTCAAACCATTAGTTCCTGAGATTAACGCGTTCAACCAAACAAACAAACTCTAGATGAGAATTCTCCCCGTTGTTGCAACATGTTTCATTGATGATCCGCTACTATTGGTCGTAGCTTGATGTTATATAGCTTACAGTCTTCCTCGATAAATAGGCTAACCAACACAAACATTCTTTTTCATTTCGAACTCTACTAGTTCGAAATGAAAAAGAGAATTCCTGAGATTAGTGTGTTCAATCAAGGTTAGATAACCTTGAGGTGTTCACATCGTTTTCATCATTCACTCATGATTAGTTGTAAGGTTGATAATGAATATTTTACTAAATATAAACCTCGTTATTCCATGACTATGTTTTCTTTGTGCTCGTTGTTTGAAAGTTTGTAAAGTCCACATACAAGCATATTAATAGTGCCTTTAAAAAAGAAAAGAATATTCTATCAGTATAAGAATAATTAATCAGTCCGCATCAAGCCACGTTAGAAAGAGAGACTATCATTAAAAAACCTTTATATTTTTGTATCTATGTTATATTAGCAAAAAGATGTTTTAACTTTTGATTTTTATTGTCTAAACAATTTAAGCCTATACTTAATGTTAGGTATCTAAATCACATATCTAAAAACTATATATTAATACCAATCTATATTTTAAGAGCATGTATGAAAAATTATTTATTTTGGAAATCGAATCAAGAGGCGCAACAGCAGCAAATACTTAAAACATTGCAACATCCCACACATCAACGTAATCTTATTAATATAATACGGAACGTCCGCTTTCATGTTAATTCAGTGCTAATAAACGTACGATCGTTTAAGTATAACGAGTGTAGTTAAATATTTGCGCTGTGGCGCACAGCTGTGAGCGCATGAGATGGTTATTTTTGTTCGCGCCACGTTTCATACTGTGTCCGGCGGCCTCGATGCTCTTCCCGAAATTAATGCGGGAGGAATGGTAATTGTAATTCTGACTACCTCGCTGGCGTAGTGGTGTAAGTGTTATTACCACAAGTAATATGGGTTCGAACCGCACACAAAAAAAGTGTGATCTATACCCGGTTCAGGTGGCCTTTATGTTTGCATGTTTGTAAATTCTACTGCAGCAATGGATTTATTACTAGACGTGTCTTTAATTTCTGTTCTTTTATTTCTAATTACTATAAGCATTTATTAATTTATGCCTAATATTGTCTTCTATTTACGCGAATATTATTCATTGAAATTAAACTGCTATATACGGATTTTATCGCGTTGTTTATTTGACACCTTATTACAAAATTTTGAAAATTGTTACGCTACTACTACTATTAAACTTTACTTAATTTTAAGCTAATTAAATTATTATTAAAACTATTTAGATTTAATTTATTTCTACACATTTTTTTTATGCCCTTTAATAATAGTCAAAGTGATATTAAAAAATACCTATATTTTATGTCTCATTTATTATCTGTACTCTAAGCCTTCAACTCACTAACCAGTAAACTTTGACGTTCATACTTGTTACTTTGTGACTAAATGAAATAAATACTTTTGTATTTGATGTACCTCCATACTCCAGCCTAACTTGCTAAAACATTCGATACAGAATATAATTGAGAGTTTATAGTAGGTAATATATTCTGCACTAGCATGCGTGTTGTGTTTTACTTGGTGCTAAAATTTGAACGTCACTTCGAAAGGTCAAAGATGCATGGTAAAATCTTTCCGTTTTGAGATCAACATAAGACATAATATGGCTTAGATTGATCGTCTGATAAGCATATACTCAATTAATACAATTATTAAAATACTAATTTGGCCCAGGACCCTGGGCCGCATGGCCGATGCAGCCAATTCCTGGAACATAACGTAAGTAAGTTTACGATAACTACCAATCGCAAGATCCGATCTTTGATGCCCAGTGTAAAGTCGTATCGTAAATACATTTAATTGATATCTTCAATTATCACTTTTATACTTTAGTGTTGCATTATTTTTATAATCGAAACCGAGCATTAACGCGATTATGCTAGGTGTTTACATAGCTGTAAGAAAAGCTTAACGTTTTGGCCAGATTGCACTGGCCGTGGTCGCAAGCAAACTGTTTATTATCCGTTTTCAGTTATATAGATATCAATGAATCAATTCTCTATCGCACACACTAGTGTTACTAATATTTTAAATGTAACAGTTTATAAGGATGTTTGGATGTTTGCTACTCGAGCACGTTAAACGACTTCCAATGAATCACTTTTTATTCAGTTATGCGGTCCTGTGAGATTCACGAGAAAAGAAAAATATTGACCAATTTCCTTACGACATTCATATCCATATTATTTGTTTAATCTAAGAAGTTTTCGACAATGGCGGAACAGTAATTGTATGAAATATAAATAATAATTCTTATACAATCTAACTTAGTGTAATAAAGTGAATAATAACCCAAATTCTCGGGAACGACTATTGTAACAGAATTTGTTGAACACTCGTATTATCGTATTAAAATGTGTATTTTTTCATACTCCTAAGAAATTGTTTAGATCGAATAAGGCGTGAGTTGGCAAAAATATATTGTATTTATCAGAACCTCCGACAAAGAATATATACCTTACATGCTAAATAATTGTCTGCATGGATAGCTTAGTAGTTAAAATGATTGCCATGCCATTGTCTCTACGCCGAATGTTACGGGTTCCAATACCACACATGTCAAAAAATTATGTGATATACAAATAGTTGTTACGAAGATCCCCGCGATACGATAGTGCGGGATTAGTCTGTTTTAATGATAAAACCAAAATAGCTACAATTAGCATTAACTCATTGTGATTCTTCAGTGCACAATATGCAACAAATCTTGTGTTGACAAAACTCAGTGATAAGAGACTGTGAAAATATTATCAAAAGGCACTCATGAGAAAATATATTTAAAATTAGTTATATCAGAGATAATATAATCTGGCGGTGGACTCATTGGGGCCGTCTAACGCCCGATCAGCGCAGGTCCGAGTAGGTGGCGTTCGTGTTCCGCGCACGCCTCTCGATGTCGGAAGGGAGGCTAGGTTTCCCGCTTTGTCGTCGGGGAGCAGGTCCCCCAAGTGTGTGTCAATTTGTGAATTAGTGTGATGATTGTGTGGGACCCGCCACGTCCATCGGCGGATCGAACCTTTGACGGGGGCGCGATTTGAATGCGACAGCGATCCGCGTGGCCCCGCCATAAAGGTGTGAGGAACACCGCGGTGGTTTTAGTCGGTTCAGCCCAAATTTCCATCTTAGGGGCTGGATCCCGACATATCCTCATCGCCCGCCCCAAAACCAGCGACGGGTAATGTGATTTGCACATTTCCACGCGTAAGTACAAAAAAAATGAGATAATATAATACTATACTAGTAGTTGTATGCAATGATTATTGTCTTTGCAGTTTAATATATAACATTCGAGTAAACGTAAGACAATATTTTGCACTTTATTTAAACAGAAACGTTTAAAAGTGTATGTTAAGCTGGTTTGGGCATGTGGAAAGAATGGACGAGGCAAGACTGACTAAGAATGTTTATAAGGCTAGTGTGAATGGAACAGTCGCAAGAGGAAGACCTAGGCGAACGTTTCTCGATCAGATCGGAGGCGTTCTGGACAAAGGCCAGGTTAAGAGCACCTTGAACCGACTGGCGTGTATGAGGAATGTGTGTCAGGATCGTAGCAAATGGAAATCTGTAGTGTCTGCCTACCCCTCTGGGAAACAGGCGTGAATCTATGTATGTATGTAGGCTTATTTATTAAAAAAAGACATCTCACGTACGGAAGAATAATACACTGTATCACCGTTGACTTTACGTACATTTATACAACTGACACGCAGAACATCCAAACTCTGAACATACGTATACAGTTTAACACCCATTTCTAAGTATATTTCCCCCCTTATTTCGCCAGCAATTTAGGGTCCCACATCAAATCTTTACTTTTTACTTGCGTCCAGCCGGCACATTACCAGACTCAGCTGTAAGCTGTATACTGTAAGCTTCCTTTAAATAATTGTACTAATTTTTAATCAGTCTATGTTTATAATATTTAATACCAATAGGTAAATTGTTAGACTGGCAACATTAGCCCCCTCGTTAATGGTTTGAGATTTTGAGAATTAAGAGATATGTATAATCTGTGGTATTGTATAGCGCGGGAAAACCGCGCCTTGCAAATTGAGATTAACTGATAGTAGGTAATATAAATTTAGTATTCTTGCGGATTGATAATAAACCCAGTTTTGTTATTGACATCGTATTATTATTTTTCTAAGTTGTAAACCGAGATCTTTCACTACAAACATAGGAACAAAAAAAAACCAAATAACACTTTTACCGATTCGAGAATCAAACCCCAGACTAGACCGATACATTCTTTTACAGGCCTAACAATAACAACAAGAATCACCAATAGTTTAAAATATCTTAAACCTATCATAGCCTATAAAAATGGATGTTTACTCCGTCGATCGCCGCATGATAGTACCCTAGGATTATGTGCCACGACACACGGGCCTCGTTCCACGGGTGTGACGTCACAATCAGCTGGCCACTTGCCAGCCAGCCATGATGTTTGTGAACAACGTACAACGAGTTATGGTGAGTTACAATATGTTGTTTAGTGCTATTATAAAATAGTTTTTAGGTTGTTGGTGTTATATGACATATGCATGTATGTCTTATGACAGTGACGGTTTGTATAGACGGATGGCGTTGTGGTTTAATTGGTCACACAATTTTGCGTTCCGCAAATTATTCCTGGATGTTCTTTTTGTCCGTTGTTTGAATATTTGTCCTTCGCGATATAATGAATATTTAGTAGTGCGGGAGCTACCTTCATGAAAAAAAGTTTTTAATATTGACTTTATATTTGCGTAGAGTTGTTACTACGTAATCATATAGATATTCAAAATCAAAGTTTCACTCACACAATACCCATAAAAAATTTAAGCACTCTGTTAATTCTCGGGTTAAATATAATGTAATTATTCATAAAAATATTATTAATATTATGTGTAATTTTATTACTTTCTCGACCAATGGTCGGTTTTTAGAAATAGGTACGGGTTTATATCAATTGTCCTGGTCCTTGTGTACTGGTTTATAGTGTTATGCTGTGTGATGTGTGGTGTACAGTGTACAAGATCTGTGTGTGTAATAATAATAATAATAATATTCTATCACATACACACAACACCATCTAGCCCAAACTAAGCAGAGCTTGTACTATGGGTACTAGACAATGGATAAAAATACATATTATATACTTTTTTTTTGTAAATACATACATATTATACATAGAAACACCCAGACCAAGACAAACATCCATGTTCATGCACACAAATGTTTGACTTGTGCGGGAATCGAACCCACGACCTCAGGCGTGGCAGTCGGTTACACTAACCACTGCGCCATCGAGGTCGTCAAAGTGTTGATGTGTCCTGTGTCTGATGATAGAGTCTGTCTTATTATTATTAATTAATACAATGTAAATTAAAATTTAAACAACGAGTATCCTTAGTCTCAGTGGCGCAGCGGTACTGAACGCGATTGCTGTGTATAAGGTCTCGGTTTTGAATCCCCGGCGGGACGATAAAAATATTACTGTTTTTTTTGCCAAAAATTTCCCAATAGGTATCAGCACGAAGTCAGGCAGCTGGCGATGTTGCACAGTCCCGTGCCTCGGAAAGCACGTAAAGCCTTAAGTACTGCGCCTGATCTCACTCCGATCGTGTCGGAATGTAATCCAAACGAAATATGAGAGTTAAAGAACTGAGACTACACTTGAGTTTACGCACACACTTATTCACTATAATATATCTTGCGCAGATTGGCATTTTTCGTTAAGATTAGCCGCCGTAACCGAAATTCAGTTTTAGATTCATTATTAATCCTAATATTATCAATGCGTATGTGAGTCTGTTTGTTACGTTTACACGCCTTAACAACTCGACCGATCATCATGAAATATTGCATTACAAGTTGTCAGGGGTACAGAAAAGGACATAGGGACCTTTTATCCAGTAAAATATAACCGAGCGAAGTCGCGGACAAAAGGCTAGTTTCGTATAAATAGGGCATGTATATGTAGGGTATAAAATGTGAGTGATATTGCTAATATATTTCCATTCTCACACCTTACAAGCCACCAGGCGGTTCCAAAGGAATTTTCTTCCGCGAACGCTCAGGTTGTGGAATGAACTCCCTGCTGAAGTTTTCCCACAAGACTACAGTATGGGGTTCTTCAAAACGCTTCAAAGCGCAAGTGACGCCTCTGGTGTTGCAGGAGTCTGTAGGCTACGGTGACCACTTACCATCAGGTGGGCCGTATGCTTGTTTGCCACTTTAGTTGTATAAAAAAATAATAGCGATAACCTAGTTCTGAGCTATTTTAATATCAATAGCATGTTAGTTGTTCTCATAACTATGAGCTACATTATAATATATGGAACAAATTGTAATTACATAATTATATGCTTACGGCCTTCTTCTCTTGTTTAGTAACACAAATGAATGAGGCTGTAAATACAATAAGAGTCAACACAATATATGCCAATTAAGTAGAACAAAGAGTATTTCTATATCGTTATTTTTCTAATATAATCTATGTATACAAAAATCTCGTGTCACGTGTGTTAGTGGTAGCACTCCTCCGAAACGGCTCGACCAATTTTTATGATTTTTTTAATGTATATTTGGTAGGTATGAGAATAGAGAAAGTTGAGAAAAGAGAGAGTTCTCCATAACGTTCTCGAAGATATGGTAAGTCTGCCAACCCACACTAGGCCAGCGTGGTGGACTATGGCCTAACCCTTTTCACAGTGAGAAGAGGCCCGTGCCCAGCAGTGGAACAGTTTAATACAGGGCTGATATTATTATTATTATTATTATGAGAATAAATAGTAAAGTATATTTCATACCGCTTGGTGACTAGTGTGTCCCTATCGAATGAATTTATAGGACAGGACAATGTTTGCCGAGTCAGCTAGTAGTTATACAAAGTGCAAATGGATCTATGGAAAATAAAAAGATATAAGATTTTATTTATCTTTCAGACTAATAATTTGGATTTATTTAAGATATCGCGACGTTCTTAAAATTACGTGAATCCTTCTGTTTAATTAAAATTATAAACAAACTAGCTGACCCGCGCAACTTCGTCTGCGTCACATAAGATAAATTTACCCGTTTTTCATAATATTGTCTTCTGTTTACGCGAATATTATTCATTGAAATTAAACTACTATATACATCATGGTCATGGTGGAGTCTCCCCGTGACCATGGCTGCTGAAAAGCAACCGAAACGTCGGGGAAAGTGTAAAATTAAATTAAATCTAAATAGTTTTAATAATAATTTAATTAGCTTAAAAATTAGTAAAGTTTAATAGTAGTAGTAGTGTAACAATTTTCAAAATTATGTAATAAAGTAAAGTAAGCAACGCGATAAAATCCGTATATAGTAGTTTCATTACCCGTTTTTGCAAAATTTTCCATTGACGTACTGCTCATATTGGTCGTGAGAGTGATGTTATATAGCCTTCCTCGATAAATGGGCTATCCAACACTAAAAGATTTTTGTTTTCGAACTAGTAGTTCCTGAGATTAGCGCGTTCAACCAAACAAATAAACAAAATCTTCAGCTTTATGATATTAGTATAGATTAATTTGGAGATTGAACTAGTTTTATATTGCTTATGTTATGTAAGAGTTGTTTATAAATATTTTCAGCCGTATGTGGCAGGCTAGGAAAGAAACCCTAATATTCTTGATCTACGAAGGAACCGCTTCGCTTCTGTATCTATTCTATAACAAAATCATAACGAACACTGATTTGAATTCTAGTTTATCTAGTAACCGTCTATTAGTGCCATGGTTATTGTAAAAAACTGATTTAAACTGCCTATACAGAAGAAAGATAGGAAACGCATCATAATTTTTAGTCTTGACTGTAATTCCCAGTCGACATTAAATTTCTACACGTACATATATAGTACAAATAAATACAAATTAAAGGTTACACTTACCTTAGCTTCTTAAACTGATGGCAGGAACACTCTCATCTCATCTCAATTGATACTTTGTAGCCGAGACGCAAAATCTTTAGCATTTTTCTCAATATATCTTTACTTGACGTTTGTATTTCAGGGCTACCCACGGGATTCTTTTCGAATTGCTACGCGATCTCAACACGCACCGACCCACCACATCAAATTAGGTAGCTACCGAACCTCAAAAAAAATATTGTGTTAGAGTCAATATGTCACCTGCGTATTCCTAGTGAACCCGTACCCAAGAAACCTCTCGTCATGCGCGGGAACGGTGTCAGGCGCCACGTAGAACGGCTCGTACAGAAGCTCGAAGTTAGTCACGTTGTGGCTCACGTGGGTCTCTAAGCTCTCATTCCCGCCGGTGGCTTCCCATCTAGAGAAAGTCATAGAACTGCTGTTAATAAAAAATTAGGACTACTCAACCAAAGAATTGATGTGATGTTCTAAAAGAAAATTGCATCATGATGGAAAATATTCTCTTATTTTTCAGAGGTATTTAATACAGACCCATGCTTGTATATTGCTGACTGTCTTGAAGTCTCACGTAATAAAGGATAATAATCATTTCTAGACACCTTTGCCTAACAGAAAAAGTCAATATCACTCCGCCATACCTAGAAATCGAACTAAACTTATGCCACGATATCAACAAAGCACCATAAACTACTTATCAAAATTACTTGCCTGGAAAAATTCGAAGCATACTGGTTATAAATAAACACCTTTCGATGGAAAGGTATTGCCAGCTTACTTCTGGATAGCCGCACAAGCTCCGACTTATTAACTGGGAAATTGGCGACTCTTCGATCTAGTTCATAAGTAGGCACCACGTACGCACAGAGCGGGCACTTTGGTGCATTTGCCAGAAACTTATCCAGTGCTTCAGCCATTCCTCTAGAAGGTACTATGTCCACATCTACCAAGAATACATAAGGCGTATGGCAATTTTTCCTCGCTAAGTTTCTTAAATGATTTTGAGGGTACGGATGCCTCGCTCTCCATGCGACAGTATCAGCTCTCCTTTCTCCAGGAGGCAAAGGTTTCGTCTCGCAATCTCTCGCCCAAACCGGCATCGCACCATGCTGCCCGGGTCTCTCAGCTGGCATGGCCACATGTAATGCTAATCTGGAGTATATTTCTGGCTGGCATCTAAACAACCAGGTGGTAAATGCTCTCAGCAACCTCAACTCGTCTCCTGCAACGAAGACTGCAACTGATATAGGTCCACTCCAATGTGCTGCTATTCTGAGCAACTCGTGAAGTCTTTCTATAGAGCTCTGTGTTGCTAGGCATACTCTGTGGTTGGATGATACTTCAGGGTACAGCTCGCCTACTGTAGCGTAGTCAAAAATTCTGTATGCTCTGGAACCGTCCCACCTGCCGAGTCGAAGGTCTAGTCTTGAAATAGGGTCGTCATCTAGGGCTGCGTTTGGTACTGTGTCGATGCAAGGCTCGCATGTAGGTGGATCTGATGGTGGTGGGGTTGTGTGTATGGGACACGAGGGTGGGTGAAGGAGCCACATATTGGCGATGGCGTTGTAGACGACCAGTGCTATCGCTGCTATCGTCACCACGCTCCATTGGCAGCGCCATGTCCACTGTAAAAAAGTATATAAATTAAACGTTAAGGCAGTTGTTTCAAAAGATATTAAGTAGTTTTAAATAACTATGTTAACTGCGTATCTGTAAGATAGCTCAAAATCTTTGAATTTTGTTGTATATACATGATGACAGTATGATATTTTCTTTTGATTAGGTCAACAATTCGTTGGCAAGATATTTAGGAATGGGAGTATTACAGCTATTTTACTCAACGAATACCTAAATTGGAGTAAATGAATGTATATAGGGTTGCAAATAAACATTCTCTGTAAAAATTGAACCTGGTAAATACCGAATATATATGTAGTATATAAACTACTTATTAAAACTAGAAGATACATATGGGAGAAACTTACCACTTTGTCTCTTCTGCCCATTTGTGTGTGTGCGGATCAGTACCCCGTGTATGCACGACACCCTCAGCCTGACATCATCTGGTCAGCAACACCATCTTATAACGTCTCGTAGATATTTAGGAATCTGTTAACAAAGACACAATTACATGCATACATAGTCTCACGCCTCTTCTATACATAGACTTATACCTACACTTCGCCACTTACAGCTATAGTAGTTGCCATGTAATAGGGACGAGTTTATTGCCGTTTACTGGACATAGTTCCAGAGCCTGTGCCGTTACTAGATCGTTCTAATATCTAGACAAAAACCCCAATAACACACCGACACCAAAACGAGACTTTATGACTTTATGAACAGTCACAAGTCCTACCGCTACACCAACATATTATCATCAAGAACATTATGGAGAACTGTCAAACATGCAGGTACCTCACGATTTCCTTCACGCTTAAAGCGAGCGATAATTAACTACGCATAACTTCGAAACATTAGATTCGTTTGTCTGGTGATCGAACTCGATAACACTGCGTGACAGTCCAACGGTGTCTCACAACGTTATCGCTGACATAAATCATAATAATATACAAAAAAGATATAAAATGTTATAATGAGAAAGCAATAATCAGAATGTATGAATCATAGGAGTTTAAACCACTAACCTGAATTCAGGGCCCATAAAAACGTTTAATATGACCTTGATTAATAAAGCCTCTACTAAATATATCAGGCTACGATAGAGGCTCTTTGACGAATGAGAATTTTCCAACAGAGACACTCAATTATATATTTCTACCCACCTAGACGTTAGTAGAAGGTCGTCCAATATTGTCTGATAGGTGTATCCTAGCTAATGTAATTAATGAAACTGTGGTTGTCTGTTCATCATTATTTTATTCACGTTAAATATCTACAGTAATATTGAAATGAAAAGATTTGTGTTTTTGTTTGTAATGAATATATATATATTATATATAATAAATTCAAAAACTGTGAAGGAATACATCGAATACATCGTGATGTAATGAAAACCTGCATGTCTGCGAGTTCTCCATAATGTTCTCGATCAATAAGAAGTTTGGTGGACTATGGCCTTACTGTTCTCACACTGAGAAGAGGCCCATGCCCAGCAGTGCAACTATATTTTGCTATGCAGGTATACAGTACTTTTTCCTGGATGAAAGGTATTCTATATCCTTTTATGTACCCGACAACGTGTATGCGAAATTTCATGATGATCGGTCGAGTAATTGCGTGAAAGCGTAACAAACGAACAAACTCACATTCGCATTTATAATATTAGTTAGAATAGAATTATAAACCTAAAAACTACTGAACCGATTTTAAACATGCTTTCATTAGTAAAAAACCCCCCTTTTTTTATGTACAACTAAGGTGGCAAACAAGCATACGGCCCACCTGATGGTAAGTGGTCACCGTAGCCTATAGACGACTGCAACACCAGAGGTATCACTTGCGTGTTGCCGACCCTTTAGGAAAGGAAGTAGGAGGGAGAAGGAGCGGGAAGGGGGAAAGAGGATGATTGGACCACCGGCACTCTCACTAACCGAACGAAACACAACAGTAGGAAAACTGCTATTTCACGTCGATATTCTGTGAGAGGGTAGTCCGCCCCCGGTCGAGACGGCCCATTCATACTGAATATGTGTGTAATTGAGAAGTAATATAGGCTGTCAAATATTACGCTACAAGCCACAGGAGTGGAGCAGCATCCATAAATGGACGCGAATGACAGCTAGTAAAATATAAAAGCAAGTGACTCTTAAAACAGAGCACGGGTTGTAATTTAAACTCAAAGTAAAGTTCCAGTTCAAGTTAAAATTTACAGAAACACATCAATCTGCTTCTCTATATGATAGATTGAGACCTCAGTGTTGCCAGATGTACGTCATGTTAGCACAGCTGATGTTTTAATAGTAGCTATGTAATATATAGGTTAACGACGTATTAAATGTATATTCGCAACCTTCAAAGTGGGCCATATTTGTTTCGCCGGTTTAATAGGCCTTTCAGGTCTATTTGTCCGCTTACAAATGGGCTTGAGATAGTTACTCAAACAAAATAGGTATATAATATTGTCTTCTGTTTACGCGAATATTATTCATTGAAATTAAACTACTATATACGGATTTTATCGCGTTGTTTATTTGACACTTTATTCCATAATTTTGAAAACTGTTATACTACTACTACTACTATTAAACTTTACTAAAACTATTGCTGTTTTATACACGCCCTAGCTATAGCTCTGTCTATAAGTTCTTTGCCTAACTCTTGTAGTATAAAAACCCTTCTTTTCTTTTCTTTTTTTGCCTGAGATTCTTCGAAGGCTTTAAGTAACTTTCTTTAACTTTGTCTTTGAAGCTGTGCTATAATATTACTATTACACGGGTAAAATCGGAGGCAATATTAGTATGTTATAACAATGAAGTGAAAATAATACATATCTTAATGTAAACGACTGAATCGGTACAATAGACAGACGCTACCCAATTACGAATAATGGTAATCCACAAAAGACTGGTCGTTTATCAATAATCGACAGGTGTACGTAATTATTCGAAATATATTCTTCAAAACAGTGATTATTCAAACGATGAATATTTTTTTACCAGTCTGTAGAGTTTAATTGAATAGAAACTGATCTGAAAAGATAAGTTATAAGATGTTAATCATTGATAATAATGGAGTGCATGTCCGAAAATAGAGTATCGGACAAATGGAGGTATTTACACAATAAATCCACACACTCACCCACACATATCCACACTTAAACACACACACAAGTTCACAATTGGACACACACTAATATTTTCATATAGCCATATAATAGGTCTTCTTAAAGACAACTCTCGCACTAGGAATAATTCCTGTGTCGTGGGGGACTTTACAAACATTAAAATAACGGACACAAAGAACATCCAGACTCGGAAACAATCATTTGTGGAGCACACAAATGTTTGTCCCGTGTGCAAGGTTGCACAAGAACGCGGGACATTGTCAGCTGCCGCGCAACATGACGCGCGGCTTGTTGTATGTTTCCGTGCAACATACAGTTGAGCATCACGTGTTGTCAAGTGGAGACGTGACGCGCAAAAATGTCCGTAGTGTGCTGATAACAGTTAAAGTGTGTTGAAATCAACTCTAGTTTCTCTGGCTACATGTTGCCGCGACGACTGGGTCGACTGGTCATGCGTGGACAGACAACGTTCCTAAACAAAGTTCCGCGTTGCCGTGTGCAACAATGTTGTGCAACATGTCGCGCGTCAAATGTTGCCTAGTGGATACGAGGCTTTAACATTCGTAATGTTGCTTTTATGTTGCGAAAATTCTTTTGCCTCTAATGGTTACTGCTTTCAGCAATGTCAAGACACTGCTAAGCAGCTACCTATTGTGATAGGAGTACTATCACAGTAGGTATATAACACAGGTACTCATTGAATTTTGTGACACTACCCCTAATAACCTCTAAAACCCTCTACAATAAGTTTGAGACGTAACACACAGCGTTATCTCCACTTAAATATGGGCTTTTCCTCAAACTACAGCCAGCAGCCAAACAACTTTGTATTATGTAGATATCCACTTTGAATCAGGCTGTTCTGCTAGCGGAGAATCAATATCCTACCTCCCACGGCATAACTACAGACTGGCATATAATATAATAATATCAGCCCTATTAACCGTCCCGCTGCTGGGCACAGGCCTCTTTTCAATGAGAATAGGATTACACCATATTCCACCACGCTGGCAATCTTTGCATATCTTCAAGAACATTATGGAGAGCTCTCAGATATGCAGGTTTCCTCACGATGTCTTCCTTCACCGTAAAGCGAGCGATAATTTATTTTTTATTTTTATACAACTAAGGTGGCAAACAAGCATACCTGATGGTAAGTGGTCACCGTAGCCTATGGACGCCTGCAACACCAGAGGCATCATTTGCGCGTTGCCGACCCTTTAGGAGAGGAAGTGGGAAGGATAAGGATCGGGAATAGGGGAAAGGGGATGATTGGGCCTTCGGCACTCTCACTTACCGAACGAAACACAACAGTAGGAATACTGCTATTTCACGCCGATATTCTGTGAGAGTATAGGAGGTAGAGGGTAATACGCACATGTCTCGAAAAAGTCATAGTCGTGCTTTGAGATCCAACTCGAGACCTCTGTGTGGCAGTCCAACAGTCTCCCACTTGGTTATCGCTGCTTTGCCACAGGACTGGCATAGTTTAAGCCAAATTTCTGATTAAAGTAAGACCTGGCTGTACCATTTGTATCCAATTAAGTTAGCACCGAGTTCACACAGTGAGAATGTAATACTGCTGATTGTTTTTCAGTAAACATTGCAGTTTTAATTTAGCAATCACTGTTTTACAACTGAAATCTGATGAGTAACAGTATATTTAAATTAAGCTAGAATTGCTTTTGTGATTTATAATGAGAGCCTTGTCGCTTTCTGTTCCATTGCCAGGTACAAATATAATTATCATATACATACATAGCCGATTGCTGGCAGTTCCCGCGTGCCGTACTGTGGCACGCTGTAACTCACCCATACCTCGGTCACTAAAGCAGCTTAACGCTCTCTTGGACTTTAACCCAGAAGTTGATATTTTTGCGGATGAATGGAAAGTATTATTATTAGAATGTATGAGGTACTGTGAGCAGAATGCGTGAATGCTAAATTTTAATTTATATTATATTATTTAAATACTGTATTTGGCGCAAGTCGTTCTATTTGATGTAAATAAATAAATAATAATATCAGCCTGTATTTTATTGCTGGGCACGGCTCTCTTTTTAGTGTAAGAAGAGTTTGGCCATAGTCCACTACGCTGGCCTAGTGCGTGTTAGCAAACTTCACATATCCTCGAGAACATTTTGGAGAACTCAGACATGAACATTTCCACACGATGTTTTCCTTCACGGTGCGCAAGCAATAATTAACTATTTAATATGCACATAACTTCGAAAAGTCAGGGATGCGCGCCGTGAGATCGAACTCGACACGTCCTCTGCGTGGCAGTCCAACGGCTTCTTATTAGTCTATCGCTCTCATATACATACATACATGTATTTACACGGTAAATCCCTGAACGTATAGGCACAGGTGTTTTACACCAAAATAACGGCAGCTGTGTTTTTAGACGCCGCGTAATCAGAGGCCTATCGTTGTCTACCAAGTACATTTCCAAACGTAATGCTATTACTGAGAATTTCTTAACAGAAAAACCAAGGAACACAGCGCTACCTCCGGGACAGGTAAACTTAGTTAGTTTATTTCCAAAAAGGAAATAGAAAATACATTGTAACGTTGGCCCCAAACTAGGCAAACCTGTATCTTGGGAGCCAGTATTATATAAGTAAAGTTTTTTTTCTGTAGCCCGGGACCAGTTCCAGGCTTCGTGGCGCTACTGCAAATTTCTTGCTAGAAAATCTCAATAACTTTGCCCAAATTCGCCAGCGAACCCGAGAACTCATACACAGAAGTCACGTTCACTATTTCTGCACTATCTCTTACTGAGGCTATTCTCTCATAGAAAAACACAATGACTAGTAAACCCCAATTTCATCGGGCATTCATCATACAAACAAAATAACTTGTAAAGCTCTCGCTCTATACCATTGGTCGGCAACCCGCGGTTCGCGATCCGCATGCGGCTCTTTGATTCCTCGGCTGCGGCTCTTTCACGAAATGTTAAGTGCAGGCACGGAATATTACTTATTATCTTGCCATACAACTATGATACCAAATTTTATTAAATTTACTGTTAGTTAAACTAAGACTTTTTTACTTTTTTGACAAAGGCAAACACGAGAATGTACTTGTAATCCAATTTTTTCCGTAATAATGTCCCTCCCACCTGCTAAACCAAAGCTTACGTTTAAAAAAATGGCTCCTTATATAGTTTTCACTTGTGAATTGCCTATATTTGACTCTTTTGGACGACAAGGTTACCGACCACTACTCTAGACTAAAGATATCGATTCGTGACATCGCTGGAATTATAAATAACTTAATAGAAGTAACAGCTGCAGCTATTAACAGATTAACATCAGCTGTTATTTCTTAAGCAATAAACTTTGAAGTTATCAATGCTTTGAAATTATACTATTATACACGGATTTTATCGCGTTGTTTATTTTACACTTTTTACATAATTTAGAAACTGTTACGGTACTACTAGATACTATTAAACTTTACTAATTTTTAAGCTAATTAAATTATTATTTATACGACTTTTGACTGCACGGATGGCGTAGTAGTATAAGTGGTCACCTCGCCACTGTCACTGCGCTGAGTGTTATGAGTTCGAATCCCACACGACACAAAAATTTGTGTGATCCACAAATGGTTGTTCCGAGTCTGGATGTTCTTTGTGTACGTTGTTTGGACGTTTCTAAAGTCATCTGCGATACAGGAATTTTTTCTAGTGCGGGACATGGGTTTTTAAATAGAAAAGAATACCATTGAATTAGATATTCTCATGCTTCATCCCTAAAAAATTACCCCCATATTTCGCAACCTATGATTTAAGGTTCTATAAAATAGGGAGTGAGTCTTTAGTCGTCACACCTCCGTGGACAGTTTCACACTCCGTGCTGTACTTATAATTTCTTAAGACTGCGCCGAGCGTAAGACAGCTAATGACAGAGCTCGTGCGGCGCATATTCAAATCGGCGCGCGGCCGCCATAGTATAATTGTATGGAGGATTTGTAGTGCTTTTTGATAAATATGTAAGTATCTTTATTGTCAACCAATAACTTAAATATTTGGGACGGACAATTTGTAATATAACTATTTATGTTTCGTTTAAGCTGTAAAATAGGACAGTTTTCTGCTATTATAATCTAAAAATCACGTAACACGAGCTTACGTTTTTGCATTTATTTCAAATTTACGTAATTTTGTAGGCGAAAATATTAATTATTTTAAGTTTTTTACACGGAGTAATTGTAACCACATTCATTGTTATGGTAAATGTATATTTTATATTTGTATTAATAAAAAAAAAATGATTTTGTTTACTTAACTGTGACCGCCTGTTTTGGCACATTTCGCTCGGCGCAGTCTTAATAGAGAATCCCAACCCCGTTCACCGCATTCCCTACCGATGCGCCACCGATGACTTCAGCCAATTGGGATAAACATTCAATTTGTTTCAATAAACAGTGGATAATGGCTTTTTATGAACCCACATACAGGTATAGCTCACTATTGATAACGCGATAATGTTATTGATTTTTTATATCTGATAATAAACCATTATTTAATAGGTTGTGAATTCAACCAAATTCACAACCTATTAAAGCTGTTGGTACTGCGCCTAATCTCTCTGCATTTGGGTCGGATTGTCGTCTCATCGGATGAAAGTGAGGTAATAGAGAGTGCACTTGTGTTTATACACACACTTGTGCACTATAGTATCTGCTACGCAGATGACTAATAACCGTTAAGACTTGCCACCGAATTTCGGCCTGAAAGACAAATACTACATGAAATTAATCTTTTACTAGACTCGTTAATGTAGAATTTGTCAATAAACTACTATATCTACCGAATAGTACTTTTTTTTCTAGATGAGAGATACCTTGTGTCCTTTTTCGCTACCCCTAACAACGTGATCGGTCGAGTTGATAAGACGCGAACACGTTATTACGAAACAAATTCACATCCGCATTTATAATATTAGTTAAGCTACTTATATTTCACTTTCATACAGACTGACCGCAATAAAATGCTTCACTTTCCAATAAACTCAAAAAGCTATGACATGCTTGACCTACTAGTGACCGCTGGGCGCGCCATAATTTGTGTCATGACTCATACTATAGTTCAGTAACACAGCTCGCTTGCCTACCGCAAAATGACTGCATGGATACTAGTTACTGGTTTTAATAGTTACCTCGCCACGTCGCCACAGCCAGCGTGCCGAGTGTCGGTGGTTCGAGCCACGAGACAACATTTTTTGTGATCTACAAATAATTCCGGGTTTGGGTATTCTTGCGAAGCAGGAACAACTATTATACAATTAAGCAATACAACATACATTGGAATGAAATGGAACCGTTGACATTTACTGCAATGGCAAACAAGTATGATGCCGCTGCGCATCGCATACGACAACCTACCAACAGACAGGCCGTTTAACACCTAAGTAGTAAGTATAAAAAATACCCTGAGATTATATTTATAACTCCGTGGTTTCAACGACACTTATGATTGCTGCTCCAACTGCTGGGCAAGGACCTCATCTTAGTGTGAAAAGGGTTTGGCCATAGTCTACCACGTCGGTCCAGTTCCGGTTGGCAGACTTTATATATCTTCAAAAACACTATAGTGAACTTTCAGAACTTTCGTCATGCATCTCTGGGGTGAGGGGTCAAGCACGGCGAGTCTTTGGCTATCAGCCTTGATTTAGCCGAAGCTTTCGAAAGATTCTGGCACCGGTCTTTTCTTTCCAAGCTCCCGGCCTATGGCTTGCCCCCTCAACTGTGCACCTGGATTGCAAGTTTTCTGCAGAAGCGTCGTATACGGATCCTTTGCGACGGTCACGCTTCCAAATTTATGCAGGTCAACGCAGGATTGCCTTAGGGGTCCGTCTTATCCCCTACGCTCTTTCTTCTGCATATCAATGATATGTTGAATCTCGGCAACATACATTGTTATGCGGACGACAGTATCGTGCATGGGCGATATATCGGACATCCTGGGCCTAACAGGCTGAGGTTGAGGAGAAAATGCAGGATCTTGTCGTTGAACTTGACCAGACCTTGGACCGCATCTCTGAATGGGGTGCCAAAAACTTGGTCCAGTTCAACCCTAAGAAGACCCAGGCATGCGAATTCTCAATAAAAAAGTCTCCGTTCCTTCCCCTCCCTTCTCTGAAGAACATTCCACAGGTGACACGTGACAGCATCTCTATCCTAAGTATGGATCTTTGCCGCTCCCTTAATCCCAAAATCCACATCGAGAGCGTCATTAAGCAAGCTTCGCGAAAACTCGGAGTTCTGAACAGGGTGGTGGGGTGGTTCTTCGCGCCTGGGCAGCTGTACCTATAGTATAAGGCACAAGTGCGCCCTTGCGTGGAGTACTGTTCTCATCTTTGGGGTCGCTCCGCGCAGTACTTGCTGAACGCTCTCGACAGGTTACAGCGGCGGGCTGTCCGTATCATCGGAGATCCAGAGGTCATGAGTTCACTGGAACGTCTGCAACTCAGTAGAGACATTGCCTCATTGGCATGTTTCTACAGAATTATACCACGGGGAGTGCTCTGAAGAGTTATTCCACCTTATCCCGCCCTCCTCTTTTATATCCAGAACAACGCGTGCTGGGCTCAGATACCATTCTTACACGGTAGAGTCGACTAAAGCGCGTACCAACAAGTTTGGGTCGAACCTCTGCCGAACGATTAAGGCATGGAATTATCTGCGAAGGCACGTGTTTCATTCTTCCTTCAATCCTGGATCCTTTAAGCGGGGCGTGAACAAGCACCTTCTCAGACCGTCAAAGTAGAGACCTCAACATTGCCTCGGCTGCTATGAGGACGGTGGGGAGGCCACTGCTCTTAGACCACATCACTGCTTACCATCAGGCGGAGTGTGGTCATTTTAAATAGCAAATTTAAAAGAAAATATGAAAAAAGACAGATTACCTCACGATGTTTTCCCTCACCGTTTTTTTTTATTATTTATTTAGCCATATTTACAGGGTAAACACTGACATTCACATAATATTAACAGACATCAAAGTGCATGTGCTACCCCAATTACAAATATGCACAGCACTGGCAGGTAGACAACATGCAAAAACTAAATAATAGAATTAAACAAAAGAAAATACAACAAATAAAAACAACAACAGGAAAAACAACATTTATATGAAAATTACCAACTTCTTCTTCTCTTCTTCTTTTCGTGTGGTTAGTGGCCAACCTGCGGGTCTACCGTGAAAATGTTTTTACGCAATGACGTGCCGAAACGAATTACGAACGAAATAATAAGCATATACCTACCATGAAAACACTTCGGATTTTTTAGGACGTACAAATGTCATACGACGATATTCGTGACGAATGTCGGCGCGAATGATGTTTCATAGTAAGAATAAGCACGAACGAACGTACGCAATTGCGTATAACGTGTTTCACGGTAGACCCCCTGTTGTCAAGAGTTGTTTAAGCCTTTGACACGGCTTAACGACTGCTGTCAACTTGACAACAACCGGGACCGACTTTTTACATGCCCTCAGAATCACGGAGACGCGCGTAATAATAATTACGTATCATACATTATCGCTATTAGTTATTTTATATTTAAAATTCTTAGAATGGTCATGAAATATATCTGGGCTTAGTCTCCTCCAACAATGGTTATAAGTTACAGTATGCCTATCCCTATAGCTAGGTATACTGCAACTTATAACCAGCTTGAGCACCCAGGTTAGTCCGGTGTCTCGGTACTTTAAAAAATGGTAAATTGCTTCGGACTCTGGCATTTGGTTAAAGTAAGCAATAATTAACTACACATTTAATACGCACATAACTTCGAAACGTCAGAGATGCGCGCCTTGGGATCGAACTCAAGACCTCTGCATGGCAGTCCAACGGTTTCCCATTAGACTACCGCTGCTATCATATGGTATTTTTTTATTTCCCTCAATTTGTTCCAGAGATTAGTGCATTCAAACATAAAAACAAACGCACTATATTTTCGCTTGGATTGGCCGATCGTGGTCGGGCAAAGCACAATACATAAAATCTAGAAAATTCTCATTAGAAGCAAGAGGATTGAATTCTGCCCAATAGACGGCAATAGAGCCCTATGATATACAGTAAGGAGCAGCGCATTAAATTACCCAAGTACCAAGTCTTTATACTTGTGCTAAAATTTCACGTAAAATAACTTATTTCGCAACAGGCTCACCTAATTTTACATGGGACTTGAAATAGCGGCGAAACATTGGTGTCATATATCTCTGCCTACGATTTAAAGAATATACAAACATTTTTCTATGTTACAAATGCTATAGAAACTATATAAATGGCATTATAATAATTATGTTGTTTCACGCAAGTAAGTAAAGGTCTACAATTCTAAATAGTATAACTTCTAATAACCTAATTAGATGTCTGTACCAAAATAAATGAACCGAAAAAGCTTAATTTTAAATCTGCTAATCTTTATTCAGGAACATACCGCACATCGTGATTCGAATTGAAAGAAGCCTATTTCTAACGTTGAGCTATGACAGACTGTTAATTGAAATTTATATAATTTGACATTCTTTACTTTATAAACACGAATCCCGTTCGCACTTGACCTTATATTTAACTATAATATGAAAGCATAGACAACTATCATTTGTTTACTAAATAACACTACGCGAGGGTCATTAACATAACTGTCAAAGTTTCGATGACCGTGGTAACAAAATCCACATTTATTGACATCAATAATTATGTAAATATAATAAAAATACCTCAATGGGTTTCAGGGATAATTATTCGGAAGCAGGTGGATTAATCTTGTTAATATTGCTACCTGTTCTTAAAAAGAAAGATTGGAAAATAAATAATAATTATAAATCGTGAAAACTGCTAAATGCTATATTAACGGCCCTAATGAGCTATATTTATTAATATGTTATCATTAGTAAAGCAGATAAACGCACTTTAAACATAATAAATTAAAATCAACTTACGTGTCAATATTTTTAAATCGTTATCTCGTTATAACGTTAACACACATCACAACACTAAAAATAAACACAGTATTTTTCACGAAATAAGAATTGCAATCTCAAAAACATTCACTGAATTATTAATAAACAACTGCATTGAATATTTTGAGGTTATTATGTTCAATTATACATAATCTTATTAATAAAACAATAACAAAAAATTTCCCGTTGTTATTTAGGTAATATGTTTTTCTTTTCAATGAATAAATTCCTTTGTTTTAATTAGTAAATAACACAGAAATAGACAGTCCGTAGGTGGTGAAATATGATCGGCATTGCGCATGACGAGTTTAGTGACATGCGCAGTGGACCCCGCGCAAATTAGCTATTTTATAGGCATAGACAGCCATAGCTATTATTTTGCAGTACGATCATTTACATAAAGCAATCTATAAAACACCTGGTGACTCTCTTTAAGGAGAAGCAAAGCAAGCGAGCAAGAAAAGGTAAACATTCTTTTATTTTTTGGAGAGAAGAGAAAGGTTTACGTATTTTTACTTGCTACGATCCTGAAATTTGTATCAGGATCTCTTAAATAAATAATTTATTCTCATTATATTTATTATATTCTTGCAGCGAAGCGGCTCTTTTTACTGGGTTAGTAATGCACTGGGCAACCGTGGTAGACTATGGCCTAACCTTTCTCACAATGAGATAAAGCCCATGCCTAGCATTGGGACAGTTTATATATAGAGCTGATATTGGTAACTGGTGTTAATAGTTGAGTGATAGGTACTGATAACACTTATATTACAAGCATACATCATAATAACATAACAGTAAACGCTTAACGTTATGCTCGCTTTACCGTAATAAAGTTCCACTAGATGACGCAGCGGTTGCAAATGCGAGTGCTGCACAAGGGGTCACTGGTTTATTTCGCGGGTTGGCCAAAGTGTTATTGGATTATGCTGACGAGAAATTCCTAGTATTGTTCTTGCAACTCACGAAGGCAAGCGGGCTTTATTTGTGGTAAACGCGTATATGTATGTGTGTGTGTAAGTGTCGCTCGCAACTGACCGCCCTGTCAAACACGCACACTACCGCACTGTGCATGTACACGTTCAACTACAAGTAAAGCCCGCTCGCCTTTGTGAGTTGCAAGAACTGTAGCAAGATAGACTCTAGTATTTTGCTCAATAAAGAGGTCAAGATAATCTAAATAACAGCAAGGAGTCTGAATCTAAGTCCGGGAAACCGCAATAGGCTTGGACCCACGTAATTGAGCAACGATACATGGGTCCTAAAACCATGGCTACGAAATGATGATATGATACATACATATAGATGAGTGTAGTAGAGCCTCGCTGATTTCAGCATGAATGGGCCGGCTCGACCGGGAAAGAACTACCCTTTCACAGAATATCGACCTGAAATAGCAGTATCTCTACTGTTGTGTCTCGTTCGGTGAGGGAGAGTGCCGGTGACCCAATCACCCTCTTTCCCCCTTCCCGCTCCTTCTTTCCCACTTCCTTTCCTAAAAGGTTGGCAAAGCGCAAGCGATGCCTCTGGTGTTGCAGGCGTCCATAGGCTACAGTGACCACTTACCATCAGGTGGGCCGTATGCTTGTTTGCCACCAAAGTTGTATAAAAAGAAATATATATATATATTTTACCTCGACTGCCTAGCTAGTCTCGCGATATAAGCATACGCATACGTTTGCGTGCGATGGTGAGATCCTCATTTCGATTTTCGGGCCGGGCAATGTATACATAATAATGTCCTCTAGACCGAATTTCGGTCACGGCGGTCAGTCTTAAGGGAGACTGACCATCTGCGCAGGAGATATTATAGTGCACAAGTGTGTGCGCAAACACAAATGCACTCTCTGTTCCCTAACTCTCATGATCCGATGGGACGGTAATCAGACACGACCAGAGAGAGGTCAGGCGCAGGACCAACGGCTTTACGTGCTTTCCGAGGCACGGGGGTGTCTAACACCGCCAACTTCCTAACTCCGGGCTGCTATCGAGATTTCTTAACAGAAAAATCCAATATCTTTTTGTTGGCCGGACCCGGGATTCAAACCCGAGACCTCATGCACAGCAGTCGCATTCACTACCGCTGTGCCACGGAGGCATAGATATGTATATTATAAAGCTGGAGAGTTTGTTTGTTTCTTTGTTTGTTTGGTTGAACGCGCTAATCTCAGGAACTGAAGTTTCGAATTGAAAATTATTTTATTGTTGGATAGCTTATTTATCGAGAAAGGTTATAGGCTGTGTAAGATCACGCTACGACCCACGGGGCGGCGGAGTAATTATAAACGCAGGTGAAACCGCGGGCTCATCTATTGTATACAAATGTATATATGCTTTTTCTGTTTGGAATTTCCCTGAGCTAACTTGGAGTCTAGAACGAGGCGAGCCTATTAACGTCTGCCAGACCAAGTGCCAGTCTCCCAGCAGCTTCTAAAAATTATACTTATAATTACAGAAAACCTAATAAAACTTTGCCCAACCTGGATCTTGGACCTGAGACACCTGTCATGCAAAACACTCACATTTACTACCATTTACCTTTTCTTTACTCAAAAATCGAACTTCTGACCTGACGTTCCATTAACAAGGTCGTTACATTTATAAATAAGGTCAGTGAGGCAGGCGGTAATTAGGATAAAAGCATTAAAATTAATGCAGCGGCGTTAAATTAGGTGCATCCGTGTTATTAAAATGCATGGTGACGTTTTAAACGATAACGTTGAAATGTTAAAACATGACGATGACTGGCTAGATGACCTCTAGCAGAAAAGATTTCGTTGCGCTTTACCATCTCCTACAGCAGTGGCGTACCGTAGTGGGCGGCCCGCCCCGGGTGACACTTTTAGGGGGCGGCAAAATTTCACAATAAATAATAATATTATCTTGTAAATATTTAAGGCATTTCATGAAATGCCTTTCATTTGAGAAAGAGGAATGGGTATTATACATTTACCCATTCCTCTTTCTCGTCATGACGAGAAAGAGGAATGGGTAAATGTATAATACACAATAATAAGGACTGTTCTTGCCGAAAAGTTCTTTAAAATTTCTGTATATTACAGTCTTTTAAATTGAAATACTTATCTAATTAACAAGGCGGCAAAATTTTCTTCAGAAAACTGTCACCCACGCTACGCCACTGTCCTATAGACTCACGCTTTATATGTGTTTGCTGAGGCCAAAAATGCCGTATTGCACTATACGCAATACCCTATGGCTACATAGTCATCAACTGCGATGTGGCAACCGGTAAACCCACAAGCGCTGCTACAAACATCTACGACAGATGTTGTGGCCAATGATGATGGTGTCGTTTTACTGGTCACCTGCTAAATATTATTAAACAAATGATACCTACTCCTGCTTATATATGTACCTTCGAAGAGGTAAACAGAGGTATATAAATAGGTAAGTACATAACTATATTTAGCCAAAGTCGTATATATTAAGATTGTGAAATCTAACGAAACGCTGCGTCCGTACTTATATTAGAAATGTAAATGTGACTTATATTAGACAGATCATTATGGAATTTCACATACACGATGTCAGGAGGTACAGAAAAGGACATATTGATATTGGAGTAATATTAACAATTACAAAAAAGAAAACTATATGTGTATAAAAATATTTAATAAATTACCGTCGGACATTCAAAAGCTATGTCAAGCTCCTATGTCAATGTTTAAAAGAAAACTAAAAGTGGTCATTACCGCTTAAGACTGCGCCGAGCGAAATGTGCCAAAACAGGCGGTCACAGTAAAGTGAATAAAATCAACACTTTTTGTTGAATACAAATATAAAATATACATTTACCATAACAATGAATGTGTTTACAATTACTCCGTGTAAAAAACTTAAAATAATTAATATTTTCGGCAACAAAATTACGTAAATTTGCACGAAGAATGAAAAAACGTATGCTCGTGTTACGTTATTTTTAGATTATAACAGTAGAAATCTATCCTATTTTACAGCTTAAACGAAACATAAATAGTTATATTACAGTTTGTCCGTCCCAAATTGTTAACGAGGGTTTTATATTGAGTGACCGCGGGTGCTCGCACGATCGGTCGGTGGCGGAATGACGACGCGCGCGCCGTCGAGTGAGAGCGCGCATTCGTTCGTTAACAAACTGGCCCCCTTGGAGCAGGAGCAGCATCCTGGTCCAACTTCGTTGGTAGTGGGCAGAGCCTGTTCCAAGCTCTACGTAAGGTTCCTGAAGTTGTTTTTACGTCTGCTACCCGGTTAACGCCGTCAGTGCCTGGGTAAACTGTAGTGACACGTCCCAGCAGCCATCTGTTGGGGGGCAGCCGATCATCTTTAATGAGAACCATCTCTCCTGGCTGTGGTTGTCCTCTGTCTGTGCGCCATTTGGTTCGAATCTGCAATTCTGAAATATACTCCTTGTAGTACCGATTCCAAAAATGTGTTTTTAATGATTGTATCCTTCTATATCTTGAAAGCGTATGAAGTGGAGCCTGGTCGACCAAGGGTGCAGGTAACATAGTGAGCGTACGTCCAATCAAGAAATGCGCTGGCGTAAGAGGAATTAAATCTGATGGATCAGATGAAATTGGAGTGAGAGGTCTAGAATTCAAGATTGCTTCAACTTGAACCAATACAGTGTTCATCTCTTCGTAATCTAAATGAGCCATTGACAAAACATGATTTAAATGTTTTTTAATTGATTTAACCGACCCTTCTGCTACGCCGTTAAAATGTGGGCTATATGCTGGACTAAATTTGAAATTGATTTCATTTTTAGCACTGTATGAAATAATATCGTTAGATTGATTATTTAGAAACCTAGCTATTTCGTTGCAAGCACCCACGAAATTAGTTCCATTGTCGGAATAAATTATAGCTGGCTTACCTCTGCGGGCAACAAACCGGTTTAAGGCTGCAATGAAGCCTTCAGAACTTAAATCGGTGACAAGTTCTATATGCACAGCTCTCACCGCTAGGCAAACAAAAACAGCAATATATGATTTCTTCAGCTGACAGCCACGACCCTTTCTGTTCGCTATCATGATGGGACCAGCATAGTCCACAGCTGTATTACTGAAAGGGTATTCTGCTTGCAATCTATGTAGAGGTAGATTGCCCATGATAGGCTGGTAAGTCTTACCTGCAAATCTACGACAGGATATGCAATCTCGAGTAATTTTTCTACAAAGATTACGACCATTGACTATCCAGTATTTGTGTCGTAATGTTGATAACAACAGCTGTGGTCCAGCATGTAAAAGAATTTTGTGGTAATGTGTGACCAATATTTTGGTTATGTGATGTGATGCGTCAAGTAAGATAGGGTGCTTTGTGTTGTAGTCATAGTGTGAGTTTGACAATCTACCTCCTACTCGTATTATACCTACATGGTCAATAAAAGGGTTTAATTTGAGAAGTTTATCTTTAGGAGACAACGGGCGTTTGTTAAGTAACTGTGAGTATTGTTTACAATATGAATCACGTTGTACTTGTTTGCATAACACTTCCAACGCTGTATTTAACTCTGTGAAAGTCAATGGACCTAATATTTTATTGCGAGAATGTTGACAGTTAAAAATAAATCTTTTTACGTAAGCTATGGTACGTTGTAATTTACTAAATACAGAAAAATTGTTGAAATAATTATTATTGTGACAATGCGAGTCATCTGTTGACAGATGGCATTGATGTTTAATTTCTGGCAAACTAGCAATATGCATATTTTGTGGTTGTGAAGGCCACTGCATATGTGTTTGATGCAAGAAGTGTGGACCTTCCCACCACAAAAGTGAAGATTGAAGTTGCGATGCGTTAAGCCCACGAGAACCTATGTCGGCCGGGTTCATATCTGTGGGAACGTAATGCCATGAATTAGGGTCAGAATTGTTGGTGATCTCATTTATTCTATTGTAAACAAATTGTTTTAGCCTTAATTTGCATGTTTTGATCCAGCCCAGCACAATAGTTGAGTCACACCAAAAAAACATGGTATCAATTTTTAAACGTAATGAATTTACTACCTTTTTTATTAACTTTGTAGCGAGAAGGGCGCCGCATAGCTCCAACTTAGGCATAGTTAGACTTTGCTTGAGTGGCGCCACTCTGCTCTTTGCAAGTAGCAAATGTACTTGTACATTCCCAGTGTCAGACACTGAGCGTAGGTAGATACAAGCTGAAAAAGCCTTAATGGAGGCATCAGAAAATGCGTGCACTTCGACCTTAACATATGAATCACACAACACTCTACGAGGGATTTCAATTTTTGTGATTTCTGGTAAGTATTTAATAAAGTCATGCCATTGTGACTCAACTTCGGCAGGTAACTGGTCATCCCATGTGATATTCTTAGCCCATAGTGTTTGTAATAGGAGTTTTGCCTGTAACATGCAAGGATTAATTAGTCCAAGTGGATCAAAGACTTGTGCAATAGTGGATAAAATTGTACGTTTATTTGTGTTTAGCTGATGTGATATTTTGTTTACTGAAAATAATAATGTGTCTTTCTTACAGGCCCAGAGTAAACCTAATGTTTTTGCATAATCATGTTTGTTTAAGTTTAATAACTCGTCTGTGTTGTTTTCATTAACAATATCATCGAGGAGAGACGATTGATTGGACCGCCATTTACGTAAATGGAAATGTGCGCCCTCTAACGTTTGAATGACGCCTTTACATATTTGTACTAAAGTTTTTTCATCTTCATTCCCCGATACATAGTCATCTATATAAAAATCGCGTAAAATTGTTTCACGTACATCCTTATTGGTGCATTCTTGACCCAACTGTACCAGGCATCTAGTCGCTAAATACGGCGCTGACGCCGTCCCGTATGTGACAGTGTTTAATTGATATTGTTTAATTGGCTGGCTGGGATGTGATCGCCAAAATATTTGTTGCAAACATCGTTGATCATTGTTTACATAAATTTGTCTATACATTTTTTCTATATCTGAAGTCACTACAAACTTATATTGTCTAAATCGAATCAAAATGCTAAGTAAATCGTCTTGTACAGTTGGCCCAATATGCTGAATATCATTGAATGATATGCCTGTGCTTGTCTTAGCTGAACAATCAAAGACGGTGCGTAACTTTGTTGTAAGGCTGTCTTCACGCATAACGCCGTGATGAGGCATGAAATATGAAATGCAATCGGTTTGTGTCGTTCGATTTTCTGACATGTGACCTAAAGCTAAATATTCGTCAAGAAATTTTGTGTATTTTTCTTTGAACTCTGGGTTGCGTTTAAATTTACGTTCCAACGATTGAAACCTTATTAGAGCTTGCTGTTTGGAATCTCCTAAGGATTCAGGTGACCCCTTTAATGGAACAGTAACAATAAATTTGCCATCTTGGTGGCGTTTTGTAGTTTGCGTGAAAATTTGTTCACACTCACTCTCACCTTTAGTAGGGATTTGTTGAGTAGAGGGAACTGATTCTAGTTCGAAAAATTTGTCTAATTTCTCGTCAAGCTCACTGTTGTTTAACAAATGGCAATGGACTGTATGATCGGTGTTAGATTTAGAGTTCGATGGTTGTATAGAGCCTGTGACAAGCCACCCTAATGTTGTTTCAATTAGAGTTGGCTTGTTCTTACCCAGGTCAATATGATTGTTTAGAAGGACATCCCAAAATATGTCCGCCCCCAGCAACATCTGCACCTCAGACGGCATGGAAAAAGTTGGATCTGCGAGGTGGATGCGAGAGGGAATGGTAAAGAAATTGCAATTAACTTGGGAAGTAGGTATCAACTGGGTGATATGTGGCACAACAAAACAAGTGACATCAGTTGTATAACCACTGTTTGTGAATGACGATATGGTGACGTCACATCTTTTTGTAATTTTTGAGGACTGATTGTTCAATCCTTGCACTACTAGTGAAGTAGAATAACTGGGTATTCCTAATTTAGCTCGTAAAGTTTCTGTGACGAAACTAGATGTACTCCCATTGTCGAGCAGTACACGAACTTTGTGTGTATGACCGTTACAATCTTGTATGTTGATTATAGCCGTGGATAGGAGTACCTGACTGTGATGTATGGATGAGAGTGTGACACTACTCGATTCTGTTTGTTTCTGTTCCTGCACGGTGGGTAAAACGACACAACCTTCAGATGAGGTTGAAGCCTTCAGAACAGTGTTATTATTGTGTAACAGAGTGTTATGGCGCTGTGAGCATAGCCTGCAGGAACTGAGCCTACAACGCTGTTCGTCATGTCCTGCACGCAAACAATTTGTGCATAAATTTAATTGTTTGACTCGTTCGATACGCGTCTCAATCGGCATTGATTTGAATTTCGTACATTGGTAAATTGTATGATTATTCTTGCACACAGGACATTTGAACAGCGCTTGTTTTTGTGTTTGGTTAACTACGAACGTCTTAGGACGATTGTAAGTAATATCGCTGTGTCTGCGTAGTGATTGTTGTTGTTTTGTATGTGTTGATGATTCTTCCACGGTCTCTAGTAAGTCAGCACGATTTTTTAAAAATGTATTAAAGTCTTGTAAAGTAGGTAACCTCGTAAGATTGTTGCGTTCCTCTTCCCAGTCACGTAGTGTGCACGGGTCTAACTTACTAGTTACCATGTGTATTATGATAATGTCCCAATGTTCTGTAGGTAAATTCAGTGTTTTTAAAGCCCTTAAGTTTCGATTTACGGAATCTATTGTGTTTCTTAAAGCCTTTGAAGATTCTTGAACTACTGGTTGTATATTGAATAATGCTTGTATGTGATTGTTGACTAAGATTCTATCGTTATGATATCGGTCACATAACAAATCCCATGCGACGTCATAATTATCTGCTGAGAATTCCAAGGATTTAATAATTAGTGAGGCATTCTCTTTTAATGAATTCCGCAAATAGTGAAACTTATGGATTTTAGGAATTGTTGTGTTGTCGTGTATAAGGGACTTGTAAGTGTCGTGATATTCTAGCCACTCCTGATAGCGCCCAGAAAAGATCGGCAAGCTAATAGTAGGTAATTTAATGTTTGGCCTACCCGACGATCCAGTATTATTACTAGAACCTGTCACCGACCCGGCCTCCTGCTCCGCAGAGGCAGCGTCGAGCAACTCCTGCGCAACAGCCACGCAACCGAAGTAGCTGGTCTCGAAAATCTCCCTTTCCTTGTGTTCATCACCTGAAATTTCCACAAGACCTTCTATATCAGTCTGAACTGAATCAAACTCGTTGTATAAATCTAGCATTTTAGTCAAACGAGCTTTTACCTCAAGAACCTGTACTTTATTAACATTTTTACTAGGTAAAAGGGTATCTATATATGTTTTAAATATAGTAAGCTTTGCTTTATGACTAGCTCGAGTTTTCTTTAATGATTTAAGATCCATTGTGAAAATATACAAATGCTAAGCTTGCAAATGACACCAATCTCAAACTGTACAACTGAAAGCAAATAATAATCAGCACACGTTTAAATAAAAAAGTAAAGTAAAAAAACCTTGCGAAGCGATACTTAAATTTTAAAATTGCAGGTGCGTTGCGAAAGAAATAGTGCGAAGCAGAGAAGGTAGGTTGGCACAATAATCAGGCGCAAGCAAAGTACGACGGCCGCGAGTCACGTAGGCCCCGCGCCGTGGACTTTGGTCCCTCGGATTCGCTGGAATGTTCAAAACAAAATGGTTAGCACTGTATTGGTAAAGGTGGGCGCAACACGGCAAATAAAACCTCTGTAATGAAATAAATAGTTGGTACGATGTATAAAAAAGTATGTAAATTGCCTAAAAATTGAGAAACAATAAATAAAGGAATATTTTCGAAATAGATACACCGTTACGAATAATGCTTATGTATTTTAGAGTGAGAATTAATGTCATATGTGGTGATATGCACATAATTATATTAATCCAAATGCTAGGTGATAAACAATTAACATGGAAAATTGGTAATAAATATTGTGAAAGAGATGGAGATATTCAAATGAAACTATTCATTTAGTGCGCATTATAGGAATGATTGGAACGAACTCACAAATAGGTACCAAACTGCAAGCCCCGTATCTTGGTTTCTCGAACTATAATAGTTGTAAGTGGGTACAGCACAGCAATGATAGTCTTTCTTGACTTGTCGTAGTATGTACTTGAATTTGTATGATTCACGCTCTGGTCGTTAACGCGCTGTAAGCAATCCGTGTTCCGATGTTTCTCGAATGACCTCGCCAATGTCGATACTTCTTAGTTCCGCTTTGTCTTCGAAACGGTTTCCAAAGCTGTATCCGGCTCGAATCTTGTTAACGAGGGTTTTATATTGAGTGACCGCGGGTGCTCGCACGATCGGTCGGTGGCGGAATGACGACGCGCGCGCCGTCGAGTGAGAGCGCGCATTCGTTCGTTAACAAACTGGCCCCCTTGGAGCAGGAGCAGCATCCTGGTCCAACTTCGTTGGTAGTGGGCAGAGCCTGTTCCAAGCTCTACGTAAGGTTCCTGAAGTTGTTTTTACGTCTGCTACCCGGTTAACGCCGTCAGTGCCTGGGTAAACTGTAGTGACACGTCCCAGCAGCCATCTGTTGGGGGGCAGCCGATCATCTTTAATGAGAACCATCTCTCCTGGCTGTGGTTGTCCTCTGTCTGTGCGCCATTTGGTTCGAATCTGCAATTCTGAAATATACTCCTTGTAGTACCGATTCCAAAAATGTGTTTTTAATGATTGTATCCTTCTATATCTTGAAAGCGTATGAAGTGGAGCCTGGTCGACCAAGGGTGCAGGTAACATAGTGAGCGTACGTCCAATCAAGAAATGCGCTGGCGTAAGAGGAATTAAATCTGATGGATCAGATGAAATTGGAGTGAGAGGTCTAGAATTCAAGATTGCTTCAACTTGAACCAATACAGTGTTCATCTCTTCGTAATCTAAATGAGCCATTGACAAAACATGATTTAAATGTTTTTTAATTGATTTAACCGACCCTTCTGCTACGCCGTTAAAATGTGGGCTATATGCTGGACTAAATTTGAAATTGATTTCATTTTTAGCACTGTATGAAATAATATCGTTAGATTGATTATTTAGACTCTCTCACTCGACGGCGCGCGCGTCGTCATTCCGCCACCGACCGATCGTGCGAGCCGTCGAGTGAGAGCGCGCATTCGTTCGTTAACACAAATATTTAAGTTATTGGTTGACAATAAAGAAATATTTATCAAAAAAGCTCTTCAAATCCTCCATACAAATTGACTATGGCGGCCGCGCGCCGATTTGAATATGCGCCGCACGAGCTCTGTCATTATCTGTCTTACGCTCGGCGCAGTCTTAAAAGAATGGTGTATTTTATAAGTGATTAGTTCCAATGATCATCTTTTAAGTTGTCATTTCTTATTAACTTTCTTATTAATTTCTATCACTAATTATTTAGAATTTTATAAACCTGATAATGTAGGATATGGTCTGGACTATTGTTAATCTTAAGATCTAATGTACAACCCATGTTCATGCAAATACATGTTTATGATTATGACCTTTCATCCACAAAGAAGCACTGTACACAAGCAAAGCCACCGGCAAAAGCTAGTATAATAATTGACGGGATATAGGACACTCTATTGTCTACTTATATCACTAAGAAACGTATTAAGAATTAATTAATAAAATATCGGTGCCACCCCTGCTACTTTTATGGCAAACTTTCTGTCAGTGTCGCAGATATGCCTATATAATCTAGTGGATTAGCGAGTTACCGTCTGCCATTCCGACTTTGTATAGCGACTAGGCAGACGCCAATTTTTATCTATAGTTTCCATTATACTGACACATCAAATACTAATTGAATATTCTGAAATTGTTGGCATAATCGCGCTTCCGAATTCAATTAGTATCTGCAGCGATGTATTACACCCATAGTACTGTCTTAATCACCATCAAGAATACATTTTAAACTAAATATTCAACATTTAATTTAATTTTCTATGTTATCTGACATGTAAAGAATATTGATAAACTATTATTGTATTTGCATTTAACTTAATTATCTTAATTATCTTTATTAACGTTTTTACTATTGTACACCCTATGGATATGTTGCAGTGAAACATGCTAAATCTTACCACCTGTATCTATATTGTACCTGTGACAAACAATAAATTTTCATTTAATTTCATTCATTTGAATGCTACATTTGTGTAAATTAGGCTATATTATATGCTTACCATCAACCACCAATTTACCAACTCATTAGTTAAAAAAAAACACACTTTAACACACTATGATAAATATCAACGCTGATTTAGGTCTCTTAGTACATTGTTTAAATACTTAGATTCACTTTTTTTACCAGGTAGATACTTCAAATGCAAGAACTAATTCTGAAATGTCTGACTGAAACACATCAGATGCCCTGATCCAAAAATGTTTACTTTAACGATACCTTAACTAGCACAAGCTCTTTGTATATCTGCTATATAACAAACACTACAACGTTAATAGCAAACGACCTAAACGACATAGCGTCAATTAAAAATGTAACGTGACAAGTGACTAGCCTTTCTTTACGATTAAAAGTTGTTTAAGCGCTAAAACATATATACATAAAACACATATATACCTACACGACCTACTTGTTAGTAGTGTACATAAGTTTTAGCGCATATACAACTTTTAATCGTAAAGATCCTGGTTCGATATCCCAGTTAACGAGTTTTTCACGGGAATTTGACCTAAACTGACTTGCTATGTGACCGCTTGTTATGTGACATTAACCTGGCTGGGGAAATATGAGGAATAGGTATGAATCTCTTTTTATCTTATAAAATAATAATGGACCTGATGGTTGCAGACGACCCAGTTAATTTACCATTGTATCAGCCGTTTATAAACTGTCCATCCAATTGCTAAGTTTGTAACGCCTACTCTCTGAATAGGAAGGGGTAGGCCACAGTCTATTTAGTTCTGGCGACCCACCCACCATAAAGGCAGCGAGTTGGCACACCGTGGGGTTTTGGTTCGTAGGCCCAAAGCCTCGGGAGAGCATCATCAGCAGCAACATAACTCACTCGTCTCCTCGTGTGGCGAGAGGGAATGCATAAGGAGCATTTCCCCAAGAAAAAAAGGGCACAGTCTATTACACTAGACAGGGTATGGCCAATATGGCAAATCACGCCGCTTGAAATACAGCACCTTACCGTAATGACATTTATTTACAAAAACGAACAAAACGAAACGTTATTTTAAGTGAATAAAACGACATTTTCACAAAATTATATAGTTAACGTCATATTATGCATATAATTATGGCTTATAATTAAATGTTAATATGACATTATACTACACATAAATCCATTCCTAACACAATCATTTTAGTCTAGCCTACGGGTCGACTGCACAGATGGCATAGTGGTTTAAGTGGTGGCGTTGACCCTGCCAAGTGTTTCGAGTCCGATCTCCACGAAGGACAATAGTTGTTCCGAGTCTGAGTGTTCTTTGTGTCCATTATATGAATTATGAATGTTTGTATAGGCCCTCGTGACACAGGCATTTTAACTAGCATTATTAGGGTTTAACAAGAATATTAGTAGTTTTTAACCAAACTGCTAGTAATCTATAAAAAAATAAAAAGATATTTATAAAGTTTTCAAATTAATTTATAAAGTCTATAACAAAACGCAAAAAATACAGTGACTGTGAAACATAACGTCAAGTTGAAAATAGCATGACAGTCGTTGTAAATTATAAAAACGTTTGACAAGTGGCAACACACATTATGTGGATATAACCTCAATTAAGTATGTCGAAATATTTATAATTTAAGTAAACAATACTAATTCTATCAATATGTTTAAAACACCAGAATGGGAGGACGACGTGCCTAAATTACATACAAGTTTTATACAAAAGAATGAGGTAAGAAATACGCAAAAATGTACTTACTACCTTTTGTTATTTTTATATTATTTCGACGACTATAGCTGTATTCTAATTAAATATTCTTAAATGCACGCCTGTAAAGAAGCAGAAGGTTAGGCAGACATATTATTATAGCATTCTAAGAGTTCGCTAACTGTTTTAATAAGTCTCACAGAATGTGTGGTAAATAGGCTTTTGCTATGTACCAGTCACATGAGTAACAAGAACTCTAAAGTTCTTGCTGTTATTGAGAACTGTATAATAGAATTTTCTGTAAAAAATTTCAAGACAAGTTCGAGTTCATCAAGTTAAACTTGTGTAAATATATTTACCTATCACCATATATTTTGTAATAAAAACTCCACCTCATAATCGTGTTGCATTCAGTACAGTGCTAAATTGTAACCTCAGAAAGTTTGAGTTCTGTGAATCTAAAAACATTAACTAATCACTTATGTATAGATTATTTATATTAAACAAACTTAATTTCAGAAAAAAGAAAAGAAGTCCAATGTAAATAAAGCAAAAGTATCATTGAAAGTTAACAAAGTCAAAGGAAAGAAAGTAAGGGATGCTAAGACAATACAAAAACCTACACCAAGATTTAATAATAATGTCAAAGAAAGGAAACCAATTCCTGTTAAAACAAAAATATTTAAAGATAACAATGTCACAGAAAAGAAAAACATGCCTGTTACAAACGGCATAAACAAAGCCTCAAGAAAACGTAAACTAGAAAACAAACCTGTAAATACAAAGAAGAAAAAGTCTAAACAAACAGATCAATCAGCGAGCTTTGAAAAGATTCCAGACACGCTGAACTTTGATGAACTATTACTAAACGCTAAAAAGAAGAAATTCAATGAAGTCATTGAGAATGAAGACAAAGAGGAAATATTATTTACAGAAAATAAACAAAAGAAAAAGAAGAAGAAAAATAAACAGGAGAATAACAATATACCGAATGGTAATTGCGCACCTGTTAATTGTAAGAAGAATAGGTTAAAAGCTATGCTAGCAACTCAAAATAACAGAAATCATATAAGTGTAGGCAATAAGAGTAATCAGCTTAGGGAAAGGATGATGGAAAGACTTAAAGGTAAGCTATAATTTATTATTTTAATAGCTTGACTCTAAAGACTACTTGACTGCATTCTTAGCACAGCTGTAATACCTGTTACTGCTGTGTATGTGGTCTCTGGTTCAGACATCATACACAGCAGAAACATTGACTACTTTTTCAATTCCCCAGTTGGGCCAAGTTTTATGGGAATTGTTTGCCAAGAAAGTCATAATATCAGCATAGAGTCTGAAACTATGCCCAGTAGACAGGAAAAGGCTTGGCCCTCTTTCATGGGACCTAAACCCAGCTGGCAAAAAGTAGGTATATAACCAATACTATTTATGTATGTCACTGCAAAGGATATTAGATACTAGCATGAAACAAACAATTGGACTCTGCCAGAGTCCGTCATATTAGAATTGCATTCTTTAATATATACTTCATAAACATCAAGTAATGCTTCAAAAAAATTGTTTTAGAAAAATATGTTCATATGTATTATGAGTTATGACAGTCCTATCAAAATTAGTTAATCTCACAGATCACTCAAATCAAATAAAATCTGCATGGTTGTTGCCACAGTGTCACAAAGTTATCTTTTTTTTATAGCTGCGCAGTTCAGGTACCTCAATGAGAAGCTTTACACATCATCAGGGGCTGAAGCTCAGGAGCTGTTCCAAAGTGATCCGGCTGCCTTTGAGACATACCATCAAGGATATCAGCTACAGGTCAAGAAGTGGCCTGTAAACCCACTTGATGTTATTGTCAAGAAACTTATGAAAATGTAAGTTTCATAAAAATATAAAAATATGTGGTAGTGATATGTGAGTAAAAATTATTGCATAGTTGGCATAGTGGGTTAATTGGTCATCTCGGCAGCGCCACTGTACCGTGTTGTGGGTTCGAATCTCACAAGCAGCAATTTGTGTAATCCTCAAATAGTAATTGTTCCAGGTGTTCTTAGTGTCTGTTGTGTGAATAGTTGTAAAGTCTTGCACAATACATAAATTAAATTATGACATTACTTAGTACAGTAAATTTATAATATATCATGTGATTATAGTATATTTTAATTATTATAACTTCATAAACAAACTGATAATTCCTAATACTACTATACTTATGATAACGAGGCCTCAAGTTTCGATACCCGAATCCGGTAGCATAAAGAGAATTTTAATAACAGTTTTAGTTTGGCAGTGTGAGTAAGTCATTTTATACCGGCTTGTTTCTCTAACGTAGACCATCGCAAATACGGAATGCATTACGTGCGTTCCAAAAGCAGTGCTCGCATCACGAAGGCGCACATGATTGTAACTCTCAGTGTCTGTGCATGTCAAAGTTTAGAGGAATGTGCACATACGTCAAACGTTAGTATGATGCTGGCCTTAACAGATTAACAAGCCTCCTCGCTTTACGTTACCCGCCTTAACCTTTTGAACGCCAACGTCGTCTATACTCGACATGCGCAAGCGTGCCCTGTGCGCCAACGTCGTCTATACTCGACAAAACTGTTTTTGTCGGTTCACAGAAAAATACAAAATAAACATATTAAATCATTAGTTTTCTGTGTTTAAGTGATACAACTTAAAAATTGAATCCCCAATTATTACTAAATACAGCAAACAAAATTGTTATTAGTTATTGAAATATTTGATCATAAAAAACAATATATAATATATCGATTTTCGGGCTTGGCGTACAGGACATGGAGGTGCCGTTATGGCGTGGCGTTCAAAAGGTTAAACAGCAACTACCTAATAAATGTGCATTATTTCTAACATTAACTCCACTATGTTGCTTTTATATTTTTCAGGCCAAAAACCCATCTTATAGCGGACATGGGTTGCGGTGAGGCGGCTCTTTCCCAGCGTGTGCCTCACAAGGTGCGCTCCTTCGACCTCGTAGCCACCGCGCCCGGGGTAGAGGCCTGCGACATGGCCAGGACTCCACTGCTGACTGCTTCCGTCGATGTGGCTGTGTATTGTCTAGCGTTGATGGGCACGGACCTCACGCAATACCTCGTAGAAGCTAATCGGGTGTTGAAAATGGGGTGAGTTTTAACAGTAGTCTAGATAAAAGAAACTAAACAACTCTTTAATTAATTTTTCATGAACCATACATACCTAAATCTCTTTGAATATAAATCACACACACATATATTCTGGCAGGATTACGCTTATACGCAAAGCATGAAGTCAAAATAACAAGCTGCCAGGCTGATATGTAAATCTCTGTCTTAAGGACTCTAGTACTAATACTGACTGCCTTATGGACGCAACGGTAATGTATGAGATTGTGCTGTACTGTGCATGTGGTCTCGGGTTTGAATCTCGGCTCAGACCAACAAAGTGATTACGTTTTCTGACATTGAATTCTCAGTTGCACCCTGGAGTTGTAAGTTTGTTTGTGTTGTACACTCCCGTGCTTCGGTGCGAACGTTGCGCAGTTGGTCCTACGCCTAATTGCTCTCCGGTCGTGTCGAATTGTCATCCCATAAGATTATGAGAATTAGAGAACAGAGAGAATGTTTGAGCTCACTTGTGCACCATAATATCGCCTGCGCAGATGGACAGTATCCACTAAGATTTGCCGCCGTAACCGAAATTCGGTCCGGAGGACCTTAGCTTAATACTTAACAACCAGTTTATATATACCACATTTTCTTAGAAAAATAAATAATCATAGTTTATATTATATATTCTTCCTTACAGCGGTCATCTCCTAATCGCAGAAGTAGAAAGTCGCTTCGACAACGTGGAGAACTTCACGAAGGAAGTGCAGCGCCTTGGCTTCAAGCTGAAGCAGTTAGACAAGAGCAACAAGGTGTTCTTTTTCATAGAGTTCACTAAGACCGGCGACCCGCCCGTCAAGAAAGCGAAACTACCCGCACTCACTTTGAAACCTTGTATTTATAAGAGACGGTGAATATATTGTAAGAGAAAAATTGAAACTGGTATATTTATTTAAACTGGCCCCTAGTTTCTAAGAGGTAATAAACTCTAAAATATATAGTACTAGCTTTTACTCGCAGCTTTGCCCATGGAACACCAACCTGGATAAAATAATATATATTGTTACGTGCTGGGTTCGACGGATAAGCATACAAACAATATTACCGACTAAAACACGTTTTATTCAAACACACAATTAAATTTAAAACACAACAAACACTATACCACACTTTTTCACTGTAACTGCTTGCAAACTCCGTAGTATATTCGCTTCCGTTCGCTTCGATGAATACTTGACCGCTTACGATTGTAAACTGACCTGGCGGTGCGCGTGCGCTCTGTTTATACGCGGGTAAAGCGTTTTTAGAGTTTTCTAGTAACGCTATACCCGGTATTTAAACAGTACGATGATTCGAGAAAGTGCCAGCGTTCTCTCTACCCTTCGCGTAATCACACTACGTAGTTCCGTAAGATGTCAATAGATGGCGGTGTAATAAATTATTAGACGGAACTGCCGAGTCTTTCCTACAATGCCGAGAGATGTCACTGGGCGTAACAATATGTTACTAGCTGACCAGCGCAAACTTCGTCTGCTTCACATAAGCGAATTTGCCCCGTTTTTGCAACATTTTCATTGATGCTCCGCTCCTATTGGTCGTAGCGTGATGTTATTCAGCTTATAGCCTTCCTCGATAAATGGGCTATCCGACACTTAAATCATTTTTCAATCCGAAAATAGTTCCTGAGATTAGCGCGTTCAACCAAACAAACTCTTCAGCTTTATAATATTAGTATAGATTTAAAATGCTTTTAAGTATTGTATTACAAATATCATTACAAAATTTAATATGTATTATTAGCACTAATTTCTACCCGCTGCATTACCCAATTAATCTATTGAGTCGCAGCGGTACCGGCGGCCAGAAAATAAGTTTTTTATTATGTCTGGCATTCCAGTAATTGAAGGTTAAATCCTACGGGATCGCATAGTGACATAAAAAGTCATAGGATACATTTCATTAATATTTCAATTAATTCAGGACATAGGCTATCCGTATGCAAAGTTTCATATAAATCTGTTCGGCAATTAACGCCAGGATTCGATATCAAACATTAAATAGTGAGATGGATAATTCAATTAATTTATTTTATTGTTTTCCTTTCTCTCACAAGCCTTATGTTTACATGGACGCTGTCGTGTATAAAATATAACTCGCATAAGTTCAGCAATTATACATAGGTTTGTATTTACTAATAAGATGAAATAGGCACATTGGGTCAAAGTCTACTATAACAAAGTTATTATAAAGTATATATTATATATACTAGCTGACTCGCGCAACTTCGTCTGCTTCACCATAAGAGATTTTTTTCCGTTTTTCCAAAATTTTTCATTGATGCTCCGCTCCTAATGGTCGTAACGTAATGTTATATAGCTTCCTCCATAAATGGGCTACCCAACACTAAAATATTTTTCGAATTCGAATCAGTAGTTCCTGAGATTAGCGCGTTCAACCAAACAAACAAACTCTTCAGCTTTATAATAATTGTATAGATATAATTATTTTAAAGGAAAGGGAAGAAAGGCCTACAATTGATTTAATAAGGTCTAAAGTATAACCGTAAGTACTTATTAATTTTTTATAGATGAATAAAACATTTTATCAATTGAAATATATATTTAATTGAGGTTTCATTTATATTAGATTTCATTAATTAACAAATATAATTTACTCTTAAACATAATAACATATTTTATCATATCAATTTATACTTACATAACGCATTACTCTTAAATTTCAGAAAACATTTTCTCTTTTTATAATTAAATTATTTTGATCATAACATTAGTAATATATAAACTATAATTGCAAATTGAATTAGACTAAAGTCAACGAAAAAGAGGCTCATTACTGAGATTTAAAGTGCTTTACATGATAGAGCACTTAAAAATGTGCATGCACAATCATGCTATTATATTTTACTGTAGTAACAGTTAATAAATGGTCATTTTAATTAGAATTCTATAATTAAGAATTAGAAAAGAAAGAAATTAGAATTTCATTGATAAAATACTATTACAAATTTGTTTAATATTCAGCTATTTACATCGCTGACTGTACTTCAAACGATCAAAACCGCTTATCATCAGATAGACCGTAAGCCTGCTTATCACCCAACAGCTATATGTTCATTAAAATAATTATTATGAAAATCTAACAAAAATATATTGAATCTTTAAGGCTGATAAATTATTGGTGAGTTCACGAGCCTTAAGTATCAGCCTTGTGTGATGGGTTTGTTTAATACTTGAGTCATTGTATGGCGATGGCTCAAACGTTCAGTTCCTCCATAACTTCTTCAGCTTCAGCGCGAAGGTTTTCCACTTTCTCTATCAACGTCATCTGAAATATCAATGTGATATTGATTTGAATGACATGGGTTCGATTTCCATATAAAACGAAAGAAAATCCTCGCGACATGTATGTAACTATAAAGCAGTTGTAACGTACTCTAGCCGCACTGATGAGTTGGTTGGCAGCAGTGTTGGACAGGTGTGACACAGCTGATATCAGATCGTCGACTGATGCTTTCGCCAAGTCTTCTATCCGCTTGTAGCCGGCTCTCGACAGTTGTAGAGCGCGAGCCTGGTTAAACAAACATAATATACCTTTAATAATATTAGGCTTGAGTATCCATGACAGGTACTCATATCTCATCAACAACATTTAGATCTGTAACAGGCAATGGGATAATACCTATTTATCTTACGCGGCTTTCTATTACATTACGCGATAATATTTGCATAATACGACGTGAAAGCAGTTACAATACATTATATAGAGTTCAAAATATAACATGCATAAAATAAGAAGTTTTACATAAGTGACAAATTGATAAATTCTGCAAACTATTATTTTAAACCAATATTATAAAGAGTAAAGGTTTGTATATTTATATTATTGTGCGTTTGTTTTAGTTTAAGTATGTCCCGATATATACTAAATGTGATTATTACCCATCTCAATTGCAACAATTTTTAATACCATAATTTAATCGTCAGTTTGCAGAGCAAGACTATGAAAATTAATGATTTACCATCTCTTTCCAAAACTTCAATACGTGTACCGCAAAACCAAACGTGTGGTTTAAGTAGTTCCCTCGCCACTACTCCTAGTGTTGATATTCATATTAGTATTTGCCACTAGATGTCGTCACTTACTAAATAGTACTAGCCGCTAGATGTCGCTACTTGTTTAATAGTTCACCTTGATATACACTAGATGTCACCACTAACCTTCTTAACAGCCGGCAGTTCCATGAGCTGACTAAGTTCAGGCGCGGCGCAGTGCTGCAGCCTACTGGCCAGCTCACCGAACAGAGCTTTGAACGTCCACAGGGGTTCCATCTCCTCGCAGAATTTCTGCGCGCATGATGCAAATGCTGATGATGATGACATCACTGACTGGACTGTGCCTCGAGGAATACAGTATCTGGAGAAATAAATAGTACCTCATACAAAATGTGTAGTGTAGTTTAAATGTGGAGACATTTCTTTTTCTTGAAGTTTATATGTCGCCTACATATAAACTTAAAATAGTCAGCTTATTACATAAAAAAGTTCATACTTTGAGCTTAAATGACTGAACCTAGGTTCTAGTTGTAATTGTTGTTTTTACATATTATTTGGGTGACTATTCTAATCCTATTTTTAAACGTACAGTACGAACCGAGAAAATGAAAATATTGGCGCCACTTTTATACTATCATCATCATCATCATCGGGCTATAATAGTCCACTGCTGGACATAGCCCTCCCCTAATGAGCGCCATAGCGCCCTGTCTTCGGCTTGCCGCATCCAGCATCTGCCTGCAGTCTTTCGCAGATCGTCATCCCATCTGGTCGGAGGGCGTCCTACACTACGTTTGCCGAGTCGCGGTTTCCACTCAATATTTATATACTTTTATACTAACGAGAACGAAAACGTTGTTTACCACATTTACAGACTTACTGCAAAAAAAATAATTACTAAAATAACGTAGAGCTTTGATATCTTGTACTTCATCATTTTGCAAATTCGAATGTCTTACAAAACAAAAGTCAGTGTTTCCAAAGTTAAAAAAATTCTTTCAAAAAGTGCTTTCATCAGCTTCTCAGTGTATTTAAAATTGCTTAGTATTAAATATTTCTAAGCCTATGTCGGCGCTGTGTAGCTAACCATGAAACAAATATATTGAAAATCCTTGTGTATCCATAATTAAGTATAAAAAATACTTACTTGTTTGCTACAGTCGAGAACGGCACTTGCTTCCATAAATCATGCAGCATCAGTGCCAAGTAGAAGCGGCATAACACTTTTTCGGGAACATTCTATAAATAAAATATTTATTTGTTTTTTTATCTTTATTGACTAAAATTTACAATAACGATACCATGGCTTAGACCACTCGCTTAAACCACTAGGGTTTTGGATTAACCCAATGGTTATACAAAGTCTCACACCATATCCCCAAAGAGGCAGTTAGAGGTATTGTGTCGCCACCACGCCAACGTTTCGCCAACTATAGGAGGTGAGCCTATTGTCGCCTACCGAGCACCGTTCTAGAATCCATACGTTACTGAGAATATCTTGACACAAAACCCCAATGACACTGCCCGATCCGGAAGCCAAACATCCGACCCCAATTAGTATATTAATACCTCACTGTAAGTCTCTTAATTTAGTAGTAATACGTTTTCCTATGCAATAACATAAAAGCAATATTTATCGCGATCGGTACCGCTGCACCATCTAGGTAGAATTAGAAGATTATTATTTATACGCCTGAAAGTTGCGTGGCGGCCGAAAGACAATTGCTGTTTTATTCCTCTTCAGTTGTTGTTTCCTTAGCATTGCTTTTGCAACACTAAAAGACGGCATCCAACATAAGCGGCGTTTACCGACATGTGTGCCACAAACAACAAAAGTAAAAGTACTTACTTTAATATAATATGTATTGTTCGTTTAAATACTTACAGTTATAGGTTTCCCAGTCATCATTCTAACCGCATTCATTTCAGTTATACCCAATACTTTGGCCGTCTGAATGCCTTCTTCGTCTAGATTGCAATACTGAAAGCAAAATATAGATATCAGAATACTGTGCCATGGTAATCAATCAACGTCAATTTAAATAACGTTCAAATTTGCCATATACAAAATCCAATTCTGAAGTCGAATTATTTTATTGTGATATTTAGTCAAATAATCTTCTAAGTGTGAAAAGGCTATCACATCTAGCACGCTGGCGCAGCGCGGGTTGGCAGACTTCACATATCTTCGAGAAAATGACAAGAACTCAGACATGCAAGTTTTCTCATGATGTTTATCTGCACCGTTAAAGCGTGCGATAATTAACTATAGAATAAGCACATCACTTTGAAAAGTCAGAGATGCGTGTCTTGGGATCGAACTCGAGATCCCTGCAAAGCAGTCAAACGGTCTACCACTAGAATAATGAAACTAAACAGTAAGGGCTACTATAAGCAGCGATAGCTCAGTGGGGAGACCAACAGACTGCAATGCAGAGGGTCTCGGGTTCGAACCTACGTCGCGCACCTCTGACTTTGGGAAGTTATATGACTTTTCGAAATTATGTGCGTATTGATTGACAATTATCGCCTGCTCCGTGCCTCGGAGAGCACGTTAAGCCGTCGGTCCCGGCTGCCATGAACATCTATGGCAGTCGTTATTGGGAGAGTGTCGACACAAAAGATCCCACTGGGTCGAAGTGTCGCCGGTCTGCACTGACTGGTCCCCACATAAGATACAAGGGCTACTATTTTTAAAGCTTTACTTTCTATAGATGTTTTGTTATCCCTTGCGGCTGGTCCTTATCGCTATCAAGTCATTTTTTTAAACAGTCTCTATAAAATTGCGCCTATGCGATCAGTCTGCAACCCAGACTTTGTACAACTAAGATGTTACATACATACACATACATAGCCATATTACAATCTAGACTTGTTGATACTTAGACAGTTTGTACATACGGACAATCTGCAGTTCAGTCTTTTAACAAGTTAAACGTTTTCTGTACCCAGTCATTCTTCTTAACTCAGACTTTTTACTATTTTTTTACTCTAACTCATTGTAACTTTTGCAAATAATTATATTATTATCAAATACGAATTATTTTAGTTGCAATTTTGCAAGTTGATTATACATTGTCCATTCGTTTATTTTCTTTTTGACAGCTCACGCCTATGAATTACCGTTTTGTTTTTTCGGAATAATGTACTACGTCCACTTAACCGGTCGTATACCGCCGGCTCGCATACCAGCCGGCAGATTTGTACCCGTCGTAGGCCGGTGGCTCGCATGCGAGCCACCAAATTGGCGCCAAAACGCTTAAGCTTAAGCGAAGGCGGCGCGCGGCGTTTTGGCGCCAATTTGGTGGCTCGCATGCGAGCCACCGGCCTACAACGGGTACAAATCTGCCGGCTGGTATGCGAGCCGGCGGTATACGACCGGTTAATGAAGTGTCCTGTGCATAACAAACAACCACAGACTATAAAACAGGTCTTGAAATAAAACAAATAGATCAGATGAAAAAAAAATTGACATTATGTAAGTATGGTTTCTGTAAAATTAATAAAAGAAGAAAATAAAAATTGTAACTTTTTTTAAAATTAATTATTTTCAAGAAATTTAAGTCGGAATCTTGGAATTTAAGTTCGAACCAAGAGTAAAGAACAATAACCGTACATTCATTTTTAATTTTAATGATTTATTATTATTTTTTTTCATATATAATGTGATAAAACTAATAAAAGAGCACTAAATATTTATACAAAAAATATGTCGATGCATTAAATCGATTGAAAGTCGATCGATTAAATCGATTATTATTTCAAATCGAATCGGTAACGTGTGATGGCGTCACTAATTTCGAACTGTCTCGAATTGTCAAAAATAAAATAAACAAATAGATAAGTTAGTCATTCAAGCAGGACGGGCGAATTAAAACCTGAATTATTTTAGTATTAATCGCATGATATAACTTTAACATCATTTATCATCTTTGGGTTGAGCTAATCAAGTGGGACAAGGACAACACTATACGTAATACACAATGGTAAACGGTGACAACAGAACGACGCCGGCAATGTAAATGTAGATTCATAGTACAATTTAGTTAGTGTAACTCTGACGTTCATAAGTGTTACTTTGTGACCTTAATCAATAAAGTTATTTAAAATTTATGTGATCCACATATAGTTGTTCTGAATCTGGGTTTGAAAGAAAGAAAAGAAATTTTGAAAGAAATATATTTCTAAAAAGAATTTCTAAAAAATTTCTAAAAAAAAAAAAATTTCTAAAAATATATTTCTAATTCTGGGTTGTCTTTGTGTCCACTATTCGAATGTTTGTAGAGTCCCCCGCGATACAAGTATTATAGCTAGGGAAAAGAGCACCCTTTAAAAAAAATTATTACTTAAAGAAGAGACACTTCCTCATGTAGCAGTACGTTTAGCAGTACTGCATTCAAAATAACTATTGATTTTGGTCATATCTCTTAATATTTGTATAACTATACCCAAGCTATAAAAATGGAAGTATTTTCTGGATTGTAGTGTGTAACTCAAAGATTACTTTATGAAGTGATACAAACTTACCAGGCTATAATAATGTCTGTAGTCAGGCCTGGTGGTGACATCAGCATCGTGAGGCGTCACCAGGTACAGCAGGTGTAGGCTGCCCATCAGCACCAAGCCTTTTGCTGCCACCTCCAGGTCTTGGAGGAGCTGTCTTGCTGAAGATAGGTCCATGCAACCTTGAAAACAAGTAATAAAATGTCGTAGTAAACCTAACTAATATTATAAATACGAATGTGAGTTTGTTTATTACGCTTTCACGCCTTAACTACTCGACCGATCATCACGAAATATCGCACATATTGTCAGAGGAACAGAAAAGGACACACGGTACCTTACATCCAGGATAAAATTACTGTTACAGAGAGATAGAAAATTGACATAACCTACTCATTACATACATTTACGCGAGCGAAGCCACGGGCAGAATCTAGTTATTAATTATTAATATTTATATTACTACAATCACACTATAAAACAAGTGAGAATCGGCAATGAATTGCCGTAAATCTTAGAGTTCGAAAAAATGGTTTAAGTTATATGCAAAGGTCACGTGATACCACGTGACCTTCGGTCAGAGATGAAAGGTCATAGTCATTTCGGGGGTATATCGACTATGCTGAGTCGAATGGTGTTGACCGCGAGTCTCTAGCTCTTACGGTTCTTGAGTTGAAAGTTGTGTGTCTGTTATAACAGACGGACGGACGGACGGACAAAGGTGTTGTATAAGAGTTTTTTCGAACTCTAAAATCGAATCACAGTTACCTTTAATAGCCGCTCTTCCCAGCTTGCTAACAGCAAGGTCGCTGTCATTATACACATAACACTCTCCCTCACTCTTTACGTGGGACTTGTCACACTCCTTCTCCACCTGTTTCTCACTCTCTTTCTCCACTTGTCTCTTGTCGACCACTTCTAAAGCGTGACATTTGAGCAGAGACCGGAGAGCGTTGTCGCATATAGATTTAATAGAACTGAAATTAAAATATTTTAGTAACATGTAATAGAATGGTATAGCACTTAAAGACAGCGATGATACAGTGATTGAAGTAGTCATCGTACTACAAAACTATGACGCAGATTCGATCCTAGCACAGAAAAATTACGTGTAATAAATATGTATGCAATAGTTTCCAGTATGGCTGCTGCGTTGGCCCATTGACAATGGCGACATAGATGCAATCGCAAAATCAAAAAACATTTTATGCTCAGTCTATAATGTTAAACGGAGGTATGGCGTAATACCAATTCTTCAAAAAGACTCCTAGGTTACTAAAACTTTACAAACAAAAAAGTTAATAATGTTTTACCCGATTCGGGCATTGAACCCAAGACGGAGTCTGATCTGTTTCCATATGAACACAAACTTGCCAGGGGATCAACGAGGCAATAATAATAATAGTGTTACGTGCTGGGTTCGACGGATAAGAATATAAACAACATTACCGACTAGAACACGTTTTATTCAAACACACAATTAAATTTAAAACACAACAAACACTATACCACACTTTTTCACTGTACTGCTTCAAACTCCGTAGTATTTCCGCTTCTGTTCGCTTCGATGAACACTTGACCGCTTACGATTCTAAAACTGACTCGGCGATGCGCGTGCGCCCTATTTATACGCAGGTAAAGCGTTTCTAGAGTTTTCTAGTAACGCTATACCCGGTATGTAAACAGTACGATGTTTCGAGAAAGTACCAGCGTGATCTCTATGATTCTCGTACCGTACTACGTAGTTACGTAAGATGTCAATAGATGGCGGTGTAATAAATTATTAGACGGAACTGCCGAGTCTTTCCCACAATGCCGAGAGATGTCACTGGGCGTAACAATAGTTTATTGTTTCTCTGTCACGTAACTACAAAATATAAAATTGCACAAAATAAACTTAATCTAGACATGTATTTGCTGCTATGTGAAAGACTGGTATCTGTAATAGACCTGTATGATAGATTACCATGCATTGTCTCTAACTTGTACACTGACCTGTCTTCATCGATTCCATTAACAGCCATAAGCGTGCACTCCAAGAACTTTCGTAGCTCCAGTCTACACGTAGCGAGCCCCAGTGCTACGGCGCTAAGCACTAGACTGTTGATGGCGCCGCGTAGCACGCTACGAGCGGGCGAGAGGCCACCGCGTAGCACTTCACGTAGCTGCGGCCACTCGCGGTCGTTGCAGATTATTATGCTTTCACCTATTTTTACAAAGATAATGAACATTGATTAAAGATGATGACCTACTTGGTTGGTGTAGTAGTTTATGTGATCGTCTTGCCAATGCATTCATGGCGAGTGCTGTGGCTTTGAATCACAAAAGGGATAAAAAAATGTGTGTTTTACAAATAGTGGTTCTGAGTCTGAACGCTGTTTGACGTTGGTAACGCTCGTGCTAAAAAATATCTTGTTTAGTTAAAAAAGTCAAGAGTTGCATTAGTAGTAGTAATGCCATTTCTAGCGTGGGAATCGTAAATTCAACTGTAATTGGAAATTTAACAGCGATATTTAAGAAATATACGGTCCACGTGATGGTAAGCGGTTATCGTAGGTTATTACCGTTTGTAATAAATTGTATGTATGTTAGTCTATGAGGTAATTATCTATGCGTTTATACCACGCGAAATAAAATCGTTAGTATTATTATTGTTAATACTGGAGGTAACATTCATGCGTAGCGGCTTTTATGATCCGCTACGCATGAATCGTTCCCTAGGGAAAGACGAGGGCCTTCAGTAGAAAGGTGAGTTTTTGAGCCTCGAGAACTCTTACTTATCTAGAGCAACGCAATAACATGGTTATTATTCTTACATTGACTTTTTCTAAGCGTGTCACTTCGAGAGAGAGCCGGCTCATTAATAATTAATCTGTCTGCCAAGCGTGGTTCGTACACACAATAAATAATAGTTTAAAAACTAAAAAGACACGCTTTATTTAAAAAACCAAACTAAAAAGTAGAAAATATTTTTTGTAGAAATTAAAATAACGATAGAGTGATTAATAAAAGAAATCATTTTAATGAAAATAAGCGTGGGGTGCTTTCTAAGATATTTTGATAAAGACGAGAAATTAATTTTTGAATAAATTGTGTCGATGAATTTTAAATAGCTATCCTTTATATTTAGTATACGTACCTATATCGCAGACGCCGGCGCGGCCGGCCCGGCCCGCCATCTGGCGGTAGGCGCCGAGCGACATGAAGTCGCGTCCCACGTGCGGCGCGCGCACGATCACGCGCTGCGCCGGCAGGTTGACGCCGGCCGCCAGCGTCGACGTGCAACACACTACTGATATCACTCCAGATCTGAGAAAATGTTACATGACTTTGAAGAGTAATGTTTGCTCTAGGACGCAGTTTGATGGACGTGTGTTATCCATACTTAGGCCCACAATTGGGCCATTGTGCGTAAGTGACCAACGCGATAAATTGTTCGGTTACTCATACCATCTCAGCTGCGTCCAGAGAGATAATAGGGAACCGGTGTTGCGCAGTCCTTCGTTCATCGTTTCTGAACTGTTTAGTAGTTTCGCGCGTTGGTTGCTCACGCTTTTACAATGTAGGAGTACGTGAGCCGGTGTCTCCTCGGTCTCCATGCAGCCTCTACATAAGGGGCTGGCAGTGATGCCAATGTTGAAAAGGTATTTGTTGAGTGAGCCTGTTATTATACCCACTAGATGGCGTAGGTATTTTCTTGTGGGACGTAGCATTTTGCGTGACAAATGTTTGTCTAAAGATGGAAGTGCTTCTTTCGTCTGTCTACAATCCTTTGTTTCAGCTCACTGTTTTTCGTATAGTTTCGTGGCGCATAATTGCCGCCTTAGTGAAGGCCGCGGGCGGGAGAACAGGGTCTCCAGTCCATCGGACATTAAGACGGAGCGACGCTCTCTGTCATGCCGGGGCGTCGCCACAGAGCCGTTACTAGCAGGCGTTTCTTGCCTACGTTGGATGCGGCTGGGTGGGCCGCTGATGTAATTTCTGTTTCAGCGACCTGCCCACCATTCAAGGTAGCAAGTTAACACACTATGGTAGGTGCAGTCTGTAGTACCCGGGACGTCCCATCTTGCCCCGAGCGAGCCCGACATAACCTCACCACATCCCTTTTACCGCGGAGAGGTATGCGTAAATGCATTCCCCCAAGTTAAAAAGGCCACTATTAGTGCGTTGGATGTGTGTTATACACCTTAACCTCACAATCGGGCCATTGTTTTACTGAATCTATGGCATTTTGTAATCCTTACAATATATATCAGCTGACTGAAAACTTACAAATAAATTAATGATCGGAAAGTAGATCAAATTTACCTGCAAGATTTGTTCACACACAAAATACCGGAACAGTTGAAACTAAATAAAAGCTTTTAGAAACTACTGATACCTACAACAGACAAGGTTTACTCAGCCGCAACATAAAAAAATTGTATGTTTAATTGTGAATACCTAAAAGCATGCTCCAACAGTGCTCTCTCATCACTAGCCAGCCCCGCGTGGTGGTATGCGATGCCGTACCGCACGGCGCGGGACAGCTCCGCACTGGCGCCCTCTGCACGAAGCCCTCGCTCTAGAGCCTGACGCTCTTCCATACGATGGGATGTCATCTCTCTGCGACAATATAACACGTTGGGAGAGGTAGGCCACGAGAAAATATGCACTTACACCTGGGATATCGGTCAAACTGGCAAATTGTGCAATAGTAAAGCGGCATTTGAATAATATTATATATTCGAATACAATTGTGCAATAGTTATGCGGCGTTCGAATAATATTTGATATTCGAATACAATTGTGCAATTGTAATGCAACATTCAAATAATATTCGAATACAATTGTGCTTAATGTGATACCTACTTTGCGTAGTCCAAAACGTACGTACACAGTCATTTGTAGTGTTGTCAATATATTCAAATATATTTTGAACCTAATTATATACTACAGGAGGAACACCTGCGCTTAACAGAAGATTTCAGTCAAAACACCTAATGTTGTGTTATTGTGATGAGTACACTCCTCACTTTAAGCCTTGAGGAGATAGGTAGCATAGGGAGGCGACAGCGTCATGTCCAGTGTGATCTTAGCATCTTGTACTGGCGACACATACGATATTTCGGAAATTAATCAACGCGCGAGCGATAGCCCTGGTTTTGTGCTGCATATGGACGGGACGTAAGACCCATATGAATAGTACAAATATGTATACCATTCGTGGAGATTATCAGTAAACAAGATGAGGTACTAAGCACAACCACCCTATTGTTCAATAATTAATTTATGGACAATACCAGCTACGACTGGTGGCTACTATTTCCCAACTGTCTCCACAATTGACGGCCTCGATGGCGTAGTGGTTAGTGCAACCGACTGCCACGCCTGAGGTCGCGGGTTCGATTCCCGCACAAGTCAAACATTTGTGTGCATGAACATGGATGTTTGTCTTGGTCTGGGTGTTTCTATGTATAATATGTATGTATTTACAAAAAAAAAGTATATGTGTATGTTTATCCATTGTCTAGTGCCCATAGTACAAGCTCTGCTTAGTTTGGGCTAGATGGTGTTGTATGTATGCGATAGAATATTATTATTATTATTATTAATTACGTCTAACTTTATTAACCTCAGTATTCAAATCTATTTGTTTGTGTTTAAAAACACGGGACAGCATTCATTGTAGTCGAATATGCGTGAGCGGTCGGTAACAAAACCCGACTACAAGTAGCGAGCACAATCCATTCCTAAAGCTTGTAGATTCATTATTGGTTGATACAGTCAGCAACATAAATCGATGAACACTTGCGAAATTTCTCTCTTCTATCTTCTACAAATGATAGTTTTTTTATAGCCGTAATAGATCAAAGATAGTTGTTTTAATTACAGTTCCAAAATACAGAATGAAAATAAAGATTTTCAATTCATAAAATAATTTTACAAACGGGCATGCCAGTATTAGGACCAGTGCTGCACAAGAAAATGGCTTTACTAAAAAAATATATTAATATTGATCCTAGTTTTTCCTTGTATTTATTATATATTATTATTTTTAGAAAATATTACCAACATGTACAGAAGTGTAACATGTTGGTAATATTTTCTAAAAATATTAAACAAGAAAACGACTAAACTATGTAATAGAACTTGCAAGCAAGTACATTAACGTGAAAATGTTGGCTTTACTCAAAATATGTTGACAGTTAATTAATCGATAGAGTAATTTACCATTGCTATATTATTTAATTATTATTTTAATCGTTCATTTCATTTTTTATGCAAAAGTAATTAAAATCATACTTTTTTTATCTTTGTAAAATTACTTTTTAACTTAAAGTAATGTCTATTATCGATGTATCGAGGTTTTGTGTTTATTATGACAACACCATATCTAACTTGTATGAGGGCGGAAAACGTAAATGTCAATATCATTGCTTGTTTTGCAACTCCATTGTGACAGTGTTTATTTATTGCAGTTAATATCGACGACTTTTACTTATATGCTATAAAACTGCAATGTATTCTATTTTATTTCATTCCTAAAAGATTATACCTACTCATAAATAAATTAAAATAATGTATAAAATATTATTGCACATATTTAATATAAATTGTATTGATGAGATATAAGAAGATTTGATAATTTTAATATGCCAAGTTTTTTTGTAAATCGCTTCTAATGCTAATTAATTATTGGCAGTGCTTACTATTATTATCATTAGCCTTTATAGGTTTGCACTGTGGGCCCGAATTACTATGGCGTCTTAGCATACCCCTTTGTTAAGTTTTGCTACTTATGTTGTTGATTGTACCATAAACAATTTTGGTTAGAACTACGGACTGCGATTACACTACAACGACTACACTACTACGACTACACTACTACGGCTACACTACTACGACTACACTACTACGACTACACTACTACGTCTACATTACTACGACTACACTACTACTACTCTAATATGCGGCAGCTCTAGTTACTAGCTTTATCATATACCGATATGGCTACGTACTCACCGCCTCTGCAGCTTGCACAGTAGTGCGGCAACGTTCTCACAGCTGCGCTTGGTGGCGCAGAAAACGAGGCAGCTACCGCGTGGTACCACGTCCGCCACCAGCCCGCCCAGTCGGTCCGGGTCCAGGCTCACCGCTGCAGCAGAGTACTGCCACAACCGACACACATTACAATTATACTATCTATATAATAATATCAGCCTTCTAAATAAAGTGTTCCATTATATATAGAATATGCAAAGGGTATTAACGCGATCATGCATAATGTTTACCTTTTTTATGCTTGACGTTTCGACCAGGTTACACCGGCCGTGGTCACAAGCTGACTGGTGCTGCGATGTCATGCCTCCGTTTGTGAGGCAGAAGAATCTTGATTCACCCTCAATTTTAGCATATTTTGGTTTGTCCATGTACCGTCACAAATTGCCATTTGTCCATTGATGGGCACTGGCCTCCTCTAAGTGTAAGAAGGGTACACAAAAGTCCTCCACGCAGACACAGTGCGAGTTGGCAGAATTCGAAATTCTTTAAAAACTTTATTAAGAACTCTCTGACATGTAAGTTTCCTCGCGATGTTTTCCTTCACCGTTAAAGTGTGTCATAACTTCGAAAAGTCTAAAAGTCTAAAGTCTCGATCGAGGATCGAACTCAAGACCCCTGTGTGGCAGTCCAACGGTGTCTCTTCAGTCATCAATCACTTTGAAATTAAACTACTTTATACGGATTTTACGGGATTTTTTTAAACACACTCTAATTTTTTGCCGTTATCATTCGCTCTAACTATGAAGGAAAACATTATGACTAACCTGCATGTCTGAGAGTTTTCCATAGCGTTCTCGAAGATACGTGAAATTTGCCAGCCGGCACTACATCAGCGTAATGCGTAGACGATGACTATTGCTTAACCCTACTCACACTGGAAAGAGGCCCTTGCTCAGCAGTGGCACAGTCCATATACAGGGCTGATATTAATATAAAATGCCACTTACGTCATAAGCCAGTTCCCTGTCTGGCACGATCTCCACACCTTCCTTTTCCCACTGGATCTTGTGCAGCATACTGCCCAACTTGACATACTCGGCCAGCTCTACTGGACGGAACTGTCGCTGGAAGACATCAGCTTGAAGGAACCGAGCTATCTCGTGCAGATTGCCTATCGTAGCACTCATGCCGACTATCTGGATGTTTCCTATTGAAGAAAGTTCTCGAAGGTAATGGGCAAAACTGCAGTTCTTTTTCGCTTATGTTTGCATGCGGTCATAAAAACTCCGGTTTGATTTTTGGGTCGAAAAGGTGGTTTGTCTATATAAATAAAATCAATTGCCACATGTAGGACGGAGCATCACTTAAGAACAGCTCAAACCATTTGGCAATTATTTTTTGTTGTTTTTGTAATTGTCAGAATAAGGTTTGTATGAACGACAATTTGCGAAAGATCCGCGGGGAATGTCGAAAATTTAAATGGTATTTTTATATGAAAAATAAATTATTGACATTTTGATACTGAAATTAAATACGTGATATGTATTATTGTATAGATTGACAGGACAACGACTGTCGGGTCAGCTAGTATACAATAGAAATTAATTCATTTGCTACCATTTGCAGTGTGGAGTTACTTTCTCTATTGCTCTAGGTCCTTACTGTGCCCTATTTTTATATTTATATACTTGCGGTTGAATTTATACTTAAGACTAAATATATACTTACGATTTGTGAATAAGACCGTCGACAGCAACATTTCGAGAGTACCTCCTCGACCTTTCTCTCCGATTAAATGTAACTCATCTACCTGTAACAAATTAACTGTTTCAACTAGCGATGTGCAAAATTACATTCAAATTAAATTCAAATATATTGACGATTCTATACTACTAAGTGCGTGTGCTTGCATAACCATGCAAAGTAGGCACCACATTGTGGACAACTGTATTTCAACATCAGAGCATTGGTCAAGATATATCAGAGAGCGATAAATAGACAGAGCATTAGTCAAGAGTATACAATAATCCTAACTAATATTATAAATGCGAATGTGAGTTTGTTTGTAATGCTTTCACGCCTTAACTGCTCGACCGATCACCATGAAACTTCGCATACTCGTTGTCAGGGACACAGAAAACGACGTAGGGTAACCTTTTATCCAGAAAAAAGTAGTTCTCGAGCGAGTGAAGCTGCGAGCAACAGGTAGTGTTAAATAACAATAACTTACCACTATAAGCCCAATCTCATGCAATCTGTTCAACTCTATTAAACTCCTAACTAGAGCTAATCCCTTCTCAATAGTTGCTACATAGATGCTGTTCTTCTTGCGTCGCCTCTTAGGTGGTATATGACCTTTACCAGCCGCATACTCCTCTACTAGAAAGTCTAGCTGAACTGCAAATGGTGATAGAGACCAGATCTGGAAAAACAATTGTATCAGAAGAATCAGTAGCAGATCTGAACTTTAAGTTAGAGTAGGTCATCTGGAAATTACTACCATCTTACAGAAGAGTACAGCTAAAATGACTGCATAAATCGCGTAGTGGTTTAAGTAGACACCTGGCTGTTACCACTACAACTCAGTCATTTGAAGTATGAGGGTTCTAGATAGATATTACTCCCGTAGTTTCGTTTTATACACACGCTACAGTGTATAGGTAACAATAAGTTGTGTGTCAATAAAACCTTGCTAGCACAAGAGACAAACATTTGAAAATTGATTTGTTTTGAATTTAATATTTATTGCCCCGAAAATTCTACTCTAAATTATCATATCAAAGGTATCGGAATTTTTACAATAATCTTTTGAAGAATTTAAAAATAGAGTATGACAAATCACAATAAATTTATTATAAGTAGTTAAAAAAGACACAAAGCAACTTTGAAAAATTGTGAAAATAGTCACGTTTACTTCAAAACATCATACATCTGAGTTTATTCCAAACACATTCCTCTCCGCTTCCCTCTGTCAACAACGTCAATAGGTTTTTTGTAAATATTGGTACAACTTTGGCTAAGAAAATAGAAAGTCAGAGCAGCGAAAATAACAGGTTTCAACGTATCCTAAAAGCGGGAAACATTTTTTTTGTTGGATCCGGTTGAAAAGGAAATAGAGCGGGTTATTCTCTCGTTAAAAAATATTTGTGCACCTGGGTGGGACAATATAAGCTGTAACCTTTAAGAATATCCTGGTGCCTCCATAAACCCACATTTGCCGAATCTATCTCTCTATCGGAGTCTTCCCTCTATGCCTTAAAAAAGCAGTTATGATTCCCATACATAACTCTGGTACGAAAGACCTTGTAACAAATTATAAACCAATCTCGCTATTGCCTACTTTCTCAAAAGATCTAGAGAAAATAATTACAATAAATTAGTATCATTTCTTGAACAAAATTCGCTATTTTCCCATATGCAATTCGGTTTCAGACCTAAGTTGTCAACAGCAGATGCAGTACACAACTTGACAGCTTTTATCTCAGAGGAACTTGAGAAAAGAAAACCAGTAATTGGAATCTTCCTCGACCTCGCAAAAGCATTTGATAACGTATCTATTCCTATCCTATTAAAAAAATTTGATGCTTTAGGCATACGAGGCACACAACTTAAGCTGCTAACGGACTATCTACAGAATAGGTATCAGTGCGTGAAAATAGATAACATCATCAGTGCCGACTTACAAGTGCCACAATTCGGCAAAAATAAAGTACTTCCAAGGACACTCCCTTGTGGAATACTACAAGGGAGTGTCCTTGGAAGTACTTTATTTTTGGTGTAGATTAACGATCTTTGTAACTTAAGTTTACATAGCGGCAAAATCGTTTCGTACGCAGATGACACCGTCCTTCTCTTCTCCGCCGACACAAATGAGGCGGTCCTTAAAAATGCCCAGCGTGGGTTTGATGTGGTTAATAAATGGCTTAGAAATAACTTGTTTACATTAAATACTGATAAAACCAAATTCATTAAGTTTAACATGCGCAATCAATAAGGTGATTTAAGTAATATTCGACTATATGCACATTATTCTAACAACACCATGAATGATGATTGCACATGTTCTGCAATCCATAGTACAACTAACATTAAATATCTAGGGGTTATAATAGATCACACTCTTTCATTTAAACAACACGTAGGCGCTTTGTCAAGCAGACTAAGTAAATTAACGTCCGTTTTAAAAAAACTGCATTATATAGCAGACAAAGATCTTATTATACAGATCTACAAGGCACTGTGCCAATCCATTATTCAATACTGTATTACCTCATGGGAAGGCATCGCACAATCTGTTATTCTTCCAATTGAAAGGGCATAAAGAGCACTCCTAAAAGTAGATACACATCGACCTTTTCGCTATCCCACATGACTTTTGTATCAAAATTCTAAAGTACTAACAGTCTGGCAGCTTTTTATAATGCACACCATACTAAAACAACATACTACTCTTGATTATAACCCGGAACTTACTAACACGAAGCTAACAGGATGAAACACGGTGTCTGCCCTGAATACTCTAATAGCATCAATGCAATGGCAGACGGTGACTTGCTGACTCACTTATTATTATTATAGCTTGCAGAAAATTTGGAGCCAAGATTACGTTACTTTCATATATGCCCAGTTAACATACCAGCACAGGCTAGACACAATCGTATGTCTGGCAAATTTGACACAGCTGCCCTTTCCTATGGCGTTAACCTTCTCATACAGAGAGATACCTGTTCCTAGCAGTGGAACAGATTATATACTGGGCTGATGATCTAATTATTACCTTTTCCTGCACAATAGCCACAAAGGGCAATATAAACAAAGCATTTCTCTTCTGGTTGAGCACTTCACGCAGCATCAGCACCTCGGCTACAAGGGTCTTGCCACCACTCGTTGGTAATGCATAAATAAGGTTGCGTCTCTCTTTTATAGCATCCAACTCCAGGCATTCTTCTTGCCAATCTATAAAATTAATATATCAACATTAAGAATAATCTCCTAAAGTTTTGTGGAGAACTTCACAAATTTCGAATAAACAACAAACACACAGAAATATTGTACAGCATGCCATTTTATTCAAATGTGGCAGTCAAACAAATCAAATCAAGTCCAAATGCAGCTTTAAACAATTCATTTGATCCATTGATTGTGTGTATGTGGTAGAATATTATTATTATTATTATTATTGATTTGTCAAAGTAACAACTTTCTTGTATAAGTACATCCAACTAAACGGGACAGACAAATAAAAAGGAATACAAATAACATTCTATAATTACATACCATAAAACTTTTCAATATTTCTATAACTCTTAAACAACCCTTTGGTAATCATTGGCAGTCCATAAAAACTATTACTAGGAACTGTTTGTTTTCTAGTTCTTGTTTTAAACTCATTATTATTATTTTGTACTTCTTTGACTATACTACTTTCTTTTATATCTAACAAGAAAGAGTCCTTAGTTTCAAATAATGAACTTTTATTCTTTATTGCTTCATGAAGGTCGGCTATCGACTCATTTATTACATCAAAACTTTCTTCAATTTTATCTTTGAATATCTTCTCTTCATAATTATGCATGGATTGTTCTAATTTTGATTGAAACATGTCATCTGATAAATCTTCAATTTCTTCTAATAATACTCGATTTTTCTGGCTTTTATAACAATACTTATCTAGTTTGCTAGTACTTACATCTAAAGATTCCCATTCATTCAAAGGTGTTTCTAAAATACCGGGTGAGCAAGGAATATCACTGGCCGTACTATTGTTGCCCGAATCGCACAGAAATTCAACCTGATTACATGGTAAATGCGGAGAGTCACATCTATTATTAATTTCATTCTGTATTATGTTGGGTCTGATTGGACTGCAATTTGTGATTGCATTGTTATCATCAGTGAGAGGATTAGACAGCATAATTTTTGTATTTCCCAGACGCCGACGCTTTGGTGTTGAGGTATCTTGAACTTTATTTTGCGAATTCATCATGGAAGACAGTTTTTAATTATTATGATTAATTAATTCTACATTACGTACTACATTTTATAAATAAACAACAATTTATAAACAGAGGCACGCGTTCGTCATTATTGACATTTGTGACATTTATAATTTGATACCCGACATTTATATGCGACGTTCGAAAAAGTTTATAAGTAGGTACATACTACTTCCTTTGCTTGCGGCTTCAATAATTATTGTTTTAGAACTATACACAACATTTTCAAATATATACCATATACATAAATCAAAATATTAAAATCTGGAATCTGGTTTATTATTGTGAATTTATACAGATCTTTCAATGTTAATAAAATTGGAGATTTAACATTTTGAACCTCGCGTGTTATTATTCATTTTCAGTTTAAAAGCAATAACAAAACGTCCGTGAAGGTACTTTCCTTGGATTCCCCCGTCTAATAATGCCGCGCAGCGCTCATAAATTTATTTTCATTCTCTTATATTTATTGCGGAGTGTACCAGCGTATATTTCCTTTTTTTGTATGAGAGCTTATTAGACTTAGACCTTACCTAAATTCTATTCGGCAAGTTGAGATTATTTTACTCTATCTCAGTAAATTGGTGGTGTATTGTACAGACTTTAATGTTGCTATATTCAGATCTTCATATATTCTAATATATGAAGAACCTTGTACTAAGTTAAATAAAATAATAGGTATTGCTTAGTGCTACATAATATCATGCACCGAGTAAAATAATATTTCACTTAGTAGATCAGTGGCGTAGCGTAGTAGGTGCGGCAGAAGCGCGCCGGTCCGCCCGGGCGGCACTTTTAGGGGGCGACAAAATTAATATTATTAAAATCTGCCTGCAGCACAGCTCTAGCACATCCTGTAGGTATATTTTTAGAGGAAATTATCACAAGTTATCAGCGTACATAAATACTCTGCAGTTCTTTACTACATTCCCAACACTATTGACATGCATAATGTAGCCCACCGGTCCATACACGGCGCCGGTCGGCACACCAAGGTTGATTCCAGCTTCTCGCCCCAAACACTTGCAATACTGGTTTAAAGAGTTTTTCCACTTAGGTAATTTCTAAACCATCTATTTGTGGGACCCCTGATCCCACACTCATCCATGGCCTGGAGTAGCATCTCATGGCCCAAGGTGTCAAAAGCCTTTTTGTAATCTATGAATAGCGCAATGACCTGGTGTCCTGCATCCAGGCTGCTATTTATAACCTTCGAGAACTGAGAAAGTGCTGTATGAGTAGTATTTCGTTCTTTAACTTAGTTACGTCATACGTGTTTTATTTTACCTCAGTATCCTCTGTAAGGGTAACAAGATGTGCCGTTGTGATGTTAAAAAAAATGCTTCATGGTAGATATAGATATATACTTACTTACTTTTTTTGAACATCCACAACGACACATCTGATTTATATTAAGTAGGTATATGTAACAGGTACCAACCAGTTACATATAATATAAATAGGCACATATTGAAGTAGGTACGACCTAACTCAGTGACTGCGGGGAAACGACTGCCCCGCGGCGCTACTGCATAATTGCGCCTGACTATAAAACTAAAGCGTCAGAAGTGTCCCCTATCAGCTTTTAAATAAAACAATAAAAATTGATGGTGGTGAAAACATTGATCAGATTTTACCAGGGGGTTGGGATGGTCAACGGGAATGATCGTTCGCCTCTTATTACGTAGGCTCAATCACCCTCTTTCCCCCTTCCCGCTTCTTCTCCTTCCCACTTCCTTTTTCTCTTCTTCCTTATCCGCTTGTCGATCCCTATAATGTACCTAACTGAAATATTATGTTCAACATATCATGAGTCATAACGCCGTGCCTTTATTTACTCGGAGGGCTACGTGACGGTATATTTAGGATTCACCTTAACGCATATTTCAATAGCTATCTTTAGATACAGCATATAACGTGTTTATTGCTACTTCTCACATGTTTTCAAGTACCTACCTCTTGGACTTCTGTGGTAGCCATTCATAAAATTACTTGATAGAGAAAAAGGAAGAAGCGGCAATAGAACCACGGACTCCTTCTCGTGGTTCATAGTTTTATTTGTTACTTTTTCAAATGAGTTCTGCGAGTTTGTAAATTCCCCTGCGACACATAAATTACACCTAGTGCAGCGGTAGTATTTCTAAAATAACGAAACAAAAATGTTTGGTGTCGTATCTAAGTCAGTTAAAATAAAGCTTTGATTTAAAATGAGTAAAAAGTTACATCACTTTCAGTTGTCATAAGAGACTACTTATGCCACGGGACGAACAAGGCAGTCTAAAAATAAAGCAGGACAAGTATTATTTAGAAGCATTGCAAATTTCAAGTTTTATTGCTCTAGATTTTGCTGCGTTAAGTAGCTGTAACTGTGACATGTCTGTCTGTCTGTCTGTCAGACAGACGGACGACGCGCGACGCGGTGGACCGATAAAATAACACCAATAACAAAATTGGGACGAGAGGAACCTGCCAGGCACCCTCGGATTGCCCATCCTAACTATTGCAACAGAAAACGGTTGACATTATACCGATCTCCTCTGAACAGGGACAGCCGCGCCGTAGGATTCGGGCGTACGTACCTAGTCCAATTTGCAGTTTTCCGCTTCGAATCCCAATTATTTTATTACAACGGATTTTCGCCAAGTAACGTATTCATTTTAATATATAAGAAAGCACTGTTAAGATTCTATTTTTACGCTAAAACGCATAGTAGGTTAGAGACCGACTGCGAAAGCACGCCCGAAACATGGTGTGCTTAGCAGTTTTATTTCAGAGAAAATACTTAAAAACCTTGACAGAGAATAAAATCATTGAGAGTTATCATTTGGTAAATAAGTACCTACTTAAATTTATCTGCAAACAAAAGTTTCTTACGCTAGAAATTGTGGTGTGCTAGATATTGTGGTATACCTAGGTATACCTATTGATATCGGTTTTTCGTATATTTTATCGCTATGTATTCGTAAATGAAAAGCCCACGAACCTCATGCATCATTTGGTAGTCTTTCAAGTCTTAGAATACGAGACATTATTTAAATAACCTGCATTTAAATATTACTTTGGTTTTTAATTCATTAAAGCGTGTTTTGAAGAATTTATATTATCTTGGTACATTACTAATATAAAAAATATATAGGTAAGTAATCTACGTGCCCAGCGAGTAGCAATAAGTTGCGATCATATATTATTTAAAGGTTGTAGTACTCAGTTATTTTCATAAATTTTTGTTTATCATCATCATCATCATTTCAGCCTATTGCAGTCCGCTGCTGGACATAAGCCTCCCCCAGGGTGCGCCACAAGACCCGATCTCCCGTTTTCGCCATTCAGTCACCTCCAGCCACCTTTTTCAGATCATCGGTCCATCTGGCTGGAGGGCGTCCTACACTACGCTTGCCGAGTCGTGGTCTCCACTCGATTTGTTTATAATACTTTAAAAATCAGTATAAGAACTTGTAAAATGCTGATACTGTAAATACCGCATCAGATAGATGAGCTGATACGTCAATTAACTGCAAGCAATGACTCTCCAGGTATTTATTTAAAACTTGTCCGAAAATGTACAAGTAAAAAATTATACCGACAACTAACACTTCCATGGCTCGTAGCGTGATGTTATACATGCCTATGTTATGGATACAGTAGGTAGCTTTTTAATGGTGAATGAATGAGTAAAAATTGCCCTGTAGTTATTGATTAATTCATTACAATCATTTATTTTTATAGTTAAGTATATAAAAGAAAAAGAAAAAGAAAGAGAAAAACGGGTAAATAATAGATGACATAACAACAAAATCTCTAATATTAACAACATATAACAACGGAACCTATAATTTTATTTAATATAGCGATTAGTTAATATAATAAACGATTGATATAATTTTAAAATAACTAATTTTTATAAGCATAACATACATTAAATATAACATCGTTTGACATAACATACATTAAATATAAAATCGTTTGACATACCACTCAAAAGATATAAAACTTATTTGGTCTAATATGTTCTATCGTAGTTATAGGTAATAGTAACCTAAGTAGATATTAAACATAACTAGTAACTGATTACCACCTGCGCTAAGATAGGTCGACGGAGTCCCGCTTCGAGGGGCTCCTATTTATGGGTGGTTTAAAAAAAATACCCACGAAGGCTAAGGCGGGAGCGAAGCGGAGCGGAGCCCCCGCCTTAGCCTTCTAACCTAACCTATACGAGTCGGGGTGTTAACCATAATGAGGTTTTTTATATATATATTAAACGTTAGACCTAATGATTTTCAATTAAATAAACAATATACATATTAAACGTTAGACCAAATGATTTTCGATTACATAAACGTTATATCAAACAACATTATACTAATTAACTTTTAGAATAAATAAATGTTATATGTAAAGAAATTATATCAACAGTTGGTATATCTCACGTTGATTATATCTTATGAACGATAATAAAATGAAATTAGACCAAATGAGTTTATACGTTATGAGACGCACCCGAGAAAAACATCATACTCAAAGTTATCTTTACAACAATTATTTTTAATATTAAGCGGATCACAGAATTTTTTGTTCTGTCGGATTCGAACCCACAACGCTCGGCGCAGTGGCAGTGGTGAGGCAAACACTTAAACCACTACGCCATCCGGGCAGTCAATATTAGAACAATATTAAAAATATTTATAATTAGATGTTCCCGCAGTTTCACCTGCGTTTATCTTTACTGCGCCGCCCCCGTGGGTCGTAGCGTGATGTTATACAGCTTATAGCCTTCCTCGATAAATAAGCTATCCAATAATAAAATAATTTTTCAAATCGAACCTGTAGTTCCTGAGAATAACGCGTTCAAACAAACAAACTCTTCAGCTTTATAATATTAGTATATGTAGATATGTTATAAATACTTTACGACACTAAAACATGATTACACTTCATTGTTACATGTTGTATTTTTTAGTGTTATTAACCTCTGAGTCGTCTTCGAAGAGGTTAATGAAAACACTTTGTAACGGTCTGTGTGTTAGTGACAGATTGATGTTAGTGACAGGCGTAGCTCCGGAACTACTGGACCGATTGACTTATAATTTGGTGTGAAGACACTTTCGGGTCATACCTCGGTCGAGTTTGGGCCCTGTGGGTCAAAAGACCCCCGAGATATAGGTGTCACAAGGTCATAAGGTCAGGGGATATCCACCACCAGAGTGCTGTGATTTGGAATTCCAAGGGAGAGGCTTTTGCCCAGCAGTAAGATATTACAAAAAGATGATAGAAAAAAAAAGTCGCATGAAGACGAAGAGTTTGAATCCTGGCTTTATACACCCATCTCGTTAAAATAATAAACATGATATTAATATTGTCTTCGATTCCCAATTCGTGTGCAGTATTCCAGATTATTCGGCTGTCTCAATTTGAATAAAATTATTCAAAATATTCCATTAACAACATGTCACATACCTACATAAATACATAGAGATGGAGTAAATAAAAGCGCGGCAATAAAATAAGGTCATGTAAAAGTTAACTATTTTGAAAATAGGTAGTCTATTTATATACAGGTAAGTTGCCAGGCCGATAATAGAGGCCGATTACCGTTATCACATTTTGCTGCTTGCCTTGTCAGTTGTCACTATAATTTAAAGCATTAATGCAAAAATGAGACAACTATAGACTGTATAGTTTTATTTCTTGTTAAATCTTTTTGCGCTTGCAATAACAATGCTTTCAGAAAACGTTCATACAAACATTCTCGCGGTTGCATCGTGGCTGTATTGCCTCGACAAAGTAGGTATAAATTTAATTCGATATGTTTTAGATCTGGTTGCTGTAAATGAGGTCTTGGGTAACTCGGATTAAATTGCCGGGTCAGACATCGGGACAGTCTAGAACTGTGCCCGGTTGAAGACAATAGGCTTGCTATCGTGTATGAGCTAGATGCACCTGATGCTTTCGGAAACACGACGAGACTATGAATGAATGTTTGTTGAAGATTCCATGTAATAAGAGGCTGGCCTATTGCCAACTACTGGGTACGAATAAAAATGCAGCCTACCTCCTGCTCAACATGTCCTCACAGAAAAACTCAAAAATCGAATCGTACTCGGTATCTCACGACGCAAAGTTTTATATCAATAAGAAGCTTTCCCCAATACCTTTTACTCTAGGTATTTTTAAATGCTATTCTGCTAAGAATTTATACATAGCATCGCTCATTTCTCGCCGGAATCTCTTTCTACGCGAGTTGGCAACTAAAATAATATATAATATTATCAATGTTACCGTGTTGTTTTCACAGAAATTACATAAATAAAAGTATATTTTGGTTTGTATAACATGTCAGGTCAAAGCATAGGACGAGCACGCTAGAATTTATTCGGTTGGCTCAGGGTAATAAAATCCTGAGTGGAATAGCCCGCGTCTGAATGTAGGCACGCCTTTGCCAATTATTTAGTAACAGTATCTACGAATGTGCCGGTTTGGCTGGGAACTACCGTCGTCTTACTGGTAACCTGCATAAGAGGAATACTTACTGCGGATGCCAGAGACTTGCCTATACCATTCCTTTTCTTCTATAATTTGTAGTGGTTTAAATTGTCGCTTTGTTACTACGCAGAGAGTTGTGCGGTTGATCTCCGCATGGGACACATATTTGTGATCCACAAATACTTGTTCTGCGTCTGGGCGTTCTTTGTGTCTGTTGTTCGAATATTTGTAAAAAGAGTGCAGCGATACAGATATTATTCCTAGTACATATGGGCTTTCCTTTTCTTAATAAAAGTAGTTGTGGAAGTTGAAACATCATCATTCTTTTAAAAGGGTTAGTCTATCCTGACGCTATCTTGAGTGATATCCTTGTATATTAATGATACGCCACGATCTACTAGTAAACACTTATCATTAGGCGAAACATATATTTACTTGCTTGCCACACTATTCGAAATATTTAATGGAAAACGTCTGGCATTTCTGATCGCCGGAGCACTTCTCAACTTACCGATATTTAAGGTTCAGAAGTGGTGGCTATAGAAAATACCGGGTTGCAGTGGTCGAAGTACGGTTTGACAGAATCTGGTGGCTTCTACCGGCCGCTGCAGCTGAAAAGTTAAAAAGATCCCAGAAAATATATTATGATCTTAGTCGTTTGTGTCTCGAATAATAGGTACACCTATTATTTCAGTACATAGTCATCCTAACTCTTCGAAAACGTTATAACTGTATATTATTCAAAGATAAGGCTAAAAAATATGAAGAGAATGCCGATATACCTGTCACAAAAAGCTATCCATGCTGCTAATGAGAATTTCCTACCAGAAAGTACCAAAAAAAAAGAAGCATGAGAGCAGAATAAATGCTGTAGAAATGAGAGCGCTGAGAAATATATGTGGTGTGACTCTGTAAGATAGAATAAAGAACAGTGTGATTAGAGAGAGATGCGGCATGAAAGTGGATATAGTGACAAGAATAGAAAAGGGTATGTTAAGCTGGTTTGGGCATGTAGAAAGAATGGACGAGGAAAGACTGACTAAGAAAGTTTATAAGGCTAGTGTGAATGGAACAGTCGCAAGAGGAAGACCTGGGCGAACGTTTCTTGATCAGATCGGAGGCGTTCTGGACAAAGGCCAGGTTAAGAGCACCTTGAACCGACGGGCGTGTATGAGGAATGTGATGAAAGTGAATGAAGCCGGAGAAGTGTGTCAGGATCGTAGCAAATGGAAATCCGTAGTCTTTGCCTACCCCTCTGGGAAACAGGCGTGAATCTATGTATGTATGTAAAGTACCAGTAGCACGTCTCATGGCTGGTGACTCGAATACGGGCCTCAAGATTAGTCCCGAGCTTCCGTAATTGCAAGCTTGCGCTACCTTCTGAATCAACGCACCTACAAGTTATACTACTTCTGGCTAGGCTCACGATTTTATACGCACAAACTAAACTAAATTTCAAGCCCAAGTCATATTCGTACGAACCTAAGATTTACATACGTACCTTATTATCTTAACTATTTATCCCGTCGTACAGTGGCCTAAGATATGTCCATATGGATTGAAGAGCCACTTCAAATATTTTATAGGAAGCTCACTCACTTATTTAATAGAATCACAGTTTATTTTGTAGTTCCGGAATTTGTAGTAAAATATTTCAAAAGTTATATCAATGTGAAAGTGGCCCCTCAATCTAAACGTCTGTATTAAGGAGCCACATGGAACACAAAAATAGGTGATGAATATTTTTAAAAAGGTTGAAAAGGTTGTATCATATACTTATTAGAAATTGTTTGTCGCATATATTTGAGGATCATTCTCACTAGTTCCACCGTTGAATAGTCCCAAATGTGATCGTGAGGTCATGATTTCAATATCAGAATCAAGAAAAGTCTTATTAGGTTTTCTAAAAGGTAATTTTCAGTAGTATTACAGGCAGCGAAATGCGCCTGATAACATAACTTACGAAATGTAGGTATAAGTATAATATAAGATATTGCCCCCCCGCTTTCGGATAATCTACCCGGGGGGTGAATATATACTAAGGTTACGTCACTACATATTATAAAACAAAGTCTCCCGCCGCGACTGTCTGTCTGTTCACGATAAACTCAAAAACTACTGACCAGATTCATGCGGCTTTCACCTATAGACAGAGTGATTCATGGGGAAGATTTAGGTGTATAATTAGTTATAGCATGACCGAAACCGCTGTACCGCGCCTTAGGTATGTGCGCGGCGAGACGGAGGGGGGGAACGCAGGCTAACAGGCCGCTGTCACTCGTTAACGCTCACGGCAATCCCCCCCGTCTCGCCGCGCACATACCTAAGGCGCGGTTTTGGTCAAACTATAATAACTTGTACTACCCGTGCGAAGCCGGGACGGATGGCTAGTTTTAAATAGAACAAACACTTTATATAATACACTAACACGTTCAAATTTAGCCACAAACAATAACATAAACAGATGTCTGTCTGTGCGTTTGTTCGTTAATTTTTATTATACGTAGGTATGACGTAGGATGAGTATTCGCGCTGAGCTATACAGCGTCTCAGAAAGGTTCTGACAAAAATAAAGTTTACATGATAGTAGTCACGTCAGCAAAACATCGTTATGGTTTAATATTTTTTATAAATTAATTTGTTATTCTAATGACTAGTATTCTTAGTGGCCGGCTTAGCCAAAATTCTTGTCTAAGGAGGATGTTCACGACAGTACGGTAATGGGAAGATTGAGACAACGGTCTCTTAAGCGCATGCCAGCCTTAACCTTTGACTGTAGGTATGTAGCTTTTTAAAAATGTGTTTCGTTTATTAATATTTTAAAAAGAGAATATATATTTTAATTATTCTTTAGTAATTAGTCGTAGATATGTACATGAATCCTAAACAGACTAACATTTTTATTAAATCACTAGATTTTGTTCTCGAGGTCATCAAATTGTTTTTTATGGTATGTAAGAACAAGCTGAAATCTACATACACATGCATTTATTTATTTACAAGACAGCTCTTGCACTTACAGACATTCAAACAACGGACACAATGAACACCCAGACTCGGCACAACCATTTGTGCATCACATAAAGTTTTGTCCCGTGTGGGATTCGAACCCACGACACTAGGCGCAGTGGCAGTGGCGAAGGGACCTCTTAAACCACTGCGCCATTCGTACAGTCAAAGTAAGTCAAGTTTTAAGTCAGACCTCCATCAATACAACTATGAAAACTGCATTCAATTTCGTGTAGTCGTTTTTATGGGATGCGCATATAAACGTAAAAATAGACAAACATTCTGAAATAACTGTTTTGGGTGCTACAGCTCTTATAAACAGACCTTATTTAAACATGACATGACATTGACATGGACCAGTAACAATGTTTTAATATGTAGGTAGTTTAACATAGGTTACAACTTACGGTAACCGCTTATAATCAAGCGGGTCGATAGCTATCTAAAAAAATCGTTTAAATAATGTGCAACTAGAAAATCTTTGTTTTGTCTTTTATGGTACATAATGAAATTTTGAGTAACAGCACATAGCATGGAAAACTGCTCAGTAGAAGAATCCAATAACGATTTACCGATGCGAGAATCGATCCCGAAACCTCACGATCGGCTACAACCATAGCGCAAAGTTATGCCACGTGACGTATGATGCAAGAAAGAACATAAATCCATACTAACATAATAAATGCGGTAATAACTGTATGTTTGTTTTCACAGCTAACCCACTAAATTGCTACGTTGGAATTCGGTACGAAAACTTGATTTTAATACCGTGGAAAGACGTAGCCCGTTTTTTAAAATAGTCAATTTTGTGGATAACTGTCAATAATACTATTATATGGTTTGTAACCCTAACATTATATACACACATAGTCTCACCTATGGTATATAGGCAAAGGATAGGCAGATGTATTTTATCCAAATTTGATTAACTATGGTTCCCACGAACCAAGGACAAATCCATTGCCGTGTACTGATACTGGGTACAATTTCAGACACCGTGCTATTATTAAGAATATTTATACAAACGAGAATTTAACTTAGCAGGAGACCATTGAACTGTCACGCAGAGGTCTCAAGATCGATCCCAAGGCGCGCATCTCTGACTTTTCAAAGTTATATGCGTATTAAATAGTTCGCTCGCTTTATCGGCGAAGGAAAACATCGTTAGAAATCCTGCATGTCTGAGATTTCGCCATATTGTTTTCGAAGATATGTATGTGTAGTCTGCCAACTTGCACAGCCACTCTGCCAGCGTGCCACTCAAATAATAATAATTGTTTATTTCAAGTTACTTCAAGACTCATATATGGGTATAGACCTCTAATCTACTATGGTCTATCCCTTGTCATGAGATGAGGTCCGTGCCCAGCAGTGGGACAATTTAATACGGCAATATTGAAATAACCAGCTTTCGGGGTCTCGGTTCAAGCTCAACTGACGAATTCACTACCGCTTAGAATTTATTGATAGAATAACAAGTAACTTTTCCTAAGCCAGGGATCGAATCTGAAACCGCATACTCAACAGACGCTTTCACTACCCCTGCGCCACTAGCCACCCAAACATGAACTCGTTAGTATAAAACTGACAAATGAAAAAGTGTTGGCGACTCTCGCATGTTTATTTTATACTGTAGCGTAGGCTTGGACATACAATAAGATAGAATCGCGATCTGTGAAAACAGACTGCACCCACCTGTCTCCCACATCGGACTGTGGCTTGATTGGAGCGAGATAGACGGAGGTAAGCTTTTTGTTTACTCTTGAAGGCTGCCGTGCCTTTTTTAAAAGCCCTTTACGTCGTATGTTATGTTAATTTTGTAATCATGTTAATGAGAAAGGATGGAAAATCTAGAAGAGCATTTGCGATTAGGTCCGAAGTGTTCTAGAGTAAGGTCAGGTTAAGATAACCTTAACCTGTCGATTGCTGGAATGCCAGACATTATTGCATTCTGACGCATTCAGCATTCTTCAAACGCGTCTGAAGAATCTCCCCATAAGAGGAATTCATAGATATGACACGTTCGTAATTAAGGAAATTCCGTAGTCGCTGTCTTCCCCTCCGTAAAAAAGCATTATCCTATGTATGTCCATCCTCAACGTTCTAGTTTTATCCATATCATATCATCAATATTTGAAAGTTTTACCGCAAGAAAGTCAACATTAACATACATCTCTCGTAACAGCCGCCAAAGCCAGGATTCAACAGGCAGGATGACATTGACACTCATAGCTTTTGCTTATCATAACTGTCTTGAAATACAGCAATAGCAGAGCATAAAAATTTACCTAAGAATCACAAAAATGTTTGCCAAGTGTCGGTGTATATTTCCTCCAATCTGTTTGTCGAAACTGAGACGACGAGTAAAATAACGTTCCAGAGTTATCTAAGACTTACGAACAGATTCTGGTAATATTAATGATGACATAAGTCCGATTGGAATGAATCTTAGAAGATTAATGCCTGTTCGAGGGCCGTGTGAGTCTCCCTTCGACGGAGGTCTGTCGCAAGAGCGCTCAGCAACAGAAGACATAACTTCCTCGTCGGGATTGGCCGTTGCACCTGCAGGCGTGGACGCGAGCCGGGCTGGGCTGTTAGTTTCCCTTTAGAAATCGGAGCTGGCTTGTAATCGTCGGCTCAAAAATGACCGGCGCTAAATATAGTTGCGGGGTGCGAGGGGGGCGAGCGCGCGCGGGCGCGCTGCCGCCCGCCGCCGGTCAGAGCCGCCCCGGTCGCCGCGGACTCCACATTCCAACGTCGCTGTGCTGCCGGTCGAAGAACCAGTGCCGTGACTGAGTGACCGTCTTCCACCCGTGCGACGTAAGTGCCGTGCCGCGAGAGTGCCAGTGCCGGAGCCAGCGGGCGTATAGTGTGTAGGATATAATGTGCTCCAGGAGTCCTTGTGGATTTCCAGTTCGGAAACGTCGAAGATAAAAGATGGCTCATAAGGAGGCTGATCTAAAAATACGCGCGCGGTATGTGCCAAATGCGGACGGGCGGGCGTCGCCGCGCTCACATAGCAGCAAGCGCCTTGTTTAGCGCGCCGGATTACGTTACCGGCAGAGACTCGCGCGCACGCCGCCGCCGCGCAAGCGCGTTATGCCGGAAATCTCTGCGTGCTACCATGAAAATGCAACATATACACGAAAATTTGCTATTTTCCTCTAATAATTACTTTTTCCACGCCACGCACACATTTACACTACACACTATACCCGTCAAAATTCTAAGGAATCCGACACGACAGTCTTAAATTTTGCACAATTTCTTAAGAAAATGTCAATTCATATTTTAATTTATTCTCTCTTGTATTGCAAATCCGAGCTGACACTGTTTTTTATATTAAACTAACACAGAACATAACATACTTACTAAAAATTGTTACACGAGTGATATAACATTAAAAATCGGGGGACAAACAATATTCTTAACAAAAAGTCCGCGAAAGTTCAATGACGTCGACATTCCATTGAAATAAAATTACAAAAATATAACAACATAAAAATATGTCAGTAGAATGACCAATAAAAAATTGTATAAATGTGATTGGTGTAACTTCGAAAGCGACCGATCGATTCCAAAGATAGACGCAGATAGTAAAAAAATCTGTCAAGCTCTTTGAAAATAGAACTTTGTTTTTAATAGATACCAGATGGATGTCGATGATCCAAATACTTTACTAAACAAATCGTTTTGCAATTTATAATAATTATTCAGTAAAGACTTGAAAGATCGACTAAATAAATTACTCAAAAATGTTTCCTTATTTTTGGTGTCGTAATTCACTTAGTTTTTACCTTACAACATATACGTTTACACATGTCGAATACATACGTCCATTATGATCACATATATAGATTTTTCTTTTATATAATAATACCTACACTTAACAAAGTACTTACACTTCCACATATCGAAAGTTCGACTGATACATACGAATTTTAGACTCGAATTTTTTTAATCGTCATATATATACCGACTTCGTATTTTAAATAATTGCAACACTAACTTATAAAAAATATACTAAAGAACATAAAACATCATAGCGATTTCAAAAATAATACCGCATCTGTTTTAAAAATAATATTTCATTAGCACGTTTTTTACCGTAACATTCCTTGACCTATTTCCGAAATGAAACGTGTTGAATAATTATGTAGTTTAATGGATTAACGATGCTTTTTCGGTCATTGTTTTAAGTTTTTGATTTATCGGTCTTATTTTACCTTATGTTCTTTAAACATAGTTAATTTAATTTACGTGCCTTATAGTAACGCATATTTCTTTTTATGTATGTACTTGTACCCACTTAAAATGTTTTCGAGCTTTCATTGTATTTTTACGCGTTTAATTTAAGATGATTTACATTTAAATAAAAAAAGAATTTCTTTCAAAGATTTAACAATGTACCTACGTTTTCCGTAGAATACTTGACATTCCGCAATTATAAAAAATAACACATTCCTCGCAGAAAAATACTTCGGTATTCAAGGCCTACAGAAATCTGAATCCTAGGCAACGTTGAGTACGAACGCGAATCCAATTTTACACTTTCTTTGAATCGTTGCCAGGACGTAGGTGTGCTAGATGGTACGAAAGATAAAACCGCTAAAAATAAAAATGGGCTTCATAAACAAAACGCACGCTTCCCGCGTTCGTGATCCCGCCCACGCCAAATTTTTTGTAAAATGTTGGCACAAATAAAAACGTTCGACGATATTGACAATGCTCTATGCTATTTCCAATTTATGTATGAGTTACGGAGCTGAAGGTGATTAGTTAGAAATAACTGTTTATTTTATAATATGACATTTTAAGACTTGGTAAAAAAATTATACAACGTTAGGTATTTAGAAAACAAATTTATTACTTTTTAATAAAGCCATTTAAATATCCTTGACGCCGCTAGATGCGATAATATATCTCCAGTATCCAATCGAAAATGACACAAGCATCCAATTTGGCTTAACAATCAAGACAAACATCTATTTCGGTACATAAATGTAAACACATGTGCACTCTAATTAATAATAAATCGATCATCAGATAAAATGTTAATAGACGCATGTATTGACGTCTTGCCAATACCTCCTACGTAGTAAAGATGACTCGTCCGTAAACAATATTGATTAGTATGAAAACTTGACTGATTATTTTTGTATGCGAAGAAGTTGATTTAGCAACCTGATATGCTATGCAACTGTCATTTTGTAACAATACGTCGTGCAGTGTTGACGTACTCATTAACTTTTTTACTTAGAGCTTAGAGAAAAAAAACATTCCAGTAAATTTTGATAATTAAAAAAGTACAATCCGTCAAGAATATTTTTTTCTTTTACAGATTAAATAAACTACCACCATGTCTGACGAGGAGGAATATTCGTAAGTATTTGTAAAGAACAACACTAGCCGGATCTCCGTACGTAAGACGTTTATACAATGACATAGAAACACTAAGCACTTTTACACATTGTCATAGCATTAGATGCAAGTGACCCTCCCCTCCCTATATGTTATATAGCAAATGTATATGTATTTGTGCTAACTACACGAATCTATATGTCCGCAGTTCCTCGAATGTTTATGTTAACCCCTCACGTGTCTATTCCACAGTGGCTCTGAGGAGGAGGAAGTAGAAGAAGAAGTCCCAGAGACGTAAGTATGAGCGCCGAACATCGAGTCCCCCTCATATCCCCGAAATTAGTTCTCTTAGAAATTGTTTGGTTTTGAGACACTTGAGCTTCTTTCGGCCTGGTTTCTTACTTTGCCTTGGCGATTCTATTTTTCCAAAACTATTAGATTAGAGGAGTACATACGGTTGTACATCGATAGTCTTACTTTTTTGGTTGAACGTAAGCGTGACGTTGAGGCATGATCGCAAGTTTTGATTCCCAGTTTCTTGGAACCCCCAAATCTCGGGCTTCTTGCACGTCCTCACCAAACCCTATTCTCTCTTTTGTTGCAGGAAGTAAGTGGCGTGCCTTTTGGTTGATCCGGCACTCACATACGCTTCTCGTTAAGTTTAGAAGGCGACTCTAACGCTTCTAGCGCTTTCTTCATCGCTTCGTTGCTCTTAGATATACTATACCTACCAATATAGGTGCTGCTGCTGCAAAACCGTGCTTTCTAACATCGAATATCTTTCATATAACAAACCAATCCATCAAAGAATTTCATGCTACAGGAAAGATCAGTGCGTAACAGTGACCGTAAGTAGCTGATCTTTCCATGCACACGATGAACAGAACCATGGGTGATGTCAAATGTTATTGTGAGTGAACATGAATTTCGCACTAATCCCGTAAGCTTTACGATCTCAAATGGTATGTTACTTCTTGACGACTTGCACTGTTTTAATTGTGTTTTATTTTCTTTTCCCGTCGCTGCCTTCGTCGTTGCAAACTGAAGACCCGCTCCTAAACCAGAGTAAGTAAACTCTAGTTACAAGCCGCCCTACCGCTTTGCTTCTAGCCACTGAATATGTCATGACACTACGAACGATTGGCAGACACATTAACGTACCTTTTACCTCCACTAGTGATTTTGCGATTAAGCAAAACCTACGTACCTACGATTTGTTTAAAAACCAAAATTCGAAAATTCTGCGGCTAGTGGCTGTGTTGCAGTGTTCTTATTGTGTTATGCGCAATATAATTGTCACCGCTTCTTGGGTTACGTACAATGAATTTTGCAATAAAGACGTAGTATATTGTAAAAGAAGTAGAAGGCTGATTGTTGTTTTCTGTTTCTAGGAGTAGACCATCGATCGCGTAAGTTGCACCGCTCTCTGTGGTGTCACTAACTATAATCCTATCATTAACTCGATAAGGCGCGGGCGTATGTTTTTACGATCGTTTCCCAAATTTATCGCATCCGACCAGATGATCATTCGGCGAACGAAACAACCGTACGCCGTCGTCGGTCGCTATTTTTATAACGGTTGGTAGGAGTTCTATTTTAGAAAAGCGTACTGTGCTGCGCCCGCGCCATTCTGCAAAGAAACAAGATGTCGGTCAACAGGCGACCGCTCGAGTCGCCCCGACTTATTTTTGATTTAATGCATGAAATAAATAACACGACATCAAAGCATGACTACCTTGTAATACATATAATATTGTCGTAATATGTGTATTTGTCCGTATACCATCGTCACGGTAATTGTACTTGTTGTCATAAACCCACAACAAACAGTAATACCATTTACTATTCAAAACTACACAAATATCTAAATATGTTCTACTCAAAACAAATAATTTAGCTAAAACAATAAGTATATGATTTAAGTACAGATGTGATAAGAAATAAATCGTATAACAGTATTAATGTTAACAATGGTCATGTAGTATTACTACATAATCGTAAAAGCTAAAACTTTAACAATATGTACAGTACCTACCTGATATCCCTGCTTACACGCCGATATAAAAGCGTAACAGCAGAATACTTAAATCTAACGAATTACCGTAAAAAGTGAATCACCATAACAGAAGTTATATGTATTGTAACCGTTATAACAACGGTTTTCTAACATTAACACAAACTTATTGTGAAATTCGATAATTAACATTTTGTCTATATTTACAGGGGTGAGGGAGACCCAGAATTCATCAAGGTAATTAAATGTTCAAATTTTATTTATTTGCCGAATAGCATTCTTTTTAAAAGCAATTATTGCGATCCACATGAACATACCAATCAACCAAATATATATTTTAATATCACCAAAAATTTGCATGTTGTTTTCTCTTCATAAACCCAAAAGCATCGCTTACCTACCCCATTCAGATACTAGGCTAAAGCGAATTATTTTCAATCTAGCACTAGTATACCGTTAGTGTTCTTTAGGTCACGTAAATGAAATCAATCCACGTCATTCAATTTAAAGTAAAGAAAAAGGGCAAAAGATGAATTTCACTTGTTTTACTGTCAAAAACACATATCGGCCTTAACTTATTCTTAAGTTTTAGTACGCCACTATCACTTATCAAAACCTATAAGTTAAAAACAAAATATTGTCTTCTGTTTACGCGAATATTATTCATTGAAATTAAACTACTATATACGGATTTTATCGCGTTGTTTATTTGACACTTTATTACATAATTTTGAAAACTGTTACACTACTTTTACTATTAAACTTTACTAATTTTTAAGCTAATTAAATTATTATTAAAAGTATTAAAACTATTTAGATTTAATTTAATTTTTAATAGTTTTAATAATAATTTAATTAGCTTAAAAATTAGTAAAGTTTAAAAGTATAAGTAGTTTAACAGTTTTCAAAATTATGTAATAAAGTGTCAAATAAACAACGCGATAAAATCCGTATATAGTAGTTTAATTAAAAACAAAACATAGAGGCAAATAGATAACATAATTCTGTGGTATCAATTTATCCTAAGGTTTATGTCAAGTAACAATATGATTCCCTCAACAGCGTCAAGATCAGAAGCGGTCGGACTTGGATGAGCAGTTGAAGGAATACATCAACGAATGGCGTAAACAACGGGCCAAGGAAGAGGATGAGCTCAAACGCCTCAAGGAGAAGCAGGCCAAGCGCAAGGTAAAACTATACGCATACTTAGGCAACTTCTTTATATCTACTGAACATTTTAACTCTTATTTAATCTTATTTGCTTGCTTATTATAGGTATCTCGCGCTGAAGAAGAGAAGCGCCTCGCCCAGAAGAAGAAGGAGGAGGAAGAAAGGAGAGTCCGCGAGATTGAGGAGAAGAAACAGCGTGACATTGAAGAGAAGAGGCAGCGACTCGAGGAGGCTGAGAAGAAGCGCCAGGCTATGCTCCAGGCTATGAAAGATTCCAGCAAGACCGGACCTAACTTCACCATCCAGAAGAAGAACGATAACGTGAGTAAAAGTATAAATTATATATATGGTAGCGTCAAAAAAGGACATATACCTACTATTTATTATATGTATACAAAACAACATTTAATAAAGATTTTTAAGGATAAAAAAGGAATTATCCTCTAAACACCGTTTTAAGGTATTAGTATAAGATAGCTTCCTAATTGAGTCATACTAAACAAATATTTGTTATACAGTTCGGCCTCAGCAGCGCCCAAGTAGAACGTAACAAGACCAAGGAGCAGCTGGAAGAGGAGAAGAAGATCTCGCTGTCCATCCGCATCAAGCCTTTGAACATCGAGGGTCTCTCCACGGACAAGCTCCGACAAAAGGCCACGGAGCTCTGGGAATGCATTATCAAACTCGAGACCGAGAAGTACGATCTCGAGGAGAGGCAAAAGAGGCAGGACTACGACTTAAAAGAGCTCAAAGAAAGACAGAAGCAACAGTTGAGGCACAAGGCCCTGAAGAAGGGTCTCGACCCCGAAGCACTCACAGGCAAGCACCCGGTAAGAATCATACAACAACATATTAAATTGCACTTGCTAACTTTATGTTAAACAAATATTCTAAAGTCAATTGTTATTTTCAGCCCAAAATCCAAGTAGCATCCAAATACGAGCGTCGTGTCGACACAAGGTCCTACGACGACAAGAAAAAGTTGTTCGAGGGTGTAAGTATTTCACACAACATCACTATGACAAATCTGTATACACCTATAACTAGGTCAGCAACTAAAGCTATGAAGCTAAAATACTTGAAATTAAATTCACATTAATATCCCTGGCACATATAAACCAGTATAAATTGAATTGGAGGGTAGCCAAATCTAAATTGAGGTCACTTTCTCTATTCCAACACTTGAAGCTATAGTAGTCTATTAAATTTTCATTCACATTCTTAAAGTTATATGCTGGAACCAGAGGACTAATTCACGTAATAAAACATGTTCAAAATAGAGTTCCGATCTAGTCTAATAAACGTCAAATGTAGACTCAAACACAATTTATATTCACATTTGATGTTTATTTTAATATAAAATACAAAAATAAAAAGAAGCAGCGATAGTAGATCACTGGGGAGACCAACAGACTGCAATGCAGAGGGTCTCGGGTTCGAATCCACGTCGCGCACCTCTGACTTTCGGAAGTTATATGACTTTTCGAAATTATGTGCGTATTGATTGACAATTATCGCCTGCTCCGTGCCTCGGAAAGCACGTTAAGCCGTCGGTCCCGGCTGCCATGAACTTCTATGGCAGTCGTTATTGGGAAAGTCAATACCCTCTAATATCCTGACACTGGTCTAGTCTTAGGGTATCGTTAGCCTTCGGGTTGCGGAGGTCAGATGGCAGCCGCTCCGTGTAAAAACTGATATCCAGTCAAATCCGGTTAGACCAGAAAAGCCGACCCCAAGTGATTTGGGAATAATTAAGGCTAAGGAAGAAGGATTTGATGTTTATTTTAATTTAGGAGACTAATATTTGTGATATTTATGACACTAAAATTAGATCGTACCTTTCTTTTGAATAGTTTTGTTAACGAAAACTGGCTCGTATTATACGATAAAACTAAGAATAGAAATTAAGAAACAACTCTAGAATTTTTACAACAGGTTCTACACATCTGATAAATTAGTTAAGAAACATTCTTGCTCTTGGCTCTTTTTGGCAACTACAAAGCACTGGGCACACAGTCAAAGGCAAAATATCTGTAGGAACGCCAATACGACATATCCTATATATTCAAAAAACAGTTACACAGGATACAATACCTTGTATAGAAAATATATTGACGATAACATTTAAACGCAGGGTTACGATACTGTATACGCTGAGTTTTTGGATAAAACATGGAACGAGAAAATGAGCGAGTTCATGAACCGCACCAAAAGTAAGAGGCGACGTCGTGTTCCATCTTGTGTGCGATATGTACCTTACGTCGCATGTCATCATGGCATGTCATATTCCACGTGTTCACCCAGATGAACCTTCATGTGTTGTCGAGCTAACTTGACCTAGTGGCATTTTCTACTTAAAATATTATATTTGGAATAATTGGGTACAAAATAATAAACATATTAACCCAAAATAAATCGTAGAAAACTCTCACCGACCCAAGTCGTTGTGTAAACATTCCAAGTCCGACGAGTCCCTGTCGTGTTGTCCTACCTCGTTCATTGTATTTACCCTGTGTTAACGATTCCTATAGGACCTTGAGAAACTGAACAAGGACTTCCTCGAGAAGGTGTGGCAGGAGAGGACCGAGCAATTCGGCGGCAGGCAAAAGAGTGAGTTAACATCAAAAAACAATTATAATACTACTTGGCGAAACGTCTGTGGAATGTCATGTAATAGAGAAATCTTAAAAGCGCGTTGCTTTTAGCCGCGTGCTATGAATAATACGAATATCGACTGGCAATGCTATATGTTAGTACTCCAAGTTCGAAAAGTACAGAAAATCCTTTAAGTTCAATAAATGCTACGTAATCAACGAATACTATCAATTACATGACATTCAAAGATACATCTACCGAGTAGTACAACCAAAAATCGGAGGTCAAATAAAGATATACATGGCTGAATCCTTTTAAAATGTCATTACCTTTCATCAAAAGTGAATTATCCTTCATACATGCACAAGTCTTGAACTATATCTTGTCGCATGACCTATATCCTATATACATATATATTGCATATTGTAAATAATAAGTTTGTCTTTTAAGATTTTGTCTTTAAGATTTTGTCCAATGGAAAGATGCTATAGTTAAGTTATTTTTTAAGTTTATGGATAAAATGCCACAGATTGTACTCTGTTTGCAAATCAAGAAGGCATTTTGCCAATTTAATGTCTATTGTTTTTAATATTAAAAGATCTATTGGAGCCTCGACTGTATAAAATTTGCTTGGAGTAACTGAGGCTTAAATAACTATCCAATATACAAAAAAGTTGGAGTAAAATCATTTAGTTAGGAAACCACGTATCTATTCACTGGATATAGCTTCTGTAGATGGATTTAGAAGAATATCAAAGGTATTAATTACCATAAAACTAACACGTACCTATAACAACAGCGAGACTGCCCAAGTGGTTCGGTGAGAGGCCCGGCAAGAAGAAGGGCGAACTCGAGTCCCCCGAAGGTGAGGAGGACGTGAAGGCCGAAGTTGAGGAGGACGAGCCTTTATACGAACCTGAACCCGAAGAGGAGGAGGAAGTCGTAGAGGAGGTCGAAGAGGAGGAGGAAGAGGAAGAGGAGGAAGAAGAAGAGGAGGAAGAAGAAGAGGAGGAAGAGGAATAAGTGAGTATAACTATATTGTATTTGTGTGCGCGGTGTATGGATGGTGAATGGTAATGTGATTTTAATATTACTAGGAATATAGGTGAAAAATAGGTAGGTAGTCTACCTATCCATTTTTATAGATATTTAGATATAAAATTTTCAGACGTGGAACAGCCCTTTTGTGATCTTGAGAACCATGACACAGGGTCAGCTACTTATAGTGGCATAGTATACTATAACCCCGTCTCACCCTCACTGAAATAATCTCTAGGCTGTCTATTAAAATCATAGACGATTGATCAAAGAAAGTTTTATAGACCGAGTGTATAAGAAACACAACTAATTCTTTGGGTACCTTGCCCAGTTAAGATCGTCCTATTTTCTCTGTGCAGTCTTAAAAGCCTTATGTGCATTTAGTTATTACTAAACTATATCATAATGTTAGATAATCCAGCAAGAATTACTCTCAAAGGTTTCCACGTCAATCATTGTTCTTCGATTTGAACGTAACAGTTACCCACCGTTTTGTCAAGGTCGATCCATCTCGAAAGTTCCAGTTGATCAATCAAACTCTTTCCTGTCTCCATTCAAGAACCAGATATCCTCAACGATTATTATCGACCCTTCAAACTACTTTGCCTATTCAAAGCAAGTACAAACGAAGTATTTTTTTATTGCAGACGTACGCAGCACGACTTGATCAGGGAAGCTAGATCACCGACTCGGACCGGACGTGTCGGATGTACTGTTTTGTAACCAATCCATTAACTTATTACTATTATAAATTATTTTTATTATTTATACTGTTGACTCATTCGTTACGGAACATGGACTTTTTGCACTTACGTCGTTATAACACCTATGACGAAAAAATAAACTAATTTATTTCATAAGGCTGTATGGTTTTTTATTTTTGACTTACTTAAAATATGATACCTACCGAATGTTTTCATTGACAATGAAAATATATAGAGCAAGTGTACACGATTATTATTTCATAAAGACAACTTCTGCGCGGGGATTAATTCCTGCCGCGCTGCTCTGTACAAACATTCAAGTAATGGATATAAAACAAGTTAGAATCGGCAATGAATTGCCGTAAATCTTAGAGTTCGAAAAAATAATTCAAGTAATATGCAAAGGTCACGTGATACCACGTGACCTTGAGGTCAGAGGTCAAAGGTCATAGTCATTCCGGGGGTATATCGATTATGCTGAGTTGAATGGCGTCTCTAGCTCTTACGGTTCTTGAGTTGAAAGTTGTATAACAGACGGACGGACGGACAAAGCTGTTGTATAAGTTTTTTCGAACTCTAAAATCCAAGTTGGCAGTTCTTCTTCGAGCAAGGTTTGAAGACAGTACTATTATCACGGTAGGAAGCTGATTGTCTGTGTATACTTATGAAATTTCAATTTCATTTTTTGAAATTCAAGAATAATACTTACGACCATTTTGTAAAAGCAGCTTGGCCCGTGTGTTTATCCACAACGTGGTTTGTCAGCGTGCCAAGTTTTATGCATTCAGGAGTTTACGATAGTGTTAGAGTAACGAGCATCTAAATAGCTTTGAACAGTATCACACTTATAATATAAGTCACTACTAACTACAAGGTACTTGTCACTACAAGCGACGGGTTTCTCGTAGTCAGCTAGTATTCCATACTCAGTGATGTACTTACATCTTATATGTAAAAGCATACCACTGAACTGCTTTAAAAACAAACTCAACGAAGTTTTTCATACTGAAGATACACACGCATCAGCTCACCTGTTCACTAATGTGTTTATTAATATAATAATAATATAATATAATATTCTACCACATACACACAACACCATCTAGCCCAAACTAAGCAGAGCTTGTACTATGGATACTAGACAATGGATAAACATACATATATACTTTTTTTTTTTGTAAATATATACATATAATATGTATGTATTTACAAAAAAAATACACATACATATAGTAACACCCAGAAACAAACAAGACAAACATCTATGTTCAAGCACACAAATGTTTGACTTGTGCGGGAATCGCACCCGAATAATAATACTATTATATGCCAGTGCACTAACTAATTCAATAGGATATTTAACTAAACTATTTTATATAAAAGTTATGCTAACTAACATTTACGACAGCAAATCATAATAAAATAGACAGATTTATTTGAATCTACTCAATAATAAATAAGATAGAAGCCTTAGGGTAATTATGAAATGACGGTAAAGAAGAAAATAAGGATTTACGATACTATAAATAACAGCGTGCGAGCGAAATAGTGATATAATCCTTCTTTTTTCTTATATCAAAATTAAAAATAACTATTATTTCGCCATTCTGCGACCAATTTAGTTGCTGTTTTCACAGACAGCTTCATTTTAACCCAATGAGTCGCAGCAGTACCCTGGCGGGCAGACACAATTTTTTTAGATTTAAAATTATATCTGGCATTTAAAGACTTAACAGGTTAAATGCTATTGAAGACTATTAAATTCTCAAATTCTCACACAGAGAAGAGACCCGTGCCCAGCAGTGGGACAGTTATACAGGGCTGATATTATATATTTTATTATTATTATATTAAATAACGTAGAGTCAAACAGCAAACAACGCTATAAGCAACGGTTCTAATAAACAATGTTTTATTTACAGTACCAACTGACCTTAACGCTAAAAATAGTTTTACTCAATGCCATAATGAGTAACAGTACTACCAAGGTTATTTCTGAAAATATTCACACCATCTACTATTAAGTATGTGCTGGAGTAATTTTACTTCATCACGAATCCTATAATATCCTAGTTAATAATATGAATGCAAATGTGAGTTTGTTTGTTTGTTACACTTTCACGCTTAACTACTCGCACACACAGCGACACATCAACCTAGACTGTCTGGACTTTGAACTATTAGAAGTTGAACGCTGCGGATCGTGCGAGAGAGTGCGTTATATTTTTGTTACGCTCTATCCTTACCATTACATCGACACCACTATGCACTGCCCTTGCCGACAACTCTCTATTTTGTATGTAGCGTAGTTATGCGTATATAGGGTGTCTAGCTTTATGTTTAGCCGTATGTATCTTTCGTCTCGAAAAAATCTACTGTTACAAACCGAAACTAACCTACATTCACGCAAGCGAAGCCGCGGGTGAGATCTAGTTTTAAATAAGCTTACTTAATACTAGAAGCACTGGTTACCTACGACCATGCTCATATTTTAGTAGTAGTTCTTCCACAAGTTTCTGGCCATCTCCATAACAATGTTTTTGTTCACTTACGTGGTACAGACAGCGAAAGTAGCAGAACATCAAATAAATTAGGTACCTACAGTAATATATGAATTAACTAACTGACCCTCGCAACTTCGTCTGCTTCACATAAGAGAATTTGACCCGTTTTTGCAACATTTTCATTAATCTCCGCTCCTATTGGTTGTAGCGTGATGTTATATAGCCTATAGCCATCCTAGATAAATGGGCTATCCAACACTAAAATAATTATTAATTCAAATTCCTGAGATTAGCGCGTTCAACCAAGCAAACAAACTCTTCAGCTTTATAACACAGATGGTTAGGTTTCTGACGACTCGATGGCGTAGTGGTTAGTGTAACCGACTGCCACGCCTGAGGTCGCGGGTTCGATTCCCGCACAAGTCAAACATTTGTGTGCATGAACATAGATGTTTGTCTTGGTCTGGGTGTTTCTATGTATAATATGTAAGTATTTACAAAAAAAAAAGGTATATATGTATGTTTATCCATTGTCTAGTACCCATAGTACAAGCTCTGCTTAGTTTGGGCTAGATGGTGTTGTGTGTATGTGGTAGAATATTATTATATTATATTATTATTATTATTTGTCCCCATTGTACCTGAAATACAACTTAGATCACCCAAAGTCCTGTTACTAGCTGTGCCTTATGCACGTACAGTGGCGCATGCCAACTCGATCCTTGTTCGTGCACTAACCATATTAAATATGCTTCTGACATTAGAATCTGAATGTGATTTATTTGCTTCGGGATGGATGGATGTGTGTCGTAGTTGTTTAAGATTTTGTGAGATGATAGATATTTAGTTAGTTACTAAAATACGAATCTTTTATTGTACTCATGTAAGCAAATGTAATAATAATTTATATAAACGTTGTAAATTATGTCTGGTAATATAAATGTATACAATGTTAGATAAGTTTTAACTTGTACAAAGATTGGTGTATACTGTTATGTTGTCCATTTGTTTATACTAATAAATAAATAAATAAATAAATAATATTAGTATAGATAATTCTAAAGTAATGAATAGTCATTAAAATGACTAACCTTTAACTGTCGCTGCAGTAAAGTCGAGCCATTACCATTATGTGTAAGAAAAAGCACTTCAAAATTACGGAAATGTTTAACGACTTATGTGTGTAGATAGATCCATACATACTCGGATATCACCGTTTCTATTGAATAATAGATGATACGTGAAACATGCTAACTAACCGAAATCTGAAAACAACATCATAATCAGATCAATATTTGCAATCGATTCAATTTCGCCATACATGATGAAATAAAATACGATATAATTTAACTAAATGATATATTCATTATACAATAAATCTATAGTAATAAATTTTATAGCTACATACATAGTAATACAAGGATACTACATCACAACTGCACTTTACATGACTCGTATTGTTACAGAAATTTATTAACCTATCTATAAAATAAATAGATATTAAAAGTTATCAAAATTACCAAATATAATAGCTACTGATAGTCCTGTGTGCTAATACTTACAGTACCTACGATACATCGAACGATAATACCGGTGGTTTTCAAAAAGTGTCCTACAAACTGATCTATGGACAGTGTAATTAATGTGTCCAGTATACCGGACGACTTTATGTTGGCGTCTAATACACTCTAATAAAAAATGTACCATAGTTTTTAGCTGCGGTATTAACCAGCGGACTTAATATGTGTACCACATATTAGTCCATATATTGACGAATAGTCCCTGTCTAATGTCCATTTAATCGAACAGTATATTAAGCGTTTCAGTGCCCAGAACTCGCATATGAGTCGTATATCCTCGTATATACACGTAGCAATTTTGTCGCCATGCCCACCCGAGTTAAAATCACGCATCACAGGACTCGGATGCGAGTCCTGGGCACGCGAACAATTTTTGTTCGACTCATAGAATGTGTTCTGGGCACTGAACGGATGAATGAATATTGGACAACAAGGACAATTATAAATTTTATTGTATTTTCTCACATTATAAAGTTTTTTATAACAAAAGTATTAAATGATAATTTAATCCTTTTGTTATTAGAACACACAAATATAAACAAGGCTATAAAATAAATGTAACTTCATTTAATCCACATAACATACCCAACATAATACGTTCGATCACACATCAAAACGTCATATTAATTTGACATCAAAACATCAAACAGAATAGTAAGTTACTTGCTAAAATACTCTAATACATAATATCTCAATTATTTTAAAGCGTTATAATGCATATGACAGCTTACGATCGGGTTTACAAAAGTTGGTAAGTGATGCCAGAACATTAATTAAATATGATTACTAAGACTTTTCTTTTGCGAACTTCGAATTATATCGGCATGACGATACGCACGACTAGAACAAACGAATGAACCCGCACTGGCAGCATTATAATTGGAAGACTTGTTCTGTCTGAAAAACGTAGGATCACCATTTTGAACAGATTATTAAAGATTACTTACTATTTGGGCTAGTCGTTAACCAGAATATAAGTAAATGTCTTGTGTTCTTGTTAACTTAGCTTCTCCAGCTATGAATAGGGATCGAACTCACGAAGTATTGATTGCAAATCCGATGCCGTTGTCATTGTGCTACTGCTCGTCCGCTTTAACTTTGAAGGCATCAAAGTTAAAGCGGACGAGCTATCTTATGTGGAGGCCAGTCAGTGCAGATCGGCGACACTTCGACCCAGTGGGATCTTTTGTGTCGATACTCTCCCAATAACGACTGCCATAGATGTTCATGGCAGCCGGGACCGACGTCTTAGCGTGCTCTCCGAGGCACGGAGCAGGCGATAATTGTCAATCAATACGCACATAATTTCGAAAAGTCATATAACTTCCGAAAGTCGGAGGTGCGCGACGTGGGTTCGAACCCGAGACCCTAAAACTTTGATGCCTTAATTATTGCGCTACTACCGCTTCAATACGTCCGATTTATCGGACATAGATTACGTGGGGATCGCACTCACGGTCTATTGATTACAAATCCGATGCTTTGATCACGGTGTTACTGTTCGTCCGATATATCGAACCACTATTCTACCGCCATTTCAACACGTCTGATATATCGGACATAGACTGTGATTACAAGCTGTCATACGCATGTCGCCTTGCTGTGCTTGTGTAGCGCAGTTGTTATGTAGCGAGGAGTGGGCGGCGCTACGCCGCGGGGATACTGGCCGCGGGCGGCGGCGGCGTCTTCTGCTGTGGAGATTTGTGCATCATGTTGATCTTATCTCCCAGAGATAGTGCCATGCCCTGTAGGTGAGATAAAATTAGCAATAGAATCTTTGGTTGACATTTTTTGGAATGCTAGACGTAGCTGAAAGCGTATTGTGTCAGACGACGTTTGGTTGCGACTCAATTGATGTATATAAAAATCTCGTGTCACGGTGTTTGTGGTCGCACGAAACGTCTCGACCGACTTTTATGAATATTTTAATGTATATTGAGGAAGGTATGAGAATAAGTCATAAAGTATATTTCATACCACTAGGTTATTAGGGTGTCAACCTAACTTACATTTAGGCGAGCGAAGCCACGGGCAAAAGTATGTTTTATCTAGTATGTTAATACAAAAATTTGATCTAATTTGATATACTTTTGGTATTTCATTCACATAATATACAAATTAAAATATAGAGAGAATTAACAAATTCATATTAATACTGGCTTGTAGTTTTTAATGAATTTTGATATTAATCTATAAATAAATGAATTATTTAACGAGAAAGTGCAGTTATCATCAGAGAGCATGATATCCTACCTAGGAAGCTAGTAGTATCGTCTACATTGAAGCGGGCGTACATTCTAGAGACACTCGATTAGTCATATTCTAAACAAATCAAACACTTCAATGATAACTACGCAGCCGAACAAATATGAAGTTTATATTGTGGAACTAAAGGTCTTGGCTGCAATACGACGCTTCCACTTAATAATATTCTTACTACTTAAGTCTCTCGTTTTGCATGGAAGGTTACCCGCGCGATGGCAGCAAAGTGACCGATTACTCGCTACACCATACATATAATCAAAATTTAAAACTGTCTCCATGGCGCAGCGGTAGCGAATGCGACTGCTGTGCATGAGGTCCCGGGGTCGAAACCCGGGCCGGCCCAAGAAAAAGTTATTGGATTTTTCTGTTAGGTAATCTCAATACTACCCCGGAGTTAGGAAGTTGGCGGTGTTAGACACCCCTGTGCCTCGGAAAGCACGTAAAGCCTTTTATCCTGCGTTTGATCTCGCCAATCGTGTCGGATTGCCGTATCATAGGATCATGATAGTTAGGGAACAGAGAGTGCAATAGTGTTTGCAAACACACTTGTGAACTGTTAATCTCCTGCGCAGATGGACAGCCCTTGTTAACATTGGCCGCCATGACCAAACTTCGGTGTGGAGGTTATTAATTAATTAAATAATTAATCGAAAGCTAAAAAAATAACTTGAAGTAATACAATACCTGGCTCTTAGCACGTATGCGTACGTGTCCAATAACGGGCGAGTTTGGCTTATGCAGCGGCGTCTCGATACTAAGGTTAGCCAAAGCGTCCTCGCCGAATATCGAGCGCGCGTACAAGTTAGCCGCCATGAACCCGCACTGGCCGGACAGCGCCTGGAACATTACCTTATGTTTATAATACAAAACTGTCTAACCAACATAAGGTACATCTGATGGTAAGCAGTTACCATAAAGCAGAGGTTCCGAGATTTCTTTTCTCACAGAGCACTTTCAAAATTTAGCAGGTTCCGTTGGACCCCCTGCATCTACATTTCTACCGTATTAAATCTCTACAGGCTGTTCTTTATTATTCTTTTTTAGAAATTCTCTACCGTGATATTGGTAGGTTCGAGACCACTGGTACAGAATATGGTATATGCAAGTTTTTACAAGTAACAGTCGCTGAGCTTCTTAAAATATTATCTGCCGACAGTGATAGGTGAAGTCAAGCCAACATTTTAGTTCTTCACTATCGACGCAAATAAATTTTCGTGGACCCCCATTTTTTGTCACGCCAACGTAGACCCCCGTCGAGTCTCCCGTGGACCCCTGGGGGTCCACCTGGACCACTTTGGTAACTAATGCCGTAGAGTATAATCGCATGCAATACTATGGGTATAACTTGCGCGTCGGTTACCCAGCATAAAGTATTAAACAAGAGATAAAGGAAAGGCTGACCTTCTCACACCGAGAAAAGGCCTATGCCCAGCATTGGGACTGTTTATATACACGGCTGATACTATAAAGTGAAATAATTGCTCTGATATCGTATCGGTAGTGAATGTAACTGATGTGCATGAGGTATCGAGTTGGATTCCTGAATCATGCAGTGTTTCCTTATAGAAAATGTCAGTAGCAGAACGGTGTCTGTACTTCACCCGATAAACTGCAATAACCTTGCCTGTTTCTTTGAGGATACCTGAAACTATGTAGGTGAAACAAAATAAATTGTGATACAAAATGACTTCGTAGTCATTGTGATTATTAAGAAATAGTGTTACCTTTTCTGGCGTAAGACATTTCATGTTAGTAGACGCTAGTAGATGCTGCAAGTACTCGCGCAAGTCTGTAATGTTTGTGTTCACTGAAACCTGAAAAACAAATAGAACGTCAATTATAGTATAATTAAATGCAAAATTAAATCATTATTTTATTAATAACTGCACAAGTAGCAGCGATTATCTAGTGGTAGACCGTTGGACCTCCATGCAGAGGTCTCCAGCTCGATCTCAAGGCGCGCATCTCAGACTTTTCGAAGTTATCCTAATAAAAAATTTCTTTTTCTAATGCATATTCTAATAAAGATCCTGATTGATAGATGAAAGATAAAGCATACTTGCTAGTACTCCAACCTTTATTGGCATAGGTTTGCAAAAAAGTATTATAAATGTGAATGTGAGTTTGTTTGTTGCACTTCCACACCCTACTCGACTGATCATTACGAATTTTCGAAAAATTATATGTTTCATATTTATGTGGATGAGAGGTATCTCACCCACATAAATATGAATCATATAATTTAGGATTTGATGAATAAAAAAATCATTATTATTATTTCATACTTTCATGATTAAGCTAATTATCATTAACTGTAACAGAAAAGATGAGAAATTACTATCAAAGGTGTGATAGCAATTTAAAAAAAAAGATATCTCGAAAATGTTTATCGACTTATGTTGCTGTCTTCTAAATGATAAATAACTATGTATGTATCTTTATTATTTTATTTTATTTTATTTTATATTTTATTTTATATTTTATTTTATATTTTATTTTATATTTTATTTTATATTTTATTTTATATTTTATTTTATATTTTATTTTATATTTTATTTTATATTTTATTTTATATTTTATTTTATATTTTATTTTATATTTTATTTTATATTTTATTTTATATTTTATTTTATATTTTATTTTATATTTTATTTTATATTTTATTTTATATTTTATTTTATATTTTATTTTATATTTTATTTTATTTTATATTTTATTTTATATTTTATTTTATTTTATATTTTATTTTATATTTTATTTTATATTTTATTTTATATTTTATTTTATTTTATATTTTATTTTATATTTTATTTTATATTTTATTTTATTTTATATTTTATTTTATATTTTATTTTATTTTATATTTTATTTTATTTTATTTTATTTTATTTTATTTTATTTTATTTTATTTTATTTTATTTTATTATATAAAAAGACAACTCCTGCACTGGGAGTAATTCAAACAACGGACACATAGAACACCCAGACCCGAATAACCATTTGCGGATCACACAAATGTTTGTCCCGTATGGGATTCGAACCCACAACACTCGGCGCTGTGGCAGCGGCGAGGCGACCACTTCCGTACGTCACCACGACAAGCTCCAGTGGAAGACCAGTGCCTGGTTCTCGGGACCAGGCAAATGCTGAACTGGAATCCTGATTGCTGCAGCTGTGGAACGCATGTGTCATGTGTGTCAGATGTTTATTGGTTATATTCTGTTATTATATGAGCATTTCTATATTTTTTTGCCACCCTTTTAAAAAATCCACAAAAAATATTTTTTCATTAAACTAGGGCATTCTTTATGCCAACAAATAGATGATTTAACTATTTTTGATTTTTTTACATTGGAATTAGTGTAATTTGGGGTATTTATAATAAAAACTTAAAAAACCTTACCAAGGTAGTCTAACGCGTTCCTATTTTGTTACTCTTTAGGTGTTTAATTTGGAACTATCAAGTTCAGGCAATATTCTAAAATGATGGAATTACTTACACATTTTGATGGATTTTATAGAAGTATTGCAAAAAAAAGGAGATGAAAGTAATATAATCGTTTAAAAATAGTCTCTTAATTTATTTTTTGTTACCTTAGGCAAAAATTAGTTCAACAGTTTTAATTTCATTAAAACCATCTATAATTTGACCATTTTAGCTTACTTTTTTTAAAAAATATAGCGTTCTTGAGCTCTAATAGCAGCAATATATTATATATTATTACAGAAATACGATTTATTGCGAAAATTAAAATTTGTTTTTTTGGGACAGTAACGAAAAAGGAAGCTTTGGTAACAAAATGAAAAATATAAAGCTGTATCCATGATGCCCATTTAAGTTACAGTTTTCACAAGATAGTTTTAATTTAATAATAAAATTCAGGTAGATCAAGGATTGAAAGGAATAGTACCTTGCTAATATTTTGAAATATAACAAAAACAAAATAACAGGTTATGGCCCAATCAACATTTATTATAGACATTTTGAATAATTTCAAGGACTTTACTTCAATCTCAAATGTGTTTTAGGAACATACTGACTATTACGACTACTGTTCAAATATAACAAGTTATTTATAATTAGTTAGGAACATTTGTATATGGCACAAACATAATACTTAAAATTCTTATTTAGTGTGAAAATCTAATATTAATAAGAAGAAAAAACTGCACTCTCTTTAGTTTTAAGCCTAGTTATAATTAGGTATATAAAAATAATCATCTTAAAAAGAAAGATATATCTCTTCACATTATTTAGTTTTAAACTTTGAAACTTTTAAAATTTATGTTAGAATGTTTAATGCAGAGACACGTATTTCGGTTGTGTACGGAAGGACTTAAAACATAAAATGGTTTATATTTACAAAATGTGGAAAATGCTGCAATGCCACCTTCTTTTTTGTACTTATCATATAAAGTTCGCAATGAAAAATTAAGGTATCTAATTTGCTGTTTATTTTTTTTTTAACGTTTTACACTCGCGTTTTCCTGCTGTAGCTCTACTGACATCGTCTCGAACGTAAAATTTTAATAAAGATTTTTTTATTTGCGACGAACGTTTAATCTTCCTATTTTTATTATTTCTCACCCTTACACCTATTTTCTCTGAAATAAATGTTATTGATTTATTTTCTATGGCCTCCTTATTAATTGCTATCTTCTTTATTAAATTTCGCTGTTTATTATTTTCACATTTTTTATAGGTTGACTTCAAAGATGCTTCTAAAACTTCATTTCTGGCTTTCATTTTTAACAAATTGGTTTCAAATTTCCTTCTTTCTTCCATTAGGTTTTTCTGCAGTCTGTAAACTTTTTTTCTTAAAGTCTCATTAGCCGTTTCTAGTTGCTGTATACGACTTTGTGCTCTATGATAATCGTTTTTGATGATTTTTAAGGATTTTTGAAGATATGCTGTCTTTGTCGCATTTGATATCATAGGTGTTGACATTTCAGTTGATAGCCCTGTAAGTATTACTTTCGACGCTGATGACCCAGATGAAGTAGTGCGTACAGCAGCTATTGGAGTAGTACTCGCGCTACTTGCTATTTCATTTTTTTTATTTTTTTTGTCTCTCCACTTTTGTCGTTGTTTTTGCTTTTCTGTTTCCGTCATTTCAGATATTTTTTTATATTTATATTTGGATTTTATTCTTTCTAAATTTTTCTTTCTAATTTCTTCATATTTTTCTGGTTTTTGCTTTAATCTTTCTCTGTAACGTCTCATTTTTTCTGCCGGAGTAAGTGGCATTTTCTTGTACTGTCAAATATAAACAGAGCCTTATAATTCCCTTTTTGTTACTTACATTTTCCACTTATACGTTACCACATCAAAGTAACAAAAGAAAAAGTAACGAATCTAGTGTTTAGTTTTTTCAACACTGATAATTTAATGGTTAACGTTGATGTAACGTTTACTTTTGTGCCACAAATTTGAGATTAAATATTTTAATTAATTAATTTGACTAAAAAAGTATAAAATATTGTCAACTTACCGAGAAACAGTGGTAACAAAAGCGGGAACAAAATACGTATGAAAAACTAAAACCGTCTACGCCACACGCTAAACAGCTTGAAAATGACTGTTAATTTAATATGGCGACACGAAATGACACGTAAATAGTTGCCATATAGAAATAACGATACTAAATTGGTAGCATTTCACTATAACACCCTTAAAATTGGTAACAAAAGGGGAAATTCGTTTGGGAAACTTTTTTTGGGACAAGATTAAACTAGTTTTATTTAAAATATAAATTATCTGTTTTAATATTTAAGTCATGCAGCGTAATCTCCTACAATTCAAAATAAATTGAGTGCAAAATCTTGGTATAGTTACCATATTATAAATATGAAATAATTGAGTTTGAAGTTACGAATTTTAGAATGGGACATGCAAATTTCTATACATTGGCATTTAAGATGATTTTTATTTAAGCATTTTTTTAATGGAAAATCAATTCATACACGATATTTAATTATTTTTTTGTGGAAATGAAATTGTATATTTGATTTTATTAAAACCATTATCACGAAATTAGATATTACAAAAAAAATATTAGCTGTCTACTTTGTGGGACATGCAAAAAGTGGGTATTGGCAAAAAAAAGTAGAAATGCTCATATATATTTCTTTCCTTCTTTTCTATTATTATCCTTATACACATTGTGCCCAACTGATAACTGTATAGAAGTATAAGAATATTTATTTCTTTCTGTCTGTACCTTGTTCTCCCACTCGAACTCGGCCCACATCTGCCGGAAGTCAGCGTCGCTGCAGAGCGCGGGCTGGATGTAGTCCACGATGTCGATGTGGATGTCGTTCAGCACCACCACGCCTCGGTCCATCGACGCGCCTGACACCTCGTACACTGCACCAGAACATTAAGTCTTTCATTTATTTACAAGTAGCGATAGAACATTATGACTTACATTACATGTAAGTATTGATAGACTGTCAATACATGGAGATCATTGGCGTATAACGGAGAGCCAGGTGGACGGTAACTACCCCAGAATTATTTGGCTTCCAGCTCAGGATCATAGATTTAAATTCCAAATTAAAAGGTTGTATGTAGGCCATATATGGCGTTGGACATATGTTAAGAGAAAGTAAAGAGAAATTGACTAAGTTAGTAACAGAATGGTACATATATACATACATAGATTCACGCCTGTTTCCCAGAGGGGTAGGCAGAGACTACGGATTTCCATTTGCTACGATCCTGACACACACTTCTCTGGCCTCATTCACTTTCATCACATTCCTCATACACGCCCGTCGGTTCAAGGTGCTCTTAACCTGGCCTTTGTCCAGAACGCCTCCGATCTGATCAAAAAACGTTCGCCTAGGTCTTCCTTTTGCGACTGTTCAATTCACACTAGCCTTTCTTAGTCAGTATTTCCTCGTCCATTCTTTCTACATGTCCAAACCAGCTTAACATACCCTTTTCTATTCTTGTCACTATATCCACTTTCATGCCGCATCTCTCTCTAATCACACTATTCCTTATTCTATCTTTCAGAGTCACACCACATATATTTCTCAGCGCTCTCATTTCTACAGCATTTATTCTGCTCTCATGCTTCTTTTACCATACCCAACTTTCACTTCCATACATAAGTGTGGGCACTAATAGTCCTCTATGAACAGCCAAACGTGCCTAACAGAAACAGAGATAGCAAAAGAAATAGAGGCAGACAAATCAAAAGATGGGAAGATGACTCCAAGAAAATAGCTGGTTCGGTATGGACCCGTTTAGCAAGAGACAAAAATACGTGGAAATCTTTAGAGGAGGCTTTAGTCGACAGACAAGCTGTTCCACACAAACATCCAGCTGCCGATCATTCAAATGCAAGTGAAAATTGATTAAATCAATTTAGTTTTTTAGTAAGTAAACATTTATTAATTGTAAGGAAAGAAACAGCAATAAAGTCTAGTTTATTAATTTTTTTATTTTAGTATGTAGGCCATCGCTATTTGAAGGTTAGAGCTGAAGCTTATTGGCAAATAAGGAAGATAGATACGCCAATGATAGGGACGCCATCATCTCTTAGTAGTATTATTAAAATACTACTTACGATATAACGAATTGCAGTTAACACTATTTATAGCTGTCTTCTTAGTTGTCTAGCATAAAGTAATATTACAATAATATTGTTGCTATAGTTGCTGATGCCGTTCTCAGTGGAGGCGACCTTGACGTACGCCTTGATGGTGGCGTAGTACTTACAGATGTTGCCGAAGATGATGCCGTTCTCAGTGGAAACCTTGACGTGCGCCTTGATGGTGGCGTAGTACTTACCGATGTTGCCGAAGATGATGCCGTTCTCAGTGGAAACCTTGAAGTGCGCCTTGATGGTGGCGTAGTACTTACCGATGTTGCCGAAGATGATGCCGTTCTCAGTGGAGGCGACCTTGACGTGCGCCTTGATGGTGGCGTAGTCCCGCGGCGCCAGCACGACACCGCTTGGCCTCTCTACTAGACGTAGGTCACCCAGCGTCGCCAGCTCCACCGTGCAGTTTTGCAGTGTGTCGTCTGCCAACACATAATACAGTCAATCAATTTGTATTCAAGGGTTATACACTCTATACTCCCTCGATTCCGTGATAAACCTGAGACTTTACAAACATTTAATGGAGAGCTACAAAGAGAAACTATGCAGGGCTACTTTTAGAACAGTGTCCAATTTTTAGAGCCTATCAATGTCGATCGTATTTTTCAGGGTTTATCCCACTCGTTAAACTATCTTGGATCCCGCAACTAATTCAGTTAGAAGTATATGTTTACCAGAAGTGGAGTAGAGAGCAATGAAATTCCTCTTTCCTCCTAAGCAAAGTTGGAGACAAAAATTAATATTTTATAAGAACTAGAAAGAGTTAAGCACCACTGACACGAATATTGGGGAGCCTAATTGTAAGCTACATCTGATTCCAATAATATGTATGGCAGATTCGCCGACACACGGAAATTCGTAGTATTTGTCACAAAATCCGCTAAATATAACATTCGATACCTAAGTAATTTTTCAATTGTTTATATTACGTTCTTTGATGTTTTATTCACTTTGCCAAATACTACTCCCAATGAATGTGATGGGTGGATTGTTCATTATTGTTGTCATTGGCAGAGCATTTGCACAGCGGTGAGTCAACTAGCTTAAATTGATCCAATTTGCTCCTGAAATTACCCTGGCCTGTTAGTAATTGAGCATCACAGTGATCAATATCCTACCAGGACCTAGAAAATCGCTCAAATACGCATGGGTAGAATTGTTAAAGGTGACAGCCCTAATAATTTAGACGGCTAATTTCTTTTTTAAGGTCATCATAGACATCAGTCTACTACTAGGATTGGTAACCGAGTAATTTTGTATCTATTACGTGGGGCGAGAAAATTTACGCCCATGTTTTAAGGTGTTATGTAATGCAGCATCGTTCTATAAAAACCAAAGGATTCTATGCATCAAAGTTTTGTATTGTACTATTAGGAAAACAAAACACATGAATAACTGCACTAACGTAAATAAGATCAAAAAAACACAACCTCTTCAAGCAAGGCAGGGATCCGATCGAAGATAATCTATGGTCGATCTTGGAAAAATCACATTGTAAGAAACCTTAATAAAAAAGAAATGGCAAATCGGCATGTTCAAAGTGTGCGCAAGATGGATGCCGAGAATGCTCACTGCACACTAGAAGCAGCCAGTCGAATGTTGTCGAGTTTTTGGAGCTCTGTGGTGGAAACAAGGACGAAGTTGTAGACCGGATTGTGACTGGAGATGAAACTTGGATTCATCGTGGCGACCCTGAGTCTAAGCAGGACTCCATAAAGTGGCACAAAAAGGTTACACCCGTCGAAGTCCCCCGAGTCCCGAGTCCGTCGAGTCCCCGTCAGTTGGGACAATCTTGGCCACTGTTTTATACAAATAACAATACAAGAAATACAAAGAGAATCCTTGTTATTGACTTTAAAGAAATAGGGGTCACTATAACTGGAGCATACTAGACTGCATTACCAGAACACTTATTGCAGACGATCTGGTATTACAGCCTAGTATTCTCCAGTGTGCGAGTTCTTCATGGTGTGAGGAGGAAAAGGCAGTAAAATTTTACTAAAAGGGTGCTTATGTATGACAATGCACCCGTGCACAAGGCGCAAGTTACGGTGCCTGCTGTACAAAAAGAGTTTCGCAACCTTAGAAAATCCTCCTTATAATTTTGCTAGTTGTTAAAACATGGAGTATATTCAGGTTGGTAGTGTACATACCTGTTTGGTTAACGACGAGAACATCGAGGACAATGTCGTATTGGTTGACGGCGACTATGGCCTCGGCGTATACGGGGTCTGAGAAGCCTGTCAACTGAGTCACCTTGGATAACTTGCCGCGCTCTTCTGACACGCCCGTGCTGCGACCTAACACACACAAATAAATAATCATAATAAGTGTAGTATAAGCGGCGGTAACCCAATGGATAAGGCATTGGACTTGCGATCGAGAGGTCGCGGGTTCGAATCCCACCCATTGCACTACTGACGTGAACCCACTCCTAATACACGCATTCTAGCTTAGCTGGAGGGGTTAACAAGAATACTAGTAAGTTGAAACCCAAATTGCCAGTAAAGAAAAATAACAAAAATAGTGCTGCCATATTTTAGCTATAAAATATTATTCAGATTTTGTCACAAATCATAGCAAATATTACCAAAAGTTTTCAAGTTATGTATTTATTTAATATGAAAATAAACATCGTAAGGCAACCTGCATGTCTGAGATTTCTACATAATGTTTCGAAGACATGTGTGCAGTTTGCTAATCCGCACTGGGGTAGCGTGGTAGTCTATGAGCCTTACTCTTCTCTTAAGAGGCCGTGAAAATGGGGAAATTTATAAACAGGGCTAATAATACTATTATACTAGCTGACCAGACAGTCGATGTCCTGTCAATCTATACAAAAATACATTTCACGTATTCATTAAATTCAATATCAAAACGTCAATCTATTTTCTTTTTCATATAAAAAATACCATGAAATGTTCGACATTTGCCGCGGATTTATCATAAATTTTCGTTCATACAAACCTTGTCCTAAAAATTACAAACACAACAAAAATAACGGCCAAATCGTTTGAGCCGTTCCTAAGTGATGCGCTGTCATACATGTGGCAATTGATTTATATTTATATAGATTAAGATAAAAAGACCCATAATTCAAGGACCACAAAATAGACTATGGAAGCGAATACTCTGACTAGTGCAAGAATTAATCGAACGGCACACACAAGTGTATTAGCTTAAACTGTTTCGTGGTTCTTAGGTGTCACAGGGTACAGTAGACCCGCAGCGTACCTTGCAGCGCCTTAGAGAGCGCAAGCTCGAACATATCGTGGTGTTGTGTGGCGGCGCCGGCGCCGGCCAGCTGCGCGAACACGATGCCAGTCTCCACGTCCACCGTGTTGTCCACCTTCTTACTCTCCCGCTCCTAACACACATAACACAAGCTCAAATTAATGTATCGATCGTCATCTCAGCCGAAAGATGTCCACTGATGGACATAGCCCTCCCCCAAGGTTAACCACACAGACATGTTTTGGGCCGCGATCCTTACCAGGTCATCGGTATACCTTGTGAGGGGCCTACCCGTGCACCGTGTTCCGGTGCGTGACCGCCACTCCAGACACTTTCTGCTCCAACGGCCATTGGTTTTGCGCGCTATGTGCCCTGCCCACTACGACTTCAGCTACGTCGCCAACTATAGTTTTCCTGCGAGTCCTCATTTCTGATTTGATCCCGCAGAAAAACTTCAACCATGGCTCTTTTCATTGCCCTCTAAATAACCTTAAGCTTTTTATATCGCATAGATAGTGTTTCAAAACGAAACACGTATGTTAGTACCGCGCGCGTTGTGAAGACTTGAAAACAACTCACATGTTAGGCTAGGGTAAATATGACAAACATAAAATTAAAAACTTTAAAAAAATTGAAGAAATCTCGCACCGTAGTAGATGCTAGCTATTTTCTTTTAGTAGTGTGTTCCTTATCTTTTGTACTACCTATTAATACAATTCGAGAACATGTTAGACTGCGACTAGATTTTTAGACATTAGTGACTATGAACATAACGTATCTTACAATATCATTAGACAGTGGTATTTAGAAATGGCGCACATCAATGATTTTCGCGACATAAACAGATTTGTGAAGAGTAGCATTAGCAGTACGCAACGCAACTTGTTAACATATTTGTAATTTATCGTGTGTTCAAACGTCAGTTACTATGACCATAATATATTTTGTGTATAATATTATTGGGTAGTGACATTTATTATAAGATAATTTGGTTTGCCAACAACCTTAAATATATAACACACTGAAATAATAAATGTGACACAATCATAAAATTACTGATACATTTACCAATTATAGGCTAACCAGTACTTATACATACTCACGTGACATGATACCGTGTTAAATTATAATATTTAATAGAAATAAATAATAATAACTACGGTAGAAATCGAAAATAGATATAAAATATTATTAAAGTAATTCTAAACTTTATTTATTTATGTCCTTGTCATTATCATCCAGCAAGTAAGCGGCGCGGTCCGGCAGCGCCAGTAGCGCGGCGAGCGCCTCACTGGCGCCGTCCAGCAGCGCCGCGCGCACCACCGCACTCACCTTGTCATTATCATCCAGCAAGTTAGCGGCGCGGTCCGGCAGCGCCAGTAGCGCGGCGAGCGCCTCACTGGCGCCGTCCAGCAGCGCCGCGCGCACCACCGCACTCACCTTGTCATTATCATCCAGCAAGTTAGCGGCGCGGTCCGGCAGCGCCAGTAGCGCGGCGAGCGCCTCACTGGCGCCGTCCAGCAGCGCCGCGCGCACCACCGCACTCACCTTGTCATTATCATCCAGCAAGTTAGCGGCGCGGTCCGGCAGCGCCAGTAGCGCGGCGAGCGCCTCACTGGCGCCGTCCAGCAGCGCCGCGCGCACCACCGCACTCACCTTGTCATTATCATCCAGCAAGTTAGCGGCGCGGTCCGGCAGCGCCAGTAGCGCGGCGAGCGCCTCACTGGCGCCGTCCAGCAGCGCCGCGCGCACCACCGCACTCACCTTGTCATTATCATCCAGCAAGTTAGCGGCGCGGTCCGGCAGCGCCAGTAGCGCGGCGAGCGCCTCACTGGCGCCGTCCAGCAGCGCCGCGCGCACCACCGCACTCACCTTGTCATTATCATCCAGCAAGTTAGCGGCGCGGTCCGGCAGCGCCAGTAGCGCGGCGAGCGCCTCACTGGCGCCGTCCAGCAGCGCCGCGCGCACCACCGCACTCACCTTGTCATTATCATCCAGCAAGTTAGCGGCGCGGTCCGGCAGCGCCAGTAGCGCGGCGAGCGCCTCACTGGCGCCGTCCAGCAGCGCCGCGCGCACCACCGCACTCACCTTGTCATTATCATCCAGCAAGTTAGCGGCGCGGTCCGGCAGCGCCAGTAGCGCGGCGAGCGCCTCACTGGCGCCGTCCAGCAGCGCCGCGCGCACCACCGCACTCACCTTGTCATTATCATCCAGCAAGTTAGCGGCGCGGTCCGGCAGCGCCAGTAGCGCGGCGAGCGCCTCACTGGCGCCGTCCAGCAGCGCCGCGCGCACCACCGCACTCACCTTGTCATTATCATCCAGCAAGTTAGCGGCGCGGTCCGGCAGCGCCAGTAGCGCGGCGAGCGCCTCACTGGCGCCGTCCAGCAGCGCCGCGCGCACCACCGCACTCACCTTGTCATTATCATCCAGCAAGTTAGCGGCGCGGTCCGGCAGCGCCAGTAGCGCGGCGAGCGCCTCACTGGCGCCGTCCAGCAGCGCCGCGCGCACCACCGCACTCACCTTGTCATTATCATCCAGCAAGTTAGCGGCGCGGTCCGGCAGCGCCAGTAGCGCGGCGAGCGCCTCACTGGCGCCGTCCAGCAGCGCCGCGCGCACCACCGCACTCACCTTGTCATTATCATCCAGCAAGTTAGCGGCGCGGTCCGGCAGCGCCAGTAGCGCGGCGAGCGCCTCACTGGCGCCGTCCAGCAGCGCCGCGCGCACCACCGCACTCACCTTGTCATTATCATCCAGCAAGTTAGCGGCGCGGTCCGGCAGCGCCAGTAGCGCGGCGAGCGCCTCACTGGCGCCGTCCAGCAGCGCCGCGCGCACCACCGCACTCACCTTGTCATTATCATCCAGCAAGTTAGCGGCGCGGTCCGGCAGCGCCAGTAGCGCGGCGAGCGCCTCACTGGCGCCGTCCAGCAGCGCCGCGCGCACCACCGCACTCACCTTGTCATTATCATCCAGCAAGTTAGCGGCGCGGTCCGGCAGCGCCAGTAGCGCGGCGAGCGCCTCACTGGCGCCGTCCAGCAGCGCCGCGCGCACCACCGCACTCACCTTGTCATTATCATCCAGCAAGTTAGCGGCGCGGTCCGGCAGCGCCAGTAGCGCGGCGAGCGCCTCACTGGCGCCGTCCAGCAGCGCCGCGCGCACCACCGCACTCACCTTGTCATTATCATCCAGCAAGTTAGCGGCGCGGTCCGGCAGCGCCAGTAGCGCGGCGAGCGCCTCACTGGCGCCGTCCAGCAGCGCCGCGCGCACCACCGCACTCACCTTGTCATTATCATCCAGCAAGTTAGCGGCGCGGTCCGGCAGCGCCAGTAGCGCGGCGAGCGCCTCACTGGCGCCGTCCAGCAGCGCCGCGCGCACCACCGCACTCACCTTGTCATTATCATCCAGCAAGTTAGCGGCGCGGTCCGGCAGCGCCAGTAGCGCGGCGAGCGCCTCACTGGCGCCGTCCAGCAGCGCCGCGCGCACCACCGCACTCACCTTGTCATTATCATCCAGCAAGTTAGCGGCGCGGTCCGGCAGCGCCAGTAGCGCGGCGAGCGCCTCACTGGCGCCGTCCAGCAGCGCCGCGCGCACCACCGCACTCACCTTGTCATTATCATCCAGCAAGTTAGCGGCGCGGTCCGGCAGCGCCAGTAGCGCGGCGAGCGCCTCACTGGCGCCGTCCAGCAGCGCCGCGCGCACCACCGCGGGCCGCGCGCTGCCCGCCAGGATACACAGCGCGCCGTGCTCCAGGTCGTCCGCCGTCAGACCACTCTGGGTGCTGCTACTGCCTACAATATACGCCACAAGTCAATACTAATATACAGGTAATCAGAAGTGTTCATATTGTGGATAGTCAAATGCAAAATGGGTACTTAAATTGTAAAATACTAATCTAATATACACAGATACATCTGTGTATATAATATTCACCAGCGCTAATAGTATTTTAGAATTTTTTGTTACAACAAAAGCTTTTGACTTTATATACTTATAAAATTATTTCATACTAAACATCTACAATATATAAAGAAATATTATTCTAAATCTTATAACATCTTATCTTAGTAATGAGAATTATAACCAGAACACATATAAAAATAAAAGATTTAAGAAGAAGAAGAAAATTCTTTACTTTTAGATAAAGAAATTAATATGGTGTACCACAAGGTACTGAGCCCTGTATTGTTGTTATAATGAATGTCCAAAGAGCGATGAAAATGACACATTACATTGCGTCTATCTTTTCGTTTTATATTGTTAGACGGCACAGGAATTAAGTATTTTATACTAGTAAGATGTTTTCCGCACAATTAAGGAGACAGAATTGAACGTAGTTAGTTTAAAAATGTTGTTTTCCTAGCGTCGATATGGTCTCACCATATCGAAGCAAGCAAGCAAAATTGTTGTCTCAAAATGAACTATATTTTCAAAATTGTATAATATTGTAAACTATAAAGAGAACACGTCATTTTTGGAATAAGTATCTTCCGAGTTTTAACACGTTATGTGCAATTGACTTTAAAACGACTAACATTAGCATTGGTTTAGAAGCTTAAAAATTGTTAATTTTAAGTAGATATAGCATCTGCTGCATCAGAAATACAACTATTATTCTTGCCGTCGATATGGTTATCCAGGACATAGCTCGGAAAGTATAATGTTACCGGCGTTCTGCTTATGATGCGCCAGCAGCTTGGCGGCGAGGTGTATGGCGTAGGTGGCGGCGGCGGTGTCGGACAGCTTGAGCGCGAGCTTGCACAGCGCCGAGCACGCGCACGCCGCCGTGAACGACTCGCCCTCGCCCAGCGCCGCCCACAGCCCCGGGCCCGACGACGCCGGGGTGGAGTTGCTACTGCAGCAACATACATACCACGCTAATAAATCCATCCAATCAAATCGTCAAAGAAATATTAGTAATAATAATATCAGCCCCGTATTAAACTGTCCCACTGCTATGCACGCGTTCTCAGTTTTTATTTAAGCGGGAGGCCACTCCGAATGTTGACTGTGTCGCGGGGGACTTTACAAACGTTCAAACAACGGACACAAAGGAGATCCAGACTCGAAACAACATTTGTGGATCACACAAATATTTGTTCCGTGTGGGATTCGAACCCACAACAGTCGGCACAGGGGCAGCGGCGAGGCGACAACTTTAACCAATGCCTACCGTGCAGTCTCTTACTTCATATATCTTCGAAATCTATGCAGAACTCTTGGAATGCAGGTTTCCTTACGATGTTATTCTTCACCGTTAAGACTGCGACGAGCGAAATGTGCCAAAACAGGCGGTCACAGTTAAGTGAATAAAATCAACACTTTTTGTGTAATACAAATATAAAATATACATTTACCATAACAATGAATGTGTTTACAATCACTCCGTGTAAAAATCTTAAAATAGTTAATATTTTCGCCAACAAAATTACGTAAATTTGTACGAAAAATGCAATAACGTAAGCTCGTGTTACGTGATTTTTAGATTATAACAGTAGAAATCTATCCTATTTTACAGATTAAACGAAACGTAAATAGTTATATTACAATTTGTCCGTCCCAAATATTTAAGTTATTGGTTGACAATAAACATACATATTTATCAAAAAAGCACTTCAAATCCTCCATACAATTTGACTATGGCGGCCGCGCGCTGATTTGAATATGCGCCGCACGAGCTCTGTCATTATCTGTCTTACGCTCGGCGCAGTCTTAAAGCGAGCGATAATTAAGTGCTTAATACGCATATAAGTTCAAAAAGTCAGAGATGCGTGCCTTAAGATCATACTCGTGACTTCAGCGTGGCAGTTCAACGGTCTCCCATCAGGCTATCGCTGCTGTCATTTATTATTTATATTAGTGTCATTAATAATTAGTATTAAGGCAGCTATACACAGATTACCCCAAAGGCGGCAGGTATCTTAATCAGATATTTGCAATGTTACTACGATTCGCAAACTGAAGCGACTGTATCAAGTTTCCTGCAGATCTATACTAATACTAGTAGTTTTCCCGCGGTTTTACTTGCGTAAGTCCCGTTCCCGTGTGAATATCGGGTTTCATCCCTTTCACCCCCTTAAGGTGGAATTTCCAAAAATCCTCTCTTAGTGCTCCCCTACATTCTCCAAGGAACATACATGTCAAATTTCAGCTTCTTGCGTTCAGTAGTTTCGGCTGTGCGTTGTCTGTCAGTCACTCAGTAACGGAAGAGTTTTATATATATGTATAGATTATAAAGCTGAAGAATTTGTTTGTTTGGTTGAACGCACTAATCTCAGGAACTACTGGTTCGAATTGAATAATTCTTTTAGTATTGGATAGCCAATTTATCTAGGAAGGCTATATAACATCACGCTGGAACCAATGAGAGCGGAGCATCAATGAAAAATGTTGCAAAAACGGGCAAAATTCTCTTATGTGAAGCAGATGAAATTGCGCGGGTCAGCTAGTATTTTATAAGATGTAATGGAATACATTGTTAAGAGGTTAGTGTACTTACACTGGCAGGTTGAAGGCAGACTGCGAGGCATAGGTACCGTCACTGGTGACGAGTTGACGGGGAGCTGACGTATCCTGTTGGGGTTTTGTGGCAGTCTCTGATTCTTCCTGTAAATATATTTATTATCTTTTAAATACAATAAAAAATTTATGGTGTATATTTCTTTTTTGCTATTGCCTTTGACGACAAGTAAGAGTATATATACAGTTAGTATTATTGCACGGATGGCCTGGATGCATATTTATTTCCATTGATAGTTTTAGGCCTGTATTCATAAAAGTTAATAGTTATACGTACATTTCACCAGCGCGCCATTGGTAATGGTAGTAAATAAAATTCGCAGACAAAATCTACACGGAGTGCGTAGTGGTTTAAGAGGTCGCCTCGCCGCTGCCACTGCGCCGAGTGTTGTGGAGTCGAATCCCATACGGGACAAAAATGTGTGTGATACACAAATGGTTGTTCTGATTGTGTGAGTGCGACCCAGGATTTATTCCTATTGTGGGAATTACTTTTCATATAAAAATAAAATAAAATATTTTGTTATATGGTGTATTCACAGGTCGTATAGCAGTGGTGATCGGCTGCCACCCTGGAGCATTACCACTCGAAGGAGCAGTGCATCATCGACCAGTACAGCATGTACTCTTTTCTTTCTTTCTTTCTTTCTTTCTTTACCGCATGCCGCAGCTACCTAACTATACCGTAAGTACATCGTCACTATCGCAGACTCAATGGAAACAGTAGGCCAATAAATAAAACGTTGGATTTGCGATGATCGGCGAACTGCGGCGAAGTGCTTACCTTGGTGTCGTCGCCGGCGGGCGCGGGTATGACGGCGGCCAGCACGTCGAGCGCGGCGCGGGCGCGCGCGGGCGAGTCGGCGAACTGCGGCGAAGTGCTTACCTTGGTGTCGTCGCCGGCGGGCGCGGGTATGACGGCGGCCAGCACGTCGAGCGCGGCGCGGGCGCGCGCGGGCGAGTCGGCGAACTGCGGCGAAGTGCTTACCTTGGTGTCGTCGCCGGCGGGCGCGGGTATGACGGCGGCCAGCACGTCGAGCGCGGCGCGGGCGCGCGCGGGCGAGTCGGCGAACTGCGGCGAAGTGCTTACCTTGGTGTCGTCGCCGGCGGGCGCGGGTATGACGGCGGCCAGCACGTCGAGCGCGGCGCGGGCGCGCGCGGGCGAGTCGGCGAACTGCGGCGAAGTGCTTACCTTGGTGTCGTCGCCGGCGGGCGCGGGTATGACGGCGGCCAGCACGTCGAGCGCGGCGCGGGCGCGCGCGGGCGAGTCGGCGAACTGCGGCGAAGTGCTTACCTTGGTGTCGTCGCCGGCGGGCGCGGGTATGACGGCGGCCAGCACGTCGAGCGCGGCGCGGGCGCGCGCGGGCGAGTCGGCGAACTGCGGCGAAGTGCTTACCTTGGTGTCGTCGCCGGCGGGCGCGGGTATGACGGCGGCCAGCACGTCGAGCGCGGCGCGGGCGCGCGCGGGCGAGTCGGCGAACTGCGGCGAAGTGCTTACCTTGGTGTCGTCGCCGGCGGGCGCGGGTATGACGGCGGCCAGCACGTCGAGCGCGGCGCGGGCGCGCGCGGGCGAGTCGGCGAACTGCGGCGAAGTGCTTACCTTGGTGTCGTCGCCGGCGGGCGCGGGTATGACGGCGGCCAGCACGTCGAGCGCGGCGCGGGCGCGCGCGGGCGAGTCGGCGAACTGCGGCGAAGTGCTTACCTTGGTGTCGTCGCCGGCGGGCGCGGGTATGACGGCGGCCAGCACGTCGAGCGCGGCGCGGGCGCGCGCGGGCGAGTCGGCGAACTGCGGCGAAGTGCTTACCTTGGTGTCGTCGCCGGCGGGCGCGGGTATGACGGCGGCCAGCACGTCGAGCGCGGCGCGGGCGCGCGCGGGCGAGTCGGCGAACTGCGGCGAAGTGCTTACCTTGGTGTCGTCGCCGGCGGGCGCGGGTATGACGGCGGCCAGCACGTCGAGCGCGGCGCGGGCGCGCGCGGGCGAGTCGGCGAACTGCGGCGAAGTGCTTACCTTGGTGTCGTCGCCGGCGGGCGCGGGTATGACGGCGGCCAGCACGTCGAGCGCGGCGCGGGCGCGCGCGGGCGAGTCGGCGAACTGCGGCGAAGTGCTTACCTTGGTGTCGTCGCCGGCGGGCGCGGGTATGACGGCGGCCAGCACGTCGAGCGCGGCGCGGGCGCGCGCGGGCGAGTCGGCGAACTGCGGCGAAGTGCTTACCTTGGTGTCGTCGCCGGCGGGCGCGGGTATGACGGCGGCCAGCACGTCGAGCGCGGCGCGGGCGCGCGCGGGCGAGTCGGCGAACTGCGGCGAAGTGCTTACCTTGGTGTCGTCGCCGGCGGGCGCGGGTATGACGGCGGCCAGCACGTCGAGCGCGGCGCGGGCGCGCGCGGGCGAGTCGGCGAACTGCGGCGAAGTGCTTACCTTGGTGTCGTCGCCGGCGGGCGCGGGTATGACGGCGGCCAGCACGTCGAGCGCGGCGCGGGCGCGCGCGGGCGAGTCGGCGAACTGCGGCGAAGTGCTTACCTTGGTGTCGTCGCCGGCGGGCGCGGGTATGACGGCGGCCAGCACGTCGAGCGCGGCGCGGGCGCGCGCGGGCGAGTCGGCGAACTGCGGCGAAGTGCTTACCTTGGTGTCGTCGCCGGCGGGCGCGGGTATGACGGCGGCCAGCACGTCGAGCGCGGCGCGGGCGCGCGCGGGCGAGTCGGCGAACTGCGGCGAAGTGCTTACCTTGGTGTCGTCGCCGGCGGGCGCGGGTATGACGGCGGCCAGCACGTCGAGCGCGGCGCGGGCGCGCGCGGGCGAGTCGGCGAACTGCGGCGAAGTGCTTACCTTGGTGTCGTCGCCGGCGGGCGCGGGTATGACGGCGGCCAGCACGTCGAGCGCGGCGCGGGCGCGCGCGGGCGAGTCGGCGAACTGCGGCGAAGTGCTTACCTTGGTGTCGTCGCCGGCGGGCGCGGGTATGACGGCGGCCAGCACGTCGAGCGCGGCGCGGGCGCGCGCGGGCGAGTCGGCGAACTGCGGCGAAGTGCTTACCTTGGTGTCGTCGCCGGCGGGCGCGGGTATGACGGCGGCCAGCACGTCGAGCGCGGCGCGGGCGCGCGCGGGCGAGTCGGCGAACTGCGGCGAAGTGCTTACCTTGGTGTCGTCGCCGGCGGGCGCGGGTATGACGGCGGCCAGCACGTCGAGCGCGGCGCGGGCGCGCGCGGGCGAGTCGGCGAACTGCGGCGAAGTGCTTACCTTGGTGTCGTCGCCGGCGGGCGCGGGTATGACGGCGGCCAGCACGTCGAGCGCGGCGCGGGCGCGCGCGGGCGAGTCGGCGAACTGCGGCGAAGTGCTTACCTTGGTGTCGTCGCCGGCGGGCGCGGGTATGACGGCGGCCAGCACGTCGAGCGCGGCGCGGGCGCGCGCGGGCGAGTCGGCGAACTGCGGCGAAGTGCTTACCTTGGTGTCGTCGCCGGCGGGCGCGGGTATGACGGCGGCCAGCACGTCGAGCGCGGCGCGGGCGCGCGCGGGCGAGTCGGCGAACTGCGGCGAAGTGCTTACCTTGGTGTCGTCGCCGGCGGGCGCGGGTATGACGGCGGCCAGCACGTCGAGCGCGGCGCGGGCGCGCGCGGGCGAGTCGGCGAACTGCGGCGAAGTGCTTACCTTGGTGTCGTCGCCGGCGGGCGCGGGTATGACGGCGGCCAGCACGTCGAGCGCGGCGCGGGCGCGCGCGGGCGAGTCGGCGAACTGCGGCGAAGTGCTTACCTTGGTGTCGTCGCCGGCGGGCGCGGGTATGACGGCGGCCAGCACGTCGAGCGCGGCGCGGGCGCGCGCGGGCGAGTCGGCGAACTGCGGCGAAGTGCTTACCTTGGTGTCGTCGCCGGCGGGCGCGGGTATGACGGCGGCCAGCACGTCGAGCGCGGCGCGGGCGCGCGCGGGCGAGTCGGCGAACTGCGGCGAAGTGCTTACCTTGGTGTCGTCGCCGGCGGGCGCGGGTATGACGGCGGCCAGCACGTCGAGCGCGGCGCGGGCGCGCGCGGGCGAGTCGGCGAACTGCGGCGAAGTGCTTACCTTGGTGTCGTCGCCGGCGGGCGCGGGTATGACGGCGGCCAGCACGTCGAGCGCGGCGCGGGCGCGCGCGGGCGAGTCGGCGAACTGCGGCGAAGTGCTTACCTTGGTGTCGTCGCCGGCGGGCGCGGGTATGACGGCGGCCAGCACGTCGAGCGCGGCGCGGGCGCGCGCGGGCGAGTCGGCGAACTGCGGCGAAGTGCTTACCTTGGTGTCGTCGCCGGCGGGCGCGGGTATGACGGCGGCCAGCACGTCGAGCGCGGCGCGGGCGCGCGCGGGCGAGTCGGCGAACTGCGGCGAAGTGCTTACCTTGGTGTCGTCGCCGGCGGGCGCGGGTATGACGGCGGCCAGCACGTCGAGCGCGGCGCGGGCGCGCGCGGGCGAGTCGGCGAACTGCGGCGAAGTGCTTACCTTGGTGTCGTCGCCGGCGGGCGCGGGTATGACGGCGGCCAGCACGTCGAGCGCGGCGCGGGCGCGCGCGGGCGAGTCGGCGAACTGCGGCGAAGTGCTTACCTTGGTGTCGTCGCCGGCGGGCGCGGGTATGACGGCGGCCAGCACGTCGAGCGCGGCGCGGGCGCGCGCGGGCGAGTCGGCGAACTGCGGCGAAGTGCTTACCTTGGTGTCGTCGCCGGCGGGCGCGGGTATGACGGCGGCCAGCACGTCGAGCGCGGCGCGGGCGCGCGCGGGCGAGTCGGCGAACTGCGGCGAAGTGCTTACCTTGGTGTCGTCGCCGGCGGGCGCGGGTATGACGGCGGCCAGCACGTCGAGCGCGGCGCGGGCGCGCGCGGGCGAGTCGGCGAACTGCGGCGAAGTGCTTACCTTGGTGTCGTCGCCGGCGGGCGCGGGTATGACGGCGGCCAGCACGTCGAGCGCGGCGCGGGCGCGCGCGGGCGAGTCGGCGAACTGCGGCGAAGTGCTTACCTTGGTGTCGTCGCCGGCGGGCGCGGGTATGACGGCGGCCAGCACGTCGAGCGCGGCGCGGGCGCGCGCGGGCGAGTCGGCGAACTGCGGCGAAGTGCTTACCTTGGTGTCGTCGCCGGCGGGCGCGGGTATGACGGCGGCCAGCACGTCGAGCGCGGCGCGGGCGCGCGCGGGCGAGTCGGCGAACTGCGGCGAAGTGCTTACCTTGGTGTCGTCGCCGGCGGGCGCGGGTATGACGGCGGCCAGCACGTCGAGCGCGGCGCGGGCGCGCGCGGGCGAGTCGGCGAACTGCGGCGAAGTGCTTACCTTGGTGTCGTCGCCGGCGGGCGCGGGTATGACGGCGGCCAGCACGTCGAGCGCGGCGCGGGCGCGCGCGGGCGAGTCGGCGAACTGCGGCGAAGTGCTTACCTTGGTGTCGTCGCCGGCGGGCGCGGGTATGACGGCGGCCAGCACGTCGAGCGCGGCGCGGGCGCGCGCGGGCGAGTCGGCGAACTGCGGCGAAGTGCTTACCTTGGTGTCGTCGCCGGCGGGCGCGGGTATGACGGCGGCCAGCACGTCGAGCGCGGCGCGGGCGCGCGCGGGCGAGTCGGCGAACTGCGGCGAAGTGCTTACCTTGGTGTCGTCGCCGGCGGGCGCGGGTATGACGGCGGCCAGCACGTCGAGCGCGGCGCGGGCGCGCGCGGGCGAGTCGGCGAACTGCGGCGAAGTGCTTACCTTGGTGTCGTCGCCGGCGGGCGCGGGTATGACGGCGGCCAGCACGTCGAGCGCGGCGCGGGCGCGCGCGGGCGAGTCGGCGAACTGCGGCGAAGTGCTTACCTTGGTGTCGTCGCCGGCGGGCGCGGGTATGACGGCGGCCAGCACGTCGAGCGCGGCGCGGGCGCGCGCGGGCGAGTCGGCGAACTGCGGCGAAGTGCTTACCTTGGTGTCGTCGCCGGCGGGCGCGGGTATGACGGCGGCCAGCACGTCGAGCGCGGCGCGGGCGCGCGCGGGCGAGTCGGCGAACTGCGGCGAAGTGCTTACCTTGGTGTCGTCGCCGGCGGGCGCGGGTATGACGGCGGCCAGCACGTCGAGCGCGGCGCGGGCGCGCGCGGGCGAGTCGGCGAACTGCGGCGAAGTGCTTACCTTGGTGTCGTCGCCGGCGGGCGCGGGTATGACGGCGGCCAGCACGTCGAGCGCGGCGCGGGCGCGCGCGGGCGAGTCGGCGAACTGCGGCGAAGTGCTTACCTTGGTGTCGTCGCCGGCGGGCGCGGGTATGACGGCGGCCAGCACGTCGAGCGCGGCGCGGGCGCGCGCGGGCGAGTCGGCGAACTGCGGCGAAGTGCTTACCTTGGTGTCGTCGCCGGCGGGCGCGGGTATGACGGCGGCCAGCACGTCGAGCGCGGCGCGGGCGCGCGCGGGCGAGTCGGCGAACTGCGGCGAAGTGCTTACCTTGGTGTCGTCGCCGGCGGGCGCGGGTATGACGGCGGCCAGCACGTCGAGCGCGGCGCGGGCGCGCGCGGGCGAGTCGGCGAACTGCGGCGAAGTGCTTACCTTGGTGTCGTCGCCGGCGGGCGCGGGTATGACGGCGGCCAGCACGTCGAGCGCGGCGCGGGCGCGCGCGGGCGAGTCGGCGAACTGCGGCGAAGTGCTTACCTTGGTGTCGTCGCCGGCGGGCGCGGGTATGACGGCGGCCAGCACGTCGAGCGCGGCGCGGGCGCGCGCGGGCGAGTCGGCGAACTGCGGCGAAGTGCTTACCTTGGTGTCGTCGCCGGCGGGCGCGGGTATGACGGCGGCCAGCACGTCGAGCGCGGCGCGGGCGCGCGCGGGCGAGTCGGCGAACTGCGGCGAAGTGCTTACCTTGGTGTCGTCGCCGGCGGGCGCGGGTATGACGGCGGCCAGCACGTCGAGCGCGGCGCGGGCGCGCGCGGGCGAGTCGGCGAACTGCGGCGAAGTGCTTACCTTGGTGTCGTCGCCGGCGGGCGCGGGTATGACGGCGGCCAGCACGTCGAGCGCGGCGCGGGCGCGCGCGGGCGAGTCGGCGAACTGCGGCGAAGTGCTTACCTTGGTGTCGTCGCCGGCGGGCGCGGGTATGACGGCGGCCAGCACGTCGAGCGCGGCGCGGGCGCGCGCGGGCGAGTCGGCGAACTGCGGCGAAGTGCTTACCTTGGTGTCGTCGCCGGCGGGCGCGGGTATGACGGCGGCCAGCACGTCGAGCGCGGCGCGGGCGCGCGCGGGCGAGTCGGCGAACTGCGGCGAAGTGCTTACCTTGGTGTCGTCGCCGGCGGGCGCGGGTATGACGGCGGCCAGCACGTCGAGCGCGGCGCGGGCGCGCGCGGGCGAGTCGGCGAACTGCGCCAGCAGCCACAGCGCCGAGCGCGCGATCTTGCCCACGCGGATACCCGACACCGCCTCCAGGAGTTTCTGCGCGCCACGTACATCACGCCAAAATAAGCATTTAGCAATTATATTTATTCAATCGTTGAGTTTTATATTGAAAATCAAATATTACATTTCATTATTACTGTAGGAATACCGATAATACAACATAAAGACCTTCAAATGTGTTATATACTGAGTGTACGTAACGTCTTTCTATAGATACTTATCTCAACGCAAACTTATATTAATTATAAAAACGCAAAATTTAGATTTTATATTGATTAACGTTATTACGCGGTACGCAATGGGTTGCTACCAATACAACACACCGAGAATGACCTCCAAGCTCTGCGCGCATAAACAGCTGTATGTTTAAGCCACGACGATTTTTATATTGCTGTATTTTGGTAAAATGTGGTATACTTTATTTTTATATAATAAAATGAATGCTTTATACATTATGTTATCATTAAAAGGAAGAAAAAGGAAAATTGCAGGAAAAGAAATTGATTTTCCTGAAAAAAAGTCCACCGATTTTTTACTCAAAATAATGGTCTAAATCTACTATTGCAGTTTTGGGTACACTGTCCCTTGCACCTAGTATAATGTTATAGTATAGTGTGGGTACCTGGTAGATGAGCTCCCTAAGGTCGGGGAAGTTGTGCAGCGCGGAGCGCAGGAACAGCATGACGTCATGCGCAGCCGCCTCGCTGCCGTCGCCCACCAGCTCCAGCAGCGCCGGCGCCACGCTGCCCGCCACCTCAGGGAACTAAACACAACAACATTACTTTACATCATTCCCTGTATAATAATAATTCAAAAGATATCATTATTGGGAAGAGAGGATTCCGCCTCGCATCCTCGAATTCCCCTACCACGGTGTTCCTCGACATAACCAGAGTCGGCGTGGCCATCACTTTCACATGCAATCGCGACCCTGCTGAGGTTTCAGCGCGCCGTGTAAAGCGGCAGGCCACTACACAAATATTCCTACCCTATTTAAAAATAATGATTTTTCCTACTGTCCCTTTGTGGGGAGACGAAGACAAAACGACATAGAAGCGCGCGTGGGAACACGCACGCCGCGTCTCGAACCTGGTGCTGATCGGGTGGTGGGAAGACCCACGAAGCCAACCACCCCCAGGTAAAACTTCAGGGTGGCTGAAAGTCATCTCGGGCCCTTCGGCGCCCGGTTACCCTCGGGTTGTCCATCCCAACCATTGCAACATAAAAGTTGACAATACCGAACTCCGCTGGATAGAGACAGCCGCGTCGTGGGAGCCGAGCGTACTCCAACTTGCAGTAAGGCCGCTTCGAACACAAAATATACGTCTAGACGTATTTTGCGTCAGCGCGAGGCATCTTCAAGACCGTTTGGTTTGGTTTGGGCTCATTCGTTACCAAATCGTCTTGCCATAAATATTGTCACAAGGAAAAATCTTTTTTGTCTATTGCATACAAGATTTATTTCTATAATGCGTGTTAGTTAACAAGTTAATATAATAACATTAAAGTATATGAAGCTCATTCAAAATGATCTCCATTGGCTTTAATACAGTCCTTTAAACGTTGAAGCCTGTGAAATATGTTGCGATATAATTAAAACTCATGCTCGTTGTTGAGTCCTCGTTTATTGAATAATCCGTCAAATCACAATAAACAATACAGGTAAGTTAGGTATGTGCTGTCTTAGCATATTCGATTGACGTCATAGGTAATATTATATGAAATTGGAACATATTAGTGTTGCACAATAGTTGCAAAGATTATAAAATAATAAGAACATTATTTTAAGTTTAATGTTTATACTTCACCTGTTATCAATAGAAAAACGCACTCTCTCCATGGGCAAATTCTTTACTGCCAATATTATGGATTATTTTAGGGACTCCAAATTATCATGACGTTTAGAGCATGCCATACTCTCTAAATCTGACTATAAATCATAATCGAATTTGCATTTGGCTCTATACCTACTTTGCGTAATGCTATCAAAGCAATTCGGTTTTCTTTATCACCCCACTCTATTTTGATATCACAAAAATATTTGACAGCGATTGGCCGGCAAATGAGAAAACATGATGAATATTCATATAAGAATGACAGATTCCAAGTTCAAAAATATATATTTTTTTTTAATTGTTACTCTATTTATGGCCTGTCTAAGTATACATTATTTTCATTCATGCCATGATCATTGTCATTTCATTCATCCATGCCATATTGCGAGGGTTCGCAATCCCAACTAAATCACAATTGTATAGTTGGAGATTGTAGAAAAAGGGACAAGATTATAAACAGATTTATTAGGAACAATAAAGTACAATAGTGTACTTACCTGATAGATAGTTAGACTACCAAAGAGAAGTCTCAAATTTGATCCTGCGGCACTCACCTAAACTTTTTAAAGTTACGTCCATATTAAATTGTTTAACTCTTGCCTGTCATGCATGCATGCATATCAGAGAGTTCTCTATAACGTTCTAGGAGATGTGCGTTGTCTATCAACTCGCACTAGGCCAGCCTATAAGCTGGCCTGGTAGAGATAGGCTATAACCTATATTTTTTCACACCGAAAGACCTGTGCCCAGCAGTGGGACAGTTTATACACAGGGCCGGTGTTGTTACCATGGTTAATGAGCAGTACCTTGAGCGTAGCCTTGTGCAGCGCGCGCACGAGCAGCTGGCGGTACTTGGGCCCGTCGTCGTGCTCCGCGCCCTGCGCGCGCGCAGCCTCCTTGCGCAGCACTCCCACCAGCTCCTCTGCGTGCCGGGCACTCACTAGCTCCAATGCTGAGAATAACCAACATTTATTTTGATGACTAATCCGTTCATATCACCAAATCTACTATGTCGTTCACCGATTCAAGTTAACTTCCTAATCTATTCAGTCGCAGTGGCACACCTGCAACTAGTCACAATAGGTTTTTAACTTACTGTCATTTAAACAATTTACAAGTATCTTTCTGTAATACCTCACAGTTAGAGGTGGTCATCACAAGTCAAATAGACAATCTGTAAAATGTTGTCTGTTAGGTATTGACATGGCAATGGCATTTGATTGTGTTTCTCATTCTCAAACGCTATGTTCGCAACAAACAATGCAATATCCCGGCAGAATACATAAACGACATCGTTGACATGCACAAAATAAAACTTCCGTCGTACAAATATTGCAATAGACAACAAGGCATATGTATGCCACAGAAGGCGTCCACCAAGGACGAGTCCTGTGCCTAATGTTGTTCCATCGTTTTATTGTTGATGAGACTATCTGTCAGTGTAATTGTAACTGATAAAATCTTATCGAAATACACTTTAAACTTAAAAAATACACTTTAAACTAAAGTATATTTAAATTGAAATTAAACTGCTATATACGGATTTTATCGCTTGTTTATTTGACACTTTATTACAAAATTTTGAAAATTGTTACTCTACTACTACTATTAAACTTTACTAATTTTTAAGCTAATTAAATTATTATTAAACTATTTAGATTTAATTTATTTTTACACTTTCCCCGACGTTTCGGTTGCTTTTCAGCAGCCATGGTCACGGGGAGACATATACTTTAAATATAAATTATGTATTATTAACTTTCTTAAACTGTCAATAGATGAAGTCCCAGACTTAATTGAAAACTTATTGTGTCTGGCCTGCTGGCCTGGCTGCCATTCAATAGGTTAAATAATATAGAACTTATTTTCGAGAAATTAGTTTATGTCTACTCTAAAGCGTCCGTTAGCTTTGAGCTACCTTAAACGATGCAGCAATCAACGACTAACCGGCCCGTCGTACTGTGCATTTGATGGGGGGCAGACAAAAGACTATACAAAATGCAAAGTCGGTGAATTTATTTGTGCTGATGACGGACGTCCCGAGCCACTTAGGGGGATGTCTACCTTTAGCATTTTCCTAAGTTATACAATAAAATCTGGCGCCGCCAGTCTTCTGGGCACTTTCCCAGTCGACAGCCATTCTGACAAACTTTACGACGCTACCTAAACCAGCCATTTTCAAATTATTTTTGTCTTTCTTTTTTAATTTACTGTCCTATACTTTGTGTAATTATCATTTACTAGCTGTGCCCGTGGTGTCACCGAAGTTTATGATTACTGCAGCCGCTCCCGTAGGTCGTAGCGTAATGTTATATAGCCTATAGCCTTCCTCAATAAATAAGCTATTCAACACTAAAATAATTTTTCAATTCGGACCAGAAATTCCTGTGATTAGCGCTTTCAAACAATCAAACTAACTCTTCAGCTTTATAGTATTATTAGATGTGCCCGCGGTTTCACCCGCATTTATGATTACTGCGTCGTCCCCGTGTGTCGTAGCGTGATGTTATATAGCCTATAGCTTTCCTCGATAAATGAGCTATCTAACACCAAAATTTTTCAATTCGGGCCAGTAATCGAATCAGTACTTGAGATTAGCGCGTTCAACCAAATAAACAAACTCTTCAGCTTTATAATATTAGTATAGAAATATAGATGTAAATAATATAAAATAAAAGGTGTGAGAATATAAACGAAAACTATGTGTGGGTACTACTGGGTTATAAGGACTTTCTTACCTAGTTGTAGTGTGTGCTTCCTAACATCTAAGTCTGAGGACTGTAGCACTCTCAGCACGTCCATGGCGAGGTCTGGCAGTGCCCTGGCGGCGGCCTCACCGCCCTCCTCTCTAAGAGCGGCCAGGCGTCCCACCACGATGAGCTTCACATTGTTGTCGCTCTCTTTCACGATTAAGTCGATGTAGCACGCTGCTGCGGCCTGTGCAATAGTTTTTCCGTGTATAATTTTTTTGTCTCGTACATTGTGCGTGTGCGCTCGGACGATCACGTGTATAGAGACCAAATTTTCATTATTTTGTCTTAAATCGTAAGCAAACTAACTAAAACTTGGTGTATACATTTGGTGACCCATTACAAAATAATCTGTTATTGCTGTTCGACTATATTTTTTCTAATAAATAGACGTGGCAGCTTAGAGATGGGTATCTATGTATAACTTACCAATATGTTATATTTGCTCACTAAATAAGACAAGTAATAAAAAATATCTATCTTCTCCCTTAGCCTTTATTATTCCCAAGTCACTTGGGGTCGGCTTTTCTAGTCTAACCGGATTTGACTGGATATTAGTTTTTACACGGAGCGGCTGCCACCTGACCTCCGCAACCCGAAGGCTAACGATACCCTAAGGCTAGACCAGTGTCAGGATATTAGAGGGTACTGACTTTCCCAATAACGACCGCCATAGATGTTCATGGCAGCCAGGACCGACGGCTTAACGTGCTCTCCGAGGCACGGAGCAGGCGATAATTGTCAATCAATACGCACATAATTTCGAAAAGTCATATAACTTCCGAAAGTCAGAGGTGCGCGACGTGGGTTCGAACCCGAGACCTCTGCATTGCAGTCTATTGGTCTCCCCACTAAGCTAACGCTGCTTTTGAATAAAAAATATTATAATTATTATTAATAATAATTAATAAAAAATATCTATATATAGTACATATTCACTGAGCGAACATTATGTATACATATATGTATTATGCTGCTTATCCAAACAATTTTAATTGAAATTTATTTCTGTTTTTATCATTACTACTCTATGATAATATAATTGTGTAGTAACAAGAAAAAACAAGAGCTTTAGAAATAGCCAATAGGGTATTTCTTCTAATGACGGTAGTATGTTACAATATATATATACGTTTCTTGATCAGATCGGAGGCGTTCTGGACAAAGGCCAGGTTAAGAGCACCTTGAAGCCAGAGAAGTGTGTCAGGATCGTAGCAAAAAGAAATCCGTAGTCTCTGCCTACCCCTCTGGGAAACAGGCGTGAATCTATGTATATATGTATGAATATAAAGGCACACTGACCTTGATGGCAGCGGGCGCGTTGGACAACGTGACGAGAGTGCCGGCCGCCTCGTAGCGCACGGCGGCGCTGGGCGCGTTCAACAGCCCGTACACCGTGCGGATGAAGCGGGAACGCTCCGACGGGTTCGCGTGACACACCTGCAGAAAGTGCAAAGATACTATCAACATGTCAGATGTAGAAAAGTGTGTGTGTGGCTAGGCAAATCCGAAGCAATGACAAACTCTAAAAATATTGTAAGCATACTTGGAGTTGATTTAGATGCAAACATAAATGGTATAATTGAGTTAGAAATCAGTTTTTCATGTCAGAAATCAGTTTAGAAAAAATTGTACTATTTCACAATTTAATAATGTCACTAATAAAGAGCAATTCTGGTAAGTAATAATATATGGCAAAGTAACTAAAATGTATTCACAGTGCCCAAATTGACTGAGACGAGTCCTGTGTCCAACAAGCCCATTGTTGGACACAGGACTCGTCACAGTGTGAGAAGAGGTAAGCCATAGTCTACCACGCTAGTCCAGTGGGCGTTGGCACACTTCACATATCTCTGAAAATGTTATGGAATACTGTAAGACATGAAGATTTCTACGCGATGTTTTCCTTCACCGTTTAAGCTATAATTACTTATTTATGCGCAGGTCACTTCGAAAAGTCACAGTATACGATTTTATAAATCTGAAATCCTTGACTGTGTTGTGCAGAAATGATCCAATGCACAAAAACATAAATAAAAGTTATGCTGATTTGAAACATAAGTTCATTTTTTCTATGACTGTTATCCTACTACGTCGTGTTTTATAAACAATTGTATATAGATTTATGCATTACTTATTGTTTATTCAAAAGACCTTCATACTTATAGATAAATTAAAAAAGAACACCTGGATAATTTCTGCACAACATCCAATTATAAAGGTTCTTTTTTATTATTCCTCTTAATGGTGCTTCGGTAACGTAATAATTGAATGTCCCCAGCTATCCATATTTATTTATGGTTCTACTTTGGCCTACCTAAGACCTAACCCTCAACGTTCTTAGATCGCACGAAAAAGTGTCCTCATTAAGATGAGCTCACACATCACAATAATAGACACCTATTTAATTGAGACTTACCAATTTTTTGCAGTTTCATTTTAACTATCTATTATTATATATACCAAAAATACAGAAATTGTTTATGCTTTATTATGATATATGCTAAATATAAACTTACCTTATAAATCAGTTCAACGATAACGAGCTGCAGTATATCACCGAACCCATGCACATTGTCTAGTCTCGATGACAAATAAGACAAGGCACGCTCCTGGTCCGCGTGCAGTAACATGAGGAAAGCATTCCTCTTGCAAGACATGTCCTGTTCAGCTTCCAAGAAGTTGGCCACGAGCTCTGGCGCGTCGGGTATTAGGAACTCGAAGTTTCTAGAACAGAATATAGTCAAAGACCTATTTACACAAAGGCAATTGAATCAAGTAAGCGGCTAATCGACGAGTCGCGTGACCAGGCAGGACTTTTCATGGCCTTAAGAATCAGCATTGCCATTTAACGTGGTAATGCTGCCAGTCTTCTGGGCTCTTTTCTAGTCGACAGCAATGCTAAGGAATTTTACGACGCTGCCTAAACATGACATTTTATTTATTTGCAATCATTTTGTGCCTTATTTTGTTTTACTTATAAGTAATTAGATTTGTTAATATTAGTTAAGTTATATGTTAATGATTGTTGCCTTTGTACATGTAAATAAATAAAAAGCAAGTATCATTGCTGTCCCAGTTAATTTCTTTGTTTTTAGAAAGACAACTACCTGCTGCACTGGTAATAATGCTTGTCGCGGAGGGCATTACAAACATTTTAACTACGGATACAAAGAACACCCAGACTCAAAACAACAATTTGTGGATCACACAAATTTATGTCAACTATCGTCGCAGAGACAGCGGCGTGGCTACCCCTTACAAAGAGACCACTAACAAGATAACAAGGCACTTACTTCAAACAAGTGAGAATCGGCAAAGAATTGCCGTAAATCTTAAGAGTTTGAAAAAATGGTTCAAGTAATATGCAAAGGTCACGCGATACCATGTGACCTTGAGATCAGAGGTCAAAGGTCATAGTCATTTCGCGGTATATCGACTATGTTGAGTCGAATGGCGTTGACCGCGAGTCTCTAGCTCTTACGGTTCTTGAGTTGAAAGTTGTATAACAGACAGACAAACGGACGGACAAAGGTGTTGTATAAGAATTTTTTCGAACTTTAAATGCTGGCTTTGTCTAAATGGACGTTTAATTTTGCGTAACAGTAACACACATTACCTCACAAACAAGCATCATGATTTGGTCGCAGCTCATTTAAACTATCAAAACATCCTATTTTCATAATTAGCCACATTTGCTTCGGATATAAGACTCATACGTGTTAAACGGAAACAGGACGGCAGTTATGACGAACCACCTCTATGAAACGAATCCTGAACAACGGAAACGCCACAAGAATACCGACAGTCGTCTTTAAATGCGAAGTTGAGTATCTGATTTCGGCGAACCGAGAGGACAAGCTCATGATTAAGAAGGTGAAAATTAAGACTAATCAACCAAATATTGTCTTACGTTTACGCGAATATTATTCATTAAAATTAAACTACTTTATAAGGAAACTATGTAGCTGTCCCAACAGACGTTGTCCTGTACACAGGAAGAAAAAAAAACCCAAATCTAAACCATCCTCGAATCCACATGAACACACACAATTTTTTTTATCAAAACTGGTTCAGCCGTTTAGGAGGAGTTCAGTGACATACACACGTACAGTAGAATTATATATATAAAGATATCGCGTTGATTATTTTTTATAATATAATATAATATTCTTTCACATACACGCAACATCACCTAGCCCAAACTAAGCAGAGCTTGTACTATGGATACTAGACAATGGATAAACATACATATATACCTTTTTTTTTTGTAAATACATACATATTATACATAGAAACACCCAGACCAAGACAAACATCCATGTTCATGCACACAAATGTTTGACTTGTGCGAGAATCGAACCCGCGACCTCAGGCGTGGCAGTCAGTTACACTAACCACTACGCCATCGAGTCGTCAAACATAAACTTTATAAAATAAACGATGCGATAAAATCCGTATAAAGTAGTTTAATTTCAATAATCTACGAGACTCAAACATCACTGTACTCATGGCATAATGGTTATAAGTGGTCGACTCGCCACTACCACTGCGCCAAGTATAATGCATAAATACTAAGAAGTCTAGGTGGTCTTTGTGTGCATATTTAAATGTTTATAAAGTCCCCTATGTCACAGGAATTATTTCTTGTATAGTAGTTATCTTCACACACAGTTATGGAAGTAGTAGCAGGTAGTTATCGTCACATGTCAACCCTTTCTGATAAAATCCTTAAAACATACACATAAATTGTATTTTGTCACTTACCTGTAGATAGTAAAAATAGCAAGCACAGCATTTCGCCTCACATAGGAGTGTCTGTGCTCCAAGCAAGCTCTGATGGCGGGCATTAGGGGCTCCAAGAGCTCAGGCTCCTTCAGCTTGCACAGGAACCGGAGAGTGGAGCCACGGATGAACTCATTAGGGTGTTGAAGATCCTGTAAAAGCAGTTTTCTGTAACTGGATTCTTTTGTGTTACATTCAAGATATGACAATCAAGCATGTGGTACAGCTAATTGGAAGTGGTTACCATAACTCATAGGCTACTGCAATACACACATAGGCACTAAATAACCCAAAATTATCCATTGTACCAGTACAACATAGAGCTATATTGCTCCAACACACAGAGGTTACATTTTGTGAGTATGCCTATGATGGCCTAGCCTTACTTTCCAATATGTGACATTGGTAACCTCTAACTACAGTTGATACAACCTATTTAATTTAATCTGGGAGCCTACATTCTACCTGCATTTTTTTTATAATTTAATCAATTTAAGTCAGGTGCCAGAGTAGTTGGGTTATAATATATTTAATGATTTTGCATAGTATCATATACCAATGTTAGGCCTCCATAGCTTTTGCTGCACCAGTTTCCCTTTGAACATAACCAGGCCAGGCTAAGACGTCAAGCATCACAACCCAAAAAGGTCCTCAAATACCTAGTTAACTCATGTTTATAATACTTTCAAGTACTTATTAGTATCACACTTTATAAATGGATTTTGGCAATTTAAATTATTTTTCTAATGAGTGTTTAGTCATAAATTATTGTAGATATATTTATTGTGGAATACAAATCATTGGAGCACAGTTTACTTACTTTTCTATAAGCATCACAGACAAGAATCATCTCCTGCATCAATTTGCCATCAGGCGTGGTTTTAGGCACTATCTCCCAGAAGATCAGAAGCAACTTCTTGATTGTGTGATCTTGTAGTGGCAGCACAAACCTGATGATAATCATCAGAAGTCCAGGAATCTTTTCACCCGAGAGAATGATACCGATTACTTTCTTTAATGCTTCTATCTTTTTCTTTGTGTCTCCTTTTTCTATTGGTACAAAAATTATTTGTTTAGTTATTATTTATAGCAGTGATAACTCAGTGGGGAGACCAACAGACTGCAATGCAGAGGGTCTCAGGTTTGAACCCACGTCGCGCACCTCTGACTTTCGGAAGTTATATGACTTTTCGAAATTATGTTCTTATTGATCGACAATTATCGACTGCTCCGTGCCTCGGAGAGCACGTTAAGCTTTCGGTCTGGGCTGCCATGAACATCTATGGCAGTCGTTATTGGGAAGTCAGTGGCCTATAATATCCTGACACTGGTCTAGCCTTAGGGTATCGTTAGCCTTTGGGTTGCGGAGGTCAGGTGGGAGCTGCTCCGTGTAAAATCTGATATCCAGACAAAACCGGTTGGACTAGAAAAGCCGACCCCAAGTAAATTGGGAATAATAAAGGCTAGGGTTTTTCCTTACTTTTCTAGTACATACTGATATAGTTATTACTGTTTTAAAAAGTCAACTCCCACACTAGGAATAATTTCTGTATTGCGGAGGACTTAATAAACCTTCAAACAATAGACACAAGATATAAAACACCTGAACTACGAACTACTATTTGTGGACCACTTGGCATGACAACAATGCCATCCATCAACCAAAGTGAAAAAGCATTGTGTCTGGGTCACAATAATTTACCAAGAATTCAATATCCTTACTAATATTATAAACACGAAAGTTTGTATGGATGTATGGATGTTTGTTACTCTTTCACCCAAAAACTACAGGACCGATTGCAATGAAACTTGGTATGTAGATAGCTAGAGACCTGGATTCACACATAGGCTACTTTTTATACCGATATTCCCACGGGAAAGGGACTTACGTGGATGAAACCACAGGGACAAACTAGTTCATAATATATTTCACCAGCATCTACTTGCAACATCAACATATAATTTGTAAGGCTTTAATTAGTTAAATCTGGGTTATAGACAGCCCCAGACATTAGGTATTTAATAGAATCTGCTTCATAGAATTCTGGATGTTAATTAAGTTCTCAGTAGCAGCTGAGTTCAGAACTAGCCTATCTTATCATGAGCAATCATTGATGCAAAATGTGAGTATTTCTCAGTACAACCTGTATGAAGATATACATAGATTTAATGTTCAAAACTGTATTAACCGGTCGTATACCGCCGGCTCGCATACCAGCCGGCAGATTTGTACCCGTCGTAGGCCGGTGGCTCGCATGCGAGCCACCAAATTGGCGCCAAAACGCCGCGCGCCGCCTTCGCTTTAGCTTAAGCTAACGTAAAACCAATTTGGTGGCTCGCATGCGAGCCATCGGCCTACGACGGGTACAAATCTGCCGGCTGGTATGCGAGCCGGCGGTATACGACCGGTTAAAGTAATAAAGACTGTGACTTACCAAGGTCTAGCTTAAGTTGTAACTCATTATAAGGTTCTGAATCCGTTGGGAAGTTGATCAATGTATAGCATGACTGCTCCACACCTGCCATGCTGAAATCACATCATGTTAAGAAGCCTTACATTTTGTCTATACAAACATAATATACAAATGCACATAGATTATATTGTAGCTACGTGAATATTAATACAATATATAATATAAGAGAGATGTTAACACACGTAGTTAACATATGATTCAATATTAGAAACCAATTGCTTGCTCTTCACTAAATGAGTACTAAAATACATAAATTGCAAGAAAAACAAATGCCCTTTTATACAGAAATAAGGCATAATATAAAACACAGAAAGATGTTGCTGTATTGTCAGAATTAAACACGAAATACTAAAATTCTTTAATTAACATGACTCCGGTCGGTGTGTTATCATAGGCCATTTACTAACCTGAATCGGTTTTCGTATTCTAGTGACCAGGAAGAAAACTCTGTATAATCACTTTTTAAGATCTATGACTCAAACAAATATATTAATTACAACGTACATGTATTGAAATAATTTATAATCCGAATATAATAATACGTGTCCACATCCACAACTCAAAACGTCAGTCGTGACAGATGCGGAATATAGTGTTGTCTAGATATTAACCTACTAAATATCGAAGTTGTTTCTAATTCATGACTTGATGAATTTGACCTGTCTGTCTTTCAGTTTGTCATATTGTTACCTTGAGCATACTAAAGTAGGTAATTAAAATTCAACAATGAGTTATTATTGTTGTTGCAATATCAAGAGAAGGATAATAAATTTTTTGAATTTCCTCTTTGGTCTAACATTTTATTTGTCGATTTGAGAGCGGGCGGTGTGGCGCGCGCCACGATCTTCGTCACAGTGGTTCGTCACCGGTGGAGTTTGCGCACTAGGCTACAGATATGCTAGAAACGGCGCTAGCATCTATCAAATGACACGGTTTCCGTATTTACACATTCTACTAATAGCATATGTTCACCCGAAGAACTGCACTCTAGACGTGCAATCAGATTTGGTCGCATTAAATTTTAAAATTTGTATTTATCCATCAGCCATCATTATTAACTCTTTTGCTCGAGGGCAGCCGCCATGGATGGAGGTAGTTTGAGCTGTAAAAAATATTTATTCTTTACTTGCTGTTTGGTAAGATACGAAGTTGTTGTAGTTTTATGAATTGTGTACAGTAAACACCTTTGTACAAAAAAATATGACTTTAAGTTAAGTTTAAAGTGTAGCTTTTAGTTATTATTTACATTATTAGAACTTCTAAAGTTACTTGATATACCAATAATAACTTTCTATATAATAAATGTTTTTATATTTAATCTTGCATGTAATATACTTAATAGTTATTTTCAAACATAGATTTCTTATATTTGATTTCCATGCAAATAAGTAAATGTGGTATATGCATACGTTTTATTAATTTTCATTTATTTAAATTTCATTTATTATTAAATATAATAAATTGACAAGAGATAACACTTAGTATTACCTAAACATATAATCAACAGGGAGAAATTTGTATTGACGCACAATATGCGTCAATAACTGTTCGTCTAGACCACGGGAAACATGCGCACTACTATGCGTTTTTGAATGTGTGCTGCACAGTGCACTTCATGGATATACTTACCTATTTGATAGTGTATATTCGACTATCGGAAGCGTCTAGAACTAGCAAGAAAATCAATACTATATCGACACCAAAAAGATTTTTTTTATCTGTGCAGGTTTACGTCGTATGAAATCGCGTATTATTATGAGTTTTGGCAATTTGAAATAAATTGTTGTGCTAATCAATATCAATAGTAATGTTTTAATCATTTAGAAGCAAAGATGGATGTGCTAGTAACGCTGTTTTATATATTATTCTCGATATGTGTGGTATATCCGCCCACCGAGTTCGTGGCAGCCGGCTTTACGATTGCTCAGCTGTTCGAAAATTTCTTGGGATCTGAGAACATAAATTTTGTTATGTATCATATGAAGAGGACGACGATTACGGCTTTGATACATTCGGCTTTGCCATTGGGATACGTTTTGTGTCTGCTATGCTGCGGGGAGCGAAATCCCTGGTTGCCTGCGGCGGCGGCAGCGACGGCTATTATTCCCTTGCTGATGTGTTATAGACTGTTGTGTTGGTGGGAAAATGATCAAGCTAAGCACCCTGTCGTGAAGTCTCTGTTGGCGTACGTGACCCCCGGCAGCGACTGGCGAGTTGTTGCTGGCAATCTCAATTGTGAATTTAGAAAGTGAGTTGATCTCATAATCTAAATATATATACTACTGGTATAAAACTAAGTAAGCCAGTGAGTCGCCATTTTATGTCTGTCTGCTTACTATTATCTGGACTGCATGTTATCTATACATACTTATATTTACATATTACCTAGCTGGAAGAAAAGAACAAAGAATAGAAGAAGGTTCTCAAGACATAAAGACTTACCCATGAGGAAGGGGGAGGGATGGAATAAAGCTGTTCCTATTTGCTTTGCTCCATCCTTTCCTTACCTCCTCTTGGGATTTTACAACTATGGAAGAAAGGTATGGATATAATATTGCTGTATTATTAAACATTATTTATTAATTCATTACAAAAAAATGTCAGGGCAGTGGAACTTTACCTAATTTTTATTCAATTGAATGGAATGGAAATAGTTATCTATTCCTATTCCATACATCTGAATATAAATACAAATTCAACATTTGATACATATTCTCAGCTACATAAAACAAATGGTGAGTGGGGTGGATTGTACTGGAATTAATATAATAAGTATTTTTGAATTGTACCCTTCTTAATAAATGTGATAAGGCCAGATTTATGGTAAAGGCACCAAGGCTTCAGATCTTTAGTTTTATATAAACAGGACATTTAAAAAGTATTAAGCATCTTTATTTAATTATTGCGTGGAGGGTTAAATCTCTAAATCTGGTCCTAAATGTGATTAATGAACTAATGCCATTGTTTTAGTCATTGATCATACTAATCTATTGTAATAAGTGCTATAATTTCATGTTGTGTTATTTGTGTAATAATTAACAGGTTACCTATGATGATGGTTACCGATGAGTCACATATGATACACAAAAATATATTTTCTATTGTGTCTATCACCGGACAGCGAAAGGGTTAACATGGTCATGCTAAGTATTTATATACCTTTATAGATAGATAATGTTCTAGCAATGTTACTTGGTCTTATGGCTTCAAACTACATCCAGTTCAATCTGACTTAAAGGTATGTATATAAAAGCATGATCTCTTTAACAAATTGTGTCTTTTACATATAACAATATTTTTTTGAAACTATTTTATAATTAGTGTTATGGACCTGATCATTACATTCTTTTAAATATGGTTAGGGAATGTCTAAACCATGTCAAATTCATGAATGGGTGCTACTGGTAGTGACTGATATAATCTATTGAAAATGTAAATAGTTGTTAAAATTACAAAACATAATTATTAAGAAAATTAGAATCTGCATTGTCATGTTGCTGCAGTCATCATTAAATTTGGTTTCATTTATAATGTTAAATATGAACTATTTTTGGGTATACCATAATGTATTTCAATTTTATTTATCTGAGTTCTCATGTTAAGAATTGTCATGCTCACTCCAATATCATTATTTGTGGTTGTGTCACCCCTTTATCTTTGATGTACCAAAGAGGACTACAGCTGGCCCAAGTATTGTACTTGTGGTGACTGCTGAACCTTATTTTGTAGATTTTGGCAATTGACTCAATACAAATTATTAAAGTTAATGGGCTGGTTTCACTTTAGATTAAAATATTGCATATTGTTTTACTTACTTCTTGTACATGTAAGTAGATGCTCCTAGTTTAGCATACAGTAAATACAATTTCAGTGGTATTATCTGATAGTACTCTTATGAGATGATAACACAAAAATTTTATTTACGGTTGTGTGTTTAGTTAGTGGTTATAATGGTTGCTGCTCCTTACAGATTTAACTAAATTAATTGATGTAAATTAATTAATATTGGAAACTCCACAATTAAAAAGAGTGGCCGTAAGTTACTCGTCAGTTCTTCTCATAGGTTCTACATTCTAGCATTGCTGTGTGTGGCAACAGGTAAATGTAAATTCAAGTAAATATGTCTAACTTTAAAGATAATAACTGTTATTTTGTTACTGACTAGTGAAAATTGAGTCCAATTTATAAGTATTATTTTATCTTTTTGTCAAACTTACTGCACATCAATTAACCTTCAAAATTTTCTAAATAACAAACGTAAAAAAATATACATTGAATGCTAACATTATTTAAATATAGAACATTCTTAATGCCAATTTTAATTCGTAGGTCAAACCAAATCCGTTTTTTAATATTGGTGACTATTTGTGAATATTATTCATTTTCTTTAATATCCTTATCTAATTAAAAACATAGATCGACACAAGACCATATAAGACTTAATTTATTATAATTATCTACTTTAGTGCCAATTATAATTTAATGATGAAAAATGGCTGTGAGTTTCTCGCAGGTATCTCAATCTTGTTTTCGTAATATCAGACAATGAGCTCAAGTCAATAATTTGTTTAAGATTTACGAATCTAAATTCCAAGCTACTTGTTCAATCCCTCGTATTCCTCAAACACATAAAGACGATAAATTGTTAAAAAATTAGGGAATCCATAGCTTAGAAATTTTTCCTTTAAAATTAGTTGCTACTTGTTCCTCCATATTCCGAAATGTCCTATTTTTAGTTATGTTCTACATATGTAGGCAGTCTTTTATTATTTTCTATTTTGCCGATTGTGCAAGGCTTGTGAATCCCAAATTTACCAAACATACAGTATGGATTTTAAAATCAGTATTTAAATAGATGGTTCATCAGTTCATTTTATTGATAGCAACAATTACCAAATAAGTATGTGCTGCCTAACTATACCTAAATTAATGTACTTTCAGTGTGGACAAAGTATCCATCCAGCTGACAGCCACCAGCAAGTTTGTGGCAACTGAGATATGGCTCATCAAGGTGGCCCAGTACTCATTGAATGTTGTCAAGCAATCCGACTGCACTTTAGTGGCCACAGCTGTAAGTACTATAAACTTATCTCAGCATTTTTTATAAAGCAGGCCTTCATTATCACTTAGCTTACCAAAACCCAAAGTTAATGGCGCATTAACTTTTATTTACCGGGTCAGAGCGGTGCCTACCGCCATCTATCTTTAAATAGATGAGAATCAGTATTTTTTTTTAAATGTTAAAATCATATCTTGTATGCTTACCGAATCAATTAGAGGATTTTACTATTTGTCTTCTTCTCCCTAGCCTGTATTATTCCCAAGTCACTTGGGGTCGTCTTTTCTAGTCTAACAGGATTTGACTGGATATCAGTTTTTACACGGAGCGGCTGCCACCTGACCTCCGCAACACGAAGGCTAACGATACCCTAAGGCTAGACTAGTGTCAGGATATTAGAGGGTACTGACTTTCCCAATAACGACTGCCATAGATGTTCATGGCAGCCAGGACCGACGGCTTAACGTGCTCTCCGAGGCACGGAGCAGGCGATAATTAATAATAATAATAATAATATTCTACCACATACACACAAAACAATCTAGCCCAAACTAAGCAGAGCTTGTACTATGGGTTCTAGACAATGGATAAACATACATATATACTTTTTTTTTTGTAAATACATACATATTATACATAGAATAATTGTCAATCAATACGCACATAATTTTGAAAAGTCAAATAACTTCCGAAAGTCAGAAAAGCTTGACGTGGGTTCGAACCCGAGACCCTCTGCATTGCAGTCTGTTGGTCTTAAAATATAGCTCAGTGGGTCACAGCTATATTTTTAGTATTTAGTATGTGTAGCAAATATATTAATGTTATTTATCGTATCATTTTTGGAGTCATAGACCAATTTACATGTTAACTATAAAATTCATAACAATAACATATAAATATAACAATATATATTTTTAAGGGATGACAGTAGTGACCCAGCTTTTTGAATGGTAACCATTGCAACCCTTTTGGCTAAATCTGCATTTAGAGGCTTATAGAGTTTCACGATGGTTTGCGTTATGCGAAAATATCATGAGATTTTCTTAAAAAAGGCGTTAAAAGACTGTACCTACCCGACCTGAGAGCAGAACCTGACGCAAAGTAAAATGAAAACTTTTGCCGGGAACCAACCAGTTCATTTTAAAGCGTGTGAAACCATGTAGCAGATATAGTGAACAATATATTGTGTGGCCAGTTTTAATATACTTATCTTTTTGTATAGGCATATAAGCGTCAGTTAAATGAATATTAGTAGGTATTATTACACCACATGGTTCCACTTAACTATAAATGTTGATAACGCCGTAATGTATAAAACATAATTATATTATTTTTCGTGGTCATCTGTAATCATTATGTACGTTATTAAAATCATTACATCGCTATAACAGATTGCCAATAGTACCTAATATTTATGTCAAGGCACGAATTCTTGTTTATTATTTTCTAAGTCGACGTTCAGATGCCAAATACATTTTATCTTTATATATATAAATCTTCTGTGCGTGTGTTTGTAATGAAACTCCTCCTAAACGGCTGGACCGATTTTGTTGAAATTTTTTGTGTATGTTCAAGTGGATTCGAGAATGGTTTAGACTTTTCTTTAATTTTTTCGTGTGTACTGGACGACGTCTGTCGGGACAGCTAGTTGTGTATAAATTTTCTCACTAGCTCACTGCCTTTTGCTTGCGACTTCGCTCTCTCGATAACAATACTTTTTATTCTGAATGAAAGATACCTTATGTTCGTTTCTGTACCCCTGACAAAGAGTATGCGAAGTTTCATGATGATTGGTCGAATATATAAGGCGCGCGTTCGCATTTATTTACTTAGGAAAATCATATGATTGATTGATTTGATGCAATAGGCTGATTTAGTGATATTTTTATTGTAGTGTAGGTATAGTACACCACATATACTCACTTTCGCCAGCCTTGGTTTTAGAGGTGACGTAATTAGGGCCAGCTTATGCTACTGGACACATCCAAAACCCGATCTGCTAGTAAGGTTTTCTTGATAGAAAAGCCGCAACAGCTTTAATGCTGTTTTCATAAAACGATTTCTTTCGAGTGCTTTTTGCTGTTGCGAAAGCCGAGAAAATCAATCAGGTAAATAATAATAATGTCCTTCAGACCGATTTTGGTCACGGCGGCCAATCTTGGAGACTGGCCATCTGCGCAGGAGATATTATAGTGCACAAGCGTGTGCGCAAACACAAGTGCACTCTCTGTTCCCTAACTCCCATGATCCGATGGGACGGTAAACCGACACGACCGGAGAGAGATCAGGCGCAAGACCAACGGCTTTAAGTGCTTTCTGAGGCACGGAGTGCCCAACACCGCCAACTTCCTAACTCCGCGCTGTGATTGAGATTTCTTAACAAAAAACCCAATGGCTTTTTGTTGGCCCGACCCGGGATTAGAACCCGAGACCTCATGCACAGTAGTTGTATTCACTACCGCTGCGCCATAGAGGCAGTTAATCAATCAAGTAACTACTCTATTAGGGCTACTTGGGAATTGTATGGATGCTGTAGTCGTTTAAGTGGTGACCTCGCCAGTGCCACTACACCACATGTGGTTTTGTATCCCATATGACACAAAAAATAATGTTATTCATAGATAGTTGTTACGAGTCTGGGTGTTCTTCGTGTAAGTTGTTTGATTGTTTGTAGAATGCCCCGTGAGATAGGAGCCATTCCTAGTTTAAATTGTTTTAAAGTCACCGTTACAATTACCCAAAGCTTGTTTAAGAAGCACTGTACTAATAGATAATAATCAAGTGCTACCAGTAGTTGGATGGTTCGCAATGTAAAGCTGTTCTGTGTCTTTTAAGAAGAAAAATTATATGTTTCTCCTTCAAACGCAGACTGACAGCCACAACCTATCACCATCCGGCGAAGACGAGGTCCAGTACATCAACATAGAAGCGATCCCAACTCGTGACGACATCGAACGATTCGCGTTCCGCATATCCACGACCGCGCTGAGGGACCTGCAGCCAAGGCTGTCTCAGCCCGTGAGGGTACCAGACCACATCTCGTTGATGCCAACTCTTATCGAACGTTTCGTGAACGTGTTCAGGCAACATGTTGATCAGAACCCTGTGTTCTATGTTGATCAGGTAAGTGGACTTTCGTACATTCATAGTAGTCACACGCCTATATCCTTGAAAAGGTGTATTACACCTATCATACAACTATGGTTTTAGCTCCCATAGAGGAGGCGGTCACAGTTCCAGACTTCGTACTGCTTCTGAGGATTCTTTAACAGAAACACCCAATAACAATGTGGTGAACAATGATAGTATATGCAACTGCTATGCATAAAGTCTTGGGAACTTTTTTGTGTATCGGTGATAGGTGGTTCACGGGTTTTCTGCAACAAATTCAAAACACCATCTTCAGTGTCCTTTGGTTCAATAACGACCTGCATGTGAACTTCAGAACTTGAAGAATAAAGAGCAAATAAAATGTACTACACTTAATTACAAGTGAGAAACGGCCATGAATTGCCGTAAATCTTAGAGTTCGAAAGTGCGAGCCTCTAGCTCTTACGGTTCTTGGTTTGAAAGATAGTATCACGTGACCTTGAGGTCAAACGTCATAGTCATTTCAGGGTATATCGACTATGCTGAGTCGAATGGCGTTGACCGCGAGTCTCTAGCTCTTACGGTTCTTGAGTTGAAAGTTGCATAACAGAAAGACGGACGGACGGACAAAGCTGTTGCATAAGAGTTTTTTCGAACTCTAAAAACAGATAGAGAATTAAGCAATTAACAGGAAATTGCTGGTGGCATACTGTAAACAGACTATTTCTTGGCTTCAGGAGTTGGAGCTGTGCATAGGTTGCATGCAGTTCCCCGCTGATGTAAAGATCAACCGACGATGCCTCCCTCCGCCACCACACCTAGAGGGTGGGCCTCCTCAATGCCAGCCCTGCAACTGTCGGTACGTACGAGTAGGTTATAATGAGAGTAGTTGTGCCTCTCGTTAAATGGTTCCTATTCTTCTCTTTTGGGTCGTAGCGATCACGCTACGATGTTGTAAATGGTAAAAATATTTTACCATTTACAACATCAGTTGTAAATGGTAAAATATTTTTTATATATCCGTTGTTTTGAAAGGTCCACGTTATGCAGAAATTATGCAAGACATGTCAAAAAAACAACGCGGGAGAGATTCTCTTCCTCAATAAATGTACTGTTCAACGCGAAATAATCTAATTCGAATCGATACCTTCTGAAGTTACCGCGTTACAAACTCTACAAAGAACATCGGTCATTTCGAACCTAATAGTGTCTAGAAATACAATTTATTTTAAAATTAAGGTTATTTTATAGTATGTTGATTTCATTAACAATTATATTAAGTCGTGGGAAAAAGAAAAGTTTTCGGTTGTAAAGATGTTTTAAGAACTTGTAAACGCAACTTTTTTACTCGCTACATTGTAATATAATCTGTGGTCGAAAATACTTCCTTCTTTAGCTACGTTCCATTTTACTTACGCCACATCAATATCGCGTGGTTCGTCAAAATCTCGAGGAAAACTTAATTTTATTATAAATATAAATCTATTCTTTAAAAACTTTTCATAAAATAATGTAAATAATTATGTGAAGAAAAGTTATTTGAAAATATTAGTTATTTGTATCGTTGCAAACATTGGACAAGGATGCAACGGAACGTTTTTGACGAAACGACGCCGACAGTGACATTGGACATGAGCGGGTCAGTCAAATTGCAGCCTGCAACCTCGTAACTCATTCCGGCCCGTATGAGAAAATCTGCCTTTACAAAATAATTTCTTCATCATAGAGGTACTTGCTTTCATACATTTTATAATTAAACATATTAATTCATTGTCAGGTTTTTCAATGTATGAAAAGTGGCCACGGTTCTTTATAATAATATCTCATTAATGACATTCGTACAAAATTAATTTTAGGCATTTTTATTAAGTCCTTAGCGTCACTATGGACTGTAGCTGCTTCGATAACACTTGAAGCTTTACGAGATCGAGAAGCAAAAAAATACTGCAGTAAGGGCTCTACTTTTCCAATTTTGTGATGGTCTTATAGAGTCGTACGGCTAAGGCCATAGCCTAATGATGACAATAATGTATTGTGGTTGTGGTGTGCAGTGTGCTGTGGTGCTGCGCATGCATGGGGCGCTGGTGGGCGGCGCGCGCGGCCGGCCCGGCGGCGGGCTGGCTGGCGGGGCGCGCCACGTGCCCCGTGTGCCGCGCCACGTTCTGCCTGCTGGACGTGTGCCCGGCGCAGGTCGCGGCCTCCTGAGCCCGGCCTCCGCGCCACCATGTGGTCCTCACGCTTACCACCATCACCTACGCGCGCTAACCTGAGAAACACTGGACGAGCCTAACCAATCGACTAATCGACTAACCTTTTGACAATAGCGTTCTTGTTGTTTTTAGCGCTGTAATGTTATTTTGTTGCATAGTGAATGTTAATAATTTATTTCTAGTGGCAAATTTAGCTGCAATAGACAAAGTAAACATGACAGTCTTATTCATTTTTAGTCGATTTTTGTTTTTGTGTGTCTCCTGGTAGAGGTGACAACTGAGTGTACTAGATGTGATCGAATCAATGTAATCGATGTCTAAGATAATAAAAATATATGAAATGACGAACTTATTTACAAATTGGTGTATTTTTAAAAATCGATATATCGATATATTTGTACTAGAAGCTAAAGATGTTAACTTTCATTTTATGAATGTATGTATAATTTATAATCTGTTTCAAATACGAAGTCCCTTTTGACACTGCAAAGCACGTAACTCTGCACATTTCATATAAATTGCTATAATGTACAATGATTATTTATGGCACTAAAGACGTTTTGAAAAAATATAATTTATGCAAAACATGATACTTAATCGTATTACAAACATAATCACCTATTTATTTCTATTAATGTCCGTCTCAAATAATTTTAACATCAGAATTAAATAACATTTTACTACAATACCATGGTTACATACTACGGTATATTTTTTACTTTTAGTCATACTATGAATCGGATGAAATCGATCAAATTCGAGCTAAACAAAATGACCAAGTAAAAGCTTTTATTAATTTATGTTTGATATAAAATATTATTGGATCTCAAAGTACTTTAAATATGATTCTGCGAACAGCAATATATTTTCTTTGTCAAGAAAAAGATTTGAAGATGAGACATTGGACTTAAGGCTTAACCATCTAGCTACTAATAAATCAAGAATAACTTGTGCCTAGTATAATGTTGACATTTCAGTTCATACAAACGTTATTCCGAACTTACACCCACTCTCACCCTGGTATAACCTCATTATAACAGTAAAAGCACCAAAATATACCACGGCTTGTCTCTATTATCTTTTAATTCATGTGGCTTGATTCGTATTTTGTTTTTCTATTTTCTATCATTTTTTGGTTCATGTGGCTTGATTCGTTTTTTGTTTTTCTTATTTCTATCATTTATTCTGAATCATTCGATTATAGTTTGTTTGTAAATCTAATCGGTAATCGATATCGTGCTATGTCGATTGAAATGATCTCTTCACTGTTCCTTTTCAACGACCATCTGACAAATAGGACTTCGTATTTGAAACAGACTATAACTTAATAGTGATGTGAAAAATTGATTGATTTTTTACATGACTGTTTTGATAGGTTAGTTATTAAAATTGTTATTTAAAACAAGTATATGGACGTACTTGAAACACAGGGAAAGATATATTAAAACTTCCTTTGCCGTTGAGATTTTACACGTAGACATGTAATCAATTTATTATATTGCAATTATCTGACATAATAATTCTGTAATGATCTGATGCAAATAATAAAATAAACGGATTTTGATGTAAATTATGTCTTTGAACTATTAGCGCATCCTTTTCGCACGGCGTTGCTGTGAATAAATAGTGATATATGTATATACGCATCCAGCTCAACTGATGGTAAGCAGTTACTATGGATCCTTATAACACTAGGGGTATCCTACAAGAAAGAGTTCTCTTGCTACCAGCGCTAGAGGCGAATGTCACACTGGCTCTGCCGATAGCATACTATCTCCTAAAGGACTACTCAACACAACACAAGGTTGTATCGATACAGTATTTTAAAGGCAAGGGCTAGTGATAAACGGCTTAATTTCGGCAACGCTTACAACGTTGTGTTTATATTGAAAAGCGTGCTTTTGAAAAAGCTTTTCACTTAAAACGCTTTTTGTAATTCGTTGTGAAAGCGGACATAAAGCTGCCCAAAGAGTGTACTATACTACGGAAAAAGAGAGCCCTCTTGAGCCGAATTGAAGCAAACCTTTTTGATATGACAAACGATAATGCGCCATCTGAATTTTGGCGACGACATCAACGTGCTTACGTACCTACATATAGTTGTATGGCAGGTATATTATACTTATATCGATACCGTATAGATCATCTGTATCAATAACGACGCAACAAAATGTTAGCAACATTTCAGAAGAAATATTTTAAAATTCAATTAAAAATATTCTAATTTTAAAATGCTTCTTCGAAAATATTGCTCACATTAACCGCGTCGCCATTGAAACAGTTGAACGTAACGGTATCTTATTGTATTTGTGTGTCAGTCACTTAAATAAATTATTGCGAAAATCTATATTGAGATTTTCACAATAACTGAGGGAAACTGTTTGGAAATATAGTTTCGAAGATTTTGATTAGATTAATAATTTCTTTAGAATCACTTTTTACTCTACGTTTCCTTTTCCTAACAAAACTGGGTTGTTAAGTACCATACATAGTTATGAATTAAAATTTCCAAAATAATAATCACAGGAAACCTTATTCCCAAACTGTAACCGTCAATTTGTGACAGTTGATTATTGATTATTTTTTCATAAAGTTTACAGTGTGACCATGTGAAAAAATTAATATGCTATTTTTAAGAAAATAATATAGTTATATAAATACTTATAAATTACGCAATAACTGATAATTTAAATTATGAGGAAGAAATTATGAAGCAAATCTGTTACCATTTACTGCGTATATAATTACTGAACTACTTTAAGAATAGTCTCGCTTAGTTTTCTTAAGTAATTTTATTCTTCTTACTGACAACACTAGGCATTCCTCGTAAATGATAACAGCCTAATCATGCCATCTATTGAGATTTCTGTATAATCAGCTAAAGAGTTCTTTCTATCGCCAAAACACAGATGCCGCGCCTCTCCATTTTAAATGTCATTTATACTACAGTGTCCCCACCTCCTGATGCTTCCGCTGCCCTTTGTTAAATCGTTTTATTATTACTGTATTAAACGTTTGTAAATACACTAAATTAATTTAATATAAACAAAATTTAAACTACCTATTGACTTTCACAGGTTTAATTTCCGGACTTAAAAGTACAAGTTTATACTATTTACATACGTACGCACTTACGTAATGGCCGCGAAAAGCATACCTACTAACAATGCATCGAAGAAACAATAAATCGTTTAACCTCTTGTATGCCGGAATACCAGACATAATAGAAAAAGCATTGTGTCTCGCGTAGATCCACGTTCCGGCATACCACAGGTTAAACGAAAGTTTATGCAACTAAAACAAAAATCTTTTTACTCTGAATATTATTACGTAAACAAAAAACTCGTAATTTAGTAGCTTAATCCTAATGTTGACGTTTGTTTGTATATTAGTCTTTATGTCCTCATGCATATTGAGTTTATTTTCAATATTACTTTAAAAAAGCAGTGATCAGTGCGACCAACTCAATACCTTGGACCGTCATTACTAATCTTAGATTATTATTCCGTACGCCAAAAAGAGAGCGCTTTACATAATGCATACCTTTGTCTCATTCTCGTGTGAGGATTAATCCTAACTATTCCAACTAATATTATACATGCGAATGTGAGTTTGTTTGTTTGTTACGCTTACACGCCTTGACTATTCGACCGATCGACGCGATCTAATGAAATTTCAATTATGAAATTTCGAATACACGTCAGGTGTACAGAAACGGACATAGGATAATTTTCATCATAGTCATGCTATAAAAAATGATAGTACGTTCCCTTTTGCTTTGTCAACCGTTCATACTACGTCATAAGCAGTCAGTGATAGCTTTTCATTGAACAGCAAATAAGCTCCCATCGACATTGATTCGTGTATTTAAGATCTCTATCTCCAATCGCATGGAATAGTTAATGTGAGTGAGGGTTGATAACAATGTCATTGATGGCGTGACCTTGAGCCAAGGCTCTGCACATGCATGACCTTTGACATGATAATGTATTCGACATCAATAAACACTTATACCTATTGTGTATATTTACTGAATATAAATGTCAGACTGACCCATTGGCCTTGTGCCAGAATATTGTGCATTGTGGGTTCCTAGGATTTTTTTAATTAGGTCATTTGTTGAATTTTTCGGTTAAGAAATTTACAGCCGCAGCACGGTTTCTGGAAATATGATAGTAATGACCGAACCTACGTCATAAAGGAGTGCCTTCCTTTAAAACATAGGCTAGGCTCCTCGACTCAAGGAGTCGTTATAGCTACGAACTGTTCAGTACAGAACAGTAAATAATGACTTAGGTACTTACTTATTTGTTATAGAATATGATGTATAAAAATGATTGTATTTTTGAATTTGAGATCCTGGCCTTATTTGTTAGGCTGGCTTACTAGTCAGGCTGGTTCAAGTTTGAGCGAGATTTTCCTAGGTTGTGCCTACCTTTCAAATGTGTCTACCTGTATGGTTTTTAAGACGTATATATTTGTAAGTTTTGACTTATTTCCGGCAGGTACTATTGTTATATTAGTAACGGTATCCTATAGGAAACCTTATACTGCCAACTAAGGTATCCTATGCGTTACTTTGGTTAATATGCTTTACGCGAAAGACGATAGAGTGACAATAATTGAGAAAAGTGTATTAAGACGGCTTGGGCATAGGGATAGAATAAACATCATCATCATTTCTGCCAAAAGACTTATCTCAAGACTTTCCACACAAACCGATCTAGGTCTGCTGGAATCCAAACGCTTCGCGCGACCCTTCCCAGGTCTTCGGTCTATCTTGTGGGGGCCTACCGCTGCTGCATCTTACGGTGCGTGGCCGCCACTACAATACTTTCCTGCCCACATGTCCATCGGTTTTGCGAGCTATGTGCCCTATCCACTGCTACTTCAGCTTGGCTATCTGGATTCTATTGCAATAGAATAAACGGCATAAGATTAACACATTCACGGACACAAAACCACTCTCAATAATTTGTGATATGGCACACAAACTTTCCATACAAAGTGACGTCTGGGAACGTATTGCCACACTACACGGTGTTAAAAGTATATGTTGCGGCAGTAACGGTCAGAGACGTAACTGCCTGTAGGCGGACATTCATACCAAGTGAATTCTAAACCATGTGTTACGGCAGGAGTGTTTGCTGTGGCTCTAGCGGTCTGTATTCTAGCCTAAAACGGCACAGAGTCATATCCTTCCTATAAATGCTATTGGAAATAATCGGCCGTGGACGGAGTTTTACTTTTAGTGTATTTTAAATTGCCGCCTACAGCTGTAGTGCCATATTATGAGGGTCATAATTCACGTCTCTCGACGTACTGTCCGGGAATGTGTTAACCAAGACAGTTTATTTAGTGTAGGTAAATTTGAATAGGGGTGTCGAAAGGAGTCGGAATAAGCGATAAGTATTTATGTGACTACATCGACAACAATGTAGAGAAAGGCTATGATAAGAGTCACTAAACCAAGAGCATGTGTAAAGCATAATTTGAATAAATGAAGCAAGAGCAATATGCAGCCGAAATCGTAGCATTCCATAATCTTCAACTACACCTTCAGTAAACAAAAATAGTTAAGTATTTGGTATAAAGTTACATTTGTCCTTGTAATCCTACCTTCAAAACCATTTTAACTTTAACCCGCAACATAATCATTGGCATTAACACAAGTAAAGGCCAACTTGGACCGCTAATTATCGAAGCTTAATCGTCGCCTGATCGCCTGTCTGGCCACATATATATGGTTATTAGACTGTTTGAATAAATACATACAGTACATTAACAACACGTGCTACAGTATTAACTGATATCGGATCGCGTGTAGTTTGTCTTTTCACTTGACAAGTTGGATTTGTGACATGATTAAGGACGACAGTCTTGTTTAGTGTGTCAGGTTCATTCTCTGTTGTTTGTTACTGTAGAGTGCATAGATTTATAAACGAGTGTTTTGCTGGGTAATTTGTATACGGCAATCTAACTTGATTTAGATTTTTGAACAAGGTTGGCTTAGACAAAACTCTGCCCCTTTTTTGTATTAGAATAGAATACATTTTTCAGAATAGAGCCTCTATATATTTATTGTATTCTAACATGAGAGGCAGAGTTTTGTCTAAGGCAATGGTACACACTACCTACGTGTAGTACCTATGGTTTGGTTAGGTATACACTATCCAGTTATATCCATACGCATAACATCGTAATTTTATGAACTTTAGATTTTATGAATATTAAAATGAAATAGCTACCTACTTGTGTTAATATTGTCCCAGATATTTGGTATACAATAATCAATCATGAGAAAAACGAGAGTGAGCTACGCTATCAAGCAGTACTTCAAGACGACGACATTGCATGGTTTCAAGTATTTATGCTCAGCTTATTGTGGAGATCGGTGAGTATCAATAAATTTACAAGTTGTTGATCTAAATTTCCACCATATTTACAATGGTGACTATACGGGAGGTCAGCTCAAAGCGGCCATAGGAGGCAAAGCGGCCACGCTTAATTTTTCACTTATTTAAAATGATAGCGTGGCGTTGCCGTTCTGTGCGCATAACCGATCTCACGTCCCGACCCGATCAGTAATTCGGTAGCGTAAGGACCAAGCGCGTGGTTGCGGTGAAGAAATATAATATTTTATGTGGTTTGTTAAAAAAACGCAAGGCATGTTCAACATGCTTTGGTCAAACTTCGTTATATTTCAATGAGTTTATTACATGTTTACTGCTACTTATCTATTTAGCAACGTTTGTGTTCTATTCTCTCTGAAAGATAATAAATAATGTGAGGATAATTAATTATTGAAACAAAATGGCCGAAAAAGGCAAAGCGGCTCGGGTAAAGTGGCCAACTAACCGCTTTGCCCTTAGATAAATTATTATGATTTGATAGATAATGCAGATAATGAAAAATACCCAGGCGTCATGTGACGAAGATGTGATGGCTCGGGCAGTTAAAGAGGTAAATGAAAAACGCGGCTCGATTAAATTTATCGCAATCAAATACGGTATCCCTCGCACAACTCTAAGAAGGCATTTAAAAACAGGATCTGCCAGAAAGAAACTTGGCAGATTTACAACAGTATTTACTTTACAGCAGGAAGAAGAACTCTTAGAGTACTTGTTTCATATGGATAATCTCTTTTTTGGCCTCACGAAGAAAGATTTTCTGCAGCTCGTGTTTCAATATGCCGAAGCAAATAATATTCCACTGCTTTTAAGAATGGCCGGACACGATTTTTAATAATCTCGACTTTTTAAGACTCGTACAAATACTAAGAGGGAAAAGACTAGAACTAACGATTATACTGTGAAGTACAGCAATAATGCCGCAACCCAATGTTACTTTTGCCTAATTTGTGAGGACCCATACGACGATCCACCCGCAGAGGACTGGATTCGCTGTAATGACTGCCAGTTATGGGCTCATGAAGCGTGTACGACGTACACCGGAATCGGAGCTTATTACTGTGATAACTGTCAAGAAATCTGACCTGATATTTTTTTAAAGTAAGATTCGTTTTATTTGATTCGCTTTTTTTAAGAAAGTTATTAGGTTTCAGAGCATTCCTTTGATATGGATATATTAAGACTGTTGAAAGATTTAAGTGTAGACTTACTGTTGATTAATAAAAATGTTAAATATTGACAAACACTAAATCTGATTCAAAGATCCTAAATGTTTTATTGAATTTTTAGATTAAATATGACAATATGGTTAAGTTTCTCTCAAGACAAGTGATCAAGTGATTAAAATATGTTATAAGAAAGCACAAAATGTTGATTATTTTATAAAATGTTTATTATTATTGTCGGTATTTTTTTTTCGTCAGGTACGATCCTTTTCCCAATACTTTCATGTGCACTTTGGGGTGGTTACATTGCCCTTATCCCCATGACCGTTTTGGGCGGCCACTCGGGCAAAGCGGTTTTTTGACAAGTTTTCATAATTCACATATCACATAGTCATTTCAAACTTCGCGTCATAAAACTTTAAGAAATTCTCTGGCTATTAGTATTGAATCCTCTTTAAAAGTTTATCGTTTGATAGATTTTTTTAAAACTTAAAGTTAAGATGGCCGCTTTGAGCTGATCTCCCCTAGATACTTCTTATTCTGAACATGAGCTGAACTTTGGTCGAGATTAACACATTGCATAAAATAAATGAGTTTTAGCCCGAAAACTTTAGAAAGATCGCGGCGAAATAATTGTGTTTCGTTTTTGCAGTCAGAGGAGTTTCCAGAGTTTTTACAGCAGGCTGTGTGCTTCTTGTGCATTACGCTAGGCAGCGACTACTGTCTGTATTGCAACAATTATATTATCGTTTACCATAAGGAAAACGATAGGCGTGTTTCGAACCTCTCTGAACAAAATATTGTTTGACATTGCCTTTTATCCAATTGTGCAGTGTCTATTTCTATAGTGTTCAATGCCAGCTCGTCGGTCTTAAACTATTTGATTATAACCATATGGAGACAAAATGATAAAATTATACTCATGCACGCCGGCGTCCGTAAGTCCATGAACAAATGAAGCAGCTAATTTCATTGTTTTCCAGCGTAGGTTGGCTGGTCTGCTGTTGCGCGAGCGCGTGTTGCGCTGGCGTGCTCTGCGCAGTGCTCTGGGCTCGTTTTCTGGAAATGCCGGGGCTGTTGACGCTGTGGGACAACGTCAATAGCAATGAGTTCATGCAGTACAGAGTACCGAACGTCGTCGTGTGCCCAGAGACGGAAAGTGTAGCAGATATGTTCCTGGATAAGCTGTAAGAAAATTTAACTTACGGTGGCGAAGGTCTGGCACTTTGTCGATGTAGCAATAACAAGACAGTTGTTTTTGCGCATGTCGTTTTATAATTTAATGGTCCGACGTTGTAAGATTACAATTTAAAAGAAATAAAGCATTATTTTGTGATTTTGGGTTTTTCCCGATATTCCAACAGTTTATAATCTGACTAGTAATATTATAAACTCATGGTTCTTACAATATTCCTGTGACTCATTTAATAAATTAATTTATTGTTTTAACTTTACTAACATTAGAAGACAATATACCTTGATAAAGATCCATAGTGCCGCGCCTGTATCCTTTTAAAAGTTTCAATGAACTGTTTAGGTTATACATACATATGAACGCTAAATATTTATTAGTGCCGTATAAACTTCTATGGACTGTTTTTATTCTAATATACATATATATCTCCTTATATTTTTAAGATCACGAAACAAAACCGAAACGGCTCGAATTCCGATCACGCTCGCGCATCTTCTTGCTGGAAAGTCAACGGCAAACGATCAACTAGAACTCCTAAACGATTTGCTGGTTGCGAACAATATAACGCTCCCTGAAGTGATGATGAATTATACTCCGAGTTGCAAAGAGCATACCAAGAAATGCAGGTATCAAGAATTTGAGATCCCGTGTGAGGAGATATTTGAAAAAGAGTTGACAACTTGGGGACTCTGTTGTGTGATGCGGCCTAAAAAGTAAGTTCTGTTTGTTCCTCTTATACAAGTACATTAAGCTAATGCAATGGCGGTTTAGTAATTCAGTGTACCTAAGTATATTAAAATTGGTCAGTGCTCATAGAATAGTTTATGTGCAACAAGCGACGGCGTGTCTCCCCATATACTTACCCACATTTTTTAGTTCACAGGCGCTTCGGCTTTGGCTTCGCACGCATTGCGAATCAATGTAAGCGTGTGGCATTGCCGAAAAATGTAACATAATTATGGGTTTCTACTAGCGATAGTTTTCAGTGACTGACCTAATTGAAGCGTACCTAATTGAAAATAGTTGTGTGGCGGTTTTTTGTGTTACATGGTAATTGTACCGGACGGGCGAACTCGGGGCTGAGGTTACTATGGCGATGGTTACGATAACAGCCGACAAGTCGCTGACGTCCTATACACGGTGTGTGGACTGTACTGTAGCGGTTACTGGTCTCGGAGTGGAGGCGCTGAAAAGCGTGTTGTACGATGTGCGGGTCGGGGCTTCGATCAAATAATACACATGCTTCACTGTTCAGTTGTCTTGAGGTTTCTGGCTGGCTCCATTCGGTTCTTGAGGCTTGAAGATGAGGTTTCTTGAGCACCTAATATCGACCGATACTGTGTCGCTTAGGTACCCCAGATCTTTACTGTAACGACAGCCGGCCAGAAACCACTGTTCAACAAGTTTTATTTTAATTATAAAAATTACACATTTCTGCTTATAACTATGGAACTATGCTAGCTAGCGCGATGGTACAACCAGTGCCGCGCAGGGCACGAAAAGACCTAGCTAGTGCTATTATGTTCATCTTTCGGAAGTTAGGTTTAGGTATAGATAACTTAGGTTTTATGCTAAAAATCTAACTTGCGGTTATATCTATTAAGATAAAAAGTTTAATAACTTTAGAACTATGATATATAGGAATATAATTCCTTCAATATCCTATAGCGCCTTTCTTAGCGCACAAATAAAACGCAACAGGTGAAACCTTTTATTAAAGCCTTATGACCTAGGAACCCTAATATACCTAACTTGAGGTAAAAATGTACATTTTATCAGTAATGTTTACATATTCACAAAATATTTCTATGAACTATAGGAAAAATATATTATTACGTTATTTACACTGTTTAACTATATTAATTAGGTCTCTATGTGACCTAATTCGACACTATTTCCGAACTATAAACTTTATTGATACAGTATACTTAAATAACACGTATTGAATTTATAATCATAATATGAATCTTAAGTTACTGTTAACGTTGTCGCGAACAGTAATAGTAGGTATGGTTGCGCACGCACGGCGGCTACCCTTATTCCGTTTTTGGTTTAGTATCGAATGGGCAAGTATTATACATTCTGTAGTAACTAGTTAAAAACTTATCGGGATGCGGTCGCATCAAACCTTTTCCATTAAAATGTATGTGATCTGTTCGTGGATGTGGATGTGCCCAATACCTAACTAAGGCAGCGGCGCCGTTTATATTTTCTGTTTTTTAGAACCATTGCCACAATGCACGCTGCCCGCCGGCAAATCATGGCAATAACTACTGCAATAGAATTAAGAAGAAACGCCAGCCATTGTGCGTGCTTAAACATTATACGCGGTTCGGCATCATCAACTTTTCAAAACCCGTTTGCTCTCAATCACAGTACCTGCTTAACAATACCATCTATATTCTATTCTAAAACCAACTGTTTTTAATAGTATGAACTATATTATCATTATTACTAACAAAAGTAAAAGTGTAATTACTATTTAATTAACATCTTATTATAGAAATATTACTTGCTCTTTTCAGACTAAGCCACATATCCAAAAAGTTGCTAGCTAAGCTACATACTACTGAGATGTTAGACCTGGTGCTGCAGTGCTCTTACGGGTCAAGACTTTATGGATGTCGGGTAATAAGTTACTCTCCATCAATGAAGGGAACGTCTTTTACTTCATTTTATATTAAAATGTCTTTAAAAAATGTTCACCTTGGATACCTAAACATTTTGAGCACCTTTAAAATGTTGCCAAAATGGCAATTTTATGTATGTTTGTTTGTTAGTTTGTTTGTAACCGACTCCTTTGGACTTGACATTGACCCACTTCAAACGGTCAGGTTTCATTTAAATGTTGTAGACTTATCGAGGACCGATAACAATACAATAATTTGATAAGATTACTTATCTCATTATTCTGATTAGGATCGTCAGAATTAATGATTTTCTCACAGATTCTTTGTATGAGAGCGAAAGAGATAGAGCAACCGCGTGGTCTACGCATGCGTACTTACCTTTCCGATTCGAACACTAGGCTCGGCAGAAAAAAAATCACGCTTTAATAGTTAGCCGAACTGATAAGTAGAAAATAAATAATAGTTTAAAAACCTTCAAACATGCTTTATTAAAAAACCAAACTCAAAAATATTTTCTACATTTTAGTTTGTTTTTTAAATAAAGCGTGTTGTTTTAGTTTTTTAACTATTATTTATTAAACTAACATGTTAATATTAATTTTAAAATGTGTGTTCTCGTAGTAGGGTAACTAAGTAGTTATAGTTACCCCACTACGAGAACACAATGCGTAGCTAACACATGAAACGACATCGAGAATCCTCTATAGGCCTAGACTAGAGTCTAGTAGTAGAAGAAGTAGGGTACAATAGATTGTACCCTACTTCTTCTATGCCTTGTTTTGCATCTGCTTAGAAACTTAAATATAAGACATTGAATTAATCACGGAACAAACTCTAAGCGCTACTTAGTTTGGGCTAGATGGTGTTGTGTGTATGTGGTAGAATATTATTATTATACTCTTTATTTAAATCTTTACAATACATATTTCATTTTTCAATTTCCCTGTTCTGTGGGACTAATAACCAATTTAACTCTAACCATTAAAAGAACTACGAAAAATTATAAATAACTAAGAAACTTAATGCTTTTTTTTTTCTTTAATTCTTTGCATCTGAAGCATCTGAAGAATTTTACACACTCACCACATTCGTCTGAACGATCGATGTCACATTCCAGGTCGTTACAATGTATGACGGCGAAGAATATTTGGATTCCGATAAATTACAGCCCGGACACTACTACATGGCGCAACTGAGGTTTGTGGCAGTACCAGAGAACCCAGCAACAGAGAATCTCGTCGAAAAAATGTGTGTATCTGATGAGGGGTACTCTAGGACCCTTTGTATGGTGAGTAAAAGTTCATGCCTTATGGTACCTTTTTTAGGTATTTGTCTGCGATTGGTTCCTTTACGTTCATAACTATCCCTGCTGTTACTGCTGCAATAGCGAATTCGTTTGTTGTATATTTTAAAGTGCACACTTCTCTTTAAACGACCGATACTAAAGATGATTTTAGTAGTAGTAGAAATATATCAGCAGTGGCGAACCAGATCTAAAGGTTACCAGATCTAGCATAGGCTAACCATATTTTGTATCCTCTGTTTCTTTCTATCCCAGCATCTAGAAAGTGAATATTAAGGACAAATTAAGACCATATTGCTTGTGACTGCCATATGCATAGTCTTATGGCAGTCACAAGCGATTACACACTGCCATAGGCAAAGACCTATGGCAATGTGTAAATATGCAAACTGCCATAGGCAAAAGCCTATGGCATTTTTCAAAGTGCAAATTGGGTCTACAAGACTTTCAGCATGAACAACATTACCAGGATGCTTAATTTGGGTTTGGATCAGACCTTTTATTAGTGTAATATTCTCTCAAGATCACCATCTAGTATTCTGTGTTAAGGAGATTGCCTAATAATTGCTACTACCTCCTTATACTGCCTGTTGCTTTACAGTTTTATAAACTAAAGTTATCTCTCTTTACATTTTGTTTGACTTTTGCAGTTAAAATGTGCAGAGAGAGCGTGCGGTTGCAGCGATCCGCTCCATTTTGCAATGGACCACAGTAGACAAATTCTACCGATGTGCCCCGTCACTCGTATAGGGTGCTTGAAGGGCAGCGAGTACAAAAGTATGCATAATATCTACCTACGTAATTAAGTGGTAGCCTAAGCATATGATAGCAGATTTTTGTGACAGATCAGTTTTATTGATTTTTCACTAACAGAGATTCTAAGCTCCCTGGCAGTTTATTCTGTGGCAGTCTACCTTATCATTATGTTCGAGGCAATACTTGTATCGAACACGAATTGCTGATCTAGCAACCTAATACGGCCACGCCGAGTGCGCAGCGCCGTCAGTGCGAAATCGGACAGCAAACCGGGTGCATTCATTATTAGCGATTCCCTATCATTCATTATCATTTAGCATAGCATAGATTAGGTACTCTTTGAGCGGAATAAAACTTAAAGTATTTTCCAATCAGTGTTTAATTTAGCATCTCCTTAAGCATAGTTCCAGCGTAGCATTTAGGTAACGTACCGCACACATTACACTATAAAAAATATGATTATACTTCATTTGGTTAGGTATTTAACTAAGGGTAAACAATCTTGATGTGTCTTTTTATCTTTATATCTAAAAATTCAGTTTAAAAATAAAATGCTGCTAAAGATCAAAGTAAATACAACAATAACGATTACTAAATCAATTTAACTGTTAGTTTTAGCAGTAGTTTATTTGTATAATAGGTATGTGTTTGTGTAAAAAGTCACATCATGAATGTTTACCTTTAGTTAAATACCTAACCAAATGGAGTATAGGTACCTATATAGTTAACTGTCTATATGCTATATAAAGCCAAGAATGTGAGATGACAAGTCTGCTGTTTTATTTGTTGTTTATTGTAATTGTTAGCAGAACTGTGGTATTGAACAGAACGCGGTTAATTTTTAGTACTAGAATGGTAGTTATAACATGCCCACTACTTTTGGGGCTTCTGTGATATACAATAAGGCTGCTATAAAATCAAAATGCTATAAAATCTTCCAGTACGTACAAACGTGGTGTTCTGTAACTTTAATTAGATAATGATATTAATAAATCGATTGATTAATATTTTGATTAAAATTTCAGAGAACGTAACTTGCAACTGTTTACCGGCTTGTAAAAAGATTACCACTTTCATGACTTTGGAATCTAGTCCGATGGATGTTATGCATACGATTGATCCTTTTTAGTAAGTTCTTTTTTGAACATAGGAAAATATTTCAAATATTTTCTAGACGCATTAAAAGAACACCTATGAGCGTAATTATATAATTACCTTCACATTATGCAAATATATTATTATTTGATATGGTAGGTCCATATCAAATTATTCCTTAATATAATCAATTATTCATTATTTATGTTTGCCTTATAATGTTCAAACCTCTTGAGACTATTTGCTGACACATTAGGTTTTGAATATACCTACATAATATATTATCCGAAGAATGGTATGAGTTGGCATTTTCGGTAATAATACAAGTTGGAACTTTTGATAAATTATAATTTTGATAATACATAACTGCGTGGTTGTAGGGAGACGGCTGCCGTGTGGTACTATTGCATTTTTGCATCTGTGTTTATAAAATCTTATACGTCAGCAGTGTCCTTGCAACATAATAACGCTATAACACGAAATGCCATTTGATATATCTACATAATTTAAGTAATTTACATCGCAGTAGGAATAAAAACGTACCTAATTAATTTAAAATATCATTACTTATTTATAAATCTGTCGTTTATTATTAATTAATCGCCTATCTGTACACACGGCTACACATCAAGTTGGACACCCTATATATGTATAACTACGCTACATACAAAATAGAGAATTGTCGGAAAGGGACAGTGCATAGTGGTGTCGATGTAATGGTAAGGATAGAGTGTCGCATCCCGTTCAGCGTGAATGAGACAAAATAACAAAAATATAACGCACTCTCTTGCACGATTCGCAGCGTTCAACTTCTAATAGTTCAAAGTCCAAACACTCTAGGTTGATGTGTCACTGTGTGTACCTCTGACCATATTTTCGTTTTGAACTTGCATACATTCAATTTAGTAGTAACCTAGTAACCTAAATTATTTTTTCAGCGCCGACGTGAACGTGACATCTTCAATAGTAGTCAATCTAAGAGTCAATTTGGGACTTTCTCGCATATATGTTCTCAACCCCACAGAAACTTGGTTCACTTTACTGTGTAAGTATACAGGTATTATTCGCCTGCTCCGTTCCTCAGAGAGCACGTTAAGCCGTCAGTCCCGGCTGCCATGAACATTTATGGCAGTCGTTATTGGGAGAGTGTCGACACAAAAGATCCCACTGGGTCGAAGTGTCGCCGATCTGTACTGACTGGCCCCCACATAAGATACATAGATACATATAGGTATTATCCTCATGTTATTTTATTAATTGATCTATAAATTCGATTAATTGCTCAAGATGTGTTGCCTGACTTTTAATAAAAATTTTATTTCATGTGAATGTGTGTACTCCGTCTGACATTCTACTACAAGTATTCAGGTATCAGTCTCCTCTCGTAAGAAGGCTGATATTTACAACCGCTGCGCCACTGGATCTAATATTAATGTGTATATTTTTTTACAGCATCTCTAGGAGGAATTTTCAATATGTTTTTAGGCGTTGGGCTATTTAGTGCTTTGGAGTTTTTATTTCTTATTTTGGTTCGGTTACCTATAACTATAAAAAAGTGGTCTGAAATAGATCCTACTCAAGACGTAAAAAAAACTACTGGATACATTTCTCGTCCTGTAAATGTTTTGCATGAATTTTTACCGTAGTTGTCATTTAATTGCAGTTTATGTTATTTGGGTAGTTTGATGATTTACACACGTCTATAACTTCATACTCATAATAATATTTGCCAATACTAGCTATATTAAAAACAAATCTGCAATAAACCCATCCCATTGACTCTCAACATAAAGACAAAAAATCCATAATATCAAAGACAATTATTTATGTTGGAAATTTGTCCCCGATTGTTCTGGAACGTAAATTGTCAGTATACTGTAGTTGTCAGTTAAATGTCAACGTCAAGTGCACGTGGTTAGGTTATGTTATTCTGTGTTGTGTGCATCATTATACGTGATTATACGATTGGGGTTGTAATTGATGAACGACACACAAGACATTAATTAAAGTAAACATGTCATCATGGAAAAAGGCCGCTAAGGCTAACCAGAAGACGCATAAAGAGCGCCATCAACCTGAATCCCGTAAACATTTAGGTCTGCTGGAAAAGAAGAAAGACTACAAGAAACGCGCAGATGACTATCATGAGAAAGGCGAAACGTTGAAACTGCTGCGTAAAAGAACGCTTGATAAAAATCCAGATGAGTTCTACTTTCATATGATCAATTCTAGGGTGAAAGATGGGGTGAGTTTGTACCAGACATAACATTTAAAATCACTTATCGGCAAGCTAACAACTTACACCAAAGAAGACTTAATATTTTTAGTAAAGATATCTCTCATAGTTCTAATTGCCGGTTAGGGCCATTGCTATATATACAGCTCCCAATTTACATTGCTATGGTGACTAGAACTGGTTGTGATATATATCGGGTTGGTACGAGTGTTGCCATATATGTATAGTATTATTTTACAGGGATGACTTGGCCTCTAAACAGCAATGAGCTACTATGCTTTCAACTCAAAATTTTGGAGTTATATCCTAGGATTTTGAGTTAAAACTTAGAATCCTAGGGGACAGACCATTCTGGGCTAGTTACCTGTTATGTATGCCAATGTTAAGGAGAGGGCCATGTCTAGAAGTATATACATATTGATTAAATCAAAGCATTACAAATTTTTCAGATCTCACTAAACATATTCTATTGAAGAGTTCCATTCCAGACAATTTTCTTTTTTGTGCATCCTAATAGGTGAAATAAAACAAATTTATATAAATTTTATTTATTTATTGTTTCTTACTTTTACTTTATTATCATCGTAGATATTATCATCATAGAGAACCTCACATAATCCATCATACTGTATGGCCATTGATTATACAGATTTATCTGAAGGCAATAGATTTTTGTTTGGAGACATTGGGATTTTACTAATACAAATGCAGTGCTACCCTGTAATAATAATCTTTATGGTAGATAGTTTGCATACTCTATATTCAAAATTGATTTGTCATATTCCAGGAGCATCATGAAGTAGAAAAAGAGGATGAACATTCAAAAGAACAAGTAAAGCTGATGCAGACACAGGACATCAAGTATATTAATATGAAGAGAACTATAGAGAGCAGACAAATTAACAGGCTACAAGTATGTACTATTGTCAAACGAAGGCATTTTTCCTTTCTTTTTAACAAACAACAACTGCACTTGACTTGATTTCTGTATCCCAGGAGACTTTATAAACAATCAAACAACAGACATAAAAAACACCCGGACTCAAATAAAAGCCAGAATATGTTTAAATTTTTTTCCCGTATAAAAAAGTAAGGATGGCAATATTTTTTTCAATGTAGTTTACCAGTTCTTCCTGAGGTTTTGCCCTCGTAACTCATATAGGTACATATAAAGGTTTAATCCTGATATGTCTATATCCTTACCCAGAATATAATCTATCTGCTTGCCACATTTTATTAAAATTGGCTCAGTGGTTTATTAGCGTAAGCATAACAAACTTTTCACATTTATTTATAATACGTGTAGATAAGGTGTTTAATAAAATATCTTTTCTTTCAGGCTCAGCTGCATATGACTGATGTAGCAGACGCTACTCCGAACACGCATACATTCTTTGTAGATGAGGGAGAGGAGAAAGACTTTGATCTAGCAAAGAGACTAGACACACACCCTGCACTACTGGGTCGGAAGTCTAACAGACCGAGACTGTCAGACTTGGATAAAATCGCTTTACCTGAATTGGATGATGAAGTTAGTATTGATGAAATAACTAAGTAATAAATTTAATTTAATAAATTGAATTTATGAATTAATTTCCATTTATATAGACTCATCCCTATATGACCCCATAGGGAATGGTAGAGGGAGAGTAACGGGAGAGTTCTATATTGTGGCAGCCATGTTTTTAACTTTAGCTGAGAGCTTTGGCAGCTTTCCAGGCACTATTCTAGACTGAAGTCTAGAATAGTGCCTGGATGAATCAAGATTTTATAAGAACGGTCTAGTAACACTGTCTAACTAGGGAATTAAATCTGGATTTTACGATCGAACATAAGCATAAATAGAATACGGATTTTAACTTGCTATGATTGGTATATCTAATTTGATTAACAACACATTCCCTAAGCATACTTTTTAGCTTAGATGTACACAAAATAATGAATCATTAATTTTCAGACACTAGAATCTATGAAAAAGAAAAAGGTGAAGGTATACAAAGAACTATCAAAGAGGATAGAACGAGAGAAAGAACTGACAGTTATTCAACAGAAGATGGAGTTGAAACGTCACTTGCAGGATGTTAAAGTAATGAAGCCGAAGAGATTAAAACCGGGAACCGCTAGCGCTGCACCTGTTTATAAGTTCCAGTATATGAGGAAGAAATAACCACTATCTTACTTGTTAATATAATTGTGTTTCTTTTAATACGAGTTTTTCTCCTTCAGTATGCTGTAACCTTTAGGGTTTACTTTAAGAGAAATGTAGATATAATTAGAAAGTACAATGAGAGAAGGTATAACAAATACACTTTTAATGTATTAAGATTACAAATAAAAGAGGCAATCTTTACTTATATAACTATAGTCAAGGCGTGGTTCGCTAAAGACTTGCTTCGTGGTCCTTGTACAATCAGGACACTTAGCTGAAGGTGTGAAGCCGGGCCGCCCGGAGGCCCCGACTGACGCCGTCCGTTCCTTATATAGTCTCGCACCACCGGTCGCGAGAGGTGGCTAGTGACGTGCGCCCGCGTTCGCCAGGCGTTTAGGCGATTATCGTCACAATGCGAAGTAACATACCTTAATGATTCCGGTATTGGGTAAGATGTTATTGGATATTACGTTTGAAAATTATCAGTACCTACTGTTCGCTAACTAAATAAATGATAAGCCATATGTGTTCCATGGCACTTAACGGTTTTTAGTTAGGGGATGGAGAAGAGAAAGAGACAATGTAGGGTGTAAGAAAATTATTTTGTAAAAGGGGTTTAAAAAAAATAATACTGCATAGAAATGTTTCAAATATTTTATTTCGTAATAAATAACAATTTGTTCTTTCCTAACATATTGAGAGATGCACTCATGTTACACTGCGACAATGATATTACATTCACATTGGAAATAATAATTATTGTAATATCATTAAATAATAAGATTATTAAGTATTTCAAACTATTAAGCTAAACCGAGATTAAGTTCTTAAATTAAAGTATCTATACAAACTGAATCTTTAGTTATTTGTTTCAAGTTTAGTTCAAACTGATGCGTATCGAACAACAATTTCATAACATGTGTAGAATGGTTGCCTCAACATGTGCTAAATCTGACGCACTGACAGAGACGTCGAAGGGATTTTTTTTAAGTCCGGTTGTATATGCCCGACTTGATCCAAGATCTGTTGCCGGCTGTGATAAACACCTATAACAGACTGTAAAAGTTGCCAGTGCAAATATCATGATATCTGGTCTAATCTCAAAATATCCCTTTTTGTTGCTAACGTCAGATGGTTTAATTAGGTATTCTACACGAGAATTGATGTTCAGCTGAAATAATCTACATCATACACGTAATCTTACCAGATTAGAAGGTCAACCTAATTAAACTTATGTTGAATATGACAAGAATGAAACAAGTTAGATTACTATTGTCTTCGCTAATAGTTCGTGAGCATTTTGTGTGTATGAATGTTATAATAGTTTTTATGACTTCAGGTGATGTTATAATAGTTTTTATGACATCAGGATAGTGCGTTAGTGTTAAAAAGAAATTGTTTTGATCTATGCCTTCTTTGCATCTAAGAATTGCAGGCAGGCGTAAGTATTTTCTAATAAATAGTTTTATATGAAAATGCATCACGTCGTCGTCTTACGACGTAGCTTGCGCTTAATGCAATATATTACCGAGATATCACTATAAAATAGTAGCAATATTTCTAGACAGGCATTAATATTAAATGCTCGCGCCAAGCAAGATATTTCGAACCTACCGTGTATTCGCGATAAGCGTTTCAGTTTGAACAGACCTTTATATTACTTTTATTTTCACTTTTTGTCTTATAAAAATATAATTAAATATCTAAAACATAAATGCACACCTGTAATAACTAAAAGTTCAATTTCTATAAAATTATTCTTATATAAAAATATGGAAGACAATCATATTTTAATGTGTTCATTCTTCAGTCTCAACAATTTATCCAATTGTAAATAGCGCCTCCCTCTGCCGCGTTTCAGATGCAAGCTTATCTGGTTTGTATCTGAATCGCGTTAAACGAGCATTATTTGCAATAGGACGAGCGTAACCTTGTTTTCGTTCTGTAATAATATTGTGGGCTGTGTCATAATATGAGATACATACAAACTAGAATATTAATATTGTAAGTTTTTAGTATAAGTCGCTTTATATTGTTATTTTTACCAACTATAAAGCGAAATAAAATATTTTGGTTATTTAAATAAAAATTGGTAAAGTTACAACTTTGAATGGTCACTGGGATATTTGAGCTAAATGCGAACGTTATTAAGAATGTTTAAGTAAATGCTTGAATGACCATTTCATTAACGACAAGCATTTTCTTGTCTGTCTGTTGAATTAGGGATCTAATAAGCGATATAATCGCATCGCTTAGCCACTTAAGATAAGCAATGCGATTATATGCGATACGATATCCCGAATGCTAACTGTGGTCGGAATTCATAATCTTATTTTTAAAATTATTTTATATGCGAATATTTATTATTCAACCGTCCTCCATTTAATATTATTGTGCATATATTTGCAAACACTAACTGCTATAATACACACAAGTCACAAAGTAACATTGAGTGCATCACGAATAAAACTTGTACGTTTAACCTAAGGCGGTAACTTTCGGTAACCTAACGGAGTCTTTGGTTCACTTAACCTACATCACAGTGTCACCACAATACGCACTTATGTTCAGGGTTCATTGGTGAACCTGTTGGGCATTGCCACGCTTCCGCAAACTCTTTAGAGTTGCTCAGAGTCCCTATCACTCTGATTTTGTTCGGGCTGTGGACGCCTTCTACCATTTTGGATTTTAGGGCGCCTACTGTTGAGTTGCCGCACCATATCTGTTGATAGAAATGTAATTTTAGTTGGTGTAATGTAAGTTTATGATGACCTACACTGAATGCACAGATAGTTTAATCAAAGTGTAGGACAGACTTTTGATGTAGTTATAAAAATTATTTAAAATTTTAGTGTGGGGCATTCTTCTGCTTTGGATGATACACAGTACGAAGTAATAATTTAGCGTTAAAGCGATTTAACGTTATCGCTAAGATCGAAGTGAAGCTACCGGTAGTGTTCCGATGTGTTGTTTAGATCAAATCTCATCTCACCACTAATCGCTAGTTTCTGTATCCAAAAAACGAATTGTTTTGTCTTCAGGCAGTTAATTTTTGACACATATTTTATGAAAATTGTATCAAAATTTAACTGTCTGGAGCTAAAACGACTTGATGTTTGAATATAGGAACCAATGCAAAATAGTTAAGTGTTTATGTACTGCAATGGCGTGTACACTGCTACTTCGCTAAAGACAACTTCATCGTTATGGCGTAGCGTTCAATCCTGTCCTGAAAGCACTACTAGGCCAAATTAATTAAGTGTGAGGAACACATTCGACTGCCGTAAAGCGCTTGTCGTGCAACAGACGCTGTGTTCCTTTAACTACATTACCTCTGCGAGAAGAAGTTTCAAATTGTGATATACTGCAGGACAGCCTTAAATTGCGATAGATTTTGCCGAATTGCCGATCCCAGATTCAGTTCCATGGCCTTAAGTAGATAAACCCAAGATACTCCAGCCTTGTGCCTACTCGGCTCGTGCTGGGCGCGGTTACCTGCGCGAATCCCAAGAAGAAGAGCTGGTCGGGCGAGTAGCGCGGCAGGCCGGGCAGCGCGAGGCGGCGCGCGGCGGGCGCGCGCGCGGAGAACAGCGCGTAGGCGTGCAGCGCCGCGCGCAGCCCGCCGTTGTCCGCGATGTTCTCGCCCTGCGTGTTGAACCCGTGCACCTGACACAACATTTAAAAACCAGGTTTACTTCTGCTTTAAGTAACAGAAGCAAGCGTGCTCCATCGTCGACTGCATCTTCACTTAAGATCAGGTGAGATCGCAGTCAAACGCAAGCCTATTACAGAGCAAAAAAATAAAAAAGTTCAAGTTGCGTAGAGTAATTTTGGTCGAACTTCAAGCGGTGGTAGTCCAATGAATAATGTATTAAACTTGCGATCGAGAGGTCGCGGGTTCAACTCCCACCCATTGTAATACTGACGTGAATTCACTCCTAATACAAGCATTCTAGCTAAGCTGGAGAGGTTAACAAGAATACTTGTCATTTTAAACCCAAATTGCTAGTAACCTTTAATTTAAAAAGAATATGGTATTACAAGCGACCATATCATGTTGTGTTGCTGGAGGTCTCAAATGGTCATTTAAACTATTTCGACGGTTGAAGAACTCCATTGTGTAAATAATGAATACATAATATACCTACAAGTGAGATGTACTCGCTCGTTCCACGAGTCTCCAGCCACGAAAACACTCCGAAGCGTCAGACGGTATGAGACCCCGATATTCAAGTCCTATTACACGTGGCAGGATCTATTATTAATTGATATTGCCTACTGCCTACTGGCCTTAAGCGAGTTAGTACCATAATTTTTTATATCTAATCAAATATAAACGGCGGCAAAACAACTATTTAAAAACTTTATTTTGAAGTTTACAAGTTGATGTGCTCAGCGTGAGCAGTACAATGAGAATGACAACAGACATTACTGAGAATACAACATAGTTTATAAAGGCTTACTTGCTAAGGTGGGGGAACTAAACATGGGACCATCTCTGGCATGGTCACATGGCTACTGTTACAGGGTGTCGTCTGGTAATTACTCAGTTAAGCTAAACTTTACGATGACCAAAACAATAATCATTAAACATGATATTGATATCTGTACACCTTTAAGCAACTGTTATGGTGCAAACGGTATGTAGGGGCTGCATAACTATCTACTGTTGCCAAGTAGTTGTTTATTTATTTAGTTATTGTATGGATTGCTTACAGTAAATACATTAATACATCTCCTATAGCAGACACTGTAATAGTTGTTGAGGAAAAATGAGACTATTAGGAAATTAAAATAAGAATTAATAGTATTCTTGTTGCTTGAGAAGTGTCTTCAGCTAAGCAAGAATGCTTGTATTACAAACAAGTTTGTGCAGTACGTTACCTGAATGCTACGCTGGAACTATGCTTAAGGAGATGCTAAATTAAACACTGATTGCAAAACACTTATAACTTTTATTCCGCTCAAAGAGTACCTAATCTATGCTATGCTAAATGATAATGGATGATATTGCTAATAATCAATGCACCCGGTTTGCTGTCCACCTCAGTAGTGCAATGGAATTTGATTCTACGATCTCTTAATAGGAAGTCCAATACCTCATCCATTAGTTGGAATAGTACCAACTAAAGGAGTCTGCGATAGTGACGATGTACTTACGGTATAGTTAGGTAGCTGCGGCATGTGGTACTTGCTGTACTGGTCGATGATGCACTGCACCTTCGAGTGGTAATGCTCCAGGGTGGCAGCCGACCACCACTGCTTTAGATTACCTTCTTCGTCATACCTACGACCTGTGAACACACCAAATAATGTAATCGAAATCTTTTACTCTGCTAAGTTGGCAAATGAGCTATGGCCCGCGTGATGGTTAGCGATTACATCAATATACATATGATCATAGGAAAGGTGTTCCTTGCTCTATCGATTGAATTCATACAACGCGTAAGTAATACTAGCGGTCAATAATGTGCGAGTCATACTAAGGTTTCAATAGACAATTCGTATTTACGATAAAAGAAATGGTAGAAGTATCATCGAATAAAACGCCATAGCAGTGTAATTATTTTAAGCTGGTTTTCAATAAGAGGGTGATATTTCTCGTAAAGGTTTTTAGCGGTCTTTCTACTTGTAATGGTGAAAACACTATTATTATAGTAATTTTCTAAGACAGAGGGTGTTCCGACCCAGACGTAATAGACTTGTAAAAACTCGTTTAGTTTTTACAAGTCATTTTTACGTTTCGGTTTTGTCACGATTGCCAGTAATTGACTGGCAATCGTGACAAAACCGAAACGAAGCGGACAGGTAGAGTAGAGTAGTAGGTACTACGAAGAGCTGTTCAAGGTTAGGGTAAGCTCATTGACTATAATCGGATCCGTTTTATTGTTCAATTGTGCTAATCCGCCTTGATTCAGAGACGGCGACTGAAGGACCTTTTATGGTGAGTCTTTGATCTACTCATATAATTATATTGTAATTATAGCACCATGTATCGTGGTCTGAGTATCTTCAGATTTGTTGCTAGATCGGGCTAGAAGATAGCTACATTCCACTGCGCAAACAAATTCCTAGCAGGTGCTATATATTCAGTGCTAAACTGAATGATACAGAGGGTATCTTAGAAGCTACATGACAGCATAAAGGGGTTACCTTGATCATCAAATCCGTGCGTGACTTCATGTCCCATTATGGCACCGATAGATCCGTAGTTGATCGCTCTGAAACAAAGAACATAACTTAAATATGTCAGGAAGACTTAAAGCGATATGGTAAATTTTTTATAAATATGTATCTATGTCTAGCTTATTAAATTATTCGTATCTTTTGTTCAATAATGTTTGGTACTATTTACATCTTATTTGGTACAAATAGGATGTAAATGGTACCAAACCTGTATATACGGCTACACATCAAGTTAGAAATCCTATATACACATAAATAACTACGCTACATACAAAATAGAGAATTGTCGGCATGGAACAGTGCATAGTGGTGTCGATGTAATGGTAAGGATAGAGCGTAACAAAAATATAACACACTCTCTCGCACGATTCGCAGCGTTCAACTTCTAATAGTTCAAAGTCCAAACGGTCTAGGTTGATGTGTCGCTGTGTGTACCTTTTGCGGTGCAATAATTTTGGCTACTGACGCAGCGGTAGTGAATGCCAGTCGCATTGCTATGCATTGGCCCGACCCAGGATTCGAACCCGAGAGGATTTTAATCCCTGGTCGGGCCAAAACAAAGTTATTGAGTTTGCTGTTAAGAAATCTTAATAGCAGCTCGGAGTTAGGAAGTTGGCGGTGTTAGACACCCTTGTGCCTCGGAAAGCACGTAAAGTCGTTGGTTCTGCGTCTGATCTCTCTTCGGTCATGTCGGATTATCCGTCCCATCGGACCATGATAGTTAGGGAACAGAGAGTGCACTTGTGCTTGCGCACACACTTGTGCACTATAATATATCCTGCGCAGATGGTCAGTCTCCCTTAAGACTGGCCGCCTTGACCGAAATTCAGTCTGGAGGACATTATTACATATTACCTGCTTGATACTTCTCGCTTTCTGTTTAGTACCATTTGATACCTATATGGCACTATTTGCTATCTTTTATGTACTATTTTCTACCAAAATATTAGGTAAAGTATGGGCGTCAATGGAACTATAAAATAATTATTTATTTTGTTTTACCTATATTCAAACTTACTCAATTCCGTTTCCATAGAAGGGCGGTTGTAGAATGCCGGCGGGGAACGTGACGGAGTTCAGTGTAGCCGAGTAGAATGCATTCACCGTCGTAGCTGTGGCCACCCATCTGAAATATTACGTTAATGTCATGTACCATGTATTTGTGATTTTTTATAAGACAATTCTTTTGTTCGATATTGAGCCCTGTCTCACGGGGTCTTTACAAATTTCTATGAATGGACACGAAGTAAACCCAGACTATGAACAATCGTAGGTATTAATCAAATAATTATCCCGTGTGGGCTTCGAACCGACAACACTCAACATAGCAGCAGCAGTTAGACAACCGTTTACTCGCTACGCCATTTGTGCAATCAATCTGGGACATAACGGTGTATTCGTTTTTTAAAGTACGTGTTTCTCATGGATATTTATTTAATGTTATGATAGACGTCCTTATCAGCTTAATAGGCTAAGTTTGCGCTGTTCAGGCGGCATTGCGATTTGATTCCAAGGTTGGGATTTAAGTTACGTAATCCTTACGTAATCGGCAAATTTGTCTGGTAAATACCAATATTATGTCGATCCTAAAAACAACTGGCGAAATGAGGATGTTATACATCTAAACCTACCCCTTCGGGGAGTCTGCCAAGCACCTTATATAAGATATATCGGTTCTACCTGTTCCTGTCCGGTTTCTCTCGGAGCGACTCCAAAGATTTCTTCACAGCTGACCACGTTAACTTCAGGTACGTCTCGACCAAGTTGCCTTCTATCACAGTCGCCTGGAAAATATATTACTTGTTACTGAACACATCCAAATATAAAACCATTAGACGGATTATTTGATTGTATGCACTCGCCATTAAGAATACAATAATTAATGTCCAAATCTTAAAAAAACTTATTGTAACGGTTGGTTTCTGTCGTAGGATAGTCTATATAAGGAATTGTAGCTGATTTACGTGTTTTGCGAGGCACCAAAGAATATAAATGTTTTGGTTATCCGTCTTAAACTATTCTGCGGCAATGTGAAGTCTGTAATTAAGTTAGGGTAATATGCTACACCAATAAAATCCCATACGCGTAAGGCTACGAGTGTAATAATGAGGCTAATAAAAAACACAGTAGGTAAGTTTGTAGTCTATTTTTCTAAAATAAAGCTGGTGCCTAGAGACAATAATAATAGGTAAAGACACTCGGTCATATTCATAAAATTTACAAGAGGTTATAACAGTTATAAGTAAAGTATTGTTTATAAAAATGCATTACCTACAATGCTAGCTTGCTTAATAACGATGCTGTATATAATAAAGGTTTACAGAAAAATTATGAATAAAGTATTTTATAATGTATTTCTTAGACATACTAAGTAAATTAACTACCAATCGTATTAAGCATTTGGTAAGATATTTTTCATGAGTAAGACCGAAAATCTCTATTTAATGCAAACGAAAACAGTTACTGATAGTTTGTATCGAAATAAGCCAAGTAAAGAAAATTACCATATATTAGTTATTGGTATTACACGCAAATAAAATTATATTTGCATTACTTGTTACCCTAATTACCGATTATACATATGCTTTCCGTAAATCGAAAATACAATTAAGTATTCATTGCTTACATGTTTATAATGTTTATCCAACTGTTCGTGCGTGAGGAGCCAGGCTGGGAAGCCGACGAAGTTGCGAATGGCCTTCAGCTTGTTGAGAGTCTTGAGCCTTGTGCTGGTGTCCATCCAGTCTAGCTGCTGTACTGCCTCCGCGAATGCTGAACGCACGTCTTCTATCATTTCGATTGCCTGCAGAATTAGATGGTTTATTAAACTGATTTAAAATTAGGTACCGAACTATTTTATTGCTCGGATGACGTAGGTAGTCGTTTCGTTAGTCGCCTCCCCACCGCCACTGCGCTAAGTTTAGTAGACTCGATCCCCACACGAGACAAAAATTTGTGTGATCCACAAATAGATAAATAATAATATTCTACCACATACACACAACACCATCGAGCCCAAACTAAGCAGAGCTTGTACTATGGGTACTAGACAATGGATAAACATACATAATATATTCTTTCGTTTCCGTAAATACATACATATTAAACATAGAAACACCCAGATCAAGACGAACATTCATGTTCATGCACACAAATGTTTGACTTCTACGGGAATCGAAGATGTTTCTAGTCCGGCTGATCTTTGTGTACGTTTTTTAAATTCTTGAAAAGTAAAAATAAGGAAGGGTTAGGTTAGAGGTTTATTACATTTCACCAACTATGTCTTAGATCCTACATAAAAGAAGGCCGTCCCTGGGCACAGCTCAGATACCGTGGTATTAACAATGTTTTAACAGATAAAGCCAATAGCACTTTGCCCAAACTGGGACTTCATGCTTGGATCCTGGTGTGATGATTTCGCACAGACGAAGTTTTGATGATTGACAACAGATGGCGAATGGGAAGGACTACCCTCTCACAGAATATCGACTTGAAATAGCAGTATTCCTACTGTTGTGTTTAGTTCGATGAGAGTGCTGGAGGCCTATCATCCTCTTCCTCCTTCCCGCTCCCTCTCCTTCCCACTTCCTTTCCTAAAGGGTCAGCAACGCGCAAGTTATGCTTTTGGTGTTGCAGGCGTCCATAGGCTACGGTGTCCACTTACCATCAGGTGGGCCGCATGCTAGTTTGTCACCTTAGGCGTATAAAAAAAAACTGGTCGATAGCTTTGTACCGAATTCATATCCTGCATTACATCAGCATTTTTTATTTAAGAGCCTCAAGTCAGATTTTAACACACATATACACGCATACAAATTAATGAGCTACTAAAGATTCGTACCTTCTGTCGGGAGGTTTGGTCGAAGTGTCTCTTGACGTAGAGGTAGCTGAGCGCAACGCCGAAGTTGGTGTTGACATTGGCGGTGCAGCTCTTCCAGCGAGGAGTGCGCTGCTGCAGCCCGAACACGGCGCGAGAGAACTCGAAGCCGAGTTCCCGGAACGAGTTCAGCGTCATTGGCGCCATCGTCGAGAACACGCTCCACCACAGGAAACGCTCTGGGATCAGCACCAATATACATATTTAGTAGTCGCTTAAACTACTGCTGCAAAACCGAGGTACTTACTTACTTATCGTATCGATGGCAACACATTTTATATTATTTTGGACCAGTTTTCGGCAACGCGGATTGCAGTTGGTTTAGCCTGATACAGGTCAACTAGTGGTCACGATTCACAAAAAAAAACCGAGGTAGTCTGACAACAATACCAGTATTTAAATGTATGTATGTCTGGCAAAATATTAAACAGAATGTGGATGTAGATGGCTGAAGAAAAATTTCACAAATAACCCACTCAAACACATCACACTCGGACCACATAAACCGAAGCATTGTACTGCTTCGGTTTAAGTGGTCCGAGTGTGGTGATGATGGCTTGATTCTCACAGGGGACAATGGGTCTACAAATTAAAGTAGTTCAGAGTCTGGAGGTGCTTTGTATCCGTTGCTTGAATGTTTGTAAAGATCTCCACGACACTGGATTTATTCCTAGTGCGGTAGTTGTCTTTTATTAATAAAAAGAAAATATAAGTAATAGGTTCTGCCACGGCTTCGCTCGCGTGATGCTTACAGGAACGCATAACCGAATGGAAAGCACCCTATTACTATTAATTCAAGACATAGTTTATCTGTATACCAAGTTTCTTACAAATCTGTTAACCAATTTACATGTGATTGCATAAAAAACATCCAATCGAATCGAAACGGATTTGTTGGAAGCCCAATGGTTAAGGCATTGGACTTGCGATCGAGACGTCGCGGGGTCAAATCTCACCCTGCAATGGGTGAGATTTCTACCGACATGAACCCACTCCTAATAGAAGTATTCTAGCTTAGCTGGAGGGGTTAACAAGAATACTAGTAATTTGAAAGCCAAATTGCTAGTAATTCTTTTCAAATTAAAAAGAAAAAAAAGTTCAGATATCTTCCACAATTTTCTTTACCTTAGTCAAGTTCCCGCGTACATGGTTTGAGACTTATTAAGGGAGTAGTCATTAAAGAAAAACCCAAAGAAATACATACCAATAATGACAGGTTTGGTCTCAGCCAGCAGAACAGCTAGCTTTTGCAAGTATGGCAGGTCCATGACGATGACGCGATCGGTATTCGGGTGAAGCGAGACGCTCGTGTTCGAGAACACGATCTCCAAGTAGCGGTTCCAATCGTGCTACAACACAAAACGCATAAAACTTTAATTTGGTTCAACACTCATCCCTATTTTAGATATGTATACCTATATCAAATTTTAGCATGCGTATGTTTGTGTCAGCAGAACTCGAAAAGTAGTCGATGGATTGACTCGAAAATTTTACACAAAGTTGCATTACCACGTAGGCAGTTTTTAGTAAGTTCCCATGAGAACGGGAATTACTTCCGTAATTAATAATATCAGAATGAGCCACAGCGAAGCGTAGCTTCAGCTATATTATAAAAGCTGCTTTGGTGACGGAGCGGTAGTGATTGCTTTTGCTGTACCTAAGGTAATGGTATTGAGGTTTATACCCGGGTCGGCCATTATTGGATTTTTCAATCAAGAAATTCTCAGTAGCTGCACAAAATCTGTAGCTCTGCAGTTTTTCGGAGACAATATACGTTTTATTGGAATTTGGCAGCTAGTCTATAGCTTGAGTTTTGTTGGTGTCTTTTAACAGCAGCTATTCAAAAATATCTGTATATAAAAACCGAATACCAAACAAATTTTATAAATTCAATTCAATTTTCGAGTTACCTGTTTCCACTGCGCTGGTCCGCCGGCTGACCCCTGTATCAGCTGCTGGACGCTCACTTCGTGGAACAGGTGCGTGCCGCTGCGACGTACCTCCACTGGGGTCATTATCTGCAACAGAACGTAAGTCGTAAGTGGACGACCCACATGCCAACTATTTGATGATAGGTAAAATGCGCCGCCATCTCTGCGACAGTCCCTTTCTTTTTACTGGAAATCGATGTAGCGTAGTAACGTTATTACAGTTATGTTTACGTTATTTTTTTTAGCCAGTCTCTAAACGAGCTTCTCAACGGGCAACATATTTACTGCAATTATGCGGTTTGCAACCTGGTAAAATGGGAAATCAGGGAGCCTCACAAAGCACAGTGTGGTGATCACAATCAAACCATGTCACACCTGTTAAAATGCCCAAATTGTCCCCGTAGGTGCACCATGGAGGACTTGATGGACGCAACTGCTGATACAATTGCCGTGGCATCACGTTGGGCAGGACATATGTAGGTATTTAAAATAAAATCTCTAGTGTCTAAAACCGATTACTATAGAAAGCTATCATAAGGAACGGTAACCGCTTACCATCGGGCCATTGTCACCTTTGTCATATAAAAATAGATAATCATTCTTACTTTAGCCAGCTGTTTACTGAAATCCACAATATCATCAGCGAACTGCTCGGCGTTACCGTCCTTGTCCGCGATGCTAATCATGGACTTGATATACTTATGGTACTGCTCTAACTCGTGGGAGAACTGCTCTGTTTGAAGGAGGTAGCGCTCACTGAAGCCTGGGGATACTTGCTCGATCTGAAATGTTGAAATGTTGTCACTAAGTTTGATCGTTTAAGAATCAATAAAAAAAATTGTCAATCGCCAGAACATTTTTCAGTGCTTGTATTCTGGACTCTGTAATAAAAGATCTCATGTCTTTGTAACCACATTCCTGGCTATTGTGCACCAATGCTACTCTGATACGGTTACCTCAAAATGTTCAGACCAATAGTTGGCATCAAATCTTCAAGTTAATCCCAATATCGCTGTATTCAGAAATCCAATATGAGTAAACGGTTAGTTTACAAAAGGATAGAAAATACGATAATCTAATGCCCGTCTTATTAAAATATATAAAATAACTCTACAGGTGACTGACTGACTCAAAAGGTTAACCAAGAATATTTTATTTTACATATGGGATTCTATCTTTAATTACTTTCACTTCACTTACCACAACACGGTTCCTGCTGGTGTTCCTGACATCCTCCGCAACCTGTACGCTGAGCAGCACATTCAACCCAAGGATTCTTCGGCCTCGTCCCGCAATCTCGACCCAGGAGAAGTTAGCAGTTGCATCTGTAGGGGGTTGGGGTGGTAGGCCAAGTTGTGCCAGGATACCTTCTAATGGCTTGATGCCGTCGACTTCTAGTTTTTCTGTATGTGAAAAAGGTTTACTTATGGACCATTTGCTTTGTTTTTCAGGAGACATACATATTTGGAAGCAAATCTTCGTTGGACTACCGATGAGTAAAACAACACGGTACTACTACTCTCACACGCTTGCAATTAAAATAAACTGAGATGACATCACATAATAGTATCGTACGATACTTGAAGGCATCTATAAGCTTAAGACTGCGCCGAGCGAAATGTGCCAAAACAGGCGGTCACAGTTAAGTGAATAAAATCAACACTTTTTGTTTAATACAAATATAAAATATACATTTACCATATCAATTAATGTGTTTAAAATTACTCCGTGTCAAAAACTTAAAATAGTTAATATTTTCGCCTACAAAATTACGTAAAAATGAAAAAACGTAAGCTCGTGTTACGTGATTTTTAGATTATAACAGTAGAAATCTATCCTATTTTACAGCTTAAACGAAACATAAATACTTATATTACAACTTGTCAGTCCCAAATATTTAAGTTATTGGTTGACAATAAAGATACATATTTATCAAAAATGCACTTCAAATCCTCCATACAATTTTACTATGGCGGCCGCACGCTGATTTGAATATGCGCCGCACGAGCTCTATCATTACCTGCCTTACGCTCGGCGCAGTCTTAATAAAAACAAAATGATAACTTGGTTGGCAAGATACACTTAAGTACTTAATTGGCTAGCAGAAACTTATAAGTATGTTCCTTATAAGTACGCGTGTTTATTTTAGGTTTTTACTTACCAGTATTGATGCACGTTCTATACAGCGCCTTGGCCTTCACTACGCTGTCCGGTAACCCCTCATCATCCTCAGCCTCCAATAACTCTCTGAGGTCAGACACCAGCTGTTCCCTTAGCCGGGCGAGCTGGTCCCAGGAGGTCGCCCAGTCAGGCACAGGGTTGCGTTTGATCCATCCACCGCATGCAAACTCGTAAAAGTCCGTGCAAGGATTCACGTCTTTGTTTAAAGCTTGGAGGATTCTTGCAGCTGTAAATAAAAGTAAAATACCAGTAAAATACATAGTCACCTATAAACCTGTTGAGTTACAGCGGCACACCGGAGGCTAGACATAATAGGTTTTCAATCGCGTCTGGCATTCCAATAATTGACAGGTTAACAGCCGTAAGTAGACTAATAACTGTGAGGCTATGTATGTTTGTATGTCTATAAAAGGCAGCTTGTCCAAATGCAGTTTATACTTAGAGTACTGACGAGATACAGACAGGCAGGCATTTTGCATTACTTTCACTATGAATACATAATTGAGTGCTATGTCTTACCCAAGTTTATGTAAACTAATAACTACCGTTATGATTAGATTGCTATAATTAATATTTTTAATTAATAAGACACCAGTAACACAGGTTGATAAATAGAAGTTAAGAAAAGTATCCGCATTCTGAAAATAATTGGTGTCTAAATCAAACTTGTTGATCAGATTGAATTGCCATATACTTAGTCGTGCACATTTATAAACCAACTCCCGTTCTTTAAGTTTCTAGGTATTCTTGTAGAATAACATAAAAAAGAATATATGAATTTTAAATTTAAATTATATATTTCCAAAAAAAAAACTGGCTGAACTGAAGTTTTTGTACATATTATTACTAGCTGAACCGCGCAACTTCGTCTGCTTAACAAAAGATGATTTGCCCCGTTTTTGCATCATTTTCATTACTGCTCCGCTCCCACTGGTCGTAGCGTGATGTTATATAGCCTATAGCCTTCCTCGATAAATGGACTATCCAACACTAAAATATTTTTTCAGTTCGAACTAGTAGTTCCTGAGATTAGCGCGTTCAACCAAACAAACAAACTCTTCAGCTTTATAATATTAGAATAGATATAATATGTACACAAAAATTTCCTTTTATAATAATAACATCATAATTTGGGTTTAGATTCCCGAGTGAATGGAACAGTCGCAAGAGGAAGACCTAGGCGAACGTTTGTCGATCAGATCGGAGACGTTCTGGACAAAGGCCAGGTTAAGAGCACCTTAAACCAGCGAGTGTGTATGAGGAAAGTGAATGAAGCCAGAGAAGTGTGTCAGGATCGTAGCACTCTGCCTACCCCTCTGGGAAACAGGCGTGAATTTATGTATGTATGGATTCCCGAGTCGAGCAGTAGTATAAATCTTAACAATAAGCAACGAGGACCAAAACATAGTCATCTAAATGTAGGTCTAATACACCTCTGTCAAGCACTTCGGAGATATCACTTTGTAAGTATTCGTGAAAATATATTCCTAAATAAAACTGAAATATTTTTAGGCGTATAAAGTCTCCCCGTGACCGTGGCTGCTGAAAGCAACCGAAACGTCGAGGAAAGTGTAAAATTAAACTAAATCTAAATAGTTTTAATAATTTTTATAATAATTTAATTAGCTTAAAAATTAGTAAAGTTTAATAGTAGTAGTAGTGTAACAGTTTTCAAAATTATGTAATACATACATACATACATAGATTCACGCCTGTTTCCCAGAGGGGTAGGCAGAGACTACGGATTTCCATTTGCTACGATCCTGACACACTTCTCTGGCTTCATTCACTTTCATCCCATTCCTCATACACGCCCGTCGGTTCAAGGTGCTCTTAACCTGGCCTTTGTCCAGAACGCCTCCGATCTGATCAAGAAACGTTCGCCTAGGTCTTCCTCTTGCGACTGTTCCATTCACACTAGCCTTATAAACTTTCTTAGTCAGTCTTTCCTCGTCCATTCTTTCTACATGCCCAAACCAGCTTAACATACCCTTTTCTATTCTTGTCACTATATCAACTTTCATGCCGCATCTCTCTCTAATCACACTATTCCTTATTCTATCTTTCAGAGTCACACCACATATATTTCTCAGCGCTCTCATTTCTACAGCATTTATTCTGCTCTCATGCTTCTTTTGCCATACCCAACTTTCACTTCCATACATAAGTGTGGGCACTAATAGTCCTCTATGAACAGCCAAACGTGCCTTTTCGGAAACATTTCGACTGTTCATAAAAGCGCGTAGAGCTCCATTCACTTTGTTTCCCGCAATCGTTCTCCTTTCAATATCTCCCTCATGTTTACCATCCCTTGTAAACAAAGTACCCAAATATACAAACTCTTTCACTTGCTCCACTTTTTCTCCATCAATCATAATATTACACATCGTCACGCACTCTTCCTTTTCAAATACCATTACTTTCGTCTTGCTTACATTTATTTTCATTCCTTTACTCTCAAAAGCACCATGCATAATAGTTACCATCGCCTGCAACTCTTCTGCCGATGACGCAAGTATTACTTGGTCATCGGCATAAAGAAGACATTTGACAAGTAACTCATTCATTCTTAATCCCCATTCACAATCTTTTAAATTATGTAATAAAGTGTCAAATTAACAACGCGATAAAATCCGTATATAGTAGTTTAATTTCAATGAATTATATTCGCGTAAACAGAAGACAATATTACGTATAAAGTTATTATTATGCGCAAGAGCACGCGATCTTTCACTTATTGAGGTGTCTTCCTCTTGCGACTGTTCCATTCACACTAGCCTTATAAACTTTCTTAGTCAGTCTTTCCTCGTCCATTCTTTCTACATGCCCAAACCAGCTTAACATACCCTTTTCTATTCTTGTCACTATATCAACTTTCATGCCGCATCTCTCTCTAATCACACTATTCCTTATTCTATCTTTCAGAGTCACACCACATATATTTCTCAGCGCTCTCATTTCTACAGCATTTATTCTGCTCTCATGCTTCTTTTGCCATACCCAACTTTCACTTCCATACATAAGTGTGGGCACTAATAGTCCTCTATGAACAGCCAAACGTGCCTTTTCGGAAACATTTCGACTGTTCATAAAAGCGCGTAGAGCTCCATTCACTTTGTTTCCCGCAATCGTTCTCCTTTCAATATCTCCCTCATGTTTACCATCCCTTGTAAACAAAGTACCCAAATATACAAACTCTTTCACTTGCTCCACTTTTTCTCCATCAATCATAATATTACACATCGTCACGCACTCTTCCTTTTCAAATACCATTACTTTCGTCTTGCTTACATTTATTTTCATTCCTTTACTCTCAAAAGCACCATGCATAATAGTTACCATCGCCTGCAACTCTTCTGCCGATGACGCAAGTATTACTTGGTCATCGGCATAAAGAAGACATTTGACAAGTAACTCATTCATTCTTAATCCCCATTCACAATCTTTTAAATTATGTAATAAAGTGTCAAATTAACAACGCGATAAAATCCGTATATAGTAGTTTAATTTCAATGAATTATATTCGCGTAAACAGAAGACAATATTACGTATAAAGTTATTATTATGCGCAAGAGCACGCGATCTTTCACTTATTGAGGTGTAGCGGCACACCAGTGGCCAGGAACAATAGATATTCAATTATGAATTGACAGATTAAATTTGACGACGCGTTTAAGTCAACACTGAATATTTACATCTTATATTATCTTGGGGCCAGTCAGTGCAGACCGGCGACACTTCGACCCAGTGGGATCTTTTGTGTCGACACTCTCCCAATAACGGCTGCCATAGATGTTCATGGCAGCCAGGACTGACGGCTTAACGTGCTCTCCGAGGCACGGAGCAGGCGATAATTGTCAATCACTACGCACATAATTTCGAAAAGTCATATAACTTCCGAAAGCCAGAGGTGCGCGACGTGGGTTCGAACCCGAGACCCTCTGCATTGCAGTCTGTTAATCTCCCCACTGAGCTATCGCTGCTCTTAAACTTAGATACTTAATTAAGTAATTTTATCTGTTTTTCTATCTCATAATAACATGAATCAAGTTATCTAATAGCGCAATTAGAACATGCGTCTTAAAAGAAATAATTACTGACCTATAATTATAAGCCACGAGTTCAAAACACATACGCAGTAGTGTTGTACGTATAAACAAAATGCTGCGTACTATTTCTTAATAAGTAAACATGCGACGAAACACACTGATGTAATCGTTTTGTCGCGTAATTAGGATTGTAGATCACACGTGCTTATGGTAATGAAATGAGGCTAGAGATCTGTGAGGCTCCGATGTTTTTAATGATAATTACCGTATTAGGAATATCTCGTGTCGCGGAAGACTTTACGAACATTCAAACAATTAACACAAGGAATACCCAGGCTCGGAGCAAATTGGATCACACAAATTGTCAAGTAAAATTTTTGTGTGGGATTACACTTACAATTCTCATAGTAGTAAATATTGTGGAGGCGACCACTTAAACCATTATGTCATACGTGCAGTCAAGAATAATCAAAAATGTCAAACAAGGGGACTTTGATTTAGTTAGAATTTACGTATATATACATAATCTCACGCCTAAATTTCCGGCGAGGTGAATTACATTCACATGCCACCTATATTTTAAGGTCCTACGTAATAGGGTGCAAACCTATAGCCACTTACCGAGTACGGGTCCAGGCTCCACGATGCTATTTGGAAATTTTAACAGTAATACCCAATAAAATTTTTTACTCCCCAGAAATCGAACGCAAGACCTCATGCGCAGCGTTTGCACTGCTGCGTCAATGCAGTTAAATTTAAAGCTTTATCTTCTGAAATTTCGATCAAGCCCTTTTATCTAACACTGTTTTACCAGTCCACCAGTCGCGAAAATTGTATAAACTTCCAAAAACGTTTATTTGTCGGCGATTGCCGGCTTCGATGGCGTAGTGGTTAGTATAACCGACTGCCACGCCTGAGTTCGCAGGTTCGATTCCCGCACAAGTCAAACATTTGTGTGCATGAACATGGACGTTTGTCTTGGTTTGGGTGTTTCTATGTACATATATTAAAAAAAAAACGTATTCCTGTATGTTTATCCATTGTCTAGTACCCATAGTACAAGCTCTGCTTAGTTTGGGCTAGATGGTGTTGGGTGTATGTAATAGAATATTATATTATTATATAGAATATATTATATTGCCAACGATCAATTAATTATGTGTGATTTTCCTTAATATATATAACGATTTGACATAATTCGTATGGAGCTTATGCCAAGTCTGCCAACCCGCACTGGGCCAGCGTAGTGGCTTATAGCCAAATTCTTCTCACACTGAGAAGAGGCCCATGCCCAGCAGTGGGACAGTTTATATACAGGGCTGATATTATTATAAATGTCAAATTGATATATTTTGTACGGAAAACCACAAATACTTAGATCAGTTTTGGGAACCATAGTTTTATTTGTTTAAGCATATAACGTTTATTTGCAAGCTTCAAGAAACATAATAAATTGCACTGCAATACTATAAAAACTTGATGTGCTATGTTCGAGCAAATAAACATTTGATTGATTGATTACGCCATACCAACAAATATAATTAATATGTTTGTTAGGAAAATCAATAATGTATTATTTACTCTACACAAGAAGAATGCGCCGTTACGGAGATTTCAAAACATCCTGGTCGGCGGAGTCATCAAAGCAGCTATGCTTTGATGACTCCGCCGACCAGGATGTTTGTCCTGACAGTTTAAATAAGATGTATGCTACATCTTATTTAAACTGTCAGGAATAGTATTTAATGTTTATAACTTAAGAATCACCTATATCCTCTCAAATGACTAAGTATCTCACTATTATAATTCGGTAGACCTACTAATATTAATATGAAAGGGAAAAAGACAACTTCCGCACCAGGTATCCCTTTGTCGTTGATTTAAGCCGACTTAACAAATTAAAACAACGGTAGAACACCCAGACTCGGTACAGCGTCGCGATTCGAATGCGAAAGCGATCCGCGCGACCCCGCCATAAAGGTGTGAGGAACACCGCGGTGGTTTTAGTCGGTTCAGCCCAAACATATGGGCTGGATCCCGACATATCCCCATCGCCCGCCCCAAAACCGGCGATGGGGAATGCGATATGCACATTTCCCCGAGTTAAAAAAAAAAAACAAAAAAAAAAAAGTCTCGTTACAGCCGTTTGTGGGTCACAAATTTTCTCTTGTGTTGGATTTGTACTCATACACTCCGCGTAGTGGCAATGGCTATTGAAACCAGTATACCATCAGTGCAGCCAATGTCTAGAAATCGTTTGAGTTTGAAACAGACAAGCGCCTTTTTATATTCAAATGGCAAATTCAGCATTATGATACAAACGATTGTAGATATTTGGCAAGTGTATTCATTTTATAAATACAAAGGTATGTTTGTGATTTTTTGATCAAATCGGAAACGTTCTGGACAAAGGCTAGGTTAAGAGCACCTTCAATCGGCAAGCGTGTATGAGGAATGTGATGAAAGAGAATGAAGCTAAAGAAGTGTGTCAGGATCGTAGCAAATGGAAATCCGTAGTCTCTGCCTACCCACCTGGGAAACAGGCGTGGATCTTAATATATTTGTCATAATTTACGACTAATTTCATGTTAGTCATTTGAGCATGTTATTTTGTCAAAAATAAATAGAACAGAAACCAACAGAAAGAACAAAGATTTCCTTGTCATTAAATTATTTACTTAATCGCAATAACATGTCATAAATAAATTTAAAGACAGAATTTGGTAGGCAAACAGAAAGGAATTTAGAAATAATATATACGTGTCTATATTTGATAAAACATGTCAACATAATCAAAAGCGCCTGTATCTAACAATCTGATAAAGAAAATTATCCTGTGTAATTACAAACGCCATCGCAATGCCAAGTCATTCCACATACCATGGCGTACTTATGGTGTTATGCTAAACATTGAACTATTAATTACACATTATATAATTTTACATAACTTCAATAAATTATTTAATAAATATTACTTTTATTGCGTAGCATTTTAACACGTGTATTCTGTAATCAATCTTTTATGGTACATGCGGAATAGTGTGGACAATTACACATGGTAATTGTAATGTTTAACAATATTGACACCATTCTTGTTCCTTGCATCATCTTTCGTTTTAATACATATACATACATTATATAAACACAGGGTAAATAAAAGCTTATGTCGCCAGCTACACACAACGTCATTTCGTAGGACTTAAAACATTACAAGATGGCGGTAGACGGCAAAATTTCTGCTGTCTCCTGAGCTTATGTTGTTACTTGAAGTTAAAGGGTTGAATTTGTTGGCACACTAGTGGGACCTGCCAGTGCAAGTGCCAGGCCAGTGCCAGCTAGGGTCTCAGTGCAATTTGAAAGGTATCCCGCGACCCCGGAATGTAAAGAGCAAGAGAAGAAACACGGGTGCCATTATATTTTTTTATGTTTACGCGAATGTTATACATTGAAATTAAACAAACTTTATACGCGTTTTTATATTTTTTATAAAACACTATTATTATATAATTTTTAAACTTTAATCTACTATTTTTAAACCCTTTTACTAGTTACTGTTTACTTTAATTTAAGCTATTTAAATTATAGAACTATTTAGATTTAATGGTATTTAGATTTGACTGAGAAACTACCATCTTAGTCTCCCGTGACCATGGCTGCTGAAAAGCAACCGAATGGTTGGGGACAGTGTAAAATTAAATCTAAATAGTTCTATAATTTAAATAGCTTAAATTGAAGTAAACAGTGACTAGTAAAAGTGTTTAACAATAGTTGTTTAAAGTGTCAAAATTCTGTAATATTAGTGTTTATAAAAAAATTAACAACGCAATAAAATCCGTATGAAGTTTGTTTAACACGGGTGTCGTTTTAGGCAATATAAGTCTAACAAAGACGCCCAGAGTGAAAAGTATGATGCGACGATTTGTCAAAAAAACGCTTAGCTATAGAGGTAAAAGACCCTGTGCCATGAACTTAGACTGCATGATTGCATTTCGATATGAAACGGCAGTAGCTCAGTTGTAGATGAGTCAGATTATAATGCACTAATTTCGCGTCAGTAGTGATAGGATTTTTTTAAACACAACTAACGCTCTTCTAATAATTCCTGTGTCGCGGGGGACTTTACAAACATTTAAACAAGGGACACAGAACATCCAGACACGGGACAACCATTTGTAGATCACACAAATTTTTGTCACGTTTGGGATTTGAACCCACAACACCCAGCATAGTAGCAGTGGCAGTCAGTAATAGCCATTTTTTTATTGGACCACTCTACTATCGATAATTGATAGTACAGAGGTCCCGAGTTTTAAGAATAATTATTCTTATAATATTCTTATAACTCGGTAGACTTTACAAACATTTTAATAAAGAACACAAAGAACAAGTCTTGTAACACTATACGTTTTTAGACTTTTGCGGTTTGTACACAAACTTAATATAATGCAAGGTCTTACTAGCGATAAAGTATTTTAAGGGTAATAAATATTTATTTAACACGGAATTGCATCGATCGTGGTCACGAGTTGGATTTAACCCGTGACCACGATCGATGTAAGTCGGTGTGACAACCACAAAATGTTTATCACCTAAATGTTTGTCCCATTGGAATTGTAACCAATGCGGCACACTGGCAGTGGTAATATTACCACTTAAACCACTGCACCATCCGTGTAATCGAAATTGCAAGCAAAAACAAAAGCAACGCTTATCTAATAAATTATAAACACGTTACATAGTATTTTGTTACCTACCTGTTATGACGCAGTCTTCAGAGAGGCATAGCTGCGGATTCTCTATGACCATCGCAGTGACAAAGACCGTCAGCGATACCACACTTATTCCCAGTATGCTTGATAACATATCGCTCTCTTTTCACGTATATATTAGTCTACAGCGTGTAACATATAGGTTTTAAAAAGATAGTCGTAATTTTGTTCCAAAAAGGTGTGATAAGATAAAGGAAAATGCCTTAATCTGTCACTAACTGTCTTGGAGCTAATATTTAAATTTGACGAAATTGTGATTTTATTTTATAAAAAATAATGTTAACAAATATAGTCGTTTTTGGACAACTTAAATTATTATGTCAGCGTAAAAATCTGTAACGCTAAGTTGCATCAAACGTCGATAATAATCATGACAAAGAGTTTTAGCCTATAACAACACCCGATAAACCAAAAAAATAAATATTAAAAATTATATCAATCACATTCAAAAATACTTACAAGGGGAATAAAAAAAATATTATAATAATAAATATAAAAAACGAAATGGTTTTTGGAGTTTCAAAGAATTAAATATGTTTTCTTCTTTATGATTATTGTTATAAGATTCAACCTCAGCCTTAATTAGATTCGCTTCAACTCGCGGTCATTGAATGCCAATTGCAGGACACAGCAAATTTAAAAATCTATTATTATATATATATAAATATAATCTTAATTTTAAAATTCGGTAATATAAACAAATAATATTTTAAATTATAATCCAGGTATTTAGCAATGTTATTGTTATTAGAAATTTATTTAACCGCATTTATTTAACCGCAATTGCTTTGTTATTCTACACTCAAGTTTAAATATATAAAAACCTTAATATTACACACTGTAGTATTGCACTCTGCACTATGTACTATTCTTTAATTAGTGAACACACTCGTCTCACAGATATACCCGTAGAGTACTGAACTCTGTCAAATCCTGCGTAGGGGTTATAGACCGTCAGAATAGCGATGGATTTCCCCAACACACTGATAAACAACTCATTATGCATTTTATTCTAATCAATACTAATATAAAAGTGTAACGAGGCTGTGACTGTACAGTCAGTGACATTAGTTGATACATAGTTGCCAGATTTTGGATTTACGACTTCCTTACCAGCTATAATTAGAAGATTTTTTTAATAACTAATTACAATCGATTATTCGAAGGACCGGCTCAGTAGCGTAAGAGTAGTGTATGCGACTGCTGTGCGTAAGGTCTCGGGTTCAATTCTCGAGTCGAGCAGAAATATTTTGTCCTGAAATACTTAGTATCAGCATGGAACCTGGTACTATGCCTAGGCAGTAGGCTCGCCCTATATTACGTTGAATCTAAAAGCTTGGCTGGAGAAAAGCGTTACATCTTTGTCTAACCTTGAGTGGTGTAAGCGTTAGACTGTGTATGCGATATTTTTGGGATTTTTGATTAACTAATTGGATTTGACTATTCGGAGGATTTAATTATGAAAAAAGGGGCTTAAAATATTTAGTCTAGCTTCCAGTAGTAGCTTAGGGCTCAACTTAAAATCACGTGTAATATATTCTCGTTCAGCAAAACTGAAAATATATTATTTTGGGAGACCCACGTTAACTTGCGGGCAAACTGTAAAATCTAGCAAGTCGGCCAGTCAGACAGTTGTTATAAGTAAGACCTAGTTTTACTAATTGTGACACATTTTACGCTTAGACACGGTCTTTGTACTCAAAGCTAACTACTAGAACTGTGGCGTAGATTGCCTGCGCTACGATGAATCTTTCCAGCAGGCTGGGTAGCATTTCTCTGTCTTTTCTAAATAATTATCTTGTATTTTACTTGCAGGACCTAAGTGATGAATTCATCACTTAGGTCCTACAAAGCTCGGAAATTCAAGGTGTCCTTGGATTTCTGTATTTTGTGATAACAATGCTAAATAGTAGTGTAGACAGCAAACGTTGTGAGGCACAAGCTCCAGCGCGCTAGTCAACATCTAAGTATGCATTTTCTTTGAATACGTACTTACTATTTTTACTTGTTCGGACACATTTATCGCTTATAAAAATTAAGGACGACGTATTGGACCTTGTTGATACCACCCAATTTCTAGGGATTACACTAGATTCAAAGCTGCAGTGGGGTCCACAAATTAGTAAGTCGTCGAATAGGCTCAGCTCTGCAGCGTACGCAGTCAGAAAAATTCGCCAACTTACTGACATAGATACCACTAGGCTAGTTTATCATAGCTACTTTCACAGTGTAATGTCGTATGGTATTCTATTGTGGGGGAATGCTGCCGACATTCAAACTATATTCGTACTACAGAAAAGTTCTATTCCAGCAATTTACAACATGAAAACAAGGGATACATTAAGAAATAAATTTAAGGAAATAAATATATTAACAGTAGCCAGCCAATACATGTATGAAAATTTAATTTGTGTATATAAGAACATTGATTTATACTATAAGAAAAGCGACATACATAATATAAATACAAGAAACAAAAACAGAATAGCAATGCCGGCCTCCCGGCTTCAAAAAATTAATAAGTCGTTTAGAGGTCAATGTGTGCGCTTTTACAATAAACTCCCAAGTGACATTCAAAATCTAAGTTTTAATAAATTTAAAACATTTGTAAAACGAAAATTATATTCGAAAGGTATTACTCAGTCACTGAATATATAGAAGATAAAAATGCTTGTGATTGAGTTGCTTCCACTCACAGGTTATTTATAATCATATTATTATTAAGTTAACTGTAATATGAGCTGCTGTGACTATTATTTCATTTGTTATTAATATATATCTTAGATTTAATAAAATGTTTACTTTTTAAGTCTTATTGAAATAAATAATTGTAACAACTATACACAGCAGCTCATACACTTCTTAGAGTATTATTATATTTAGACTTATACACTTTTTAAAGTACTGTACTCTGAGAGAACAAGTACTGTGGTGTACACCGCCATTATAAGGCGTAATGCCAGCAGACTAGTCAACATCTCACTGAGGTTTTCTTTGAATATATACTATATTCTTACCTGTGCCGACACATTCTTCGCTGAGACACGCCCTCGGAGTCCTGTACTCTGTAAGCACCAGCACTGTGGTGTAGATCGCCAGCGCTATGAGCGATATTCCAAGCGCGCCGATCAGTACGGACGAACATCTGACTGTGCGTTCTCTGTGGACAAGATAAGATATTAAATAATCTTTACTATAAAAATTGTTATTCATACACTTTTACGTCTCAGGTAGAGATTGAACCCACAATACTTGGTGCTCTGGCAATGGTAAACCAACTATTTAAGCGACTGCGCCATCCGACAAATCACTTTTTACGTGTAAGGTAAAATGACTAACTGACATAGGTTAGTTATACCATAAATAATAATCGTATTTTTATTTATATACTAGATTTTGTTAGTAAATTTCTATTCCTCGGTAACAGTACTACAGCAAGCGAGTTCTAGAGTGGAGACCGCGACTTGGTAAACGTAAGGTCCGGCCAGGTGGACCGATGATCTGAAAAAGGTAGCTGGGTCAGACTGGATGCGGAAGGCGGAAGACTAGATTTTCTGGCGTAAAATGGGAGAGGCCTATGTCCAGCAGTGAACTGCGGTGGGCTGATTGATTGATTCAGTACTTTTTTCGGGATGAAAGGTATCCTATGTCCATTTCTGTGCCCCTGACAATGTATATGCGAAATTGCATGAACATCGGTCGAATAGTTAAAGCGTGAAACCGTAACAATAAAACAAACTCACATTCGCAATTATAATATTAGTTATGATATAATTGTCATCAGTTGTTATACAATACATGTGGATTAGTCTAAAAACCCAATTGTCTCAAAATTGGGTTTTTTAATATGATGACATTTTTGTCGATAATTCTTTATCGACAAAAATGTATTATTCCGAAAAAAGTACTGTTACCAAGGAATAGAAATTTACCAAAAAAATCTAGTAGATAAATAAAAATACGATTATTATTTATGGTATAACTAACCTATGTTAGTTAGTCATTTAACTTAACACGTAAAAAGTGATAATATTTAGATAATATATATATATATATATATAGATAATAATAATCCCCATAAGCCGGGAGACTTTGGTAAGGAGGATATGAATGTTTAAAATATAATAGCCTATTCCACAATAACGGTATTCTAACTGTGGGTGTCCATTAAACCTATGATTATATTTATAAACTACACTTCCATTCACGTAAACTACCGTACAGTTAAACGGTATAACTGTACCACGTACTGATATACAGAGTGCGGGTGTTTTTATTTGAAATATTCTAATGAAGACAAGGTCAATTGTGTATGTATCTTATGATTACATAAACATTGCAGGACTAAAATTTAATTACTACGCATCAGTAGCGACAGTACCACAGTGGTTGCGATCGAAAGCTGTCGTGGGTTCGATTCTCAGTCATTGCTCTACAGACTTGCACTCGTTTCTAGCTCAAACTTTTAGTTAACTTGGAGGGATTAACAAGTTCATTTTGTTCAATTGCTATTAATTAATATTAAAAGTAAAATAATGTAATACGGCTTATTTTATCTAACTTTTAAAATAAATATTTACAATTTTGGTTACTTTTCAGCACCCATGATCACGCGATACAATCCATTTAAAGAAATAACAGCCGTAAATTTCGTTGCAATCTTGTAATGGTACTGAAGCTCTGGGATACTGGAGGCCTGCGATTTTCGATCAAGCCCCAATACAGTAATTGACATTCGATCATCCTAATATGAAATTGCCTTGAAGATTGGACTGTACTGTTAAGTTCTTATTCATAAAAAATAATAAAATGGGTAGTATATAATATTTAGTAAGTCTAAAGGAGTCTGCCCACTACCCCGTCTCATACCACGACTGTGCTAGAAACGTGTCAGGCAAAAAAATATTCTTTGTAAAGAAATGTATAAGACTATGCCCACTAGACCGTTCCGTCACCGACCAGCAGTTCCTATAGCAGGGCGTATCGTGTTGCTTTTCGTGTCTGATACGTTCCTAGCACGGTCATGGTATGAGACGGTGTAGTGGGCAGACTCCTTAATAGGTAAATGTTTAAATTTTTTGAAAAGACAACTCTTTCTGTAGGAACAATTCCTGTATCGCGGAGAAAATGTAAAAATACTTTGTTGAATAGCTTTCTGCAAACTTTCGTGATATACAGCATCGTTATTAGGTAAGCTAGATTCTTATACATTATTATGAAGATAACTTTTTAGAATTTTTAATTATAACGACGGTTTAACACTCTTCCAAGTGTGATGAATATGTCTGTTAGTTTATACATCCTGTGCAGACCTATATCAATATAAAGTTTACTGTATATCAGTATAATAGAATCATAATATATATTTGTTGAACAGTGGAGGCACAATTTGGCGTCGTCAGAGTGTAAAATGATCGTCTGCGCGAGTCGCCGTGTAGCACATTACTTTCACTTCATATAGATAACATAGTTTGTTTATATACACATATTTTGTATGGGTATCGCATGCTATCAGTGGCGTAACTATTTACCGGTAAAGGAAGTTACGTTCATGTAGGTTTCTTCTCATAGGACCAATCCTTTGCCTGAACTTAGGAACTAATCTAAATGCACCTGCATAAGCTAACACTTATGAAAGTCAAAATAAAACTTTGTGCCCTAAATGAATAAATTATTTTTGAGTTTGACTTAACTTTATTGTTAAACTCAAAAAGCGCTAATTCTAAGGCGTAATGGTTGTGATTGCGACTAATGAAGTGTTAAGTTTATAATAATAATAATATAATATTCTATCTATGTGTGTATACACAACATCATCTAGCCCAAACTAAGCAGAGCGTGTACTATGTACTAGGTACTAGACAATGGATAAACATACATATATACTTTTTTTTGTAAATACGCACATATTATATATAGAAACACCCAGACCATGACAAACATCCATGTTAATGCACACAAATGTTTGACTTGGGCGGGAATCGAACCCGCGACCTCAGGCGTGGCAGTCGGTTACACTAACCACTACACCATCGAGGCCGATTTATTTTGTTTGATTCAAGCAAAGTGTTATTGTAGAGTTATGCCACAAGACCCTAGTGAATTGTTCCATCTTTGGTTCCATCTATCAAATCTATTAAATTTTCCACATTTCCCCGTTGAATGATCTTCAGCTTTGGGCTTTTTAAACATGGATTTCTTGTTGGAGCAAATCATTAGGAATTTTTGGCGGATTATGCTAAAAATTCTTATTGACTTGCTCCAACAAGAATAAATATAAGAAATTATTAAGTATTTTATATTAAAAAATTCTCAGTAGAGAGAGCTCAGAGTCTGTATTGGGCTTCTTCTTTTCTGTCGTTTCGCTCTTGGCAGAGCGGTCGTGGTGTCTTTGAGGCGTCCACGTCGGTGGTAGAGTCGGACAAAGCCTTGCACGATCTCCCACCATCTCTCCCTGTTGGCAGGCTGTTTAGTGCAGTGCGATATTGTACTAGGTATATGGAAATATACCACCACCTATTACTTTGACCTAAAGGATCTGGCGAAATGTAGATGTATACACCTCTGCTTAATCTTTCAGGGATAAAGCCGTGAGATAATAAATACAAAAAAAAAAAATACATCGCTTTATCATTTCACAATGTAATAACATTTGGCAAAATGTGGGTGTAACATTCGTAACCTTTTGATAGTCACATATATTTATCAAACACTGACAATATAACCTGCAGCTGCAGTACTGGCACTCCCATTCACATTAATTTAACTTCTTGTTTAACCGTAAACTCGTGTAGTTAAAACTATCTATGGTTTTATCGAAGGACCCAGCCTTAGCGATGAGTGTATAGAGGCGCTTATTCTGTTGTCTATGATAATATTATACAGAGGAAAGATTTGATATTTTGTTTGTTTGTAACGATTTAACTCAAAAGCTACTCAACCGATTTTAAATATTCTTTCACTATTAAAAAGCTATATTATCACCAATTAACATGGGCTATATTTTATTTGAAAATAAGGCCTGTTACTATTTTAATTAAGCTAATCTACATTTCCGCGAGCAAAGCCGCTGGCAAAAGCTAGTCCATTCATAAAAAGACAACTCCCGCGCTAGGCATAATTCCGGTTTTGTAGACTACAAATATTCAAACAGCAGCCACAAAGAACACCCAGATTTGGTACTATTTACTGTTTGTGGATCACGAGAATTTTTGTCCCGTACGGGGATCGAACCCACATTATTCGGTGCAATGGCAATGTCGAGGTGACCACTTAAACTATTACATGATCCGTGCAGTCAATGTAATACAATATGTTTGAGTGAATAAACTATGTGAGTGTGAGTATGTGTAATTGCAAATATTTAATTTCTGTCTGCTTCTCCAAGAAACATGCATGAAACTGTTTTTAGAGAGATTGACAGATTACAGATTTCTATTTTTGGGTGAGCCATTTGTAAGCTTCGATAGCCTAGTGGGAGACCGTTGGACTGCCACGCAGAGGTCTCGGGTTCGATCCCAAGGCGCGCATTTCTGACTTTTCGAGGTTATGTGCGTATTAAATAGTTAATTATCGCTCACTTTAACGGTGAAAGAAAACATCGTGACAAAACCTTCATGTCTGAGAGTTCTCCATAATGTTCTCGAAAATATGTGTAGTCTGCCAATCCGCACTGGGCCAGCGTGGTGGACTATGGCCTAACCCTTCCCACACTAAGAAGAGGCCCGTGCCCAGCAGTGGGCAGTTAAATACAGGGCTGATATTATATACTTGCTGCTTACTACACTAATGGCCAGTTTTACAACCATCAAGTAAAAGTTATCCGAAGGATAAATCGCATGATGTCTCACTCTCGTTAGGTTAAAGAAGAGAGATGGCGAGACTTTTATCTTATAGATAAATGCTCTTGGAGGTGGTAGAACAGGTCCTAAAAATTTCTTGACAGAATAAACCCAACTGCACTTTGTCAAACCTGGGAATCAAAACGGCAAACTCAATCGCAGCAATTACATCCACTACAGCTTTGCCTCGGTGACTTTACCAATGAGTCTAAAAATATCATAATGAAAAGCAGGTACACCAGAATTGGCCCCATTAAGTTAGTTTCTCTTACTGAAGTTGTCGTTTCCGCACTGAGTAATACAATATGTATGGAAATTTCACCATCAATGTGCATTAAGTACTGGTATTATGATGTTCGAATAGTTAATAAAATTATATATATGGTGAAATTACTGTGTTGACGTTTCATGTAATTAAATATTGTGTAATGTACGGATGGCGCAGTGGTTTAAAAGGTCCTCTGGCCAGCGACAGGTCCTGCAAGCTGTTGCCGAATTCAGCGAGGCAGTAATGCTCCTGAAGAAGGCTGTAGAGCGGGAACGGGAGGCCGACGCCAGTGCGGACCCGCTCGCCGACCAAGGCCAGGGAGGAGGCGTCGCCGTTACGCTCATCTCCTCGCTCGCCTTAGATGGTTGTGTTTAAGGTCGTAGCCCTGCCAGGCTAACGTCTGAGCGCCGCAGAGAGTTCGGAACGGAGATCCTCCGGCGCTCCATGATAGATGGGAAGAGCGCCGCAGTTAGGTTTAGTCGTTATTCCGTGGCATCCGGCGAGTCCAACACTACCCACTGTTGCCGACGCGGTTTTCCGACCGCGTCGACAGGGGTGGATGTGCGCAAAAGCATTACCATGCAAAAACAAAAAAAAAGTGGTTTAAGAGGTCGCCTCGCCACTGCGCCGAGTTTTGTGGGTTCGAATCCCATACGGGACAAAACTTTGTGTTATCCACAAATTGTTGTCCCGAGTCTGGGTGTTCTTTGTGTACGTTGTTTGAATGTTTGTAAAATCCGCGACACAGAAATTGATTCAAAAGGGGAGCGGTTTTTAAAAATAAAATTTATACGCGAGGGCATAGCGTTGGTAAATGCAATTGCTATACAAGAGGCCTCAGGTGTGATTTCCAGGTCGGGTTAAGTGTTATTTATAAATTCTTCGTAACAATTAAAGTATTGGTAATCGTTATCGTATTGATTATAGCGTCAACACTGTGGAAGGTGTTTTACATAATTTATGAAAAGACAATAGTATTCTAATTTTTTTTGAATTTATGCATGTCTTTGATATTTGTATACTTTTTCTTCATATTTAAGAGCTTTCCTCTTGTCGGTGGAGTATACGCCATCTTTCTCAATTTTCGACCAATACCTTGACCTCCTTATAAGAGATGAGCATCGCTTTTTCTTTTAATTGATCTGTGAATGCCCTTCTGGGTCTCTTCCCTTTCCTTCCACTTTTCTTTCTATGATGTTTTTTATAAAGTCGTCATACCTTATAAGGTGGCCAAACATCTTTCCTCTTCTGTTCTCAATTGTCGTCAGAATGTTGCGTTCTTCTTGGACAAGGCTCAGCTCAGTACTAATACGTTGCTTTTCTTTTCTGTCCAACTGATTCTTTCCATGCGCCTCCAGCACCACATTTCGAAAGCTTCCAGTCTTTCCCGGTCTTGTTAGGTCATTGTCCATGTTTCGCTTCCGTATAGAGCAATGCTCCAGATGTATGATTCTATAAGCTTTATTTTTTTTTAGGCTCTTTTTATTTGTATACTAATGATTCAGTATTCCTTAACGACTCGTTCAAGTTAATACTTAAATCACAGAACATACACTCACGTATTTATATACCTAAAGGGATAAGCAGAATTTTATGATACTCATACGTCGCAAACTATGTTTAAGGTGCCACGTTATAGAAGACAAGCCTATTGTCTTTTACCGCGATTCAATAAACAGTGCTGCTATTGAAAATATCCTCACAGATAACTCCAAAAACACTGTGCTCTACCCGGGAATCAAACCAGAGACGATCACAAGCACACGTAAAACCCACACATGCAAACTTATGTTCAGCTCTGCAATCAAATTAAATTCTACTGCCAAATTCACATATGACTTATATGTGATTTTTTTGTTATAAAAACTCACATATAATATAGTGACTATGGAAATAACGGTTGGTTACTATGGTTACTGGCCAAGCGACAATCGAGGCTGAGAAACAAGGCTGAACCAACTAGGCAGTCGCAGTATTATAGTTGAATCATCAAGAAATAATAAACAAAGCCTTCGTAACATAACGTTAGTATCTAAGTATGATGATATACACAGATAGTATCGTACTTAATATTGTGACGTGAAAATGTATTTGTTTGTTTGTCTATAATCGACTCATTCACGCAATAGTTTTGCACAAAATTGAATACGCTTTTCACAGTTGAACTTATGCTGGAGAATTAAAAATCTCTTGCATATTTCATCTTGATAAGCTACCTAGAGGCTAGAGGTCGACTATTATGTTAGGAGATCAGTTTCTGTTTACATGAAAAAAAAAAGGAATTATAGATCGGTACCTACTTCCAAATACCACGCGTACCAAATTTTGGGCAAAAGTATAACTTTTATAACTATATAAACCATAATTATGAAACGATATATAAATAAACCATAATTATTAAACGATATATTGTCTTACGTTTACGCGAACGTTACACATTGAAATTAAACTATTTGTACAGATTTGAGCCCTATTTAATTGCAAAAAATGAAGTGATTGAAGAATATTTTAAATGTAGTCTTTTTAAATGAACTGCGATAAAATCCGTATAAATTAATTTAATTTTAATTTTAAACTATATTTAAATAGATAATCACTAACAGCAATTAATTATACTAAAATAAACATAATAACCTACACTTATATAATAGATCCGCCAGATCCTGACAGTTGGACCATGTGTAATTGTTTAATTAATTTGAGTATTAGATGAGTTAGTGAACTCAGGAGCGGAATTCGCTAACAATAAGTATATAAGTATTCTTTTATTTATTTATTTATTTATTTATTTATAAACACATCGCACACAATCTTTACAGGACAACCAAATGCGATTGTGAGGTAAAATACACAAACAAAAAAAAGAAATAAAATAAAATGCATGCATACATTTATAATATAAAATAAAACTAAAAATTCACTTAACTTACTCAATTACAAATACATTACACATTAGACACACATTACGCATTATGTGTATATGATACAAGACATAAAATAATTTTTGCGAGTTCACTTAAATTAGACGAAAATATATCAATTTTTGTGCTGACCTCGTTAATTACACGGATTGCGCGGGTGAGAGGCGTTTTTGCAAGTAAGTTTGTTCTGCTAGTATGAGCTACTAGCAGGGGTGGACTCCGTCTCCTCCACACTTACCGGTCTGGCACACAGAGATTCAGGCGTCACAGCACTGTTTGGTTACACACCTGACTCCTTAAGATTTTAATTAAGTACATAGCCAGTGAAAATTCCCGACGCACTCTTAACTCATTGTACCCAACCATACCAAGTACAAACAATGTGGGGTACATTAAAGGATAAAATGGATAAACACCGTATAATTTCATGTACAGGTGCCTGGTACCTAGTACGTATTCTGGACTATCTCCAACATGGTGCTATACTTAGCTTCATGCGTAACCTATATGATAGCATCATGTTCGAGATGGTTCCTCACTAGCGTGTCGTACAAAACCTTTACCGTGCCCAAGTTGGTAAAGTGTCGTGACTGCCTAAGTACAAATCCTAAATTTCTATATCCTTTTTTGCAAATGTTTACTATGTATTAATAATATAACGTATTAATACGTGGACAGAAAACTTTGTACCCATATTGCGTGAACAACGTATTGTACGTACGGAGGAGGGTGAGACTTGGCTTAGTTCAAGTTTATATGGAGAAAGTGTTTTGTTTTCAAAATATATTTTTATGCTAGGAATAATTCCTTTGTTACGCACGACTTTAAAAATATTCAAACAAACACAGAGAAGAGTCCTATGAGTAAATCATACTATCTAATGATATTCTTTATGATTTCAAAAGTGAAAACCTCTCACTTTTATTGTTATTTCGTGGTAATTTCATGAACCTTGGACTAAGGAACGTAACTCGGTACATAAATTGTGAATCATACAATTCATTTTATCGTGCGGGAATCATACCACTACTCTCGTTGGATTGATAGGGACACTTATTTATATTGTAGTGCTTGCATACAACGCATGTAGCTGGCGTGGGCTACATGCGCAGGCAACTCACGGGGGTGACATGCGCAAGGTAAGCGCGCCACGCGCGCGTAGTACATGCGCAAGCTTTTTAGGCTAGCTGAAGCTTTAATCGAGCAGGCAACTTACGGGTGGCTCGCGTCGGTTGTATACTCATTCAAAACTCAACTTGCAGCATGGATATTAAGAACATTTGCACCTAGTTTTTGAAAGGCAGATCAATACACACATTACTTAACAGGCAGTTAAAATGTTTAAACAGTTGACTGTTCTGATTGGCTAACGTCATTAGCAACGGCCCATCAAATCACTTTAAATTACTTTGATTAGCATTTCAGAAACCGGTGTAAAACATCTAACTGTGCATTTAGAGAGAAGATTTAGTAAATAATATAAAGCGACCGAAGCCACAGGCCGCAACTAGTCGTATTTAAAGTATTGCATTATTATACGAATAAAAGATGATGTAAGAGGAAATCACGCATACCAAATGACATGGTAGCGGCAGCTAAGAAATGGAAACGCAGCGCAACAAACCGTGACAGTTTTGTAAATATTATGTTCTCTACAAATAAACTGTCTTGTGTAATATTTAATCTGTTTCCCGGACGAAAAGGTAGTCTACGGATTTCCACTTGCAAGGATTCTGGCAGCCTTATTTTGGTCAATGTATACCTTTATGTAATCTTGTTCATTGCATGCATTTAAAATAATTAATTCAGTTAAGTTAAGACATGTTAACATAGTAACTGCCCGATGACAAAAAAATCAGTCGCCACGAATAGAATCCGTTGACAAGTATGACGAATGTACTAATCATAGACATCCGATGAGTTTGAGTTGTACAGTAAAAAAAAATCGTGTGACGAAAAGATAATTACTAACAAATAGATCCCGTGCACGAGTATGATGTACGTATATCTCCAATGTATTACTTTTGTTTACCATCTCCATAAAATACTACAATGTAATAAAATCGGTATATTATTGTGAGGCAAGGCAGCTGATATCGAGACAATTTTTATTCTTTAAAAGCGTGCAGTACGTATCATTTATAATTTAAGACCACGAGTTTCCCTGAAAGAGCGATTTAAAGAAATAGGCATACTTACTGTTGCGTCGCAATAAATATTTGATTATATTATGTTTATTAAACATAATATTCACTTATATAATAATATAGTGATATCCATAACGTAAACACACATATCGTTTACATAAAGTTCACAACACATTTGCGGGACTCGGTATACGTTTTTTTAATAAACTACCTATTAATATAATTAATTTACCAATGCTTCAATTTAAAAGCGCCTTTAAAATACAACTTATTCGGAAGGGCTATTATTCAGTGAACGACTATTTAAATGACAAAAACTCATGGAATTAGTTGCTTGTTGTATACAGGATTCAAAGATCTGTATTACTTGTAAGTCAATTTAGTAATGTAGTAATGTAATTTAGTAGTAGTAGCACAAAGTGTATGTGTATGCGCCATCATGCCATCCTACTGTCTATTTTAGATTACAAATTATTTCATCTCTATAATATTATTAAGTTATTATTGTTATTCTATCTATGTATATCTTTAGTTTTTTATAGTCAGTAGTATAATATGTCATAATGGCTGCAACACCTTGTTAATCTGAGTTGTAAAATACTGAAATTATATTTATTTGGCGATTTAAAAGAGTGGCCGTGAGTTTCTTGCAGGTTTCTTCTCATAGGCTCATCCCTTTGCCTGAACCTAGCAAATAACCTAAAATTAGTAACTTAGTAAACTCACTAACCTATATATTTTGACGTTCATAAGTGTTACTTTGTGACCTAAATGAATAAATGATTTTAGACTTTGACTTGACTTTGAATCGTTACTGTTAGATTGCATACATTCACGAGCATGACGTATCATTGTGTAAATGGTCATGACTCGCGGATGTGGTACACGTATTTTACAGTTTGTCCCAAATCCAAAAAAGTATTGTGACAATAAGATCAGTCTACCACCCGTTCACAAGCATGACGTCAGTAACGTATTATATTTTGTTCATAATTCTAGTCGATATATTAATTGCCGTGAGTTCGCGTCGCCGTCGTGCCTCATAGCTTCCGACACGCGGAGACATGCCCGCTCACGGAACACTTGACACTCCGTTATACTATTATTTATCTGTGGAACTAGACGTCTACAGTTTCCTATTCATGTTGGTTACAAGTTATTGTGTAAGTGAATGGAAATATTTCTAAGTGCATTTTAAGTAAACTCAATTTGCATGTGTGCATCATGCCTGTATATTTTTTAATAGTTATTAAATTTAACCTATTGAATTGCAGCGGCACACCATCGGCCAGATACAAGAGGGTTTTTAATTATGTCTAGCATTCCAACAATTGACAGGTTAAACAGATGTGGATCACACTAAAATTGCTGCTTCGTTGGTGTCATGGTTTAATTTTGCAAGCGATCGTGAAGTCTCGGTATCGATACCTTCGTTACCCAAAGATATCGAGTTTCTCTGGAAAAATATCTTGGTGGGAAAGTTCTGACAAAAATGCGCAGTAGACTACATAGGATCTAAAGATGAAGAAGAAGAAGAAGAAGAATAATAATTTACTTATCCAATAAAATTACAATAGTATAATCACAACAAGAGCAGCGATAGCTCAGTGGGGAGACCAACAGACTGCAATGCAGAGGGTCTCGGGTTCGAACCCACGTCGCGCACCTCTGACTTTCGGAAGTTATATGACTTTTCGAAATTATGTGCGTATTGATTGGCAATTATCGTCTGCTCCGTGCCCCGGAGAGCACGTTAAGCCGTTGGTCCCAGCTGCCATGAACATCTATGGCAGTCATTATTGGGAAAGTCAGTACCCTCTAATATCTGACACTAGTCTAGCCTTAGGATATCGTTAGCCTTCGGGTTGCGGAAGTCAGGTGGCAGCCGCTCTGTGTAAAAACTGATATCCAGTCAAATCCGGTTAGACCAGAAAAGCCGACCCCAAGTGACTTGGGAATAATAAAGGCTAAGGGAGAAGAAGTATAATCACAACAAGAAAATATACTATGTGGTAACAGTTTCCTAGAAAATGATGAAAAGTTGACACCTGTACAGTGTACTACTGAAACATTGTATCACAGGTGAAAGAATATTGATAATAGGTGCAGAATATATCACATCTTTATATTGTCCCCGAACGGGTAGACTGAGGTGTTTCAAGCCCACATTTTGACAACGATGTTTTGAGGCCCATATAAAGTGCAAAGCAAATGAATATTATGTATCAAACATATTTAAAGACTACTAACAAACTATCTACTAAAATCCAATAACACTACCAGACCCGGGCATCTAAACTTAGACCTCGATCGACCATATTATTATGTCATCATATCTTTCTACTAGAGACAGAATTTTTTGAATTGATTTGGTATTTCAGTAGTTCCAGAGATTATTCCCACTAAATAAAATTTGCAAATAAATTTGATCTATTTATTTATTGAAATTAAACTACTATATACGGATTTTATCGCGTTGTTTATTTTACACATTATTACATAATTTAAAAACTGTTACACTACTACTAGATACTATTAAACTTTACTAATTTTAAGCTAATTAAATTATTAAAACTTATATTTAAGTTTACACTTTCTCCGACGTTTCGGTTGCTTTTGCCATGGTCACGGGGAGACTAAGATGGTAGTTGTCTCAATGTTCCAGTGTCGTTATTTCAAAGGACCCGAACATAATTTAATCATTGGTGTTTCTATTTACGTAGAATGAGCTCAGAGTATCATGAAGTCTAGCTGTGGTTTGCTTCTTCTTGGGTTTGTATTTATTTCCGCGCCAAAACAAAATATTTATTCTCCCTTTTAAGTGTATTGCACGAAAAGAACAGTGTGAGATTTGACTTACTTAACGTTTATATTGAACAAAAGGTTTGTATCTAACAAGACAACTACCGCAATTAGAATTAAAGATACTGCAAGAAATGTGGAGGCTTTTATATACAAACAACAAACAAAGGTAATACTCAGAAAGGGAATTATGCAGAAAGCTGAAGACATTTTATAATTAACGGTCGAATTTCATCACTGGGCTTCTCCATAGATATAATTATAATTAATAATTATTAGTGCAGTTATGGGTTGACTGTTTAATGTTCATTGTAAACTGTCTTTCGCGAGCAATGTATTGTAAACTGTTACCGTTAAAGTAATAACATAGTTTACCATCATTTAACTTTAGTCTATCATAACAAGGCATTGTTATGAGATTGTTATTTGAAATATATATGATATAATACTTTGGTAGATATTACTTAAATATTAAATATTACCTGACGATGCACTTACTTAAGACTGCGCAGAGCGAAATGTGCCAAAACAGGCGGTCGCAGTTAAGTGAATAAAATGAACACTTTTTGTTTAATACAAATATAAAATATACATTTACCATAACAATGAATGTGTTTACAATTACGTTGTGTAAAAAACTTGAAATAATAATTATTTTCGCCTACAAAATTACGTAAATTTGCACGAAAAATGCAAAAACTTAAGCTCGTGTTACGTGATTTTTAGATTATAACAGTAGAAATCTATCCTATTTTACAGCTTAAACGAAACATAAATAGTTATATTACAATTTGTCCGCCCCAAATATTTAAGTTATTGGCTGACAATAAAGATACATATTTATCAAAAAAGCACTTCAAATCCTCCGTACAATTTGACTATGGCGGCCGCGCGCCAATTTGAATATGCGCCGCACGATCTCTGTCATTATCTGTCTTACGCTCGGCGCAGTCTTAAGAAGGAAGAGTTATAATGTTTATATTTATGAATGTTGCGCCGTAGCGCCTAAACTACTGAGCCGATTTTGATGAATAACGAATCGATTCGTATAGTCTGGGTACATTTTATACGAACACAATTTTCAATATGATGGATGATATATCTGTTATATTATATTGACTGCTAGGGAGGCGTAGTGGTTTACGTTAATAAGTGGTCGCATCGCTACTATCACTGCTTTTGCGCCGTATATAGTGGGTTTGATCCCACACGACACAAAAAATGTGTGGTCCACAAGTACTTGTTCAAGGTCTGGGTTATTTCGTGTCCATTGTTTCAATGTTTCTCGACATAGGAATGATTTTCTAGTGTGAAAATTGACATTTCCTAAGAGGGTAGAAAATAGAACGGTCTTTTTCCGATAAGGAACAATTCTTTACATCAAAGAGGCAGACAAATAGTGATAAGTAGACAGATGTAGTCGTATGAGTCAACCGCTTGACTTCGTGACAGTGTATTGAGGACAATGTTTCATCTAACGTTAATGCATATTGCAACAATGTGCCGGTATCTAGCACATCGAACCATCACAATGTACTCGGTTAATAACTTAACCTGGTGAAGTGATAAACTGCACTTATTGTGACTGCACGTGATCATTACCAGTCAGTTTTGATGATCACTACATATTATAAAATAAATCCCCCGCCGCGCCTGTCTGTCTGTTCGCAATAAGTTCAAAAAACGAGATAGATAGAGACGATAGATAGAGTGATTTATGAGGACGGTTTAGGTGTATTGTATTTATATTTTGATATTATAATGTCTCCCGCCACGTCTGTCTGTATGTTCGCAATAAACTCCCAAACTACCGAACGGATTTTCATGCGGTTTTCGCCAATAGACAGAGTGATTAATGAGGAAGGTTTAAATGTATAATTTGTTAAGGTTACCCGTGCGTAGCCGGGGCGGGTCACTAGTAAATGATAAATTAAACTGAACTAAGGGTTTGTTTTATAAACATGCCAGTCAAAAGGATTGCACTTTGCCTAAGGTTGGTAGTTAGAGGAAAGTATAGTGCAATACAGCACGCAAGTTGGCGCTACGCAGTGTCATGGTTCGAATCCAAAACGCTTCAAAATCGTTCTGATTCTAGGTGTTGTTCGTGTGTGTTAATTGTATGATTATTATGCCCTCCACGATACACGGTATGAATCCAAGAGCGAGAGCATTTATAAAAACAAAATAACGCGATAATGGTCACCATTGATTTGCAAAAGTGTTGCAAACATGCTAGTCCTGTCAAAGCAAGCAAAACTTGTGTAAGTTATAAACTAGCTGTGCCCGCAATGCCAAACATAATCATAATCTTCTACATATCATGTACTTTATAATTACTAATTTAAAAGAAATACAGTTTATTCTGAAAGATAGAATAAGAAATAGTGTGATTAGAGAGAGATGCGGCATGAAAGTGGATATAGTGACAAGAATAGAAAAGGGTATGTTAAGCTGTTTTGGGCATGTAGAAAGAATGGACGAGGCAAGACTGACTAAGAAAGTTTATAAGGCTAATGTGATTGGAACAGTCGCAAGAGAAAGACCTAGGCGAACTTTCTCGATCAGATCGGCGGCGTTCTGAACAAAGGCCAGGTTAAGAGCACCTTGAACCGACGGGCGTGTATGAGGAATGTGATAAAAGTGAATGAAGCCAGAGAAGTGTGTCAGGATCGTAGCAAATGGAAATCCGTAGTCTCTGCCTACCCCTCTGGGAAACAGGCGTGAATCTATGTATGTATGTATGTCATTTAAACCAATAGGTACGCTATCCGTGCAGACTGATACTAATTTCATTAATAGTCATTCTGATAACTTGTTAGTAAGTTGCAATGAAGTGTTATTTTTTTAAATACTAACAATTCAGGTAAAACATTATGTATGTATGTATGTACAGTTAACTCCAAAACAAGCTTTTCTCAATATATTGCTTAAAACCATGTCCGAATCGGCTTAGCCGTTGTGGAGATTTGCACACGCATATGCACAGACAAGTTGATAGATATAGATTTACTTATTTGTGTATTATGTTAACTTCGTAAAAGCTCAAATACTTTTATGCATGATTCACGGTAAACAAATGTCAAAATACAATACATATGCCATATTTTTGCATGTATGAATTTTGAATATGTAAATTTAAAGGTATTTCAACTTAGAAGACAATAACATAAAAAACGGGACATTTTAGCGAATGTTTGTTTATCTAAGGAATTTACCTCGGAATGTATTTAGCGTAGATGATTGAAAATTGCATTGTTTTAAGAAGTTTTTTTCCCCTCACTTCTGTGGCACAGTGTTAGTGACCGTGACTGCTGTGCATGGAGACTTGGGTACAGTGCCCGGTAGTGCAAAGTGTTAGTGTGTTTTTCTGTCTAAAATTTTTTGCAGCAGAACGGAGTCCACCTAATAGGGACGCCGTGCTGCTATAACCAACGTTCGTGAAATATGGGTGTAATATACACCTATAGTGTTTGGCCGCCGCGCTGGTGTGCCGCTGCGACTCAATAACTTAAACATGTTTTGCTCTGAATTTATGCTATACTTACTAGATTCTGCCAGCGGCTACGCTCGCGTAAATGGAGTTAGATTAGGCATAGTACTATTTTCTAGATGAAAGGTCCTTGTCTGTTGCCCTGACAACGTGTATGCGAAATTCCATAATAATCGGTCAAGTAGTTAAGACGTGAAAACGTAACAAACAAACTCACATTCGCATTTATAATATTAGTTAGGTTTACGATTATAGTTTTGTTATTAGTTTTATAAAAATTTTCATAGCCAAAAATCCTTACTTCCATGAAAAAGCGTAAACACTTTTTGGACTTCTTATTTTTTGTATAACGCTTTTTATGTTTACAATTAAGCAAAACTGTAGTTGAAATTTGTCAAGAAACTTCCTGTTGTAATACAGAATGCGCCGTTTCACTATAAGTACATACAATTTGTTCAAAAACCATTAAAGTTAAACTAGGCTAACTAATTAGTACATACTGATTAGCGAACAAACATTTCAGTAAAGTTTAAGAGCAAATCTGAACAGTTATCTTCAATTTAGTAAGTCAATGCAAATTGTGAGTCGTTATGTTTGTGAATAAGCAAGTATATTGTCTTTTGGCATTAGGTAGGTACACACAATTCAGGCTAATAACCCTTTAAAGAAAATATCTTTTAAGAAAATAACGGTTACGTTAAAAGAAGTAACACTTGAAAATAAAATAATATGCTATTATATACCACGTCCGAAACACTACTCTGCGCTCCACAACATGCATACCTGACGTACGTGTTAAATCCGCCAGGCTGAAGTGGGACTAGTCTGAACACAACTGCCGCATGCACCTAGAGAGGTAGCCACAAATTGTGACCAAATGGGTGCCAAAAGACAGTTGACGGCGACGGGGCAGACCTAAACGGAGATGGCGAAATGACTTGGACGTCTTCGAAAAGGACTTGCAGGAAATGTCCAAAGGAGAGGCTTTTGCCCAGCACTGAGACATAGCAAAGTTAAGGAAAAATAAATTATATACATACGTAGTCTCTCCACGTTGCACTAACTGCCTCCGTGGCGTAGTGGTAGTGAATACTTCTGCTGAGCATGAGGTCTCGGATTTGAATCCCGGGTCGGGCCAACAAAAAGTTATTGTGTTTTTCTGTTAAGAAATCTCAATAGCAGTCCGGAGTTAGAAATTTGGCGGTATTAGATACCCCTGTTCCTCGGAAAGCACGTAAAGACGTTGGTTCTGCGCCTGATCTCTCTCCGGTCGTGTCACATTACCGTCCCATCGGATCATGAGAGTGAGGGAACAGAGAGTGCACTTGTGTTTGCGCACGCACTTGTGCACTATAATATCTTCTACGCAGATGGCCAGTCTTCGTTAAGACTGGCCGCTATGACCGAAATTCGGTCTGGAGGACATTATTATTATACCTGAAGGGATAAGTGGTATTACAACGACATTTCGCCAGCAATGGTATTAAGTCCTTCGTAAGCGAGCCTATTACCATATGCTGTCACTGCTATGAAAGAGCAGTGACGCTTAACACATCAATCATTACTTAAAGGTAGCCAAACCAGGATAGTTATATAGATTTAAGTTAGCGCCAATAAACTAGTCATAGTCTCACGTGTCTATCCCGATGGACATTACACCAGTTGTAGTTGTAGATCACACGTAATAGGAGACGAATATACTGCCGCATATCTGGCTCAGTTCTAAACTACGTGAAGTTACCTACTGAGAAATACCTAACATAAAATCCCAATAATATTTTGTTTGGTCCGCAAATCCAATCCGTGACCTGTTCCCAAACGGTGAGGCAGTAGGTAGTGGACATATTCCAACCCGTGACCCGATGCACAGCAGTGCACTATCCACTGCGGCACCGTTTGGGAACGCTTGTCTTTTTGCACAAGTTTTTGCACAAGTTAGTCATGGCAAGCAGAAAAGCATAAACAGTAAAGTTATTATACTAATAAAGCAATTTTGATGTGACAAGTGTCAGAGTAACATAAAATGTAGACATTGTGTCCTACTTACAAATTCTGACTTAACAATTGTCCCCAAATGCGGTCTTATACAGTCACCGCTGACTCATAGACTTTACCGAGTACGAAACATTTCTGACTAAAACAACAATTCACGCAAATGCTTTATCTTTTCCTAAAGCTCATAAAACATCTTGATTTTTATCGCGAATTCCTTCGCATACTATACTTACTTTTACTACGTATATAAAAATATGCAGTAATATTTATGGTCGGTGTTATTCGAAGTCAAAATAGGGCGTTGACTTCGACAAAAGGGAATAAAAGGTAACGGTAAAGTCACCGCTGGTTAAATATTCTGCGTGTGCGACTGTAGATACGTGCCCAGTCTTATAGATTAGTTTACACAATGGCCAGCCGAAATTGGATCGCTATATATAATTTAATGCTTTGAAGTTGCTGGTAAGAAAATGCTACAATTTCTTACTTGTATTATGGTGTCTTTAGGAATGCTTAGTACTTATGATGCAGAGGATTTAATAAACCAACTGTAGCTCATTTATCTTCAGATCTCCTTGTCTAATAGATATCCTAACTTATATTATAAATGTGAATTTGATTGTTTGATACGCTTTCACGTCTTAACAACTCAACCGATCAACATGAAATTTTGTGTACACGCAAATTTTCTGGGGTACAGAAAAGAGCATACAGCATCCGGCATACCTGGCATCCAGAAAAAAAATAGTATTCCTGATGGATACAAATTTATTGCCTAAATATCAAAATCTAGTGATTAAATAAGTAAGATATGTCTCTACATATTGCCTATCTAGGTACTATTAAGACTGCGCTGAGCGAAATGTGCCAAAACAGGCGGTCACAGTTAAGTTGATAAAATCAACACTTTTTGTTTAATACAAATATAAAATATATATTTACTATAACAATGAATGTGTTTACAATAACTCCGTGTAAAAACTTAAAATAATTAATATTTTCACCTACAAAATTACGTAAATTTGCACGAAAAATGCAAAAACGTAAGCTCGTGTTACGTGATTTTTAGATTATAACAGTAGAAAACTATCCTATTTTACAGCTTAAACGAAACATAAATAGTTATTTTACAATTTGTCCGACCCAAATATTGAAGTTATTGGTTGACAATAAAGATACATATTTATCAAAAAAGCCCTTCAAATCCTTCATACAATTTTACTATGGCGGCCGCGCGCTGATTTGAATTTCGAGTTCTGTCATTCAGTCCAACCGCGTCTTACGCTCGGCGCAGTCTTAAGCTATATGTGGTTACTTAATAAGACAATTTAAGAAAACATTAACTATACAAAGCATGGCTAGTGTGAATGGAACAGTCGCAAGAGGCAGACCTAGGCGAACGTTTCTTGATCAGATCGGAGACGTTCTGGACAAAGGCCAGGTTAAGAGCACCTTAAATCGGCGAGCATGTATGAGGAATGTGATGAAAGAGAATGAAGCCAGAGAAGTGTGTCAGGATCGTACCTAATGGAAATCCGTAGTCTCTGCCCACCCCTCTGGGAAACAGGCGTGCATTTATGTATTTATGTATGTATGAATGATAGAAGAGAACACGTAGACCATCAGTGCTGTATCAACATTACTCTTTGTTAAATATATAATTATTCTTTATATATGACTAACCGCTGTCCATAGCATCGTCTGCGCGAATCCAACGGGAACGCATACCGGTTTAAAATAGCCTGTATGTTAATCTAGGACATTGTCTATCCGTCTGCCAAGTTTTATTTAAATCCGTTCAGCAGTTTACGTGTGCTTAAGAAACATCTAAACATGATTCCAAACTTCCATATTTGTTATATTACTAGGATATCAGTTAGAACATGGACATAGAACAAAAATATAAGTCGTAAATATAACAGTATTCATAGATAAATACATTATTATTCTACAAAGAAACACAAGCACTATTTAGTATTTTAGTCAGCGCAACAATTTGATTAAAATACCTGTGTTCTCATTTTCTGTTGCAGACACAACTATCTGCCGGTCTAATAAAGATACGCCTTCTCCTGATTCAATCACCTAATTTTAATATGAGGCTATATTTTCAATCACCTTTCACTCCATGACTTATAAGACAGACACTTATTTTTTACTTGAATAATAACAAGCATTAGACACAAAAATATATTCATAGTACTGCGGTATCAACAAAGAAATTACATACATACGACAAAAATTGAGCTTAATATTCCCCGCCATACCTCATAGCACTACATATTATAAAACAATGTGCCCCACCGGAGCTGCCTGGTCTGTATGTTCGCGATAAACTTAAAACCTACAGGATGGATTTTGATGCGTTTTTCACCAATAGATAGTGATTCACGAGGAAGGCTTAGGTGAATAATTTGTTAAGCTTTTGTACTACCCTTGCAAAGCCGGGGCGGGTCGGTAGTACACATACATACAAGCGTGAGAATATGAGTAATAAATAATTTTATTGGCTATAAATCATTCAAAAGATAATGATTGCAAAATTATGTCATATTAAATAGATTGCTTAGGATGCCTAGTAATTATTTCATAGTTGGCATTCCCTGTAGTCATATTATGGAAAATGCACTCATCACTTATCGAGGTAAGTACGATATTTCAACCAAACATTCTCTTACTTTTTCATTAATGTACTTTTTGTTTGTGTCTAACTTAGACTGTCTGGTAGCGTAGCGGTAGTGAATGTGCTGGGTATGAGGTCTCGGGTTCGATTCTCGGGTCGGACAAAGTGTTAATGAGTTTTATTCAAGACTAGATGTGCCCGCGGTTTCACTCGCGTTTAAGGTTACTGCGCCGCCCCCGTGGGTCGTAGCGTGATGTTATATAGCCTATAGCCTTCCTCGAAAAATAGGCTATCCAACACAAAAAAAAATATTCAATTCGAACCAGTAGTTCTTGAGATTAGCGCGTTCAACCAAACAAACAAACAAACTCTTCAGCTATATAATCTTTATATATATAATTCTACTGTACGTGTGTACGTCACTGAATTTATCGATCGATTTTGTTAAAAAAAAATGTGTGTTTATGTGGATTCGAGGATGGTTTAGATTTGGTTTCTTTATTTTTTCGTGTGTACAAGACAGCGTCTGTCGGGACAGCTAGTATTAGTATAGATAAGAAATTACCAGTACCAACAGGGAGTGCGATAGTCAGCAACGGGCTCGCTGCCTAATTACGCTAGGTTCAGGTAAAGGGAAGACCTTTAACTGAACCTAACAACTAACCCAAATGTAGCTTCAGTAACTTAGTAAACTCACTAACCTATATATATTGACCTTCATAAGTCAAACTTTGTATCCTAAATGAATAAATGATTTTTGACTGACTTTGAACCACACTAGGTACAATGCGGGTATAATAAACGTCTCCTACCCTTTCTGAGATATACGCATCAGATTATGTTACTACCTAAACCGCGCAACTTCATCTGCTTCACATAAGATAATTTTCCTTGTTTTGTAACATTTTTCATTGATGCGCCGCTCCTATTGGTCGCAGCGTGATGTTATACAGCATATAGCCTTCCTCGATAAATGGACTATCCAATATTAAAATAATTTTTCAATTCGAACCAGTAGTTTCTGAGATTAGCGCGTTCAACCAAACAAACAAACAAACTATTTAGCTTTATAATATTGGTAAAGATTTTTACGTTTAGTAAATTCCAACTAATCGTCTATAAAGTATTCTCCGGTAAATTACATCGTATTTGAACGGAAAGCTACCAATTCCAGCGAACACATTGCTTGGTATTCCCAAGCGCACTCATCACATTATGCAAGGATGCACTTTCCGCCTCACCATGCACTTGCACCGCAAGTGTGTGCTCACTTTGCATATCGCATGATTCATTTGCATATGGTTAATGAGGCAGGTGGTTAATAAGATGTAGGTTACTATGATTAGATGTGGGTGTTATTGACGAGGGTCTTGTAGACATTATCTGGGTAGCTATCGGTGTTTTATGTTTTATGCGAGGTGGTTAGAAGGGCAAATTGTCCTCCTGCCCTCACATAAGAAAAACAAAACAGCGCTCTCGTAAAATGCCAAGAAGACCCACGTCAATTACATATACATCTTTATTCTAATAACAAGTCTTGAAATTATAAATATTTTGTTTGCCTGTTCTTTTAATGTACTTAAAAGGAACAATGCAGAAATGATTCTTACTCAAAAAATTTAAAAGATACGAGTAGATGCGTCTTATCGGACACATAAAGCCAATAAAATCCTTACTAATATTTTAATTGCTACGCCTTAACTACTCGATCGATCATCATGAAATTTTGCATACACGTTGTCAGGGGAACAGAAAAGCAAATAGGGTGCCTTTCATCCAGAAAAAAGGACTTTTACTAAGCGAACCTACATTTCCGCGAGCGTAGCCGCAGGCAAAATATAGTTTCTAATATTTTGTTTGCTTGTCCTTTTAATGTGCTAAAAAGAAGCAATACAAAATGAGTTTATTTAAAGATTTTAATGATAGATGCAGCCTGCTACGTTTAAGGTCACCTTTCTGGACGTTAAGTTGTCATCTAACACACAAAACCAATTTGAGATCAGAATATAAATTAGTACCTATTATCCTTGGTAATTATCACGCTCACTAATAATCATAATATCACTATCGTTCGCTAACATGTACATATACATATACATACATTGTGTGAGCTTACTCACTCCTAGTATGGGCACTTGTCTAGCGATCTCAGTACGGTGAGGGCCCATCTATGATTCACATATTTGTTTTAAATGCATACACAGTATCATGCTTATATAGACAAAGACTAAACATGCACTCGACTAGTGCATTTGTACATACATACATACATACATAGATTCACGCCTGTTTCCCAGAGGGGTAGGCCGAGACTACGGATTTCCATACATTTGTAATATCTATAAAAATATATAATAAATTAACAGGTACCATAAGAAACGAATACAACATCTTCATTAATAAACTAAGACAATTTCTCCTCAACAAAAGCTTGTAACAACTTGTATTACAACAATGAATATCTAAATGACAAACTTTAATTACAAACTAATTTAATATACCTACAATAATTTAAAACATAGTTTTTAAATAAATTAATATTATTATTACATAAATATAAATAAAAGATAAACAAGTTGAAAAATAGAATTTAGGTACTTAAATTTTTTGTTACTTATTTTCGTTTAATTATTTATTGTTGCAATATTTAAAAAACCACCAGTGGCTTCCTTCTTTCTTCTCTTCCATCTATTTTGCCCAGCCCGACAGGGTCCATATTTTGTCTTTTATATTATTTTTTGTAACAACATGTAATTACATATGGAGAGCAATAAAGCATTGAAATTGAAATTAAAGAGATAGGCATAAGTATTACATCCCCATTTCACCAGGTATGATTTTAGCTATACGTTAGCAAGCAAGCCTGTTGCAGTTCACCGGGCACAACCAGACTCCGTGCTGCTAAAAATATATTTACAGAACTACCCAATATCACTTTGCTATGCTCAATATGCACAACAGTCTCATGCACTCGTTGAAAAAAATACAGGGTCTATAAAAACCTTTAAATGTAGATATGACAACACTGACGTACAGACGGCGCGCAGCGTGGCATAAACTTCGTGATAGGATCTCTTTGCTTACGGGACTCAAAAAAACAACATACGAAGAGATAGTTTAAAATCAGCTGAGCGTCACATTAGTCCATTAATGTTGACCGATTGACACGGTACGCTTCCCATTGACGCATTGTTGTACAATACGTGATTAGCATAACTAACAACACCGACAATGCACGAGACAAATGTCTAAATGTCGCGACACTTTCTAGTGATGTGCGGATTTGTTCCGGCACCAGTCGCCCGGTGTTATTACATGTTGACTATCTATATTGTTGTTATTGAAAGGTTCTTGTAACAGTTATAGGATAAGCAGGTCAGCTTAACCGGGTTTAGCTTTGTTTTGTAAAGTTTACGTTTGGTGTATTAAAACAATTCATCATTTTATAATTGCGAAAGTGTGTTTGTTTTCCTGTAGAAAATGTGAGATGTTTTTTCATGCGGTGTATAGAATATATTATTTGTTTTTTTATAATATATATTTGTTTCTTTATATACAATATAAAGAATAGCCCTGACTCACTCACTGAGAGGTCGACGCCCATTATAAACGCTTAGACAAAGAAAAAGGTGAAATGTTGCACACAGGTTACATTTACGATGTGAACAATGAATGAGACTATATTTCTTTTTTTGCCTACGGGATAGGGAATAAATACGATTATCAACCAAGCGGCCGTTTCAATTTTTTTAATAAATCCTGCTGTACTAGAAATAGTTTATTTTTATTGTTATTGTTAATCTCTTTGCCTTGTAAATTTATAAAAACAATATTTCTTATTACAATCCGCTGGTAAGAATGGCTAGACAATATAATGAATTAGTAACAAATAATTTACAGTTAGACATTTTTCATCCTCGATTTTACACATTTTTAAATACTCTTAAGGATATCCTCTATCCCAAATAGATGTACAAATAGTTAATATTTTTTAAGATATTGTATTGTTGTTGTTGTGTTACGAAATTAAACCTATATATTCTTATATGTATATTTGTGCATCTCTTCTGTCTGTTAACTTGATGTTTAATTGATTCAATGTATGCACATGTGTTGAGTTGCAATCTAGAACTAAACATAAGCTTTGATTGTTTTTAATTTTTAATATGATTGTAATTTGTTTTGTGCAATAAATAAATAAATAAATAAATATTGCGGGAGAATTTACAGGCATTCAAACAACGCAAACATAGAAAACCCAAATGCTAAACAACTATTTGAGGATCACAAAAAAAACACGATATGTGGTTATTATACAGGCATCGAATACAGGACTTCACTATCAACCGCAAACATAAGCGCAACCTCATACTACGAAACAAACAAAGCAGTCAACTGTTACATAGTATTTTATATAAAATAATATATAATATTGCAATTATCGTTGAGCGATCTTAATTAGATTGTTACATTAATTGAGATAAGTGTGTAAGTACGGAAGCTAGTCTAATATACGATTAGTCTATACAGATAAAACGATATTACCGCGGAACTACGAAACGAGGACACTGTTCAATTTATTTGGTAAAATTATATTAAATTTTTATTGTATACAGAAAATACAACTTATAAAATGTATAGATATACATATTAACCAGTAGAGCCTTGCTGATTTTATGCTGTGATATCAGCCAGTTCGACAAAAAGGCATTTACTTGAACTGCGGCTACCGATTATCATTAGTTGGGCTACAGGCTTGGCGACCGAAAACAGCAATAAAATTATCCTTAGTTTCTGCTTACCCCGTTAAGAAAGTTTGCATTATAAGATCTAAAAAATAAAACGTTTTAGGGACTTGAAATGCAAACGCCAGTTTTTATTTTAAAGATTTGCAAGGATGACGTACGTAAGCAAGATTACACTCGCTCTTTATTACGTGTCGGTGTTACACAGATAGTGAGGTATCCGTACAATATATCGTTGCCTTACCTTTTCAGATTACAGATATAATGCTACGTCCAACTTCTTTAAATCTATCAATAAATCACGTACAATATGATAGTTCGAAACAATTGAACAGATTTTGATGAGACTTTCACGGCCACTATCTCCTTTCACTCTCATTATTATAAAACTGTAAATATCTATTAGCTATTACATGGCAATACTGTATACAATAATTGCGAAGAGAGCAACTCAACTCGTACCCTCGAACTGCCTTCGCCGAGGATCTTAATAAAATCAGCGGCAGCTTTATTCAATATAAGGGCCAACGAAGCACATAGTAGAACAGCATTATTATAATAATATCGTTATGCTCTGCCCTGTGGTAAAGCATTATTGAACATTTCTGCGAGGTTTCGTATGTAATTGCCGGCAAATTGAATTTAATATTATAAAAAGGAATAACGACATACTTATAAAGTTATTTTTATTGGATTTCTAAATTAGGTATTTAAAATATCAATTTCGATGTATATTGTATACTAGCTATTCCCCGCAGTTTCACCTACGTTTTTGACCGCTGCTTCGCCGCCGTGGGTCTTAGCGTGATGTTAAAGTAGCTTTCTAATTTATTTTTTCTCGTTATGGTAATTATTGAGTTTATTAATTAGTAACAAATATACAAACAAACAAATATTTCCACTACGCTTATATTGACAACTAATCCGTGCAAATTAAAAAGCGAAGCTCGCGAAATATGACATCATTACATTTACTCCGTTCGAGATACAGATATAAGACTAAGTTAATACTTATTCAATACAATCAAAAACTAGACCAGTCAGAACATTTGTTGTCTTGTATATTTCATAACGTATACTAACTACTGTTAGTAAACAATGCAGCCTTAAAAAGAACAAGTGCTGACCCACTTGCCATTCTAACTTATGCGTAACTTAGCACTGAGCGCGAGAAAAAGGAAAAGAAATAAAAGATACGCCCATTGAACTAGTTTATTAAGTCTGCGTCGGGATTTGTATAAGCAGCGTGTAATAGAAGCGTGTAGACATAATTGTAGGTCTACGTGGTATATAGTATTAGGTGTTTTATATACTCAAATCAAATCAAATCAAACATTTATTTGCATAACTCAGGTACATAAAGTTGGTACATAGTCGGTAGGTATATAAGTAATATAGAACATGCTGAATTATAACCTCAAAAGAAGTGTACAAATATTATATATTTAAGTACATGCAACATCAAAATCTTATTTGTGTAATCCATTAAAAGTGTCAAATAATAAATATAAGCATTGTAATAGGTTTTGGCACTTATAAATAACAAACAGTGTGCATATAAAATTGGTTGATACAATATAAAATAATAATCAAAATTAATGTCACAAGGTTAAGCAATAAGTATTAATGTCGAAAATATTAATAATAGTGTCAAATTGTGAAATAATAGAAATGTCAAATAATAGAAAATAATAATGTTATGTCATAAAGTCGAGTATTTACTAAATGGAATAATAATATCAAATATAAAAAGTAAAAATAATTAAATTAAAACTCAGGCTTGCATTTGCCTGTAGGGGTAGGCAAGGAACCCGTAGGAAATGTATTACACACCGACATTCAGTGTCTCCATATAGCATATGCTATATGGCGACACTGAATGTCGATGTGTAATGTAATGTAGTAAGTAATGTAGCAACGATAGCTTAGTGGGAAACTGTTGGACTGCCACGCAGAGGTCTCGAGTTCGATCCCAAGGCGCGCATCTCTGACTTTTCGATGTTATATGCGTGTTAAACAGTTAATAATCGCTTGCTTTAACGGTGAAGGAAAACATCGTGAGGAAACCTGCATGTCTGAGAGTTCTCCATAATGTTCTCGAAGATATGTGAAGTCTGCCAACACGCATTAGGCCAGCGTGATGGACTATAACCTAACACTTCTCACACTGAGAAGAGGCCCATGCCCAGCAGTGGTACAGTTTAACACAGGGTTGATATTATTTATTCAGTGGCTCCCCTTGCTTGCTCCTTATTATCTTTTTCTTACCACCGAGGCATTGGCGACATTTGGCCAGTTACATTTTTGTTTCACTGTTACGTGAACAAAAATGTAGCTGGCCAAATGTCGGCCATGTTAGTGCCAGTCTTGCTGCAGTCGTCTGTTGAGGGACTTTAAACGTATGTTGCTTTTTATCGTTTATATTCATACGTTTCTACATCTTTCTACATCTTACGAATCTCCGTTGTTTTTATATATATTTTATTGGTGTCGCAGCTCTAGTGCAATAATAATAATGGCAGTTATATATGCTCTTTTAGCTGCCATACATTACATGTTATTATGAATCGATCAGTAAGCTTAGAATTTTACAATTTGAATAATGTCCCCGAACTACGAATGCGACTGCTGTGCTGTACTGTGAACCTATTGCCGTCTACCGGACAACATCCGTCCTAATTCTTAAAATATTTAGTCAATAACTCTTTGCTTGTGAACTGAAGCCCTGGGAATCGTAACCGAGACATCATACACATCACTTGCATACAGCGAGCCAGTTCAAAGATACACCAACAAAAAATTGCATGTTCGACACCATAAGCAACATACCGTATACGACCTATCATTAAACAGTAGTTGAACCCCATCACTAGAAAGTCATTTAACCGAAGCAGTAGCACATAAAGTCACTTCCTAAGTCGATCGAGTAAAGCGCGAGTGCGGTTCAGTCAGGTTCAATGCCACTACGGAGCCCGCGCCCGCCTCCGCGCCGCTAATGTAGTTAAACCGAGTCACGTCCGAGGCTTTCCATTGCCATGGTGAAGTTCAAGTTGTAAGACGTAGCGATTATGATATTTTGTTGTTATTTCTAAGAGACAAATTCTGCACTAACCATAAATCGTGTGCCGCAGGAACTTTACAAACATTTGGAGAACAGACACAAAGACGGTTTGGGAACCTTTTGCGTTTACCTGTAGTCCGTGTTAAGTTGTAAAGGCCATCAGAGGCCAACAACTAATACACACAACAGATTCGCAAATAATTGTACCGAGTCTATACTCCATTTGGTTAGGTACTTAACTAAAGGTAAACAATCTTGATTTGTCTTTTTATGTAAGAACTCAGTTTAAAAATAATATGCTGCTAAAGATCAATGTAAATACAACAATAACGATTACTAAATCTATTGAACCGTTAGTTTAAGGAGTAGTTTATTTGTTTAATATGTGTTTGTGTCCGTTTTTATTTGGTTGTATATATAACTATATTTAATCTAAAGGAAAACATTCACGATTTAGATACTGGACACAAGAATACTTATATATGATACCCGTTACTTTACATAGTGTTACTTGGATTAGGTCAGAGACCTGTGTTTCAGACTGCTTCTAATGCTACATTTTTATTCTACTGGCAATAAAGTTAGGGTCGACAAAAAATTTCAAATTATAGTAATTTTTGGAACCCTATCCCAAGGATGAGAAAACATAAAAATATATATATAAAAATACTTTCTATCTACCATCGTATACGATTCTTTAACCACTGAGTCGCAGCGGCACACCGGCGGTCAGACATAATACATCTTTTATTTTGTCTAGTTATCTAACACTTGACACACTAGTTACCTAAATACAACCATTTCATGGTACAAAGCAGTAAGCACCAGAGGAAATATCATAATTTTATTTTTATTATACATAGCTTTATTTCATAATCGCTCGAGCTTATAACATGGCCGGTTGTATAACAGGTGCGCGCGCGCTCAATCCGCGGCGTCCGATCGCCACTATAATAGCCCCTAATAGGGACGTCACTTTCGCTGTTAATCGCCGCGTGTGCCAAGTTATGTACTGTCGACTTAATGTGCCAACTTTAACGATACTTATGTCCTTACAAAGCAACCGTCTCATTTTTAAAGGTGATGGTATATGGTAACGGCACTGTACCTTTATAACTGTTATGCTATAAAATCGCTGTCATTATATTACTTTCTTTGTTCCTTTTTTAAAAAAAGACAAATCTCGCTCTAGTAGTAATTCCTGTGTCGCGGGAGATTTTACAAACATTCAAACAACGGACACAAAGAACACCCAGACTCGGAAGAACTATTTGTTGATTACACAAATTTTGGTCCCGTGTGAGATTCGAATCCGCAAAATTCGGCGCGGGGGACAGTGACGGGCGACCACTTTAACCACTACACCATCCGTGCAGTTAAATATTATATTATCATTATCTGACTTAAATTTGGATTACAATAATATAAATAGCAGTATTCCTACTGCTGTGTTTCGTTCAGTGAGTGAGTGTCGGAGGCCCAATTTCCCACTTCCCGCTCCTTTTCCTTCCCACTTCCTTTCCTAAAGGGTCGGCAACGCGCAAGTGATGCCTCTGGTGTTGCAGGCATCCATAGGCTACGGTTAGCCGTAAGCGTATTTGCCACCTTAGTTGTATAAAAAATAATGTTATCTGCGTTGTCAAATTTTAATCTATCAAGGTTTAATCCCCAAGGTATAGATCTCATGGAATCATGGCAACATCTCGCTAATATCGCTAACTGTTTAACTTTATAGTGGACAGATTTAGGCTCTTGAGGTCTAAAAGCCATATGTATTTCTATACTCCGTTTCATAGTACAAAAAACCTTATAACATTTTACCCGATCCATTACAATCGAATCCAGGAGCTCACAATGGCCCAAGCGTAAGCGCACAATGCTGTGAAACTAACGAGTTAGGCCATGAGTCAGTCAGGGTAGCTCATAACATTAACAGTGACAAGTCTGAACATTTTACAAAGTGTTTGGAGTCTAGACTGCTGTTGTTTAAGTGGTTGTGTCGGCCTCGACATGTACCGTTTCGATTCCCACACTGGACAATTCCTGTTATACACAAGTAATTGCTCCGAGGCTCTGTATTATTCGTTTGCTGTTTCAATGTCCTCTACACACAGGAATTATTCCTCGAGCGGAAATAGTTCTTTTTAATCACGTGAAAAAGTAGTTGTTACCTTCGGACCATTTAAAAAACTTAAGAACAAGGCTAGTTAACAACAAAAAAGACAGCAAACAACGGAAAATAAAAAAATAGTATCAAAAAGACAGGACGACCTAATCTTGCAAAATTTACATACCCAGCCAGTTTTAAGTGCTTACTTAAACTACCTAATTGCTGTCAAATGCCTCGTATTTTAAACAAACAATGTTTACAGGACATCCGTACAATCATTTCAGTTTATAATAGTATCATCATATTTACCTTCAAAGGCCTCTGAGCTAAAAAGCGATGTCGTCGACAGAGCGTGGATGTCAAGGAGACGGCGCTATCGAATGTACCATCGTTTGATGTCAGTAAACATTGTGCTAGCACAAATTATGTAGGTACAGATTGTCAACTCAATACATAAAAATCAGCGATTACGGGCCAAGTCAGTCAAAGTCAGTAGGCGACAAAATATTTTTGTGCTTTTGAAAAAACTACACACTCTTTAGTAATGACTAGCGGTCGCCTAGTGGTCAAAATTCGACCAAAATTCCTAAGCTTGCTACTTTGTTTTCTTTTTTCTTTATTACATATAAATAAGGTATAGGTAACCATAGTTACAAATAATTGTACGACGTCAGATGAACAATGCCGAAATACTACGAACGCAATTCGACTGTGTCAAATGCATGGTTGTCTATTTTCATGTCATTAGTCATTTCAGTTTTCATTCGATGTGCGTGTAGTGTTTTTCCATTAATTTAATGTATTTCCAATGCATATTTTATAAAAATATTAGGATTCGCCCCTCCTTCTCCATATAAACTTCAACTGTACCAAATTTCAAACTCCTCTGACCGCACAATTTTCGTAAAAAGGGGTACAAAGTTTTTGCTTCACGTATTAATATATAGAACACCGTCTAGCCCAAGCTAAGCAGAACTTGTACTTTGGGTACTAGACAATGGATAAGCATACTTATGAAACATACTTATATATATTTTTTTTGTAAATACATACATATTATACATAGAAACACCCAGACCAAAACAAACATCCATGTTCATGCACACAAATGTTTGACTTGTGCGGGAATCGAACCCGCGACCTCAGGCGTGGCAGTCGGTTACACTAACCACTACGCCATCGAGGCCGATAAACCAGTGTGCCATCCCCGCCGTAAAGTACCGTGATATATGTTTTGTGGTCAACAGTAATAGATGCAAAAGATTGCGGGATTTTTGTGTATAGTCATCAGTGTGAATAATCACGAACAAAAAAGGAATACGTACTGGTGCAATAAGTTTTGTACAATAGGTTTTGTAATTGAATTGAATTTGGTGGTTATTGTTGTGGTTTTGCGATGGCAATATGATTTATAGAACCGTGGAAGTTTTGGCAACCAAACACATATGAATTTGAGGAACTACTAGATATATACGAGTAATTATGGCATAAATACACACAACCCAACTGCTAGTAAATAGTCAGTGTAGCATATAGTCGCGTCCATTATAAGGAGTATAATTCGTGAGTTGATGACCGCATATAAAGGTACCAGATTTTGCCCGCGGCTTCGGTTGCATTAACATAGGTAGATTTTGTCAATAAAATATAATCTAACCCTCGGGAACAGTGCTTTATTCTGGACGAAAGGCATCTTATGTCCTTTTCGGTACCTCTAACAACGTTTAAACAAAATTGATGATCGGTTAAGTTGTTATGGCGAAAATGCGTAACAAATAAACAAACTCACCTTCACATTAATAATATTAGTTAGGATTAAAGAAAGAAATGGAATCGTCAAGACATAATTATATTGAGTCGCAGCGGCACACCGACGGCCAGACTAAATAGCTTTTCATTTATGTTTGTCATTTCAACAGTTGACGGATTAAATAAGCCTCCGGTCCTTTTAATCTGTCAGGTACCTTGTGCTATCAATCTTACATTGGTTTTCTGAAAGAGGGTATCCCAGATCAGTGACCCGTTGGGATCTTATCTTATCTTGGGGCCAGTCAGTGCAGACCGGCGACACTTCGACCCAGTGGGATCTTTTGTGTCGACACTCTCCCAATAACGACTGCCATAGATGTTCATGGCAGCCGGGACCGACGGCTTAACGTGCTCTCCGAGGCACGGAGCAGGCGATAATTGTCAATCAATACGCACATCATTTCGAAAAGTCATATAACTTCCGAAAGTCAGAGGTGCGCGACGTGGGTTCGGACCCAAGACCCTCTGCATTGCAGTCTGTTGGTCTCCCCACTGAGCTATTGCGGCTCAGTGACCGTTGGGATACAAACAACTCTTATTTGCTGCACTGGTAGCACAGCGACTCTTTACTGAATACATAACGCGATTGACAAGTGAGTGATACTCCTTGTATTACATGCGCTTATAGCCTATATAGCCTCCCTTGTATGCTTAATTAGCTTTTTGGCACAAACAATTAGGTAGCTTATCAGGTAGTTCAATCACACAGTCCTTCTCCTTTATCCTTGATCGAGTTACCTGACCTCCGGAAACAGCTGACAAGGTTAAGAGCAAACAATATTTATTACATAATTATATTATTATTCGAACACAAAACTGCAATCAATCAAACTGAATCACTTAAAGAATTAAGTTGCAAACCGCATACGGTCATAAATCACTATTAAAACAAAGATGTGTGCTACAGATTCAAACAAGTGCATATCAATCTATCAATCTGATAATTATATTCAAGCGAATCATTCAATGGTTTAATTATTCAATGGCAATTACAGAATTTAGGTTATAAAAATGATTTGTTTATCGATTACTAAATGTTAAGCAATTATTTGAACGAAATCTGCAAATTGTAGTTTAATCGTCTACGTAGATGACCTGGCAGATTTTCGCTAAATGTCGTAACAACCACTGAAAAGCAGTATAATTACCTATTCATTTTATTTGTCATTTAAAATCGAATACAAAGTCTTTATTGCATTAGAATACAGCATATCTGATCAATATGAATGCTTCGTTTTCGATTTGTAAACTGTTATCCGCAACATTATTCTTGTTTTATATTTGTCTTTCAAGGCACATGCTATCTCTCTGTGCCAATTTTTATTTAAAGTTTATTCGTTGGTTTATCTGTTAGTAGCAGCGATAGCTCAGTGGGGAGACCAACAGACTGCAATGCAGAGGGTCTCGGGTTCGAACCCACGTCGCGCACCTCTGACTTTCGGAAGTTATATGACTTTTCGAAATTATGTGTGTATTGATTGACAATTATCGCCTGCTCCGTGTCTCGGAGAGCACGTTAAGCCGTCGGTCCCGGCTGCCATGAACATCTATGGCAGTCGTTATTGGGAAAGTCAGTACCCTCTAATATCCTGACACTGGTCTAGCCTTAGGGTATCGTTAGCCTTCGGGTTGCGGAGGTCAGGTGGCAGCCGCTCCGTGTAAAAACTGATATCCAGTCAAATCCGGTTAGACCAGAAAAGCCGACCCCAAGTGACTTGGGAATAATAAAGGCTAAGAGAGAAGATTCGTTGGTTTATCTGTAATAACGTGATATACAGATACTAGGTAGTTTTTCAATCCTACTAGGAAGTAAATTAGTAGGAACTATCCTACAACTATTATAAACGAATAATAAATGTGAAAGTTAGTGAAGATGCTTGTTACTCAACCACGCGTAAACCGTTGAATGTGTTAGTATGAAACGTGGTACACAGATAGACATGGCGTGGAGTAACACAAAGGATATTTTATCCTGCCATGTTTGCCTGCGGGAGTCACGCAGGCGAAGCCGTAAGCGAAAGATATATTATAAGATTTGATGATAGTCAGATTGTTTTTATGTTTCGCTTCACAGATATTTTTCTAACATATTAGAAAAATATCTGGCCCTTTAGTAGGCTTACACGGAGACGGGTTCAAAGTGAAGCGGTCCCTTCGAGGGTTTAATCTAAAGTGGGATGGAACTACGGTGGCACTAGCCACAGCAGACGTACGACTATTTAATTGCTACATATGTACATATGATGGGTGTTTTAAGGACCGGTATATTGCTGCGACTCTATGCAATTGCGGTTCGATTCCCGGGGCGTGGAAAGTGATATATATTTTTTTTGTTAATATATTCAGTAGCAACATTACGATTGCCCGGGCACAGTTCCAGAACCGTTGCCCTCTATTACGAGGTAATCCCAAGTTAACCTAAAACCATCGTTGGCAAAATATGATTATGTATGTATATCTACTACTGTGAGACAATGTATGTATATCTTTATATACATATCACAGTGTTCAGGTAATATTACAAATCAATCGCAGTACTTCTTAATAATGATCTCATCGATGCAAGCTTATTGTCGTCTACAGCTAATCGGGGTGAACGAGCCATACTTACTATTCTGTAGTCACAGTATTAATTGAGGTAAATAGGAAAATAGTCGACAGTTACTCGTAAGTAACATATTATTGTCGTTCGTGACTGTGTGTCTGTAGGTGCACTCCGTGTCGGTAATGTAAAGAGCTTCGAGCTATACGTGAGGACAAAAACATTTAACCTATGATATTAACGATCTGCGGTTAGCTTATGATGGAAGTATGATTGGGTTGCGTGTTCTACTGGCGTAAGTATGAGAATGAGAATAGATTGTAGGGGTACGGAAAGCGTTATTAACTGAAACAGTTGTCAAAATCGTACTCATGTTAAGTAATTTGACTGTATAGATGCTGTAGGGACCGGGACCGTAAAAGACAAAATGTGTGTGATCCACAAATGGTTGTTCCGAGTCTGGGTGTTCTTTGTGCCCGTTGTTTGAATGTTTATAAAGTCACTCGCGATACAGATATTAGTCCTAGCACGAGAGATGTCTTCTTTTAAATAATGTCTGTTTAAAAATTAAAATACATTTAATTCGCTTTTGCTAATTTAGGCAACAAATGACAGCAATTGCCATGCATTTGACCGTTCTTTTATAGCTGTCAGATACATATAAATACAGAGACGTAAATAGTTGTGATAGAAGTTTACACTATAATATTTTGGTGTCTCAGCGATAGTGTATGCGACTACAGTGCGTGAGGTCTCGCGTTTAATACCCGGGTTAGGCAAAGTGTTATTAGGTTTTTCTATTAAGAGAGCGTCAGATGAAGAACAAATTTTGAAACTGATCCCGATAGACGCTAATAAGCTATTAGGTGAAACATAAAACCATAGCTAGCGAAAATGGATAAGCACACGTCTAACTATCGCTTCAAGTATATATGTACGTATATATAGTAGTATTTATGTGGTATTTTATTGTTAAAGTACCACAGTAAGTGAAAATAACGATCCACCATTTAAAACACGACACAAACATTTTATAAACCTTCATAAATCATCTTCAATATATTTTCATAAACACATTTAACTGGTCATTACTGACCAAAGACGGAAGTATTGAGCGGCAGCCATCTTACAAAAGGGAAGAATATAAATAATATATCAATTAATTATTAATGCGGGAGCTTTCTTTGTATCGTGAGTTATTGGTTGTTGTGTGAGACAGGCTGAATTGCTATTGTGATGCCTTGCGCATACGTAATTGGCGCTTCGTCATTTACCTGTCGAGAAATTGAATATTAATTAACTCATGTAAAAAGGCTCTGTATAGGCATAAATGATGTTGGTTTGTTCAAGGAAAATGATTGGTTTTGATTGTTATATTCGTCGTGAAGAAACAACATAACAACAGCACAAGAAACGGAGGCATATATGTTAATTTTAGACCAAGGTTAGAGCCGGTCGTCTAACCACGTGCCACGCGCTGAGTGATATTGGTTCGATGAAAGAAAGAAAGAAAGAAAAATATTTTATTTGAATACATACATAATTTAAAAAAGCAATAGTAAATACAATATAACGGTACATGGAGATCAAATAAGGCACTGCGTCAGCTATTGTTGCAGTATAGACTACAACGCTGGTCACACGGGACGAAAAAATGTATGATCCACCATTCGTTTTCGTAGTGTAGGTATTCTTGCTGTCCGTAGTTTGAAGTAAAATCTCCTGCGTTACACAATTTAATCCTAGTACTTCTATATTCATAAAAACAAGAATGACGATCGTCTAATCATCTGTATCTTAGCTTTAGATTGCGTACGTATTAATACCCGTGTGTAAGAGTCATCTAAGTAAATAGGATGTTGTATCATAAATAGACTAGAATTGGTACAGAGGGGTTAAACGATTTGGTATTGTGTAAGGTAGTCTGAAGGCAGGATAGAGAGTAACCATAAATTATCTTTTGGCCAGGAAAGTAACCTTACATTACGGAGAAATGTTTATTACATTAATTTTTTATGAGTGTGGATTCATTTTTCACACCCACACTCATTTTATTAATAATGCAGTTATATGTGTATATATATATATATATATATATATATATATATATATATATATATATATATATATATATATATATATATATATATATATAATTTAAGAGTAGTAGAGCCTCGCTGATTTCAGCATGAATGGGCCGCCTCGACCGGGGAAGGACTACCCTCTCACAGAATATCGACGTGAAATACCAGTATTCCTACTGTTGTGTTTTGTTCGGTGAGTGAGAGTGCCGGTGGCCCAATCACCCTCTTTCCCCCTTCCCGCTCCTTCTCCTTCCCACTTCCTTTCCTAAAGGATTGGCTTGCGCGTTGCAAGTGATGTCTCTGGTGTTGCAGGCGTCCATAGGCTACGGTGCCACTTACCACTTACCATCAGGTGGTATACAATTACCATATGCGTGTTTGCCACCTTATCGGTATAAAAAAAAAAATACTACGTAAAATAATGCACTCACCCTTGCATATTATTATTTAGGCTTTGCAGGAAAATAACAGATATCTAAAAATTTAATTCTCCTACTGATAATAAACATTCAATTTTTAACTTACAGTACAAAGTGAATTATGAGTTAATGAGTGGTATCGCCGATGATTCGCCAAACACAAGACAAAGGGTACGGGCCTTTTGTTCTGAACATAATTAATAATTTCCATGCGAATGATGGCATATCAGGAAATAATAAACGATGCCCATACGAGCGACGTCTGCCAACATATCTTTATACGAAAATATTTTACATTATTTCTTTTGTTATCTTAATTTATCTACAAGATATTGTTACCGGCCGACAGTTTACAGATATTGTACATCGTAAAGATAAAGAATGTCTCAACTATCTTGACGGCGCCTCGTGATATAAGTTTGCCTCTTTGCTTCGCAGGTTCGATTCCCAGACAAAGTGCTAATGAGTTTTTTTGACAGTTTAAAAATGTGTGCCGTTGATGGCAATTATATTTGACAGTGGCTTAAACATATAGTGACATGAGCTATACTTGTATATAAGCATATCTGACTACACATTTAGATGTACGCAAGCGTGATGCTAAGGACATAAAGAAAACAAATAGAGATATGTAGCTTTCCTAATTTACCTTATTTACATAAACGGAGATAAGAAAATCCACTTACGTAATAACTTCACCAGTCTTACATATTTTATACCTATGGTATTGTTACAATGTTTTTGTCATTGTCGAAGCAAGTAATTTAATAGAATAATAAATTGAAAATATGTAGGCGGCGTCTGTGCTCTTTAAATTCTGGGCTTACAGGCTTACATTATAGAGAATCCTTTTTCACAATGTTACTAACATAGAGCACGTACTTCTGATACTCTAGATATGTCACTTACGTAATAATAGACATTTAAAATCTTTTATATAATTAATAACTGTACATATGTTGAATTTGATAATCAACAACCGAAATAGATAACAAAAGAGCTCCCGTAAAAGGAATAACTCTAATCTTTCGAACATTTCTGCTGACTGTTTTACAAGAGATTTTTTTGAACCGATTTTATTTTGGAAATATCAGAAAACGAACCAACTGGATCTTTTCAGAATCTTCACTTTTTGTGCACTAGCAACATATCTCCTACTTTTCTGTAAATTACATCATTATCTCTGGTATTAAAGGTATACCCGTAAGCAGGAATAAATAACTTCTATCAAATATATCAACGCGGAAAAAACATTTAAAGATAAGCAATGACCTTGAAGGCCGTTTTTATTAAGCTGGGAAGAAGCAACGCGACAGGGTCATTTGTCAACTACAGCGAATCGAAGGATAAATGCACGGTTTAACACAATATTATCATTCATATTTCTTCTAGCCTCACATTGTCTTACATTTACGCCAATAAGACTCATTGAAATTATACTATTTCATATAGATTTTATAGGAACTAATTTAAAAACACTACTTTACTTATTAGTCTACCCGTAATCATACCTACTGAAACTGAGATAAAGCCGCAAAAAGATTAAGAAAATTCGTAGTTTTAAAGCACTGTGAATTCTTTAATCATTTCGGGCTGGTGATATAAAATATATTTCATTTTAAACTACTAAATAGACCAAAGAATTAACTACTTACGTGGACCTTAAAACCATACCAGGCGAAATGTGGATGTAATAGTCCTCAGCCTAGCCAGTATATATATATATAAAAATATATATATATATATATATATATAATCATAGGCGTGACGCTATGTATACATATAGGTGCACAAAGTAAATTTTCTTTTATAATGCGTACCGCAAAGGAGTGCAACTCACTACCTAACTCTGTGTTTCCCGATGAGTACAATCTGGGTGTCTTCAAGTCACGAGTGAATAGGTATCTTCTAGGCAAGCGTGCTCCATCGTCGACTGCATCTTCACTACTTAAGATCAGGTGAGATCGCGGTCAAACGCAACAATTTTTTGTTCTAAATTAATATTGTAATTTATTGGTGAGTAAGCTTACTGATTTTACATGTAAGCTATTTGCTAGGATCCGAATAAGTGTTGAGCTTATATGCAGCTTTCTTTTAAATCGCCATTGAATTCCAACACCACTATCTACAACTCATCTACAAAGTGTTGCAGCTATTATGTAACAAACAACACATCGTAATATCGATTAAACCGATACATCAAGAACTTTATCGATCTTTCAACACGACTTACGTTGCATGAACTGAGCGCGTTGAAATCTTTTCCTCTATATTTTCATTTTGACACATAATAGACTTCTACATTCATATTTTTTATTCATTTAATTATTGTATTTTTAACTAGCTTTTGCTCGCGACTTCACTCACGTAGAAGTAGGTTAGTTTACGTTATGTTACTTACAGTACATTTGTTTAAATAAAATATAGCCAATGTTACTCTGTGATAATATGGCTTTGTAATAGTGAATTTTTAAAATCGGTTGAGTAGTTTTCGAGGGCAATCGTAACAAACAATTAAAAATCGAATCTTTCCATTTTATAATATTAGTATAGATTTACATAGCTCCTTTCTAAATTTGTACGTGTTTCGGCTTAATATCATTGTTATCAATTAAGTTATTCAGCTGTGAAGGCTCACCAAAGGACATCAAGGCTAACAAAACCAGGTTAAGTTATGATATACGATTTAAACATAATAGATGATGCACGTTCATCTAATTTAAGATATAAATCTTTGTCTTATGTTTACCCTATTATAAATGTATTACGCTTGTTTGTTCTCTAAGGCAGAGGCAGAAGTGTATCTAAAGATAAACTGTAAAATATATAGCGCAGAATACAGAGTGAAAACCTTCAGATTTATGCTTGATCTAATATAATGATTTTGGGTCACTATACTGCACCAAGAGCGTAATGGTTTAAATGGTCACATAGTTACGAGTGTTGTGGGTTGTGATCCACAAATAGTTGTGTCTTACGTTTACGCGAATGTTATACATTGCAATCAAACTACTTAACACGGATTTTGTGTGTTGTTTATTTTAAATTTGTTTATTACAAAATTTTGGACTATGACAGTACTCATTGAAATTAAACTACTATATACGGATTTTATCGCGTTGTTTATTTGACACTATTACATAATTTTGAAAACTGTTACACTACTACTACTACTATTAAACTTTACAAATTTTTATGCAATGGTGGTAATGTACCACCAGCTTGGGATCCAGTAAGACAAATAGTCAAACCCAAGAAAAAGCAAACCACAGCTAAACTTCATGATACTCTGAGCTCATTCTGCGTACATAGAAACACTAATGATTAAATTATGTTCAGGTACTTTGAAATAACTACACTGGAACATTAAGACAACTACCATCTTAGTCTCCCAGTGACCATGGCTGCTGAAAAGCAACCAAAACGTCGGCGAAAGTGTAAAATTAAATTAAATCCAAATAGTTTTAATAGTTTTAATAATAATTTAATTAGCTTAAAAATTAGTAAAGTTTAATAGTAGTAGTAGTGTAACAGTTTTCAAAATTATGTAATAAAGTGTCAAATAAACAACGCGATAAAATCCGTATATAGTAGTTTAATTTCAATGAATAATATTCGCGTAAACAGAAGACAATATTATGACAGTACTGTTATTGAACTAACTAAAAATTTAAGTTCAAAATTATGTAATAAAAGTGTTTTAAAATAAACAACGCGAGAAAATTCGTATAAAGTAGTTTAACATCAACCCACAAATAGTTGTTCCGCATTTGGTTGATCTTTGTAGAGTTCCCCGCGATACCGAAATTATATCTAGAGCGAGCGATTCCACAAAAACAAAATAAAAATAAAACAGTACAACTATTACAATCACTGTTCATGTTTGGGTCTAATATGAAAGAGAGTGCTTCTTGACTACTTGGAAAAAGGTTGTTTCAACGAATCAAATCCTGAAAGAATGAAGCAATATTCTCGGCTAATAATACCTGTAAGCTAGTCCATTTTAATGGCATGTAATGATTTCATTGCATTCTGACTCAGAATCACTGATCATAGCTAAGATCCTGATGTCTCACGTCATTTCTTATTAAGTTTACATAAAACGCTTTAGTCTCTTTGTATGTTTAATTTATTTTTAGATTCTTTTTATTGTCTTTATTTCATTACTATTTACTTCGTTTTATTCTTTTGGTCGTTCAATTCTATGTTCATAGTGTTTACTGGACTAGATTTTATCTACGGATCCGCTCGCGTAAATGTAAGTTACGTTAGGTTAATAACACTATTTTTTCAGGATAAAAGGAACCCTATGTCCATTTCTGTTCCCTTGACAACGTGTATGCGAAATTTCACGATGACTGGTCGAGTAGTTAAGGTGTGAAAGCATAAAAAACAAACAAACTCATATTCACATTTATAATATTAGGATTTTATTAAATGTAGCTTTACATTTATATTTATTTTCTTAATGAGATATTGCCTTTATTTCTACCTCTTGTTTAATTTAGTTAGTAGCTAACCTACTCTGTAGTTACAAACATTAAACAGGCGAAAAAGATTTCGCTGACGCTTCCAAATTCCGTGCTGTCACTGAAACTACTCTCGTAAAGTAGTTTGTCGGCTTCGAAGGCGTAGTGGTTAGTGTAACCGACTGCCACGCCTGAGGTCGCGGGTTCGATTCCCGCACAAGTCAAACATTTTCTGTGCATGAACATGAATGTTTGTCTTGGTCTGGGTGTTTCTATGTATAATATGTATGTATTTACAAAAAAAAAGTATATATGTATCCATTGTCTAGTACCCATAGTACAAGCTCTGCTTAGGTTGGGCTGGATGGTGTTGTGTGTATGTGGTAGAATATTATTATTATTTTATAAAGAATAATCGTCTAATATAAGTGTCTAATCGTTGATCACATATAACAATACATGGCCCAGTAAATTCCTTATTCAATCGCATCTGACTCAGAGCTATCAATCATACAATCATGAAGTACACGACGACTGAAGGTAATTATTAGTACTTGTAAGTGACAATCGATTGTATGCAATTAGTTCATTAGCATATTGCTTAGTCATGCGGGGGTGGGTAGAGTGAACGACTCTGGACTTGTGTGTGATGCTACAAATAAATTTACGGTTACATGAGATCTCCCACATCTCAGTGTTTAGTTGCGCGGGTGAACGACTTGGGACCTATGTCTGAGCCAAAACAAAGCTTGAGTCATTGTACTTACATTGTACCTTTGAAAAATGTTTTGTGACATTTAAGCTGCATAACTTTACGCCTGTATATTTTAAAATCGAGTATTCTTGCAAATAAATATTATTATTAGTATAAATAATCATATATATCATATGAAATATTTTCGTATCTTTATGTTACTTGTACTGACCGGCTAATATCGTCTGCAGGAGTTTCAAGACGCTTTGCTTCTATAGAAAATGTGACGGAAAAATACATTACAAATAAGGAACCTGTATGACAAATCTTAAGTTTATACAACCATTCTAGAAATTTCTAGAACTTAATTTGGTTGTTGCTGCGCGTAGATATAGCAGTCAGTTTCTAATGATACATTACATTTTGGACTAGACCTAATACAAAGATCAATGGATGATGCAAATACCGATCCCGTAGGCCCTTACAATTTTACTATAAGTACAAAATATATGTTTTCTTTTAAAAAGACAACTGCCGCACTGAGACCGGTCCCCGTATCACGGGCGACTTTATTAATATTTTAACAACGAAAAGAATTCTGTTGTATAAAACCAAAGATCTTTATCAGAATATCACCAAATTAGAATGGGAGTACCTCGAAATACTACGAGGGGCTTCCAAACCATCCTATACAGTTGTTTATTTTGTTTATTTTATATCGGCCAAAAATGAGAACATCATCAATGTAGCCGAATTCAACAAAATACGCATTTACTCGAAAACTAATGGTCAGATCTTAATCAAAATTAAATGGGACCAAATGGAAAGCACCAGCTTTCAAATAACAAAAGAATCATCAAGATCAGTTCATGTAGAAAGAGGCTATGAGGTAACACACATAAAAAAAAAAAAAAAAAAACACAGTCGAATTGAGAACCGCCTCCTTTTTTGAAGTCGATTATAAACAAAGAAAACTCATACTAGGAATAACCATTTGTGGGCACACAGAATTTTTAATTAAACGCACAACACACGGATCTGTGGCAGCAGCGAGATAACCACATAATAATATAGACAAAATAAACCAAAACTTACGTAAGCACTCGTAATATTAATTGTTATTATTATTGCTTTTATTATAACTGCACAGCGCGGATTACGGAACCAGTTAGCACGCAAATGTTCCGAACGCGATACGGTGAACGAAAATTTTGCGTGTTGGCCGGATGCCTGGTTCCGCTTAGTGTATACACATGATGCTAGATTTTAAGTTATGTCATAAATGACTTAAATATATGTTGTGAAAGCTGCTGCTTTATTTCATCATATTTATAATCTACGTCAGAAAAGGCAATAAATTGTTCTTGGTTACTGTAAAGCAAAGCGTAAATCTCAGTTTTAGAGTATTATAATCTTTACCAGAAAATAATGTTTTTAATTATTTTATTATCGGATATGCGTAATGTTAAAAGAATATAATAATTTTTATATATGCCATTTAATATACGTATTAAATAAGCTAAACAAAAACCACAAGAAAAGATACCCAATAGTTAAATTAATATCTAGTGATATACTATTTCATTTATCGATAGGCCCAAACAAAGAGCAGATCGACTGGCCATCTACAGAAGACCGCAAAAATAAAAAAAAGTTACAATTACTTTTGCCAGTAGTAAAAAGTACATTAAGAAATCTTCATATTTATAAATTTATGTACGCACAGGTATTTGCTCAGAATGGCAATAGTTAGTAGGTTGTCATACATATATTATAAGGATCATAAATTTTTCGAGTTATAAAAAACTCTCTGGTTGCTTCATGGTGACCTTTTAATAACTTATTCTCAGCCTGTATATTTGTATCGTAACAATATTAACTCGCCCACTGCTGGGCACGAGCCTCCTCTTAGTATGAAAACAGTATCGTATTAGGTCCCACATAACAGTAGGCCAATTACCGTTCAACGGACATACAGTCCTAACAACTTTTTGTTGCTGTTTTCTCATCGATTTTATTATTTCTATATTATATTAAGTATATAAAACTATTAATCGTATTTTAATAACTTATGATCTGCTGCTGTTGCCGATGACAATGCAATGTTATGGCCATTCGAATGTTTTTGAGGTAGCCTATACTTGAAGACGTAACAGTAAAAATAACATTAAAATTACAAAGGCCAATGTTTGTATAGCCATCTTGTATCCGCTTGCCGACGTATTTTCAGACTGACCTTTAATTAATTAATCTCAACTCATTACAATATTAAATAGCAAAGATCCCTTCTTATGTTTCTATTTTCCATGTTTTATTGAAGTCATTAGGCCTTTAATGATAATTATTTCCAGACCATATACAGCACTTCAGTGAGATAAGGCTCATATTGTTCTTGGAAATCAAACGTATTTAAATGAGTACGTGCAACGCAGAATAAAATTGCGTGGAATAATATGTGTGCGCTTAATGTCTACAGATTGCATGTAATTATGCGAAACTTTATGCGCACTTTGAATACATATGTGTGTCGTGCGCAATTTCGCTCGCTATACGACATAATGGCGCTCAGATAACGTAAAAGTTATGAAATTATAATATTATTCTAGTTAAATTTGTACTGCTAGTGTATTTGCTGTTGTTTTAAATTAGAGAATGATGTATATTGTGATTTTGGGTTTCGGTGAAAGTATGTCTAATTTTTCATTGATGTTGTTAATTTCTTTTTTATGTTATTATATTTCGCATATTACATTACGATGGGATAATTGGTCTATACCGGACACAATTTAAGTCAGTGTGATAATCTTCTGGTAGGAAACCAGTAGGATAAAGAATTGAAGAAGGAATGTGAAAAAAAATGTGAGCGAAGGATATGTGATTCTTCATAACTTACTATAAGACGTAAGAGTGGCAGAACGAAATAATAGTGTTACGCGGGTGTACTGAATTATTTTTATGATAAATAACAATTCCCACACTGGGCTATCGCGGCGGACCTTACAAACATTGATACAATTGGCATAAAGGACACCCATACTCTGAGCGACTATTTGTAAATCACACGAATTTTTGTTCCAGGTGGGACTTGAACGCTCATCGGGGTTTTCTACATAAATACATTGTTATCAAGTTCAACTAAGTTTACGTATAAGAAAAACATCGGTATGTACCCTACGACAATACTAATTCACGGTCACAAAACATAGATAAGCATTATCTAAGAAAACTTAATGGTAATCTATGGTTTGCACGATGCTCTCAGACAAAGACGTCCTCTATATTGACGGAAGACGACACTTGACGTTTGTTACAAGTAGGAAACGCTTTTTTTTCTTACGATTATTAATTAACTTAGTGCTACATCAATACAAAGGTTTTTAAATGCTCTATAGACAAAGATTGACAAAGAAAATTTTCTCTAGAACTAATAGACTACAATCTGAACGTAGCTACTGACCTACATGTAACTTAGGTTAATCTCTTACTGCTAAGTTTCGACATTCAAAAGTGTTACTTTGTGTACTAAATAAATAAATAGATTTTCCACGTTACCCTACACAATTTTTAAATAATATTAGACAATTAATATACAAAAAAATTATAATTAGTCTTAATCGCGAACGTGACCACAATTGATGCAAGTCGGTCGAAACGTCGGGCAATAAATAGGTTTTATTTATTAAGACATTGCAAAAGTCTAAAATAGTTTACACAAAGTTTCATCCACTGTTAGGATTAAAACTAGCATACATACATCTGATGCAGTAACAATGGCGATGAGCCGTTGAATCGTTGAATCATTGCTTCTTCTGCTGTGTCAACTTTATTTTATTTTATTTTATTTTAAATTTTGGGAAAATAAACAATTGTACATGCAGAATTTTTTCTTTCTTTCTTTCAGAATATAAGAACATTGGTACTTATAGAATTTTTTTATAAAAAGTACAATCAACCACATTTTCCACAAATTACAAAAAAGAGATATTATTCATTAGGAACTAGTGGCACAAATAAAAGTGTATTGCAACAGTGTTATTTAAAGGAAGAAAAGATTCACAACAATACTTAGATAGAAAAATAGATTTAACAAAACTTATCACAACATAATTTAAAATTAAAAATATAAGGTGCAAATATAAAAATATAAATAAATTGGCAACAATTAAAAAACAAGTATGACACACTAAGAAAAATTACTTATTTATAAAAACAACAACAGATTGTCATTGTCGCTAGATGAGGTGTTTTTAAGAAGGCTTTATGCTGGATCCGCATCTTCATGCTCAAGCATTTCTACGACAGCTTGAATACTTTTAAAAGCAAGAGATTGGTGTTATTACTGAAGCTTGAAAATAGCCAGGCAAAAGAAAATCCGAAGATACTGGTAGGCAATACCGTGAACTATAAAGTCCCATATATATATATATATATATATATATATATATATATATATATATATATATATATATATTATGGGAGGTATCAATAAAACCCGAAAGACTTACCAGATCTAACCAAAATTAGACCTATATTTCACCTAATCTTTCAATTTCAATTTCAATGCTTTAATTGCTCTCCATATGTAATTACATGTTGTTACAAAAAATAATATGAAATACCAAATATGGACCCTGTCGGGCACGGCAAAATAGATAGAAGAGAAGAAAGGAGGAAGTCACTGGTATAATATTTAAAATATTGCAAAAATAAATAATTAAACGAAAATAAGTAATCAAAAATGTAAGTACCTAAATTCTATTTTCAACTTGTATAATATATACAAGTACATATACAAGTACGCCCCACGTAATAGAAGTTTTATTGGCATCTACCATACATTGCCAAGCTCAGCGCTGCTACAATACATATTTTCGTTAAGAAAATTCAATCATTTCTTGTGCCCGGGCATCAAACCTTTCAATCGTTAATGGAGCACGCGTAAACACTTATATCATTACTAGATTTTGCCCGCGGCTTCGTTCACGTAATTGCAGGTTGTTTTAGATTAGTAACAGTATTTTTCTGGATGAAAGGTTTTCTGTTTCCCTAACTACGTGACTGATTGAATTTGATCGAGTAATTAAGGCGTGAAAGGAGTACAATCAAACTCACATTCGCATTTATAATATCAGTTAGGATACCAACAAGCCAGTCGGAAATGTAACCGAAGTATAGTGCATCAAGGGGTTTTTGCCCCGCTATTGTCTATGCGCGTCCACGCGCGTAGTTTTTATACCTATTAAATGATTGTCTATTGCTCCCATGGTGCAATTGAATGGAAGGTGAGCTGTCGTTTACGCCGTGTAAGATGGTCGAGTTATGTAAGGCCATTTATACTTAGTATGTATTACGAGATGTTCATACATTAGTGCTAGCGCCAATTGCACGTATGGCGTAGTGGTATAGTAGCGAAGTGACTACTTAAGTCACTTACCTTAGCTAGTACGCTAAGAGTTGTGAATTGATTGATATTTATAAATGTATTCAATATGATGTATATATTATAATACCTGAAGAAAAATCTTTGTGCATGGAGCACATTTTGCACGAAAAAGAGTGCAGAAAGCTAAAGTAATTAGAAAAAGAATTATTTATTACGATCGGAAATCGACCACTGGTATGCTATGAATTATTATTACAAAGCTTGCCGATGGTCTATTACATACTTTATTTTATTTTAAATGATTCATAGATAGATCTTTTTTAATTTGTATACTAGCAAGGTGTGATACAATTATGCAGCCTGCCAAGGGCCAACAATGACAATCCACCAACTGCAGCTAGTGTTTTATCCCAATCAGTGATAAGAGCATTTAATCCAGCCCCCATCACACTGCCTGCTGTCCTAAGCCTGCTTGAAAGTTATGATACCGTGACCTATGGTCACTTGTAATACCAGTTATGCAAACGCCTTTATAACAGAGAATAGAAAAGAAGAACCGCATTAACAGTGGGAGTGCTCTTAATAAATGCGAATATTTGTTCCCAATACGTTGTTATACTAAAGTAAACTGACAACACATTGTCATATTTCGTTTCACAAGGCACACATCTCTTACCACATCAACAAAACGTACAGTCTTGTAACTAAAACAAAATCGAAGCATAACAAATATAAATGATATAGTCTAAAAATTTCTAGTTGTTTCTGAAATACAGGAAGCTTCGTGAGCTAGCGGCATCATCGCACACCGCACAACTTATATAACAGTAATAGATGAATCTGTAAAACGATTACTGCGCCGCAATGGAATTGGAGAATGGTGGAAACGAATTCCGTGATCAGGAATTAATAATGCGTCTTTTGTAGTCGCGGGGAATGCCGCAGATGCATTTAAGTTATTGAGGTTATGAGCGCATGGCGCGCGGCGCGGTTTGTGCATACAATCGCGCGTGGCAGCGGCTGGAAACCGCGGGCAACGCAAATTCCGGCAGTTTAATAATAATATCAGCCAAGAAAACTGCAACGTGAATTATAACAATTTAAAAGGAATAACACCCCTGTACATAAACAGTTCCACTGTTGGTCACGGGCCTCTTCACAATGTGAGAAGGTTAGGGCCATAGTCCAAGCCGTACTGAGCTGATCACACAATATATATATTTTTTACGATAATAGAAGACAACTACTGTCAGAAATCTGTGTCGCAGGGATCTGTACAAACATTCAAGCAACGGAGACAAAAGGGCACCCAGACTCGGAACAACGATTTGTATATTATACAAATTTTTGTCCCGTGCGGGGATCGAACCCACACTCGGCGCAGAGGCAGTGGCAAGGTGACCACCTAACTTCGCCATCTGTGTATACAGTCAATACGCACATAACTTAAAAAGTGATGTGCGCGCCTCAGGGTCTAACTCGAGACATCTGCATGGCAATCCAATGGTCTCCCACTGCACTCCACTAATCTTTCGCTGCTGCATGAAATAAGAATATTCTGCATAATAGGAAATATAGATGAATTGAAATTTTATACATAGATTAGTTCGGTTCTTATACGATAGTAAGAGAAATAACAATTGTTATTGTCTTATGATAATGCCTATTGAAATACATAAAACAGTTATTTAATCCAGTTATTGTCCTTACGTAGCCTATAGACAGTGGAATTAGCACGTTGTTGATTATGAAAAAAGAGTAATTAATACGCTACCAGAGCAAGACAGAAAGTCTATTCGTGTCCAAGTAGCCAGCACTCTTTAAGGATTTATAGGAACTGTACTGCAGAATGCAGAACAAGGTTACTTGACTGTGATTTACTGAAAGTTGGCGTCAGTTCTTCAGTTGTGCTACTGCAGGTTTTATTTTATTAATATCCCAACTATTATCTTATTATTATCATGGCAGCCGATACCGACGGCTTAACGTGCTCTCCGAGGCACGGAGCAGGCGATAATTGTCAATCAATACGCACATAATTTCGAAAAGTCATATAACTTCCGAAAGTTAGAGGTGCGCGACGTGGGTTCGAACCCGAGACCCTCTGCATTGCACTGTTGGTCTCCCCACGGAGCAGCGGTAGCTCAGTGGGGAGACCAACAGTGCCAGTGACAGTGCTCAGGTAAATGTAAAGTAATAGTAGAAGTTGGTGTAACTATGACGTTCATAAGTGTTACTTTGTGACCCAAATGAATAAAGAAATTTAGATTTTGACATGCTTAACCTTTCAGACCGCGTCAACACACCGGTAGCCAGACACAATAGATTTTTAATTATGTCTAGTATTCTTAAACTTGAGAGATTAAAATACTTTATACTTTGTACGGTTTTGTACAACTCTAGTATATAGTAATTCTTGTAACATTACTATTTGTTTTGTTACATAACCGAGTATTATTGCATTAGTCTAATAAGATATCGTAAGATTTCTGTTTTATAAGTTACTATTAGATTGCCAATGACAAAGCTTTAGTTGGACCAATATTCTCCATTTACTTTTGTTTTAACAGCTTTTGTAATGTGTGGTAAAAGTTTAAAGTGCATCGCAATTATAGCGATTTAGTACAGGTGACCATAAGTTGCCAGTGCCGGTTGATTTCACTGATAAGTTTATTTTAGTGATAACATTGGGTTATGTCGATTTCTCATAACATAGTATAAACTGTCTTCGAATTTACCTTTTATTTATATACTGCCAAGATGATAAACTAGCTTACTACTAATAATAATGTCCTCCAGACCCAATTTCGGTCACGGCGGCCAATCTTAACGGAGACTGGCCATCTGCGCAGGAGATATTATAGTGCACAAGTATGTGCGCAAACACAAGTGCACTCTCACAGCATTCCGATATGTCCGGCAGCCGTAGGACTAACGGCCTTTATGTATCTTTAAAGGCATGGTAATAAAAGATCACCATCTTTCTAAATTCGGAGTACTGTTGACATAAAGACAAAATAGTATTTATTAGAACCTGGAACCTTATGATCCATAGCCGTATACACTATCTTCTAGACTAACGACGTATTCAACTTGTGCATTAACAAGCGCTGAACGACTAATCATACTATAATTATTCAAGCTATCCAGCTAGTATCATACTAACACAAGTGTATAAACAAATAAAGTTCATTATTTTATGACTAATAAAATAATAAAAACAGCAGCGATAGCTCAGTGGGGAGACCAACAGACTGCAATGCAGAGGGTCTCGGGTTCGAACCCACGTCGCGCACCTCTGACTTTCGGAAGTTATATGACTTTTCGAAATTATGTGCGTATTGATTGATAATTATCGCCTGCTCCGTGCCTTGGAGAGCACGTTAAGCCGTCGGTCCCGGCTGCCATGAACATCTATGGCAGTCGTTATTGGGAAAGTCAGTACCCTCTAATATCCTGATACTGGTCTAACCTTAGGGTATCGTTAGCCTTCGGGTTGCGGAGGTCAGGTGGCAGCCGCTCCGTGTAAAAACTGATATTTAGTCAAATTCGGTTAGACCAGAAAAGTCGACCCCAAGTGACTTGGGAATAATAAAGGCTAAGAGAGAAGACTAATAAAATAATTATTTAAATGTAATCAGTATGCCTACTTTCTCTAAATAGTAGTAGTAGTCATAAAATAATAAACAAACTACCTATACGCTTTGACTACTGACATTGCTAAAGTCTATCAGTGATGGTTACCACTTACCACCAAGTGAGCCGCTGACTCGTCTGCCACTAGAGGCAATCAGCCATTTAGATGGTATAATATCCAGAAGCCTGGGGATTCGTATTGGGACAGCCTATGCGCTACGATTATATTTGACAATGTTTAAGATAGGAATAAGAACAAATAGTACTCACAATTTTTCTTCCAGGTTACTGTCTGAAGCTCTCCCCGAGTGGTGACTCTCCGCATCGATGTCTTTAACCTGCAACCAAAGAATAACACCTTGTAAATAACAAAGAAAAAAAGTGATTAATGGTAATTAGAACTATGCCCGGCAAGTGACAATGTGCTTTACGTGTGTCTTAAATATCGTTGGCGAAATGAGGCATCGCTAATTTATTATAGTATTAAAACCATAAACAGTTATGATATTATTTAATTTAATTTATAAAAGCAATTAAAGTGAAACTTGTACATCTGTATAAAGAGCTACTAGCTTAGATTATCCGGAAATGATAATGATAATGATAATGTTGGTCTCCCCACAGAGCAGCGATAGCTCAGTGGGGAGACCAACAGACTGCAATGCAGAGGGTCTCGGGTTCGAATCCACGTCGCGCACCTCTGACTTTCGGAAGTTATATGACTTTTCGAAATTATGTGCGTATTGATTGACAATTATCGCCTGCTCCGTGCCTCGGAGAGCACGTTAAGCCGTCGGTCCCGGCTGCCATGAACATCTATGGCAGTTGTTATTGGGAGAGTGTTGATACAAAAGATCCCACTGGGTCGAAGTGTCGCCGGTCTGCACTGACTGGCCCCCACATAAGATACATACATCCGGAAATGATTTAATGAAAATTTGCCAACAGAAAACTTTAATTTTATTTAATGTTTTGGAGTACATATTTTGAATATTAATGACGGTAGCTGTTTGCCGAGATTAATATTCAAAATGCACGTTCATTTAATGGTGAATAAAGTAAGCGCAACAGATTAGGTATATTTTAGAGCAGTTGAGGCTTTTTTTAATAAGAGTATCGAATCTGGAGAAATATTAAAATCCATTGGTGTTTTTATACTGCAAGCATATAGGTAGATAGGCCGCGGTTACTGTAGCCTTCGAAAGTTTGCAATATCAGCTACTTATTCGACGTTTACCAAGCCTTCAAAAAGGAGTCTGTGTGGTACCCGCACAACGGGCTAACGTCAAACTTGTATTCTTGAAAGAGCCTAAAACTCTGCTAGTCTCTTCAGAAAGCCTAGAAACGGTTATCGCAGGATCACAACCGAATATTGTTTGCCTGATCCAAAGAATGTAAACTTATGTCTAAGGCAAACTTCTACTAAAACATTAGATTTTGAGAAATAAATGTATTAAGACTGCTAACAGAAAATACCACATCAACCGAACTAAACATAAGCATAAACTTATTTCCAAAGCAAACTTGTACGAAAACATACGTTTCCACAATATTACCTATACGTTATTATTATGTGTATTACTGCACCATGACGTAAGGTTATAATCGTAATGTCTTCACATCGGTAGTGACGATTGTGCCGAAACAATGCTCCGCTCATTGTGATAGATCACGTAACACGAACAATGCGACCGTTCAGCGGTGATACTGGCCTTTTAAATATACAATAATATCAGTTTCTTATTCTTGCAGTACATAAAACACTGCTTCACTACGGCTACGTATCCTTGAATAGGTAGGCAGAGTTGTCTTATATCGCTAGCTGGAACATAACGACTACCAGGGACATTTCCAGGGTACCTAGCGCGAGTTGTTTTTGCATTATGCGATCGAAACGTTTACCGCGTTTCTGATTGGTTAAGAGCTTAGAGCGGGCCAATCGGGACGCCAAACGTCATAAACGTGTCCATGGCGTTAATTTTAAAACAACTCGCACTAGGCACTCGGACTCCGACTTATTTTACTGAGAAAGCCAGTTATTAGAATTGGATCCAAAACCTTACGATCGGCCGCCAACGTAAGCGTATACTTATGCCGCGAGTTCAACGAAGCAGAAAATAACCCGATAGAAAATAACAATAAAACTTTGGTATAATGCGGATGTTATGATCAAAGTCAATATGAGTGACTACGTGCATCTTATTAAGGAATATGCTTAACTCCAGGTGGTTCCAAGATTATGAAGCACTGTAGCTGATACACTGTAGTCAGTAACCAATTTGAGTAAAATTATTTAAGGAGCCCACCTATGCCCTACCTCTCTTATAATATAGCCTACTTATTACAAGAAATCAAGATTAATAAATGAGTAATAAACTAATCAAATTACTTCACTTATGTTTTAGTAAGTATTATGTTATACTGTGTCTCAATAGTTTTAATATTAAATGTAAACAATCGTTTCATCCCTAATTAAATATAAAGTAATTTAGAAAATTCAAACTCTCTTTGAAAAGTAGTTAATGAATACAATAAGCCGTATGGAAGTCCTTCTTTTGATAAGGATCCATATTCAGTGGATAAGGATCCATATTCTGTAGGACACTTGTTTTTATTTTTATTTTTGTTTCTATTTTTATTTTTTGTTGTTTCTTGTGTATTATATCTTTTTATTTTTGTGTGTAAGTTACTAACATAGTTTTAAGTTATCCTGTTGTAACACTAACACTCTATGGACCGAATAGTCTGAAAATAAATGCTTTGAATTGAATTGAAAAATTTCAATTGAATAAATAACTATAAATTTATTTTACTGAAAAATATTTTATGATTTTAGTCACTAAAAGTTGTTTACCTTTTTCTCAAATTTTATTGGGATGGACTATATAATAGTTAGTACTAGCTTTTATTTGCAACTTGGCTCCCGGAGCTCTGCCATAGAAACAGAAAGGAACATTTTAGGGCGAAAAGGTAGCCTACGTGTCTCTCAGGCCCCGCTAAGTTTAGCGGGGTAAGGGGGTAAGTTTTCAACAATCCTATGGATCGCTTTCTCCGTAAAAAAGGGCAATGAAACATTTTAGTAGTAAAGATCGAAAAATTTTTCATACTCAATATTCAATTATTGTTTTTGTCGGCCTCGATGGCGTAGTGGTTAGTGTAACCGACTGCCACGCCTGAGGTCGCGGGTTCGATTCCCGCACAAGTCAAACATTTGTGTGCATGAACATGGATGTTTGTCTTAGTCTGGGTGTTTCTATGTATAATATGTATGTATTTACAATAAAAAAGTATATATGTATGTATGTTTATCCATTGTCTAGTACGCATAGTACAAGTACTCTGCTTAGTTTGGGCTAGATGGTGTTGTGTGTATATGGTAGAATATAATATTATACTAGTAGTTTTCCCGCGGTTTCACCCGCGTAAGTCCCGTTCCCGTGTGAATATCGGGTTTCACCCCTTTCATCCCCTTCAGGGTGGAATTGCCAAAAATCTTTTCTTAGTGCTCCTCTACACTCTCCAAGGAACATACATGCCAAATTTCAGCTTCTTGCGTTCAGTAGTTTCAGCTGTCCGTTGTCTGTCAGTCACTCAGTAACGGAAGAGTTTTATATATATAAATTATATTATTAATGATAAACTTTTAACCTATAAATATTTAACGTTAAATAATCGCTATGTCAAAATTGAAGGCTTAAAAATAGGTTTGGGTATTTGTGTATTCATGTTTAGAACATTATCAGGACATAGTCGTTAACTGAAACATAAGCAACTAAAGATAAGAACAGTGCGTAAAATTATACGTGAAAATGCAAGTGAACCGATACCGTATCTCAAGAAATTTAGGTCGTAGAATAATTTTCATAAATTATGTCACTAACGCAATCATCTTAAAAGTTAGCGTGCAAGTCGATGCACATTAAAGAACATATACTCTTATATAATCATAATCATACACCTGTTAAGAACAGTTTAACCTTTGAACACACTTATTGAAGGAAAACGAACATTTTGAGAACACTAAATAAAATATACATATTAATTGACATATTTCAGCTGACAGAAGTTCTTTGTCATAACAGTTGATTGCAAGGTTTCATTTGGATCAGAAGTGGATATTTTGGTAGTGCATATAGTAGTGTAGTAGTAGTGCGCGACCTAGAAGAGATGGCCGTTACCAACCCGCAGTTTGTTGCCACGCCCAGCCATACCAATACATGTTAGATAGCAGATGGGCTACTCGCCAGTGTAGTAACAGTGTCTACTTGCCGCATTGAGGATGACCACCGTTTTTAATGAGTAGAAATCTCACATATCCTAATTAGGACATATATATTAAGGCTCTCAGAATTTCTCTAAAAAACAAAACCCATACACTAAGCCAGTCTCATTGTGAAAAGAGGCCTATGCCCAATTATGAGAAAATTTATAAACAGAGCTGCCAATATTATAAAATTGCAAATCACAATATTATCTATAAAAGTTGTTTAATTTCAATAAAAATTATAAATGCAGCAATCAATGCAGCTGTAATAAAACAGTGAAACTTCATTGCAAAAGTGATCAAAACACAATAGTTTTGTAGTGACAGAAAGTTGCGACACTAGACAACAGAACAACGTGGAGCCACTGTTTCATAATCATAACCAAATGCTAATTACTTAAGATAAAAATACAGCAAACGCGCAAAGGAGATTCTAATTTTAAAACGCGTACATGGGTCCTTCTATAGTTTCCATTATTTTTGGTACATCATAAAGGTCAGACCAGGATCCTCATTCAGTCACTGAGTCAGCAAAATAAGTATAAAAGTATTTTTTACTAGTTGTCCTCCGTTTATGGTTACTGCTCCGCTCTCGTGGCTCGTAGCTTGATGTTATATAGCCTATGTTACTTCAGGATTCAGCGGCTTTAAACTGCTCAAATATTGTTTTTAAATCGGGTTTGTAGTTTTTACTTTATTAATTTTAAACAAAAATATAAATATTTTCTCTTTGTAGTATGATTGTAGATATTATAATCAGTAACAAAATAGATTGCAATAAATTTAAAACTACTATTAACAGCCAAACACAATTCAACAGCATTACCTGTAGCAAATCTACAGCAAATATAAATTTGGTCCCGACTCTGCTTCGATGTTTTGGTTAGATTCAGTTCGTAAAGTAAAAAGATAAAATTGTTGTTTGTCTACCAGTGTTTTTGAAGTTGTTTTGGTTTATTTCAGTTATTATGTAAGCATTCATTACAATTTTTTTATACACGTAATAAAATAGATTTATTATGCCTTTGAAGTCATGAACGCAGATTTTGTTAACGATTATTAAATATCTCAAAATACTTGCTTATACTTGGATGTGCTGGTATTCTTCTATTTTAACATAGACTGCTTCACTGCAAACTGGCAAGGTATTAAAATACCAAGTATTTATAGGGGATATCAACATTCAAAGTATCTTTCTGCGTAAATAGAAACACCAATGATTAAATTATGTTCGGGTACTTTGAAATAACGACACTGGAACATTGAGACAACTACCATCTTAGTCTCTTAGTGACCATGTCTGCTGAAAAGCAACCGAAACGTTGGAGAAAGTGTAAACTTAAATATAAATAGTTTTAATAAGTTAATTATCTTAATAATTAGTAAAGTTCAATAGTATCTAGTAGTAGTGTGACAGTTTCAAAATTTTGTAATAAAGTGTAAAATAAATAACGCGATAAAATCCGTATATAGTAGTTTAATTTTAATGAATAACATTCGCGTAAACAGAAGACAATATAACATTGAGTGTTATAGTTCAAGTATTCGCTTAATGTAATGATATAATTGTATAAATGATTATGCATAGATTTAAATACTTTTTATCCACCGCGACTCCGTGTTTCAGTCTAGAGTATACATATATATTTTTAAATAAATAATGAAGATAAATATAAAATCTTTGACCCTGAACAGCTAAACGTAGATCACATAATGTTTAATATCAAGCCAGTATCAGATCCACATCTCTCTCTGCTTTAATGACGCGACGATTTTCTGAATGACATAACGCAAAGTCTACTTGAACTCTTTCACCATAGCGCTAAGGCATTTGCAAACCATCTTAATGTTTAAACGGTTCTGATGATCCTGACTCATTCGAGCGGTTGCTCTTTACAAATTGGATGTCGCAACTCCACTGTCCAATACAAACAGGTATGGTCCAATGCACAACACGTAACCTCATTCTAAGATTCTCAATAAACTGGCGCAGAGTAGATTGTACTTTATGAATTTCATGATTTATTTTTTAAAGTAGAACAGCAGTTTTTTACTGCACGGATGGTGTGGTTTAAGTGTTGTGGTTTCAAACGCCACACGGGACAAAAAATGCGTGATCCACAAAAGATTGTTCCGAGTCTGAGTGTTCTCTGTGTACATTTGAATGATTGCAAAAAGCAGCCTTTTAAAAAAAAATTTGCGAAAGAAGTTTGGGATTGTTTTCATTGGGACATTTGATGTCGAATAATATTTGAATGTATTGACTACAGTATAATTATATGAGTACGTGAGCTAAGTCTTGAACTCTGTGTATAATAATAATAATAATAATATTCTATAATATTTTATCACATACACACAACACCATCTAGCCCAAACTAAGCAGAGCTTGTACTATGGGTACTAGACAATGGATAAATATACATTTTTTTTTTGGAAATATATGTATGTTATACATAGAAAAATCCAGACCAAGACAAACAAACATGTTCATGCACACAAATATTTGACTTGTGCGGGAATCGAACCCGCGACCTTAGGCGTGGTAGTCGGTTATACTAACCACTACGCCATCGAGGCGTAAAAATATATATAGTAAATATCGCGTTGTGCACAATTGTATTCGATTATCATTCGAATACAATTATTCGAATCACTATTAAAGATGTCTTTCATATGTTTTGTTAGTTCCGGAGTATAAGATTTTACGCTTAAAGCCGAGTTAATTGTATTTAGTTTTATCTGTTGGGAAATACACGTTGGTAAAAGGAGCTGAATCCCTTTTAAGTGGGACTTGAAAATGTACGTGTAATACATCTTTGCCTACTACACATCAGTAGTACACAGGCGTGTTAACCTTTTAAATCTTGGAATGCCAGACACAATTAAAAACCTATTTAATCTGGCCGCCGGTGTGCCGCTGCGACTCAATAGGATAATACTAGTACTTTATCTAAGAGACTGGAGGATTTACAGTTTTTTAAATTTATATAATTTTTTGCTTTGTGTGATACAATTAAGATATTCTTCCTTGATCATTAGGATGATAAATTCCATTTTATTATATAGTCTAGCAATTTTTGGTCAAACGAGTTAACATTTACATCTCTTAAAGTTGTTATCGTTTCAAGAATATAAAGATTAATCTTTATGTAGGAAGTCAAGTTCTTAGCACATTAATTGTTATCTTTTTTGGACCATTAGTCTCTTTGAGTTATACGATAATCATCATTTAGTGAAGTCATCATCATTAATTTGATTATTTGTGCAGTATGTGCATGTTTTGAATAATTATTGTGAACTGCTGTCATAGCGGTAGACTAAAACCCTGAGCAGTAAGTAATTATTTAGAACTATGGCGACTTCCGAACCAACAAAAGAGGTTAAACTTATAGTTACCGACTGCACGGATGGTTAGTTTAAGTGGTCGCCTCGCCACGTCACTTCACCGAGGGTAGTGCATTTGAATCCCACATGAGACAAAAATTAGTTCGATTCGCAAATGATTGTTCCGAGTCTGGGTGTTCTTTGTGTCCGTTGTTTGAATGTTTATAATGTAAATGCAAGTGCGGCAGTCGTCGTTTTAAAAAAGAAAAGTAACAGGTCAGGTTTTGTGATCCATGTATACCAGCTTTGGATTTTGAGGTCTGGGTCTATTATAACAGTGATACTTTTACTATCGACCCGCTTGATTTATGCGTGACCTACTAACTATTACAACCTATTAGCTTAACCATATTGAGACATAATGGTAAAAGCATTGTGGCTAGACATTATGAACAAATTAAAGTACCGCGTCCGTAAATTGCCAGCTAAGAAACGGCGAAAGTGGTAAAGTTTACCTACATGGATTCGGTATTAATTTTAATTTTTATTAAATTAGGACGGTTACAATTACAATTAATTACATTAATTCAGGTTTTTACATTATATAAATTTAAGATAGCTTTTCATAAAAATTCATGACGACTTTCAAGTCGTCAGCAAAAATATCACAGTCCGGGTTGGCTTCCACGAGAGTATTAGGTGCGGAGAGTACACGCGGCACCAGTGATGTAGCCCGTGCACTGTGCGGCACGTGGGCACAAAGGACAGTCTGTGCCCTCTGGCTCGCAAAAAATTTGTCGGTACGTTAAGTCGAACCAGTTCATTATGGAGGTCTGGGGCATCAATCAGGCCGCGACATACTTTTAACATGGTCCCTATTTGATCACTTGTCCGCCTAGTTTCAAGCATGTTGTAACCTAAAGTAACTAACAAAAATTTGGTAGAATTTAAATATGGATAATATCCTAGAGTCCGCTTGTATAGGTATCTTAAAAACGCTTTTTCAACTTTTTCCAACAAAAGTGCGTCTTCGATTCACGTGGATTCCACACACCTGAACTTGCCTCAAGCTTGCTCCGAACCAATATGCTATACAAAAGCTGTAAAACTTGTTGGTTTTGGAAATATTGAGCATTTCTAAGTACGAAACTGAATCTCTGGAATGATTCCTTGGTCACATGCTCATGAAACGTAAGATTCTGATTAAAGGCAACACCGACATCTTTCATCGAGTTTGATCTGACTATTAAACTGTCGTTAATTTTGTATTCCAGGCGTTAAGAGACATAAGTAATAGAATTTATCGGACATGTTGCTTCTAAGAATTACCTTAAATAAACCATTAAAACCCTCTTTTACGTGGGGGAATGCATTGACACATAACTCTCCGCGGGGGCAGGCGGAGGGGGTTATGTCGGTCCCACCGGGGTTAAAGAGAGATGGTAATGATGATAATAATGCCCGGTAATACCGACTAAACTTACCACGTGTTCCTCGACAAAAACGCAATCGGCGGGGCCGCGCGAATCACTTTCATATGCAGTCGCGTCCCCGCCGAGGTTTCAGCCCGCCGTATGAAACGGCAGGCCACTAAACAACAGGACTACCCTTTGGGCCCCACTAGTTTTTACCCCATTTGAGGGGGGGGGGGACACACGGCACATGCGCACGCCGCCTCTCGAACCTGGTGCTAATCGGGTGGCGGGCAGGCCCACGAAGCCAACCATCCCCAGGTCAAACCTCAGGGTAGCTGGAGGTCATCTCGTGCCTTCCGGCGCCCGGTTCTGCGGTTGTGGAGAGGGTTTAAGTGCTCCCTCTCCCGATCCGCCGCACTGTGGGCTGAAAATCGACCTCCATAGACATAGAAATGAAAGTTGCTAGATGTTCGTTTTGTTGACAGATATGGCTTCTATTAGCTATTATACACATAACAATGTCGTCTGAGCTAACTCCGCACAGAAATGAATTTATTATAAGGTTTTTTCGAAAAAAATGTATGGAGCTAGCATGAAAAATCTGAATATCTCTGAACTTGTAAGGAAAACCGTAATATCCTCAGAGATGGTTATAGGACTAATTATTTGTGATTTTTTGACATACTTCATATAACGGTACCTGCTGCAGAATTTTTTTTAAAAATCATCTAATTTTTAATTAATTTTTTTTAACATTAAACGATTTGTTTTATTGTAAAAGTAAAGAAACAACACGTTATATGCATATAATACTAAATCTTCGCCAGTTATTTGTTAAAATATTAAGAAAATTATTTTTGCCTAACATAGTATATATGTTTTAAAACAGGTAATTGGATACCATTACTAAACTTTGCATACAGGTAAACTACTGAATAATAAATTAGCCTTCTAATGAGTTCTGAATAAGAGATTAAGTGATTTGCAATATCGCACAATGGTAACTACGGATTACACTAATTAAATTCTTACAGGTAAGTACATAAGTAAACTAATTAGTTAATTAGACATGTTACGAGTTCTAAGAAATATTTTCGACAACTGTCTAATTATTTTATTATTATGTCTAAATGAAGGTATTTTTTTAAATCATTAAATTCTACTAATGTCAAAGTAAAGATCAATCGATAAGTTAGTTATTTTATTAACGCTAATAATAGGCATTAAATAAAAAGAAAAATAAATTATAAAGGTATTTTTTAATAGTTGATAAAATTTATATAAAACAAAACATAGGTACAAAAGTATGCAAAAATAAAAATGGGTACAAGAATAGTAATATAAAATATTTAAAAATAAATCAATTGCAAAACATAGTTACGTACCAAAGCTAATTAACGAAAGATCATGAAAAAATTACATTGAATAGAATTATAATTAAAAGCACAAAAAGTTTCTAGTTTTCCTTATCACTCTCGTCGATTTCTGAATCAGAATCTAGATTGCCTACAAACTCAAAGTCAGTTTCTTGAAACTGAATTAAATTGAGGGTTTCAGGAAATAAATCCTCCTTTTTCTTGGCATCTAACTTGGGCCTTTGTACATTTATAAAAGGATCCGAAGAAACAACTAACATATTAAGGATATCATGATTCGAATCTTGCCTGCTCTTTTTCTGCGAATGATGTTCCCGAAACCTCCTAAAATCTTTATTGCGAGACTCGGATGCTTCTTCCGAGAGACTTCCTATGGGTACAACATCATTCTTCTCGATTATGTCTGCCCCGTGTATAAGTAATTTGTGGACGGTTGATGACATATAGTACCAGTCATATAATTCCACGTACCTCTCTGCTGTTTTGAAGGCATAATCTTTAAATTTAATTATATCTACTTTTTCCCCGGAAGTTATTGCCTGTAAAATCACAGCAAATCTTCTTATTAGTTCTTCGTCCAACCCAGTAATGGCTGCAGTTTTATGGGGAAATTTGAAAAACTTTCTTGCAGTGTTGCCGTCATTAGTAGTTCCGGAACCTTGTTTAACAATGTCAATCAATAGATTTAATTCGTCTTTAAATTTGTCTTGAATAATCTTTTTTCTCTTACTTAGCATTTCTTTGTGCTCGTTACCTCTCGCAGCCCACTCTTTAAAATCTAGTCTATACGAAATATGTAGTAAACATTTGATACAATTTATACGGGCGTGTAGAGATGACAATCCAAACTCGTATATGTCAGAAGATACGGTCTTTGCTGTTACTACACCCAAACGGTTCATTTCTGTCGGTTTTGCCAAACACAAATAGCATGATGAACTTGATCTGGCTTGAGACAAATACGTGCAGACTTTACCATCGATCATTGTCATCATTAGGTGATGATTCACCCTGTTTCTATTATTGCACTCTGTAGGAATGAGAGCCTTAATTTCTTCATCCATTTGTCGTTTGTGTTCGATGACTACTGCTTCGCTTTCCTTCACAAAAGTAAATTGAACTGGACGACAATACATTGCTGAGCATGGTTTTGGGTTCATCCACAAAGTATTGTTAGGGGTAACAAAGCTTAGAATAAACTAAATTATGATGCAAAATGTTAACCCTTTTATATTTCAGTCCAACATTAGTTAACGACCTCATTAGACAGTTGTCGAAAATATTTCTTAGAACTCGTAACATGTCTAATTAACTATTTAAGTTACTTATGTACTTACCTGTTACCTGTAGTGTAATCCGTAGTTACCATTGTGCGACATTGCAAATCACTTAATCTCTTATTCAGAACTCATTAGAAGGCTAATTTATTATTCAGTAGTTTACCTGTATGCAAAGTTCAGTAATGGTATCCAATTAACTGTTTTAAAACATATATACTATGTTAGGCAAAAATAATTTTCTTGATATTTTAACAAATAACTGACGAAGATTTAGTATTATATGCATATAACGTGTTGTTTCTTTACTTTTACAATAAAACAAATAGTTTAATGTTAAAAAAAATAATTAAAAATTAGATGATTTTTAAAAAAAATTCTGCTGCAGGTACCGTTATATGAAGTATGTCAAAAAATCACAAATAATTAGTCCTATAACCATCTCTGAGGATATTACGGTTTTCCTTGCAAGTTCAGAGATATTCAGATTTTTCATGCTAGCTCCATACATTTTTTTCGAAAAAACCTTATAATAAATTCATTTTTGTGCGGAGTTAGCTCAGATGACATTGTTATGTGTATAATAGCTAATATAAGCCATATCCGTCAACAAAACGAACATCTAGCAACTTTCATTTCTATGTCTATGGAGGTCGATTTTCAGCCCACAGTGCGCCGCCTCCTTGATGGACATAACTTCCTCACAAAAGGAAGCGACGCCGTTCCACGACCTCTCGCTCCGGACCATAGATTGAACCACGGTCGGGAGCGAGAGGGCAGCCATACCGACTGCCGCGATCAACTCACGGCGCTGTGATGCCCAGACGGGGCAATTCATCAAAGTGTACAGCGCCGTGTCCTCAACAACGTCGTGGCAGTCGCCGCAGTGGTGATAGCCGGACATCTCTTGCCGGCCTATGCGACACTGGAACTGGCCATAGCAACCGTGGCCAACCTGTATCAGCCGGAAGGTGAGGGCGCCATGCCGCCTGTCCAGCCACTCCTCAAAGACGGGACTTACCGCCACGATCGTGGCGTACCCGGAAACCATTAGTACCCTACTCTATCCCTTGCAAATAACTACTTAAGTAAATGTCGCTCATTTCTAATTTTGAGAACTAACCGATATATTATTACCAACTTGATACCAAGCAGTTTGATGGTAAAAGTTTGTCTACTAAATAACAAAATAGCGATTTGTACGTCTTAAGGTTTTGTCCTTCAGTCAGCATAGTTGGAAATGGGTCCCAATATATCTTCATACACGTGGGTAAAGCAGTGGGCAGAAACTAGAAGTAGATCTTCTACATTTCGATAATTACAGAAACAACTGCTAATATCCGCTGCAAATATATATAATATCATAATAATACCAGCCCTGTATTATACCGTCCCACTTCTGGGCGTGGGTCTCTTCTCAGTATGAGAAGGGTTAGGTCACAGCCCACCACGCTGGCTTAGTGTAGGTTACCAAACTTCACATATCTTCGAGAACATTATGGAGAACTCTCAGACATGCAAGTTTTCTCGCGATGTTTTCCTTCGCCGGTAAAGCGAGCGATTACGGACTATTTTATACGCACATAACTTCGATTCGACTTGGGATCGAAATTGAGACCTCTGCGAGGCAGTCTAACGGTTACCGACTAGGCTGTCGCTGCTTCGTTCTATCCGCTGCGAATATCCGAGTAAAATAAATCATGATAAAATCGATAAACTCGACTGACTAATCGAACTGTATATAAAGTGCATAGGAAGTTAGATAATAATAGTATCGGAATAGTGTATACGTGCACGGCGGACAATCGCGTGCTCGGGCCAATGTCGTTCAGTGACGGACTATTACACTAACTGTACTGTAGTAAGGTGGGCTACCGACTTCACACGTAACGAAGGTGAAATTTTATATTACATCGTGTGATATGCATTAGCAATAGTTAACTTAATATAATTTTGTATATAATTTATGCAACGATGGTTGTATAAAATTGGAAATAAAGAATATTTATATTAAAGCAATATTTTTCTTGATATAATGTAAAAATGTATGTGTATAAGGTTGTTATGATCCATGGACATTAAAATGGACAGAGTATTACATATGAGCTTAGTGTTAATTAGAAACAGTTTAAAACACGATAAAGATAAAAATGGAAAATTACTTTTTTCAAACAAATTAAATCGATTTAATACCCAAACACCATATTTTATAAACATCTGTTATCTTTCATTGTAGTTTTTCTTTCATTGTTTTATTGTTGTCACGGGTTTATTTATAGCTTCCTTGTTTGTGTTTCAAACGAATGGTTTAATGTTATGCTTGTGTTTTCATTCTTATTGCGCTAAGATTAAGACTCACTTTGGCGTGATTGTTGGCTACTGTAATAATGTATACTAAGTATCAGAGGGGCAACGTCTCCTACATTTTTGTCGCTTTAAGGTGTATGACCTTAGATACCTATGCTTAGACTCTCGGTCAGCTGTTAGATCAGATACAACCCGTTGTAGTTTAGCAAAAACTCAAAATCTATCCTGTGGCTGAACTACTGCTCCTATTGAACTGAAGTTTGGTGTAGAGCTTGTATGTGGTAGATACTATATGTAGATAAAAATAAAGCCTTACTGTTTAATCAACCTTGTATAAAATTAATTTTCGGCTAACATATTATGGAAGCGGATTCTGAAAATATTTTATTAAAAATAAAGTCCCGGTATTAACTATTTCCGATTTCTTAACTAGGTCTAGTGGAATGTATATTTACTTTATTTTAAATTTGTGTCAACTGTTATTGTCAAATCAGGTTATAACCGCAGATTTTTCCCGATAATATAGTGCTTTCCATAATAGCCAAAATCTAAACATTAGTTAATTTTTTTCTAATAATTCCAATTACATCTTACAAATTTTGTGTATACTCCATACACAAAATTTTTATAATCTCGGAATCACGGACTTTTCTCGATAAAAACGTGCTTTCCATAAAAGCCAATACCTGAACCTTAGGTAAATATGCATCCGATTATCCGATCTCTAATCATCACATTAACATAATATAAGTACATATATCTAGTGTATCCTAGAAGTTGGTCAAATGTCTGTCACCGGTATTACGTCTACAAACACTATTATGTCATAATGTTCCACTTCCAGTATGTTGATCCAATTGCCGCGCAACGTTTTGTTTTTCTTCCTTTTTTCAGATAGTTCAGGTCGAATTTGAAAGGTCTGTAGAACATCTTAGAGTTTTACGTTCGTTATTACATTGTGGTTTCTTTATTGTTCGTATTTTATTTGCTCATTAGCTTAAGTAGCAAGTATACGTTTAATAATAGTAGTAGTTTAAATTAACCTAATTGTAGTGTTTGCAAATAAACCGCGATAAAATACGTGTTAAGTCGTTTCAATGCAATTCTTAATTAATATTTAGCTACTATGATTTAAGTTCATTTGTCACGATTCGCTCATGTTGTTTGCGGTAAATATGATATCCTTCATCAATATACATACAGTAAACACATAGACACATATTTATTTGAAAATAGATATAATATAATAATAATATTCTACCACATACATACAACACCATCTAGCCCAAACTAAGCAGAGCTTGTACTATGGGTACTAGACAATGGATAAACATACATATATACTTCTTTATTTTTGTAAATTCATACATATTATACATAGAAACACCCAGACCAAAACAAACATCCATGTTCATACACACAAATGTTTGACTTGTGCGGGAATCGAACCCGCGACCTCATCGAGACCGACCGAGATGATAAGCTAACATCATGACTTTCTGGTACCACATTAAAATTAAAGCAGACTAGAACGAAACTCATTTTATCCTCTGCATAGTCTAAACTTGCAAATATGAAGAGGCGAACAGAGCCTTTGTTTTCTCTTATCTTAATATTTTAGATATGGTCTCGCGTTGTTTTTATTCTGTATACACGTAAGTAGATGCTCCTATTAAACTATAAATTAATATTAGAGGCTAGCTTTGAAATATTACTTATTGCATGAGTGTTTTATGAGTGGTAAGTGCTTTCATGGTTGCAGCTTCTTACAGAAAAAAGATTTGTAAAATATACAATACTGTAAGTTTGGCGATTGAAAAGAGTAGCCCTGAGTATCTTGCCAATTCTTTTCATTAGTTTTACGGCCTTATCTTATCTTATCTTATGCGGGGGCCAGTCCGTGCAGACTGGCGACACTTCGACCCAGTGGGATCTTTTGTGTCGTCACTCTCCCAATAACGACTGCCATAGATGTTCATGGCAGCCATGACCGACGGCTTAACGTGCTCTCCGAGGCAAGGAGCAGGCGATAATTGTCAATCAATACGCACATAATTTCGAAAAGTTATATAACTTCCGAAAGTCAGAGGTGCGCGACGTGGGTTCGAACCCGAGACCCTCTGCTTTGCAGTCTGTTGGTCTCCCGACTGAGCTATCGCTGCATTTAGTTCTACGCCCTTAATAAACATGGCAACAGGTAAATGTAAATGTTAATTCATATTAATAAGTGTAACTTTGAGTTTCGTAATTCTTACTTTGTGGCCTACATGAATAAACATATTTTTGATTGGATTTGATTTTAAGCTGTAGGTACATATAATCTTTATTTTTATTTTAGTTCGTTTATTATATTTCTTTATTACATATCAGGATACAAGCAAGAAAACATAACAATATTACAATACGTAATCTAATTACTGTGAACGTTTCATAATATCAATTAGTTATGACAGTGGTAATTAACTCACGTTACAATAAACAATAGAATTCTATTTATAAAGCAACTAATCATTAATTTTCTTTTTGTTAGATCGCGGTCTCAGTTGATAACTAGGCTGGGATATATGCCTAAGAATACCTATTCATAAGCTCTCACACCTACAATCCAAGCGATATGCTTTAATTATCACTATGGTGTTAGAAACAATGTCTTAGAGTTATTTAGATCATATTTGCATAACAGGGGACAGTATATAGAATTCAGATCAGTAGTGAACTGAGAAGAAAAGATTTGTAAATCCAACTTAACCATAGTATCCGGTGGTGCTCCTCAAGGATCTGTTTTGGGCCCAATTTTCTTCATCTTGTTTCTTAACGACTTGATTGGGTATGTAAAAAGCCGTATATCAGACACTAAACTTATTATTTTCGCCGATGATACAAACGCAATAATATCTGCGGATATTATGGTTGATTTAGGAGCTAATGTTAATACAGCATTAAAAGTTTTTGAAGAATAGTTTGGTTATACAATTGGTCAATAAGAAATGATGCCAGTCTTTAAGTAGTATCTTCCGGTAATAAAGTTGAGGGCGTACTACAACATAGATGCTCTGTTAAACTGGAAGCAAGAGACACTAGCCATAACTAAGTCTGTTAGTTCTGCGAGCTATGCAATCAGAAGTCTGAGGTAAGAACTTGCGGTGGCTCAACCTAGGATGGTATACTTTGCTTTGGTTAAATGTAAGCTTAGATATAGCATTATATTTTGGGAAAATAGTTCTAAATATAATATAACCACAACATTTATCATGCACAAAAGGGCTGTTAGAACAAAGTTACGTCTTAAGCAAACGGATTCATGCAGAGAACATTTCATACAACTTAAAATTTTAACAGTTCCGTGTCTTTATATTTTACTTCTATTGTCTAACTTTGTCAAAAATCTCAATACAATTGAAACTGACGAAGAAAGAAAGGTTTATAGATATCACTCGGAGAAAAGATCAACACTCAACAATACAACCAAAACTTAATGTAGTGCAACGTAGTTCAAGAGTACAATCAATTTCATTATATAATAAGCTGCCCACATAGTTTAAAAGTATTTATAGTGCAAACTTATTAGAAAATAAACTTAAAACATATTTATTGGGGAAAGGCTATTATAGTGTTTACGAGTTTATTAATGACAAATAGTAGACTTCATAACGTATTATTTAACCTGTTGACATCCTGCCATTAAATTAATTAATTAAATTAAAATTTATATTGCTAATTGTTATTGAAATTGAAATTATTAATTATTTATTATTGAAATTATGGTCTTATATTGTGGTATATCGCGAATTTGATGTAATTTGAATTTTGTGTAGTTTATAATTATTATTAATTTTATAATTATTTTATTGTAACAACTATTTCCAACACAATCTGTATTGTTAAGAAATAAATAACTTATGACTTATGAGTAAAGGACTTATGACTTACTTATAACGTAAGAGGAGGCTATTCTATGGCCATCTATCAAGAACATTTTTTTATTCTAATATGCCAACTCCCACACTAGGATTAATTCATTTGTCGCGAACGAGAGCGAGCGCGTGAACATCCAGACTTAGAACAACTATTTGAGGGTCACACAAATTTTTGTCCTTTGCGGGATCGAACGCACAACACCTGGCACAATGGCAGCGGCAAGGCGATCACTAAAACTAACGCCATCCGTGCGGTCATAATTTACTTTTATTATGAACTTCAAGCTCTAATTTATTCAGCTGAACTACATAAACTTCTTCTCTCTTAGCCTTTATTACTCCCAAGTCACTTGGGGTCGGCTTTTCTGGTCTAACCGGATTTGACTAGATATCAGTTTTTATACGGAGCGGCTGCCACCCGACCTCCGCAACCCGAAGGCTAACGATACCCTAAGGCTAGACCAGTGTCAGGATATTAGAGGGTACTGACTTTCCCAATAACGACTGCCATAGATGTTTATGGTAGCCGGGACCAACGGCTTAACGTGCTCTCCGAGGCACGGAGCAGGCGATAATTATCAATCAATGCGCACATAATTTCGAAAAGTCATATAACTTCCGAAAGTCAGAGGTGCGCGACGTGGGTTCGAACCCGAGACCCTCTGCATTGCAGTCTGTTGGTCTCCCCACTGAGCTATCGCTGCTATGTATAAACATGGAGCCGAAATCCTAACTAATATTAAAAATGCGAATATAAGTTTGTTTGTTTGTTTGTTACGCCTTCACGCCTTTACTACTAAACCAATCATAATCATATTTCGCATACACGTTGTCAGGGAACAGAAAAGGTCATGGGTACCTTTCATTCAGAAAAAAGTACTGTTACTAACCTAATCTTTCTTTTTTTTACGTAGGGAAATGCTCCTGATCCATACCCTATCGCCATAAGGGGAGACGAGAGTGTTATGTCGGGTTCTGCCGAGAGTTACTAACCTACATTTCAAATGTGTGACCAAAATCTAGAATTAAATAAATATGTTTTACGCAGTAACAGAAACCGGCACCAATAGTAAACCTTACTTATGTCACTGCACGAATGGAGCATTCACGTCACGCTTCATAATTCAACAAAAAATATTTTCACACTTATAATCCAACGCTATTGATAGGAGATTGACAGAAAGTGTAAATTTGATCATAGATTACAAAATGGCGTGGGAGCCAAAGACAATATTGCAAGGTTTCACCGCGTGGGATAGTGCAAGCAGTTCTTATCAGTGAACTTTCGCTCTCGTTGTTATTGTGTGGCTTACTAACCTTAAGGCTGCGTGGAATAGTTTAATATTATTTACATATACAGAGTGTCCGGTAATTAATGGATAACCTTGAAGTGTCATATAGTAGAACTGATGGCCTCACAGAAAAATATGAAAACCAAAAAAGAAATTTAAAAAAAGCAATAGCTAGTCATACCTGTATATGAAGTCTTATGCGTATATATCCGAAAAGATAGTGATGTATTACACCCACATTTAGCCAGCTATGCTTTCAGGTCTATCGTAGTAGGAGGCACGCTTATTACCGTTATTACCGTCTACCGGGCACAATACCAGAATCCGTGCTGCTATTAAAAAAAAATAACAAACTAAGCCAGTAACAAAACTTTAGAACCAAATCCTTGTCGTTTTGTTTGGTTTGCGACTTCCAGTTTAATAAGACAAGATGTTATAACTGCCTTGCGGATCCGTTCCGGACACATGCCACGGAACAGTTTCATGTATATGATGAAAAGGAAAATTTTATTTGCTTGTATAAAATTGTAAACAGTGCACTAAAAGTTAGATCACAATACAATGTTAATTTCTTTGTGTTATTGATTATCTTTATTGTTTTTGTTATTGTATCTTCCTATGGAGGCAACATAATCTCTAAGTGAGCAAGCCTCTTATAAATAGTATTTTTTTTTAAAACGAAGCCTGTAACATTTTTCTCGCTCCGGTAATGGAACCTCTGTCTTGGTTGGACAGCAATCGCATACACTACCTTAATATATTTAATTTGTATACTGTTTTGTTTTTATCACTATAGTGAAAATGTGCGCCTTGTCTGATGATAAATTATTTACAGTTGCTTGTTGAAAAACAAATTGGTGTAGTCAATTTACTTTTGTCCATACAACTGTAAAATAAAACAGTAAAAATATTTTGGTCTCTGTTTGTGAAACTCGGTTACCCTGATTCTTTTTCGAATATTTAGATGCTAATTATATCCTATGTCAAACTGTCCACAGGTTTGAAGCGACAGTTTTACATGTTCTTCAAGACGTAGTAGTTGGATTTCCGTCAATTTATCAGATAAATATAACGATGAATTTGATATCATGTAACATGCAGCTTCATTACCAAAAAGATTATATTGAAGAAACCCAACCAAGAAAGTAAATTTACTGTTAAAGAAATAAGCGTTCTGAGTCCTTAGAGAGCTAATATTTAAAAGCAGTACTAACAAAAATATCCACATGTACACTTTGCTAGTACCTACTATTATGCAATTAGGGCAACGACTGCTTCTATAAATTGCATTTGTGTAGACCGTACTTATTTCTACAAACGATCAAGTTCTCGGTCCGATAATGACCTTGCAGCTCGCAACACTGTCGCCATATTTGACGCAACCGCCATTTTCCCCGTTTTCGCGCCTAATCGATAACTGTCAAATTACATTACGAACTGTAGATTAGAAACATTGGCAACCGCAATCGTGATTGAGATACAGTTTTCCAAAAGAAATCTTGAGTTCTTCAGTACGCAATGGTGTTCAAAAGATTGGTGGGTACTTAATTGTTTTGCCGTTTCGACTCACTAACTTCGGCTAAAGGGCCCGTGAATATTTTTTTGTTTAGGTTGCCGATCATTACGTTTTCTCTTATTTATGATTTTGCAATAATGATGATAACAAGAAGTCCAACAACCATAAATAAGTTGTATTGTTTATTTTTACTTATTCGTGTTGCGTAGTCTTGCATAAATTATTGATTAGGGTTAACGGTAGTCGGTGTTACATAAATGGCATAATACACAACGTAATCTTTTTTTCGAACTGTTAAGGGCTAGCGTTTAACCCTTCGGAAAAATTGTATCGTAGCGTATTTTTATATGCTCTTTTTTATAAAACTTTATAAGACGCAGGTCTGGCAACTACTCGAATAATCGAAATTAATTAGGAACAATAAATATCTAATAGCAAGCATTTGTAGGTAACATTGACACTGAATTATTTTATATTTCCTACTGAGGCTGTAACCGAAGGTAATTTGAACTAAAGTTAAGAGTCCACATTCAACACATAAATTTTTTTAAAGTCTTATTTAGTGTCGCGCAAATTCTGCACCGTACCATTAATGCCGAATTTTTGTCTATCCAGTCACGGCATACTACTACCCTGATTTCGCTACTTCTATTTTGGCACCACGTAATAGAGGCTTAGTAGGCAATTAAATTCGGCATCTGTCAGGTTAAGTAAAAATTAACACTTACGGCCTAATTAATAAAAAAATATCTTATCAAATTCTTAATACGATGGGTAGTTCAAATATTCAGTTCCCAATCTTAATAGAAGTAGGTATGACATGGACGTTGGACATGGTTTTTGTCTTGTCCATGTTCATATTAAGACCTACTTGTCAGGAGACTCTACAGAGGCCATCGAGCATTATGCCGAGATCTTCCATGGTCTCAGCCATGACCACGATATCGTCGGCAAATCGAAGGTGAGTGATGTACCTACTCGCCATTGATGTTGATGCCAAGTCTTTTGAAAATGTGTTTATGGAAACATCTTCCAACACGGCAGTATATGCAATAAATGCATTGCAAGAAATCTTTATTCATAAATTTTCTATCCGATAATAACCTTGCAGCTTGACTAGCATCTTTGTTAGACAAGCACGTATTCTTATGCATTAGTATGAACAATACTATTGAGAAATTTTACTTAAAACGACGTTATACCTAATCCTCTTGAAAGTATTATGAATACGGCCGTAGGCTTGCAGGTCTTATTGAAACGGTATTTGAAAAATCCAACATTAAATTTTAGCAATAGATATTATCTTTGTTTCCACAATAACAAATCATTTATCGTGTGCTTATATTACTTAGGCTGTTATTATATTATTTGCCTACATAATAACATAGTGCTCGCATTATACGAGAGCTATGCACTGAAGATGTTACGACCTCCTTGGCACACTTGCATACTCTGTGCGCTATTCGTACAATAATTATTAAATATGTATGTATGTATATGATGGTAATGATGAATGTTACCAGGTAAGGCATTCCTTATGTTTAAATGTTTGTATCTAAAATGCGATGTATTAGTTAACCTAAATACAACGTATATTTAATACAACAATATGTAGCGATATGCATTATTATATTCGAATGATATTCGATTATTCGAAATACTCATCGAATATTATAGTAATGTGATTTTCACGTCGCTAAGATACAGTGTTAGCTGGTTTGTCTGTTTACAATTGCTGTTTGTTTGTTTGACTATGAATAAATAATGATAGACATACGTGTGTTTTTTTGCTATTAAAACAGCTAGTTAAATGGTTTTAATTAAATTAGTTGATACCGTCTACTTAGCGATCTTTTATACCTACTGTTAACGTAATATACAAGTCTACTTCCAGCGTAAAGGCAAGTGTTTTTTGACACACATGGACACAAATGTATCACCAAAACAGATTTTTAAATTATTTTTTGATTGTTTGAAATCCGTATAATTCTAACTTAAGTACACATTCTCAGAAATCGTGAAGGTGAACGCCCTGTCGTTGGAAAGCGGTGCGATCGGTATACTTGTTTGCTACCTTCATAGAATAATAGCATTAAAAACAGTTATGGCTTTATACACGACATGGATAACATGCACAAATTAACAGACAAACAATCGTGCGAGTTGTATGCATTGTGTAACTGATCAACAAGAACCACCCGCTATGATTAAAATATGCGCATGTAGTCGTACACGGTAGTCCATAGTTTGCGCATGTACCCCGCGGACACAGCTTATGCATGTAGCCAGCGAGAATAGTATGCGCATAGCGTCCATATTTAGCCCGCAGGTATAGCTTGCGCATGTAACTGGCTGCATAGCTTGCGCATGTAACTGGCTGCATAGCTTGCGCATGTAGCCTGCAGATATAGCTTGCGCATGTAGGCCGTGGGCTTATGTAGCAATGTACTCCGGGGACATAGTTGCGCATGTACCGCATATAGCCTACACCACCTTCTTGCATTAATATATCTATTCCCAAAACAATAGTAATTATTGGTTACATTTACCACATTATTTTGAAATCAACATGATGTAGTTTAGTGTCTAAATAATAATGACCACAACTTTTTGTTACCTGTATTACTTGTCTCACCAACACAATTAAGTTAATAAACAACCTTATACGGTAACATAAGACTTAAGGTTATAAGTTGCATATATTAAACTAAGGTAAGTTACACAGGTGACCGGAAATGAAGTCCTGTAGACAAACCCGGATATAGAATTATTATAAGGCAACCGGAAGTAGACGTAACAGGTTCATAAGTGTCATAACGCACAGCTTCGTCTTTGGAGGGAAAGTACACTAGTGAAGCATGTGTTGTGATGTAATAAGGATTAGATTGAACGAGTGATAGCCTTTATTTCGTGTGAAATAAATGAAAACTGAAGTTTATTCGCATGTAATGGTTAAAAAGTTGTTGTAAAAAAAAGTTATCCACACCACATTTCGCCTTTTCTAGGCATGCGAACTCCTATAACATTCTTAAACTAATACGGCGGCATCGATGGCGTAGTGGTTACTGAAACCGACTGCCACGTCTGAGGTCGCGGGTTCGATTCCCGCCCAAGTCAAACATTTGTGTGCACAGACATAGATGTTTGTCTTGGTCTGGGTGTTTCTATGTATAATATGTATTTACAAAAAAAAGTATAGGTATATTTGTATAATATGTTTATCCATTGTCTAGTACCCATAGTACAAGCTCTGCTTAGTTAGGGCTAGATGGTGTTGTGTGTATGTGATAGAATATTATTATTATCATCTTTATTTATCATCAACCAATAAAAATTACATTTTGAAATATATTTATAAAAAAAACAATTAAAAATATGAAAATTATGGAGACCTACCGGCACCGAGACAAGGTCCAAGCTGTCGGTGGTCAGGCGTCCAGAGAGAGGAACCGCCTCACTATGCGTGCCGTATCTAGGAGGACCGCCATCTGCATCTGACCCCTGACCCAGGTACCTAACGCGAGCCTCTTAAGATGTTGGTCGAGGCTCTTGGCTATTAGACCGTTCACCGTAACGACTATCGGTACAATGATTGCCGAGTCCACATCCCACATATCGACCTCGAACCTCGTGTGCTACGTTCAGGTATTTTAACTGTTTTTCCTTCTCAGGTATCACGAGGTTGCCATCATGAGGGATGGTGATATCGATATTCATTGGTGTTATTATTATTATTAATAATAACATCTATACGTATTGTTTGTTATTATATGTTTATATGTTTTAAAGTAATATTATTTTGATGTTTACGTTACTATGTTATTTCTTATTTTTTATACAATTTGTTCACCAAGTATTGGTAATCATAGTGGACTACAACATAATTTTCAACTCTGTATTTACTTATGTTTACAAATAAATGTATATGTTAGATTGAGTTCCTTTTATTTTAACAGTCTCTATATATTCTGTACACGCACACGCAGCAGGGGTAGACCCCCCACAAGGTGGACCGACGACCTGGTAAGGGTCGCGGGAAGCGGTTGGATGCGGGTGGCCCAAGACCGGTCTTTGTGGAAAACCTTGGGGGAGGCCTATGTCCAGCAGTGGACGTCTTTCGGCTGAGATGATGATGATGATATATTCTGTATTACGTTAACTTAACGACTATGCAAAGAGGTGTCTGTGAGATTTTTACAACATTTAATAATTATGTTTAATTAATGTTGTACAAATGTCAACATTATCACGTATTACACAGATTGTAGTTTCGAAAAAATTAAAGTGGTATGAAATTAAGGGTACGGGCGGGATATCCTTATTGTTTCTTTTAAAGGTATTTAGGTATGGCATATCCGTACCTTCTATTTCTTTTGTATTCATTGAGGCACTTCGACTTACAAAATTATCATCTATATATTATTACGTGAAGCAAAAACTTTGTACCTCTTTTTACGAATATTGCGCGGACGAAGGAGTATGAAATTTGGCACAGTTAAAGTTTATATGGAGAAGAAGTAGCGAATCCTAATATTTTTATAAAATGTGCATTAGGAATACATTAAATTAATGGAAAAACACTACACGCATACAACCATGCATTTGAAACAAGCAGTAGAATCGCGTTCGTAGTATTTCGACATTGTTCAGGTGAAGTCGTACAATTCTTCGTAGCTATGGTTACATACTATGTATGTGGAGTAGGTGACTAAATTAAATGTGATTATAAGGGTATAGTTATAGATAATAAAACCTTGATAACGACCAAACTTAAAATTTAAATCAATTATGGCGATTTCGACCACTTGTCGACCGCTAGTATTAAAAAAGACGTTACCGCCATTCTTTTAATATCTGTATTGGCTGTTTACATTGATACCTTTATTCCATTTTGATTTTGTTTGCTTTTTTAATGATAACTCCCGCACTAGGTATAAATCCTGTGTCGCGGGGGACTTTACGAACATTCAAACAACGGACACAAAGAACACCCAGACTCGGAACAACCATTTGAGGATAACACAATTTTTTGTCCCGTGTGGGATTCGAATCCACAACACTCGGCGCAGTGGCAGTGGAGAGGCGACCACTTCAACCACTACGCCATCCGTGCAGACATTACTTGTTTATTAAATTGTAACTGTTATTTCTTTCGAATCGTAGACATTTAATTTTGTATAATGGCCACGGGTTTTTTTAAATATATATATATTTATTAGATTTGGTACGGTGAAAGCGGCCCCTTTCTATCACCTCGACACCGAAGCAGGGTTCATCCATATCACCTGGAAGCGTTCAAATCTAAGACGGTACGCTTTCAGCGATCATTTCTCCCACGTACGTGCAAGCTCTGGAATGAACTGCCTGCTTCGGTGTTTCCCGAGCGCTATGATATGTCCTTCTTCAAACGAGGTTTCAAGGAGAGTTCTTCTTTCACGGTAGACAGCGGCTTTGCTGTGTCCTGACATTGCTGAAATCTATGAGCAGCGGTTACCACTTTCCATCAGGTGGGCTATTTGCTCGTCTGCCACCAATGGCAAAATAAAAACTGATAATCAAGTAAGTTTCTCGAGTTAGTAATAATCACGTTTAGAGAGAGGCTCGATAAGGATCTCTAAGTACGATACCCGCAACTAGTAAAGTATATGAATGCTATATTTATTTATGTATTTAAATATATGGAAACTCAACAGCTTTTTTACAGTAATTTTAGGAGCAACAATCAACATGCAATCAGCCTAAAACCGGTAGCATTTACAATAATCTAAGCCAATTAAAGAGTTTCACAACAATTCACAATGAGGCAACCGACAAAAAGATTATAATAACAAAAAAAAAAAAAAGAAAATGCGGATTAAATTACTATTACAAATTTAATGGGATTGATGTAGAACTAGGTTTTATTCCAGTCATTAATAACAACTAGAAAAATTTTACAATTTTTAATAATAATAACTACTTTAATGTATGTAATGAATAATGATGTATATACAGCATGTAACAGAAAGGTGTGGTCATATTTTATGGCCGTGATGTATATCTGATAAATAACCCTATGTGCCCTATTCCCAGACCAAACATACTATTTTAAATTTTATTAAAATTTCCAACATTTTATAGAAACAAATGCATTGTATCACTATGCAAATAGAGCCTGGTCATTTTTGTATTCACAGTGATCAGTCGAGTCAGCTGTTTATGTTATTCAAGTATCGACTAGAATATGTGATATTGATAAACCGATAAAAAGAAAATGCTGTATCTTAGTGAAAATAATGTATACGGATTTGTTTGTCGCGGTTTTCCATTGTACAGGAGCTATATTATGTGACACTTAAATATGACCACACCTTTCTGTTACACGCTGTATAATCAAATCCTTACTAGACTTATTTATAATATACACACTCGTTTTCTCAGTTACCGTTACCGTGTAATTCATAAACAACTTGTAACTGTAAACTCTAATACGTGAATAATTTACTAATTATTTATTGACTGACCATTGCATATTATAATTACCCTCCAACAAACGAATAAAGATTTCTATTCTATTCTATTCTTATTTTATAAGCAACTGACTGAATTGATGGTGCATCGCTAGTAAATGCGTCTGCAATGCATGAGGTCACGGGATCGATACTTGAATGCGGCAAAGTGTTATTAAATTTTTCTGTCAAGATATTCGGCAGACGGCAATAGACTCGCCCTCTGTTACGTGGTGCTTAACACCATACCACAGGTGTATGTATCTTATGTGGGGGCCAGTTAGCGCAGACTGGCGACACTTCGACCCAGTGGGATCTTTTGTGTCGACACTCTCCCAATAACGACTGCCATAGATGTTCATGGCAGCCAAGACCGACGGCTTAACGTGCTCTCCACGGCACGGAGCAGGCGATAATTGTCAAATAATACGCACATAATTTCGAAAGTCAGAGGTGCGCGACGTGGGTTCGTACCCGAGACCCTCTGCATTGCAGTCTGTTGGTCTCCCACAGATAATATATATATATATATATATATATATCTATATATATTTAAAAATATCGTGTCACGATGTTTGTGATTGCACTCCTCCGAAACGGCTCGACCGATTTATATGAAATTTTTATGTATATTTGGTAGATGTGAGAGTCGTAAAGTATATTTCATATCGCTAAGAAATAATTTATATGTCAGAACAAAGTTTTCCGGGTCAGCTAGTAGCCATACTTAACGAAATGGGGTCGTAATACACTCCTATTCAAAGTATACATGCGATAATGTTCTTCAATGATATATGCGTGTGTCTATGTACGTTTACAAACAACGAAAAAATTATCCACTTGCTCGTATAATCGCTCGTAATTAAATGATAATACTCATGAACAGAACATGCCATTTGTATACATTATTCCGAACGCATCTTGTACTGTTCTTCATACCTTATAAGTACTGCTTACAAATTGCATTACAAGTATTATATGCGTATAGTTTACGCTGCTCAATTTAAACAGGTTCGATTCTCGGTTCGGACAAAAGTTATAAGTAGGTACATATATTCTTAGTAGCAACACGAAAGACAACCCTTTGACTATTTACTGGGGATTTTACTTTTAGCCGTGGTTTAGGTCACTTTATAACGTATGACATAAATATAGCAATTGACATGTGGGTCTAACACGCCTCTGTCTACCAGGGTTATTTAGACATGAATTTACATAATATGTATGTTACGGCTAAAGGTGGGTGTGAACATAAACTTAAGATTAGCAGGCTACAACTAGGTGCAGCCGGCCACATGCGGTTAGGTTATGTTAGGTTACTTTTGAGTTGTAGCCGGCTAAAACTAGGTGTAGCCGTACTTCGGCTATTAGCTGTAACATATACATTTAAAACTAGATGAACCGGTTTACTTCGTATCACCTATCCCAACGAATTCTTCTATATTTTCTCAACATTTAAACTTTCCCTGGACCATGACAAATATTTCAAAACCAAAATCAGCTAAATCGGCCCAGCCGTTCTCGAGTTTTAGCGAGACAAACGAACAGCAATTGATTTTTATATATAGAAGATAGAAGATAAGACAAAGTTGCTGTCATTTTAACAAACATTCAAAATTACTATGTTTTTGGGCCAACTTAACTATGTTTTTGAGCATCTTTTTTGTATTAATACATTACACTTTTTCCGTGTTAAAACTGATATTCAGTCAAATCCGGTTAGACCAGGAAAGCCGATCCCAAGTGACTTGGGAATAATAAAGGCTAAGAGAGAAGAGAAGAAGAAGAAGAATACTTTGCCATAATTGTTTTTGGCATACAACAAATCTGATGAAGTGCCTTTATCCGAGCTTGCTTGCGAAGCGAGTAACTATAATAATAATAATAATATTCTATCACATATACACAACAACACCATCTAGCCCAAACTAAGCAGAGCTTGTACTATGGGTACTAGACAATGGATAAACATATACAAATATACCTATACTTTTTTTTGTAAATACATATTTATACATAGAAACACCCAGACCAAGACAAACATCCATGTTCATGCACACAAATGTTTGACTTGTGTGGGAATCGAACCCGCGACCTCAGGCGAGGCAGTCGGTTACACTAACCACTACACCATCGAGGCCGATTAGTGGCGGGGTAGCTCTGGGGTCACCCAAGGCGGCTAGCTTTGATAATATAAAATTTAAAAAATATGCGTAAGCTGTTATGCCTAAATATAATTAGAATAAACAAAAGTATGCCACGTTATATTAAGTCTTAAAATTGTAAGCAAATGGATAGGGAACCAGCTCTGTTTCTACTAAGTTGTTTTAACTGTATGGCTAATGAGAAAACGTGCGACAAACGTATAAACATAAGGTCATATTATTAACATTTAAACTAAATAAGACATTTTATTTATATAAACAATCACCAGATAAACAAATGATTATGTACTTAAGCATATTGTTTGTTTTGTTCAACAAGTTAAATGTAACACGTAGTTTCACAGTTAAATTTTAACTACTAAATGTAAATAGCCATTAAATTTTTATTGGTGGTTAACACGTTCATGCTTGAAAAAGCACACGCGCCGAATTCATAACCTCTTTGTTTTGTGAACATAATAGAGAAGTTTACTTACAGTAAGATTATTCTCAATAAACACAATTCTTTAAAACTAACTTATGCCTAAAATATTATAAAACAGAAACAAAAAGGAAAATTTATTTTATTTATTTATTTATTTAAATAAATAAATAAATAAATAAAAAGGAAAAGAAAAACTAAAACCCTCTAATAGGCGTCATAGAATTCCTCTGCATCACAGTCCATTGGTAGTGAGCCCAGAAGACTGGCAGCATTGCCATGTTTGTAAAGTCGGTTAAATAGTACCATTTGTCTTTTTCCAGGGTAGCTATTCTCCGTAAGGATATTTTCATTAGCGACTCAGCCAAATTACCTGCATTGTCGGCCTCGATGGCGTAGTGGTTAGTGTAACCGACTGCCACGCACAAGTCTAACATTTGTGTGCATGAACATGGATGTTTGTCTTGGTCTGGGTGTTTCTATGTATAATATGTATGTATTTACAAAAAAAAGTATATATGTATGTTTATCCATTATCTAGTACCCATAGTACAAGCTCTGCTTAGTTTGGGCTAGATGGTGTTGTGTGTATGTGGTAGAATATTATATTATATTATTGTTATAATATTATATGTATGTTACATGTTTTTTAAAAGTTCTGCCTACTCTAGGAATAAATCCTGTGTCGCGGTGGATTTTAAAAACATTCAAACAACGGACACAAAGAACAACAAGACTCCGAACCACTATGTAATTGTTGATTACACAAAGTTTGTCTCGAGTAGGAATCGTACCCTCAACATTCGGCGCAGTTGCAGTGGGGAGGCAACCACGTGATAACGATTATTATTGTGTTGCTCTCACGCATGCAATAACGATTCTTTAAGAAATGGCACGATCCTCTTCTTATACATAATTTTGTATATAGCTCGTCAGATATCTATATGTTACATAAATATCCATTATTGTAATGTTATTAGTTATTGTTGTTTACTACGCATAGTACAATAATACAACGGTGTGAATAAACAGATCGCTACTGCGCAGGTCGACGCATCGGCGCGTGCGCAGATCCCTACGCGGTCGTTGCTTGGATTACAATTATTAACAATATGGCCGCTTATAGCTTAATGTCTTATTATGTTCATGTGTAAGTGCAAATCTGATGACGGTGACATCCAAGTATTTTTAAATAAATTTAATATAATCTCTTTATAAACTGTTCCATTGCTAGCCGCGGGCTTCTTTTCAGTATAAAAAGAAAATGCAAGTCGACTATGGCCTACACATAGGGTTGCCAACCGTACTTTATGATAAAGTATTGTACGTTATTTCGGTTATTTGTTACAAAAAGGCTGGTTAAATAAATAATACTTTGTTTTCAGATCTGGTGGACACAGCGACACATCAACCTAGACTATTTGGACTTTGAACTAAGTATTAGAAGTTGAACGCTGCGAATCGTGCGAGAGAGTGCGTTATATTTTTGTTACGCCCTATCCTTACCATTACATCGACACCACTATGCACTGTCCCTTGCCGACAATTCTCTATTTTGTATGTAGCGTAGTTATGCGTATATAGGGTGTCTAACTTGATGTAAAGACGTGTGTAGGATACACACCTATTATATATATTATGATATATTTACCTAGGATAGTAAATGTACTCTATTCGTTCAAAATAAAGTTGGCAATCCTACCTACATAGTCCATGCGATAACATAATAATATTCACAGACATGCAGGTTTTCTCACGACGATTTCTTAATCATGAAAATTTAAAAACATAAAAATGTTTGAGATGCTTCCGAGAATTCGAACTCTTTACCCCTGCGTGGTAGTCAACTGATCACCCTACAAGGATATCGTGTTAAAATAATAAATTAAACATAAAATATATTCTTTATTTTGGACGCTTTTTGAAAATGTTATTTGATTACTCTCAATAGCAACACCGAGTCTGGAAGAGAGAAGAGATTCCATTTCATATCGAGTAATAAAAACTACACAGAACTTTTAGCCCTGACATTTAATAATAATCATTTTACTGAAAATATTCATATGACCTATGTATTGTTGTAATGTATATTACTTGTATTCCGTATCAGGTTAAAATAAAAGGTTATGATTAAATGCCATCGAAAGTAAGATGACTGCCTGGTTAGATTCAGAACGATCGTGAGGTATAGACTGATATGGTCAAAAGGCTTTGTTAGCACACGAGTTCTGGCAACTTGCTGGCAATATTTTCCTCCCCGTTTACGTAAGACCTTTCTTCTTTTAAAGTTTCTTACCAGTTCTTCTCATTGGTTCTACGTCCTTGTTTTGTTGAACATAGCCACAGGTAAATATAACTGTTGATTCACATTAATAAGTGTAACTTTGACATTTATAAGTGTTACATTGTAACCAGTATATTTAAACATATTTTTGAATTTGACCTGTCCTCTAATTGGCGAAATGTTTTTATCTTTCCTTATTGGCGAAATTTAGTGTAAAAAATCTCTGCCTATCCCATTGAGGATACGCTCCCAATTCCATGACTATTATTACCAATTTATGAAATATAGGCGTCCACTCCCCACCAACCAGTCGGTTATAATGGAGAGGGCCGCTGTACCATCCAGTGGCCGAGAGCACCTTCCGGGACTACCCAAATCTCGATCTCAATCGCTTCTCTCTCTTGATCTCGATTCGTTTCTCGTTACAGCGAACTACCTCGTGCCGTCCGCGTCGCGTCGTAAGCCTATAGTTAGTTGTAAGTATAGACTCACGACTGTAGTATAGACTCACGACTGTATGTATACCCGAAGGCGCAGGTAGAGTTGTTTTACACGCCAATTAGGAAAGATAAATTAATTTCTAAACATTTGTCTAGTGCGCTTTCTTTGACATACGTATATCATAGGAAGCGCACTAGACAAATTTTTAATACACGTTCTATAATCGATAGGAAGCTAAATTATTAATAGAGCATCATTAAGGTAATAATAGCTAAAATTTCACCGTACGTGTTGTCCGTTACCGGCTTCTCACTTCCTAGCTATAGCGAACAGTTTGTAGCCTACACCGCACCGTCCGTCGTCGATAAGTGATTTATGTTGGCACTTTCTACAAGCACTTCTGATGGAATAGAGGATTATACGAACAACCAAGACCTGTTGAATCTATACTTACGTTAGAATAAAGACGGAAGACGCAGCAAGTATATGGTGGACCGACGACCTGGTAAGGGTCGCGGGAAGCGGATGGATGCAGCCCAAGATCAGTGTGTGGAAAAGCTGGGGGAGGCATAGGCCTCTTGGACATTTGTCAGCTGAGATGATGGAAATTATTGATTACCTTGCAAATTAAACATCATGTAAACCAATATTTAACTCGGAAGATATTAACTTCAAGTCAGTCGTCAGTTTTAAGCAATGCATATATTTTCCTAAAACGATAATCTTAAATTATAAAAAACTATGGCCTAAAATGACTTGATTTGACTATAAACCAATGAAACATTCTAAAGTCGGACAAAGTGTTATTGGAATCTAGCAGAATGGGCTCTGTTTTGCGGGTAATTTACGAATCAATCAATTAAATCATCAGTTAGTTGGCAACAAAGCACTAAAAAGCATTATTTCTGGGCGCATATAAGCATTGCCTCACCAGGAAATCGAACACGAGACCTGTCACAGCAGTTCCATTCACTACCGCCACTAAACAAATTTTATAAGAATTTATCAAATACTTGAAAAGGTATGTACCTACATATTATGTAAAGGTCAATAAACCTTGTAATCTGTAATATTAACTAATGATCTAATGAGAGCAAAAAGTCGTGTCTGCTCAGACCTCCTAGGGCTCGTGCTGTGTCGGAAACGTGCTGTACATATAGTTACCAGTCACACGGCAGCACAACGGCGCATGCGCATCCGTTATGCAAGGACAAGAGATTTTAGGGCTTACAACTGAACAAAAATTTCTTAATTGTTTTTACATCTACCTTTTCATTGTTGAGACCTAAAACCATTACTGCCGAAATATGGGTATAATACATCACTGATTTCTCTTTTGAGGATATAGGCGTAAAACAAGAATACGAGACGCCTAATGGTAAATGGTTACCGAAGACTATGGTTTCAATACCAGGGGATCCAGCTACGCGTTTGACTTTGGCGTCGCCGACTACAAGAAAAAGTAATACAAGCTTATGACGACATAAGTTTGCAATTATGCTTTCCTAACAAAAGAAGTATATCTGTAAATATCTTTGACATAAGGAAAAAGTAGTAAAATATTTAACATTAAAAAATTAACAGTTTATCTCTTTGCCATAAGGGAGAAACAGTAAAAAATGACAATACGAATAAGCAGTAAAAATCTGACATATGAAAATACGCTAAACATTTTTGACATAAGGCATACACATAAAACATTTTGGACATAACGAATGATGAACAGTACTAATGTACATATTACGCAACAGCCCATAATGTAGCAACCCTAAAAGTCTTACGTACCACACCTCGCGGTACCTCTCCCCATCTATTCGGAATCCAATAAGCTTAACTGTGGTTCAACATTACGTGCCGAACGATTGCGTAACACAATAAAAACTAACTATATTGTAACATACATGTTGTTTAGTGTTATTGCTAAATTATGTTGTTGCTACTTCCGAATGTAAGCACGTAAGAGATCGCTTTATTATATTTTTAGTATAGACTCACGGATATATCCACTGCGAATATGCGAATAGCACAGCTGTATATACAGGTGTCCCAGAATATGTGAATCAAATTGTAACTGGAGATTCGTTAGGTAAGGACCTTTCAAAGGCGATAATAAAAAAATTATAACAGTCGTGTAGAAAAAAAAGGTTTTTAAAAATGTACGCCTTTTTGAGACTTTTAACTACAGGTGCTTCGTTTACGGCTATTTTTTTTTTACTGTTATTATTTGTGAAGGATTGATTCATCAAACTACAAAGGATTTTTTTTAACTGACCTAGTTTTGAAATCGCTTCATTATTTTGGTGTATTTTTTTGCACCAAAGAAAATTTTGTAAGCTTGACCAACAACACAATATTATATTTTTATTTTTTTATTTAATACATTTGAAAGTACCTAAGGAATCTCCCGTTATAATTTGATTCACATATTCTGGGACACCTGTATATATATCATACAAACATAGATGCACGTTTATATTGTACTAGTTATCACTCGGGAAGAGCTTTATTCAGGATAAAAGGTATCATATGTCCTTTTGTATACCCCTCACAATGTGCATGTTAAGGCGTTAAAGCGTAACAAACAAAAAACTCACATTTACATTAATAATATGAGTAGATTAAGGTAGTCTCAAAGGTAGAGAAGAGAATATAAACTCACTCACTTTGTCTCTTCCTAGCTACGTATCGCACATGGTGGTGGGGTCAGCTTTCCTTATTTTTCTCTTCCACTTCGCTCTGTCTTCGACATCATAAACTCGCTCGACACACTCACATTCACAGAACTGAGATTTTTTAAAATACTATTACCGGCTTGATATACTTTTTGTGTCGCAGAGAACTTTACAGATATTCTAAACAACGCACACGAAGAACACCAGAAATGGATCAACTATTTGTGAATCACACAATGTTTTGTCCTGAGTGGGGATTGAACTCATCACACTTGGCGTAGTAGTGGCGTGGGGCTATCATTTTTAGATTTAATATCAGGCCGTGCAAGACAATCAGTACGGTATTTAGAACTGTGATTGGCTGGGGCATTTGCCCGATAATAGACCTTCTTTTCTACCTAGTAATGTTATATATTTTTCTAGTAATGACAAAATGTGGATGCCCAACACCTCTGTTCATTGTCATATAAGCATAATGTTATACAACATTAGGTTAAAGCATTGTAACTGTGAAATAATAAATGATTAATGAATCGATTCCTTAAAAATAATGATAAACCAAAAAGGCCTATTGTAAGTTTTCTTCAATGATTCATTGTTCATTTATTAACCGTACCTCGTATTTTACCTATTATGAATGAAAAGCAATGATGACTGCATTCTCGGTACAAAACGAGTGTAGTTTTGCAAGGTATAGGTTCCTTACTATTATTTTATAGTCTAATCACTTTTTTTTATAGCCGTTGGTGGCAGACGAGCAAGTGGTCCACCTGATGGGAAGTTGTAACCGTTGGTCATGGACTTCAGCAATGTCAGGACACAGCAAAGACGCTGCCTACCGTGAAAGAAGAACTCTCTTTAAACCTCGTTTCAAGAAGGACATATTATCATAGCGCTCGGGAAACACCAAAGCATCCCTATTTTAACCTCTTTCTTTCCCTTTTAACTCTTGCCGCAAACATAATTGTAAGCAAATTAGTGAAGCGCATAACATTCGAATGACCATTCGAATACCATTGGGCACATGCGATGATTCCTTTTCATGGTACGGTTGTATATTTTATAGAATTGTCATGCATGTATACTTGCTCTCATATAGCGTCTTATTATTTTAATCGAATGGTAACCTGTGATTGCCGTGGGCTATATTACTACCTAGTTTTAAGTGGCTGTTTGATGTTCCTTTCTTAATAAAATAAAGACCGCAGCGCACGTACTATACATACGAGTATAGTGTTGTCAATACATTCGAATAAAACTAAACGGTTGTCCCAATTCTGGATGTACTTTGTATTCGTTGTTTGAATGTTTGTAAAGTCCCCCGCGACCCATGAATAATTCCGTATGCGAAAGTTATCTTTTTATAGCGATAAGAAATTTTATTAGGAATAGAAACACAACTTTTTGCTTCAGATTTGACGAGGCTGTCGTTGGTCACAATTCTAATAGGTAACTGCCTCCGTGGCGCAGCGGTAGTGAATGCGACTGCTGTGCATGAGTATGCATGCTGCGCCCGATCTCTCTCCGATCGTGTCGGATTATCCGTCCCATCGGATCATGAGTGTTAAGGAACAGAGAGTGTACTTGCGTTTGCGCACACACTAGTGCACTATAATATCTCCTGCGCAGACGGCCAGTCTCCGTTAAAACTGGCCGCCGTGACCGAAATTCGGTCTGGAGGACATTATAATAGGTATATTTTTTGAGTTGGGTTATAAATGTTATAATATATTAGTACGTTTTTTATAAAATATATGAAATAAATTATTACAAAAGAAAGCTACATGTAGAGACTAGACTTTAGTTAACAGGCGTTTCTTTTTGAATTCTGCATAATTTCTTCTAATTTATTGCCAGTTTTTGTAGATACTAATATTCTTGATAGCTGTACAAAACCTATAAATACCCTAGATGGTATTTTACTTGGAGCCAAATTCGTGGCGTGGGTGACGTGTATGTCTGCCTAGCCCATCAAGGATACATATCACTATAATATATTGGAGGTCAATGTTAGTCGGTACGAGTTTTGATGATACGAACGCCAATTTTCAATATTAAATGGCGACTACCGCTTACCGTACTACAGTCCCCCTTTCGCGGAGGGACTTTATAAACATTGATACAGCTGACACGTTGAACGCTGACACCTACATATATTATAGACGTCCTATGTATATCCTATAGTTATATCTATACTCCGCCGTCCATTCGGATAATATTTGCATGAATATCAATGTTTGGTAGTATCACAACTAATATTATAAATACAAGTGTCAGTTTGTTTGTAACTACTCGACCCATTATCGTATAATTTTGCTTACACGTTGCCATGGTAACAGAATAGGACATAGCGTACCTTTCATTTAAAAACAAGTAAAAAACGGCCATGAATTACCGTAAATCTTAGAGTTCGAAAAAAATGGGATCACGTGACCTTGAAATCTGAGATCAAAGGTCATAGTAATTTCGGGGTTGTATCGACTATGCCGAGTCGAATGGCGCTGACCGCAAGTCTCTAGCTCTTACGGTTCTTGAGATGAAATTTGTATAACAGACAGACGGACGGACAGACGGACGGACGGACGGACAAAGCTGTTGTATATAAGCGATTTTTCGAACTCTAAAAAGTACTGTTTCTAACATAACCTAACCATTTACGGAAGCTAAGCCGCGGATAAAGTCTAGTATAGTATAGAATAAAGAAGCATTTTGCGATTGAAGCATCACAGTGATCGAAGCAACTTTGCTATTGATGAAGTAAGTATTTAAATAATTTATGTGGGTAATAGTACAACTAGGTCAGATAGCCAGACAAATAAACGAACCCTAGAATTAAAAAATGAAGACTATGATCCACCAGCGCTAATCAGCACTTAACAATATAGTACCTACACATTGACGTAACTTATCCTAAAAACGACCTCGTTTGCCACGGGCATAAGTATGCGCTCAACCCAACTTCATTCTTTAAAGTGTTAGACGAGATACATCCACATTTCACCAGCCTTAAGATTCCACATAACCTAGCCTTATGTCATCTAAAAAACACCGAACAAGGCTACATACAACTATTGAATGTATTTATCAAGAATATCCAATAACACTTCTCCGCTTAACTAAAATTGTAGCAAAATCATACTTTCGATTGCCGACGTTTAGCTATGTATGTATGTATGTATGTATCTTATGTGGAGGCCAGTCAGTGCAGACCGGCGACACTTCGACCCAGTGGGATCTTTTGTGTCGACACTCTCCCAATAACGACTGCCTTAGATGTTCATAGCAGCCGGGACCGACGGCTTAACGTGCTCTTCGAGGCACGGAGCAGGCGATAATTGTCAATCAATACGCACATAATTTCGAAAAGTCATATAACTTCCGAAAGTCAGAGGTGCGCGACGTGGGTTCGAACCCGAGACTCTCTGCATTGCAGTCTGTTGGTCTCCCCACTGAGCTATCGCTGCTTCAGCTATGTAACTTCGTACCCTAAATAAATAGGTACATCACATATCAGTTCACATCGAGATATACAGCTTTATCCACCAATAATCTTTATCTTTTACTCCTCAAGTCCCAATAGTGTCAGTTATAACCACAAGGCACCTAAAAACGAATACAATATCATTACTTAAACAACATACTCTCACTTCAGATAACTGTAATCAGCACCCATTGTTAAATGTCACACGGTGAATGCCCCGATCTTGTCAAAAATGAGCGATGACCAGTCGCTATTGTTTGATACGATATTTAGATATAACGGAGTGTTATGACTTCGTGTATTAAAACGGGACATCGCCTCGGTGAAGGATAAATCACCGCTATACTGTACTTTGTAATGAACGGAATTATTGTATTATGGTGTCCTAAGATTGGTCTTGATAGCTGATTGGGTTAACTAACAGTATCGCTTGGGTTACCAGGACATTGTCCGAGTAACATGATAGGATAAGCTATAAAAAAGTTATGGTTGTGAGTATCATGTTGTGTTAGTTTTAAAGGATTTCCCCAATACTCTCCGTAAAAAAGTCGTATAGTCGTAGTCCTCGTTCATGTCGTCTTCATTTTAAAGGGGTTTTACTAAATACTCTCTAAGAAAATATATGCTGTTCGAATGTGCATATTTGCAATGTTTTAGACAACTCTAAGTTAGTTGGTACAGCAAAATAAATTCCTATAACGTGCTCAGATCAAAATAATTCTATTCTCAAGACATTCTGGTGAATGTAATAAATAATGTTAATTAAATAAAATATATCATTGAAACTAAACTGCTATATACGGATTTTATCGCGTTGTTTATTTGACACTATATTACAAAATTTTTAAAATTGTTTCACTACTACTACTATTAAACTTTACTAATTTTTAAGCTAATTAAATTATTATTAAACTATTTAGATTTAATTTATTTTTACTTTTACACTTTCCCCGACGTTTCGGTTGCTTTTGGTTTGCTTTGGGTTTTCCCCGTGACCATGGCTGCTGAAAAGCAACCGAAACGTCGGGGAAAGTGTAAAAGTAAAAATAAATTAAATCTAAATAGTTTAATAATAATTTAATTAGCTTAAAAATTAGTAAAGTTTAATAGTAGTGGTAGTGAAACAATTTTCAACATTTTGTAATAAAGTGTCAAATAAACAACGCGATAAAATCCGTATATAGCAGTTTAATTTCAATGAATAATATTCGCGTAAATAGAAGACAATATTATATAAAATATATCAACTATCTAGTCACAATCTTCAGTACATAATCAGTAAAAAACTGTTTCGGTTTCTATAGATAAAGATATAAATAGAGGCAGGAGCCACGTATCGTATGATTATTTATGTGGCAGTTCTGGACCTCGCCACTCACACTACTAACCAAACTTAAACCGTCATAATAAAGTTATCGAAAAAATTGTCGTCAGTAACATAAATTAAATAGGATGTATGTATCTTTTATGGGGGCCAGTCAGTGCAGACCGGCGACACTTCGACCCAGTGGGATCTTTTGTGTCGACACTCTCCCAATAACGACTGCCATAGATATTCATGGCAGCCGGGACCGACGGCTTAACGTGCTCTCCGAGGCACGGAGCAGGCGATAATTGTCAATCAATACGCACATAATTTCGAAAAGTCATATAACTTTCGAAAGTCAGAGGTGCGCGACGTGGGTTCGAACCCGAGACCCTCTGCATTGCAGTCTCTTGGTCTCCCCACTGAGCTATCGCTGCTTAATTAAGGAGGATAGGTGATTATCAATATCGTACCATGTGGAAGTCCGGAGTCTCCGCTGACACCACCAGCTTCTCTAACAACTGTTCAAATCAGTTTACTCTGTATGCTTTCTTCGAATTTTATTTAAATGTCCATAATATCACAGCCAAACTTTCTTAACTCTTGCACTAAGTCTGACATTACAATCACTGTGAAATAGCGCAGTATTCATATAGACAAGTTTATTAATCTACTGTGGTGATAATGAGACTACCAATCAACATAAAGAACATTATTGTATAGTACTTTGTATTTAAAAATTTCCTAGTGGGAAACCGTTGGACTGCCACGCAGAGGTTTCAAGTTCGATTCCAAGGCGCGTTTCGTAATTATCGCTCGCTTTAATGAAGGAAAACATCGTGAGGAAACCCTCATGTCTGAAAGTTCTCCATAATGTTCTCGAAGATATGTGAATCTGCCAATACGCACAAGGTCAGCGTGGTGGACTATGACCTAACCCTTCTCACATTAAGAAGAGGCCCGTGCCCAGCAGTGCGACAATATAATACAGGGCTGACAGTATTATTTAAAAAAAAATGTCTCCCGCACTAGAAACAATTCCTGTGTCACAATTCACAAGGGACTTTACAAACATTCAAACAACGGACACAAAGAACACCCAGACCCAGAACAAGCATTTGTGAATCACACATTTTTTATCCCGTATATGTGTGTAATCGAAACCAGAACACTCAGCACAGCGGCAGTGGCGAGCCGACCACTTAAACCTCTACGCCATCCGTGCAAGAAACAATAGTTAGCACATGAATTTGGGAATTCCCTCCCCTATATATTACACTACATATGCCCGCGGTTTTACCCGCGTTTATCGTTACTGCGCCGCTCTCGTGGGTCGTAGCGTGATGTTATATAGCCTATAGCCTTCCTCGATAAATGAGCTATCAAATACTTAAAGAATTTTCAATTCGGACCAGTAGTTTCTGAGATTAGCGCGTTCAAACAAACAAACAAACTCTTCAGCTTTATAATATTATTATAGATTGTAACCTTTTAATTAGCATATCATACTTTTGTACTAGGCGCAATTTAGTGATTCCAAACTATCTTCTAAGCCGTAGCTGTACCGTCAGTGCAGTATTCCATTCTACACCTCCAAATATGCTTACTTCCTGTATAAACGTATTGACATAATATTTGAAAATATAATATTAATACTACCATTAACAATGGCTGTGTTTCGAGGTTATTAACGAGTTTGCCAAAACATATTCTTGTATTGTCTTGCATATGTTAGGCTTTGTGCTCACTTGGAACCAGAAAGAATTTTTTTTTCTCATCATAATAATAAATAAGTTATGTTTTTGACTATAAGTGCTCATTCATATCGAGTTTATATACGACAGCTGTTGTCCGCGTGGAATTTAACCAAAACAAATATCTTACATAAAAGTTGCCTTAGTTACTCCCTAGAACATCAGCTATCTGCCAATAAAAGTCCCGTCAAAATTGGTCCAGCCGTTTCAGAGATAAGCCAGAAAGACAACAATTTTAAAAATTGTTTTTTTGATATAAGGGCTGTATATAATTTCTTATGCATTTAGTTAAAAGCTGTTATTTTGAAATTACAAACAGACACTTCAATTTCATTTATTTGTATAGATGCGTATTTTATAAAAACTTTGCCTTGGATAAATAACGTTGCCTAACTCTGTAAATTAGTAATCAATAAAATAACCGTTATGTAATACAGTTAATGTCAATTAGAAAACAATTAATATTGGCATTCTTTTTAGGCTCATGTCACGACCTTTAAATGTGAATACACCTTTATGTCACTCTATGTATAACCATATTCAGCTAATTATTAGTACAATACGCCACAAAAATGTATAAACAAAACATTAGTGTCAACGTGTAAAAGAAAAGGAAAGTGCCTAGTTTCTATCTGGTGATGCGTAAAAATTAATGCGTGACAAATCAGTTATTTTTGTATTTGGATACATAGTAAGTATATTGTAAAGGCATTTCTGGTATATACATATAAGGCATTTCTAATTAGGAGATGCACAGGTGTTTCTGGAGTTTTCTGCTTATAATAATATCAGCCCTCTATTACACTGTCCCACTGCTCGGCACGGGCCTCTTCTCAGTGTGAGAAGGGTTAGGTTATAGTCTACCACGCTGGCCCAGTGCAGGTTGGCAGACTTCACATATCTTCGAGAACAATATTGAGAACTCTTAGAAATGCAGGTTTCCTCACGATGTTTTCCTTCACCGTTAAAGCAAGCGATAATTAACCATTTAATACGCACATAACTTCGAAAAGTCAGAGATGCGCGCCTTGGGATCGAACTCGAGACCTCTGCGTGGCAGTCCAACGGTTTCCCACTAGGCTATCGCTGCAGATTTGCTGCAGATTTGATTACAGTTTTCTGCTTATACAAATCTTTATTGTTTTATAAGATATCTCCACATGGTTTCGATGTTTCGGTGGCTATGTCGTGGGGGATCTTACAAACATACAAGAGACACGCAACTCAGAATAATCTAATGTGGATCACACAACCTAATATATATAAGTAATAGGCATCAACGGCGACGCTAGTATAGTCTAGAAGGGGAGAAGAAGAAAGAAATTTTTAAAAGACAGCTCCCCCAGCTATGTAATTGTAATTGGAATCCCTTTTCCGCATTTGAACTCCAAGTTGGTCCATTATGCGTGAGAGTCGGCCGGTTATAGAGATTGCCAGCCCAACTCCGCCCAGAAGCACAGAAGGTTCCTGGGGTATTCACAAGCTTCGCGGAGTGACCTCGGGTTGTTGAGGATTTCCTTACGTTGTGCTGTTACTCTCACACATTCCAGGATTACATGGGCAACAGATTCTTCTTCGGTCAGACATCCCCTACAGAGTGGGCTGTCTGCTGCTCCAATGTCGTACAGATGTTTGTTCAGGGGACAGTGTCCTGTTAGGATCCCCAAGATGGTCCGAAGGTCAAACCTTTGTAGGTTAAGCAGATGATGTGTCAGACGTGGTGAGATGGCCGGTAGGGCTGCTCTTGGCTGTCTGCAGTCCGTTGTTCGTGCCCAGCGTTTATTATGTTGGCTCTGAGTGCGAAGCCGCATCCATGTTCTTAGTTGTGAGAATGGTAGAGGGAGGAATGGAAGTGGACCTGCCGTGGTGGTTTCCGATCCTCTTCTAGCCAACTCATCTGCATCATCATTGCCCAGTGATTCACTGTGTCCCTTTATCAATCCCACAGGAATTATTCCTAGATAATGCCTGTGTCGCGGGAGACTTAACAAACATTCAAATAACGTACACAAAGAACACCCAGTGTGTTGCCCACAGAACTATTTGTGGACCACACAAATGTTTTTCCCGTGCTACCCACATAAACCCACCACACTAGGCGTGGCATCCGTGCAGCTATAGTCGTGAAGCTAACCCGAGGCTGCACATAGATTAAATAAAACTGGCCCTGCTCTGCGGACAAGGTCAGTTGCCCACTGCGTTGCACTGCACATTGCGTAAACGACCGACACATGCCATGCGCGCGAGTACCAGAAGCAAGAAGCCCGCGCGAGTACCTTGCGCATGTATTCTCGCCACGTTTCTTTGTGTTTAATAGCAACTGACACAATTTCGTAATGATGGCTTATAAAAAAACCGTTTCTAATATTGTATTGTGTAGATTAAACTACTATTAACTGTAATATAAAAATACTAGATTTTGGCCGCGGTTTTGCTCGCGTAAATGTAGGTTAGGTTAGGTTTGTAACAGTTTCTGGATGAAAGGTATCCTATGTCCTATTCTGTACCAGCGACAACGTGTATGTAAAATTTTATGTTGCTCGGTTGAGTACCTATTTAAAGCGTGAAAGCGTAACAAACAAACTCACATTCGTTTATAATATTAGGTAAGGATTTGGTTTTAGATTTTAATTACTATCATTTGCACAAAAGTCATGAATTGGGTTTACGTCAAACCTTTCGTTTCAGTGAAAATCAATGAACTATAGTTGTTATTATAATAAAACATCAAACATTGGCTTCACCGTACGTCACATGTTATGATGTTCACATTAAATATTTTTATGAGAAAACTGTTTGAATCTCAATCTCAAATATAATAGCTAATATAGTGTATAAAATAAATTGATCATTGTTGAAGCTGTCTATTGGGCTAAAGTAGGCTTCTATTGTTACTAGATGTTAACTTAGTACAATAAAATGATGGCCTACATTTCTACACTTTATGAAAGACGTTTCAGATGCGACGCAATGTGATCATTGACGTAAAGAAAATACTAGGTAAATACGCTTCTAGAATTCTAGAAAGTTAAAACCTGATATAGGTACACTATATCATTCTATGAGTGTTTTAGTTGTTGGCTACTCAGTGCTCATGGCCAGTACAAGTTTACGCTGCCTTTGGGTGAACGCAAAATGCTCTCAAAACTATAAAAAGTGTACTAGACACTTTTGACTGCACTTAGTGGTTTAAGTGATCGACTCGCCACTGCCACTAGCCGAGTGTTGTGGGTTCGAATCCCACACGGGACAAAACTTTTTGTGATCCACAAATGGTTGTTCCGAGTACTGCTGTTTTTTGTGTCCGTTGTTTGAATGTTTGTCCGCCGCGACACAGGAAATATTCCTAGTGTGGGAGTTGTCTTTTTTAAAGAAATAAAGACAATGTACCTCCAAGCGCGATCTTTCACGGGTCTGAATTACGTGACACGTTGACCTGGTTATAGATAACCCTTCGGGTAGAGAAGCAGCATTAGCAATGAGGTAGCATGGTCAATCACCTAGGCAAATGTGTCAGAATAGTGTAATTTTATTATTAGTTGTAATGGTTGCTAGCTGCCTCGCAAGAGTGACTATGAATTATCTATTGATAGTTTGTTGTTAGGAATCACATGAAAATCGTTATCATCGAACGGTAATTAAAAGATCCAGGTATAAATCCTCTTAAGCTATTGTGTTTATAAACATTGAAATAAGTAACTTCCTAGAGCTACCAGTTCGATTAAGAAGGATAACTAGCTGTTTGGGTTACATATGACTAGTATTATTGCTAACCACTCCAGCTAAACTTGTTACGCAATGCAGGTTAGCATCGGCAATGGTTGGGATCTTGATAGCAAGTTTATTGGGTACCATCGCTTATACGACTTTATAATTTGCAACAGATACATATCTATCTATACTAATATCATAAAGCTGGAGAGTTTGTTTGTTTGGTTGAACACACTAATCTCAGGAACTACTAGTTCGAATTGAATAATTTAGTGTTGGATAGCCCATTTATCGAGAAAGGATATAAGCTATATAACATCACGCTACGACAAGTAAGAGCGGAGCATCAATGGAAAATGTTGCGAAAACGGGGACAATTCTCTTATGTGACGCAGACGAAGTTAATATTTTTTTATTTTTTTATTTCCAATTACAATTACAAAGTAGAAATACAAAGACAAAAATAAAAAGAAAAGTTGTACAAACAATTACAAAAAACAAATTGGACAGCTGACTCCTAAACTAAGTAAAAAGTACTTGTATCTTAGGAGCCATTTTCCTCCTAATAAGTAGTCATGACAACTGCGAATACAAGATAAATAACTTATGAAAAACAACCAAATGTAGACAATTAACGTTATTCCAGGTAAATTACGAACTAATTGCTAAAATATTTTCAGTGTCATCGTATGACAAGTCCTGCAACCAATGAGTGAGTTTATTTTTTAGATTGTATCTAGTTGATGTGTATATGTTGATCAAGCGGTGAATTTCATTATAGAGTCGTGCGCTTAGTACTATGAATTGACGCCTTGCGAATGTAGTGCTACATTTTACGGGATCACAGACAGGCGCGGGTGAGCTAGTTTCAAATATTCACTGATGCTAGAATTACGCGTAACTCTTTTTTAGTTTGATTACCATTACTCATCATGTTATTAATGCATTCAGACACATATAAGATGCAATACAAGTTAACAAAACTAGGCCTACTAACCGAGTGACATACTTATCTAGGTATTGACAATTACACATACTCTCACCAGTGAATTACTGTAGCGCTATTGTATAATTCGATGTGTGCTATATATGAGCATTAGAAGAGAATTCTTGCTTTTCTCCTCTTAACAAAAATATAGATAATGTTTACAGTGACTGCACGGATGGCGTAGTGATTTAAGGTCACAGCACACATATCAACTCGAAAAGGCATCATCACCGTATCGCCTTTCGCCTCGCCGTCAAAAAGGCGTTAACCTAACGTAACCAAAGCGGATCAGCAGCTCCGGTACGTTGACTCGGCTACGGCTAGGTGAAACCTCGCTTACGCCGCACTCACTTAAATCATATTAATATGGATATTTTCTCATTTCTTCAATGATCCCTTTTCGTCGTTATTTTTTGTTTGAAATCTAACCTACAAATTTAATAAAATACGCGCGCAATACGACTGTTTGTTGTCTTGTGAATGACAGCACGTTCGGCAACAGTAGTGCACGGAGAGACGTAAGCGCGGGGACGACAAGCCGTAAGCGTGGGGACGACGAGCTGTAAGCGCGGGGATCACGAGCCGTAAGCGCGGGGAGGACGAGTCGTAAGCGCGGGGACGACGAGCCGTAAGCGCGGGGACGACGAGCTTCCGATTAGTGTGCGTTGGAGTAGAGAGTTTCATACAAAGAATACGGCACGGCTCGAGTTGATTCGGTGAAGATCTATTTCTGAGTTGATATGTGTGTATACCTTTAAGTGGACGCCTTGCCACTGCCATTACGCTGAGAAGTTCAAATCCAACACAGGACAAAAATTTGTGTTATGATCCGCAAATTATTGCGCCGAATCTGGGTGTTCTTTGTGTCTGTTGTTTGAATGTTTGTAAACTCTGCCGCGCCACAGGCGGTATTCCAAGTACAGAGGATATATTTTCTTAAGTTTTAAAGGCCCGGAAGAAATAATAATACATGATTAGTCTTCAGTAGAAAACGAAACAAAGAATTACTTTTAATCGGAATTACCGGCCTTTCGCATTTAGTGAATGGAAAATATGTAATATAAAAAATATTATTTGCAAATAAAACCGGTGATTATTTCTGCCAATTTGCAAGCGTATTTTAAATGTAACATAAAATTATATAAATATCCATTGTGTTGATAATATTAAAACACCAATTGAAAAAATAACTGATGATTTTAATGTGATCGTGACCATCATCAAAACTCATTCCGATTAAATAGTTGGACTTTTTGTTTGAAGCGGGCTTCAACAAAAAATATCTTATCATCAGAATCAATCAACGGCTATTGTTGAGTTATATTAATAGATTTATAGCGATATAAAAATATGTGGATATAGTGTGAATGATCACTTCGGCCATTTGAATTTTCAGTCCAGATTCCAATGAGACGGAAAACTGTGTGATTCATATATTGTTCCTTATTCCGCTTGATATGTTTAAGCCTCAAGTAAAACCTATATCGCCTTTATCAAACTGCTTATCAACCTAAATTCCTATGCATCAAGCACAATTGCAGACCAATAATTTTCAGAACACAGAGACAAGACAGAAAACTCTTTTTTTTTTTGATTCCTCTAATGTGGCGAACAAGCTTACGTCCCACCTGATGGTAAGTGGTCACCGTAGCCTATGGACGCCTGCAACACCAGAGCCATCACTTGCGCGTTGCCGACCCTTTAGGAAAAAAGGAAGTAGGAAGGAGAAGGAGCGGGAAAGGACAAAGAAAGTGATTGGGCCTCCGGCACTCTCACTCACCAAACGAAACACAACAGTAGGAATACTGCTATTTCACGTGGACTCTGTGAGAGGGTAGTACTTTCCCGGTCGAGCCGGCCCATTCATGCTGAAATCAGCGAGGCTCTACTACTCAAAACTCAGTAATATTTTTAGGCGTCCCTACATTTGAACTACTTACGTACTTACTTTTATATTTACAAAAAAAAGTATATTTGTATGTTTATCCATTGTCTAGTACCCATAGTACAAGCTCTGCTTAGTTTGGGCTAGATGGTGTTGTGTGTATGTGGTAGAATATTATTATTATTATTACCTATCATCGAAGTAGTAAAACAAGGGTTCAGTTACAATTTCACTTAATCATGCTGACGTAAATGTATAACAACAATAATCAGAAGTTGAATGCTAGAATTGGCAGCACAACTGATGATACACATAGTTATTTTTCTCTTAATGGAAATGCATTGTGAACTTGGATGTTTTTTACAGCAATTTCATTATAATTACCAATAAATAGTCGAGTGCAAAACACAACAATTATACGCTTCAGTTACTAAGTTTAATGTGAGTAGTCGCGGTCATTTCCAGTGAGAAGAAAGCAATCCTTAATTGTTGGGTCTTTCTTCTCCCTTAGCCTTTTATTATTCCCAAGTCACTTGGGGTCGGCTTTTCTGGTCTAACCGGATTTTGACTGGATATCAGTTTTTACACGGAGCGGCTGCCACCTGACTTCCGCAACCCGAAGGCTAACGATACCCTAAGGCTAGACCAGTGTCAGGATATTAGAGGGTACTGACTTTCCCAATAACGACTGCCATAGATGTTCATGGCTTCCGGGACCAACGGCTTAACGTGCTCTCCGAGGCACGGAGCAGGCGATAATTGTCAATCAATACGCACATAATTTCGAAAAGTCATATAACTTCCGAAAGTCAGAGGTGCGCGACGTGGGTTCGAACCCGAGACCCTCTGCATTGCAGTCTGTTGGACTCCGCACTGAGCTATCACTGCTAATTTTTTCCTAATTGATGGGTGTCCTTTGAAAATGTACGAATGAGCGATTGACTAGCCACATAACTATATCTATCTATATCTACAATTATAAAGTACAGTGGGTATACCATATACTTTACGTGTTCAGTGAGGGTACATTTAGAAAATATTTTTGTCGTATTGAATAATACATAGATGATTGTACTATTGTAATAACTTAACATTGGGTAACTCTTAAGGCGCGATTCCATTAGGCAAGTTACTTGCATGCAAGTTGCAAATTGCATACAACTTGTACAAACCTGCATACAAATTACAACTTGTATGGGGTAGTTTGAACTTGTACATATTTTTATTCAAGTGACCTGCAAATTGAACGCGCAAACGTTAGTTGCACGTTTCGAATTTTGAACGAGTGACGTGTAGAAATTATATCTATTGCTGTACAAATTATCGAAAGATAATGTCTGTTAGGTGGGCGCACGAGAAAAGAATATTTTTTATTGAGGAGGACGTCTTCCACCCATGATGGCCTACTCAATTGTTGAACATCTTCACTTGTATGCAAATGAAACCTGCATGCAATTTTCACACTCTCGAAAACATGATTCCAATGCAAGCGACTTGTACGCAAATGTGACGTCATACTTGCACGCAAGAGTTGCTTTATGGAATAGCGTCTTTAGTGAGCAGTTGTATAAAAATAAATGGTAAACGCTATTTTAATTTTTTTTTTCATATTAGCAAAATGGTGAAAATGCATATTTGATGGCACGGACGGCGTAATAGTTTAAATGGTCGCCATATCACTGCCACTGCCTCGAGAGTTGTCGGTTCGATCCCTACACGTGTCCGTTGTTTGGTTGTTTGTAAGTTCCGATACGACACATCTCGTCGTCTCATCGTATCTAATTACGCATAGTGCGGGTGTAGTTTTAATAAAATATATATTATATGTCCCCTTGGATGCTAAACGATAATCGTTATCTACGGACGCTTGTAACACAAGAAGTGGCATTCGCGTTTTCTCCTTAAAGTTAAGTTACAGGTGGATTTGTTGAGATTTTAAAGCAAAAGAAAAATAAAGATCACACTGGCTCCTCTGTTGACAGAATACCGTCTCCTTACAGGAGATCGTAGCAAGACGTGTGAAGTACCTCCGTGACCGAGACTGCCAGAAGAGATAATCTTCTTAAGCCCGAATCTCAATCAATCAATTAGCCCACCGCAGTCCACTGCTGGACATAGGCCTCTCCCATTTTACGCCACAACATCCGGTCTTCCGCCTTCCGCATCCAGTCTGACCCAGCTACCTTTTTTAGGTCATCGGTCCACCTGGCCGGGGGGCGTCCTACCTTACGTTTACCAAGTCGCGGTCTCCACTCTAGGACTCGCTTGCTCCAACGGCCATCGGTCCTTCTACAGATATGGCCAGCCCATTGCCACTTCAGCTTGCTTATTGTGCGAGCTATGTCGGTAACCTTGCTACTTTGACGGATAACCTCATTTCTAAGTTTATCCCTCAAAGAAACTCCTAGCATAGCTCGCTCCATAGCCCGCTAAGTGACATTAAATTTTTGGACTAGCCCTACCGTGAGTGTCCACGGTTCGGCACCGTAGGTCATAACAGTTAGGACGCACTGGTCAAAGACTTTGATCTTTAGGCATTGCGGTAAAGGCGATGAGAAAACCTGACGAAGCTTACGAAACGCTGCCCACCCCAACTGGATTCGCCTGTCGATTTCTTTCTCGAAGTTGTTCCTACCAAGTCGAATCACTTGTCCAAGGTAGACATACTCTTGAACAACTTCGAGCATCGACCCATCGACGTAAATCGGCCTCGGCATAACATATCTATTAAACATGATCTTTGTTTTATCCAAGTTTATGCCGACACCAACCCGTCGCGAGGCTCCATTTAGGCTGTGCAGCATCCCGCTAAGCTGTTCCAGCGACTCTGCTATAATGACGATGTCATCGGCGAACCGTAGGTGTGAGATGTACTCACCATTCATATTGATTCCCCGTCCAGTCCAGTCCAGTGTTTTAAAAACATCCTCAAGCCCGAATGTATTTTTCCAATCCGACTACCATAGTTCGGAAGAAATCCCAAATCCGAATTTATTATTTTATTAATAAATGCCTGTTCAATTATCCAATAGGCGATGCCGCTATGTCCTACTTTTAAAATAAGTATACCTATTAACTTCGTTTATATTTGATAGAATAATAGGCTGCAACAAACCTTGCGAAGTATTGCGCTAATTTTAAATTATTTTTATTGTGAAGTATATTTACCTACTATACTAATTTGAGAGTAATGTCAAATCCATTATGCTTGCTAGTCTAATACGCGTACACGCATTTGCTCAAACCCTTCCAATTACAGAGTACTTTCTTGTCGCAATCTTGTCTTTTCGTTTTATCGATTTCAACATACCTAACTATTATACGACATTAAAGATTCTTGCAACATAAACGTCAACTTATCACACGGAATCATAATATGTCTTAACTAGCTTTTGCAGACGACTTCGTTTACGTGGAATTTGGAAGTAAACACCTATCTATATTTTCTTTAGTTGCATGTAAGACGAAGCTGATCAACACACATAATACTCGACTTATAGGTGGCGCATCAAGATGAAACATTCAAGTTAAGCCTCCAACTATACAACTGTGATAACCACAATCAATTTCGAGCAGTAGTTTTAGCGTGATGCGCGTACAAACACACAGATGGACAGACAAAAATTCTTAAACTAAAAATAATCTTAAATATCTTCTATGTACAGACGTCGGCTGGCATACGACAAACAGGCATCCAGCTATATTCATCGTATACGTATGGATGGATTGCGGTAAATAAATAAAACCATCCGCGGATAGAATACTGAAAAAGAAGGACAATAATTACCGATATATCTGTAATCTTTCATACTAAACATAGAAAGAGAACCACAGATAAATACTGGGCACAGAAAGCTAACACTCGAAACGTCTGCGCTGGCGCTCATGTATATAAACTTACTCATCTAAATTACCTTCGCCTTGTTAAGTTTGCAAACTATGGGGTATAGCGAAAGCGTTAAATCAACAAGCGGCTAGACGTAGTGGTCTTTTAAATGAAAAATAAACTGTTACAGTGAAAGTAACTCGTTCATTTCTTGAATTTTAATTTTAATCATTAGAACAACGGACATAGAAACTCCTTAATATTGTAAGAACTATCTATAGCTTTTTTAAAGACAACTTGCGCATTAAGATTATATAGCATAGCAGCAGCATAGCAAAGACGGACAGCCCACTGATCTTCTATCATTAATGAATTTATAAACATTAGAGCCCGGTAGCTGTGTTCCATAAATAAACTATTAGTTAATTAGATAAAATGTTTTTTATATCATGTACAGCTTTTAAACCGTGAACAGGCTTGAAACTGTAAGCCAGTTTCAAGCCTGTTTATAGGAAAATCTTAGAAAGATATTTAAATATTAGAAAATTCATTCGAATATTCAGATAACGTTCATTATAATGTTTTTAAATAACCTTGATCAAATAACATCAATTTATCCGAATGCATATTGATTTACTACACTATAATATGTTATACATATAAACTAAAGTATAGTAATTGAATGTTTACATGACACTTTCTCTCTTAACATTCCGATATGAGTTTGTTAAAGAGGAATGCCCACTACCCTTAGTGACTTTGGCCACGAGTGCCCATATTTTAATGATAGTATGCAATGTCATTAAATGATTAATCAAGGAATTTAATAAAATAAATATTAATATAAAATATTTTTTAATTATACCAATGACAAGATTTTTATTTAAATGTTTTTCACACACACTCTGGTCAGACATCATCATGAGTAAGCAAGGAAACCAATTTGTGTTATGACAGTTGGTTTTGGTGTTGCAAGTTAAGAAACAAAAAATTATAGATCAATATCTAATCAATATTATTCTTTTGCTTATTACTGGCATAATAACATAAAATAATATATTTTCTTTATTATTTGTGGATTATTAACATATAATATCACTTCTAATATTTTTATTCAATAATATCAGTCTCCTTTTTACGTTGAAATTATAACGTGGCATCACTGGTGATTATAACAAGACTTATTTCCGTTACGATACTTTTTAAGTATATAGATGTTGCTATCTTCTTTCGGTAAATAAATAGTACGAACAATTATTAGAAATTATAATATATGTTTTTATTATACGGGTAATCTTGGGCGGCTAAAGATTACACGTTAGCCAAAAATGGGTATTTCCCTTTTCGAAGCAAGCGGTAGTACTGCTGTTTCGGATTCCATTTCTGGGTCGGACAAGGTGTTATAGGGTCTTTGGTTAAAAAATTCTCAATAGCAGCACGGAGTCGAGTACTGTGTCCGATAAATCGTAAGACACTCGCCTTCTAATATGTGACTAAAACTGGCAAAATGTGGCTGCAAAACTCCTCTGCTGAACCCATCGGGAATATCGGCGTGAAAAGTTTTTTACGATATCAATCGCGCTAGCTAATCTGGTCGAGATTTAGAATTTCAGAGATGGCTATCACTCAAATCCTTTGCTCTATATCACTGGTCTAAGAGGTAGATGCCCATAGCACACTTGTATTGATTGATTGAGACAGAATTGTACCACACCCATTTCGCCAGCTGTTTTAACTCCTAGTAGTTGCGAGCCTATTGACAGCTACCTGCGTAGCTATCACACTGCCAGCCTTCACAATGGTACTGAGAATTTTAGACAAAAAATCTCTATAGACGATCACGATCAACCGCAAATATAATTGCAGAAACGTTTCCACAGTACGAGTTAGTGAATATTTCCATCTAACATCTACGATTATAACGAGATGGATATAAAAACCCAGGATTCAAGCTCTTCGTCTTAATGTAACTTTTTTTAAGTGAATACTTCTTTAGGCGCCTTGAGCACTTTTTGGGTGAACAAAAATCATGGAACTCGCGTCATCGTCACCGAACGCATTCAAAATTCAAAAATAATAATCTAATAGCTCGACGATACAATTCACAAGTTACTTAGTTTTCACTTCTACCGTCCCCAAAGACTGACCCGCATGGTTTTTTTCCATCAGCTTTTTTTAAGGTCCCAATATTGGGCAAAAGCCTCTCCCTTGGACTTCCAAATCACTCAGTTGATGGATATCTCCTGACCTTATGACCTTGTGACCCCTATATCTCGGGGGTCTTTTGACCCACAGGGCCCATACTCAAATTCGACCGAGGTATGACCCAAGGTGTCTGCACACCAAGTTACAAGTCAATCGGTCTAGTGGTTCCGGAGCTATGCCTGTCACTAACAGACAGACACACAGACCCACATAGTGTTTTCATTTACCTCTTCGAAGATGACTCAGAGATTAATAATAATCAATTATTATTAGTTAATTATATATAAACTTCACTTTGATCGCACGGATGGTGTAATGGTTGAAGTGGTAGCCTCGCCATTACCACTGCGCCGAGTGTTGAACGTTCGATCGCCACACATGACAAAAGTTTAAAAGTATATAATAGCACTCTTATATTAGTAAAAAAATCAAGTCATCCATCGACTACTTTTCGAGTTTTGCGGGCACAAACTAAGAAAAGCGGCATTTTAATATAATAAACACTTGGTATAGTTAGTTATAACGTATATATTTGGACGGCTTATGAATTGAGAGATCTATTATTATTAGAGGTAAAATGAATGTATTGACATGAACAAATAAAACGATCAAATTTAATTTCGTAAATAGGTATCGATTTCGACGCTACTCGATAGATCGTGCAGAAGAACTTTTAATTGGATCGATACTGTGTCTAATGTTATTTTGTAACTTGTATAAAGGTAACTGAAAAAAGTATCTAATTTAAAGTTATTTTCTAATTGAAATTGACTTGCTTCTTAGTTTACTTGCGTAAGTGCACTCGTATACGCAGTTGCGTATTGTTAAGTTAGACGAGGATCCATTACTGAAAGGTTGTCGATGTAGTTTCTGTTCCAGCGGCCCAACCACGATTCAAGACAACGAGTTAGCACACCGTGGTAGGTTTAGCCATTAGGAGTTAGGACCCGAGACTTTCCACCTTTCCCTGGGTGAGTCCCACATACCCTCTCCGATCCCTTTTTCCCACGGAGACGGAAACGTAAGTGCACTGTATTACGTTAAAAACAATGGGTCCCTAACTAAAAGAGATTAGGTATTATTCGAGTTTCCTATAACGACATTTTCTGTGTTGTAAGGCCGCGCGTTACACCTAATTTAAGTTTGCTTAATACAAGGCTCTAAAGAGCACCACTGATATATGTATACTTCTTAGTTCTTAGCTACATTTAACTTCCGGTTTCGGAATGACAGATTAACACAAAAATTTGTTAAGAGACGTTCAAGCCGCATGTCAAGGGCTGTGATTGGCCGATTGAATTAGCAACAGCCAATCATATCACTTAATACGAGCTCTTTATTTTCTTATATTTTTTAAAAACTGCTCCCGCTCTTGTACTAACTTGGACTTGGTGGACTTTTACAAACATCAAACAACGAACACAAAGTACACCTTAACTCGGAACAGCCATTTGTGGAACTCACAAAGTTTTGTCCCGTGTGGGTTCGAACCCACAACACTGGGCGCAGTGACAGTGGCGAGGCAACCACTTAAACCATTACGCCATCCAAGCAGTTAAATTGATTTTAACACGTAAAAAAAATAAACCTGCTCTAGTGATAATAAAATATGTATGTAACTTATAAGATAATTTGACTTAGTGGCATTTTGTCTCATTGTATGCAAATCGATAAATATCGACGCCAGTTAAAATTGAATTACCAGAAAGTGCCTACCTACACACATTACGAATTATATGTCAGTTATTTTCAAAGATTTTTATTGTTTTTAAGGGATGATAAAACAGTTATACATGTTAAAACAAAGGTCTAACAAATTAAATGAGGTAACGTTACAGCAACACTAACCACAGACAAACAGCAAAGCAGAGATGAGAATTAAATCATATACATTATACCATTAACATTATGACTTTAAAAATAATATCATTGCCTTATACTAAAGTGTATTTATTTGAGTGACGTAAGCCATTTAAAAATGTTGTTTTCAATTTCTTTACAAACTGACACTTAGGAAACCTATAAAGATACATTCACAATCGTTGTCATCATATCTAGCCTATAAAAAAACCCCGGCTAAAATCTATGGCTACTCATTTAAATACCTAAACAATTTATTATTTTACTTTGATATAATATGCAGGTATGTAACATATCAATAAATATTTTTATTATTTTAAAACACAATAACATAAAAATAAACGTCTATATGAACGGGGTTTCGCGCGAAATCTGTCTACACGTTTGTGAATGTTGTTGTTTTTTACGTCATTCATAGACAATAGAGATGCATCTACAGGACACCGTGTAGTGTATTGTTTTCAGAAAAAACATAGAATTCATGAGCTCAAAAGGGCGTTGAATAAGTACCTATTATAGAAATTTAATATCAAGAATAATTCATGGCAGAGATATAATAGTTATTTTATTTAATTAACTCGTATATAATTTACCAAAAAGCTAGAATTTTATTTCATGTTTGTGTGTACCATATTATATGCACAATAACATTGTATAGACAATACAACGTTAATACGGCTTTAATTAAATCAACGTGACCGTTTATCTCAGCAAAGGTATAATCCCAGAACATTTTCAGAATAATTTTCATGTACTAGAGACAGTTACATGTTCAGTTATAAAATTAATAAAATGTTTTAACCGATCATAAATGTATTTTTTTTAAACCATAGCCTAATTATAATAGATTTAATATATGTCAGCTTTTGATTATTTAAATAATCAAAAATTAAACATTAAATCGTCAACTTTTTTTTTCTGGCACTTTTACGCACTGCGTGTGTCAGTTCCATCATAGCCTTAACATAATACTAACCACATATCAACCTATTTTAATACATCCGACATAAATTTGAACAGAACTTTCGCGTCATCGCTATTAGGTTCCGATAAAATATTATGTAACATCCCTATGTCAGCTATATTTAAATTCAAGTCGGACACTAAACTATTTCTGTTAAACTCATATCTGACACACTCCATCAACAAATGGTGTAAGTCCTCCACAGTCAACATCAATAATAAATGCTAATTATATAAAATCGTTTTAAACGAACTACCGACATGAAACAAAGATGGATAAATATGCGAAAACCGTTTGCTATTGATTGTTAGTAAGGAACAATAAATATTTATTTAGTCGTAGATTTACGTGATCAGAGCTTGTCAAGGTTAATAGTTAATACTATCATCTTCAACAATTAAATATGAAGAAACTTTTTGCTGTTTATTACTAGACAAATTGCAATTAATGTCACACAAACACCGCACTTTATTTTTAACAGTACCTTCATAAATAAATATACTTTACTACTAAGTACTATAAAAGATTCGTTTAAAAATAACGGTCAGTAATTAATATTTGTTTAGGTTTATATTTTAATAAGTATAAAACTTACCTTGTATTTCATTTTGAATTAAAAATCGTCTTCTTCTAACAACAACACAGCACAAAAAATAAAATAACCAACTAAAGATACTACTATATTATTTTCATAAAGAACATTCATAAAAAATTGAATTATTAAAAACGTCAAAGTTTTCGCGAACGCGTGGTTTTTGGCGCGGAATCGCGATATCCGCGCATGCGTACTGTGCGGCCGCTCGGTAATGGCTGCGCTTTACGAGTCGCGACGGTTTTACTTCCCCGCCATCGCGGTGCAACGACCCAATACTGTTAGCTGAAACAACACTTCCTAAGGCTACGGTCCGAGTGCAACGAAGGTGAAGGTAAGCTATAGGTGAGCTGCGAAATAATTGCAGAAACGGTTTATCACAATGCGTTCAGTACTCGACCGCTACGCATTTCACGCATTTCAGTTGCAAATTATTTGTTAAGACACTGACCTAATATAATTTGGCAACTTATAACGAGAGTAATTGTAATGTGACAGTTCGTTGATTGAATGCAATCGAATTATCTGACGGTAGTGTGAAATCTTTAGCCAGTTACGTTATATTTAAAACCGTCTCATTTATTGCAGGCTACCTACATATTTTAATGGCAGTCCTAGCAAGTTTTAGTAAGGATAACAAGATGCATATAAAATAATGTACTCGTATATTATCATGTAGGAATACAACGAATGCAAGAATGAGTAATTTTTGCGTGATTTTCGCGTCCGCAGAGGCTTTAGAAACATTGAGACAATGCTCGGACAATACACATCAACTATCTGGACCACACAAATGTTTGGACGTGCGACGACGTATTGACTACGAACTACAAAAAGAATATAACTCATTGAAATTAAACTACTATATACGGATTTAATTTCAATGAATAACATTCGCGTAAACAGAAGACAATATTAAGAATATAACTCATTAAACATTTACACGCGTTTTATACGTAATCAAATTTTGCTCCAGCTGCTTACTTGCAGGCATTTGATATTAACTTTATATCTCATTTTAATCGTAATGTATTCTAACAAATAAATGTTTTGATTTGATTTAAAATACAGTGTTTAGATTGGCAAAAAAAATCGTACTGAATAACAAAAATAGTCCGTGGCTTGGACCGATGTTTTTTCATGTTGCATTTAATTTAGCATACACCGTTGTGCAATAATTGTCGCACTTTTATACACAGCTTACAATACAGCAAACCATGCCTACATGAATTTAGCTATCGGAGTCCACTGCTGTCCAGTACACCTGGCCGAGAGGCATCCTACCTTGCGTTTACCAAATCGCGATCTCCACTCACCTATATGTATAGGTATATGCCTCCTGAACCTAATTTAAATGCTTTGTATGGGCTGTAAAATTTGAAATTAAATAGCGCCGCCATTATTTTCCGTTATTTATTATAATGTTAGCGTATATATTTTTGCTGATTGAATGACTTTAGTCGATAGTTAACAGCGCTTACGCAAACCGCGTACCACGACTCCGCATCATAGTTGCGACAAGCCACTACACGACAAATCACTATTTTATAAACAATGTACTTGACTTATAATATTTGAATATATAGTTATAAAGGGATCCATCCATAACTTTTGGCTGCTACCTCCAATTGGTTTGAAACTAACGTGAACTGCCTTTATTCCCTTAAGACTGCGCCGAGCGAAATGTGCCAAAACAGGCGGTCACAGTTAAGTGAATTAAATCAACACTTTTTGTTTAATACAAATATAAAATATACATTTACCATAACAATGAATGTGTTTACAATTACTCCGTGTAAAAAACTTAAAACAATTAATATTTTCGCCTACAAAATTACGTACGTACTGTACGTAATTTTGTAGGCGAAAATATTAATTGTTTAATGTTAAATGTACGAAAAATGCAAAAACGTGAGCTCGTGTTACATGATTTTTAGATTATAACAGTAGAAATCTATCCCATTTTACAGCTTAAACGAAACATTAATAGTTATTTTACAATTTGTCCATCCCAAATATTGAAGTTATTAGTTGACAATAAAGATACATATTTATCAAAAAAGCACTTCAAATCGTCCATATAATTCTACTATGGCGGCCGCGCGCCGATTTGAATATGCGCCGCACGAGCTTTGTCATTATCTGTCTTACGCTCGGCGTAGTCTTAAGTTCGCTAGCTGCCCCTTGCGGTTTTACTTATGATAATGATTACCACTCCATTCCGTTGGCTCGTAGCATGGTATAATATTGGCTTAGTAAAGATTTTGGCTATCAAATGCAAACAGAATTTTCTACCTTTATTATATTTTAAACATAGATTAACTGCATTTTGGAATACAACTGACTACTACAGTTGCCAGATAATGCAAGATAGGCAGTGTGCTTGCTTGCCTGTTTAGTTGTAACTCGAATAAATATATAGCCTACGTTCATCAAGCGATGGTCGTGGGCCGTATATATCTATTTAAGTTTACTCTTAATAAGCACCAAGAGCAAGCTATTACCGTTGCCTATGGACGCTTGCAAGATTATCGGCATCCATAGTACCGATCTTGACAATAGCGATACGCATGATTGCATTTGATAGATTTTCGAATACATTTGTGTACAACACGGCAAGTAGGTCGACGTTGCTAGTCAAGGTCACAGTGCACCACTTATGTATTAGTGATGTTACATATTCGAATAATTTGAATGTGTAATTGTGTACATCGGTGCTTGGCAAAAGTGGTGAAAGTAATTTCCCTTTCAGGCTGCCCCGTCAAAAATACTGAAGAAAGGGAAATATGCTGTGTACCTGTTCATGTACTGTACTACATGAACAGGTACCTGTCTATCTATACTTGTATTATAAAGAGGAAAGATTTGCTTTTATGTTTGTTTGTTTGTAAAGATTAAACTCAAAAACGACTAAACTGATTTTAAAAATTCTTTATCCATTTGAAAGCTATAATTATTATCCCAGAGTAAAATAAGCTATATTTTTTTTAAAGTACTGTTGCTGTCATAATATTTATAATCTAACCTACTTTTACGTGGGCAAAGCCGCGTGCAAAAGTTATTCTACTATATTATTATAAGTATGGCACATTAATTAACTGCCTCGTTGGACCTGAGGCATAATGGTGCATCCACACCGCAGTTACTTTTTGTGGAGGAACATAATACAACATGACTTTAACTTTTGCGACTGATCGTTGCTTTTTGTTGAATATTTCTTTCGCAATTCATACCACCACTCACCAGTAACATAATTATATAACACAATATAAAAAAGAGCAGCGAAAGCCTAATAAGAAATCGTTAGACTAGCACCCAGAGGTCTCGAGTCGATCCCAAGGCGAGACTTTTCGAAGTTATGTGCGTATTAAATAGTTAATTATCGCTCGCTTTAACGGTAAAGGCAAACATCGTGAGGAAACCTGCATGTCCGAGAGTTCTCCATAATGTTCTCGGAGATATGTGAAGACTGCCAATCCGCACTGAGTCAGCGTGGTAGACTATAGCCTAATCCTTCTCACACTGAGAAGAGGCTCGTGCCCAGCAGTGGGACAGTTTAATACAGGGTTGCTATTATTATATATAATAAAGAGTAACGAGTTATTTTATTACAATGTACCGAACCCCGGTCTCACCGCCCGCCATACTCCTTCTGCTCCGCAACTCGCACCTCGCGGTCGTACCTATAAAATGTTATTCTATGTTGCCATGTTAACAGTAAGTAATGTTAGGATACATTCTGTTGGGACGTTGCCCAGGAGTCGTCGCCCCCAGACATTAGGTACATCTCTACATTGGGCACTGCGAGGTGGGTCGCTGATGTAGTTTCAGTTCTAGCGACCCACCCACCGATCAGAGCAGCGAGATGACACACCGTGGTGGTTTTTGTCGATAGGCGCGAAGTCTCGGGAGAGCCCGACATAAACCTCTCGCCTCGCTTGTGGCAAGAGGGTATGCATCAGGAGCTTTTTCCCACGTAAAGAAAAAGGATACAGTCTGTAACAAATTTTGTCGATTGTTGTCAGTGGGGAGACCAACAGACTGCAAGGAACTCTATGTCCGATGAAATGAAAGGTACTCTATCATCTATGTCCTTTTGGACATAGAGTAGGTACCTTTCATCCAGAAACAGTAGTTTTCGCGGGGGATAGAAAATTGGCATAACTTACATTTATGCGAGCGGAGACGTGTAAAATCTAGTAATACCTATAATAAAATGCACGTACTCTAACTTTTGTAACAAGAATATACTTCATAATATGTCTCCTCGAATAGTAGTCTCCTGTAGTAGGTACTTAATAACTCGATGCTTAATGAGTGCCATTAGTTATGCGTCATAGAAATGTAGATGCCAGACTACCGTATTATTAAAATTTCCATAAACAAGAAAGATCTCATAGAAGCGATTTGCCATTCACCGTGGCAATGCTGCAAGCCTTCTGGACACACTACCAGTCGACTGTGATGCAGAGGAGTTCTATGACGCCTATTAGAGAGTTTTAGTTTTCCTTTTTCTGCTTTTTATTTGTGTTTTCTAATATTTTAGGCATAGTTTAGTTTTAAAGCATTGTGTTTATTGATAAATCTCCAAATAGTAGTCTTTCAACTTCGAACTTGAAACTATAGAGACAGAGATAAGAAAATACATATTATACATAGAAACACCCAGACCAAGACAAACATTCATGTTCATGCACACAAATGTTTGACTTGTGCGGGAATCGAACCCGCGACCTCAGGCGTGGCAGTCGGTTACACTACCCACTACGCCATCGAGGTCGTCAAACTATACTTTTTATGCACAATAAACGAGTTTGTTATTCTAATTGTAATATATCTCATTGTAGAACAAAGGGCAGGTGTTTTGTCAATAGGTATACACTACAAGACCTAAGTAATGGATCCTATTACCATTTTAAAAAATAGTTTAATGTAGGAACATTAAACCATTTTGAGTTCTTTTTACTATTATGAGTAGGTACTCATAGTTAAAGTAATATTAGACCTGTTTATTATAAAGTCTGTAGTAATGGACACAGGCTTCAACATAAATTCTTTTTTAATACGCCAAACAGGCTTTGTTTTTTTATATTATTTCAACTTTATGGAACAATTGGTGCAATACTGTGATAGTTTTAGAGTATGTATGAGAAACAGACTTTATAAGTGTTTTTAAAGTACGCCGTATACTCTACAATCGTAGATTGTACTACATTAGAAAAACTATTTCTGTTTCATGCGCGACCACGCTGACACTGTGTGTAGGTTCTTAGTCTGAGCTAAGAAGATATTGACAATCGCAATTGATTTATGTGATGCTGATGAGTGATGACACATGACATACATCGTATCAGATTCTCAATCAGGAATAGGTACTTATCAATGTGATTGAGAATGATAGAGAAACTTCACCTACCTGTGTAAAGGTAAGACTTTCAGGACACTGGTCACTTAACACCGTATACTTTACACGCATAATTATACACCAGCAGTAACCATTTGATCGGTTTGCTTCAAAAATTATGTTCGTGTCCAAGAAACCTCCACACAAAATATTTACAATCAGATAATAAACACGTATAAAACTTTCATATCGGTCCAGTAGTTTATGCGTAAAAGCGTAAGAAGTAAGAAACACGCGTTATAACAGAAAACACATTTTACATTTAAATCACTAATATATTGCACTAAAATAATTAAACTTCTGAAATACAATATCTGTTCTCGGTAAAACTGAGGTTTTAACTACCGAGAACAAGTTGCTGGATCAATTATTTTGTATACTACAATTTAAGACTACAAAACGAGGAAAACACCTAAGGAAAAAAATTTATGTGACACATAGCAGACGTTAGCGGTGAGAATTGGCTTAAATATTATAAATAATAATAACATAGGTATCACGTCTGAATGAGTCGCGAAGAGTAAGCAGTAGTATTTAAAAAGGCGTAGCTCAGAGCAATCCCCATTCTAAACTGGAGTAGACTCTGAACAGTACTATCTATTTATCAACTAGTATCCCAGAAAATTACCTATACATAATATAGTCTGTATATCCTCGAAAGTAGCTCGGAGTTAGGAAGTTGGCGGTGTTAGAGGACTGCTGCCTGCGGCTTTACGTGCTTCAGAAAGCACGTAAAGTCGTTGGTCCTTCGCCTGATCTCTCTGGTCGTGTCGGATTACCGTCCCATCGGATCATGAGAGTTAGAGAACAGAGAGTGCCCTTGTGTTTGCGCACACACTTGTGCACTATAAAATCTCCTGCGCAGATAGCTAGTCTCCGTTAAGCCTGGCCGCCGTGACCGAAATTGGGTCTGGATGATATTATTTTATCCTCGAAACTTGGCGTCCTCATTTTTTAAGATATCTCCCTCACTAGTTATGTCACCTTGGCATAATAATTGGCGTACACAGCGTGTAAGAGAAAGGTAGGGTCGTAATGTATGTATATCTGGATACCATATAACTGGATTAATAAAAAAATGACAATGTTAAATATTTTATTTATTTATGATTTAAACATGGAAACAAACGAATCACTATCAAAATTGTGCCTGGTCATTTTCGAGTTTACGGAGATCACCCGAGTCAGCCGTTAGCATTGGTTGCTACTAGACTGTATAAGATTATATAGAAGCTATATTATGTGACACCTTAATATGACCACACCTTTTTATTACACGCTGAATAAGTGGGAATCAGACGGACCGTGAATACCCCATTATTGTCTGTCTGGTATCCATCCTAGGATGTTAGTTTTCAGCTCATAATTCTAGGATTGCTTTATGGAGAAAATCATAGCTTAGGCCTAGATCCTTTATAAAAATTAAAAATATACAGAAAATAAATGAATAAATATTTCTGACTTAATCTTCATTAAAATCCTCCGTCCCCATCAAATAAAAAATAAGCAAAGCAAAATCCACTCTCACCCCATTGGTGCTTACGTAATAAAAGAATGGGACAGATAGATATGCGTGTATCTGGAACTCATACTTATCGGGCCTAACACAGTAATAGTATTTCTACTCTTTCGCCGGTTTCTTGTAGGAGAGTAGTACCTTATTGGGCCAGATCATACATGCATTCGATCGGCGATTCGGCGATCTCTGGCACTCATATATTCTGTAAACTGAGAGGATTATCACATCGTTACAAATAAACATTGTAAAAAGAATTGTTCATAATCCTTATCCTTATTAATATTATAAATGCGAATGTGAGTTTATTTGTTACGCTTCCACGCCTTAATTACTCTACCGATTAACATGAAATTTCGCATACACGTTGTCAGGAGAACAGAAAAAGACATAGGGTACTTTTCATCCAGAAAAATGCGAGCGAAGCCGCGGCCAAAATCTAGATTATAAGAATGCTAGCTTGCCTTACAACGATGCTGTATATAATATTAGCGATTTAGAGAAAATTTATGAACAAAGCATATTATTTACAATGCATATGCAAGTATTTTAACTACCCATCGTATTAAGCCTTTAGTAAGATATTTTTATGAATAAGACCGTGTGTGTGTGAGCCTTAATTTAATTGGGTTATGAGGTAATTTAAATAATTAACAATAAAAAATACATACAGCTGCCAGACTGTTGTTTTCTTAGAGAAAGTAACAGTTTTATGGCCTAATAAAACGAGACTACCTTGTTTATCTACCGTCTACTGGTATACGAAGAGCATGCGCTACTGTGAACTATTAGAATGACTGCACGAGTAGCGTAGCGGTTTAAATAGGCTCCTCGCAATTTCCACTCCGCCAAGTTTTGTGGGTTCGATCCCCACACGGTAGATACAAACAAACAATTTGTGATCCACAAATTATTGTCCTGAGTCTGGGTTTTCTCTGTGTTCGTTGTTTGAATGATTATAGATTCCATCGCGGCTTCATTCCTCGTGCGAGAGAGATATTTTTTTAAAGAAATAAGAAATTTATTTTTAGCTCTGGCAATGTTGTTACCTATCAGTTACATTTAAATAATAAGAACACTCTCCTTAGTTTGTCGTTCTAGTATGGACCATTTCGTTGTGTTTGTGCATTGGTACTTTTTCTGAGACTGCTGTGAGGTCTCGGGTTCCAATCCCGCGTTGAGCCAACAAAAAGTTATTGGGTATTCTGTTAAGATATCCCAATACCAGCCCGAAGGGAAGTTGGCGATTTTTGACTCCCCCGTGCCTCGAAAAGCACGTAAAGCCGTTGGTCCTGCGCCTGATCTATCTCCTGTCGTGTCAAATAGCTGTCCCATCGGATCATGAGAGTTCGGGAATAGAGAGTGCGCACATACGTATATACTATAAACTATAACATCTCCTGCGCAGATGGCCAGTCTCCGTTAAGATAGGCCGAGACTGAAATTCGACCTAGACATTATTATAAGTAGTAGACAAGATGAGAGAACAAACTACGAGACGGATTTATTTTTCCATGTACCTAAGACAAATATCGTCCTAGGTATTATTGCTGTATAACGGGAAATGGTCGTTGCGTTTAGGGATTGAACCCACAATACTCAGCGCAGTGGCAGCGGTGTGGCGACTACTAAAATCACTGCACTATTCGTGTAGTTATTCGTTTGTGAAAAGTTGTTTATATGGTTCAGCATTAAGATCGTCCTTTCTAACTAGTGCGTTCGCGAACTACACAATACTATATTGAGTATTTTCGTCTGGCAATTCTGAGAAGCAGTTTAGAAGAACAAAATCAGATGTTTACTGTATCCTTTAGACTTTAGATGATAGATTTAGCTCTATACATACCAGATTTAGCTCTATACATACCAATTAGCATATTAAATATAAATTGAATTATGGTTTATGTATATGTGATATAAATTACACAAACAAATCATCATAGCGTTGTGGCTACTTAGTTATCTATTAAGGTACAGAACAATTATAGGTATTATAGCTTAAATAATAAACTAAGACAAAATCTAATACATTGCCTAGGTACTTTGTTATAAGTTAGCATATATTTGGTTCCTGGGGCAATGTATTATTAGATTTCCTATTACAAAATTCTCAGTAACAAGATCGTGTCTGGAATTGTTTAATCCCTGATATGTGACATGTAAAATGTAACTGACAAAATGTGTTAATCATACAACGCGGGTTCCTCTTATATGACGATAATATAACAGCCGTAACTCTCAAGTATACAAAAACATGAATATTGTAACATTTTAACACTATCTGTATGTATGTACTGTAAATACCTATGTACATATTTATTACCACTAAAAGATATCTTGTAGCGACATCTAGAACCATAGATAATAACTATAATACTGTTTAAATTATGGTTGGTTACTTGAACCATGTTAATCTGATTAGAATGTTAACATAATATAAATTATTGTTATTTCGTTGGATTGCCGGTACGAGACGGTCCGGTTAGTAAAAATGTTTCTATCGCATCGCCTATAGTTCGCGTTTATCGCGTTTTTTAATGGCTTCAAAGACAAGCTCCAATTAATCAGCCAACCTTACACCGTTTATTACGTCTTAACATAATATGCCTTACCAATTTGGGCCAATACTAGTAGAAAAGCTTTCTTAGCGGGGTGAGAAAAATCTTGCTGCGCAATTCGATGCCTGAACCATAGACCGATAAAGTTTGCGTTCCAAGTACATACCATCACTTCCTTTAAATTAAGCAATATAAACTATTACCATCTCTGTTTAATAAATGAAATAGTTAATCTAATTCTATCATAAATCCTTATTTTTTAAATTTAGCTTTTGTCTATGGAATAATAAAACCAAAATGTCACATTCAAGTTGATCAAGTAAACATGGTGGTTATTTGTTATAATATCCATGTCTTGTGAATAGCTCTAGTCTTTATGAATAACATAATTATATAATGAAAAATAGAATTTAAGTACTATTTTCAACATGATGGAACATATTCATCAGTTTGACTGGTATGTTTTTGCTAATTCTTACTTTATTCGATACAGTAGGCTTTTCTACATTTGTTTTGTAATAATATAACCTTTTCTAATAATCTCTCATAGCGAAGTCTGTTGCCTATATGATATATGTAATAATCTTTTTATTTTAGGTGCGCCCCGATACCTCAAAGTCGATATTTCATTGATGAGGCCACTCTTGACAACTGTAACACAGAGAAAATAATAAAAGACGAGTTTTGCGACCCTTTGATGTCAAGTGATGATGAAGAAAGGCGACCTCATGTTATTGACTGGGATGCGGTGTTCAAAACCAACAATGTAGGATGTCTGTTTGATAATTTACTTTTCTAGTTATTTGTAGTAGTATGTTTGTAGGTTTATTTTGATTTCAGAACTAGGTCTCAGAAACTTCTCACTACGGCTGTTGTTTGCATATTGTTGTTGTATAATCCTAGTAGTCTCATAGTAATTAAAATCTCATAACACATTTATGAAGGTGACAAAAAAATTACCTGTCTTCCAAAGCACATGCTTGTACTACTGGTTCCAAACTACATTGTGGTATGGTTACATGAGCCATGTAACCCAAAACCTCACCATTGGCTGCCATGGCAGTGCTCATACTTGTGTCTCAGTAAAAAAATAAGTACAATACATTGTTGTTGCTTGTAGGAACACTAGATAATTGGGGAATATGCTCAGATTGTTTGGTATTTTAATGTATACATTTTTATGAAGGTTATCATCCATTAAACAATTTATGGTTTTATGTAAGGCGCACAAGTCGCTCATCCATCTTCTACTAACTAAAGTTGTCAGGGAACATTTTTCAATGCAGTCAATATACATGCTTCGATATTTTGCACCTAAACCCATACTTTGGGTACAGAAATCTCACAAATCGTCTCTGTATGGCCTCTATCCGATCTATATGTATATTTTAAATTGGAGACCATTACCACACATTACAAAATTGGCCGCACAAAGGGCATAGCTTGCAAGCATTTTCCTTGCCACTGTGGGAGTGAGCATGCTTTAATTCCATATGGGACAATTTTTTGAGTGATCTATGTCTGGCTATTATAATAATAATAAAAGCCTTTATTTCAGAAGGTACATAGTTTACAATATAAATTACTAGTTATCCTTTATTAATTAATTGTGTCTTCGACAACCCTATCTGTATGCCTTTTATAGGCAAAGGCCTCGCCCAACTCTTTCCACTTATTCCTATTCCCTGCTATTGTATTTCATATACATATAATTACAGCCTGTATTTCACCTGCCCATCTTCTAAGTGGCCTGCCTTGTTTCTTTTTCGTGTGTCTGGTAAACCAAGACATTACTGTTTTGGACCACTTTTCTGTTCCTCTAATTGTGTGACCTGCCCATTTCCACTTGAGATTTCTGATTGTGTTGAAAGAAACAAACACGGATGAAGGACGATACAGTATAAAGCCCTTCATCCTTGTCTGTTTCTTTATAGCTGTTGTTTTAACGCTATCAGACAGTTTCAATCCCATCATACTTCTTTCCATAGCATTATGACAAGATTCGAGTTTTAATGTGGTTTTTGTTTGTTGCCCAAGCTTGACAGCCATATGTGAGTACTGGCAGTATACATGTGTCAAAAAGTTTTCTTTTAATGGCCATGTTTATTTATTTGTTCACCACATTCAGGCGCCAGTATGGTCGCCATCCATTGCCTATTTGTCTGTCTATTTCTTTTAAAGTCACGTCTTGCGTGAGATTGTTTGTCCAAGATAAACATATTCGATTACTTTGTTATTGATATATATAGGTTCTTGCTTTCCATTTGTCATGGCTTTAGTTTTTTGGATGTTCATGCTTAGACCTACTTTAAAACTTTCTCTATCGAGATTGTTTAACATAGTTTGTGGTCCTTCCTTTGTCTTTGAGAAAATTTTAATGTTGTCTGCAAGTATAAGATGTGACAAGTTCTCTCTATTGATGGATAATCCACTCCTATCCCAATCCAGTTGACGGAAAACCTCTTCTAAGACTGCTGTGAAAAGTTTAGGTGATATTGGGTCTGGTTATAACTTGTGTCTGAATTATATATTTATAAGTCCCAAATTAGAAAGTTGGAACTTTTAATCCATTGTGTTGCAGCTCACCGGCAGGCTATACACAATAGGTTCTAAAAATTTAAGATATTTTATGATTTTTATTATCTCAATAATTTATATTTTGCAGAGAGCCAGAGTCCACAAAATATTTGTCCCAGGTCTTCGTCCTGTTCCTCCATACCCCAAGCTATCAGTGCTGACAGGAAAACAACATTATCAGTGCTTGAAAGTGATATGTGCGGCATACCCACATGTACTAGAAGAACAAATTATTCCACAACCAACAGCTTTTGATTTAAACACATTTGAGGTATGTTTTATATAACCTTACTTTATACTGATTCAGCATATAAAGCACTGAATAATATGGTACATAAGGTCTTTGAGTAAAGAAGTCCTAGATGTTGTATTTGTTGTTTAAAATTTTGGTATACAACATGACAGATGTTTTATAAATATTATAATATAATAATATCAGTCCTGTTAATATAATGGCTTGTTATCAGTCAGAGAGACTTAGTGTGTTGTAAATCATGATAATCCCTTAAACATTAAATCAAGAACTATACTATTACTACTATTATCTATTATTTAATATAAACATAACTTTAAGAATAATAGGCTTAGAAGTGTTGGAGACCTCTAACGCACAATCCAATGGAGTTCATAGTAGGTTCAATGGTCATCCCAGCAGTATATTCCCAGAATGCACATAAAAAGTTAATCATTTATAAGTATATAATGCAATTCACCACTTGCAAACCTTGCAAAAGTTTATGATGCAATACATGGACTACTAAAACTTACTTTTGATGAATGTTACAAATTACAGATAATAAAACAAGTATATGAAAAAGAACAAAAAGAATTCATTGAATGGGCAAAGTCACTATGGACGAATCAACACTGCATCAGGGTACTGCGTCCTAAACCAACAATAGAAACAATATACGAAGCAGAATTCAAGATCAGGGCACAAAGATTGAGCGGCTACCCCAAACATTTTGACATGGCAGCACAGATACCTCTGGAATGTACTAGAGAATACCAGTATGTTGCTGAGCTGAAACAAGTATTAGTTAGGGTAAGACTATGCTTTAAATCTAAAATACATGCTAGTTAATGCAGTTCAGAATTATTATTTGCTGCATAGAGATGCCCAAGCTTCCTAAGCCTTCCCACCTTCCGACACTGACAATGTCACAGTATGTTCATATGAACTCAAAAGCAATTAAGCTTGGTTGGTGCTCTTTAGTGAGCTCATTTACAATATAATAATAATAATAGTTTATTCTTCCTCATACATTGATTTTTTACAGAAATTGAGGTTGCCCCAGTAAGTTATACAGATACTTGTATTAGGGCTACCTGGCATCTTCCCTTAGTTTTTACAATGATGAAACTGAGAAATTGTTATTTATATATTAACATTGCAAATTATGTAAACATTTCAAAGCAGATGAATATTTTTTTTATAAAATAAGAATTAATTAATTTAAAACATTAAATAATGGCAAAAAATCTTTGAGATAATATAACTCCTGCATGTGTGTGCATGTGCACGTGTGTATGTGTGTCGGAATATGTGTGTGGTGTATGTTCATGAGCGTGCAAAAACCATAAATCTGCTGATTTGTTGAACCTATTTGACGTGCCATTTACCACTCATTTAACATAATTATTCTGACTGCATTTGAAATTAAAGAATAGAGTGATAACAATTTCCTATTACATGAACTCTTAACTCATGGCTAATGAAATAAAGGTGTGATACACCTCTGCCTGCATACATATTGATTTGAACTTTTGACTGCACGAATGGCGTAGTGGTAAGTGGTCGTCTCGCTACTACCCCGAGTACTGTGGGTTCGATTCCCATAGTTGTGTGATAAAGAATATTTATGTATGTAATATCTATTAATTATTTTACCAACAAGTGAGAAACGGCAATGAATTGCCGTAAATCTTAAGGTTCGAAAAAAAAATATATGCAAAGGTCACGTGATACCATCGTGACCTTTGCATTTGAGGTCAGAGGTCAAAGGTCATTGTCATTTCGGGGGTATATCGACTACGCTAGTCGAATGGCGTTGACCACGAGTCTCTAGCTCTTACGGTTCTTGAGTTGAAAGTTGTATAACAGACAGACGGACGGACGGACAAAGCTGTTGTATAAGAGTTTTTCGAACTCTAAAAAGTAACTCACACATAATTATACACATCCTCCCACTTATACACACATCTACTCCCTCACATCACACAAGCACTTATTTTCCACACACTACACAAACAATTCTCCTTTCCTAACCTTCTTGAATTTAAAGATTTCTTTGTTTACTTTTACTATAAAATGTCCAGTAAATTACTATACTTTGTGCATTTTGTTATTAATTAAATAACTTGCCTTCTTCTAAAGCAATATAACCCTTTGTTTTGTATTAATTTTCAATTGCATAACACTTGCTAATGTTTAAGGAGAAGAGTAGAGTCACCTAATACAAGCAACTCCATGTTTAAAAGGTGATCTCCTAACAATGTAATTTAAACATATTGTGTTATTGTTGTAAGGTTGATGTATCAGAGCTGCCCAAAATTGAGATACCACAGCCAATAACAAAGAACACCTCTGTTCTGAGACCGTGTTCAATGCCTGAGCCGTGCCACAAACATCCCTATCAATTTATATTGCCAAGTAAGTATTAGATTCATTTTATTAATTAATTATAATTATTATTCAACTTAGTATGTTATCCTAGTGTATAAGTTTGTAGTTTATCGTGATGTTTCGGGTTCGCCTAATTAGGGCAGCTTTATGGAATTTATTTTTGTTAAGACTGCTGAAGCAATATGAAGTCTTCAGAAGTATACCACTAAGAGCGCTAAGTTTTATGGTATATACATATAGATGGGTCTCTATGAATTGATTAAATGCATAGAGGTTCTCAAATTGTTGTCCCTAGCAACCAGTACGTCATATTTGTTTACTAAAAAAGATCAGTAACAAAAATGGACTATAATATGTAGCAATAGGGTAGTTGACAAACATATTATATAAATAAATAGTTAGATTACCCAAACACTAAACTACAGAGAATTTATAAAGTCTATTCAATTTTAAATAATATAAAAGCATTTCAAATCTTGTAATGTAAACGTCAACTGATGAGAAAAGGATGCACGACACAAACTGTGACGTAAACACTATTTAAATCAGCTGTCTGAGGGAGATAGTAAGATATCCCAACTACCACCCTACTTTTTCTAATAACTAAAATATTATCCTTCGTTTTGCAACCAATTTTGATACCGTTTTCATAAAATATTTATTTTGAATACTTATAGAAGGCGCTCATAGCCAGTTGCACTCACTGATCGGTAAACGATTAGCGAGGTTAAGCAACGCTGAGTGCCGTCAGTCTATAGATGGGTGACCGCTTAGTGGTATTTCATCTGAGCGTCTCCGTGCTTTGGAGGGCACGTAAAAAATCGATCACGGTTGTTGCAAACCATGTCAGAGGCCTTCGGCCTGAACAACTCTTGACAACAGGTTGGCCCCTAACTACACGAAAGGAAGAAGAGTACTATTTAAATTATATTTATCAAACAAAGTCGCCCGCTGTGTCTGTCTATCTGTTCGCGATAAACTCAAAAACTACTGAACGGGTTTTCATGCGGTTTTCACCAATAGACAGAGTGGTTAATGAGGAAGGTTTGGCTGTATCATTTGTTAAGGTTTTGTACTACCCGTGCGAAACCGGGGCAGGTCGCTAGTAGTGTACAAAATCAAATATAAACCCTATTGCTAGTATACTTGTAATAAAACTGTAAACATTATCATTTATTTTCAGAAGAGAACAGCGTATCAGTATTACCCATCGCTGAAATACACAGAGAGCTGGCGAACTATGCAGCTGAAAATACATCAAGATTTATAGCCAGTGAAAATGCTATTAGATGCCTTGTGGAGACCAATAGATATTGGACGATACCGGTTTCTGTCTACCAAGCATATACACCTGGTAAAATCTGTTGTTATAAATGAGGTTACTTACACTAGATAAGCTTAGAACCGCTAAGACTGTGAACATGATTCCCGGATCACGCCAAGTTATAGCGGTATTGGAAAATGTCGTAGTGAAATCTGCATGTCTGAGATTTGTACGTTATATTCTCAAAAATATGTCAAGTCTGCCAACCCGCAGTGTGTCAAGGTGGTCCTTACCCTTTTCCATACTGCCAAGAGTTAGACTTAATAAAAGTACTGATATTATTGTATTTAATCCAAAGGGATCTCGTTGAAAACTAGAACGTGGTTTTCTTAGCTGTACCTAGTTCTGCAGTGAAATTTTGCCAAATGCAATCATCATTTATTTATTTTATATTATAATAGTTATCCTACACAACAATACTTTATTTTTGGATGAACGGTAACCTGTATTCTTTGCTGTAACCCTGACAACGTCCATGCGAAATTATTTCATGATGGGTCGCGTAGTTAATGTGTGAAAGCGTAACTATAATATTTTTCTTTCTTAAATATGTGTCTCTCAGACGGTGAAAGCTGCAACGTGGTAGTGTTAGACAGTGAGTTCTCCATACACAAGGAGCCCGCTATGATGAGGACTTACAAAGCGATGAGACATCTGCTTGAACATGCACTTATACCGTAAGTTGTTATTGTTTTATTATAAACTAGCTTGGGACCGCGGCGTCATTCGCTTTTTTTCTGTATGATAGGTCTATGTCTGTTTCTGTATACCTGACAAAGTATGTGCGATATTTCATAGTGATTGGTTGAATAGTTAAGGCGTGAAAGCGTAACAGACAAACTCACATTGACATTTATCTAATTCAGTTAGGATTCATTACTGTTGAGACACGGATTACAAAACTAATGTACTTACCTAGAATATACAGTGGTGGACATATAATTAGAAACAGTACATAAAACTTAAGTAAACATAGAATGAACTATCGTTATGAGTAAAAAATATATAGATTAAATCACTATTAACTATGCCAGAATATAGCCAATGAGTTAAAAACTCATAGAATATAAAAAAAAAGAAATCTGTTCCATCTTTAATAATTATTAAAAGAGTTTAAATATGAATGATAGTTGAATTTCTATTACTGGCCGCTTGGACAACTAATTAGAAACAGCATACATGGTTCGCTCCACATGTGAAATTAAAAAAAAACCTCTATCCACGCTTTTCCTGTTATTTCGGCAATCAAACGTTAATTTAGAATTACGTGAATTATAAGTTTTGTTAAAAATGGGTAAAAGTAAGAGTTGTGACGAGTCAACTAGGCAATTAATTGTTAAATTACATTTAGATCGAAAGTGGACTATACGTGTAGCTAAACAAAGCCCGGTTAAAGGCTCCAACGAGATTAGAAATGAAGTTTTTCACCTGATGACCCAAGGAACATTTCCTCAAAACTGGTACGCCGCAGATTAGTGGAAGCTAAATTGTTCGGGAGGGTTTCTCGAAAGGTACCGCTTCTTACCAAGCAACACCGAGAGAAGCGATTATTATTTGCAAAGAAATATGTTAACTGGACCGTACGAGAATGGGAATAAGTGTTATTCTCGGATGAAACAAAAATAAATATGGTGAATTCAGACGGCAAACGCTACGTTAGACGTCCAATAAACCATGCTTTTGATTATAAATACACGAGGAGCATAGTCAAACACGGCGGTGGTAACATTAAAGTATGGGGATGTTTTTCTGGTTGCGGAGTTGGACCCATCTGTAAGATTGAAGGTATAATGGATCAATTTCAATACAAAAACATCTTAGAAGAAACAATGATTCCCTACACCGACGACCATGGCCTGTGACCTGGATCTTTCAGCACGATAACGACCCAAAACACACGGCCCGCAGTGTTAAATCCATTCTTAGTGAGCAACGTGTTACCATGTTAGACTGGCCTGCAAATAGTCCCGTTTAAATCCTATTGAAAATGTATGGTACGTCGTTAAAAAAAAGTCTCCGTTAAACGTAATTCCAGTCAAAATGAACTTTACGAAGCCTTTGTTGAAGCATGGAACTCGATCCCACTCGATAAATGTATGAAATTCCATGAATCAGCCGTCCGAGCCGTCATTAATAACAAAGGCTATGCAATTAATATTAATTTTAAGAAATTTAGGAAATCAAACAATTTTACATAAATAATTTGAAATTGATGACGTTAACACGTTAATAACTTTGATTTTTACCTCATTTCTTTATTGTTTTTAATTACTTGTCCATAACGGATGGTACTGCAAATGTCGTTTAGTTGTTTTGTACGTAACTAAATATCTAAATGGTAGTTGTAAACTCGGATATTTATTTGTTTTTTAATGAATTATAAATTGTTGAAGTTATTCTATGCATTTTGTTGTTTTATTTCCAAAAACAAAAGTTTTACGGCAACGTGCCTTGTATAATGTGAAATATATCGCAAGTGTTTCTCATTATATGTCCACCACTGTATAATAACTATAATAAATTCACAGGTCATCAGAAATAGAGAAAACAATAAAGAGAAGTAAGAAAAAGAAAGAAAATAAGAAGCGGGTTCCCACCACTTCTAAAGGTCTGAACTATTTGGAGCCAGAGCTATCCAGTGACGATGAATCAATGGCTATGGTGATCTTCGATCCGGAGGACGACGATAGTATGTATCTTATAATATACTTATTAGAATCATAATATCAGCCCTGTATTAAACTGTTCCACTGCTGAGCACGGGCCTCTTCTCAGTGTGAGAAGGGTTTTCTTACAGAAGAAGCTCACGCCCATCAGGTCATACAAAAACGGTGTTATAGGGTTTTCCGGTAAATAAATTCTCAGTAGCATTGAGATTGCAATTCTGCTGTCATAAGGAAAAAAGACGTCTCTAACATTTTTTTCCGAAATTAAGGCTTCATTCACACGTACCACAACCACGCCACATCGACGCGACAAAAGGTGATCAAGCAGTGGTTATATGTGAATAGTGTCGCTGCAGCTTTTTGCAGTTGCGTTGTGATTCCTACAAAATGTGGATGTGGTTGCAACGACGCTATGACGCTCACGAGTGCAGACAGACAGTTCGACACCGGTTTTCGTTGAGCCAACACGCCTTGACTGAACAAACTCATGGAATTCGAAGAGGAATCATTGTTGTTGCTATCCAGTACAATGCAGAATGAATGACGGGGGGCGGCGCAGGCGTGCGCGCAGTGGCGGTGCGTCGACACAGCGTTGTGTCTGCGATGTGCTCGGACGCTAGTTGGCGGTGTCGCTGGTGGATGCGTTGTGGTTGCGATGTGGTCGGTATCACCCACCTGGGTCGAAAATGACGGCAAAATGTGGTCCGTGTAAATTCTACTATACATTTTCAATACCAATTTGCGCCCGCCTACGTGGTGTGGTTGTGGTACGTGTGAAACAAGCCTAAGAGTTTTAGATATTTGGAATCGGTAAAAGAGACGCATCTGCTAGAATATATTATAAACAAATATTTTTGGCAGATAGCTCTTTTTTTCTTATGACTTCGTAATTGTGATCGATAGACGGCTTCCTACGTGAAACCGATAACCATAGTCGAATATTATTCGAAAGCAATTGTGCACATTACTAGCATAAAGGTTTATGTGATGACCTGGACCTTGTGTTTATTGGGCTCGGCTTGTCTTTTTATCCTTTATCGCAAATAAAAACATTCGATTTGAAAAATAAAAGGCATTCTCAATAGCAGCCTGGAGTTAGGATGTTAGAAATGTTACTCAACCTTATGCCTCGGCAAGCATGCTCTTCGTCCCTGTCGGATTGCTGTCCCATCGGAGTATGAGAGTGATGGAATAGAGTAATAGAGAGTGCACTTGTGTTTGCGCATACTTGTTTACTATAATATCTCCTACGCAGATGGTCAGTCTCCATTAGGACTGGCCGCCGTGACCGAATTTCGGTATGTAGGATACTATTATTATTTGTGTGGTTTAAATTTTTATTAATTATGCTGTGGTCTTAAGATAGTATAATACTAGCTGTAGACCGCGGCTGTGCCTGCGTGAATTGCAAACAAACGCATTTATTTATTTGGACATCCAGTAGTTGTTATATTATTTTCTTCTAAATAAGACCATAAATAGTAACTCTTTTGTTTGTTTTGTTTTTCATGTGGTTTGTGGCCAACCTGTTGTCAAGAGTTGTTCAAGCCGCCCGTAGGCCTCTGACATCAGGCACGCCACGATCGTGGCGGTAAGTCCCGTGTTTGAGGAGTGGCTGGAGAGGCGGCATGGCGCCCTCACCTTCCGGCTGACACAGGTAATGACTGGCCACGGTTGTTTTGGCCAGTTCCTGTGTCGTATACGCCGGCAAGAGACGCCCGGTTGTCACCACTGCGGCGACTGCCGCGTCGTAGTTGAGGACACGGCGCTGCACACTTTGGCGGTTTGCCCCGCCTGGGCATCGCAGCGCCGTGAGTTGATCGCGGCAGTCGGGTTGGTTGCCCTCTCGCTCCCGGCCGTAGTTCAGTCTATGGTCCGGAGTGAGAGGTCGTGGAACGCCGTCGCCTCCTTTTGTGAGGAAGTTATTTCCATCAAGGAGGCGGCGGAGCGGGAGAGGGAGCGTTTAAACCCTCTCCCCAACCGCAGAGCCGGGAGCCGGAGGGCGCGAGACGACCTCCAGCCACCCTGAGGTTTGACCTGGGGGTGGCGGGCTTTGTGGGCCTGCCCGCCATCCGTTCAGCACCAGGTCCGAGAGGCGGCGTGCGTGTCCCACGCGCGCCTCTGTGTCGAGTCCGTCTCCCCTCTAGGGGGGACAGTAGGGAGTGCTAGAAGTGCCTATAGGGTAGGTCTTTCGTGTAGTGGTCTGCCGTTTCATACGGCGGGCCGAAACCTCGGCGGGGTCGCGACCGCATGCGAAAGTGATTCGCGCGGCCCCGTCGATAGTGGTTTTGTCGAGGAACACCGTGGTAGGTTTAGTCGGTATTCCGGGAGGTACTTTATCATCTTAACATCTTCTTTTACCCCGGCGAGTCCGACATAACCCCTCCGCCGGCCCCCGCGGAGGGGTATGCGGCATGCATTCCCCGAAGTAAAAAAAAAAAAAACAAAAAAAAAATGCCTCTGACATGGCTTAACGACTGCTGTCAATTTGACACCATATATTATGTTCTTAAGTCATATTCACCAATATTTAATGTAGAATACAGTTACATACATGTACAATTGAGGCACGCAGTCCTCCCGCGCCCCACCTCAGGCGCCGCTGCTGGTAGGGCGCGCAACCGGCAGCAATATCTCGATGTGGTCAACCTTTGACCACATACATACTACTTTGCACTAACGTCTAGTATCTCTTACAAAGCAATCATTGACAAGGTTATGACGACCTAAAAGCAATATTAGAAGTATAGCAAATGTAAAAACGATAGATATTCACTCTTGCATGTGATGATGACCTATTTTTACTATTAAATACTTACAGTGTTACAATTTTAAAATATAATTTGAGAATAAAATAAGTCATTGGCATACAACCAAATAAGTATTAACACCACGTTTATACTACTTTAAAATATCAATATCATCCCTAAATTTATCAGGTTTTATTTCTGCAATACAATTATAGTCCGTATAATTGAATTTAATGACAGTAATCTGTCAACAAATACCAGCCAATATAATGATGTAATTATTCTGTAATTCTAATAATATCGAAGATTTCTATAAAGTCTTAATAATGAAGAATTTAAATATTGCTGTAATCACTAGTTCCATCAGTCTAAACCGAATAACCTACTGCACAAAGTATACATTTATATTTAAATCAAAATTATTGTATGTAATACAATAACAGTAAAAAATGTACCTAATGCGCGAGTGACTGATTATCAGGGGTCGGAATAGGTAGAGTTTTTAAGTACCAAATGACGTTAAACTACCTACGAAATCTTAACATGGATATTCCTTTTAAACCCGGAATTGGGGATTGATAAAAATTGTTTTCTCAAACTTCCGGGATTGATATTATTGTCTTATAAAACTCTTTTTTCCTGTGTTAAACACAAACTAAGTAGCGGTACACGTAACACGCCGGTAAATGGCGCTTGACGGAATTTTAGTACTCGTCGCCTGGCGGCTTGATAAAGTTTAATTATTTTCTATTTTATGTGCAAAGCAAGTAGAAAGATGGAAAAATTAAACAAACTTGACTCTAAATATATATTTTTTATTAAACAGTCAAGACAAATCAATGAAATGAAATGAAATAATAGCAAATCAATCATAATCTATTTCAACTATGTTAAAAACACTGGTGGAAGCTAAAGGTTCATCATCCACATCATTTACTAAAGAATTGAAATATATTATCATAATTTTCAATGTTTTCTTCTTTTAATCGTTTTCGATACGAGTGCAAGACCCACTTATATGATGAAAATGATCTTTCAACGTCAACCGATGTGAGCGCAAATTTAAGCCATGTTTCTTGGCTTGTTAAAATTCGAAAATAAATGTTTTGTGTCCAAAGAAGGTAAACAAATTTAGAATACTAAATCAATCCTGGGATTAAAAAAGGCATATCCATATTAAAATTTCGAAGTAGCATATTTGACGTCATTTGGTACTTAAAAACTCTACCTATTCCGACCCCTGCTGATTATTTTTCAGTGTAATACTAATTGGTATAAACTAATAATGATTATTTTTTATTTTATTATTCTCATCACAACACAAAGTACTAAAAAGGAACTTTCATGGTATGAACGGTATAGTATCTTTAGTTGATTGAATATAGGTTTTATTTGCTTTCATTTATTATATAACCTAATAAATTATATAACACGTAATCACTACCATGTTAAATAAGATATATAATTAAAAGCGGTGGTAGTCCATTGGTAAAGACACCGAAGTTCCGGTCGAAAGGTCATTGGTTCGATTTCTATCCAATGCACTACCTACGTGAGTATTTAGATTAACTAGATACTTATTAATATTAATACTAGTACTATGCAAAATTAAATTGCAATTATTTTAAGTAATAATATGATAATTGATTATACATATTTGTAATCAATTAAATTTATATAATTGATAAGACATAGTTTGATAAAAACTAAGTTAGATATTTATATATTTATATAATGTTGTGCGATAATTGTGTTGTCAATGTTTGTGATTGTCTATGGCATGCAGAGCTTTGAGGTGCCTCGTGGGAAGTTGAGCTCTTCGCTGATCGAGTAGGAACAAATACATACCTACATATATTTGTGTATGTGCAATATCATTCATGTTTGCACAGATGTTCCGCAATGCAATAATAATGTATATTTAAATATTAGTTAAAACCGAGTACCATTATTGTGCTGTATTTTTGCCAAACATAAATATAAATAAATAATTTCAAATTTGTGCACATGTGCCGCAACATTTAAAGATTTGCACACATATTCCGCAATAATGTTTCATTTTAATTCGCGAAACGTGTCTAGCGCCCAATTGATTGAACTTGCCACGTCGCGCCCGGCTAAACCCTACTTCATAAACTCTCAATTATAATCCTTATTTGTAATAATAATAATAATAATATTTTACCACATACACACAACACCATCTAGCCCAAACTAAGCAGAGCTTGTACTATGGGTACTAGACAATGGATAAACATACTTAAATACTTTTTTTTTGTAAATACATACATATTATACATAGAAACACCCAGACCAAGACAAACATCCATATTCATGCACACAAATGTTTGACTTGTGCGGGGATCGAACCCGCGACCTCAGTCGTCGCAGTCGGTTACACTAACCACTACGCCATCGAGGTCGTGTTTCTTTGCTTGTGTTTTACCTTGTAGTTCTGTTTTAAGCATTAGTGCTTTTATTTGTCTATTCTCTACATCTATAATTTCGCATTTCATAATTTTTTGCTTGTGCAAAATTACTCAGCCTGTAGCATAGATTACTAAAATGCAGAAATAATTAAATAAATTTTTACACAATAAATAAAGAACATTACTTTTCCAGATTAATACATAATCCTTCAATTTTGCTACACGTGACATATGAAAATTTGCTTAAATGTTTCTTTGTTCATAACAGATATATCACATTACGGATCCTACGCCTAGTAATGATTCGTTTAATGATGTCTAGATATGATTATATTAACTCATTAACAACATTAATTAATTTCACTTGCCTTAATGTCTTGGATAATATCAGCCCTGTATATACAATACCCCACTGCTAAGCACTGGCCTCTTCTCGGTGTAAGAGTGGTTGTTAGACCATAGGCCACCACGTTGGCCTCTTGCGGGTTGGCAGACTTCACATATATTAGAGTATATTATGGTAAACTCTCAGTCATGCAGGCTTCCTCACCATTAAAGCAAGCTATTACTAATTATTACGAAGAGACGGAGGTGACCGTTAGATTAAACTACGGACTACCATCATGCCTTGTCTTGATTATTAATGTACATGTAAGTGGATGCTCCTATTTACCATACTGCTGCTTTAGAGGCTACCATCAAATTTTATTAAATGCATGAGTATGTTCAGTAGTAGTTAATGGAGAAATGGTTGCAGCACCTTACAGCTCCTATGATTTGTAAACAAAAACTTGGCGATTAAAAAGAGTGACCATGAGTTTCTTGCCCGTTCTTCTCATGAGCCCTACACCCTTGCTTTGCTGAATGTGGCAGTAAAGTAAATTCGCAGACAAAAATTGTGTAACTTTGATATTCATAAGTGTTACATTGTAACCTAATCTGAAAAAATATATTTTGAATTTTGAATTTTGTGCATGCCTTGTAAACGAATTCGAGTCGTCCGCGCCAAAACCAAGGTATGCTAGTGCTACGCTTTATAATAGCATTTAAATAAGGCAAGTCGCGCTTTTGGGCTTGCTATATAATATATTAGTGTCATATCCACCAGTATGTACAGGCTGTGTAAATTTTTGCTTTTTAGTCGATTAGTAATTAAGACAGTGTTTTTGTTTATTTAGCCATAACTGCGCGCTAGCTATGACAATGCTTCTGTTCTCACTGCTTCCAATAACTACGTGAATGGCACAATAATTTAAATGGGTATATGCGTCTATTATTGTAGGTTCGATTCCTGCACGGAATATAAATATGTGGCCTCAACAGATGTTCTGAATCTGGTTAGTTTTTGTATCAAACAACGTTTGTTGTGACGTGACACGTGACGTTGACTTTAAACAACGGACGGGGTATTTTTAGAACTTGAATTCAGTCAAAATAATATTAAGTTATTGTTCATTCTGCACTAACAAATTGTAAATGGGTTAGTCCACATATCTCCATTGGCTTACTCCATCAATGAGGATCTGTGAACTTTTCCCCATATCCCCATTGAACGAATCATCGACGTCGCAATGGGGATTTATGTACATAAAGTTCACAAATCTTCATTGATGAGGCAAGTCAATGGGGATATGTGGACTAACCCATTGTAAATGAGTTATTGCTGTATTTAAAGACATTTAATGATTACCTAAGTGATCCCTTAGTAATGATTTACTACATGACTAGTCATTGCGGTCATTAACAATTTCTAATGTCATCCGTTAAATGTCTCTGACTGCGATAGTTCAAAATCTCATAGAATGGAATGACATTATCACATTACAATATAAGTTACTTATAGACATGGATGGATGAAGGTAAATTTGAATTTATAAGTAACTAGATGTGCCCGCGGTTTCACCCGCGTTTATGATTACTGCGCCGCCCCTGTGGGTCGTAGCGTGATGTTATATAGCCTAGATAAATGAGCTATCCAACACTAAAAGAATTTTCCAATTCGCACCCGTAGTTCCTGAGATTAGCGCGTTCAAATAAACAAAGAAATAAAGCTTCTCTTTTCAGCTTTATAATAATTAGTATAGATTTAGATAATTAATTACTTGATTAAGACACTGTTCTCTCATACATTAATTAACCAATAAGTTTCTGAGCTCGGTTTAGTGTCATAAAAAATAATATCATAATAAATTTAAATTAAAAGTAAGTTCCTCATTTTGCGAAGGGTTGTCTATGAGTTTAGTTGCACCTTCCTCCGTTCATGTCTTACGCTTTATTTTAATTTTTCATAATATGACAAACCATTTTATACATAATATGACAAACCTAAATAACATAAAATTATTATTATTCATGCAGCTCTGTATAAGTTTCCTGGTAAGTACGCTTGGTATGCTTTTCTATAATGTTTGATCTCATAACTCGCGGCATTTTCGGATAGGTAATATTTGGTAGCCGCAGTGGTGTAGCGTAGTGGGGGCGGCAGGGGCGGCCCACTCCTGGCGGCACGTTTAGGGAGCGGCAAAATTTCTCAATAATAATAATATCGTGTAAATATTTGAACCATTTACGACGAACGAAATTAATTGGATGTACAATACACAATAATGATGACTGTTCTTGCCGAAAAGTTATTTAGAAATACTTTTCTTTTAAATTGAAACACCTAAATAAGAGGGCGGCAAAAATATCGCGCACATTCTATACCACGTAGTCCCTAAACAGCTACCGAAATGAGTGCCTCACTTTTGGGGATCTATAGGTACTATATAATATATGTATGTAATATTACGTTGTCACGACATTACTAATACGAAAGTTTTCGATCAAAAATGCCAGAATTATTTTAATACTAGGTTTTGCCCTCGGCTTGCTTACGTAAATCTACATCTTGTCAACAGTACTTTTTTCTGTATAAAAGGTAGGGATCTGGATAAGGCATCTCCGATTTTGTTATGCAACTGAAATTAAAGCCCCTTTTCTCTTTTTTTTCTTTAACTTGGTTTTGCCTGCGTCTTTGCTCAGAGAAAGTACTTTTGCCGTGGATGAAAGGATCGTAAGTTTTTTTTATACCCATAACAACGTCTATTCGAAATTTCATGATGATCGATCGAGTAGTTAAGGCGTGAAAGCATAACAAACAAACAAACTCACATTCGCATCCATAATATTAGTTAGCATGCGAAAGTTTTCGATTCAGCATGTGATAATTATTTTAATATATTATTATTAGTTACCTTTTTTATTATTCTAGAAGACTCTTACCTAAATGATGGCGATTTGGGCGAGAGCAGTGACCATCAAAACAAAAGGCATTTCCCAGACGTCGGCGGTAGTCCGTCACATAAAAATAAAGCTATGGCGAGTGGCGATATCACTATGGAAGATATCAATGATATTATCGGAGTATACAGTTGTACCTGTACAGGTTAGTATATAAATATTGTTTAAAGTTAAGTGCTTCAGTTTGTTAGTAATCAAGCGGTATAATGGTTGCAGCTTCCTCACTATATATTATATTATAAAACAAAGTCACCCCGCCCCGTCTGTCTGTCTGTTCGCAATAAACACGAAAACTACTGAACGGATTTACATGCGGTTTTCAACAATAGTTAGAGTGAGTCATGAGGAAGGTTTGTGTATAATTTGTTAAGGTTTTGTACTATCTGTGCGGAGCCGGGGCGCGGCGCTAGTACAAATATAATTTGTAAAATAAACAGCATTGTGAAATTGGCGATTAAAAAATCCTTGAGTTTTTTGCCCGTTCTTCTCATTGGTTCTACACTTTTGCTTTGTTGAACATGGCAATATGTAAATATAAATGCATATACAATGTGTTTGGTGAGTGGTGTCGGAGATTTTAATGGCATAATATATGGTCATTTATATCTACAATCCATGCTTCAGTATTATTTTTTATGTTACTTGGGCGAAATGGCGGCCATTTTTTTTATTTTGTTATCTAATCACGGACACACGTGGTAATTTAGCGATATCGTCGCTTGTAATAATCCAAAAAAAAAACAAAAAAGGTCTTATTTTACAGCTCATAGTATAGCTAACATGTTTACGATAAAAAATTTTAGAATCTATCTCAGTTCAATTTAAAAAAAAATATGACAACAGAAAATTAAGAAAATTTTTGCTGTTATTTTTTTGTTATTTCACTTTTTCGCAAAAACCAAGCTGTCAAGGTATTATTTTTTTAATGTTTTTAGATACTACATAATATCAGCTAAACATGAGTACTAAAATCATTGCCGTAAGTAAGATACTTTTAAAATGACGCTCTTTAGAACTTGACCCCTTAATAGCGTATTCAGGTAGTAAACAATTACAAACCCATCTCAATTTAAGGATCATCCTGATATTTAGGAAATACAGAAATAAAACACAATATTTTTTCACTTAGCTTTAATATTAATAATAATTTGGTCACAAATTTTATAAAAATTGTTCAAAGTGGTCACCATTTTGCTGCAAACATGCTGTCGCCCGTACAGCCAGGTGTTGCGTAGAGCGTCGGATCATCTCCTTGTTTTCCTTTAATTCATTTCCGATGCTAATTATTTTTTGAATCAATTCCTCTCGGGTGTTTGGCACTTCCACGTAAACTTTTTGTTTTATAGTACTCCATAAAAAAAAATCCAGGGGTGTTAAATCCGGAGAACGCGGTGGCCAAGCAACTGTCCCTCCGCGACCGATCCACTGCGTGTAATTTTGATTTAAATATGTCCTCACTGCCACTGCAAAGTGTGCGGGTGCACCATCGAGCTGCAGAATCATTCCTCTCCGGTTAACGAGTGGTATTTCGATGAGGGCGTCATAAAAATCCGTCTGCAGGAATTCCAAAAATCGTTGACCATTCATCGTCTCTGGTAAAATGATGGGGCCAACAAGAACGTCGTCTATGATTCCTGCCCAAACGTTCACGGCAAACTGATACTGTACAGTACTTGTCCTAGTAGCGTGTGGATTTTCGTGACACCACAGATGCTCATTGCGGTGATTTATGTATCCCGATCTTGTGAAGGTGGCTTCGTCTGTCCACAAAATCTTTTTTAAGAAATTTGGTACAGATCGTACTTGCCGCTGGATCCACGAGCAAAATACTGATCGCCTAGCATGATCAGGCTCCAGTAATTCTTGTACCCTTTTAAAATGGTACGGATGCAATCCTTCTCTCTTTAACACTTTCCACACTGACCATATGGTAAGGTTTAATCTATTAGCAATCCGTCGTATGCTCAATCTGGGATCTTGGGTAATTAATTCCAATATTTCTTCTTCGTCTTGTGGTGACACCAAACGAGAACGTTCTTCAGCAGGTCTTCTAATTCCATTTTCGGCAAGCCTCAAATGGATTCTGACGAACGTGCGAGGATTGGGTGTAACTCTGTTGGGGAATCTTCTGGCGTACTCTCTACTAGCAGCATTGGCGTTCCCGTTGCACAGTCCGTAGACAAAATGGATGTCAGCAACATGTTGGCTGGAGTAATAGTTGTCTTCCATTTTAAAAAGATTAACAAAACAGTTCAACAGTAAAAATAACGAAAACGTAACAAAACTTTTAACAGCGCACAGCAAATTGGTTAACAAAAAGAGAATGTGATCACAACGCAGAGCGAGGGACGACTGATAAGCTTTGTATTGCGTTCCTAAATCTCTGGAAACAAATGTTATTTTGTCTCGCTCACACTTATGACGAAGGAGGTTTTTACCTGCTCGAATCATTTGTTAAAACGGGTTTAGTAGTTCCTTGAATTGTGATAAAGCGGCTTTGTAATTGTTTAATACCTGAATACGCTATTAAGGGGTCAAGTTCTAAAGAGCGTCATTTTAAAAGTATCTTACTTACGGCAATGATTTTAGTACTCATGTTTAGCTGATATTATGTAGTATCTAAAAACATTAAAAAAATAATACCTTGACAGCTTGGTTTTTGTGAAAAAGTGAAATAACAAAAAAATAACAGCAAAAATTTTCTTAATTTTCTGTTGTCATATTTTTTTTTAAATTGAACTGAGATAGATTCTATAAAATTTTTATCGTAAACATGTTAGCTATACTATGAGCTGTAAAACAAGACCTTTTTTGTTTTTTTTTGGATTATTACAAGCGACGATATCGCTAAATTACCACGTGTGTCCGTGATTAGATAACAAAATAAACAAAATGGCCGCCATTTCGCCCAAGTAACATAAAAAATAATACTGAAGCATGAATTGTAGATATAAATGACCATATATTATGCCATTAAAATCTCCGACACCACTCACCAAACACATTGTATAGTTTAGTTAATGTAACCTTGACGTTCATAAGTTTTACTTTGTGACCTAAATGAATAAAGATATTTGATTGTGAATATAAGCTAGGAAGAGAGGTCAAGGTGGAGGAAAAATTTAAATCATGGATGTGTTCGTACCGTTCTTAGATCGCACAAAAAGTGTCCACACTAAGATGAGTGAGCTCACACATTAAATAGAGAACGATAGTGTACCTACATGATTTAATATGAGTGAGCGTGATAATTATATTTTATTATTCAGATGTCATTTCCACTACGCCGAATGATGTGGGTTTGATCCCCACACAGGCCATTTTGTGTAATCCACAAATAGATGGTCCGAATCCGGGTGTTGCATGTGTCCGTTGTTTCAATGTTTATAAAGTCTCACGTGTCACAAGAATTAATCCTAGTGCAAGAGTTGTCTTTAAAATAAAATAATAATAATTGAACTACGGATATTTTTAATATTTGACATGACACTTGATTTTTGAATATTTTAAACCTAATAAACTATTTACGCTTACCCCGACATTTTAGCTGCTTTTCAGGAGACATGGTCATAGTTTTAAAATATTTGAAATTACCCTTTTTTTGTAATAAACCGCGATCTAGTGGTTTAGATTCAATGTATAATACTCGCATAAACGTTAGACAATTTTATACAGCCGTATTATTAATTAATATTGTTGCAGATACACTATACGAGCATCCCCCTCGACGCTCATTCAAAAAGTGGTCCATACTGAACAGAAATACTTATGAGGAAATCGATGTTATAATCCATTGCACACATAAGGCTAGGGTGAGTACACTAATATTAATCTCTAAAGTCTTAGAATACCAGACATAATTATAAATCTATTGTGTCTGGCCGCCGGTGTGTCGCTGCAATTTAATAGGTTAAGTACTATGATTACTGATCCGCTTTCATGGCTCGTAGAGTGATGTTTGTAGCCTGCGATACTTCTGGATAATGTAGCTTTCTTTGGTAAAATAATTGTTTAATCTGCTCATAAGTTTTGGAGTTTATCAATTACAGACAAACAAAGAAGTATGTGTAAAATCACGAAAGTCTAAAAACGTTTAAAATATTGTGTGACTCACAAATTGTTGTTTCCAGTCTGGGTGTTTTTTATGTCTGTTGTTTGAATGTTACTTAAGTCCCCAACAGTGAGGCAGTAGTCTTTAAAAAAATTGGTTATATCATTTAACTGTCTAATTACTTCACCAGAATGTGATGATGCTGAGTTAAAAAGCAAATACCATGAATGCCGCTTTATTCACACGGCAGACATCGCCCGGATGAACATAGTGGAATAAACTGTTTTTTGTAACATGAAAAGATACACAGCCAAAATAATTGTTTACACTGTAAATGTTCTTGAATATGGGCGAAGATTGCCAGCCCACATTGAGCCTACGTATTAGATTATGGCCAGATCCTTCTCATACTGTAAAAAGTTACGTGCCTAGTAATAGAACAGTTAATAGAGAGGACTAATATTACATTTGTTTTCTTACAGCACAAATCGACTGAAGTAATCTTGGAGCCCATTCCTGAATACCAGTTAGAATTAGGGGCCAGTGAACTGCCACCAGACAGGATAAGAAGTCTAGCTCTCGCACTTATGCTCAGGGAAGATGCTGACGTATTAAATGGTATGTCTGTATTTATTCGTTTAAATCGATCTGGTATAATTAATGTAATGTTAATGACACTGTAACAGCTTATCACCATTCCTTAAATCATTCTTATTGCATAAGCGAAAATGAGACAGAAACACTAAATAATTAGTGCAAAAGTGCACCAAGCAGTGTTTAGTGATAGCGGATTAGCGGATGAGGTCGCCACGGGACAAAGATTTGGCCGATTAACAAATACTTGTGTGCGTTACCTCAGCAGTAAAAGTATCTCCTCGACTGATATGAGTGTAACGTATAACTAGTGCGTAGCCTGCTTTAAATGGACGTCGCATAAAAAAAATATGGTTGTTACCGACATCGTCATCGTTTTTAAAATAAAACGATAACACGCACGATTTTTTTATGCGACGGAAAATTCTAACCAAATGATCGTAGAGAGAAATATTGTGCAATAGGTTCAAGTAATATGCAAAGGTCACGTGATACCACGTGACCTTGAGGTCAAAGGTCATAGTAATTTCGGGGGTATATGGACTATGCTGAGTCGAATGGCGTTGACCACGAGTCTCTAGCTCTTACGGTTCTTGAGTTGAAAGTTGTATAACAGGCAAACGGACGGACGGGCGGACGGACAAAGCTGTTGTATAAGAGTGTTTTCGTACTCTAAAATAACGTTAATATATAAAAATGAGGTCGAAGTAAACGGTGAAGGAAAACATGGTGAAGAAACCTGCATTTCTGAAAGTACTCCATAATGTTCTTAAAGATGTGTGAAGTCTACCAACATACCTAGTGCGAGTCCAGTCAGCGTGGTGGCCTATGGCCTAACCCTTATAACACGCAGAATAGGTCTGTGCCCAGCATTAGGGCAGTTTATATATACATAGCAGGGATGTTGCGGATGTATATTTTTTGACATCCGCGGATGCAGATACGTATATTTAAATGTTTACATCCGCAAATGCGGATGCAGATGCGGAAATCGAAATCGATGCGGAAGCTCCGCAATTGCGGATGCGGATGTTGATGAAAATTGTGCATCTTATTTAATAAAAAGTATCTAATATCACTTCTGCAGGTTCAAGCCTGTTTTGCAAAGGTTCATAAATGTAGCTATACCATACCAACACTAGAAGTGTTTCTTGATTCTCATCTTCACTTGAAGAATCATCGCGCTATTCATCGGCCCACCCCATTTTCTTTCTTGTCGCAACCTGCGCTATTTCTTGATCCGCAATAACATCCGCGTTGATTATTGCGGATGCAGATGGAGATGATGGATGAAATCAATGCGGAAGCTCCGCAATATCGAATGCGGATGCGAATATTCGCAACATCCCTGATAATATTATTATTATTTTATGATTCGCCAGCATTTACTACTATATCACATACCTACATATGAGGGAATCATTTTAAGTCTTAACTAGTTGTATAACTAATTATAATTATGAGATGACAATAGTAAAAACACAAGCAATTGAAATTAAAAAAGAAATTATATCAATATAAAAGCTAACCACCAATATTAAATTAAACGAGATGGGTGTAAAAACCCAGGATTCAACCTCTTCGTCTTAAATGTTAAAGTAATGAAAAGAAATGACCCCCGTATCTCGGAGGTCTTTTGACCCACAGAGCCCATATTCAAACTTGACCGAGGTATGACATCAAGGTGTCTGCACACCAAGTTACAAGTCAATATTTTCCATTTAAAATACATATTACCTTGTGACCCCTGTATCTCGGGTGTCTTTTTACCCACAGGGCCCATATTCAAACTTGACCGAGGTATGACATCAAGGTGTCTGCACACCAAGTTACAAGTCAATATTTTCCATTTAAAATACATATTACTTGACTATAAAGACTCAGAGGTTACTAAATTGAAAATGCGATTGAGTAAATTTAAGTGGAAAAAAATATAGACATAAATTAGTTTTAACAATAAATATTGATTAAAATAGAAATCAAATTATAATAAATGATAAAGTAATTCAAGTTTGTCACTTAAACTGAAAAGTGTTTCAGAATAAATGTTGTATGTTACAGTTCGACTAGACGGGTGTAACGGTGACATGGTGACATTCGACACTCTGACCCCGGAGCAGTTCTTGGACGTGCACAGCGACAGCAACCACCAGGTACTGAACGTGGTGCACACCACGCTCAGTGAACTGCAGAGCCTGCTGCCTGGCCAGTACCTGCTACAGCACGAGGTCAGTAGTGATGCTAGTAGCGTAACCTCTAGAGACACAATAATAGCTACAGAATAATAATAATAATAATAATATTTTACCACATACACACAACAACATCTAGCCCAAACTAAGCAGAGCTTGTACTATGGGTACTAGACAATGGATAAACATACTTAAATACTTTTTTTTTTGTAAATACATACATATTATACATAGAATATCGCAGTTCAATAAGTTTACTTAATTTGGGAGGAACATCATCCTCAATAATAATGTAATTGAACTTATATTCCACTAGCGTTTGCCCGTGGCATTGCTCGCTCAGGAACAGTATTTTTTTCTGGATGAAAGGGTTTTTTTCTCTCTTTGGTTAGTGGCCAACCTGTTGTTAAGAGTTGACATAGCTTAACGACTGCTGTCAATTTGGCAACAACCGGACCGACTTTTTACGTGCCCTCCGAAGCACGGAGACGCTCAGATGAAATACCACTAAGCGGTCACCCATCTATAGACTGACCGCACCCAACATTGCTTAACCTCGCTAATCGTTTACCGATCAGTGAGTGCAACTGGCTATGAGCGCCTCTGGATGAAAGGAACTTGTCTTTTCTGTACCTCTGATAACATGTATGCGAAATTTCATGTTGATCGGTCGAGTAGCTAAGACGTGAAAGCGTTACAAACAATCAAACTTATATTCACATTTATACTAGTTAGGATTACGACTTCACGGATGGTGTAGTGGTTTAAGTGATCGCCTCGCCACTGCCGCCGCGCCGTGTGTTGTGAGTTTGAATACCATACGGGGCAAAATTTGTGTGATCCACGAATGGTTGTTCCGAGTCTGGGTGTTCTTTGTGTTCGTTGTTTGAATGTTTGTTAAGTTTCCCGCGCTACAGGAAACATTCAGACTGCAAGAGTTGTCTTTTTAAAAAATAATACCTATATCCATTAGACCAGCGAAGGGCAACCTGCGGCCCGCGGGCTTCCTGTTTGCGGCTCGCAATTGTTTTGTAAATAAGGTCTTATCATTTGGAATTATTTTTATCGCGCCAAAACTGAAATTAGCTTCATCCGCGAAAGCTAGCACTGGTCCACAAAACTACTCCATGGTCGCGAACGTAATCACTCGACATTTGTGGTTGTCTTTTATTGCACTTTGACATGATCGATATACAGGGTGTCCGGTAATTAATGGATAACCTTGAAATGTCTTACAGTAGAATTAACGGACGGTCAGAAAACAATATATTAAAAAAGTGCAATAGCAAGTCATACTTTTGACTATCTATCTATTAGCATAATTAGTTTTTAATAATAAAACAACATAAAACCGATGGAATTCATTCATTTATGGTCGTAATGTACAAGAAAGTTAAATATGGTAATTAAAAAAAAAATTAACTTTGCTTTTTATTTATCTATAACTTTAACAACAAGAATAGTTATAAAAATAAAAAATAAGGACACCTACTGGCTAGCATCAGAACGGTCTAACGGTAGACTCCAGATTACATTGACAACATTATTATAATACTTTAATGTATATTGCCAGCCCGGTCACGGAACGAACGCGCTCCTGCACGTGTCGCGGGCGAATGGCAGCAGTGCTGCGCTAGAGTTCGACAGCTCGCTGGTCATCGAGCCCGACGAGGTCAAGACACTCAGGACTCCGCCCACCCTCACGCCTGTGCTCATGCCGCATCACAAGTACGTGCCGGCACTCGGTGGCGCCGGCGCCGTGCTGGTCCACCCCGCCCGCCGCTTTTAGGGGGCGCCAATATTTCACAATATATTATAATAATATCATAATATATGTATCGATATATCATAGTATACATTTGAACCATTTCATGAGGAGCGAGAGGAATAATTGGCAGATGTAAGATCAGTCGATGTTTGTCGCAGATATCGTCCAAATAGGAACAGGAGAGAATTCGATTTAAAAAAAATGTATATAATTTAGACCCCCCCTCCCCACTTTTAGCGTTTTCCTCGATAATTTTAGGTATATTTTTATATTTTTTCGGCCGGTCACTTATCGGTGGAATACATTGTATAATAGCCTTTTAAATTGAAATACCTAAATATGGTGGCTGCCGTCCCGGGCGACTGACATCCACGCTAGGCCACTGGCTACACGTATATATCACTTGCATGGTAGAGGACAGTCTGATCCTTATTTAATCTCTTGTGAAAAAGCAGCGATAGCCTAGTGGGAAACTGTTGGACTACTATGCAGAGGTCTTGAGTTCGATCCCAAGGCGCGCATCTCTGACTTTTCGAAGTTATGTGCTTGTTTTAAGGGCGAAGGAAAACATCGTGAGGAAACCTGCATGTCTGAGAGTTCTCCATAATGTTCTCAAAGATATGTGAAGTCTGCCAACCCGCACTAGGCCAGCGTGGACTATGGCCTAACCCTTCTCACTCTGAGAAGAGGCCCGTGCCCAACAGTGGGACAGTTCACTACAGGGCTGATGTTATATAATCTCTTGTTTTCATTTATGGGATTAGTCACTTGTACTCCCTGTACTGGCCAGGTTTAGCCATGGTGATCATGGACAACACCGAGTTTTAGAGGTACCGTAAACAAAAATAGGTCATACACATATATTGTACCATGCCTTTATCCCCGAAAAGGTAGGCAGAGATATATTACATCCATATTTATGGTTCGCGTAATAGGGTGCAAATCCTATTATCGTTTACCGGGCACAATTCTTATGATCGTGCTCTTGCTGAGAATTTCTTGATTAAAAATCTCAATAAAACCTTTCCCGATCTGGATGTCTAGCCCCAAACCTCATTAAAATTTTCAGTATTTTTAATCTGTTTCATAACACCATTAAATAGTAGTCGCCATGTTATTACGTCATACGGATAGCGTACCTTTAATCTCTATAGGCTTTTTATTATTTTCGTAACCAACATAATTTTTATTGAAATAATACCATGGAGGACGGTTTTGTAAAAAAAGACAACACAAATCTACAAAGAATAAACTATTTGATGGTCGGTAATTTCTTTGCTGCAAATCCCGATTTTGTTCTGCATATCACTGCATTTGTTTACGCAGCCAACTGACGTCATGACCACAGAGCAATAAAGCGTCCACTGCGTCCAGCATTTTCATCAAATTACGCGCTAAATTTTAACGCATATTTATGACACCCAATGAAAAAAATTTTGTGAATTTTTTAGTACTTCATTAGCACTATAGAAACTAAACGGGACACTTTTCAAAAATGGGTGTAATACCATATATTAATCCTAGCCCGGTAGCTGTCTTGTTCAAATTAATAACAAATAATATTATCTACAGATTTCGGAAGACCCTACCTTGCGCGTTCACACCATTCGACTACCAGCTGGCCAAAGAACAGAAGAAAGTGCCGGCCAAGCTCAAACCTCCGCCGCAAGCGCTCAAGGTAACTATCGACACTCGCGCTCACCAGCAGTGCGGCAGTAAGTATCGTTCGTAGCTACCGGACCTACACTCGGCGAAAGTACTACACTTGCGGATAGAACTTCTGTGTTGTTAGTTGCTGGTTCGATATCCAGCGCCACGGTATTTATTTGAAAGAAGATATTAATATATACCTATCTTTATTATTTGTTTGTGGTAATTTATAGACATAGTTATGCTCTAAAATTTAGCTTGATTGAAATCATACATGAAATAGTGAAGGGCAGTATGTAGATATGTTTACCTATCAATATAGCCTACACATCTTATACTATCATATTTAGTAATTTACAGTCATTGCAAATATTAATTAATTATATTTACGAAATTTACTTAGGAAATTACTAATAACATAGTCGGTAAAATGTCACCAAAAGCCACTAACACATTTCAACGTATGACATATGCATCTTTTGACGTTTATCGGTGCAACTAAAAATCTCTAGACCAAAACCCACCCTTTGCCTGAGCCGGGTATCGGGCCCAATACTTTAAACATACGCTCTCGCTGCGCCATCAAAATGTATGTAAATAGATAAAATTATGGTTATCAAATTTATATTTTATGTTAATATCCCCTCGGTATATTTAGAAAGTCGACGCCTCTCGTAGTTACTGTATTATGTTGTACAGTTTCGTATATACAGAGATATTTTTATGTATTATAATCTAAGTCACAAAGCGGAAGCCACTTTTAACTTTATAGCATCGATATCAAACATTATAGTAGATAATATTGTCTTCTGTTTACGCGAATATTATTCATTAAAACTAAACTACTATATACGGATTTTATCGCGTTGTTTATTTGACACTTTATTACATAATTTTGAAAATTGTTACACTACTACTACTATTAAACTTTACTAATTTTTTAAGCTAATTAAATTATTATTAAATATATTTAGATTTAATTTACGGGGAGTCTCCCCGTGACCATGGCTGCTGAAAAGCAACCGAAACGTCGGGGAAAGTGTGAAATTAAATTAAATCTAAATAGTTTTAATAATAATTTAATTAGCTTAAAAAATTAGTAAAGTTTAATAGTAATAGTAGTGTAACAATTTTCAAAATTATGTAATAAAGTGTCAAATAAACAACGCGATAAAATCCGTATATAGTAGTTTAATTTCAATGAATTATAGTAGATATTTCAATCAAGCTAAATTTCATGGAGTATAACCCAATCTATTAATTTACCACGTTTCAGCATTATTAAAAATCAAATTAATTAAATATATATAAACAAGTCTGTCTGTTACTGTTTATCCTGCTTTACAGCTGATTAGACTGGAATCTAAACTTTATAAAAAAAATACGGAAGGCACACTCTCGTATTTGCTAACTATGGCCTCCGGAAACCGTTCACTCGGCTAAGGAGAGGTCGGTTTTCAATAACGGACTACAAAAATGTTATGTTTACTTAGTCTCTGTCTGTTTCAATATAACATTTCACTATGTTATATTCACATGTTATGTTTCTACATGAAAAATTAAAAATTTTAAGTGATTTTTCAGAAACATTGATGCCACGATACAAAATGCTGACTGAGGCTTGAAATGGTTTACAATGTGCGTTTTAATTATTGTAATAGTGAGCTCTGTCGCTAAAATTAGCCATATATGGTGGGGTATCGGTAAAGTTTTCAACAAAAGGTAGAAAGGATTTCGTTATTGGTTTCATTCCCGAATTTTACATACAAGAATGATTAATTCTTCAAATTTGGTGGACATGACTTGGGACAGTATAATCTTATACTCGGCAATGTAAGTATATAATTGTGACGCAATCGATATGTTTGTATATACAGTGGTGGACAAATAATTAGAAACACTTGCAACGTATTTCACATTATACAAGGCACATTGCCGTAAAACTTTTGTTTTATTTCAAAAACTTTTACGCCAATGTGTCTTGTATAATGTGAAATACGTCGCAAGTGTTTCTCATTATATGTCCACCGCTGTATATATACTGCGTCACATTAAAATAAATATATTTTTTGTTTGAGTACTTAGCCGAATCCTAAAACCAAACATTATCCAATACGTATTGCATCAAAATGTAAATAGTATAATTTTGTCATAGTTAGCATGCATAAAACATTAAGTATATTAAAATGTTTATTACGCATGTAACGGTTAATGTACTATACAGATCACTCATGTGTATAGTATACGTCCCAGCTAATATATGTACATACATACATAGATTCACGCCAGTTTCCCAGAGGGGTAGGCAGAGACTACGGATTTCCATTTGCTACGACCCTGACACACTTCTCTGGCTTCATTCACTTTCATCACATTCCTCATACACGCCCGTCGGTTCAAGGTGCTCTTAACCTGGCCTTTGTCCAGAACGCCTCCGATCTGATCGAGAAACGTTCGCCTAGGTCTTCCTCTTGCGACTGTTCCATTCACACTAGCCTTATAAACTTTGTTAGTCAGTCTTTCCTCGTCCATTCTTTCTACATGCCCAAACCAGCTTAACATACCCTTTTCTATTCTTGTCACTATATCCACTTTCAAGCCGCATCTCTATCTAATCACACTATTCCTTATTCTATCTTTCAGAGTTACACCATATATATTTCTCAGCACTCTCATTTCTACGCATTTATTCTTACACAAACGATAAAAATGTATGTACATACTATAATCATCACATTAAGATGTTTATTATACACGACGGATACAGATCGCATCAAAATGTGTTATTTAAAACACATAAAATTATAATCAAATCACGGTTAACGTACTTAACATATCACATTAAGATGTTGATTATACATGCATGACAGTATTATACAGATGACATCAAAATGTGTATAGTACGTATCACGGTTAATATGCCTTATGTGTATAGTATATTGATATGATAAAAAATTTAGTGTGAAATAAAAATATACACCACCATATCGGCGTAAATAAAACTATCTATGTTTAGGCACATTTTAAACCTGCATCTCAGTTCGGCCAAGCGGTATGGTAAAGTATACTGCATTACGTATTGCATAAGGGTGATATTTGTATATATTACAATGTTGGATGTCTGCTTGTTGCTAGAGCCAAGCTGAGGGGCCGGACCAGAGAGCTAAGGTATCAATGCTACGAATAACTGCGCTTTCCAGGATGTTATATTAAACAGACTTCAGAACAATGGAGGTTCTCTGTTCGAACATCGACGAGGTTCTGTATACTTGTGCCTGTTCACAAATTAGGAGGGTAGTTCCATTCCAAGATGTATATTTAAACCATCCTATCCTAAACGCTTATGATTAGTCCAATTTTAAATTGTTATACCATTTCTTTTTTAATCGAAATTGTATTCTATTTTTAACCTGCTTGCAGTTTTTTTTCTCAGTTATATACTATCTATATCTACTTCATTGTCAAATTAATCTAATATTTTTAATTCCAATAAAAATTAAATAATTGGTTTTTATTTATCCGAGTGGGAGCTATCATACTAATTTGTGAAATGGTACTTTTATATATTTATATAAACTACTGAACACGATTTTCTTGTTCTGTCGTTAGTTAATATTTCAAACAATCGACGAAGAAAATAAAAGAAAACTCACCGGCAATTTTAGTGGCAATATATTTTTGATTATCGAGACGCCACTGAGCGTGAATATACTATACAAATATGTTTTTGTTGGCTGTATTACGTATTTTAATAAATACTGTCGTTTTAAGTTCGACTGTAAAGTATTTATCGTAAAATCTTCGTTGATTGTGCATTTGAATAACGCCTATGGGTGGCTACTACAATTATTTTATGAGCTTTGTAGTTTGGTGACGACCAATAAAGGTCAAGGAGATACGCACGGCAAAGGGAAACCAGAGTTGATATAAATAAAGACCAATAATAATTAACAAATTACTATTATTATATAGGAAGATATTGTCTTTATATGATACACAAACATGTCTTGTTGTATTTCGTTAATACATAAAAAGCTATTGATATAAAAGTGCTAAAACTGTTATGAAAGAAAACCTAAAAGATAGTCCAGCCCAATTCCTCTCCCAGTCTTTAACTACACAGCTCCTAAAACAATTTTTGTAGTCACCATACTGTAATGATATTTATTTTTGCTGAGAAGGTTTTAACAAGTTAACTTTCACGAACAACTCGATGATTAATAGGAGCTCGTCGTGTGTTTAGCTACTATCTATCGACCGAAAATTTCATAAACACCGGAGTGTTAAGGTTAAAGTTGCTAACATATCTGCAAGTCTGTTACGTCGGTGATAGGGTAAAAATAAAATTCAGAATAGGTTGCATAATTCTCATATATTGGTCAAGTATCACCATAAGTATAAGTAAATTTATTTAGACGTAAATTTACTGTCAATGCAAAGAGATTACTCATTCAATACTCGGTCTGTTTTTAATTACACGGTTCAAGTGTAAAATTAGGCAGGCATAAAATAATAAAACCATAAATTACAAAACTATAAATACTCTGCAAATTTTTCTATGCAGAATCTCGTATAAAAAGGATTCATTTCGTCACTTTTGTATATCATAAATACATTACATTCCACCATGCGTACTTCTTCATGTCAATACTATTGGCATATATTCAAGTTAAGGATGTCTATCGGATATAACTGCATACGCTAAATGTTATAAGACGCATGATGTCTCGCCACACGCGCTTCAAGCATTTTTGGAAGTACAGTAAATTGCTTTTGCTAAAATGTTATAAATTGTACAAGTTCAGATGATACAGCATAATACGATCAAGCAAATTTTTTTGCAAAGTTATTTCATTCTGAGTAATTATGCGTGGACATCGATGTTTTGCGGGAATTTGTGTCAACTGCACGGCAATGTCTTAAGACGGCATACGCTTGCTAGAAAAAGTCCACCGTATTCCGTGCCACACAGACAAAATAATTAACTTACACATACTTGGTCTAATACATAAGATTCGTTAATTGCTTTCATAGATATCAGTGACGAAACGGATTTTGATATAGTCTTTCCACATATTATTCTGGGTCTAATAATAACCAACATATTTATACATCAATCTCTATGAAAATTAAGATGGCGTCTTTAATTACGTAATGACAAAAATAGCAATGTAGGTTTTCGAATCTAGCGGCAGGCAGGAGACAAGTTCGGACGAAGTGGTCGTATAGTTTAATATAATTATATATCATTCAGTTTGTGCACTGCCTTTGCCTGCTGAATTCGACAATCACATAAATTATTTGCTGTCTCTGTCTGTCTGTCTTTTTGGATCCATACTTATCATATACTTAAAATTTATCTTACGTCTTGGCCGCGTTAAACTGAGAATTCTACTGTTTGATGTGTTTGCTATTTAAAAATATACATAGTAAAATTATCTCACGAAGTCTGATGAGATTAAAATATCCATTGAGTACAATAAGGTGAGTCAAACATCAACAATATAAATTGACGACATGAGTGTATGAAAGTTATAAACAGTTAATCTTATAGCGTGATTGGAGCGAGCATATCGTTTATCCGTATAACATGCCTCCAAAGTATTTTTTAATTTTATTTATTTGTTTACATCATGCAACTATCCTTACAGATACACCCAATTCGATACTGCGCTACATACATTATCGCCTTATTCTAAATATGAAAGTAAGGCTTGATTGATAAAGTGATAAGATAGATCCACTGTGATACTAAGGGCCTGTGCCACCAAATAGCATTTATTCATAAGATAGAATACTCGCCATCTTACTTCTTTAACCTAATAAGAGTGAAACAGGATGCGATTTATCTTTCAGATAACTTTTACTTGATAGTTATGAACCTGGCCATAAGTATTTTAAGACCCTTCTATCAATCAATTGCTCTGTAGGACCTTAAACAATAAATTAATAGAAGTCTATAACAAACTATGGAGTATATTTCGAGCACCTACCTATGATCAAAACACCTATGATATAAGGACTTACATTTCCATGTGCATAAATTATTAAAATAAACAGAAAAAGAAATATACCTAACAGTCGCTACGGGGAGAGAGAAAGATTACAATTTAGTGAGATATTAATTTCATCCACTCATGTGTTCAATTATAACAAGTCAATTAATTATTTTTGACTCAATACTAAGTATGTTTTTAAATAATCACCTCGAATCAGCGTCTGTCTGTTACATATACGGAAAGTTAAGATGCGCGCCCACTTGCACGCGTAGAAACTATTACAACAGCTTAGATTTTGTTTTCAAAGGTAATTTTGCATAATATTGATGTTTTCCTTGCTTCCTGGTAGTTGAATAATCCCCATATACATATTTGAGGCACATATGCTTACTATATATACATTATGTAAAATTATGAAACAAAATCTTAAGCTAATCCCCCAAAAATATATTTCTTGAAGAACTCTGTTTCTAATCATTGCACCTAGTACATTAATACTAAGTATGATATATAGAAAATTACATCGCGGTGTCACCCACTTTTAAACATGATTATGGTTACAACAAAGGGGCGGCCCTTCGAATCGTAGCGTGATGTTAAATAACCCATAAGCTTTTTTAATAAACAAGTTAAAACGTAAAACAAATACATCGGGCTAGCAGTTCTTGAGATTAGCGCTTACAGCATACAACAATTTAATGTTTAAAATATGAAGGCCGCTAAGTATTAAAGTATCTTAGTTTCACTTAGCAAAAAAAAGTAACATGACAATTAAAAAAACTTGCCTTGTGTCAATACGTCTTACGTATTTCTGTAGCAGGTGCTAACTGTGAGGCGCGGGCTTGTGGACGCACACCTTAAATGTAGTTTATAGGAAATATATAAAATGACAGTTGTCATGTCAGTGTGTTTGTTTCAGTGGCCAAAGCGGAAAGGGAAGAAAAAGAAGAAGTAAAGAAAATAATATAAGACTTGTATTCATGTGATAATATTTATTCCTTTTAATATAAAATATGGTGATTAAATAAATAGTGTCTTTTTATTTTTATAGTAATACATTTGCTTTCTAATATACAGTTATACAGTGCGTATGTTGGTAGTGAGGTTTAAGCGGCTTCGTCGAAGTAGCCATCCAGTTGTGTTGCAATCTGTAAATAATAAACAATAATAAAATTATTCCATTGAATTGACTGCATGCATGGTGGTTGTATTGTGAATTCGATCCCCACACGGTACGAAAATTTGTATCACATATTTTTGATCCTAGCCTGGAATTTCCCCGTTTGAAATAATTTAAAGATTTATGGAACCCAAGCAGGTAAAATAACTAACAAAGTTTGTACATGTAAGCATATTATGTTGATATTCAAGTTTCTCAAAGTGCCCGACTTTGAGAACCCTGATCGCCAACGGCAGTGTTTTATCGACAAGAAATTCTCATTTGCAACACGGATTCTGGAACTAGTAAGCAAGTGTAATTATCAAACATTATCTATATCCATACTAATATTATAAAGAGGAAAGATTTTTGTTTGTTTGTCTGTTTAGAACTCAAAAACTACTTAACCGAATTTTATTAATTATTTTTCCATTAAGAAGCTATATTATCACCGAGTAAAATAGGATATTTTTTTTAAAGTACTGTTACGTGCTGGGTTCGACGGATAAGAATATAAACAATATTACCGACTAAAACACTTTATATTCAAACACACAATTCAATTTAAAACACAATAAACACTATACCACACTTTTTCACTGTACTGCTTCAAACTCCGTAGTATTTCCGCTTCCGTTCGCTTCGATGAACACTTGATCGCTTACGATTGTAAACTGACTCGGCGGTGCGCGTGCGCCCTATTTATACGCGGGTAAAGCGCTTCTAGAGCTTTCCAGCAACGCGGTACTCGGCGTGTAAACAGCACGATGATTCGAGAAAGTACCAGCATTCTCTCTAAGATTCTCGTACCGTACTATGCAGTTCCGTGAGATGTCAATAGATGGCGGTGTAAACTATTAGACGGAACCGCCGAGTCCCTCCCACAATGCCGAGAGATGTCACTGGGCGTAACACTGCCCCCCTCTTAGACATGTTCGTCCCGAACATTGTTGGATCCGTAGTAGCGTGCCAATCGATCCACATGAACGATCTTTGGTGTACCTCGTGGTCCTTTCTGGATCCGGTAGGTGACGTCATTCATCTTAGTGACTATGCGATAGGGTCCATCCCATTTTGCCTGCAACTTAGGAGATTGTCCTTTGCTGCGTGCCGGATTATGTAACCACACCAGCGATCCTTCCTCGAAGCCTTTATTGTTCGCCTTCCGGTCGTAACGGGTCTTCATCCTCTCAGACATCTGCTGACCGGTCTGTCTGATGTGCTCGTATACGTCATTCATCCTGTTGCGCAAATCATTCGCATAATCTGTTATGCTGCGTGGAGATTCAGGTGGGATGCCGGTGATCAAGTCTGCAGGTAATCGTAGTTCCCTTCCGAAGTTAGCGAAAGCAGGTGTTACTGATGTGCTTTCGTGAACGGCACTACGGTATGACAGGAGAAACGGTTGAATGTGTTTGTCCCAATCCCTTTGTTTGCTTTCTACAACTTTTGCCAGATATCTTTCCAGAGACTGGTTAAATCGTTCAACCATGCCGTCTGATTGCGGATGATAAGCGGTCGTTCTCGTTTTGTGGGTACCCATCACCCGGCATGTCTCCTTAAATACTTCAGACTCGAAGTTCCGACCTTGGTCACTGTGTATCTCTAAGGGCACCCCGAAACGACAAAAGACTTCGTGGACTAGCTTGTCGGCGACCGTAGATGCCTCTTGATTGGGAATCGCAAACACTTCCGGCCACTTTGTGAAGTAATCCATGACCACCAAGAAGTACTTGTTCCCACTTTGGCTTTCAGGAAACGGTCCGGCAACATCTAAAGCTATACGTTCCCATGGGGCTCCAACATTGTACACCTTCAATGCACCCCTGCTGCGAGTGTGTGGCCCCTTCACGGCAGCACAACTCGTGCATTTACGGCACCATTCCTCAACGTCTTCTCGACAATGGATCCAATAAAATCGTTCCCGGATCTTAATCAGAGTTCTCTTAACTCCCATGTGGCCTCCTGAACTCCCATTATGACAGAGATGTAAAACTTCCAGTACCTTGAGCTTTGGCACGACCATTTGCAGGTGACACTTGTCACCTCGGGCATTCTCCCATTTCCGGCACAGAACTCCATCCTGTATAACCAAGCTTTCCCACTGTGCCCAATAACTCTTGGTGGTAGGGCTCATTGCCGCAACTTCACTCCAGTGAGGTCTCAATGCACTTGTTTTCTTCCATTCGAGGATGGGTCTTAAGTCTATATCCTCTTGTTGCGTTCTCTGCATAGTTTCCTTCCAGTCTTCGCTGAGATCCGTCCTCAACATCCTCACTAGTACTTCCTGCTTGGCCTCTTTCCTGGCGCAATGTTGCTTACACTGGTCGGGACACGGTCTACGTGACAGGGCATCCGCATAACCATGTGACTTGCCACTGTGATGCTGTATTACGAAGTCCTGTAGTTGTTGCCTGGCACGCACATCAGGTGTTCCTCCTACCGGCGACTGGTTACTGCTGCGTGGACTCCTTCGCTTTGGGCAGCTCAACCTGATGTGGCCTCTCTCGCCGCAGCTATAGCACCGGGTTGAGGTCAACACTTCCCTGGTACGGTGAGCTCGATTGTCCCGTCGCACTGCTTCCACCTCCAGAGTGTGGGCCGGGGCATCCTTTAAGTTTTTGCTGCGTAGATTCCTTCGCTTCGGGCAACTCAACCTGATGTGGCCTCTCTCGCCGCAGCTATAGCACCAGGGTGAGGTCAACACTTCCCTGGTACGGTGAGCTCGATCGTCTCGTCGCACTGCTTCCACCTCCAGAGCGTGGGCTAGGGCGTCCTTGAGGTTTTTGAAATGTCCGAGTCTCACTGCGGCCCTAACCTCCAGGTCTCGGATCCCGTCGGTGAAAGCTTGAACGAGGTTGCCGTCGATGAGCACAGGTGAGGACTGGTACGCCTTTCGAACCAGCTTCTCCACCTCCAGGGCCTACTGCTGCAAGGTTTCACCAACACGTTGCGATCGGTCTTTCAGCTGTGCGCGAAACACGTGTTCCAGATGTGCGTCGCCATATCTCGCTTCTAATGCCTCCAACAGCTTCTCGTACGTGATGTCTTGACCAAGCGCCTCTAACACGGTCAAGGCCTGGTCACGAAGCCCCAAGGTGAGAGCAGTCAGAGCCTGTTCTTGTGTCCACCCGTTCGATTTCATGACGGCCTCGAACTGTATCTTATAGGCTGACCATGACGATGATCCGTCGAATGGTGTAAAGCCTCGTGGTAAAGACGCCACAACCGCAGGTGCCACGATCCCATCGCCAGCCTTGAGCCCACGTATCGTTTTCTCCACCTCGGCGATGCGACTTTCATGGCGTTGGACTTGTTCTTTCACCTCCTTCACCTCCTTGCCAACCGTTGCGCTGAGGTCTTTTAACATCATCAGCTGCTCCTCCTGGCGGCGCATACCCTCCTCCTTATCGCGTTGCAGCTGTTCCTCAAGGCGGCGTGCCTGCTCCTCCTGGCGGCGTGCCTGCTCCTCCTTGCGGCGTGCCTGCTCCTGCATAAACGCCATCAGAGACGCGAGGTCGGGGTTCACCGGCGAGTGAGCTGCACTAGATGGTTCCGCTGCAGCCGCGGAGTCACGTGATTCACCTGACGTCGGCGAGGGGGCGTCTCCAAAGCGCCTCTGGTCCACATCTTGCTGGCGCTGGTTCCTGGTACGCACCCCTTCCACTTCCTCCTTCGGTAGTACTGGCATATTCTTACCTTACTTCTGACACCAATTGTTACGTGCTGGGTTCGACGGATAAGAATATAAACAATATTACCGACTAAAACACTTTATATTCAAACACACAATTCAATTTAAAACACAATAAACACTATACCACACTTTTTCACTGTACTGCTTCAAACTCCGTAGTATTTCCGCTTCCGTTCGCTTCGATGAACACTTGATCGCTTACGATTGTAAACTGACTCGGCGGTGCGCGTGCGCCCTATTTATACGCGGGTAAAGCGCTTCTAGAGCTTTCCAGCAACGCGGTACTCGGCGTGTAAACAGCACGATGATTCGAGAAAGTACCAGCATTCTCTCTAAGATTCTCGTACCGTACTATGCAGTTCCGTGAGATGTCAATAGATGGCGGTGTAAACTATTAGACGGAACCGCCGAGTCCCTCCCACAATGCCGAGAGATGTCACTGGGCGTAACAGTACTTTTACTAACGTAACTCTACCAAGCCTACTTTTACGCAAGCAAGGCCGCGGGCAAAAGCTAGTGTCAAATAATTTTAATGGTCGTTAGTAATTCAGTCAGCCAATTAAAGCAGGTGTCAAGTTGCTTTTTGAAAAAAAAAATTTATATATCTTTCAGAAACCGGTGTTAACCGTTTAAATTATAATTATAATAATCATTTTTACTACTAGTTTTACAATTTTTACGTACACTGTGTGCTAAAACAAACGTTTTTCTTACAAATTGTAGGTTATTACAGTATTGCAACCCTCTGACACCCAAGCTTAGATTGAACTTATGGCTCTCAAAATTGACTCTTTTATTACAATACGTAACGGGTAAGTACGTTGTGTACATTTTAGTTTTGATTGAGGAAGTTATCTTGTTGTGATAAAGTTTTAGGTGTAAACGAAATATAGTCTTCTCAACATTTAACGTCAGACTGTTTGTGAATAGCCAAGACATGATAATAATAAGGGCTGACTCCGCTCTATTACTAGCTTCTGTCTATCTCCGAACATGTACACACAGCGACACATCAACCTAGACTGTTTGGACTTTGAACTATTAGAAGTTGAACGCTGCGAATCGTGCGAGACAGTGCGTTATATTTTTTTTATTCTGTCTCACTCACGCTGAACGGGACGCGACGCTCTATCCTGCACTGTCCCTTTCTGACAATTCTCTATTTTGTATGTAGCGTAGTTATGCGTATATAGGGTGTCTAACTTGATGTGTAGCCGTGTGTACTAACAGAGCCGTGTCATCCGCATATGTGTAGATGGAACAATTTGGTAGTGCAAGATCACATAAGCTGTTTACATACACCAAAAAAAGAGTAGGGCCCAAAATGAAGCCTTGCGGCACCCCATAAGACAATACACATTCATCGCTAATATATAAGGCTACTTTAACACACTGCGTTTGTTCAGATAAGTAGCTCTTGAAGACAGCATGTTCAGAACCCCTTGCTCCAATTCTCTCCAGATTTTTTAATATGATCGGAATAGAGACAGTGTCAAATACCTTAGACAGAATTATAATAGGGGTTAAAATATTAAGTTGCCGTTGTATAATAATAGATACTATGAATTGACATAAAACCTTCATGGTGTGAGATTTTCGAGTGAAACTTTTTTCTAAAGATACCTATAATATTGTTGTTTTAAAAAATTTTAATCTTTTAATACTTTCAATTGTTTTTTTATTCAGCTTAGACAGGAAAGATGGATACTTCGAAAATCCGAGTAATTTATAGTACGAGTTCCGAGGCGGAACTAACGCGGCAGAAACGGCTCGCAATATAAACGCTGCGTTTGGAGAGGAGACTGCTAATGAACGCACCGTGCGTTTTTTTTAAGCGCTTTCGTAATGGAAACTTCGACTTGAGGAACGAACCACGTGGAAGACCGCCCACACAGGTGAATAACGCTGAATTGAAGGAGATGATGGAAGCCAATCCGAGTCAAACTACCCAGGAATTAGCGGCATGGCTTAACGTTACCCTACCTACACAATTGGCTTATTTGCATCAAATCAATAAGATAAAAAAATATGAAAAATGGGTGGCTCATGATTTGACTAATCTGCAGAAATAAATGCGTGTTGAAACTTGTGTCGCCTTGTTGAATCGGTACAGAAATGAAGGAATACTGGATCGAATTGTGACATGTGACGAAAAGTGGACTCTTCTTTGGAGTCAGCCATGTGATGGCTGATTCCGGGTCAAACTCCGCAACAGAGCCCTAAAGCAAAGCTTACCATTAAAAATGTAATGGTAACTGTTTCGTGGTCTCTTCATGGTGTTATTCACTATAGCTTTCTCAGGTCTGGTCAAGCAATAAAAGCAGATGTTTACTGTGCCGAACTTCGAACAATGATGGCGAAAATAAATCTATCTTCACCATTATTACTCCATGATAACGCAAGACCTCACACTGCACGAGAAATCGTTGCAACTCTACAAGAACTGCAGTTAGAAACCATACACCATCCTCCGTACTCGCCAGACCTTGCTCCAACGGACTACCATTTTTTAGATGATTCGTACTATTTTCTACGTGATAAAAATTTTCTTCCCAGGAGGCAGTATAAAATGCTTTCACACAGTTTGTCGAATCTAGATTCCCGGAGTTCTATCGTAAAGGCATCAATGAACTTCCGTTTAGATGGCAGCAATGTATAGATAATGAGGGTAAATATTTCGATTAAATAAATATGGTACATCTTAGAAAAAAAACGAGTTTAAATTTTTCTGTAATAATCGGCAATTTCATACTTTAACCCTTAATATATTGTTATATGTAAGACTAGTTCATACCTGCACGGGGTTGTACTTGACGTACTTGTCGGGGTTCTTGGAGAAGGGCAGATGCGCGCAGTGGTCGTAGAAGGTGGTGTAGGGCGGCAGGATGGCCTGCTTGTTGTCGCGCTTGAGCGCCTCGCGCAGTTCGGCGTCGGGCACCGCGTACGTGCGCTGCACGCGGCTGCACTCCTCCCACTCGCGGTTGAACGACTGCAACCAACGTACATGCGTTAGTCTACACCATTAGTTCCTAAAGTGGTCCAGGTGGACCCCCCGGGGTCCACGGGCGACTCGACGGAGGTCTACGTCGGCATGACAAAAAAATGAAAGTCCACAATTCGTAAGCGGAGTCCACAAAAATTAAGAAGCTCAGCGACTGTTACTAGTAAAAACTTGCATATTCCATATTCAGTACCAGTGGTCACACCTACCGATTTTTCGGTATTTTAGACTTGTTTGATACTTCACCAATATAAATACGAATGCCAAGGAATATGGTAGAAATGTAGCTGCATAATGCTAATGCATCCGGAACCTGCTAAATTTTGAAAGTGGTCTACGAGAAAAAAAGTTTGGGTACCTCTGGTCTACACTATCACTCTTATGTGACGTAGACATAGCACGAAATATTGTACATCGCGTAAACATAACCGCTGGCTGCAGCACTTTCAGTTCGACGCTATACTGGGTGTAAGGAACGACGCGCGACTTACCGAAAAGTGAAATAGTAAATTCAGACCATTATTCTGTGTTAAAAATCGTTGGAATTTTCTTTAGGCTAAATCGTAATATTTATGCAATTTTATTTTTCTGGCTGTGAATCATACCATAATGCATAAAACATCCATTTTATATTTTTATTAAATAAAACAATAGTATTCTGTTTTTATTAAATAAAAACAGAATACCACATTTGACTAAAATACAGTAATGTAATTAAATCGTCGTGATTCAAACAGATCAGCTGTTTATGCCCGCGAAGCGCACAGGTCATTGCCCCGCGCGGTGCGTTGTATCGGTAGCAATACATTGCGTAGCGCGTAATAATGTTAATCAATATAACATCTTGACAACAATATAACATCATCGGCCTCGATGGCGTAGTGGTTAGTGTAACCGACTGCCACGCCCGAGGTCGCGGGTTCGATTCCCGCACAAGTCAAAGATTTGTGTGCATGAACATGGATGTTTGTCTTGGTCTGGGTGTTTCTATGTATAATATGTACGTATTTACAAAAAAAAAAAAGTATATATGTATGTTTATCCATTGTCTAGAACCCATAGTACAAGCTCTGCTTAGTTTGGGCTAGATGGTGTTGTGTGTATGTAGTAGAATATTATTATTATTATCTTAATCTTGCGTTTTTATGTCCTTGTTTTTATTTAATAAAATTGATGGTTTGCATTATATTATGAATATGATGCAGTCAGAAAATTTTTAGGAAAAGTATGTTATATTTTTCTAAAGAAAATTTTAACGATTTTTATTTATGAATAATGGTCTAAATCTACTATTTCAGTTTTCGGTATGCTGTTCCTTACACCTAGTAGAATAATTTGGAAACACGAACCAACCTACTAAAAAAAGTTGTTTTTGACCTGACATTATGACGTCTTAATTTAACGAATTAAATAATTTATTTTAGCCTATTTATTTATTGTAATTTAATTTATATAATTAAATAAGGACGTTCTCCGGCCAGATGGACCGATGACCTGAAAAAGGTGGCTGGAGGTGACTGGCTGGCGAAAACGGGAGATCGGGCCTTGTGGCGCACCCTGGGGGAGGCTTATGTCCAGCAGTGGACTGCAATAGGCTGAAATGATGATGATGATGATGAATTAAATAATGTTCTAGATTATATATGTATTTATTCGTGATTAAAAATTTTGATTTATATGTTATAATAATGTAATGGATATACCTATTAATGAATTATTATATGCTGTCTATGATATCAGTTTTTCTGAAATAAATTATGATTATTATATTATAAAATCCAAAAAGCAACCCATAGCACTTACAGCAAACTTATCCTTAAGCATCTGCCGGTCCTTGTCCCTGAGCTTGGCAGGCAGTTGTTCATCGAGCGCGGTGTGCTGCAGCAGTTTGCCCCAGCTCTGCAGGTAGGCGTTCTTGTGCTCCGTGATCATGTCGCGGTAGTTCGCCTCGCACTCCGCCTCCGCCAGCGTTAGCACGTCCAGCAGACCGCTGCGTTGGAGACCCTGGGTATACAACATTACATTAATCTTCTCTCAAACCAGGTCGTCCAATAGACCGCTGCGTTAGTGACCATCTCCCAGTTTGGTGTTATGCGACAATCTGCAGTAGTCCAGTGGAAGTACCTTCATATTATAGTAGATTGAAGTTAAACAACCTTGTGTTGTGTATGTTATTCTGTAAACAGGGTGTCAACTGCTTAAAGAGATCGTGTGCTATTATGTAAAGGCGAAGATAGGAACAGCCAGCAACAGGAATTGATAAACTTCTGCGATATTTCTAATACCTTTATCATACAACATTGAAGAAAGACATACTTAAAAAAAAAAAAAATATTAATTACAATTTATCATATGACATACTTAATTCAAAATTATAAATTTTATTTATTAATATCTTTTTTGATATCTTCTATGTACAGCTTATATCGCTTATTGTACTGCCTCGTGGAGACTCCGTTGAGCTTTGATATTTACCAAACTACGAAGTTTTATCTGTTCCCTCATAACTTCTAACTTACTTAGATTAATATAACAAATGAGGAGGTTTCGTTAGAAGCGCCATCATTCGCTGCTGGTTATATGTCACGTCAATTTAATTTGATTATGGCGCCACTCTAGAGGACATAAACCAAAAATACAGCTCTGCAAACACTTTTTCATATATTATGACCCAAAAATTATTAAAACTACCTACATAAAAGATCATAAATACATCAAATGGTTTCTCATTAGTTTTTGAACTTACTTTTTATTACAAATGTCAGCCAGACATTGATTTTATTACATACCTTATATAAAACAATTTCAATTAAGTTACCTGTAGTAAGTAATGCGTGTTATTCAACAAGAATATGGCTTTCAGCGCGTCCGGGTACTGTTCACTCTTGTTTCTCAACGCGAAGTTCAGTTGAGCCAGGACTTTTCCTGAAACAAACATCAATTTACTTATTCACTGTACATACTCTCACTCAAATTTCGTCATATCTCTTCTGAGTAGTAGTAAGAGGTCCAGTGAATTACACAGTACCTACCAATCTTCAATTCAATATTTAACTCTTCAATATTTAATTCACTTATAATAGCCCAGTCAACACCAGGGCTATTATACAAGGGCAAGCGACTGGCTAAGGTAGCTGCTAACCATCAGTCGAATGGACCATATGCTTATATATCACCTTGGAAAGGCAAAGAATCTTAGGAGAAATCGCGGGCTCCACTCAAAAATTAATTTAATCTCAGAAAAGAAGTACCAATATGGAGACATTGGTAAGAAGACAGATGTGCTGTCAGCAAGGAGTTCCTGATAGCACTGATCTTTTTTATTTTTTTAAAAAAGGCAACTCTTGCTTTAGAATTAATATCTGCGTCGCGACGGACTTTACAAACAAAGAACACGCAAACTCCGAACAACTATTTGTGTATCACACAAATTTTTGCCTGTCCCGAGGTGATCACTCAAACCACTACGCCATCCGTGCAGACTATTATCATCGCCTTAGGAATCTGTGTAAATCGCACGCCCACCGGTTTGCACATTAACCTAATGAGTCACGGCACACCAGCGGCCGGACACAATAGATTTTTAATAATGTCTGGCAATCCAAGACTTGACAGGTTAAGCTTGAAAGATAACTTACTCATGTAAACAGCGAGCATCGCCGCGTTTCTGTCATGCGACCCAGACAGTTGTCCCACCGCACGTACGTACGACGGTTCCGTTGCTAGCGCCGGACCTGGAATCAAATATTCATTACATTTACCGAAAATTATTCATTGTTGTGAAAAAACACCTTTTTTAATTTAATTGCTTTCTGCATGTCATTCGCATGAAATACAATAAGTTTAAAAAAATAACAATATAACCATTGATAGGAAATCGCAAATAGAAGCTAAATCGGTGAAATGAAAAATATGTTAAAGTAAGGAAAACAATCAAATAAAAGAAAAGGCAATGGTCATGTCTTATAAGCAGGTCAGCAGCAGGTATTGGCCGAAAATCGGCATGAAATAATAAACAACGAAATTTTTGTAAAATTTTTGTTGAAATAAGACCATTAATAGCGTTCCTAGTCATATATACTACCAAAATATGGTTGGAAGCTCAGGTGGGGATATCGTCAACCTTTTTGCAAAGTACTTTTCTTCAGTCTATAGTGCTGGAAACACAAGCAGTTACTTCCCTGATTTCCAACCGTCAAACCTTTTAATTTGTGACTTGCATATTGATAAAGAGGACCTGCTGAATAAGCTCGAGCGAATTAATATACGTAAAAGCACTGGTTTCGATGGTATTCACCCGATCTTTATTCGTATGTGTGCAACTGCTTTAGTTACACCGATACGTATAATTTATTTAAAGGCACATTGCCAGAATTATGGAAGATATCTAAATTGACGCCTTTATATAAATCAGGCGATAAACGAGATGTTTCAAATTATCGTCCTGTCTGTGTTATAAACTTTTTCTAAAATATTTGAACGTTATATTTATAAACACATATATAATCACTTCAAACACATATTGAGTCCGAAACTACATGGATTTGTCACAGGGCGATCTACCAACTCTAATCTTCTTTATTATACCAACTACATCAGTGAATCCTTTTGCTGTAAAAACCAAGTAGATTCAATATATACCGATTTTTCAAAAGCTTTTGATCGTGTTGATCATTTGGCTCTACTAGCAAAAGCTAAAAGTGTAAGAATACACGGAAATTTGTATAGATGGCTCACGTCTTACTTACTGAATCGCTCACAGTTGGTTACACGCAGTGATGTTACGACTCTGTTCCATACCTGACTACATTTGGTGTTCCACAGGGTTCTAATTTAGACCCACTTTTATTTTTAATATTTGTTAATGATCTGTTAAACAGAATTAAAGGTGAATGCTTAGCTTTTGCGAATGACGAAATTACTTAAACGCATATCCAATCAATGTGACTGCGAACTGCTATTCGTGGCAAAACGTAATTCAGCTGCAATCTTCTGTAGTACAGTAACACCGCAGCTAGTCTGTTTCAGCTTTTACTGAGAATTTAATTACAGCCTCACTTCCAAAAACGGCATAATGATACATTACCAATAGTATGCATATGAGCAGCTAATGCGTGACAGTGTGCCAGCGCCGCTGCCGCTAACTGGTGGACAGTACCGTCGACTGGGCCCGCCGCTGTGTCGTTACGTATCCCCTCCACCCACTCCTCTAGAGATTTCACGCACTGAAAGTTATATTGATTTAAGAATATGAGTAATTTTATGATTTTGTTCTGAATACAGCATTAGGATTGGATTATAAGGACAAATACCGACTTTTACGTATGTAACTTATTGAAGTTACATAAGTAAAAGTCGGTATTTATTAAGAAGAAGAAGAAGAAATAAAGAAGAATTAAGAATTTTTAAAAAAACGGTAAGAATTCTTGTCTGTCAATATTGATTGACAGACAAGAATTCATATTAGTATTTTCACCGTTGAAATTAAAAGAGAATAATATGTTTTCACACTTTCCACCCAAATAGAGGATACATTTTAAAAATTTCATCTTATCGAGCGTCTACGTTATAAAAAAAAAATAGTTTTTGATGTTATTAGCTTCAGCGGTTTTGGTTAGGCGATGATGGATCAGATAAAGAATTTTAGATATACAGATAAGCGCGTGCTCAAACAAAGGTGCACTCTCTATTTTCTCACTCTTATAGTCCGAGGGCACGACATTCCAACAAGAAATAATCAGGCGCAGGACCTATGATTGTGGGCTTTCCGAGGCTCCAGAGGAGGGTATGCAATACCTACTGCTTAACTCCAGGCTACTGGGAATTTATTGACAGAAAACATTTTGTTCCCGATCCAGAATTCACAGTCGAAACTGCCAGCCATAACGCACTACGCGACAGTTATACATACGTTCTGCTGACAGGTCTGTAGTATCGCGGTGTAAGGTTGCGGCGAGGCGGGCGCGAGCGCGCGCTCCAGGTCCGGCTGCAGGCGCTGCAGGCGCGCCAGCACCGCCCAGCACCCCACGCCGCCGCCGCAGCGCGAGGCCGCCCGCCGGGACCGCGTGCACGCGCGCTGTCCACAGACGGTGAGGAATACACTTTAGTATTAGACCAGTACTCAATTATAGCATGCTTTAACGATGAAGAATCATGACGTAGGAAAATCTGCATATCTGTTTTCAAGGAGTTATATCATATCTGTTCTCAAGGATGTATGTGTACGAACCCCACCGGGCCAACATGAGGCACTCTAAAGTATATACACATGCTTTTACATAGTCAAAGTTAAAAATCATTCATTCATTTAGGTCACAAAGTAATACTTATGAACCTCAAAGGAGTTACAAAATTTACTGAATTGACATTAAAGTAGTAATGCTTAAAATAGTTGCTAGGTTCAAGCGAAAGTTTAAGCCTAAAAGAAGATAACTGCAAGAAACTCAAAGCCATTTTTTTAAATCGCCATCAAATTATAATTTCATTATTTTACAACTCGTTTATGTACCAGGTGTTACAGTCTTATGGTAAATTTACCCTTTGACCAAGTCAAGAAAGATAATTAAAAAAATAAATATTAAAGAAACAAAAGTCCTAAAACCAGAAAAATCAACATGATAAACTGAATACAAACCTCTACATCACTCGCGAGTATCCCGAAGCACTGACTAAGAACGGCTGCTAATAGAGGAGGTAGCCGTGGCAACGGCACCAAGCCCAACAGATGGCGTTGTTCATGTCGTGCCAATCTACACACGGCTGCAGCTACGTTGCCTGCCATCTCCGCCTCCCAGTCATCCAGGGACTCGTTATTACTCTCTTCTGTGTCTAGATATACAAGTCGCAATCATTGTATTTACAATACCGATCTATTGTCATAATAATATAGCATTTTACAGTAACCTATATAAGCCTTTGACTAAGTGTATCACAAAATTCTTACGTCGAATTTTACGATCACAGTAAAATATTGGCAGTCTCTGTCGGTCAGTTTTAGTCTGTAATCAAATACTGTGGATAATGTTTATGTCTTCTATAATTCGATAAATTGAAGAATTTTCCTGCATTTTGTGTGAAAATTACTTGTTTACAATCATAGGGATACCTCAGGGCGCAACAATTAGTCTATTTTAACAAACTTTATAAATTAGATTTATTAATGTTTTAACTTAAACACCGTTCACTTTAGGCAGGAGCTATTAATTTGCCTACTATACACAGGGACACTGAACCACCTAATTGACCCATATCGACCGACATTACATTGTGGCATGACAGAACCAAAAACATAGGACATTTTATTGAGTTTACTGAGCACTGAATAGATTTTCACGTTTCATACATAATATAGCAGACAAAACTTCAAAGAACAATGGCAGAATTTTGTCTAATGTTTTTTTGACGTCCGTAGATTTCATTTATATTATATATATATTATTTATATTTATCAAATATTCATTCATTTTTCTAAAAGCCGTAAAGCTTATTTATGTTAATAAAAGTATTTTAAATGACGTATGTACAAATTACCTTCAAAATGTCAACCATACAAATAGCGGTGTAAGTGCATGTAGTATTCTATAGTTATCTGTATCGATTAAATTAAACGAATGATCGATATGGATTAATTGACTTTGTTTGAATCTTTATTAATATGCACTGTAATTCTTCTATTTTTAATTAAACTAATAGTAAAAAATGTTTGTTTGATTGATTTATTCGTACACAGTTCGTAACCTAAACAATTCAAACCACAATATCTAATTTTTTCGGCTATCCCAAGTGAAAATAGTTTCACTTATAGAGTCTGGAACTAACGCCGAATCTTTTGACATATTTTCATTAAAGGACGCTGCCATTTGATCCCGGACATTTTTTAGTATGGAGACCTGCCATTGTTCTTTACTTATTGCATAGTAATTGGTAAAATGTACTTACAAGCTTCTGACACTGATTTCCTCGGTCCTATTGCTAATCCAGTGGACTGTTCTAATGTCTGCGATGCCTTCATCATTATCTTGTTTGCGCGTTTCTCGATTCTAAATCAAAACATTTTTTTGTAAAAACAACTTTTACAATAAGATTTATAATTAAAAGGGGGGTAATAACTTACACTTTTTGTAATTTGCTCGTCCTTCTCTGTGTGCTGTCTGAACGATGCAAGTTCTTGACTCTCTGTAGATTAAAATGGTGTCATGTAAAATTTGATGACACGGTGATAGCGATTTGCGATTATCGATAAAACAATATGAGAGAGGATATCTAAAAAAAGTTCATGGCTGCATAGGAAAACATCGTTAGCAGTGGCAGCACGATTGATTCATCAAGCACGATCTATCAATCAATTGTCTCATCAAATTATGTTTCGATTATTCGGGTACGATTCGATTCATTATCGGTGACAACGAATAAATCAAAAATATTCATACAAGTTATAAATATTCGAATTACTTGTTAGACGTTATAATACAGGTGACACAGGTATTAGACCCTGACTTCTCAAGTTATCGATTTCGCACACTATCCTATGCACAGTATTGGCTTTTTAGAGCTTGTACACAAAACTGCGATGCGACGTCGCATAGTAAAAATCTACAAGCTCCCACGACGCATCCCAAGAACTAGCGAATTGATTCGCATCGCGCATTCGAATTTTTTTCGAGTCGTAGAAGGGAGACGCCTTGCCGCACGAAATCGCATCGCAGCAATTCGTATCGCAGTTTTCTGCGTTGCGAATTCGCATCGCGCCGATTCGCAGTTTTGTGTACAAGCTCTTACTCCTTTATCTTCTCTGTAAATTAATAGCAGCGCTAAAAAGTCTAAATAAAAGACATTTCTCACTTTGCCTGGGTCAGGTGTCATCATTATTGACTATTTCAGTTGCTAAGCGGATTTCGCAAAAAACACTCCAAAGACAGTAACGTTATATAGGTTCGGTTCCTATATCAAGTTCTTATACCCCACTACGCTACGTTATTAACTGCACAGATGGCGTAGTAGTTTAAGTGGTCGCCTCTTCACTACCATTACCCCGAGTGTTGAGGGTTCGAATCCCACACGTGACAAAACTTTGTGTGATCCACAAATGGTTGTTCCGAGTCTGGATGTTCTTTGTGTACGTTGTTTGAATGTTTGTAAAGTCCCCGCGACACAGGAATAAAGGCGGCAGCGGGAGTCGTCTTTTTAAAAAAAGAGGGAATAGGGAATATCTTTAGTCATACCATGAGAGGCGACGCGGCCATAGAACGCGAGCGCAGGTAGTCCTTAAAGGCGAGGAGCGAGCTCTTGGCTGCTGGTGCGCGGATGGCGAGCAGTTGCGTAGCGGGCGGCACACCGGCGGCGCTGAGCCACGCGGCCGCCGCGCGCATGCTCTCCAGCGCCGACGCCGACGTGCTGCCGCTGCCGCTCACGCTCACCGATACGCTGTCCACGCTCGAGTCTGACACACACGCAAACATCAGTCAATCAGACAAATTTAGCCAGCAGGATAAAAATAAGAATATTCGATTACTTTATTATTCTGCTCGTTAAAATTACGACACTCCGCCTGATTGTAAGCAGACATGTGGTCCAAGAGCAGTGGCCTCCACACCATCCTCATAGCAGCTGAGACGATTTTGAGGTCACTACTTTGAAACAAATTACTATTGCGTGTTTGAAACAAAAACCCGTGTCGGCATTAGAAGTCATACCAAGACACATTAAAGTAACAAATTCATCAGATAGCAAGTCACTTTATCCTAACGCCAACTCATATTATAAATGCGAATGTGACTTTGTTTCTTACACTTTCATGCCTTAACTACTCAACTCATCATCAAATTTTGCATACCCATTGTCAGGGAAACAGAAAAGGGCATAAGATACCTTTCATCCAGGAAAAAGTACCGTTCTCGGGGCATAGATAACTTATGACACAATCTACATTAACGCAAGCAAAGGCGCTGGCAAGATCTAGTTATTCTATAAATCCGAATATATTACTTATGCCTTGTTTGAAACAAAAACTAAGGAGCTATTGATGTTGACATGAGAAGTAAGGTCCAGACACTTTAAATTAATAGATAACTAAAATCACTTCATAATAGTCCAATAGTAAATTCTCACCTTCCTCTAAAGCTATCATGTCCATCAATGTTGTAGGTGACAGAGGCCTTGTGTTACGGCTCAACAACTCTTCAAACGCATTCTCCAACTTTGATACACCAGTGTTGTACAACTGATTCTGGAAACATATTTTTATTATAACAATAATGTTTCAGGGGAAAATATGATTTATATAAATTGTAGTACACTTACAATGTTTTCTAATTCAATACTCTGTGGATTATTTTTATTGAAGTATCCTTGTGCATCTGCCAACTTGTCCAATGCCTGAAAAAAGTTTTTGTAAGAATAGAAATGATCAGAAAATCTTTTAATATTAATTTGACTAATTTGACAATGTTTCTTACTCATCATCATCACAATGTGATAGATAGACTATGTTCCAGAATACCACATAATACACTATATTATGGTACATTTTCATAAGTATAATATTTAAGATAGAATAAGCAATAGCGTCATAAGGATGTTTTCATACAAAGTCACACAAAATATTACACACAATTTGCCTACATACATTTATTCAGGATGCTTTGAATAGTGGAAAATATATTTTGAGTTTCCATACATCAATCATATAATATTCTGTGAGTTCCAACTTCACATTATAATCTTTGACTTCAGTATGCAATACAAATGCAATGACAGACTTACTTCTAAGTAAACATTCAGAGACTCAGTGGTTGTTGTGTGAGGTCCAGCCTGTATCAGGTCTGCTAGCTCCCTAGTCACCATGTAGTAGTTTATCACATGGTTCAAGGACCGTACTGTGCGCTCCATATCTGAAAACAATTGTTACTGATACAAATATGTGTCAAAGTCAAAGTAAATGATGCAATGGTTTAAGTGGCAGCTATCACCACTTGCTTGTTAGCCAACAAAGGCAATTAAAAAAAAAGCAAAGTGCTATCAAATCAACTAATCAATAATGCTTTCATTGTGAAGCTTCTATTTTCATTTGGCTATATCTCAGAGTTCATGTGCCTTTCGGCTAATGCCTCCTCTAATGAATTTCAATGCTTTCTGTTTTAGCAGCTATCAATGGACAATTGGAACCCTGTGCTAGACAAACATTTGTGTGACTCACTGAGTATTTGTCATTTTTATCTCAGACCTTTCTAAAGTCCTGAGAAAGCATCTGAATACAACATTTATTATGTAGCTCCATCTGATTATGTTACAAAGCTAAATTAATTCACCTATATTAATAGGGTATGTCAATGTTAGCAAAGAGCCTACAACTTTGCTTGAATTCACATAATACACAATAGGTACTCATAGGGACCATCATTTGTTTTATGTCAATAATTGATCTTACTTTGATGTATGCCCTGTAACCTGGCAGTGTCTCCATACAGAGGCAGCACGGCTGTCTCCAGCTGCTGCAGCCTTTGCTCGCACGCGCCGAGAACGTTGCACACATCCTTGGCAAGTGACGAGCTGCGTTTCGCCGCTGCTTTCAACTCCGTTATGTTAGTCATTTCCTAAAAATATAATACTATTAGAGGTAGCACTATATTATCGCTGTTATCGTGTTTTAGTAACAGTTACATTAGCATCATTGACACGCCCCCGAAAAAAATATGAAAATGTTTATTATAACGACCTATTATGGGTTAATCATAAATACTAAATATAGTTACTAAATAATATCATAATAGGTACGTTAGAGAAACGAATATTATAATAAAACAAATCAAAACAATTTATTGTGATGTAAACATACCTTTCGTAATTTCATCTCAATTTCAAACTTCTTCTCCACCGCGTACATTTCGGATTGTTTTTAAACACTTGAGACAACAGAAATTATTATAAACTTCTTTAACACTAAAGTTTCTATACTTAATAAAAGTTTAAAGATTTCTAATTTCCTTAAAATCTACGAACACTATTCAACATTCCAACATATTTTTATCAATAATGTCAATGTCATAATTGACATATGTACGACATGTCAAAATTGTTACAGTCGTGCAAAAATAATAGATATTTTTACCGTTACATACCATAATTACTTACACAAATAAAACCTTATGCCGTGAAACCAACAAAGCAATACATTTTGAATTCAATCTTTTTACTTTATTATTACTCTAACGAGGGTACACAATTACTATTAATTTTTCATCCTTCTCATAATATCCCAGAATGCATAGTCTGATCAAGACTTGTCTTGATAAGAGGCACAACACAACAGCAATGATCACAATATCAAGGACTGTGAAAGTCATTGATAAGAAATCTTTTCCTGCCATAAGTATTACGATTACAACATGTACTATGAAATAATATAAACAAGGTAATACAATAAAAAGCAATTATATCCAGTCTCTGAAAATATATACATGTTTTATACAAAATGAAGGACTTTTGTATTATAAAATTATAAAAAATGGTAAAGTAAGAAGGTTTTAGTGATCGGATACTATCGACAGTATCGATAGTGATATACTATAAAAGGTTTATACAGAGTCGACAACGCGCAAGTGATGCCTGTAATACCAGAGTATTACAGGCGTCCATACGCTACGGTGACTATCCGTATATTATATTGTAGTCTTTGACGGTGACCACTTACCATCAGTATGCTTCTTTGCCTTTTTAGTAGTTTAAAAATAAAACCTAACCAAGACAATCGATTATTGAAAATTCCTATCGATATGAGGTATTTCATTTAAACTTTATAAGAGTATTTTTAGCGGAAGGGTCTATAATATCCGAAGAAGAAACCACTTAATACCTAGAATTATCTAGCTATTATGCGGTGTCTTTAGGTAGGTTCTGTAGGTATTAACCTAAAATATTTGTCATTTTTACATTAGAACAATATCATTTTCGATTACTTTTGTTCTAGTTGTAAACAATGTGGTATATTTTTATTATTTCACTTAACTTTAATAAGTAATTAATAAGAGGAATTTTTGCTTAGATTTTGAAATTTTTGATCACGTCATATTCCTATTGAAAATACTATAAAATATCGTTATTTTGTTCTTTTAAGTCCAGTGTATTTATTTCTATAGTATTAGATCGATACTATCGGTAGCTTTTCTAATCGATATCCATCGATAAACCTCATAATCAATAGTATCTAATAACTAGTAAGTATTTATCAAGTCATTAATGATACAAATCTACACTATATAAAGCATATCCGAACATAAAGTTGGTGGTGACGTGCCGTGAATCTCGAAACGTGGCTGACGTTTACGTTGTTTTGTCAGTTTTCTGTCCGTAATTTTTGACTTCGGTTGCACGGCAAATATAGTGCTACGTTGCTCTTGGCATTATAACACAAATAGTTAAATAACAAATTCGAGTAAGTAATAGTGGTTTATTTTAAATATGTCTATCTATATTCCAATTGATATTTCCAATTCGAAAAGATTAATTTTACTCTACCGTGTTCTATTTCTAGAATAATGGATCAAATCGCGAAATTTGTCGAACCTGGCAAGCAGTTCGCCAAGGATTCCATCAGATTAGTCAGAAGATGCACAAAACCAGACAGAAAGGGTGAGTTTTCTTTTTAAATTTATTATTTTTGATTGGATTCAATGTTACGTTGTTGGCATACTTCCATCGATCTGGCATTTTCTCTTAGTTTAAACAGTTACTGCTGTTACATGACTTAAACCCTTAGCAATTCAGCCATTATTATGTTCTTTCTAATGAGATTACTTATAAAAGGTATAATATTAACGTCATCATTCAGTACTTAAATAAAGTAAAACATATGTTTCATAAATAGAACCCTTATTTTATGTTTGTCGGGCATCAGATTAAATTAACTCGAAAGTATAATTTATTTTAACAATGGATGTTGATGAATGTTATTTGGGTGTTTGAAAGTTGACAACTTACTAGTGTGTATTAAACAAATTTAAGTATTTATTCATTATTTAAAATTAATACTATGAAATGTAAGAGTGTTACAGAACATTCTAACATTTGTTAGAAGACCTTAAATAAATAAATAATGTATTGAGTGGCATTAGCACTCCAATGGCCAGACACAATAGGCTTGTCATGATGTCTACTAACAAAGTGTGTATTACAAGATACAGAGAAAAATTGACAAAACAAACCAATCAAATGCAAAATTGGTGTCCTTGGTAAACATTCTCTGATCAAGATATCAACACTCAAGTGAAAGAGCTTGGTTATGAATATTCTAATCCAATGAGTTCATTCAGTGTGTTTGAAAAATGTAATTGAAAGTCATTGTAACAAAATAAGTATCTCTGGATAGATATAAATGTTTTTTGTTTAGTGAAGATGCTATCATATACCTAGTCACTGCTTAATAACTTCACCCTTATGTATTCCACAACTTTGTTTTCAGGATTAAATATAATGACGACCAAAAATATGAATTGCGCAGCAAAATATGCTTACTAAAATATATTATAATGAGCACCTATACGCCTCAAATCACTGCACTCCATTGCGGAACGGTTAAGTTATGTTAGGTTCCTTCAAATCCACCCTAAAATAGGAGCCCAGTGAAGCGGGGCTCCGTCGACTTATTCTTTAAATATATATATTTAATTTTTATAATTTCACATTAAAATGCAGTATTAATTTTGGTGATCATTTACTATTTTTGACTGTTATAGTTTACTATATCTGGTGATAAGTTAAACATAAAGCTTTGTTTTCTGTGTTTTTATTTTTGCCAACATTAAAGCTAAAGATTTTCAATGTTATGATTCTAATATTAATATTTATAAGTGTTTTGTGGTGGCTGCAGAAAAACAACCAAAATGCTATGGAAAGTGTAAACTAATTAAAGTTAAATTTTATTTGCGACTTTCAAAAGCTATGATTAAAATAAACTATGACAGAATTAATCAAACATAGTTATGTGAACATTAACATAAACAAACCACAAAACTATAATAGTAAAAAGGTGTTCAATGCTCTAAAGTTGAAACAATACTTATGGTGATGATGGCTGAGCAATGTGTGTTATAGGGACTACCTTAACTTCATATCCTTACAAATATTATAAATTCGAAAGTAACTCTGTCTGTCTGTCCTTCTGTCTGTTACCTATTCACGGCTAAACCACTTAACCAATTTGGATGAAATTTGATAGAGGTAGTTTAAAACCTGGGAAAGGACATAGGCTACTTTTTATTGATGTAGGGACCATGCGGGCGGAGCCGAAAGCAATAGCTAGTTTTATAATAATATAATACATACACACAACACCATCTAGCCCAAACTAAGCAGAGCTTGTACTATGGGTATGGGACAATGGATAAACATACATATATACATTTTTTTTTGTAAATACATACATATTATACATAGAAACACCCAGACTAAGACAAACAGCCATGTTCATGCACATAAATGTTTGACTTGTGCGGGAATCGAACCCGCGACCTCAGGCGTGTCGGTTACAGTCGGTTACACTAACCACTACGCCATCGAGGCCGACAAAAAATAAAATATAAATTATTAATTATGTAAGCCATTGCAGCGTACAACTTAATTTATTACTAATACAAATTACAATGGTATTTATCATTGTTGTATCATGGGAATAAATTCAGAAATTCAATAAATTCGGAGAACTGAAGCTAATTGCTAAACTTAAGTGGTAGAATAATATGACAGTTTATAAACTGCAATTATTTACTACAAAGAGAAGCCATACTTGCCAGTGGCATTCAATTATTTTTCTTCTACCCATTATGTTAATAATTTCGTTATTTTATCAGGCCCATAGCAGACTTTAACACAGTAACTATAGTATGGATGTCCAGACAAGCAACAAGCACGTAAAATTATTGTCTTAATATGGTTAAGTTGCCAGGTTATGTTAAAACCATGATGTTTATGTGATAAGTTACAACTTAGCACTGGATAAACATATTATTGTGGAGTAAAGAGCTCAAATACTATGCATTGATGCAAGGAAATGCTTTTTGTCAACAATAGATTGCAATAATTAACTGACTTATTTTTGATCATAATTTTAGTCTGATTGTGCCCCACTAAGAATCTTTTGATGGATAAGCACACTTTGTTCAACCCTGCAATCAAAACCGATATAAACACAGCATTTACATTGACTACTGGTCCCACCAAAACAATATGACTGAAATTAACCTTTATCTTATATCCATATACCAATTATACCAATTATCTGTAAGGTTGATTTCAAAAATAATAATAATATGAATGTCTGGTAACAAATTTTTGAGATGATGTGCCTTTTGAAACAGTGGTAAGATATGTTTATTTTCGTATTACTTATTATTACTTTATATTAATTCCAGAATTCCAAAAGATCGCGATCGCCACAGCCATCGGTTTCTGCATCATGGGTTTCATCGGATTCTTCGTCAAGCTGATACACATTCCCATCAACAACATCATTGTCGGATCATAGACTGTGTAGACTAGCTCTAGATGTAATAACTATGTGTAAGGCCCCCACTCTAAATACATTTCATTTACAATATTTTTTCTTAAAAAAATAAATTATTTCAATCTATGGTATTGTTTTTTATTTCCATAATTGAATAGCCTTGTTTAGGTTAGGTAATAGCGTATTACACCTGTGTTTTGCTAGCTATGTTTTAGGTCGCAAGTAATAAGGGTGAGCCTATTCTAAGGGGCACAGCTGTTCCTGAATGTGTGTTGCTACTGAGAACGCTTTGATAAAAATACGCGCCCGACTCTGCAATCGAAACCTAAATTCATGCACAGCACATTCACTACCGCTACGCTATCTAGGAAGTAATTGCCATAGATAAGACACTATATACTGGTAATTGCAATGGCATTGCCAATTAAACCAAAACTACCCATTGAAGTTGCTACAGTGCAATTTCTTTAGGATAATTATTATTGTAGATATTAAAATCTTATCTAACTGAGTAGGTATTTACTAAATTAAATTTTAAAATTCTAAGTACTTTGCTGAGATAGACTAAAAAAGACAAAAGATTGACTGACTGATGTAGTATAAACTTACGGTCATTGTGAAATCCCAGGTTCAATTCTCGGATGGGGCGGCGCAATGCGTTAGTGGATTTTACGTAGGTTAGTAATGACACAAATATCTTAGTTGTAACCCCGCAGACGAAATAGCCTTATCCTCTTAGATGGGGCTTGGAAATATGCGTGTATAACGGACAAATGTGGGTATTGCCTACTTCTTCCTAAACCTTCAAGGCATTGGCGTAGCGTAGTGGGGGCAGCAGGGCGGCAAAATTTCAGAATCCTCTCTTAGCCTTTATTATTCCCAAGTCACTTGGGGTCGGCTTTTCTGGTCTAACCGGATTTGACTGGATATCAGTTTTTACACGGAGCGGCTGCCACCGCCTCCGCAACCCGAAAGCTAACGATACCCTAAGGTTAGACCAGAGTGTCAGGATATTAGAGGGTACTGACTTTCCCAATAACGACTACCATTGATGTTCATGCCAGCTGGGACCGACGGCTTAACGTGCTCTCCGAGGCACAGAGCAGGCGATAATTGTCAATCATACATACATACATACATAGATTCACGCCTGTTTCCCAGAGGGGTAGGCAGAGACTACGGATTTCCATTTGCTACGATCCTGACACACTTCTCTGGCTTCATTCACTTTCATCACATTCCTCATACACGCCCGTCGGTTCAAGGTGCTCTTAACCTGGCCTTTGTCCAGAACGCCTCCGATCTGATCAAGAAACGTTCGCCTAGGTCTTCCTCTTGCGACTGTTCCATTCACACTAGCCTTATAAACTAATTAATTGTCAATCAATACGCACATAATTTCGAAAAGTTATATAACTTCCGAAAGTCAGAGGTGCGCGACGTGGGTTCGAACCCGAGACCCTCTGCATTGCAGTCTGTTGGTCTCCCCACTGAGCTATCGCTGCTGGCAAAATTTCAGAATAAATAATAATAATATCTTCTATGTATAAAATGTACGTATTTACAAAAAAAAGTATATACATATGTATGTTTATTGTCTAGTTATCCATAGTACAAGCTCTGCTTAGTTTGGGCTAGTTGGTGTTGCGTGTATGTGATAGAATATTATTATTATTATTATTTAAACCATTTCATGACGAACAAAAGAAATGGGCAAATGTACAATACACAATAATGATGACTGGTCTTTCCGAAAGTTCTTTGCTATTTCTGTATATTGCAGTCTTTTAAATTGAAATACCTACCTAACTAATTAAGAGAGCGGCAATATTTTCTTCCGCCCCAGGGGCTGTCACCCACGCTACGCCACTGCTTCAAGGATATAATTGGTGACAAGGTAGGTATATAAGTCAAATCTCTTATAAAACTTATATCAAATCTCGCGATAGTGAGGTTATAATATTATTATCTAACACCGTTACTTATCTAAATATTAATTATTCAAATATTCATACGTAATCTCACGCTTAATCCCCCGAAGTGGTGTAGACCACACACTCATTTTCCCAGGTATAGCTTTAGGTCCCAAGTAAAAGGCCTATTGCCGGGCTCACTTTAAGTTTCGGTTCCGCCAATGAGAATTTCTAAAGAAATACCTAAGACGAGACCTGGAGTCGTTACAGCTCTTATTCAAAGTGTTAGGACGTATTGAAGCGTTTTTATATTTAATTAAATAGGTAACCTTTAAACAGTGCATTATTTTTGTTTTTTTATAAGTAGTTCAACTAATTATAACTTATTCTTACGAAGTCATGTACAAAAGATGATTAGAATCCGCTTAACCGTTTCAGAGATTCAGCTAACCCACAAGCGTTACTTCAGCAGGATCTCGAATAACTTCGGAACCGAAGAAAGAACAAATACGAAATAAGTTGGAACATTACCTCGTCTAGACAACTAATTATATAGCTACTATTTATTTCAATATTCCCATTAAAAGAAAATGTCTGGCTCCGATTACCCCAGCAGGAAATGTTTTTGTGAAATAGCTAAAAAACTATACGTGCAACAAATTTAAAAATGTGCGCAACATTTACAGGAGCTAGGCAACTAATTATATATAACATTTAAATTACTATTTTTGACATTATTCTGCTGGGGTAACGCACACTATTCAAACCAATTTCTTTTAAATAGCCCACAAAGAAAGAAGCTATTTTCGAATTAAACAAGTTTCTTTATCACTTGGTCGTATAAATAAATAGATATCGTAACGAAAACAATTTTATTATTAATTACAAAATATTTTGTTGTACTTCTATAACATTGGCAGAAGTAATATTATATTCTGGGCATTTTTGGTAATTTTGTCATAAGCACTATGTAGATATAACAACATTTTAAAGTTAAATACATAAAACTATGCATTTAATATATCAAAGCTAAAAATATATTCTAGAAAATGAGCAAAGGACGTTACTAAAATGTGCGCCTTTTTGACTAGGACACATTCTAGTAAAATCTATACTAATATTATAAAGCTGAAGAGTTTGTTTGTTTGGTTGAACGCGCTAATCTCAGGAACTACTGGTTCAATTTGAAAAATATTTGAGTGTTGGATAGCCTATTTATCGAGGAAAGCTATATAACATCACGCTACGACCAATAGGAGCAGAGCATAATTGAAAAATGTTGCAGAAACGGGGCAAATTCTCTTATGTCAAGCAGACGAGATTGCGCGGGTCAGCTAGTTTTCAAATATAAGTACAACATGACCTAACAAAATTTTACAATATATAATTATTTAAAAATATATTACGTAATATTAAAACAATATTTAACAAAATAATAATTATTATGTAATAACAATGGTGACTATTAATTTTTTGCTTTTTCTAATACGTGTATGTAGAATCCGGGTACTGCTACTTGGTCCATTGGCTTGAAGTCGGCGTAGATTGAGTGCTTGGCGCGATTGTCGAACGCCTCATCCAACATTTTCGTGAATTTCGCCAGCTTGTGGGGGTAATAGCACAGCCGAAACTCACTGTAATAAAATAAAATTTGTATTAAATAACCATAAAAATTGCAAATTAGCAATATCCCTAGAATTAATATCCTATAGTAAAACAGGGCGAGACCGAAACAAAATAAATCACTAGAACAAATACGAAGCAGATATACAAAAAATTCCATAAAGATATCATTAAAATTAAAGAGTGCGGTAAAGTGGTAACGTAACCAACGATTAAACCTATTTATATAGGTAATTAGGCATTACAAAGTAGTTGGTACAACGCTATGTTCATTCACGTTCGAGGCTAATAGGTGCCTTAATAAAAAAGTAAAAGTCAAACCAAAGTCTAATATATTTTTGAACGAAATATAATTGTTTTTGTCTCTAGAAACTCAGCGCTTTAGCAGTAAGTATATTGATAGCTGAGACTGGTCTACCATTTACTCGGCGCGATTTTAGCCGAGATATAAGACAGAGATATCGGTGCGACTTTACAGAGATCTGAATCGTCTGTAAATTTTGCTCTGTCAGCTGTAATAATCAAAAGCATTTATAATAATTCGAATCTTACTACGATGATGGTAAGATTGTTTTTATAGGTTAATCGATCGATTGTACCGACGATGTTCTCGATGACCATATTTTAAATCTTTTGTTTAGGTGGGTACTTACTCCGTGCCCAGCCTGCCTGGATAATGATGTTCTCCCACGCTGATACGGTAATGATCTTTTGTATGTATAACTTCTATTACAATTTTTTTGCATTGCATTGCATTGGAATAATTACATACCAATGTTTCGATATTTTCATCTATCGGGCATCGGGTTTGTTGGCCACACAAGTGACAGTTTAACTCAGTGTAAGCAGTGGATGTCATTGGAGAAAAAAAGTATACGTATTTACCTAGTCTCGTTACTTTCTTTGTCAGTCGTGATGCAATAGTCCAACGCTATGAGCTGTGGTTTACCGCCGACGACCAAGACCGATGTCTTTATGTCTACTGGATACCTGCACTGAAAAGACAAATATAATACTGTATTAATATGATGTGGTTATAATTAGGTAAGTATATCTTTTTTCGGTTTTGACGGGATTTCCCCTACAGAATACAATTTAACTGCACGGATGACTAAGTGGTTTAAGTGGTCACCACTACCACTGCCACTTTACTGAGTGTTTTGATCGATCTCTAAACGGGACCAAATATTTTATAAACATATACAATTTACAAATATTTAAACAAAGAACACCCAGGTTTTCTTTGTTTGAATGGTTGTAAATATTGCGACACAAGATTTATACACGGCTACACATCGATATATAGTAATCAATGCATAGTGGTGTCGATGTAATAGTAAGGATATAGTGTAACAAATATATAACGCACTCTCTCGCACGATTCGCAGCGTTCAACTTCTAATAGTTCAAAGTTCAAACAGTCTAGGTTGATGTGTCGCTGTGTGTACTCGTAGAGAGGAAGTTGTTATCTTTTAACTTAATTATTATTTAGAATTTTAGACCGAGGAAGTGGCCATGCTAACCACATGAACGATAGCATTTGTGAGGGAGCGAAGAGTGCAGATGGATGGATACTTTGGATATTACACCATATGGAATAAATTCTGGTTTGGAGCAAGTCATTTACACTGGGTGTGTTGGATATATAATTAATAATATCAGCCCTGGGCACGGGCCTCTTCTCAGTATGAGAAGGGTTAGGCCTTAGTCCAATACGCTGACCCAGTGCGGGTTGGTAGACTTCACATATCTTCGAGAACACTATTGAGAATTCTTAGACATGCAGGTTTCCTCACGGTGTTTTCCTTCACCGTTAAAGCAAGTGATAATACCTGTGCGTGGCAGTTCAACGTTTTCTTCTTAGGCTATATATGTTATCATATATCATATCATGATTATTTCATATCTAATAGAGTACCTATATTTACAGGTGTTGTGATAACTTTTAAATCGTCTATTTAACCACGAAGTAGTATGTGAAATGTTTAGCGTAAGAGTTAACAACATTGTAACATAATTATGTATATTATTATTATTAAGTATTATTTATAATATTAAGTTAGGATGTCATAATTAAAGTTTATATACCGTAAAAGTATTAGTTCTTTAGCTATTAAATTGCCTTTTACATTTAATTAGGTAGGTAGGTACGTGGTTTCTGTACAAAGTACAATTGTTATTTAATATATATATATACTTATATGTATTTCGAGAATAAACTATTTAGGTATATATTATTATTAATAGTAAATATCAATAACCTTTTATATACTTACCTAATTTATATTTAATGTTAGGAAGGTATATCGTTTATGGTCTGCCCGTACTCGTTGTTTCAATTCGTCATAATTAGATAGGTAATGTTTGATGTTTTTTTTTTATTGAAAATCACTCGAACTATTCATAAAATAGTTAGTATAAAAACCACAACGTTATCACTTTCTTCATAGAAAGTGGTAATTTCTAATTTAAACCCCTTTTAATAATCAATATTGGTATAATATTATTTTAACTGTGATAAATATTCATATGAATACCATACGGAATTTTATCAGCGGATATTTTATAGCTTAGAAATTCACATCATTCTCAAGGCAACTTGACCTCAGAGAGTTCATCTGATTACATAACATACCCATTTGTCATCAATTCATTTTGTTTGTCATCTTTCATAGATAAAATATACGTATTTAAAGCAATGTTATATTGACCTTTTATGTTTTAATGATCAGATAAGTACGCTATTACATTTGTTATTAAAAATACTGTAAACATGATACTGCTGTAATAAGTGTTCATAGCACCAGGTATGTGATAGGTATAGTATTTAAAAGCTGTAGAGAGTGATGACGACGAGCATGACGCATGTGTTCTCGAGCATTACCAACGCGTCATGTCCGTGAACATGATATTTTGGACTTTAAACTTTTATTATACCAAAGTTCTTTATACTTTTGAACTGCTTATATCATTTTAATACGCAGTTAGCACTGAAGTGTTAGAAAACAGCGATAAGACAGCTTCTATTTCTAATTTAAAAACAACATCGCTACTGCGTTTTAGTCACGGATATTAAATCAACTGAACTATGAAATAACTAAGAAAAATATTAAAGAAATATTTTTCAATTCATTGTGCTTAGCTGTTTTTACACAGCATAGCACTTACACACCGTGCATTGATCTACTGCGCGTGTATTGGTTCCGTGCTTTCTAGGTAAATTAATTCATACATACATAGAAACACCCTTATACATACATACATCTATGACAGGTTGGTCAGACGTTTAAAAAGAATTTCCACGGCTATGTATGTATCCAAACCTAAGTTTGACTAAGAATTTTAAAGAGCTTTTTATATTCTGTGCGTTGTACAACTAAGTATTCAAAGTAAAAATATAAATTGTTAAAATTGGATGTTTGTAACTCAATCCAGCAAAATAGTTAAACGGATTTGGATGAAAATTGGCTCACAGAGAAACTATGTCCTAGACACAGGACATTTTATCTGTTTTATTATTTTACCATTTCTAGCGGGTTTCATATGGACAGAATATAGCTACATTTATAAATTGATATATTCAGAAAATACTTACATTGTAATAAATAGAATGTCCAGGCGTAGCCCCACTGTCAATCATGGCGTCATAATTTCTATGGTCGATGAACAAAAGACCACCAGGTTTAAGGCATTTGGCAAAGTTCTTCAAGCAATTCATTTGCATTCTTTGGTCACCGTACTCGTCTAGAAGATGGGCGAAGGAGTTCCCGAGGCAGATGACCGCGTCGAATTGAGTACCAGGTAGGAATAACTCTATGTCGCGAGGTAACGTCTCCCAGTTCGCTTCTTCGATGACTGAAATAATAAAAAGATGAAGATATAAATAGATTGTTTACTTATTGTCAATCCGAAGGTCTCTCGTGAGATTTCATAGATAGCTTTCGTCGCCCCTTCACATGTTGTTGTTTGATTGACATGTACATATTTCCATACATTTTAATTAGATCTAAGACGTTTCCTGTAGGCTTTTTATGCAAATATATGGAAGAACCGTGTGTGGAGACATACGAAGCTAAAAGTTCTCAATTTACGAGCTACATTAAATTAAAAATGTATTTAAATAGTCTCTTTAAATGATAACACTTCATATTTGTTTGTGATACCGTATGAGACTCGAACTAGTACAAACGAAATGTTTGTTCGTTTGTTCGTTCTAACACATTGATAACACAATACCTACCTAATACTGACGAAAATAATTAATTTTAGTAGCTTGATACGTTTTTCAACGTCAATAGATAAAAAAAAACAAACTGTTTGCAGTTTCGTGTATTAGAATACCTAAATGCAGTAAAGACTCCGATTCATAGGTAATTTATGCAGGCACTTTTATTTTTTCCTCCTAAGTTTACTTCTAGATGAATAGGCACCTACAGGAAAATGGTCGAACATATTTTTTATGCTATCTAGGTCAGAAAATACTAGTCGTGTATGATAGAGAAAAATAAGTTCAATTACAAATGCAATGGATGACAACATTCGTAAATGGTCGTAGACTGTCTAGGTAACAACTAATCTATAGCAAAATGTTTGAAGAGGTGTAAATAAAGCATTTCGAGAATGTATAAGCTAAGTTATACAAGATAATCAAAGACAGGAAAATGGGCTATGGAAAATGGAGTACAAAAGAAGGTAGAGGTCTAGTTACATACCCCATTCGTCGTATTTGGAGTCTTTTCTCTTTTCCCACCTGGCCTTGAGCGCATGCTTCAACATCTTATCTGACGCATCAATGGACACCATCTTGAACCCTTCGTCAACCAGCATCATTGAGTCTATACTGAAAATGAAAAGGCGTATATCGTTAAAATACTTCAATGCACAATGTAGACGTATTTAACATGACATGTAAAATAATATGGGTACGGGCCTACTGCTGGAGACGAGCCTTTTATCAGTGTGAGAAGGGTTAGGCCATAGGCCACCACGCTGGCATTGTGCGGGTTGGCAAACTTCACATACATATCATCGAGTAGGTTCATTATGGAGAACTTTCAGACATGTAGGTTGCCTCACGATGTTTTCCTTCACTTGCTTGGTTTATCAAGCGATAAATAACTAGTTTAATACGCACATAACTTCGAAACGTCAGAGATGCGTGCCGTGGGAATTGGGATCGAACTCGACACCACTGCGTGGTAGTCCAATAGTCTGTCTATCTCTGCTAGTAAAAGGATATATTGTTGACAGTTGTTTAGGCATATGATTTGTCTATATTTTTAAACCAATACTAATGATTACTCAAGACATGAACGAAACGGTTTCATATAAATCTTGGCTAAGCTCGCGTGCTATTATATTGCTCGCACCTTTATTTCATGGCATAGGGCTAGATCATAGAGCAACAGACTTGCTCTATAGGCTAGATCTCTCCCACACTAGAGAATGAACCGAAGCCTCCGTCTTGCTCTATGGGCTAGATCTCTCCCTCACTAGACAATGAACCGAAGCCATTAGGACTGTGTGACCGTGGCTGTAAGAGATCTTCAGTACTGTACCCAGTACAGTAACACCTTTAGTTCTAGGACAGTTATAGCTCTCGCCTGTAGTTTTTTCTTAAGGGATGCCGTGTCGTAAGTACATTGATGTAATATTACTCAACTGAAAAATCTTGTATTGCTGTGTTTGTCTGAGCAAATAACGAATATCAGCAGATTCGACCAACGTTAATGTTTTTTTAAATTAAGTGTATAAATAATATTAAGATAAAATTTGTCTTAAACTTATACTTACTGTGGGTAATTTTTATGTTTAGTCTACTTATTACCTATCAAGTTATTTAATGAATGTAGGTGCACATATTACATTGTGCTCGTATGTAGATTTCATAATATCAGCTAATTGTAATAATTACCACAAATTAAACGCAATGCAATATTAATAGGTAATTAAATTATCTTACAACTGCTGATAAGTTACAATTTATGACTAAAACTAACATGAAACGTTTGTTGTCTATGTTGATTATTAGTATGTTACATTTTGCTACTGTTGTCAATAATAACAATCAAGGGTTTATAATAATGAATATTGACTGTAGGTAGTATAAAAAAATATAACCGATGTCATGTTCGGGAACAACACCTATTCACGAGCTTGATGAAAATTTAGTACATGACATACCACATTCATTGTAACAGATTCAGTTGAATTCAGTATAAATGTGTGTTGATTAACACGTCATTTTGCGCTAAAACTCTGCCCAGCTATCTCTAGCCAGTAGATATCAAATTATTAGCCTGTATATTCGTGACCAATCTTGCGTTTACCAATAGAAACAAATAATTAATTACTGTCTCGTAGTATACGCCAATTATAAGAACAAGTAAAAAGTGTGTAGTTATATACTTAAAATCCAAACAACAATTTGCAATAGGCGGTTTTGATTGACACCTAAGACATTTTTGCTAGTCAATTACAAGCTCGACCTTGTATAATGTATGTATATATCAAGGTCAACAGGTTTGTTAGCGAATTGTACGACTTAAATAATTTTGACCCAGTTTATATGGACTGGTACTTGATGTTACCTAAAATTATAATAGTATTCGCTTCTTTGATCTAGTGATAGCGATGTGAAAGGGCAAGGCACTGCGTTCCAAAGATCTAATAACTGGGTACCGGATATGTAAACACGTTTACGTATAAATGTAATATAATATCGGCAGAAGCAAGTAAAAACTGTCTTGCGTTACAGCGGTAGTAAAATTTACTATCTTAGTCAGCCTCAGGTTTGTTTATCTGTGCCAGTCAAGGTGTTCTTGGACATTTCTATCAAGAAATTCATAGCGAATAGTTACATGGAGTCCTAATCTGCTCGCTAGTCGAGAATAGGCTTGCTATCCATTATATGAGACCTAAAACAATAACAAGCAATATTTCGGTGTAATAAATGTCTTTCTTTATAAGAAAACAGTGATCCGGAGAAGTAAGCGTAACACTACGTTTGTATATAAGAAAACAGCAATTACAAAAATGCATTGATTGTAAATCTTCAGAGACAAATAACTTATTTCATATTTGTTGAATATATTTATATAATAAGCATAGTTAATTGTATATAACTTAGTTCCTAGTAGTATATTGTAAGTGCCCATAACGCCTGTGGCACAGGTTTACCCTAGTACAGGTACCCATATTATATTATCTATATTAAGTACTTTATGGACTGTATTCATGTTTTACTACTGTAACCAATAAATAAATAATTATTAAAAGTTATTATTTCAATAAGTATACCAGTACTTATCAGTTACTTCAAGTGATACGTCAAAAGGTCATCGTTGTTTACATATATGTAGGTATACATAATAATTACACAATCTGTCGAACAGATACAGTACGATATCTCTGTGTGACAGCTTCGGTTGTGTTACATCATTCTGTTTTTGTCTTTACACTGTTTATTTGAACCATATCTTGAATATTATAAGCTAGCCCTTATCCTTGGTTTTAACTTGACTTGTTCTTAGGCAATTTGACTTATACACCTGATATTGGACAAAAAGTCACTTTTCAAGCCTATAAATTCAAACTGACCCACTGCTGGCCACTGGCCTCTTCTCAGCATGTGAAGGATTAGACCATAAACCACCTCGCTGACCCAGTGTGGGTTGGCGTAGTTCACATATCTTAGAGAACATTATGGAGAACTCTCAGACATGCAGGTTTCTTCATGATGTTTTCCTTCACTGTTAAAGTTAGCGATAAATAATGAACTATGTAGGTACTAAAAATTGCTTTTCTGAATGAAGTCACGTCGTCCAATTTCTTTATAGTGCTGTGTGAAAGAAGGCAGGACAAGAAAAACACTTTCACATTTATAATACTAAGTAGGGATTGACATAACGTGGGAGGGCTCCCAGCTATATTGATCAATGACCTGAATAAGATTACTGCAATAAACTGGATGTGGAAAATAAAGATCAGACCAGACCAGATGTTGTGAACTAATTTGGGATAGATCAATATCTATCAGTAGATTCCAATAGGCCGTTAAATGCTTGATAATTATGATAAATATGACGGCATATCAGATATACACGTTAAAAATAAGCAACGAATTGGTGGTGATTGTGTTAACGAGCATTACTAAAATATTAAAAAGTGTAACCTATATTAGGTATCACAGCTATTGCTGTACCGACCTGAACCCACTTCTAGCACAAGCGTTTTAGCTTAACTGGAGCGATTAACAACAATTCTAGGTAACTGTAACCCAGATGCCTAGGAAACTTTGCAAACAAAAACATAAAATAATCTTCTAGGTAGTTGAGTAGACAAGTACTTTGCAGTCTGATTTACAGTAAACCTTGTTAAAACTAGAAAAGGTAGTCGAGTAATCACAAAAATATCAATTTACCCAGTACCGCAGGCAGTGTCAAGAATCGATTTGCAGCCATGTTTTCTGAGGATACCAGTCAAGAAGTCCTTATAATTCTGCGTCCGCTGGTTGCTGTCACCAATGAACTTGTTCCATGCTCTGGCAGCCTTGCCGTCCGCATACTGGTCCTTTACTCCCTCTGAGGGGATACCCTCAGATCGGGAGTGGAATACCTGGTCTGCAGCCATTGCTTACTGGAAGAGATAACATAAATATCAGTTAAGTTCACTGTTTTAAATAATCATCTGTATCTCGTCTGGATAAATATTATAGAAATTAATAGATCAAGATTGAATTATTGCTTGGTATGGCTAAGCAATAATTTTAAATGAGCAAAAATTAAATCGATACATGAAGTTTGTTTTAGAATATTATAGTGACAATACGCGTTCACGAGCATGACAAAAATATCGTGGCATGGTAGTACTAAGTTGTACTTATGTAGTATAACCCCGTTTGTGAATGCTGTTTTAGTTACTTTTGACATTTCTCATTAAGTTGAAAGCTATTTTGAGTCGTCAGAAAACGAGACGCTTATGCCGAAGTATTCTTACGTCAAGTGGCCAACAACATAAATATATATCTATTTATAATAATAATAATATCGCCCCTATATTAAACTGTCCCACTGCTGGGCAGGGGCCTCTTCTCAGTGTGAGAAGGTCTATTTAATTATTATTATTTCTAGATATATTTTTGGACTTATGAAACAGCCTATGGCTGTAAAGACTGCCTTGGTGTCGTAGCGATAGTGAATGCGACTGATATCCCTGTGTCTCGGGTTGGATGCGATAAATTAATGTGTTCGGATTGAATGGATTCTGAGTAGCTGCATGGAGTCTGGAACTGAGCTCGCCAGTCGGCAAAAGGCTCGTCCCTGATGACGTCAGTCCTACCATAATTGGCGAAATGTGAGTGTAACACATCTCTGCCGATCTGAATTCCGAATATAGGCGTTAGACTGTGTATTAAAATAAAGCGGGTTTTCCATTCATTCACCCGGCGCACATGACACTCACATTTCTCCATTAAGTTAACTGTCATGTAATAGAGGGGTGAACCTATTGTCATTTATAGGGCTCATATTTAGAATCCGTATTGCTACTGAGATTTTTTAACGGACTCTACATCTCATGCTCTTTTTCAGGGGAATGCCCGGTCTCTAAACGGCGTTGGCCTACCTTTTTTAATATTATATAATCTTCTCTCTCTTAGCCTTTATTATTCCCAAGTCACTTGGGGTCGGCTTTTCTGGTCTAACCGGGTTTGACTGGATATCAGTTTTACACGGAGCGGCTGCCACCTGACCTCCGCAACCCGAAGGCTAACGATACCCTAAGGCTAGATCAGTGTCAGGATATTAGAGGGTACTGACTTTCCCAATAACGACTGCCATAGATGTTCATGGCAGCCGGGACCAACGGCTTAACGTGCTCTCCGAGGCACGGAGCAGGCGATAATTGTCAATCAATACGCACATAATTTCGAAAAGTCATATAACTTCCGAAAGTCAGCGGTGCGCGACGTGGGTTCCAACCCGAGACCTTCTGCATTGCAGTCTGTTGGTATCTCCACTGAGCTATATGTAATATATATAATTATTATATAATATAATAATTTTTTGTAGAAAATTTATACCCTGGCGTTGGCATCAGACAATACTGGGGACACAGACTCACAGCTTATTTGACTCCCTTAAAATACTTGTATACGAGTTACGACATAAAAACAAATGGCAACTCATACCACTGGACCAAAGAGGCTGAGATATTCCAAGAAATTATAAGTTTATAGCAACGAAGTTTCTTTTCCTGTTTGTAATAACAACAAGGTACGCATAGGAGGCAGAAGTGAATTGTCTCTGCATGTTATGTTTGCCACCCAAATTATTAAGAGTAATTATACTACTTGGTCTGAATAATTTTGAAATATTATTAGGTTTAACGGATAATTGACATTAGTCTGGATACGCCTGCTATTTTATGTAATCTTCAGAAGTCCAGACTAATATTAAAGTTAAAATCAAAGTCGAAAATTAAAGTTCAAATCAAAGTATAAGATAATTCAAAGATTTTGAGTTAGTCAGTGTAGTGAAGTTACTGAAAATACATGTCCCGTCCCGACAAATTGATTTGACGATAGCCTCCTTTAAGTTTCTCGGATGCACATTATAATACCTAAACCTGGAGTTTTTTTAAACCAATTTGAAACATAAAATTTATTAACGTAATTGACGTCAATAAATAATAAGAAAATACTTACTTATTAACATAATATTATGCATAATGTCACTTAGTAATAAAAAAGGTCTCTTCAAAAGTATTAATTCAAATAACACCTGTATAATATAAAACAATTAATTGTTGATGAGAATGCGCAAATAAACATAAAATTTATTAAATGCGATACATCAACAATTATTTTATGCATTTTAACAATAAATTTAACTAATGGTCTTTTTTATGATTTTAAAAATAATAATGAATGAATGTTAAAGAAAAATTTAGTGAAAGTATTAATGACAAGTCAATATTTTATATTAGATAATAAACAAGGCATATTAGTGATAATTACATTCAGCGTGCTTTTGTGATCCGGGTTTGATTTCTAAGTTGGACAATGTTATTGGGATCGTAACTTGAATAGAAACTATACCTACCTATTAACATGTTAGAGGCCTACGACCTTAGAGTATACAAGTATACATAACCAAATACTCTAAGCCCACGACATATAATTCAGAAGCGTACAAAGGTTTAGAAGGTATTTATTTTATCAGTCTGATGCTAGACCAACTTTAATGCTTATCGAAGCAAGCAACTGTAACAAGTAAAATTTAAGACTTAATGTCTACAATACTTTGATAAATAAATCATAAATATAAGTTATTAACGTAATGATCTTAACTTGTTTCTAATGAATAGTTAAGATACAGATACGAAACATTTATATATTTTTTATTTGAACTCTCACTTAACGTACTAGAACGACGCGGCGACGTATAGCAGTAATAGATACCAGGTTCGATTCTGAACGAAAACATTACATTAATAACCTATGCGTGGCATACGTAAGCTCATAATATATTATTGCATCAGCCTACCAAACTCTATAAAAAAAATAAGTAATAAAAAAAAGAATGTCATACCTTTCGAATAATTCAAATATTAGGCGCTCTTTTATTTAAATTTCGAACTTAACACCGTGTTGTATTTATTTATTCACAATGACAATGACTTTCTATAATAGGACCGTGCGCGATCGTTTCTCGAATGCAACTGATTGTGTTCGGTATGAGACGTGAGATATAACTAACTGTTCACGCATCACGCATACACTTCAACGCTTTTAGACATTAATAACAACTAAAACAAGTTCTACATTACTGAATGAAAACTATATTTTATGAATGCAAGCGGGATGCGCTCGCGTTGCTTATTGAAATTGTGATTTAATCTTAGAGAGATTTAATTTACATCCTCTAATTAGGATAAGAACGGGAGCACTATGATCATATTACTTATAAGCTATATTAATACTATAATGACACATTACAATATCAACAATAAAAACAACATTATTTTTCTTTTTTAAATAAGCTATTAATATCAATTATTTGTGTTTTAATTTTATATTTGCTTCTGCACAAGCTGCACATAATATGGTCAAGTGCATTAACGCATGAAATTAATATACAATTCAATCCTAAATATTAAAGTAAGAATTTAAAGAATTAAAATTTATTTATTTTCAATTTTAGATCTTACGATAATAAATAAATATTATTACCGCTATTACTAACTATCAATTTTATTGTAAATTTTCGCTCACTTTCGGCGAAAGAAAACATCGTGATAAAACCTGTAGGTACGTCTGAGGGTTCTTCATAATGTTCTCGAAGATGTGTGCAGTCTGCCAACCCGTACTGGATCAGCATGGTTGACTATTGCCTAAATCATATAACTACGAGACCCGTGCCCAGCAGTGGGATACTTAAAAAATACGTACAGCTGATATTATAATATATTATATTAGGGATTACCCTAATATAATATATTAAGTACAATATCAGCTATATTTTAATCAAATAAATGTCAATGGTAATTATACCATTGATGTTTATTTGATCGAAGGAAGATATCCCTTCTTGTAGATGCCTATACAATCATCACATAATGGGTCTTTACAATACATAATTATATTATTACCATATTTTGAGTCATGTTTGTTAGAATGCAATTTACCATACAAACAATTTAATTATCAGATATTATTATGTCAGAATGTCCAAGATCAAAATCTATCGACGAATTTACATGCGGAATTCCCTAATCATGTAAATCTAAATAACAATTTGTAAAATGCCTCTGTCGATATGGTACGTATCTGAAATAACATAATAAATAAGAATGTGAGTTTCTTTGTTTGTAACGTTTTCACGCCTTAACTATTTGACCGAACGTCATTGACATCATTATCGTCATTACGTGATACTTAACAACACCGCTATGATTTAATTATAAGAACGTATAATATGGATGGCTAGCATACCTGTTCTTAAGTTAGAAGAAAGAAAGGGAAGTTTTGAAGTTGAAATCCTAACTTAATATTATAAATACGTGTGTGAGTTTGTTATTTTGTTTGTAAAGCTTTTACGCTTTAGCTACTCGACCAATTATCATGTAACTTCGCATACACGCTGTCAGGGTTACAGAACAGGATGAAGGATGAGATTTCTTAACAGGAAAACCAAAAACTTTTTCTTGGCTCGACCCGGGATTCGAACCCGAGACCTCATGTACCAATAGCATTCACTAGCTCTGCGCCACTAGTATATTGTCTGTGGTTCTAGGGTTTAAAGCACTGTGTCGCGGATTCGATCACGCGCTTTACACACATTATTAACGGACGCAAATTACATTCAGAATCGGGACAACCATTTGATTATACAATTTTTTGTCGCGTGTAGGGCATGTGTCACATTTTTTCCTGTACCTGGGTAATGAACCTACTATTTTACCAGAACGCCGCCATCGTCTAGCTTACGAAAATAATTTTTAAATCCGTCACAAAGTTTCAGACGCGACTTGAAAATATTTTTCAGCTTTATTATAATTACCTATTACTACTTATAGATTTCATTTTGTGAAATGATTCCTTATAATTTTTTTATTTTATCAGAAATTAATTATTAAGTCGTCGACACTATTAACTAATAATAATAAGTAAAAGAAGTTGCAATCGACCGGCATCGAATCGTTATGTAAAAGTTTATCGTGTAAATTGCACTTATTATATTGTAATAACAATTTTAATTTTGTAATTTATATTTATGTTAACACGGCAGTCTGTGTAAATGATAACAATTGATTAATATATCACACACTATATCTCCGAAAGGGTTGGCATAGGTGTACACACAGCGTTGACCTGGGGGTGGTAGGCTGCGTGGGCCTGTTCGCTACCCGATCAGCACCAGGACCGAGAGGCGGCGTGCGTGTTCCCACGTGCGCCTCTGTATCGTGTCTTTGTCCCTCCCAGGGGGACGGTGGAGGAAGTATTTCTGTGTAAACGAAAAGTGCGAAACCACGGCGGGGTCGCGATTGCATGTGAAAGCGATTGAAAGACATGGAGTACTATACATATTGTTGCATTAAATACAATGATATAACATATTACAGTATAATTTATAATCATTTATCTACTTACTTACTTACATCTCCGCAGAAACGGACTTGTAAAGGTCTTTGATAAGATGCAACCTTGAACTTCGCGAGTTCGTTTGCTTATAGCACCAACAACATTAACATTAAAATATATTTATGTACCTATTTAGGTGCGCCTGGCCCACTGCTAACTGCACAATGCCTTCTGTTTTGAAGGTTACTTAAGTATTAAAAATCTATTCTAATTTTAATTCAATAAACACAAAGTATACAATAAGTACACTGTTTTCATCATCACTAGCGTAAAGTAAGTAAAAGTAATAAAGGAAAGCAGAAAAGAGCGTTCTAGGCAAGCACCTTATTGGCCCAATAGCGGCCGATTCTTGCTATAGCTTAAAATCTATAATAAAAAGCGGCATGAGCCAAATAGATGCTGAAATAGGAAGAAATGTATGATCTTTTATGTTAATAGTAGGTATAATATAGTTCTCCAATTTTATTCTTGGTACTATTATTATTATCTTATGTGGGGGCCAGTCAGTGCAGACCGGCGACACTTCGACCCAGTGGGATCTTTTGTGTCGACAATTACGATTGCCATAGATGTTCATAGCAGCCGGGACCGACGGCTTAACGTGCTCTCCGAGGCATGGAGCAGGCGATAATTGTCAATCAATACGCACATAATTTCGAAAAGTCATATAACTTCCGAAAGTCAGAGGTGCGCGACGTGGGTTGGAATCCGAGACCATCTGCATTGCAGTCTGTTGGTCTCCCCACTGAGCTATCGCTGCTCTTTTTTCTTGATACTAAGTATACGGCTTTCGATGACAGCCTATACTTTTTTAGTCTATAACCTACTGCGCGCGCCCTTTTGTAGCCTTGCGCCCCTAAGCCACTGACCAGCAAGCGGCGCAAAACGGAGTAGCGTTATGATCTACCTACCATTTTGAACATAAACAGGCAAGATATACATATAATATGAATATAGTATAACATCGTTTAATTTGGAAGTGGAACACAGCTTAAATTGTTATTATATTGATAAGAGTTCAAGTTTGATGCGTGTACTGTAAACAAGAGAGACATGACGAACGTGACTTCCTTAGTATTGGAGATAAACAATTTGATAATAGTTACGTAATGTTGTCTTGTATATCGTCATGAATAGCCAATTATCAGACAAGCACATACATACAAATAACTTTACGCCTATAATTTATATCCCAGAAGGAGTGACTGTAGTGTAAGTGTATGTTTTTTATTTTTTATATAAGACAACTCCAGCTGCCCGCACTAGGAATAAACCATGTCGCGGGGGGCTTTACAAACATTCAAGCAAAGGAACACCCAAACTCAGAACAACCGTTTGTGTATTACACAAATTTTTGTGCCGTGTGGGATTCGAACCCACAACACTCAGCATAGTGGCAGTAGCGCGGCGACTATTTAAACCACTACGCCAGCCTAAGATCTTAGTTATTAGGGCGGGCCGTTTTTTTTGGTAACAGACAAGCATTTGGCTTGCCTGATGACGAACCAGCCTGTGCTGCCAGCATATGGGTCTTAGATTAAGGGGATTTTGAGACACACACAAGATTGTTTAGCGATCTGCTGTAAGAAGAAAGTCATTTTTCATTAGTGCTGCACCTATTTGAGCGGAGTATTAATAATAATAATAATATTCTACCACATACACGCAGCACCATCTAGCCCAAACTAAGCAGAGCTTGTACTATAAGTACTAGACAATGGATAAACATACTTATATCCTTTTTTTTGTAAATACATACACATTATACATAGAAACACCAAGACCAAGACAGTATCAGGTTTAAACGATGATCTGACTGTAACCTAGTTCCCAGCTCTGTACGTTTTACACCATGCAGCTCACACTATACTAATTCTATCGTTTGAGACCAACGCTGACCCAGCAATGCCTGCTGGGTCAGCGCTGGTCACAAACGATAATACAACAAAGTGTGGAAAAAAATATTTTGTGATCAAACAATATTAGAATAGTTCAATCTTAAAGTACGTACTAATAATTGTCTATACCTACGCGTTTTTGTGTGGTCTTATTATATCTTTTTTAAATTAAGCGGCCTAGTTTTTTAAGGGTAATCTTACCTCGCGAAAGCTTTACAAACACTATAAAAATCACTCTAAACAATGGCTCGACCGGGGAAGGACTACCCTCTCACAGAATATCGACGTGAAATAGCAGTATTCCCACTGTTGTGTTTCGTTCGGTGAGTGAGAGTGCCGAAGGTCCAATCACCCTCATCCCCCCTTCCTACTTCCTTTTTCTCTTTTTATTTTCCTAAAGGGTCGGCAACGTGCAAGAGATGCCACTGGTGTTGCAGGCGTCCATAGGCTGACCACTTAGGTACCACCAGGTAGGCCATATGCTTGCTTGCCACCTTAGTTGTATAAATTAAATTAAAAAAACACGAGCTGTTCTCGGCTAACCCTAGATATTACTATACACTGTGGTTCATGCGTTAGATTCTCTTTTAAACTCTAAGACTTACCCGGGACAGCTAATAAGTGATGTTAAGTGTACCGATAAATATTTAAATCGTTACTACTACTGTATGGATAATTTTTGTTAAATTTAAAATAAAGAAGGACAGGCTAAAGACTTTTTTTATTCTTGTTTTCAACACACAAGTTAACGTATACGTACCCACGCGTAGGTAAGTCAAACCGTGTCGCAGTTAATTCATTAACTAAACTCGTTAGGAAATCCCATGGAGACATTCTTATGGATTAAGGAAAATGTCTTAAATATATTGAGTAGGTCAGCACAATATTGTTGTTGTGGCGATGATTTGCAATATTAAGGATCAATCGTCCGTTGTTGTGACATCAGCCGCGCATAACATTCATAACAAACCAACATCACGAATCGATGTGCCGATACGTGTTTACTACTAGCTGACCCGGCAAACTTTGTTCTGCCATATCAATTATTTCTTAGCGGTATGAAATATACTTCGTACTATTCTCATACCTACCAAATACTTATAGGTATCTAAGTAAACAAAATTGCTAGAGTCGTTTCGGAGAAGTGCGCTCACGAACACCGTGACACGAGATTTTCGACTGCTTCAACCGAAGATGTAAGACAAGATATATAAAAATCTAGGTTTTGCCCGCGGCTTTGCTTGTGTAAATGTAGGTTAGGTTAGTAACAATTAACAGTACTCTTTTCTGGATGAAAGGTACCCGATGTAAATTGTAACCCAATGGTAATTTCATATTGATCGGTCGTGTAGTTTAGGTGTGAAAGCGTAACAAACAAACTCACATTCACATTTATAATATTAGTTACGAACACTGACGCCTCCGTTAAGAGTGGTTTTAGGAAATATATTTACTCATGAACTTGTGATAGATGTATCTAGATTCTGAATTGCGACATGGGTCAGAGAATGTTTGCTTAAATCGTCCTTGTTTGTTTTGCCGCTTAAGGGTCGGGACCCACCTGAAAATAACTCTAAATAGCTTATCGAAATTTTTAAAGATTGTACCATCGTCTCAAATGTGCAATGCCTAATAACTAATAAGTAAGTAATGTATATTAAGACTAAAGAGCAGCGATAGCTGTGGGGAGACCAACTAATTAAGTGACATCGGCACACTGGCGGCGATAACAGGTTTTAATTATGTCGCGCATTTCAACAACTGACGTGCTAATGCGCAGTAGGCTCGTTTGAGACATTGGTCTGTCTCGCAAAGGTCTCAAGTTCGATCTTAAAGTACGCACCTAACTTTTCTAAGTTATGTGCGTTTTAAATAGTTACCTATCGGTTTGAACGGTAAAGGAAAACATTATGAGAAATCTGCATGGCAGACACTTCTTCGTTCTTTTCTCGAAGACATGTGTAGTCAGCCAAGCCGCACTGGGCCAGCGTGGTGGCCTCACCGTTCCTACACTGCGAGATCTGTGCCCAGCAGTGGGACAGTATAGACATTCATAACAATAGAAATAAAACAACACAATTTCTAACATGATATTTATTTATCATGAAAAATACAAGAACTTCATACTAAATTATGATTCCTCCGTCGTGATTTGTACTAACCACATATTACATAACTTTACATAGTACATAGCCTTTAGTCAAACAATATTAATATATACAAGACGTTTCCTAATTTCAACTTTAGTTTGGCATTTTTATATAATTCCATTTATAGGAAACTTTTTGAGATAGGAAAGAGGGTAGGTTTACCTTGCACCAAGGGCTGAGTTCCCTCTAAAATTGCTTCGAATAGGCTCGAAAACTAAACAGGCATTCGGTGAAGGTAGGATCCGACAGGGGTGGAACTGCACAAGCTATAGCAACTAAAGAGCGAACTAGAAGGTCGGCGCAAGGTATACTCTAAACATTGTGTTTAGATCGGTCTTCTCTCCATCTCCTTGGTAGGGACAAGTGGAATTTTCTTTTCACAATGTCTACCATGCCGTCACAAGTCGGGATGAGTGGAATTTCAGTTGCACTTATCACAATTCAGTTATGTTAATAAGTATAGTTGAGAATAGAAACAAGGTAACTATCTCGTTAGTAAGCAATATGATTGGCAGGTAATAAAAGCATTTAAAAAAGAGAAAGTTTTTAATACATATTTCAAAACATAATTTTTCTAAAATGCTTTACTATTTGCCAATCATATTGTATTAATTCAGATTTTTTTATTCTCTACCATACTTACTAACAAAACAGGCATGGATAGATGGAACTGAAATTTACCTATTCCACCCAGAGAAGAGTGAAAAAATTCCACTTGTTCCCATCAGGGGGGACAGCTGGTAGGGACTATTGGAATAGACCTTTAAACCTACAACTGTAATTTCTGTCAACCCTTTCAGGCAACTGGCGTGAGTCCTTGTATGTAAACTTGAATAAAGTTTGATCAGAATCAGTATGAAAAATTAAAACATACAGTCACGGCCGCATTTCCGTTAGGGGTAGGTAGAAACACATTTCGCCAGTCGTGTTTAGGTCCAATGTATGAAAGGATGATATTATAGTTTACCGGACACAGTTCCAGACGTCCTGCTTTTATTAAACATTCGCTAACAGCAGTATAAAGCAATATCACAACTCGGGACCTGATGATTGTTACTGCTTATGCCATAGTACCAGCAAATAGGGTTTATAGGCATAATATAGTTACAACGCCTAAATCCAAGAAACACATATAGACATAGATGCACCCAAATTTTTCCAGTTATGTTATTAGGTTGGGTTTTAGAGTTCGAAAAACTCTTATAAAACAGCTTTATTCGTTCGTCTGTTATACAAGTTCCAACTCAAAAACCGTAAGAGCTAGAGACTCACGGTCAACGCCATTCGACTCAGCATAGTCGATATACCCTTGAAATGACTATGACCTTTGATCAAGGTCACGTGGTATCACGTTAACTTTGCATAATACTTGAACCATTTTTTCAAACTCTAAGATTTACGGCAATTCTTTGCCGATTCTCACTTGTTTAGGTGTGTATTACATCATTTGGCTTTTATTATATTGAGCCAAAAGTGCATTAAAAAAGAATAACGCAATTGATTGTCTGATTCTGATCAAACTATATTTGATAGCAGCGGCAATGACTATTTACAAGGTCAGAACTGTTATAAAATAACATTACTTACTGTTATAAAATACTACTTAAGTCCAGGGGCCTTACCACAATCTCTTAAAGCATATGTAAGAAGAAGACAAAGCTATACAACCTGTAAGACACTGTCTCATCCTAGCTGGTAAGGCCCCAAGTCTATGGTATGCACAATTTATTGATGATATGAGTCAAGATACAAAAATGATTTGAAAGATTACTAAGTTTAATTTAACTAGTCCACACTCCGCTAACACACGATTTATATAATTCTGAATTATTGTAAAAGGTAATATAATTTTATTTTTGGATAACACAGCAAGGCGCAATAGTCATAAAAAAAGCAAATGATTCGAAATTTATCTGATGGCGTATTCGACTGTCAATTTATAAAGTCATTGATTATTCGAATAATCGATATCGACAGCCAATGCAACCACAACCGATACGTCAATGATTTTAATTGTCTTAACAATAAATACAGGCACAGTAGACAACCATAACCTATATAAACGTAGAACTGCAGCTTTGGATTACGATATCGAGAAACTTCTTTGATGTTCATATACATTTTTATTTAAATTTTAATGTTATAAGCAATTTGGGCTACAAATTATTCGTGTTTTGGGTAACCTCTCCCGCCAATTGCTTGTGTTAGGAGTGGATTCACGTGGGTAGTACAATTACTGGGATTCAATCTCACGATCTCTCGATCGCAAGTTCGATGCTTCTTGAAATTACATTGCTTTATACCCCATGCAGTCCGTGTAGAGTAATTGAATCTGTCAACGTATAACATTCGCGGCAACTTAAGATACTATTATATATTATTACTTTTCATATTTATTAATTCACACTGAGAAGAGGCTCGTGCCCAGCAGTAGGACAGTTTAATATAGGGCTGATATTATATACAGGATGTCCCAGAATATGTGAATCAAATTGGAACGGGAGATTCCTTAGGTAAGGATCTTCAAATGTGCTAAATAAAAAAAAATGTAACAATTTTGTAAAAATAAAAAAAGAAACAAAGTTTTGGTGTAAAAGAATTACACCAAAAAACATCCTGCGATTTCAAAACAAAGTCAGTTTAAAAAAATGTTTTTAGTTTGACGAATCAATTCTTCACAAATTATCATAGTGGGAAGAAAATGAAAATTAGCCATAAACGAAGTACCTGTAGCAGAAAGTCTGAATATGTCGTACTTTTTTAAAAACTTTGACTCTTGTACTTTTACACAAATGTATTTTATTTTCAGCTTCTTTGAATGGTCCTTACTTAAGGAATCTCTCGTTACAATTTGATTCACATATTCTGGGACAACCTGTATATTTAATAATCTATAACCAAAATAATTCTTCTATTAATTTCCATTATGCCTCCTTGTATACAAGTTATTCGCAGCAGCGCTGAGTTTATAACTGCTTTGTAAAAGGCAATCCGGTCACCCTCTTATATATTAAACCTAAACATAGCTGATAAAATGTTAGTATAATACACTCTATGTAACACAGTTCTGATGTTACATTATGATCAAAACTTGATCAGCGAATTATTATGTAACATAAAAAAGACACATTTATTTGTTGTAACATTAAATTCCCGCCCCCACATCAGATGCATCTATTCCGAGCATAGCTAAATCATCCATTTCTTCTTTCTTCCTCGCAATTTCTCCGTTTTCTTTCTTTGTATTCTTTGAATGCTGCTTCAGATCCTGTTTTGGCATCTCTTGTGGTTTCTTCTTATCATTTTTCTGTTGTCGTTTCTGCTGTTGATGTCTTGGCTTCGGACTAGGGACTAAGGGAACATGAGTATCATACAATTGGGGACGAGGTTGGAATAAAGGGGCGTTGATATCAAACCCAAACATTTGCGGATTCATTAGAGGTAGTGGGGGGAATGGAGGCATGACCCCAGCTAGGCCTGGCATGAAGCCCGGTGGCATACTGAATAGGTCTTGCTGGGATAGGTCTGGGTTTTTGACCTCTGAGGGGAATATGATGTCTAGGGCGTCCTGGAAGTCTTTTGGAAGATTCGGCTGTTGAGGCATTTGTGGCTGTGGTGTTTGCGCTCTGAAAAGATCAATAGGCAACTTTAGTTTACATATGTTCAATGTTTATATACCAGGTTAATAAGGTACAATGAGTAGTCATTTTTTCGTTCTTTTATAAATCACTCCTACGGTAGGAATGCTTTGTGTTCCGGAGGACTTCACAAACATTTAAAAATGGAAATAAAGACACACACAAAATGGTTTAAATTAATTTTCTATTAAGATAGAAGATTAAATGTTAGTTTATGAATACACAATATGCTAATTGACAATTATACAAAGTCAATTGAAATCATCGTAAATACCATACAAATAACAACAATTTATTAGCAAATCCTTATTTTAGCTTTGAATATATTATTATAATTATTATACCCATTTAGTATTTTATTTAAAATGGTTATCTTATCAGCCGAGCAATAACAAAAATAATAAAATAAAATTTTATTTCATAAAAGTCAATAAAATAAAAACGGCTTTAGAAAATGCATAACAGTCTACTTATTGTATTAAATTCACATTAAAACTATTTTAATCTAAAGGAACACATTAACAATTCAATACTGGATACAAAAACTTATTTAATTTATGATGGCTGTTATTTTACATGTATTGCCTAAACCAGGTCAGATAGCTGTGTTTCGGGCTGTTTTTAATACTACATTTTTATTCTGTAAGTGAGACTCGAAACATATACAGTTACACACTTAAAATAGGTTTACTTACTATGACAATTGGTATTGTGCAGAAATAATACAGAGGTTCTTTTTTAATTTATCTAAAAGTATGAAGGACTTTTGAATAAACATCAAGTATGCAATAATCTATATTCAATTGTTTATAAAACTATATGTATAGCACGATGTAGTAGGATAAGTCACAAGAAAAATGAACTTATGTCAAATCAGCATAACTTTAATTTGTTTTTGTGGATTGGATCATTTCTGCACAACACTGTCTAATTATAAATAAGAAATTATTTCACAACTACTTGCAAATTCTAAATTAAGATTAGATTAGTTTGAATGAATGAATGAATGATATCTAGTAAAGTATGATTATCGTAGTCAAAGGTTTGAGTCACGTCACAATATATTGTGCAAACTAACGAGGTTTTATTAATATTTAACATTTTATTGCATAAAAATATTTATAGTAAAAAACATATGAATCCATCTTGTTTATGGCAGTTTATATAATTCTTTTCTATGATACAAAACTATTACTCAAACACAACACAATTGATACTAAGTCCATTGGTCGATAATCGTGCAAAAGGTTCTTTATAGTCTTTTGTGTTAATCTACATTGTTAGCCTAAAATATTCTATCTATATACAATGTGACTAGATTTATTATAAACTATCGGTTCTTATAATATTTCGCTGACAATTCTAACTCGCGCGATTTACACAGTGGTTAGTTTTAATGAATAATGTGCACGATGGTGGCCCGGGTTAGTACAATACTGGGTGTAAGAGACGGTGTACCGAAAACTTTAAACAAATGTCCTTCTATAGGTACCTACTTATCGCAACGCAAACTTCTATTAATCATAAAAACACAAGATTAAGATCTTATATTGATTAACATAATTACGCAGTACGCAATATATTGCTACCGATACAATGCACCGCTGGCGCCGTCGGGCATGACCTGAGCGTTTAGCGCGCATAAAAACAGCTAATGATTTTATTACATTGTTGCATTTAAGTAAAATGTGGTGTTCTTTGATTTTTATTTAATAAAATGGGTGGTTTATGCATTATATTACGTTTCACAGTAAGAAAAATTGCAGTAAGAAAATTGTGACGTTTCCTAAATAAAATTCCATCGATTTTTAACTCTAACTATTTCAGTTTTCGGTAAGTGTCCGTTACAGGCAGTATATAGTGTAGTGCAGACTTACGGCGGCGGCACAGTGAGCGTGGGCGGCGGGATGATGGGCGGCGGCAGGTAGGGGTTGGGCAGCAGCCCCGCGCCGGGGTTGGGGCCGGCGCTCGGGCCTGCGCCGCCGCCCGCACTTTGTTCGCGCTCCAATTGTGCTCGAGCGATCTTCTCCTTGAACTCCGCCACCTGTGTTACAGAGCGACACACGTAAATCAGTATTTTATTAAAGGGTAGGTGATATTGTGGAATTTCAAAATCGAACTCCACGCATAATTCTAAACTAGCTGAATGACAAACATTTCTTTGAAATAATTTTGGAAGTCTCGCTTATTAGGAAGTTTAGTGAATTGTGTATATCTTTGGGATTAAACACCCATCTTGCGATGCACTTCCAATTAATGGGGTGGATCCTCTGACAAGTCTGCGTGATCGTGCGTGGTGAACAACATAAATTCCAGTCATCAAAAATCGTCTCGTAACATAAGAATATGCATACATCGTTTTTGTGATTCAGGTTATACTACTAGTCGTATGGCGTTGTGTACAAAGCTGGCCGCAAACATACGGTTTCCTGATCAGGTTTCCGAAACAGGGATTCAGATTCGGATACCCGAATGCACACATTTTATACGAATTTGCTATATACCGCACACGTTATTATATCTTCCGTGCGAAAATAATTCCTGTCGTTCGATTTTCGCCGGTGTCCTGAATGAAGAACGGAAAAAACCGAATGACGTCATTCCGAACGCAGCGCTTGCTAACATCCTGTATGTACCGCCGTACACGAACGGAATAATCAGGGTGCCTAGTGTGAGTTGTTCGAAACGTAAACTGCGTTTGGCTCTCTGTGGCCAAGAGCTTGGAGCGGGCCAATCAGAGCGCCGAACGTCATAAACGTGTCGATCGCATTAACGTAAAACAAACTTGCACTAGGTACCCAGAGCTAGCAAGACACGGTGGCGCCACCGTACGTACTGGTAATACTTATTCCAGATGGAAAAATCCAACGTCTGCGCAAAGCTGACGGAATGACAAATATGAAACTCTGTTTCGGAAATCTGATCAGGCAGCCGTATGTTTGCGGCCAGCTTAATAGGTTATTTGACAAGTTTCTGGAAACCATTTCAGTTTATTTAATAATGTCTATGGAGGCAATAAAATATTATTTTTAATTATTTAAAGTATTTAAAACAAGTGAGAAATGGCCATGAGTTACCGTAAATCTTAGAGTTCGAAAAAATGGTATCATGTGACCTTGAGGTCAGACGTTAAAGGTCATTTCGGGGGTATATCGACTATGCTGAGTCGAATGGCGTTGACCGCGAGGAGTCTCTAGCTCTTGTTGTTCTTGAGTTGAAAGTTGTATAACAGACAAACGGACGGACGGACGGACAAAGCTGTTGTATAAGAGTTTGTTCGAACTCTAAAAAGTAAATTACAAAATACACTTATTATAACTGTAAAAAACGCTTGCTCTGGCAATATGGCGTCAAGTCGCCAATTGACGTAACACGTTTGTAAATAAACATTGGACAGACAGCGATAACAGAAGACGTTTACAAACGTGTGACGTCAAAATAAATGTAGTCAATCAAAACCGTTTAGGAATACGTGGTTCCAACAAAAAATTAACCAAGTACATATTGGGTTCTATGGTAAAGGCAATTAATATTTCTTATATATTGCAAATGGCATCTAAAATCCGTAATCTACGATGGCATGTGGCATTATTTTTCACACAGTCAAATAGCCTATCGAGTACGGTACCATTTCTTGTTGCTAGCTGTAACTCCTCAGGGTATCAAGCATGCAAAACAATTTTCTGTCTCACAATACTATGGCTCACCGATAATTTAACATTCATGGCCATAGATTTTTTTTCTTTATTGGTTATATTTTGTGTTACTACCTAAAGATATGCGGATAACAAAATGTTAGTAAAGAGAATATAATATAACAAAAAATAATATTAGGACCTTGAATAAGTTAGTTTAAGATACAAATAACCAAAAACATTTCACTCGAAGTATTGCCCATCACTTTCTACCATCTTTTTAGCGGTATATGAATGTCGCCTCCAAAAAAACAATATGTCTTTTGAGGCTAACTAAGAATCGATCCATTTTTTTGTATCTTCGTAAGAATGGAAGCGCTAGCCAGGCTATGTGCCATCGAACGGAATAGGTGAAAATCGGAAGAGGCTATGTCAGGCGAATACAGCGGGTGTGGTAAAACTGCCCATTTAAGGTTTTCACTGGTTTTGTGACATGAGGCAGAGCGTATCGTGTCTCTGCTCAAATAGCGGCCGTTTTTCTTTTAGGGCTTGACTCAAATGCATCAATTGAAGTCGATAGTGATCTCCCGTGATAGTCTCAATCGGTTTGAGCAGCTCATAATAGATTACCCCTTGCTGATCCCACCAAATGTAGAGAAGAAGCTTTGAACCATGGATACTTGGTTTTGCGGACGATGTTGGTGCATGGCCGGGCTTATCCTACAATTTTCTACGCTTTGGATTATCGTAGTGTATCCATTTTTCATCTCCAGTTACGATCCAGTGCAAAAAACCTCTTTTTTTTTTTATACAACTAAGGTGGCAAACTAGCATACGGCCCACCTGATTGTAAGTGGTCACCGTAGCCTATGGACGCCTGCAACACCAGAAGCATCACTTGCGCGTGGCCGACCCTTTAGGAAAGGAAGTGGGAAGGAGAAGGAGCGGGAATGGGAGAGAGGGGGTGATTGGGCCTCCGGCACTCTCACTCACCGAACGAACACACAACAGTAGGAATACTGGTATTTCACGTCGATATTCTGTGAGAGAATCGGCCCATTCATGCTGAATTCAGCGAGGCTACTACTCATAAGTTTTAATACTTTTCAGCCGTTGAAGCAGTAGTTCACAAGTGATCTCTGTATCCATTTCCATTCTCTGTATTTGTGTCAATGTATCCGACAAAGCATTGTCACCGTAAGTCTCGACAAGAATTCTATGTGCTTCAGCTGCAGATTTCTTTTGAATAAAATAGTGTAATAACATTCCCCACAAATACACTTTATTTGGCACAAAAGTAGACATTTTCAGAACCAATAAAGAAATATTTAGCTTTTATTAAAGTATGTATCTTTAATAAATATATCGAGCAGCGATAGCTCAGTGGGGAGACCAACAGACTGCAATGCAGAGGGTCTCGGGTTCGAACCCACGCCGCGCACTTGTGACTTTCGGAAGTTATATGACTTTTTGAAATTATGTGCGTATTGGTTGACAATTATCGTCTGAGATACGGAGAGCACGTTAAGCCGTCGGTCCCGGCAGCCATGAACATCTGTCAGTCGTTATTGGGAAAGTCAGTACCCTCTAATATCCTGACACTGGTCTAGCCTTAGGGTATCGTTAGCCTTCGGGTTGCGGAGGTCAGGTGGCAGCCGCTCCGTGTAAAAACTGATATCCAGTCAAATCCGGTTAGACCAGCAAAGCCGACGTCATGTGACTTGGGAATAATAAAGGCTAAGAGAGAAGATTAAAGTATGTATCTATTTTTATTGTTGTTAAAGACGGGAGTTGCACCAGGAATAAATAGTTGTTTGAATGGTTATAAAGAACCCCGCGTCACAAAGCGGGGTTCTTTATAACCATTCAAGCAACGTACACAAAGAACACTCAGAACCAGAACAACCATTTGTAGATCACATAAATTTCGCAGTCAACACACAATTAACTTGGATTATTATGCATGTCGCCACTACTTAACTATAACATAAATTAAAACATACTCGTACCTTTTTCTGTATTTCAGCATCCATCTCCTCTCGTCTCTTCTTTGTCACTTCCTCTTCTTCTTTCTTTTTCAATTCTTCTTTCTTCTGCTCCTCAGTCTTTGAAGTTTTAGTTAAATTCTTGTAGACAGGCATTTTACCTGTAAGAAAATTAAAACATGCTTAATTATATAGATCGATATATATTAATATGATACAGAGGTAAAGTTTGTAAGTTTGAATGTTAATCTACGGTACTCTGTTTGAGTACCGGAGATTAACATTTAAATTACTAAAAAACAATTACTTTTTTAATATTTCATAGGAACGATATTCCAGATGGACATAGGCTATTATGTGCAACCCGGACGAAGTCGGGCCGGGCCGCTAGTCCATTATATTACGCGAAGTGAGTTGAATTTGCGCCTGTGATTTGAGAATTTTGACAATTAAGTTACAAATTACCAGTATTTTTGTTAACCCCTCCAGCTAAGCTTATATTAGGGGTAGGTTCAAGGTGGTAGTGCAATGGGATGGGTGGATCGCACCCGCGAATTCTGGTTATTGAACATCTGCAATGCAAAAATTTTGCGTTGCATGTTATTCGTAACGGGTTAATACCCGTTACGAATTTGAACGCGTTGATCGTCAAACGTCAAGCATCAGAAAGGTAAACATTATGCATGATTGCGTCAATACCCGATGCGAATTATATATAGACAAAGCCATCCATGCATGACTGTTACCGTTCACCATCAGATAGGATAGTTTGTCTAATAATGGATATTTACCAATAAAAGGCATCTTCCGTATCTCAGTGGTAGGTTTCTTGGTATCTTGTCTCGGCGGCGTGGTCTGGTCTCGTGTCCCGTCGCGACTGCGCCGCTGGTTTTCGTGACGTTCGCGTTCTCGAGACTCTCGGTTGCGAGACTCTCGACGTTCATTGTCTCTGTACACAATAACAATTGTGATAAATGTATGGTATTATACGAGAGTGACGTCACGGAGAGTTCACACAGCATTATTTATTTAGTGGAACTTTTTTGGCCAGTTCACGGAGAATATTGTTAAGGCTACTTATGCCTTCAGGCAAAGGGATTGTTACTGATTTCCTATGCATACAGGGATTAGTGATAATTTGATATGATAATGGTGGATGTTCGGATGGATGGATGGATGTATTTAAAAAGGAATGCGCCAAAGGACGACAAACACGCAAGGGCGTAGAGAGACGGCAATAAATATAGATTGATTAGTTAGAAATTTGTATCGTGAGACATAGAGGTTTGGATGGGGAGAGAAAAAGTTAAGAGATAGAGCTGTGATTGATGGATGTAAAGGGTATATCGAAATAAACAACAAAAATTATAATTTGAAAGAAATAAAATACATACAGCAAAATGAAGCTGTGCAACAGTTGCAGAGCAGATCGATCCATTGACGAGTTTAGCGACGTTAGGTGGCATACGTAAAAATATAGGTGGCCATTTTAAAATGCAACGTTCTAACATTGCATTTTAAAATGGCCACCATGACACTTACGGTGTATTTCATTTATTTATATGTGATGAAAATAGATAAATCTATATGACAGAAGTATAAACTGAGCAGCTTTGTGGTTCAGCGCTTAGTCCAGCTTTGATTCTGTTTGTTCCATATCCCTTAATTTATTCAGTTTCAAATAAAAGCATTCACCATGCTAAGTAGTATCATAGTTCTTTGTCAAAATATAGCACACATTGTAAAACAACATGCAGGTACTGCATTATCAAAAGTAGCCATGCTATCAAAAAGTTTAAGTTAGTAATTAGGCAGATAAAAAGTTAGTAGGTATGCAATATTCCTAATATTTTAGGTCAATAATATTTCTTTTGTTTAAAAGCAAATTAGGTCTCGAGTACCCAAAAATTTGTTAGTAACGAGTAATTTTAAATAATTTCGCAGTTGTTAGTTTATAAAGTAAATATAATCAATAATCATTTAGGCTGAAGTAAACTTTTTATTGTAGTGACCTTTCGTTTTAATAGATTATCAATAATTTGATTTACAAATTAATAGCATTATTGCTTACCAGTCAAGTTAAGTTAAATTATTACGTAATGAGTTCACGTCAACAGTGCATTGGCTGGGGATCGAACTATGTACATCTCAATCGAAGATGCCTATTCGATTGTGCTATTGTCGTTCAATAAGCGTTGCTTTGCTGAACGTGGCAAATATGCCCTAAATTCCCCTTACAACAATATAGTGCCGAAAAATTCAAGTTTACATTTCAGAATTTATTTATTCATCTTATATTTACCTCTGAACAGTTATAATGTGTTTTATATAACATTTTTGTCTGTATACTGCTTTAAACATGTTATTACCTGATAAGAGAAATATAATTACTTAGATCGTGGATCATAAAATTTATTTATTTTTCTTTATTTCACACACAAAACTATTATTACAGATACTTACTATCTAATGCAATAGTCTATGTACATAACTGTAAATATGGATTTAAAATACATGACTATATAAATAGCAACATACACATATAATATGTATATATAACGTGAGCATATAAAATGTTTTATATTATAGTTTAGTTAGTGACCTTGACGTTCATAAGTGTTACTTTGTGACCTAAATGAATATATACATTTTGGATTTAATTTCCTATATAAAAGAGCCACACCCACCCACCACATACCCAAAAGCTCCCGCAGACATATATAATAGTGTGTCACCTCAATTTTCTCTGTAGCTCAGATAGTCGCTCTCTATCGCGTTTGGATCGTTCGCGCTCCGGCGATCTGCGTTTATCTTCCTCGTCTTTCTTTATTCTGTACAGCAAACCAAAATAAACAAAAAAATCATAAAAAAACATAATAGAAAGAAAACATTTTAGCTATAAAAGCAAGACTGGAGTTTTTAGTTTGTAAATTGTACCTTGGGTTCTGTGACAGCTATCAAAGTAGCATGCCGAAGGTAGGGATGATGTTTATTATATTCGTTCATAAAATTATCGATCAATGTTATTGATCTCATTAATGTTTGAATAACTTATTGTAACTGAATTTTTTTACTGTTTTTGCATTTCACACATTATATAAAAAAGTATCAAAATTAAAACTCGATTTTTAATTGCAGAAACCTCGACGTTTAATTATTATCAATTTAAGGTGTCACAAGAAACCTCTCTATTCGCGCACTTCTGCCAATAAAGTATGATATTCTTTTGCATTCACATTTTACTCTCATGTAATATGGAACTTGATGGGCGTGATTTAGCCTGATGACATCTGTCACAGGACCCACCATGCTATATTTAACAAAGTGTATAGATGTGCACAATTATATTCAAAGTATATTTGAACGTAATAACAATACTATGCATAAATGTATGCATTGCGCTCTTGACCTTGATATTTTGACGTTCATAAGTGTTATTTTGTGACCTAAATGAATGAATAATTTTGACTTTGACTTTGACCATGCATCTTATTTTATCTTATTTCGGGGGCCAATCAGTGTAGACCGGCGACACTTCGACCCAGTGGGATCTTTCGTGTCAGCCCCGAGATCTATCCCTGAGCTATCTCCCTATGAATGTACTGCATCAGTCGCAGCGTACACTTCAGAGGGAGAAGCCTGAAGTCTTCAGGGTTCGGATATGCCAATCCCATCAGACCCATACTTAGTCCAGCCAACGCGTCACATTCACACAGTAGATGTGATATGGACTCGTCCTGTTCACTACAGGCTCTGCAGATCAAATTGATATGCCCATGCATACTGTAGACCATATCGAGTGTATTGAATAATATTCGAAAACAATTATGCGTATCACTGTTCTTTATGTCTTAATTAATGAATCGATTACCATCATTCTAATGTAATAATACGCATTACTACTTGCATCTGAACCTATCTTTAGCTATCTGTTATAGCAATGGTAAGCTGTATAATAATCATTATTGTATATTTTTATTTACTTTACTTTTGAGTTTTCCTGTTGTACTTTGTACTTTTTAATTTTATGAAATAGATCGGTTAGTGAAATAGGTCGGTAGACTCGCCGAGGTGTTCAATCCAAGTCTTGCTTCATAGTTAACGGTTTGCTTTCTATTATTGGATATTTCACACATATGAGCTATACATACTATAAACATATAAATGGCATAGGCAAGCAAACTTAAAATAATTGAAGACATACATGGACAAAAATCAAAAAGAAAAGTAATATATAAGGGGTAATTTTGGACTTAAAGAGTAGGTATGTATTACACCATGTCGTATATATATTAGGGGCCGTTCAAGTATTACGTAAGCAGATTTATTACAATTATTTACTACCCCATCCCACTTGTCAGCAAAAGTAAGCAAAGCTCTTACCCCTCCCATGCTTACGTAAACATTGTTATATGCATTTTTCTTTTAATATATTCGGTTTTTTTTTTGTTAATTCATGAGCAGCAGTTATAATTCTAGAAATAAGAAAATAGATTTAAGATAGGGTACTTTAACGCGTCAAGTGAATAGCGCGCGGTAATTCCCCTACTCGGTTCTAAGCGAGTACCTAAACGTATACATTATTTGTGGGAATCCTCGAAAATGCGTTTCGTTTCCAAACAGACAATGTGTGGGTTGCCATATGTGTAAACAAGTAAATAACTACTGCTGACGTAATCACCATCTAGACCTCCCTCCACCCCCATGTCATCAAAAATAAGCATAGCAAAGACCCCCCTGCCTCCTATAGTGCTTACGTAAAACTTGAACGAACCCTTATCGTTTAAAAAAGGTACAACGCTCGGACTAGTAATAATTCCTGTGTCGCGGGGTACTTTACAAACATTCAAACAATGGACACAAAGAACACCCAGACACAGAACAACCATTTGTGGATCACACAATTTTTTGTCCCGTGTGGGATTCGAACCCACAACACTTGGCGCAGTGGCAGTGGTGAAACGATCGCTTAAACCACTATGCCATCCGCGCAGTCACAATCACGGGAGTAAATCTCTGAAAGGGTAGGTAGTTGAGTATTACTATGTTGTAGTTATCACGCAATCAAACTATTGCGTGTTGCATTTCTACTAAAGACGAAAACAACTAAATATTTGTGTCGCTGGTAAGTGTCACATAAGATGTTGTCATTTACACACTTGGTGTATTGGTGGAGGAATTCATTCCATTCCAGCATTTCACTTGGCCTAGGCATCGAATCCAAACAGATCAGCTCCAAAATAATCGCAAAAACGCCATGGATCCAACGAGGCAATCTCACCTCATGTATGTGTGTAAGGTCAGATTAAATACACCAAAACTAAATTATTTCAGTGACGTAAAAACATCGAGAGGTCTGAGTCTGAGAAGTTCACCGTAATGTTCTCGAAGATATGTGAAGTCTGTCAACCGGCACTGGGCCAGTATAGTGGACTATGGCCTAACATTTCTCACCCTGTGAAGAGGCTCATACCCAGCAGTGGGACAGTTTATATACTGGGCTGATATTATCTATATATATAAAACTTTTCCGTTACTGAGTGACTTACAGACAACGCACAGCCGAAACTACTGAACGCAAGAAGCTGAAATTTGGCATGTATGTTCCTTGGAGAGTGTAGGGGAGCACTAAGAGAGCATTTTTGGAAATTCCACCCCGAAGGGGGTGAAAGGGGTGAAACCCGATATTCACACGGGAACAAGACTTACGCGGGTGAAACCGCCGGAAAACTACTAGTAATTATATATAAATTAATCCTAAGTCTATGTAGACAATGAGTTTGAGGACGTGAAAACATTCTGATTCTCACCCCTCTTTTAGATTAGCAAAAAGTATTGGAAACGTATTTTTCTTTTTTCCCACAAACTAATAACAACGAAGATACAACGCGTTTAAATTTCATGTTACGTCCCTAGTCGGTACAAATTTTATAAAACAGTGACGTCACAAGCTCCCGCACCCGAACTTCAAGACTTCTCCGAGCGAAATGTGCCAAAACAGGCGGTCACAGTTAAGCGAATAAAATCAACACTTTAACTTTGTTTAATACACATATAAAATATACATTTACCATAACAATGAATGTGTTTACAATTACTCCGTGTAAAAAATAATTAATATCTTGACCTACAAAATTAAGTAAATTTGCGAAAAATGCAAAAACGTAAGCTCGTGTTACGTGATTTTTAGATTATAAAAGTAGAAATCCATCCTATTTTACAGCTTAAACGAAACATAAATAGTTATATTACAATTTGTCCGTCCCAAATATTTAAGTTATTGGTTGACAATAAAAATACATATTTATCAAAAAAGTGACTGGCGGCCGCGCGCCGATTTGAATATGCGCCGCACGAGCTCTGGCATTATCTGTCTTACGCTCGGCGCAGTCTTAATGCGTTATATCGATTTTATATCTTAGTAAATTTTTAATGTATTGTTAAAAAAAAAATACCTGTGCAATATTTATTGCCAAACTAAAAGATGGGACTAATTAGAATCACTTATTTTTAACCCTGTCACCATGCCTATTTTCTATATTAATATTTTAAAGCTGAAGAGTTTGTTTGTTTGTTTGTTTGAACACCCTAATCTTAGAAACTACTAGTTCAAATGATTTTTTTTTGTGTTGGATAGCCTATTTATCGAGGAAGGCTATAGTCTATATAACATCACGCTACGACCCACGGGGGCAGCGCAGTAACCATAAACGCGGGTGAAAACGCAGGCACAGCTAGTTATCATATATTAGTATTCCATATGTTCTGTTGTAGGATATGTGTGAACAAACCTGCTCTTGAGTGTGTCTAGTAGTTTCCTATCATTTTCGTTGAGTCTGTCCATCTGTATGTTGGACACCCAGTCCGTGAGAGTCTTATCGTCGCGCACGTCGAAACGACCCTTGCCTTTCTTAGCTGAAATTAGGAGAACTATTAAAAAAAAATTACATTATTTAACTTTCCATTATAAGAAAGATAATGATATTATCAAAAACAAATAAAAATATTATTATTATAAATGCAAATGTGTACGCTTTCACGCTTTAAATGCTTGACCGATCATCGTGAAATTCCGCATGCACATAGTCAGTGGTACAGAAAAGGATCTATGTCCTTTTCTGTACCACTGACTACGTCTACGACTGCCTTTCATCCAGTAAAAAGTAGTGTTCCCGAGCGAGCGCAGCGGAGGGCAATAGCTAGTAATAAATGAAAGCACAATTATTTCCTGTGTCCTCTCAAACGAATAGCACATGCAACAATATACAATTTAGTGGATTTTCCCAAATGTGTCTACCAAACTAAATCTCACCTTTGGCCTTCTTTTTAGCCGGCTCACTATCAGAACTGCTAGAATTACTAGACGAACTGCTGCTACTGCTTCTTTTTCTCTTTGCCTTCCTTTTTTTGTCCTTCTTCTTTTTCTTATCATCTGCTACAGAAGGACTGTTCTTCCGTTTGGTGTGGAAGCCATCTTTGTTGAAGGTGATGGTGTGAGACATGTACTGCTGTGGTTTTTCACTGTCTGACTTTCCTTTGTTGGCTCGAGATTTCTCGAAGGCTTTCTGCCGGTCGGACATCCAGTCTGTTTCCCAGTGTGGGTTTTGTTCTACGAAGTTCTAGAAAAAAGTAGAAGAATTATTAATGAGTTAGGTAAACTGCTATTAGTTTAAATGTTATGAAATTGACAGTATAAAGTCAGAAGTAAAACATAGCTATCAAGATATTGATGTGTTTCATAATCTTTTTAAGGATATAAGCATAAGTTTGAGTTCAAGTATGTATCTTATGCGGGGACCAGTCAATGCAGACTGGCGACACTTCGACCCAGTGGGATCTTTTGTGTCGACACTCTCCCAATAACGACTGCCATAGATGTTCATGGCAGCCGGGACCGACGGCTTAACGTGCTCTTCGAGGCACGGAGCAGGCGATAATTGTCAATCAATACGCACATAATTTCGAAAAGTCATATAACTTCCGAAAGGCAGAGGTGCGCGTTGAGTTCAAGTAAATAACTATGTGTGCATATTATGTTGTAGGATAAATCTAATGAAAACGTAAAATATTTACTTTATCCATTATTGATTATTGCCACAATGGTGAAATAGGTGATATCTGGCATCTGAGACATATTATTATAATCAAACGATAAAGTCACGATAGGCTATTTGCGTAAATTATGGATTTTAAAAGCAATGGCTTGTATATTATTGCCAATAGGCAATAATATAACAGATAATAAAACATATTAATTACTTTTACAAAAATATTTAAAAATCTTATTTATTTTGTGTTGGAACCTGGTGATCGAAAATGGTTTTTATTGGCTACATTGATTTTGACGTAACACATTTGTAAACGTCTTCTGTCGCTGCTAGCTGTCTAATGTTATTTACAAACGTATTAACATCACTTGACGAATCGACGGCATATTGCCAGAGCGCCGTTTCGACAATTTAAATAATTAGTATGTTATGTAATGATTTTTTATATAAAATTGTCTTACGTTTACGCGAATGTTATACATTGAAATTAAACAAATTTATACGGATTTTATCGCGTTGTTTTTATGTTTAACAATAGTAATTTAAAGTTTTAAAATTATGTAATTATAGTGTTTTATAAAAAAGAAACAACGCGATAAAATTCGTACAAATTCGTTTAATTTTAATTATTTTTTATATATTTATTTACCACTTAATAATGTGAGACGGTTGCCAGAAACTAGTAAAATAACCTATTTTAATACTTACAGTGTAGTTCTTGGAATGTGTGACAGATTTGAGATGGGCCGACGCGCAGTGGAGGTCTCCGATAAACTGGTCGCAGAGCTTGCAGTACCACGCGGTGGAAGGCACGAAGAATTGTAGACCTTAACAGAAAGACAATAAGGTAGAAAGTTATATATGAGCACTGAATCTTACCTGTGATTTTTTTTTTCTAGCTAAAGAGTAATCTACTAGGTGATTAATAACCTAAGCTGTAGGTTTACCATGAAAATGTCTATCCAAAAGAAAAAAATATAACACTTAAGTTTCATAAGATTTCTTTCTTTTAAAATGAAATCACTCCGTTGTTTGGATTAATTCATGAAAGTGTTTAGGAAAATCAACAGGTTACGTACATAAATTCTGGACAAATTTCGGAATATATAAGTTTCATGCTATGATATAATGACGAATGAAACTTCGGCATATACGTATCATACTTGCTGTACCTTTAATTGGTGTTCTCTTGGTTGGCGCTGAAGGAAAGCTCGGGAATCCCTCGTTAACACCAGACACTGTATGCCATGGGGCTTCCATGTGGGCTGCTGCCATCCTATTCATATAAAATATTTTTATGGTTAGACATAGAAACATAGACTCACATTTCTAGCCCCAGTACGGTAGGCCGAGATGTATTAAAACTACATTTAGCAAACTATTGATTTAGGTCCACGTTAATAGGGCATGAGTGTATTGCCGACTATCAGGCAGTATCAGACTCTGTGTTGCTACGGAGAATATCTTAAGTGAAAAGCTTAACAATATTTTCTCTAACTTTGGAATCGAACCCGAGACCTCATCACAGAAGCCGCATTTATTACCGCTGCGTCACCGAGGCAATCTCAACAAATATATATGTAGGTTGCATAGTATAACGAGATGAGCGTAAAAACCCAGGATTAAACCTATTCGTCTTAAATGTAAAAGAAATGACCTCTATATCTCGGGGGTCATTTGACCCACAGGACCCATATTCAAACTCGACCGAGGTATGACTCCAAGGTGTCTACACACCAAGTTACCATCAATCCAGTGGTTCCGGAGCTATGCCTGTCACTAATAAACTGTCAAAGACAGACACACAGACCCACATAGTGTTTTCATTAACCTCTTCGAAGAAGACTCAAGAGGTTAATAACGAGTATCCTAACTGATACTATTAATGCAAATGTGTTTGTTTGTTACGCTTTCACGACTTAATTACTCGACCGATCATCATGAAATTTCGCATACACGTTATCAGCAGTATAAAAAAGGACATACCTTTCATTCAGAAAACGTAGTAATACTAGGCCCCTTTTTTACATGGGGGAATGCAGTAACTCATACCATCATACCCTTCCGTGGGTGCGGGCAGGAGGGTTATGTCGGCCTAACTCAGGTAAAGATAGAAAGACCCGGGTACAACCTAACCTTACCCACATTTAGGCGGGCGAAGCCGCAGACAAAACCTAGTAGTCTAATAAAGGGTATAAAAATACTTACTTATGATGTGCAGTCGAGTGCAGATGGTTCAAGTAATCCTTAGCAGTCGGCGGGAACTCATTGCAGACTCGGCACCAATGCATCTCGGGATCGTAGTACACATAGTTGAATTTCTTATTCGAAGATGGCGACCTGTGTTACAAATCAAACCGTTAATAAAATATATATTTGATATACATTGATATCATAGTCAGAAAATACCTTGTGTCAACTGCCAACATACTCAAAGTGATTTGGTTTTAAAATTAGTTGTAGGTTGAAATTAAAATACTTTATACGGATTTTATCAAGTTGTTTATTTTAAAAATACAATAATTACAATATTTTTGAAATTCTTAAACGACTAGTGATAAACTTGACTACTATTTAAATTATTTAACTTATATGTTCACGCTTTCTTTTGAAGATTTCCTTTTTTAAATGTTTATTTACAATTTGGGTTAAAATGTAATTTAAAACCAATTTTACATTTTGTTGTTAACCCCTCCAGGTAAGCTAGAATGTAACTGTGATGGGATTAGAAACCGCGACCTCTGAATCGTAAGAATGCTTTATTCATTGGGCTACCGAACTGCCTATTATTAATAAAAAATTATTGGCTCTAAATTTTGGCCACGGATTTTTAGATATGTATGTATATTCTATATATATATATATATATATATATATATATATATATATATATATATATATAGATAGAATCATTGATCATTGCATCACTGCATATCATATAAACTACCGATGCGAGCCAACTGAAGCATGTAGTCGAGCCACTTCAGTCATATAAAATTACCACAAATTTATTTAAAAAATGCACCACATAATACATAGGTAAAGAAGGACCCTCCTAATAAAATGTAAGAAAATAAAAATCACTCACATAAAGTCGCGATTTCAGACTAATACCCAGTTTCTGATTATCTAATGAATAAAGTATCAAAATTAGACTCATGTCAAGTGCTCTCAATAGCTGTTGTTAATTATGTCAGCCAATGGCAACAGTTGACATGTGTTTAACAATCTGTTAACAATATTTGTGATGCTATTTTGAGGGTATAATACAGTCTATTGGTACGATAGCTTCTCAGCCTGTACTCACAGAATACCTTGCGCCGGGAAGCTAGCATGTTCCGGGCACTACTGCAGAATTTGGCATTCGGCCAATTAGATCCTTGCACGCTGCGAATACGCGTTTATGTGTGAGCGCTTCCATTTTCGTATTATGTTGAGTCAGCCATCTGTGAGTCTACAATAGCTGTGCCATTTAACCAAACCGGGGGAGTATGCTACATTTTATTTATTTGTTTACATAAATAATTATATTTCTGAAAATAGTAATAAAGTATATTTTTTAAATTACAATTATTACGCGGTTATTTAAAATATATACGAAAAATAATTAAATGGTGAGGCAGTGTTAAGTATTTTCTCTCCAATTTCTTCCACTGTTTTTTATATATACAGTCACTTTAACACTTTTTAATAATTTGTACTTACTTCGCGCACAGGGTAATAAAAACAATATAATAGTTAGCCATTTTTAATATAAAAATACAAAAAAGATTATACAAGAAACATTTATATCGAAGGAAAATAGTAGTAATACTAGATTTCATAAAATTCCTTAAGATGAATACTGACTTATATTATATCAGCTGCAAATAATTCAACCGCTTTTATATTCCATAACAACGATTATCAAGTAATGTTATTTATCATTATTGTTCTACAGATTAAATTGAGCAAAAAATAAACATAATATTTTTTTTAAGAATATACAATATTTTAATGTTATTTTAGTTAACCACATACCACAAAGTAAAGTGCTTATTATAGAAGTAGTAGTCCCGTCACAACTGCAATGAATCCGGTCACAAGTTCAAAGTCAAATCGAAAATTAAACCTTCATTATTATTTTCGGATATTGTCAAATAAAATGTATAAAAAACATATCAATTTGATGGTTTATCTTTCAATTGATTTTACCATTCAGATAAAGAAAATATAGCACATAATATAACTCAGAAAATAAATATAGTACACATTAAAATTCATAAAGCAATTACATACAGAAGCTTACAATGCCATTTGAAAAATAAGACTAGCAGATTAAAAAATAATTGTATTGCTCCCTCGATGTTGCCACTGTTTCAGTCCTGGAGTTGCCAGACCACTAAAAATATTAAAGCGAATAGCTCTTCTTGGCACGCAAAAGCTGTGTAATCCTGCTTTTTGGGGAGAAAATGTCACAACTAAGATAGTATTTTACTTATTCCATTGTATACACACATTCTCGCAAGTCAATTAGTATGCTTGTATATGCGTGTGGGAATTCATTTCTGTTTATATTCAAATCTATTAACATAGGTAATTATATTTACAGATTACTAAAGAAAAAGAAAAGATCAAAAATAAATTCCCATGTTTTAAAAATCTCAATATAAAAGAAAATTGTAACGGGACACACCTAGATTTACGTTTGGTGCTGCGGTCTGCCGAGTCGTCCGAGTCGTGGATCTCAAGTGCTTCTTCACCGATGATCCCATTAAGCATGTCCACCACATTGTAGATCGTCTTCAATTTGTTCTGTATCTCCAACTAGAAGAACGCAATTCTTTAGATCTAGCTTTACAGTTAAGCAAAATATATGAGCTGTATATTCAAATAAATATATTATACTAAATTCATATTCATCACACGCCAAACCTGCAACTTTGTGTTTTCCTTCAAAAACCTCTTGGTATCTGGACTTGGTGAGCGTTTCGCGTCTCCACGAAGCTCGTTCCGTTGGTCTTTCAACGTGTCCAACTCTTTCTTGAGTATGTTAGCTTTCTTCACGTAGTCCTCTCTTTGTTTGGACAGTGCGGCTTTTTGGTGTCGCATTTCTGACTCGATAGCCGCTGTAAAACATTTGTGTTAAGTACTTCATAATCTATATTAGTTAAGAACATTAAGTGTAGCATCAATTCTTGAATACTTGTATATTAAAAGTATACAATTAAATATAGTGATGCTACACTTAATAAAAGCAAAATATTATAAAGATGGGTTTCTTAGCTGTCATTGATCAACATCTGCTAATTAAATGTCTAAAGGCATTTTGCAGTAACAAGCATATTATTACCTCTATTGAGGAACATCTTAAACCTATTTACAGTCATGCAGGGAGTGCAACATGTGATTGTGTTCAGCAGAGTACTGTTGTAGGCGAAATATAGAGTGTTATACAAAATGTACAAAGCATTATCTCTTTTCGGTTTATCTTCATCACACCAGCTTTAAAAGTAACCTGTGCGGACACTTGCCTAATACAGTATAAAATAAAACTATACAGAAACAGGATAATCATGTACATTCCTGCAAAAGAATAGGTTAGTTGTTTAAATCATGGGAAATTGTGGCGCAATACACATCTAGTATATAAAATATGCTAATAATTAAAATACTTACAATAATTTATTATAGTATTCCTAAATATTAAAAGTTGTGTACATTGTTACAATATTATAATATGTAAATTATAGTTATGTGGTTTTCCATATATTATGTCAGAATAAGAGCAGTGTTCAATATTTAATACTATCCAGATGTGTGAATTTATATTTGAATGACAACATAAATTATGTTATTGTTTAAATATAAATTATAATTATCATAGCCTATTCCTATAACAGTGGCCTCGCCTCGGAAAGGCATCAGTAACAATAGGTTAGGAAAAGGTTTAAACAAAACTTGGCCATACTAGCATTGGTGAGGTAAGGACATCCAAAACTTATAGAAATGGGTCAATGAAAAACTGAATGAAAGGCAAGGAAGACAAAAATAACTATGCTGATAAAACCTCAATGTATTTGACCTATTATATAAATTTTAGAAAGCCATCCATACACTTATTATCTTACATATTGGCCTGTTCTGTGCCCTGCCCTATCCTGAAGCTTTCTTTAGGAGTATATAATCTCACTTTTATGACCAAAAGACACTTTAAAAAAAGGGTTTGCTTGATGTATATTCATATAATATGCCTCGTAATAAAATAAAATTTTCAGAGATCAGCCTGTTTTCCTTATTTTTACTAGGTTTGCATAATACTCATACTTCATCTCTTTATAATGGATTGAAGTATTGTTAATTTATATTTTAGTGGATTATACTGTATCTTACTATGCTCTGGACCAAGCAATGATGGAGATAATTGATCATAATCATGATAATGCTCAGTAGAATAATAATTAAACAAATTTGTTTTATGTCAGGTTAAATTCTCTATTCAACTATGACTAAAGATTTAACTTTAAAAAAAATTATCACCATAACTTAAATATTAGAATAATTAATATAATTATATTTTATAATAAAAATACATTTGCTATTGTTTGAAGTTATTATTTTATGTATCATCATATCATATAGGTATGTATGTACATAAATTAATAAGTAATCATCAGAAATATAAATGATACCTATTTTCATGAATAAAGTTGTATTTCCTTTTACCATGTACATTTTTTTTTATACTTATCCTAAAATTATAAAAGTTACACATATAGTAATTTACTACTATAATAGAAAATTTGAGAGATCCGATATGAGTATTACAAAATCTTAAGAATGAAAATAAAGTGACTATTGTAAACACTGAAAAAAAGAACCTGTGAAATGAAAAAGTTAAAAAAATTGTAAACCTACCTTCTTTCTTGATTTGATCTTCAACATTATTGAGGAATGTAGCTGGTGGTACCGGCGGCCCCTGTGTTGTAGCTGGTGGCGGTGGCAGAGACATTTGGTTCCAAGAAGCGATGTCAGGTGGGTGTGGTGGTTGTGGAACAGTTCCCACAGGTGGGAAGTCATCATAGATGCCGGAGTATGATGGCTGGTAGTTGCCACCATAGTTTGAACTTGGTACACCCTTTGGGTTAATAAATTTATCATGTTATATTTAGAAGAAAGAGCTAAAGTTGCAAGAAGAGTTATTAATGTAGACATAACTATCTACAAATTAATGACAGTGGTCCAGAATAACTTGTGAAATTACATGAACAACTGTAAATTGTGTGATCTACAGAATGGGAAAGTATTAATAAGCTTTTCTATGTAGCATTTCTCATTTATGTATATCTCATATTCAATAATAGCATTACTAACCTAGACAGTGTATAAAGGCATTCCTATGTCATAAAGATTTATGATTAACATGCACTGGAATACAGCAAAATAGTCGGACAAAAGTTTTATAGACAGCCTAATTAATATCCTATGCACACTCGAGGCTGCTGATAATAATTATACTTGTTTGTAAATTGTAGATGCCCAGGAACCAAATATAGACAACTGAACTAAGTAACATATGAATAGAAGACAATATTGTATGAATAGAGGTTAGAATGTCCAAACTCTATACTAACCTTTCCCATAATAATTGTACTATCTATTTAATATTCAGATATTTATCACCAATTTATAAATAGTAATTAATATTGAGGAGGAATGCTTTCACAGACACCCTTGCTTTGCTTCAATACCAGGAATTGTAGTTATCAATTTTGGGTGTCAAGTTTCATCAATGCAAACATAAGCAAGGACAGCTCAAATTACTCTTTACAATGCATATTGTTCTGAATGCTAAGCTTAATAGTTTTATGAAGTGCCTACTCAGGTTCTCAGTACAATAAAATGTAATCTAATTTCAAAGAATATTAAATACATTTGGGCTATATCCAGAAATACAATTAATGTGTATTAATAAGTAAAATACAGACGCCGTAAGGGACGTCATTTAACAAGACTAAATAACTGTAGCAATTGTTTCGAAATATTGTAAACGTAGGAGAGATACAAAAATATTGTTTGTTTTGTCAAACATCTTTTAGGTTAAATTGCATTATTGTAATATTTTTTACGTTACCTGTTTCTTTCTTGGTTTCAATATAAACTGAGCGTCATATTAGTGTGCAAACGAATAGGTTATAATAAATAAAAAATGGTCTTTAGTGTTACCTCTTGAGGCGGCTGTGAAAAATTCGGCGGCGGCGGCGGAGGAAATCCACCTTCTTGAAACTGTGTATCCCATAATTCACTAGGTTCTGGCAGTTTTGATATCTCACTCAAAATGTTCTCATCTAGGAGATCTTTATCATTTTTTCGTGGGGACCGGCTTCGCTTTGCTTCATCTCTTCTATTTGGTGGCGTCCGGCTCCGTTTACGCATCGGCGGACGACTTCTGTAATCTTGACGATCACGGTCTCGATCGCGTTCTCTATCGCGATCTCGGTCACGATCACGATCGCGTTCACGATCCCTATCCCACTCCCTGTTATAATAACCTTTTCTAGGTTCACGTGACATTTATACTCAGTATTTTTCACAACCACAAATTATTTGCAAAATCCGAAGCATCAGCAAAACACGCTTTGTTTGACAATTAAGAAGCCATATTAGCAGGGTTGCCAACCGTAGAACTTTATTCCTTGTAGTCCTCGTACAGAAGCAGGCAAAAACCTCGTATTTTGGTTCTCAAACCTCGTACACACAGCGACACATCAAACTAGACTGTTTGGACTATGAACTATTAGAAGTTGAACGCTGCGAATCGTGCGAGAGAGTGCGTTATATTTTTGTTACGCTCTATCCTTACCATTACATCGAAACTACTATGCACTGTCCCTTTCCGACGATTCTCTATTTTGTATGTAGCGTAGTTATGCGTATATAGGGTGTCTAACTTGATGTGTAGCCGTGTGTACCTCGTATGTACGGGATGGGATACCGCAAATCTCGTATTTGTACGAGGAACCTCGTATGGTTGGCAACCTTGCATGTTAGAGACGTTAGAACGGTGTTGCCAGTCATATTCTTTATTGCAATCTTTTTTATTGTGTTGATTGATTCTGTTTTCTGTTCTGGGGTTATAATTTATTTTAAACTATGTTATAATTTTGCAAATTTGTATTTTGATAGTGGTAAGGTATAAAGTACAAAATGATATAGCACTTAGAATCTGTAGTTATAAAAATTCATAATTTTTAACAATATACACGGAAGGCACCGCAGCGGTTACACAGTGTAGAAATATTATTGATATCATGGTTTTTTATTTTAGAAATACATTAGTTAATTCTTAATTATCTCAAGAAACTAATATGGGTGGGGGAGTATTAAATATCAACTAAACAGCGAATAGCTATACAATATCTTATCTTATCTTATATGGGGGCAGTCAGTGCAGACCGGCGACACTTCGACCCAGTGGGATCTTTTGTGTCGACACTCTCCCAATAACGACTGCCATAGATGTTCATGGCAGCCGGGACCAACGGCTTAACGTGCTCTCAGACGCACGGACCAGGCGACAATTGTCAATCAATACGCACATAATTTCGAAAAGTCATATAACTTCCGAAAGTCAGAGGTGCGCGACGTGGGTTCCAACCCGAGACCCTCTGCATTGCAGTCTGTTGGTCTCCCCACTGAGCTATCGCTGCTCTATCTATATAATAAATACATACTTAATGTTCTGAAAATAATGTCAGAAATGCTTTTAAGATGATAGTTTTTGAAGCTACCATTAACTTAATTTTTTATTGTCCATTATCCTCAATGCGAGATCGTTCTTCTATTGTCGTCATTTGCCTCGTATTCATCTCACTTCGCTTAGTGTCGATTTCCTACAAATCCTAGGACGTGAGGTACATGACGAGTGGATTAGATATCACATACTGATATAGGAGCGATGTGCAGCTAGTAGCCATTTTAAACACGAGGTGTTACGGACTGCCCGTCGTTTTTTTATGAGATCGAAAGAGGATCTTATTTGGCTAATTACTGCCTGTGAGGTCGTGACATACGTACTCAGGAAGTGTACCTCATTCAGGGTGAGATAGGTAGATACTTACTACATTTGAAATTCATTGTCATCTTTGCTCGTCAAGAAGCTAGGCTATGAGACACGCTCGCAAATGTGTTTAGTCATGAGGGTTTCTCTGTCGGTACAAGGCTGGCCAAAAGAGAAAGAAGAAATCGATACCGCAGAGCTCGAAATCTCCATGATTGATGGTGTTGATACATGAATTTCTAGTGTATCTAAAAATTTTTATGGTAGCTAACAACGTAAATAGGACATAATATTTATTTTTGAAAATCTTAATAATCTTGCTTGCTGTGGTTCCTTAGCAATTTTCCACTACACCCAAGGCCAAGGGTAATTTCTTAACATCACAAATAGCACTAGACTCATCTCTTATTTCGTGGGGTCTAGAATATAGTCAAAGTCAAAAACCATTTATTCATATAGGTCACAAAGTAGCACTTATGAACGTCAAAGGGGTTAAGTTTACTAATTTACAAAATTTACATTTATGTTAGTTGCTAGGTTTAGGCAAAAGGTCAAACTTATGGCTGAACCTAGCAAGTAAAATAAATGTAAATATGGTATCTTAACCTCAGCCTAGCAACAAGAAACTCAAGGCCACTCTTTTAAATCGCCGTCAAATTATAATTTCAGTATTTTACAACTCCTTTATGTAGCATGTGTTGCAGTCGTTATGCCATATGTTGATGAAAAGGTAGTACGTGACTGAATGTAGTTAAAACAAAGTTGACGTTAATACTTACAATATTCTTTAAAAGAGAAGAAAATACTTTAATCAACATTATAAAATAATCATGAAGTACAACAACAACAAATATAGCTGGCCAAATATGAAAAAAATGATCATATAATTTCTACCCCTTCGATGTAGTCTTAATATTCTAACCAATAATCGTTGCATGTAATCCCCGCAGTCATAGATAGTTGGTCTTGGTATATTTAGACTACATTTCAGAATACGCTTGCAGTCGATTGCGAGGAGCTGGGATCGATTTACGGTTCGTAATACGGTTTCGGTACCATCACTAGTACATTTATTATTCAGGACATACAAATATTGCCGGGCAAATGTAAGTTATTTCCACCTCTTTATTAGTTGTAAAGGCATATTTGAATGGTGTGATACAAACAGGTGTAATGCTTTATTACGTAACCAGATTTTGCCCACGCCTTCGCTGGCGTTAATCTAGATTTTGTCAATAAATTGTATGCCTAGAGAACATTATTTTTCTAGATCAAGAGTACCGTATGTCCTATTCTGTACCTCTGACAACGTGTATGCGAAGTTTTATGGTGATCGGTGTAGTTATGGCGTGAAAGCATAACAAACAAGTTCACATTTGCATTTATAATATAAGTTAGTATACAATAATAACCAAATTAAGTCTAAGCACCTAGTTTAATTGATCTCGTTCGTGTCATGGCATAAGTTAGTTCGTGTGGTTTCGGTTCTGATATCCAAATTACACTTGTTTATCGCGGATAAGCTCACTGCGACGCAATCTGAAAACATACTGATCTTAAATTAGATAATTTTAACAAGTGAACATCAGAGGAACGCATTCTGGTATAAAAAGTATCCTGTGCTATCCAGGTCATTGTTGATCGGTATGCTAAGTTTAATTAAAATCCGTTCAACAGTTTACGCGTACAACAAACACCCAAAAAACTATACAATCTTTAACATTTACCATATTAGAATGAGTCTGGCAAGGGCTTTTAAGCTTATATGAAGATATCTCTACTGATTTATTTTAGGTATCAGGTATTGGCGTATTACTAAAACAAATGTTTATTTTAAGACATCAATTACCTTAAGCCGTACGTCTGCAAAACTTCAAAGCGACTTTGTGGCTGTTGATGCTAAAACTGGGAAGCCTATTACAACCTTTTTGTTTACATTTCAAATACGTCATACTCACTGATCTTTATTAAATTGTTCAACGGAGCGGAATATACTTTTAACAAATGAAGCGTGCTCGATGGCAAACGTACTGTTTGGGGGGTGTGTCACTTTCAATGTTCCAGTTGGTTTCATCTTATTTGACGGTTTAAGTGCGCCCTAGATTGGAATACGCGGCAAGGCGACGCCCGCTGGATGCTCGAGCTAGGCACCTAATCAATTTGTAAACAGCTTTCGAATGCTGTAATTTTTTTTTGTATGTTTGCTCTATTATACATTGTTCTTATGTAATGCATCTCCTCTCTGCATACCCTTTTTGGGATTGAGACGTGAGTTTATGTAGGTATGAATGTTTTATGTAATTATGAAAATTTAAAATTGTACTTTAATAAGAAACATTTATTTATACTATATGATATTATTAAGAGGAAAGATTAGTTTTTTTGTATGTTTGTTTGTAAGGATATAAATAAAAACATAGCCGAGCGATATAAAAAAATACTTCACCATTTGGAAGCTATATTATCACCGAGAAACGTAGACTATATTTTATTTAAAAAAATACTGTTATTCTCATAACCTGATCTAAGCTATTTTTATGCGAGCAAAACAGCGGCGAAATTCCTACATGCGACTAAATCATGGCTGACAAAATTTTAAAGTAATGCATTACATTTCGCTAAAAAATATCTGCTTAATTAGGCAAAATGATTTGTCTAATTGGGCATGGTGTTATGTGTATATTGTCTACGACCTACGTATCAAATTACCAAATCATTTTTTTTGGTACTTTTAGCGTTAGAGTGCAATCAACTTTTATATAGGCGCTTTTCGTGCAGTTTGACATAATATTATGTTTTACCAATTTTACTTGAGTTTTTACTCCCATGCTTCTAAAGATATCCCTAAAGGAACTATTCATTTATAATAGGTACACAAACAGATTACAGTCTTAACATAGTAAGTAGTAATAATGAACATCTTATATATAACATTCTCGTGTCACAATGTTAGTTACCATACTCCTCCGAAACGGCTTGACCGATTTTTATGAAATTTTATATGCATATTTAGTAGGTCTGGGAATCAGCTACTATCTATTTTTCATACCCTTAGTGATAAAGTTAACATAAAAAAAAGAAAATTACTTTTGACAGAACGAAGTCTGTCCGGACAGCTAGTAATATATAAAACACAGTAATCCTAAGGTAGTGTACACAACATGTACATATTAGAGCAGATTACTCGTGCAAAACAAAAAACATTATGAAAATCTTAAATTCGTTAGCGTAGGATACAAGTGGATAATTGTAAGTAGGTTTTTACTTAATATTTGTAATTTTACTTTATAACTAGAACTTTTCGTAACTAAGTACACCTGATACAATCTTTTTATATCTATTGAATTTTATGACAAAAATGTCGACCACGACACGACACGACATTTACACGTGCTACGTTATTATATGATCGTGATGTGAACCGTGCTTTTATTCAAGATAATAAGTATCCTAACACTTTTCGGCACTTAATTAATACAAGAAATATATTTCAACAAGCAAACCGAAGCCAAGCAACAGATCGAAGTGATTCTGTTCATATAGTAGCTGACACCTTTAATAAACCAAGATAGTAGCTGACACCTTTAATAACTTTTTTGCTTCAATAGGCCAAGCTTGCAAGAGCTTATCTCATAACAAACCACCTACTGTAACATCCAAGACACAAAACTCGTTCTATCTTAGTCCAGTAGAACCCTATGAGGTAAATGTAATTATAAAAAACTTAAAAAACAAAACAAGCTATGGTATAGACGAGCTTCCCCCCATTTTACTGCGAAAATGTGCGGACGAACTAACACTACCATTTTATAATTTAATAAACCAGTCTTTCGAGGCGGGCGTTTTTCCCGACCTGTTAAAAAAGTCAATTATAAAACCAATCTATAAAAAACACCTGAAAACTGACCCCAATAACTATCGCCCCATAGCTCTTTTACCCACTGCCTCTAAAATATTTGAGAAAGCCATGTGCAACCGCATATATCAGTTCTGTGAAAAGTACAAAATTCTCAATGATTGTCAAAATGGATTCCGCCAAAACCGTTCTACCATATTGGCAGTTTACAAATACATTCAGGAAGCCTTAAATATTATCAACTCAAAAAAATATGCAATCGGTGTACTACTAGATATGACCAAAGCCTACGACAAAGTACAGTTCGAAATATTATTAAACAAATTATATAACATAGGCATTCGCGGTAAAAGTCATGATTGGTTCGTATCCTATTTACAAAACAGGGAACAGATAGTAGAAATAGAATATTACAACAAGAACACAAAAAATAAAGAACTAATACGGTCTGATAGCAAAGCCATTAATGCCTCAATTCCGCAAGGAAGCGTCATAGGATGTCTCATGTTCATTATTTATATCAATGACCTTCCAAACAACATCAATGAACCTTGTGTTCTATTCGCGGATGACATCTCCATACTTACCTCCTGTAACACTAATATGAATTTAAATACAAAATTAAACACCATACTACACTTTACATCTAACTGGATGACGGAAAATAATCTGGAAATTAACTTTAAGAAGACTAAAATTATAACATTTTACCCCCGCCAAAAAATACCGATTAATGAAGACTTTAGTTATAATGAACACAAATTAGAAGCGGTAAACAACTTCACCTTATTAGGCCTAGACATAGACTCGCATATCAACTGGAAGTCGCATGTCAAAAGGATAAGAGCTAAATTATCAAAATTCTCATACGCTCTCCGTGAGATTAAAAAAACAACCGATCTTAATACAGCGTTGGCCACATACTATGCGTATGCCCACGCTTGGCTACAATATGGAATAATCTTATGGGGAAATAGTACAGATGCACCCACATTATTTACAATACAGAAGAAGCTAATCAGAATCATAGTAAACATTGACGAAACAGACAGTTGCAAGCCCCATTTCCAATCACTAAAAATATTTACTTTGCCTAGCTTATACTTATATGAAATATGTAAATTTGTCCGCAAATATCCGGAATTTTATACTAAAAGGGAAGACATACAAACAAAAATTCTATTAAGGCACAAAAACAGACTTAATCTGCCTAGCTCACGACTAAATATGCACTCGACCAGCACGTTTGTAATGTCTATAAAAATATACAACAAACTACCCGATAAAATTAGGAACATAAATAAATACAACAGTTTTATTAATAAATTAAGACAATTCCTCATAAACAAAAGCTATTACACTATAAACGAATACCTAAATGACAATTTTAACTACGAATATATTTCACGGATCCACCAATGACTTGTAAATAAATTGACATCAATAATTGAATATAAATTAATATGACATCTAAAAAAGTTAATATGATATCAAAAATAATATGACATATAATAATTTAATATGACATTTAGTAAATCAATATAACATATAATAAATTAAAATGACATATAATAAATTAATATGACATTTAATAAATTAATATGACATTTAATCAATTAATATGACTTTTAATAAATTAATATGACATCTAATAAATTAATATGGCATTTAATAAATTAATACGACATCTAATAAATTAATATAACATATAATAAATTAATATCATAAGTATATAATTAATAAACAAAACAATTTGCAAATTTAGAATATATTTATTTCAGACTTCTTGATTAATTGTTTATTTTAACTAGTAATTATACAATATTAACTCAGTGGCTTCCTCCTTTCTTCTATCTGCTTGCCGTGCCCGACAGGGTCCATATTTGATCTTTTGTATTTTCTTGTAACAACATTTATACATATGGAGAGCAATAAAGCATTGAAATTGAAATTGAAATTGAATAGTAAATAGTATATGAACAAATGTTCATATCCTTAATACATAGATGCCTGTGTATTTATGAAGGTTTTGGCAGAGCTTTATTATACCTATATTTCGCTGGCTATTATCATGTATTGGTAACGATGAGCTCGTTATCTATACATGAACATACCGGTTAGATTTCAAGGTTACAAAATTATCTATCAAGAATTTTGCATCAGGAGCGAGGAATTTGGAACTGTGTGTGTGAAAATAGAATATAAAAACTATTCATAGGTACTTTAAAGTTGAGCTCCTTTCCGTCTCCTTTTATTGACCAACTTTATTCTTAGCCACCCGCCTATATCTTTTTCGAACTCTTAAGATTTACGGCAATTCATTGCCGTTTCTTACTTGTTTGTTGATTCTCACTATGCTGAATCGAATGGCGTAGACCGCGAGTCTCTACCTCTTACGGTAGTTGAAAGATGGTATCACGTGACCAAAGTCCCAAGACCAAAGACCAAAGGTCAAAGGTCAAAGGTCATAGTCATTCCAGGGTATATCGTGATCGTTCTATCTAGCATTCTAGCGAAAGGACAGTAAATTTGCTTCGAGCTTTTTGCCAAACTAACCGTCAAGTCTGACATCTACGTGAAGATAATTTTTTGACGAGCATTGGATATAATGTTTGCTGGAATGATTGTGAAAATGTTTGTAGCGGTGATTGGCTCTATGCTTGGCTCTGTTCGTTGTTCAGTTCGACAATTTAAAAACGGCGAAGGCTCGATATTCTGTTACAAGTGAGTGCTCAATTTTATCAGCACCTTTAGTTTACATAGGACAGTTAGCGGTGATGGATCCACCAGAGAAGCACTGTGGTCGTAGGCATGCGTCTTCCGAACTCAATGATGTGTATTGGTGATAGATGGTCACTTGGCGATGACAAATGTTTGCAGTCCATTGTCCAGTGATGAGCCCAACAGATAATTGTTGATTGATTGCGTTTAGTTTCCGTTTGTATGTGTAACAATACTAATAGTGATTAAATCTTGTTGTTTTCGTTAGTTTGGTGTAGGGTGTAACTCTAAATTAATTTATGATGTTATGGACCTTATAGTAAATATGCTACACCTATTTATATTTCATTTATCTCAATTTTCTAGGTAGTACAAAATAAAGATACTGTCCGCGTCTATTGATTCGATTGAGTCTATTGACCATTAAGTTCTTTTAAATAATGTAATGGATTTAAATTTAACATATTCTAGATTTTTCCCTCGGCTTCGCTTGCGTATATGTAAATTAGGTTAGTAACAGTATCTACGTTTTGTCTGGATGATATGATGTCCTCTTCTGTTTCCCTTACAACGTGTATGCGAAATTTCATAATGATCGGTTGAGTAATTAAGGCGTGAAAGATTAACAAGCTCACATTTGCATTTATAATATTTGTTGGGGTATACAACTATATTAGAAAGGGTTTCACTATAATTAAGTTAATGCTTCTAAAATAAACCTCCTCATGCTGGCCCTCACGGCATAGAGGAGCGTTCCCAGGGTGGCGGATGGGGGAACGGTCGGTTGTACAGCCTAGCTACGCTAACCGGGTAAGTCCGATGGACTTACCCGGATTGGATTGGACAAATCCCAAACTACGATACTAAAATACTACTAGGGGATTTGAATGCTAAAGTCGGCCGCGAAGGAACACTTTCCCCAACAATTGGCAAACACAGTAAATACCTGAAATCGAACGATAATGGGATAAGACTAATATCGTTTGCATCCTCTCAGTCCATGATAATTAAGAGCACAATGTTCCCATACAAAAATATCCACAAAGGTACATGGAAATCAGGTGATGGTAAAACGGTGAACAAAATTGACCATGTGCTAACAGATGATAGGCACAAGAGCATGATTCAGGATGTAAAGTCATACCGTGAGGCCGATTGGGATAGTGACCATTATTTTGTAGGAATAAAAGTAAAAGCAAATATCAAAATAACATCTAGTATAGAAACTGATAGAGAGCCTTCTATTAATACAGATAAACTTAAAGAAGAAAAAACAGTGCGTATGTTTAACTTAGAATTCAGAAATAGATTTGCAGAACTAGAAAATTTAGAAGACATAGATATATATAGAATACATGGGAAAAACAAAACAAATAGCTATAGACATATGATTTAAAAAAAATAGACTTTTAGTCGTGGAGCGAAAGATATTTTATAAGATTCTGGAACCGACAAGACTCCTCTTGTCGGTTCCAGAATCTTATAAAATATCTTTTCTAGAAGGGAGAGTGGCGACAAAGATTTAATAGCGAGATTGAAGATCTAGTGTCACAGCCGAATATTATCGGGGAAATACAAGCTACCCGAATTCGCTGGCTTGGAGATGTGGAACGAATGGGAGAGGATCGAGCTGCCAAAAGAGTATATCTCGGGCGACCCACCGAGCGTCGTCCGGTGGGTCGCCTAAGGTACCGCTGGAAAGACGAATTAGCTAAAGTCCTGAAAGAGATGAATGTGCTGAATTGGTCTGACTTGGCACAAAATAGGAAAGAAAGGCGCACTTTAATGTCGGAGACCATGATCCACTTTGGATCGCTGAGCCAGCGTAGTAGTAGTAGTTCTAAAATAAATTAAATTTATGAATAGTAAGAGAACTCGACGTTTTATGATAAAGTCGGCAATAAACAATATTTGGCCGTGTATATGACTTACGCTGGGTAACTTTTGTGAGGTACTAGGTACATTATACATATGAATTATAGTTAAGTGTCTATCTTCAAAGTTGATTAAATAGCTATTTTTAAGCCCAGACGGTTATTTGCGTGTCACAAAAGATCAGCAACAATCATAAATATTTTTCTGTCTGTCCCTACTAATTTTCTGGATGGCTAAACTGATAGTGATGAAATTCGCATACAAGTAGACAACCATGTGAGGACGGTTCAGCCAGGCTAGGTTCTATTGGTCCTTTTCATAAATTTCAAGTTTATAAAATTGCAGGAAAATTCATATATTGAGTACGATAACCGTTTAAAACACATTTTTTGAATCTGAAACTGTATATAACATATTGCAACAGAAACAATAGATATAAGAAATACTATTTATAGAAATAGTTACCCGGGTACATGAAGGTATTGCGGTTAGTTCTAAGTCTGTATAATGAAGCTTTTCTTAATACTAGCGGTCGCCTAGTGGTAAAAATTCGACCTAAATTCCTAAGCTTGCTATATTGTTTTCTGTTTTCTCTATTACATATAAATAAGGTATAGGTAAACATAGTTACAAATAATTGTACGACGTCAGACGAACAATGTCGAAATACTACGAACGCGATTTGACTGCGTGTGTCAAATGGAAATGGAAATGGTTGTGTGCGTGTAGAGATTTTTCATTAATTTAATGTATTTCTAATGCATATTTTATAAAAATATTAGGATTTGCCCCTCCTTCTCCATATAAACTTTAACTATGTCAAATTTCATACTCCTCCGTCCGCGAAATTTTCGTAAAAAGGGTTACAAAGTCTTTGCTTCACGTATTTATATAAGAATAGATACCTATTGAGCTCACATCAATGAAATCCAGAGCTAAACGAAATGCTATAGAAACGTTTGATTTAAACGCCTTACTGTAACACAAAGGGTTATATACCCTTCGATGATTTTGAAGGTCGATTCATATACATTAACGAGCGTCTTTGTATGGTATTGACACATTGTTGAATATTAATTATTGTGGAAAGCTAGGGGTATAAAATGGGATAACTTGCAGAATTTATCCACACTCGACGATAGTTCGTCTACCGAGAAACTCAGGTGTTCTTAAAGGTATGTTAACAGTTTTTTATTACGCTTTTGTTCGTATAATGGTCCATTTCTTACTAGTTCAGAAAAGTCAGAGATTCTTTTTATACAACCAAACTCGCAAAGAAGTTTGCATGTCTTGGGGTACCTAGTTGGTCCTGTGACATAAGGGCAATAGGTATGTCCCGGGATTAACTGGGATTTCAGATATTTCTATAAGCCATAAACGCCATCGTAAAACATAACTGGCGAAATGTGGATATATTACGTATCTGCCTAACTGTTTGGAAATTTTAAGGTCTTATTCAGATCAACAGATTATTTTTTTATTAATTAATGACTTCTCTAGACGATTTTATTTAGGTAAAGGTGAAGTGAACCCGCAGTTTCTCTATTTCTGTACAATTGTAATACCACGCGGGGAACTATATTTTAGCTTTCACATTGCTAGGGGTATTAGAGCAAGCAATTATTAAAATTTTCTCTGATGCTAACGGCAGTTAATAGTGCTAATGAAGCAGTTATCTGGTATGTTTCTTTTTTTAAATTATTGTTCTAATGTTAATATACTCTATGGATTGCATGAACTCAGCTTTAATAGACTGCAAAGACTCAGCAGGCAAGCCGCCACGTCGCCGCTGTCACTGTGTTGTATGTCGAATCCCACAAGACACATTTATTTGTGTGAATAAATAAGTGTTCTGAGTCAAGGTGTATTTTGTGTCTGATAATTTTATATGTGTAAAGTTTACTTTTTACTATTACTGCATAAGGGGAACGCTATAATTAATTGTATTACATATGAATAAGTTTTGATTAGTGGTTTAAGTGATCGCTTCGCCACTGCTTTTACACCTACTGCTGTGTGTTCGAATCCAACACGGAACAAAACATTGAGTGATTCACAAATATGTGTTCCAAATCTGGCTTTTTTGTTCGTTGAATAGGCGCGTCAAAGGGACCTAGCAGAAATCCTTGTAAGAAAAAATAAATGACATTTCATTACCATCAATTATACGTATTTTCCAGATGAGTACTCAACAAACGTTTGCGCTGATCCTGTTCGCCGTGGCTCTGTGCTATGCGCATGAGCAGAAGTACTGCGGCCGGTCCTTGGCGCGCGCTATAGCGGCGCTGTGCTACGAGACAGCCGCCGACAGCCTGGAGAAGAGATCTGAAGGAACTATGTATAGTAAGTACCATTCATTGAAATTAAACTGCTTTAATTCTTGCTCCAAAATTTTGAAAATAATGCTGTATTACTGAACGCAACAACAGGTAGGCCACTAACCACACAAAAAAAAAGAATAAAGAAGAAGAAGACTACTGAACGTATAATACTATTTTAACTCTTTAAAATTATTAAAACTGTTTAGATTTTGCCTCGACGTTTCAGTTGCTTTTCAGCAGCCATGTTCATTGGGAGACTAAATCAAAATGTCGTAATAAAAGTGTTAATTAACAACACCATAAAAGCCGTATGAAGCAGTTTAATTTCAATGTATAACATTTGCGTAAACGTTAGACAATATTAAGTACCATTCACGTATATTTGAAGTGTTATCGTAACTAAGATTATAAATGCGAATGTGAGTTTGTTTGTCTGCTACGCTTTCGCGCCGTAACTACTCGACCGATTATCATGAAATTTTGCATAAAAGTTGTCAGGGTACAGAAAAGGACATAGGGTACCTTCCATCCAAAAAAAGTAATACAGCGTGCCTTTATTTCGCTTAATTATTTAAGGTAATAAATACCAATTTATTTCCCGACGTTTTGGCCGACTTGCATCGATCGTGACCACGATCCGTATGCCTAATAAGACCCGGTGGCTAATATTATATTAAAATATAGATTATGCCTATGGCTTCACTCGCGTATATGTAGGTTTGCCGTTTGTCAATTATCTATGCCTTGGCAATAGTATATTTTTCAGGTTAAATGATATCCTATGTCCTTTTAAGGGGTTGTTGTAAATTCGTCATAAAGTGAATTCGTCACATTTTGAAAAATCCATACATTGAAATTAAATACGTCACAGGTACATGAGGGTTATTGTAAATTTGTCACAAATCCTCATTTTACATCATTTTTGCTTAAAGTAGCGATAGCAAGCAAAGTTATTAATTTTACCGCTCGAAATTAATTGTACATACTCCTGCACATGATATCGCGCGCTCGCTCGTTCGCTGTATCTATCCCTTTCTAACAGTATCGGTTAACGCATCTAACAACTTATTAGCCCAGTGAATCCCTTAACTTTGTCGATGTGCGTGTGGTGTTCTGTTTCAAAAGTGATTTGTGACTGGTGCGTCTCTGAAAAAATGGATCTTATGTAACATTTAATTACCAATCAACATATTACATTATTAATATAAGTAGGTTTTTTTACATAGTTTATATAGTTATAGGTGTTAGATTATTATTTTTATTTTATTGTAGTAGACAAATCAGCCGCTCAAAATCCATGATTTTTACGAAGGTGTTAGGTTAATTTAAAAAATTTATGTGATTATTACTGTAATGTAATTATCTTTTTATTGTTTGTGTTATAATTGTAATGTTGTGAACTGTGATCGTCCACTTGAGAACTGTGATTTTTATATAAATGTAAGTTAAATTAATAAACTTCTTCAGCTCGCCACAAACTGTCCTGCGGTTTGTGCGCTTTAAGTTAACCTGGTGATACATTTTTTGTTTATATCACAAGGCGAAGGTGGTAGTTTAAAAGCTAGTGTACTGTGCCCTCCGGTATCGCGTTAGTCTCATGAGGAGATAACGACTGTTCCAGAGGGGTTTATTATTATTATTATAATCGGTCGTTAGTTAGTTAAGGTGTGAAAGCGTAACAAACGTTTCATCCTGAAAAAAGAACGGCTACTAACCTAATCTAACTTAACCTACAATTATGCGAGTGAAAGAAAGATAGAATATTTATTTATGATTATTTTTTTATGGTATAGGACGAAAACGAGCAGTCCGATCGCCTGATCGGATTTGTTTTAGTTTGTGCATGTAGAAAGAATGGATGACAAAAGACTGACTAAGAAAGTTTATAAGGCTAGTGTGAATGGAACAGTCGCAACGGAAAGACCTTTTTTTGTTTTGGTACCCAGGAAAAATGCTTCATGCACTGCCCGCCGGCTAGGGGACGGCACCGGCGGGGGAGTGTGGGACTCCCAGCGAGACGCGCTGGTCTACCCACTAAAAAACCTGGGGTGTTCCCTCTCTCACCCAATAGGGGGGGCCAGTTGGGAGCTCTTGGAAGATTCATCCATAGCAAGCCCCCCCATGTGGGTGTGGGCCGGGTCAAACGAACCCGGCCACCTCTCGTCCCCAGGGGAGAGCCTTACCGCTCTCCCCTTTCGACGGTAGAAGGCGCGCGGGAACACCGCGCGCGCCCTCTCGGGGTTGCAACGGAAAGACCTAGGCGAACGTTTCTCGATCAGATCGGAGACGTTCTGGACAAAGGCCATGTTAAGAGCACCTTAAACCGGCGAGCGTGTACGAGAAATGTGATGAAAGTGAATGAAGCCAGAGAAGTGTGTCAGGATTATAGCAAATGGAAAGCCGTTGTCCCTGTCTACCCCTCTGGTAAACAGGCGTGAATCTATGTATGTATTTACGCGAGCGACGCTACGGGCAAAATCTAGTTCACGGTAGTTAGTAACAAAACTAATTAGATATTTCATCCAGTAATCATTAATATAATATCCTTGAGCTAAAAGAACCCGATACATAATAGTGCAGCAGCTGGTTATCTCCTACAGCTATTTGTAAAAGTCGACTAAGGAGAACAATTTATTACTGAAGCTCGGTGCAATCCATCAGCGTTTAAAGCAAACTGAATCTGCGTTATAGACGGAATACGACTTGTCTCGCTATCGAACGGAAAGAATGGGGAGATAATATTGTGTTACGTTTATGCGAATGTTAACACGTTGAAATTAAATTAGTTTACACGTAGCATGTTAAAATTAAACTACTTTGCACTGATTGTATCGCGGATTATTTTAGTAACACAGTTAACACATTAGGTATTGTAGTTTTTAGACTTTTACTAATGTGCGGCGCGCGACCGAATATATTTAGATTACTACCCAGCAATCTAAACATATTCAGTAACCCAGCAATCTAAACATATTCAGTAACCCAGCAATCTAAACATATTCAGTAACCCAGCAATCTAAACATATTCAGTAACCCAGCAATCTAAACATATTCAGTAACCCAGCAATCTAAACATATTCAGTAACCCAGCAATCTAAACACATTCAGTAACCCAGCAATCTAAACATATTCAGTAACCCAGCAATCTAAACATATTCAGTAACCCAGCAATCTAAACATATTCAGTAACCCAGCAATCTAAACATATTCAGTAACCCTGCAATCTAAAGCTATTCTTGCGTTTATTTCAGTAGACTGTTTACTGAAATAAACACAAGAATATCTTTAGATAATTTATTGCCGAATCGATGGATAATGTAATGCTAGCTAATATGAGTGATTACGTGTACAGTCGTCACCTTAGTAGTAACGGACTATATGCGCACGATTATACAATTAACAAGAGCCTACGGAACCCTAAATTACCTACAGGCCTATCAGCCCTAATACCCTAAGGCCCTAGCCTACCATATACCATGTGATGAATAAATAAAATATGGTAGAGCCACGCCAGTTACAGCATGAATGGGCCGGCTCGACCAGCGAAGTACCACCCTCCCACAGAAGATCGACGTAAAATAACAGTATCTGTTATGTTTCGTTCGGTGAGTGAGAGCGCCGGAGGCCCAATCACCCTTCCCTTTCTAAACCCATCCTGCTCCATTTCCCTTTTCCTTCCGGTAGGCAGCGACTTGGTTGTGTTATTTTGACATTGCTTCTGTAATGCTAAGAAAATACAGCCATGTGTATGAGCCACGGTTCTCGCTTACTATTAGGTGGGCCGCTGGCTCGTATGTCAACTAAGATAGAAATAAAAAATAAAAAAAATTTGGTATTTAAATTCGGGATATCTGCACCATGCGTCCTAAGGTAACAAAGTAGACGGGATGTCCAGGATGAGGATAGATAACTCACTGCCAGTCGAGCAGGCTCACAAGGCTGATCAAAGATGGCTAAAGGTGTCTTGGCCACAATGAGGGGTTGGTAAGGTCAATACCTTACAAAACAAACAGCGAACAGCAAACCGGATGATTCAATAGTCATCCGATTTACTGTCCGTAAACGCGCTAAATTGGCTAATATTGTTGGATCAGCAAAACGTGTGTTTAATCGTATTGCATCGAACAATTAAACTGTTTAAATACCTACCTGCTACCCTCGCAGTTTATCATTTCTACTCCGCCTTCCTTGCTCGTAGCGTGATGTTATATCTGCCTTGAGCTATAAATTGCAATAAGAATTTTGCGAATCCGACTGGTAGTTCCAGAGTTTAGCGCGTCCAAACCAAAAAGCAAATAAACTGTTGAGTTTTATTATATTAGTAGGTACAGATATATTTATTTTACGTACACACAGATTTTATCGCAGTTTAAAATAACGAAATTTTTTAAAACTGTGTTCTGTTTAAATTTACGCATCGGCTAGTCTTATCTATACTAATATTATAAAGCTTAAGAGTTTGTTTATTTGGTTGAACGTGCTAATCTCAGATCAAAAAATACGTGTCCAATATTTATTGCGAAATTAAAATATGGGAAGAAGAAGCAAACCACAGCTAGACTTCACGATACTCTGAGCTCATTCTGCGTAAATAGAAACACACCAATGATTAAATTATGTTCGGGTACTTTGAAATAACTACACTGGAACATTGAGACAACTACCATCTTAGTCTCCCCGTGACCATGGCTGCTGAAAAGTAACCGAAACGTCAGGGAAAGTGTAAAATTAAATATAAATAGTTTAATTAGCTTAAAAATTAGTATAGTTTAATAGTATCTAGTAGTAGTAGTGTAACAGTTTCTAAATTATGTAATAAAGTGTAAAATAAACAACGCGATAAAATTCGTATATAGTAGTTTAATTTCAATTAAACCCTTGACTTTAATTTATTTTTCTTTGTACGTGTTTATGTCACTGAACGCTTTTTAAGCGGCTGGACTGATTAGGATAAGTTTAAGTGATATACGGTAGATAGCACTGCAAACGGGTTGCGAGCCAGCGTTCGTTCTGCCCGGTCTGCTAGTTCTAACTGTTTGATACGCTTTCACGCCGTAAATACTCTACCGATCATCATTAAATTTCGCATACACGTTGTCAAGGGCACGAAAAAGGACATAGGGGCAGTACTTTTTTTCTGCATAAAATACCTTTTATAAAAATAAGTTCTGTCGCTAACCTACATTTACGCGAGTGAAGCCGCGGGCAAAATTTAGTTTGCTATAAATCATTAACTAGTAATAATTTACCTGTTCTTCCAGATGCTATTCTCAGCCCATACTACAAAGAGCAAGAAGCCCAGTACGGTTGGGCGTGGCCTACACACAAAGCTAAGGCTCTGTCGCTACCATCTCGTGGTAAACGACCCGTCGTTGACGAGTGCTGCGACAAGCCGTGCACCCTCAACGAGTTGTTATCCTACTGTGATTAAATTGCACGTTACTAGTAGTGTTGCTAACTGTAAAAATGGATAAAGTACAGTAGTATTTTATTTTTCGCAGCGGCGCACCGGTACCCAGTCGAAAGGATTTTTATATTTGATATTTTAAGACTTGACAGATTACAATGTTAATTTTATATATTTTTCAGAAGTTAATTATATTATTGCATTAATCATGCAAAAGTTATCTTTGTCTGTATAATCATGGTATCGGTACACTTAATACTTCTAAATAGGTAAGTGTTTGAAGATTATTATTAAACATTGCAACAATATTAAAATATTATTTTTGAATTTTATACGTCTAAATTTTTATAATCTTAAACATTTACCGTCTTTTAAAATGGCGTTGTTGGCAACACTGAGAGAAACGTTATTTATCTCTATTATTATTTCATCTCGATGGATGAATATAAATCATTATAAAATGGCGGATTATCGTCAGATAGTGGATCGCAGCTCAGACAGTCATTTATGTGGACTTTATACTTTTTATCGTAGATAAATGTTGTTTATGAGTGAACATTTTTTATGTGATAATAAATTTATTGTTGTTGCAATTTTTATCGTTTTATTTTATGAATTTCTAATGGTTTGTGTTTAGTCTAACTTTATATTTTAGGCAATAAGTTATATTAGTAGACTATTGGTGGTAAATAATTAAGATACATGTTTGTTAAATAACTATGACTAATAAAATTAGTTACCTTAATTGGAGTTAATTGTTTTAACGGTAAGTAAAGCAAAGCACTGTGAGGAAGCCACTATTTCAATTATGTTAGGTCAGCTATGTTTTAAATATTACATGAGGCAACCCTGTTGCGGTCTATTGAACACATTTCCAGATTCCGAACTGCTACTGATAATTTTCCAACAAATTCAATAACACTTTGCTCTTCCCGGCAATGAGAGAGTTTTACGGAGTATTTAACTTTCTTTTTTCTCACGCATGCAATTATAGTTCTTGCAACTCACGAAGGCGAGTGGGCTTTTTTTGTGGTAAACGCGTATGTGTGTGTGTGTGTGTAAGTGTCGCTCGCAACTGACCGTTCTGTCAAACACACACACTACCGCACTGTGCATGTACACGTTCAACTATAATTAAAGCCTGCTCGCCTTCGTGAGTTGCAAGAACTGTACAATGTTTTACTTTGAGTGATTTTGGTATGGTCCTAAATCATTCTTCCTCTGTGGTCTGACTGAGATCCCAGTGTCAGAGCTACTACATCTTAAAGCTGATTTCTAAAATATAATATTTAATTTTTAAAGAATTCGCTCTCTTTTTAGTTCTGATGTTTCTCGCATTAAATCCCATGTTGTATGGTACTGTACAAACGTCCAAACAATAAGCACTAAGAACTCCTAGACCCGGAATAACTTTGTCGATTATACTTTTATCTCGTGTGGGGATCGAGCACACTACACTCACTGCGTGGCAAGGTCTAGAATGCTTATGTTAGGAGCGGGTTCACGCCACTTGTACAAAAATATTGAAATTGTGATTTGAATCCGCGACTTTTCGATCAAAAACTCTATGCCTTATCCTTTAGGCAACCGCCGCAAAATATAATGAAAAAAAGTTGACGGGAAATCCATTAATATGCATTATCCATTAGTCTACTGCCGCAACATATACAGAAACACAAAATGGGTTAGGTAGGTCTGAGATCTTGTACTATGACCAAATACATTAAAATTATTTCACTATGACGTATAATGAAGTCGCCCTGTACTCAGATACTCGACCCATTCCGCCAGCGAAAGCTTTTAAGGCAGTATTTACTCATAAAAGTTTTAAGCCCATGTTCTTTCTTTGTATCTTTTCGATGTTAATTGCATCTGCTCGTAATAATCTCTTTGTTTACGCCCATTACGCGCTAAGAATTCAAAATGGGATCCAATCCTTCACAATGGAATACTGTCGCTTTAACATTACGACTATTTTTGCCTGTTCGTCATCCGTTGCTCGCTGTTTTGGTGACAGCTTAGTTTATAATGCAAAGAAAGTGTCAATGGATGGTGAAGCGTTTGGAGGTGTGAATCAGGAATGAGTTTTTGCGGTCGCATAGTGTTGCAATATGGTACTAGGTATGCATTTGTTAGTGATTTTGTATTCAAGTCACGGCGCACTCTAGGCGTTTGCCGGCGACAGCAAGTGCATTCGGTTTAGCATAAAGTTTACTCTATCTGCTTTTTGTATACGAGCGGTCTAGACGTTGGCTAGCATGAGAGATGCAACTTTACTTTGAAGATAGACTTTCTATAATTGACTAATTTAGGACTTTAATTTCATAAACTATGTTGAAATCTATCCATAGTCTAGAAACATTTCCATTCATATTATGATACACCAAGGGCAGTGGTCGGCAACCTTGTCGATCATAAGAGCCAAATATAGAGGATATATAATTTAATGAGCCATTTTTAACTTAAGTTTTGCTTTAGCAGAAGACATAATTATGGAAATAATTATGATTTAAAGAACACTTTCGAACTTGCCTTTGTCAAATAAGACTCAGTTTAAATAACAATAAATTAAATGTATTTTGGTATAATACTTTTAGCACGATAATATGTAATATTCTGTGCCTGCACTAAACATTTCGTGGAAGAGTCGCAGCCGAGGCGTCAAAGAGCCGCATGCGCAGGTTACCGGCAACTGATCTAGGGGATATCCCTGAAGGGGTAAGCAAAGTGTTTTATACTCACATTCGCCAGTTATGGTTTTAGGTACCACAGGATGAACCTATTGCCGTCTAGGCGCAATTTCACACTCCGTGTAACTAAGAAATTCTTAACAGAAAAACGTAAAGCTTTTCTCGATCCGAAAATCGAACGTGAGACATTAGGCACAGCAGTCACATTATAATAAACTATGGACAATGCAATGTATTTTGAGGATTCTCTTTCGTATGGCTATGCCTTAAACCCTTTTACACTAAAAGGCCCGTGTCCATCAATGACACAATTTTAAAACAGGGTAGATATTATAAACAGCATCTATCGTCAGTCTACACGTGTTAACAATAACAAAAATATATATCCCGGCTTTCGTTTCAAAGAAACCTGTTCAAACTCGGTAGTGAGGTGTTGCACTCAACATACAAATTAGATATTGTTACTCGCCTATGCTGTAGCTCATACTGAAACGAGTTCTAGATACTTATTACATGTAGCGATACTGGCGATATAATATGATAATATGTGGTGAAGAAAAAGTATTTATATATAAAATATAGTGACCGTTGGATTGCTACGCAAAGATCTTAAGTTCGAACCTATAGAACGCACCGCTAACTTTTATTTATCTTTCGTTTTAACGGTGAAGGAAAACATCGTGTGGAAACATGCATGTCTGAGAGTTCTCAGTAATGTTCTCAAAGATCGGGCTTGTGGTGAACTGTAGCTTAACCTTTCTCATACTGAGAAGAGGCCCATGCCGAATAGTGAGATGGTTTAACACAGGGCTGATATTATATAGCAATAATCTTGTTGGATTACTACGCTGAGATCTTCAGTTCGATCCCAGGACACGCACCTCTAACTTTTCGAAGCTATGTGCGTATTTAACATTTAATTATCGCTCGTTTTAACAATGAAAGAAAGCACGTTGAGGAATTTTGCATGTCTGAAGGATCTCTCTAATGTTCTAACTCCTAGGAGACGTGTGTAGTCTGTCAATCCGTGGTCAAAATTTTATTGGGTTGTTCTGTTAAGAAATTGTCAGTGTCAGCAGCACGATATATGGAACTGTGCTGGTGAATGGCAATAGGTTTACCACCTATTAAATGGTACTAACACCTTACTTGACGAAATGTAGATGTTACTGTTACAACTCTGCCAGCCCTATCAGAAATATAAGCGTAAGATTATGTATGTATTTGTTCATTAAGTAAGCTAGCTAGCGGTGTACTTATTGGTAGATAGGTTCCAGATTATTTTCGCAACAAAACAAAAACCAATTCACCATAATTATATATACTAGCTGTCCCGACAGACGTGGTCCAGTACAAACGAAAAAAAAACCTAAATCTGAACCTTCCTCGAATCCACATGAACACACACAATTTTATTTTTCAAAATCGGTCCAGCCGTTTAGGAGGAGTTTAGTGACATACACACGTACAGTAGAATTATATATATAAAGATGAATCATTGCTCCAGGATTCATGTAGAAAGAAACTAGCAGCAAATGTAATGTTTACTTTCTTTAGTTTTAAGTATACTAAAGAGCCGCGATAGCTCAGTGGGGAGACCAACAGACTGCAATGCAGAGGGTCTCGGGTTCGAACCCACGTCGCGCAGCTCTGACTTTCGGAAGTTATATGACTTTTTGAAATTATGTGCGTATTGATTGACAATTATCGCCTGCTCCGTGCCTCGGAGAGCACGTTAAGCCGTTGGTCCTGGCTGCCATGAACATCTATGGCAGTCGTTATTGGGAAGTCAGTACCCTCTAATATCCTGACACTGGTCTAGCCTTAGGGTATCGTTAGCCTTCTGGTTGCGGAGGTCAGGTGGCAGCCGCTCCGTGTAAAAACTGATATCCAGTCAAATCCGGTTCGACCGGAAAAGCCGACCCCAAGTGACTTGGGAATAATAAAGGCTAAGAGAGAAGAGAGAAGAAGAGTTTTAAGTATACTAACATTAGTTTGTAAGAATCAATGTAACTAACATTTGTGTATGGGTTTACGTTGCCTGAATAAAGAAATTATTATATTATAATTAGATTTCCCAGAAGCCCTAAACATAATTAAAGAATAAACGTAAACCTAAGAAATATGTTCTAATAAACTTTGTTCTAATACATAATAAAATATTATCTTATAAAAAAGTTTGGCATCTTATTCGCAAATTGTTGTAAGTTGAAAAGGAAGCACAATTTTGTAAACAAATTCTTTATAAAATTATTTAGTGAAATATATATTGATGCTAGATAGATGTTTATTTGCTACGTAGGTAGTACAATAAGATGTTACAATCGCTTAAACCAGAACCGTGTACATTTTGCCTGTGAGGCAACCATTTTCTTTTAAATTTACATCCTACATCATAAATAAAAAATAATTGTGGTATAAAACTATTATGGTAAAAATAATCCAAGGTAACAGCATTAAAAATATTGTTGTATGATTGATACAAACGTAATCTCACGCCTCTACCTACCTCACGGAGAAAGGCAAGAGTGAATGACTACCACATTATTGTTTATTTTAAATTACAACCTGTACTAGCAATATAATTCCTGTGTCGTGGGGAACTTTATGTGTATTAAAAAAATATTCATTTTTTTTCGTGAGTTTAGTGGCCAACCTTTTGTCAAGGGTTGTTCAAGCCGTCCGTTAACTGCCGTGTCAAGCGCAAAAGCGGTATCTCAAAAAATTCGTTAATTTGATTTATATGCCATCGGGTAGCTTAGAAAAATACGCATCTAATGAACTAAGCCTTATAGCGGTTTTTTATGAATGGGAAGATTGCACAACTCAGTATAAACTGTCTCAAATTAACCCGCGTCCATATACAAGTGAAATGGTCGAAGTAGAAGTTAAACTAGGCAGTTTTGATTTGACGTACAAAACTGGTTTTAACAAGGATCCCATCACCGCCAGCATAATTGGCAACACAATTTAAAAAACCCCAATTGTGTCGAATTCCATTTAATGACTAAAAATAACTATCTGTAAGGTAATGAGAAAACTACTTTTACATAACTTCAATTATCTCGAAACTAGCTGTCACTGAGATACCGCTTTTGCGCTTAGCACGGCAGCGTAGGCCTCTAACATAGCTTAACGACTGCTGTCAATTTGACAACAACCGGGACCGACTATTTACGTGCCCTCCAAAGCACGGAGACGCTCAGATGAAATACCACTAAGCGGTCACCCATCTATAGACTTCCGTTTACCGATCAGTGAGTGCAACTGGCTACGAGCGCCTCTATTAAATATTATAAATAAATAATAATAATATTCAAGCAATGGAATGGTCCCGTGTAGAATTCGAACCCACAACACTGCGTAGTGGCATTGGCAAGACCACTTAATTCATTACACCATCCGTACAGTGAAACTAGTACTAACAGGCTTGAGTACCTATCTTACTAATATCTATATATATAAAATCAATTGCTGTTCGTTTGTCTCTCTAAAATTCGAGAACGGCTAGGCCGATTTAGCTGATTTTGGGTTTGAAATGTTTGTCGTAGTCCAGGGAAGGTTTAAACGGTGAGAAAATATATAAAAATTCGTTAGGATAGGTGATACAAAGTACACCGGGTCATCTAGTCTATTATAAATGCGAATGTGAGTTTATTTGTTTGTTGTTTATGCTTGATTACTCGACCGATCATCATGAAATTTCGCATACACGTTGTCAAGGAAACAAAAAAGACAAAGGGTGCCTTCACCCAGAAAAAAGGTACTAACCTAAACTACATTTAACACGCATTTGGCACAATCTAGTATAGAAATAGACGCTTTTGATATCAATACCCACCCATACATCACAGCTGATATTAGCTATATCTCAAGGTGGATGGCTAAAGTGCTACCCGATGCATCGTCAGGGCTCGAACCTGTATCAGATGTCTGCGATCGCTACGGCATTTGAATACACCACGCTACGAATTTCTGGAGACGGCAGTTATATTTAAGAGAATGTACATTGTTCATTCTGTAATACCTAAACCTTATCAATTCTTTTCGATTCGTTTACATTTAATAAACCTTTTTTTTTACGTGGGAGAATGCATTGACGCATACCCCTCCGCGGGGGCGGGCGGAGGGATTATGTCGGACTCGCCGGGGTAAAAGAGAAAGATGGAATAAGAATAATGTACCTCCCGGAATACCGACTAAACCTACCACGGTGTTCCTCGACAAAACCACTATCGACGGGGCCGCGCGAATCCTGCACATGCGGTCGCGACCCCGCCGTGGTTTCGGCCCACCGTATGAAACGACAGGCCCCTACACGAAGAGGCCTACCTTTTAGGCAAAACCCCCCCCCAAACCCTACTGTCCCCCCCCTAGAGGGGACACGGACTCGAAACAGAGGCGCGCGTGGGAACACGCACGCCGCCTCTCGGACCTGGTGCTGAACGGGTGGTGGGCAGGCTCACGAAGCCCACCACCCCCAGGTCAAACCTCAGGTATACATTTAATAAACCTATGGTCAACATTAATAACGTTTCCTTCGATTAGCTAACCTACCAGAGCTAGTTCTTTGACTTTATGCAGCTTCTGTTAAATTTTAATCGCTATAGGGCAAACAATCCAGGCTCCGAAATCCCCTGGCCATAGGCAAGGAGAACAAAAAGGTGGCTTAGACAGTGTCAGTTCGACACACCCCTCCATCCGATCCCCCGGCGGAGGCAGTCCATGAGGATTCTAAACACAAAGAAAATGTCCAACCAATTGAAATATAGGTTATTATTTTTGGCTTCAAATGTGTTTAGTTACATAAGGGTTATCGACTAACTGAGGTATCAAGTACAACGCCACTAAAGTGTAAACATATAAAAGCTTAAGACTGCGCCGAGCGTAAGACAGATAATGACAGAGCTCGTGCGGCGCATATTCAAATCGGCGCGCGGCCGCCATAGTAAAATTGTATGGAGGATTTGAAGTGCTTTTTTGATAAATATGTATCTTTATTGTAAACCAATAACTTAAATATTTGGGACGGACAATTTGTAATATAGCTATTTATGTTTCGTTTAAAATAAAAATCCTGTAAAATAGGATAGATTTCTACTGTTATAATCTAAAAATCACGTAACACGAGCTTACGTTTTTGTATTTTTCGTGCAAATTTACGTAATTTGTACGCGAAAATATTAATTATTTTAAGTTTTTTACACGGAGTAATTGTAAACATATTTATTGTTATGGTAAATGTATATTTTATACTTGTATTAAACAAAAATTATTGATTTAATTCACTTAACTGTGACCGCCTGTTTTGGAACATTTCGCTCAGCGCAGTCTTAATATAAATTAATATATAGTTTGACTGCACGGATGGCGTAATGGCTTAAGTGGTCGCCTCACCACTGCCACTGCGCGTGTAGGATTCGAACCACTCGGTTGTGGGTTCGAATCCTACACGGGATAAAACCTTTTTGTGATCCACAAATGGTTGTTTCGAGTCTGGGTTTTATTTGTGTCCGTTGTTTAAATGTTTGTAAAGTCCCTCGCAAAACAGGAATGAATCTTAGTAGTCTTTTAAAAAGAAAAGATGAGTTACCCGTTACTTGAAGTTACTACGTTAAATGAAGAATAAAGTTCTACGTAGCAAAATCAAAAATATTGTTTAACAATATTATGCCTACCATATGTTATGCTACGATCCTGACACACTTCTCTGGCTTCATTCACTTTCATCACATTTCTCATACACGCCCATCGGTTCAAGGTGCTCTTAACCTGGCCTTTGTCCGGAACGCCAATGGAAGTCCGTAGTCTCTGCCTACCCCTCTGGGAAACAGGCGTGAATCATTACATATCGAAACTATGTATGTGTGTATGTTGTGCCTGCCTGCCATATTATTTAGTCTTAATTTCTTTTGGCAACACAACTGTTGTATACTTCAAAATAAATGTCTCAAACACTGTAAAGCGTAGTTTGCCAAATTCGCCTTAGCTCCTGCAATGTTTAACTAGCTAGAGACTATATGTAGGGACCCATCAGTAAGTCTTATCTTACTGTTTGTCATATCTATTATTTAAATAACGACTATAATAGTTTGAAGGTCGTAACTGCCAAATTGACAACGAATGATTTTATAAGTGTGCATGAGGTCTTGGGTTTTATCCCTGCATCGGGGAAAGTGTTATTGGATTTATGTAATTCGATGTTTTCAGTAGTGTTATACGATATTTAAGATATGTTCACGGTGTCTGAATTTTTTCCGTATAAACGGCAATAGGCTCTCCCTGCAATATGTTGGACCTAAAACTTAAGGCTAGCTAAGAATGGGTGTCATCTCTGCCTATCACTGAATTATGGATATAGGTTTGATACTATGTAGTCTCACGCTTATACATACGTACATATGTATGTAATACTTTTTTAAGCTGGATCGCATATTTTTCATGTATCGCTACGACCTTGGTTTTGACATTGTCTACACCTTTTATGTTTATAAGTTTTATGTTACATGTTGTGTATTTTTTTTACTGATGTTTTTTTTTTGATGAGAGGAATTCTTATAAGGAAACGTGAATAAATAATGTGTTGGAACGAATAAAGTAAAATATTTATAAAGTACATTTTTTGCAAGCAAGTTATCGTCTGCATTTCCTACCGACGAAATGATGTAGGTTTACATAATCCTAACTCATTTTATAAATGAGTTTTTACGTTTTTACGCCATAACTACACGAGCAATCATCATGCAATTTTGCAAACATGAAGTCAAGGGTACAGAAAAGGACATAGGGTACCTTTTATCCAGGAAAAAGTACTGATCCCTAACGAGCAAAGTCGTGGGCAAGTGTTGGTAACATATAAATGTAAATACGATGCACTGTATGGAGCAAAAACTTTTGTAATCCACATATAGATGTCAAATCCACCATATTCAGAGCGGCAACCACATAAACCACGCCATACGAACAATACTAATAGCGTAAAACGTATGCATTAAAAGAAACACAAAGTGTTACTCTGCATTTTCTGACAAGATATTATGTAGTGTAGACGGCTATTTACCCAGTAATTTAGTATAGCAGCGATAGCTCAGTGGGGAGACCAACAGACTGCAATGCAGAGGGACTCGGGTTCGAACCCACGTCGCGCACCTCTGACTTTCGGAATTTATATGACTTTTCGAAATTATGTGTGTATTGATTGACAATTATCGCCTGCTCCGTGCCTTGGAGAGCACATTAAGCCGTCGGTCCCGGCTGCCATGAACATCTATGGCAGTCGTTATTGGGAAAGTCAGTACCCTCTAATATCCTGACACTGGTCTAGCCTTAGGGTATCGTTAGCCTTTGAGTTGCGGAGGTCAGGTGGCAGCCGCTCCGTGTAAAAACTGATATCCAGTCAAATCCAGTTAGACCAGAAAAGCCGACCCCAAGTGACTTGGGAATAATAAAGGCTAGGGAGAAGAAGAGACGGCTATTTACCCAGCCCCTTTTACGTGAGACCTCTTGGAATAGTAGGGAAGATTCGTGAAATGTACCTCTACCCTACTCTTTCGTAAATGCAAGTGTAAGAATATGAACGTATGTCTAATCTTCAAGAGTAGCAGTCGACTTACCAGAAGACTGGCTGGTATGGTACATATAGATTTTAAACTTTTTGACATTGGTAAAGATAACTCGTTAGAAAAGACATTCGAAATATGTGGTATCCAAATTCCGTCGATCAATTGTATTGTTTTATGATATAGGACTCCATATAGTGACATAAATATATTTTTTTATTACATTGTCTAAAAAAGTAATTATAGCAGGTGACCTTAATATAATCACACTTAAGAACAATATGCCAGCTGCGTGTTTGGAAGATTTAGCTGCAATCTATAACCTAAAACTACACATTTTGGAATCGACAAGACAAGGCACCTGCATGGATCATATTATTATTAGTGATATGGACAATGCAATGCGATCATAATACTTGTCAAACATTAACTTTTTCAGTCTAAGTATTGCATTACGGTTTCAGTCTAAGTACGCATTGAGTACTGGTATATTGAGACGCGAGATAACTGTAAGGAAAATACGAATATGCTAACAACAACAAAAACCAGATTACTTCAAATACACGGTATCCATACTTTTGTACAGCCGCGTCCATCCCCAGCTAGGTAAATCCTGGTTCAGACTGAAGTGTTGTCACTGGCCGTCGGGCCACTTAGAGTCGTGCCTTATCTATAGATTTACAGCAAGCGCAGATATACATAGCTTGCCGGAGATAGACGTTGACTGAAGTGGTCCAAAGGTGGAGATCAAACTCTTGATGTGTAAGCTTCAGATTTTGATTTATATTCAGATAACAGATTTTTTTGGACACTACACGTGCGAATATGAATAGTATTATAATATTGTCTTCTATTTACGCGAATATTATTCATTGAAATTAAACTGCTATATACGGATTTTATCGCGTTGTTTATTTGACACTTCATTACAAAATTTTGAAAATTGTTACACTACTACTACTATTAAACTTTACTAAGTTTTAAGCTAATTAAATTATTATTAAAACTATTTAGATTTAATTTATTTTTACATTTTCCCCGACGTTTCGGTTGCTTTTCAGCAGCCATGGTCACGGGGAGATAAACTATAATAGTGTTATAAAAAATAAACAACGCGATAAAACACCTTTAATATTTTTTCAACGTATAACATTCGCGCAGCAGGGGTAGGCCCCCCACAAGGTGGACTGACGACCTGGTAAGGGTCGCGGGAAGCTGTTGGATGCGGGTGGCCCAAGACCGGTCTGTGTGGAAAACCTTGGGGGAGGCCTATGTCCAGCAGTGGACGTCTTTCGGCTGAGATGATGATGATAATGATGATGATAACATTCGCGTAAACGTAAGACAATATTATGTGAAACGTTTACATTTATATTATTAGGATTCATATAACATGTTCTCGACGCGTTATCTCAAAAATCTACCCAGATTCGAATTGGCATCACTTGAATAAACAGTGGCTTGTGTATCAGACGGTACGCCGCTTCCATCTTGATACAACTAATACCTACATTCAGAGACGGTTCGCTCCAACGGACATTGTGATCTTGATAAATAACAATGGTATGGAAATGTATCTGTTTACTTGAAGATTGTTCATTTATACTGTGTGATTCGACTGACTATTCAAGGCATTCCTATCTATTTGAGCCGTATAGGGAGAGGTACGTCAAGGTACTGGAGGTTAAGCTAACCCGCTGCGCCTCGAAAGTTGCGTTCTATCGTCCGCCGCCCGTAGAGATTGGTCCGGTACCTATTTATTTTATTTTCAGCTTCCGTATGGTAGAGAAAATTAAAATTAATTATAAATAAATTTATAATGAGCGATGGTATTCCAAAATCAGATGTAGAAGAAGCCGGCAATTTTATAGACAAGACTTTAAATAAAATGCCGTTATGCCATAATTGTTGACGTATTGGTATTACTATGTAAGTCTTCCAAGCTGGTATTTTAAAATACCTTGATATAGAGACATGTTTTAAAAAAATATGACGTGTAAGAAAAACTATTAAGATAAGCATCAGGCGTAATTAATTGAGGCGGCCACTCAACTTCCTTGAACGGACATTAATCAAAGGTTGAACTCTATTAAAATAATAACGCCTGGTTAGATGAGCAGATGTTAGATAGCTAACAAGCAATATATATTGTTATTCTCAAATACATTAACAGAATCTGCTTTTTAAAATTTTTATTTTATTTACTAATAAATTTATCTTTCTTTGGTTTACAGAAAACTCTTGCGTCATCTTTTTTAAAAAGACATCTCTGAAGTCTGAGTGTATGGCGGGGCACTTTACAACATATATTTAACGGACAAAAAGACAGAGATCCTTGCGATAGTTTTCAGTACGCAGCTGAACAGGTACAATCTGAGTATGTATTTATTATCTTAGTAGCCAGTTATGGTATCGGACATGCAATCGAGAGGTCGTGGTTATGTTAAGGGGCCTTTGCCACACTGCTAATGTGAAACTACTCCTGACACAAGCATTTTACCTTAGGTAAAGAGGTTAACATGAACTCTAGTAATGTTTTACCTGAATTGTTAGTATTTAAAAAAATAACACTTCATTGCAACTTACTAACAAGTTATCAGAATGACTATTAATGAAATTAGTATCAGTCTGCACGGATAGCGTACCTATTGGTTTAAATGACATACATACATACATAGATTCACGCCTGTTTCCCAGAGGGGTAGGCAGAGACTACGGATTTCCATTTGCTACGATCCTGACACACTTCTCTGGCTTCATTCACTTTCATTACATTCCTTATACACGCCCGTCGGTTCAAGGTGCTCTTAACCTGGCCTTTGTCCAGAACGCCTCCGATCTGATCAAGAAACGTTCGCCTAGGTCTTCCTCTTGCGACTGTTCCATTCACACTAGCCTTATAAACTTTCTTAGTCAGTCTTTCCTCGTCTATTCTTTCTACATGCCCAAACCAGCTTTTCTATTCTTGTCACTATATCCATATTCATTCCGCATCGATTATTACTTTAACATATTGTGGAATACTAACACTTATATAATGTAGAAAAGAAACGAAAACGAACGGAAGTACATAAAGTATAAATATTATTTTTTTCTAATGCTTGATGATGGTATTTTTCTAGTGACAATTTGGACCTATTCTCAGTAGAATCTACTCAACTCACTTAACTCAGTACAAAAGTAACTACATATATTGTGTAAAACATTACAGTGTAAACTCTGGTACATTAAAAATTCAGTGAAGATCGAGTTGTGTTGTTAGCGGGTGGTACATTTTCCTCGCGGCACACAACATATAATAAATCATTGTCAGCCGGGCTCAGTTGCAGAGGTCTGTCCATCTCCTTAATGCCAACCCTTTTTTCCACAAACTACCTAAGTTAATTAATTTCCGCAAGAGGTATTAGGTATTACCTATATAGGATTGTATATTTGTCGATTCAAAGGGCTATTTTTTGTTAGTGGGTCTGTAATTTGATTGTTTATTAGTTGTGCCTAGCGGTTATTTAGGTATATAATATATAATATAATATTCTACCACATAAACACAACACCATCTAGCCCAAACTAAGCAGAGCTTGTACTATGGGTACTAGACAATGGATAAACATACATATATACATTTTTTTTTGTAAATACATACATATTATACATAGAAACACCCAGACCAAGACAAAAATCCATGTTCATGCACACAAATGTTTGACTTGTACGGGAATCGAACCCGTGACCTCAGGCGTGGCAGTCGGTTACACTAACCACTACGCCATCGAGGCCGACGTAGGTATGGTTACAGCATAATATTATATAGAGTACGTTCCATAATAAGTAGGGCAATCTAAAGCAAATAGCTGTCTCCCGCGGATTCACCTACGTTAATGATTACTATTTTGCTTCAATGGCTAGTAGCGTGATGTTATATAGCCTGCCATAAGAATCAGGCTATCAAAGGCAATAAAAATATTGCGCATCTAATTGGTAGTTAACGAGGTTAAACTAAAAAACAAACCTTTCAACATTGAAATATATCAAATTTTACGGATTTTGTCACGGTTTATTTTAAAAACACTACTTTTAGGTAATATCTTCAGTACTTTTTAACTACGGTAGTTTAGTTTTAATGTATAATATTCGCGTAAACGTAAGACAATATTATATTAACTGTTCAGCTTTATTATTATTATCCTAACTAATATTTTATGCGAATGTGGGTTTGTTTATTTGTTTGTTACTTTTTCACGCCTAAATTGTTATAAACCAATCATCATCAAATTTCGCATACACTTTGTCAGGGATAGAGAAAAGGAGAGAGCCTGGGTTTCAGCATGAATGGGCCGGCTCGACCGGGGAAGTACTACTCTCTCACAGAATATCGACGTGAAATAGCCGTGTTGTGTTTCGTTTGGAGAGTAAGAGTGCCGGAGGCCCAATCATCCTCTTTCCCCTTCCCGCTCCTTCTCCTTCCCACGTCCTTTTTTTCGTAAAGAGTCGGCGACGCGCAAGTGATGCTTCTGGTATTGCAGGCGTCCATAGTCTACGGTAACCACTTACCATCAGGTGAGCCTGTTTGCCACCTTAGTAGTATAAAAAAAATGAATATAACATTTATGCAGTAAAAAGGACTGCTCCTAAGCAAGCGAAGGCGAGGACAAAAGCTAGTATTAGATTAATATTACAGCCTAAAGAGTAGTGCAAAACATTTGCTCATACGCGCAACATCTTCAATCATATCCTGCCAAAAAATAGAGTACACCTTTTACATTATTCAAATATTATACATTCGGCGAGAGGAGGCTGGCCGCCCTTCTAATTCTAGATGTTAAATAAGTTTGGCTGAATTCAATATTCCCGAAACAATATTGCAACACCTGTGGTGTATTTCCATTTGGGATATCTTGCTTGTGTAAATATTCAATTTAGTCACTTCACCACGCGTTTCTTCGTATATATATTGATGGGGAACTTCATGGGAAGGCTTGAGTTTCAATAGTTTTATTTCGGTTTGAGTGAAATGGTATGATATTGTTGTTGGCGTTTTGTTTGAGAATATTCTTTGTATATGATGGAGATAAGGTACATATACACTAGTGAGTGTGTGTGCAAGTGAATGTATGCGTGAGTTCGAGTTCTAAAGCAACATTAAATGCGTGCATGTGTGTGCGTTTGAGTGTGTGTACCGTTGATATTGTATATATTCAATATTTGTATATAATGCATAAAATTACAAAAAAATAAAATTAATTAGATTACGTGGCCGTAGTCTCTTCCCAGGTCCTCGGTTTGATTAAAGGTCGGGTAGTGTTCTCGTAATTTTCTTAGGATATGTCCGAGTCCACCCTGAGGTTTGACCTGGGGGTGGCGGGCTTTGTGGGCCTGCCCGCCATCCGTTCAGCACCAGGTCCGAGAGGCGGCGTGCGTGTTCCCACGCGCGCCTCTGTTTCGAGTCCGTCCCCCCTCTAGGGGGGACAGTAGGGAGTGTTAGAAGTGCCTTTGGGTAGATCTTTTGTGTAGTGGCCTGCCGTTTCATACGGCGGGCCGAAACCTCGGCGGGGTCGCGACCGCATGCGAAAGTGATTCGCGCGGCCCCGTCGATAGTGGTTTTGTCGAGGAACACCGTGGTAGGTTTAGTCGGTATCCCGGGAGGTACATTTTCTTCTTAACATCTATCTTTTACCCCGGCGAGTCCGACATAACCCCTCCGCCCGCCCCCGCGGAGGGGTATGCATCAAGCATTCCCCCACGTTAAAAAAAAAAAAAAAAAAAAAAAAAAGGATATGTCCGAGTAGGGTGTTTGTCAGAAAACCTCCTCGTGGTACACCCTGGGCAACGTTGGCAATAATGCTCTTCATTATTGCTGGCGGCTAATATTCTGACAACCGGTGCCTTGTGCCGTCGCGTTCGGCACCGGTGGCGGGGGGATGGACGTTTGTCCCATCCCAAGCCGGAGGCCCTTGTTTTGGGCCCGGCTCTCCCAGTACCGCTCTGTTTTAGAGTGGACATGGGAGAGCCGCTTTGACGGGTTCGGCGTGCACTCACCCTGCCGCTGAACAGACAACGGGGTCCCTTTTCGTCACTCTGACGATTCTCCCCCCTTTCTTTGCCCCTTTGTTTTGTCCCCCCCCCTCCCTTTTGTGGTTCTGAGTCCACTTTGTTTTCCCCTCCCTTTTGTTGCTCCCTTTCTTTTGACTTTTGTCCCCGTTGTCACCGTCTAGAGCATATCGTAACCCCGTAGTGTGCAGTGTCGTGGATCACGTCTCGCGGCTGCTGACGGGACCGAGGGTCTTGGCTTCACCGCCCGGACTGCGAGGGAGTGGCCCTCTATAAAAACCACCCCGAATCTCAAGTTGCTGCCGCACGGCGAGGAGATGCATGGCTGATGGGTAGTTCAGTCACTAGTGCGGCCCCCTCAGGGTACCTGCCGTCCCCCTGTTGTATTAGGCTTGCCCGGGTATCGGGATCTCTGCCCGGGTCGACGTTTATTTCTCCCGAACTCGTGGGTCTAATTATGGAATCTCTAAAATCTATTTTAAAAAAACAGTCGTTGAGAAAGAGTAGGTCGCGCACGCCCAGTACTGCGCGCTCCGAAGCGGAGGAGGAGCTCGTGCAGTCGGAGCACGACAGTGATGTCGTGGAGATTACTCCGGAGACTACTCCGGAGAAGCCTTCACGGAAACGTTCGCGGTCTGTGGAGCTATCCGAGGAGTCGGAAGGCTCAAGTGAGGACGCGGTGTCGGCTGCCAAAGTGCCGACAGCTCGACGTGGACGCGGTCGTCCGCCCACCCACGGCAAATATGTGGGTCTGGGCAAGGCGAAGGCTGAACTTGCCTCCGCATTGCGGAAGGCCGAAGCTGAAGAGCGCACGTCCGATGAAGACAGCATAATTGCTGCGGCAGCCCGACGTGTCACTGCCGGAAGGGAGCAGCTGGTGGTGGAGCCGGATGCTGAAGACTTGCCGGTGGCCCAGCTGAAGACCCGGCTCAGTGACGCCCTTGAGGCAATCCGTTTGGTCTCCAGGAAATCAAAGGGCCTCAAGGGCACGTGCCAGAGGACCCTTAAGGTGTCCATAGAGGCCATCAGGGACATCGCAGAGGCCGTCTTCAGCCGCACGGAGAATGAAGAAGTCGCAAAACTCCAGAAAGAAAATGCTCGTTTGGCGACTGAAATATCCGAGCTTAAAAAGCGACAGGAGCAGTTTGAGGAGCGGCATGACCAAGGCGCAAGCAAAACCGAGTCGGAACTTGTGGCTCTTGTACGACAGGAGCTCGGAGAGTTTCGTGCCAAACTCTCCGTTATGGAGGGCCGGCTGCTGCGCCCTCCTTTAGCGGCGGATCGGAGAGAGCCTCTTCTGCCTTCTTCCCCGACGCCTGCGCCGCCTACGTCATACGCGGCTAAAGTGCGAGCCCCACGGCCTCCTGCAGCTGCTCCAGTGGCCGAAGCCACGGCTCCGGCAAGCCAAAAGAGCAGAAAAAGGGCGCAGGCTAAGCGCGCACCCGCACCAGCTCCTAAGGAGCACCCCAGCGCGCCCAGGGCACAACCCGCTGCCACCGCACGCAAAGCCGACGACTGGGAGGTTGTCGGCAAGAAGCGGGAGGCAGCCAAGAAAAGGAAGAAGGCGGCCAAGAAGGCCAGGCAGGCGGCTAAGAAGGCGGAGAGGAAGCTCCAGGCCCCTCGCTCTACTGCGGTGGTGTTAACACTGCAGCCGGATGCCATCGAGCGAGGAGTCACATACGCGGAGCTCCTCAAGAAGGCGCGGACGGCGATCGACCCCGGCAAGCTAGGGATAACGGCGGGCTTGCGGTGCCGGACAACCCAGACCGGTGCCCGCCTAATAGAAGTGCCGGGAGTCGCTAGCGGCGACCAGGCGGACCGCCTGGCGGCAAGTCTCCGCCAGGTTCTGAAACCAGAAGAGGTCCGCGTCTCCAGGCCCCAAAAGTGCGTTGATTTGCGCATCACGGGCCTGGACGACTCCGTAACGAAAGAAGAGGTCGTCGCTGCCGTCGCCAAGACTGGAGGGTGCCCTGCGGAACAAATAAAGTGTGGCGAAATCAAGCAGGGCCGCGCCGCAATGGGGACGGCCATTATTAGCTGTCCCGTCGCCGCCGCCAAGAAACTGGCCGATGGCCGACGTCTTCTGGTGGGGTGGGTGTCGGCGCAAATTAAAGCGTTGGAGCCCAGGCTCGCCCGATGCTACCGCTGCTTATCCAGCGGCCATGTGGGAGTCATGTGCCCCTCACGGGTTGACTGCACCGGCCGCTGCTTCCGTTGCGGTCAGCCCGGTCACGTGGCCGCTACGTGTGAGGCCACGCCGCATTGCGTTTTGTGTGCGGCGTCGGGCAAACCAGCGGAGCATCGGGCGGGTGGCAAAGGGTGCGCCGCCACCCAGAAAAAACTAGCCCCAAGGTCGCCTGCCTCGACGTCGGCAACAAAGGTTGCCGCTCCCGCAGTTGGAGGGGCGGAGGTAAGTATGGAGACGTAATGCCTCCACGCCTCCGTCTCCTCCAGTGCAACTTAAACCACTGCGCCAGGGCTCAGGATCTTCTCCTCCAGAGCATGGCGCAGTGGTCAATTCATGTCGCCATCGTCGCCGAGCCCTATTTTGTCCCCCCCAGGGCTGACTGGGTAGGGGATCTGGATGGCTCGGTGGCGTTAATTTCGCCGGCCGCCGCCGGCACCCCGTCCTTCGAGAACATCGTCCGAGGACGGGGCTGCGTCGCAGCACTCGTAGGAGAAGCGGTTGTGGTGGGCGGCTACTTCTCACCCAACCGACCTCTCGCCGACTTCGAGGAGTATCTCCTTGAACTGAACGTCGTCGTCGCTCGAAGCCCCCCCTTGGCCCGTGCTCGTCGTCGGGGACCTCAATGCCAAATCCTCGGCTTGGGGTTCCGCGACCACGGACGCGAGGGGTGAATTGCTCGAGGAGTGGGCCGTAGGAAACGGCCTGCTAGTCCTCAATCGTGGGTCAGTGCACACGTGCGTGCGTCAGCGGGGCGGCTCTGTCATCGATGTGTCTTTTGCTAGCCCCGCACTAGCACGCCGTGTCCAAGGCTGGCGTGTCGTCGAGGAGGTGGAGACATTGTCGGACCACCGCTATATCCGGTTCGACGTCTCCGCCCAGACCTCCGACCCCCCAGCCCCAAGGGTCCCGATTGGGGGCGGTCCGCGTTGGGCTTTGAAAAAGCTGAATCGGGAGGTCCTCCTGGAAGCCTCCATCGTTCAGGCCTGGGTGCCAGCACCGGCCAGGCCTGACAATATCGAGATGGAGGCCGAGTGGTTCCGGGAGGCCGTAACACAAGTGTGTGATGCGGCGATGCCTAGAGTGCCACTAAATATTCCGGCTAGGCGCCGGGTGTACTGGTGGTCGGACTACATAGCCGACCTGCGCCACTCGTGCGTGGCGGCCAGGCGCCAGTACATCCGGCTTCGCAGGAGGCGTCGCCGCCCTCCCGATTTCGTTGTCAGGGAGGCGGAACTGTACGAGGCCTACAGAGCGGCCAAGAAGGCTCTTAAGACTGCCATCAAGCGGGCCAAAGATCAGGCCCGCCAAGAGCTGCTGGGGACTCTGGACCGTAATCCCTGGGGGCGTCCATACCTTATGGTAAGGGGCAAGCTTCGCCCCTGGGCGCCCCCATTGTCCCAGAGTCTCCGGCCACAGTTGGTGGAGGAGGTGGTGGCCGCTCTGTTTCCCTCACGGGCGGAGCACACTCCGCCGCCGATGGTTCTGCCTTCCATGGCATCCAGCGCGGACTTTGACGACGACGTGGTTCCCGAAGTGACCCAGGTAGAGTTGCGAGCGGCGGTGTCGAGACTTCGCTCGAAAAACACCGCCCCAGGGCCTGACGGCATTCCAGGTCTTGCGTTGGCCCTGGTCCTCGAGGAGCTCGCGCCCCGACTTAAGGGGCTCCTCAGCGAGTGTTTGCAGCAGGGCCAGTTTCCGCGCCAGTGGAAGGTGGGGAAACTGGTCCTGATCAGGAAGGAAGGGTGCCCGGCGGACAGTCCGTCCGCCTACCGGCCCATTGTGTTGCTGGACGAGGTGGCTAAACTGTTTGAGTTTGTTATCGCGGAGCGCCTCGTCCAGCGTCTTTCTTCTGTGGGTCCGGATCTGGCGGACAACCAGTATGGTTTCCGTCGCGGGCGCTCTACAATCGATGCAGTCCTGCAAGTGAGGAGCCTGGCGGAGGATGCGGTGTCCCGGGGCGAGGTCATCTTCGCGGTGTCTCTTGACATCGCGAATGCCTTTAACACCTTGCCCTGGAGTTGTATCAGGGAGGCACTCATTTTCCATCGAGTGCCGACCTACCTCCGCCGCATAGTCGGGGCATATCTATCGGATAGGGTAGTAGTCTACCCGGGTCACGACGGTTGGAGTCGGCGAGAGATGTCGTGCGGTGTTCCGCAGGGATCGGTTCTGGGTCCGCTCCTGTGGAACATCGGTTACGACTGGGTGCTGCGAGGTGCGCTCCTCCGTGGCGTCGGCGTCATTTGTTACGCCGACGACACGCTTGTCACGGCGAGGGGTAAGTCGCACCGGGCGGCGGCCATACTGGCGACCGCTGGGGTCGCACAAGTCGTTGGTCGTATCCGGCGGTTGGGCCTCGAGGTGGCCCTGTCCAAGTCCGAGGCCGTTTGTTTTCACGGCCCTCGGAACAGGCCACCTCCAGGGGCCCATATTATGGTAGGAGGGGTCCGCATCGGCGTCGAGTCAACCCTAAAATATTTGGGTCTCTTGCTCGACAGCCGATGGGACTTTACAGCCCATTTTCGACGTTTGGCCCCCATTCTTCGGGGCGCTGCAGGCGCGCTCTCGCGTCTGCTGCCCAACCTCGGGGGGCCAAACACCTCCTGCCGGAGGCTCTACGAGGGGGTCGTGCGGTCCATGGCCCTGTACGGGGCCCCAGTTTGGGCACACAACCTGACGGCCCGTAACATTTCGGCGCTTCGTGCGCCGCAGCGCGCCATGGCCGTCAGGTTGATAAGAGGTTACCGCACGATCTCGTTCGAGGCTGCGAGCCTCCTCGCCGGATCGATGCCATGGGACCTGGAAGCGACGCTCCTGGCGTCGCTCTATCGTTGGCGCCGGGAGGCGCTAGCTCGGGGCGAAGGACCGGCTCTTCCCGCTCTCGCGGCGGCGAGGTCCGAGCTCCGCCAGGTCCTAGTGGCGAATTGGAAGGAACGACTTGTGCACCCCAGTGCCGGGCACGCCACGATCGTGGCGGTAAGTCCCGTGTTTGAGGAGTGGCTGGAGAGGCGCCATGGCGCCCTCACCTTCCGGCTGACACAGGTAATGACTGGCCACGGTTGTTTTGGCCAGTTCCTGTGTCGTATACGCCGGCAAGAGACGCCCGGTTGTCACCACTGCGGCGACTGCCGCGACTTTGTAGAGGACACGGCGCTGCACACTTTGGCGGTTTGCCCCGCCTGGGCATCGCAGCGCCGTGAGTTGATCGCGGCAGTCGGATTGGTTGCCCTCTCGCTCCCGGCCGTAGTTCAGTCTATGGTCCGGAGTGAGAGGTCGTGGAACGCCGTCGCCTCCTTTTGTGAGGAAGTTATTTCCATCAAGGAGGCGGCGGAGCGGGCGAGGGAGCGTTTGAACCCTCTCCCCAACCGCAGAGCCGGGCGCCGGAGGGCGCGAGACGACCTCCAGCCACCCTGAGGTTTGACCTGGGCCTGCCCGCCATCCGTTCAGCACCAGGTCCGAGAGGCGGCGTGCGTGTTCCCACGCGCGCCTCTGTTGTTTCGAGTCCGTCTCCCCTCTAGGGGGGACAGTAGGGATAACTTGTGAGGAGTGCCTTTGGGTAGGTCTTTTGTGTAGTGGCCTGCCGTTTCATACGGCGGGCCGAAACCTCGGCGGGGTCGCGACCGCATGCGAAAGTGATTCGCGCGGCCCCGTCGATAGTGGTTTTGTCGAGGAACACCGTGGTAGGTTTAGTCGGTATTCCGGGAGGTACATTTTCTTCTTAACATCTTCTTTTACCCCGGCGAGTCCGACATAACCCCTCCGCCCGCCCCCGCGGAGGGGTATGCATCAAGCATTCCCCCACGTTAAAAAAAAGAAAAAAAAAAAAAAAGTATATGTCCGAGTACCTGGGTTTGGCGGGCTTTGTGGGCCTGCCCGCCATCATCCGTTCAGCACCAGGTCCGAGAGGCGGCGTGCGTGTTCCCACGCGCGCCTCTGTGTCGAGTCCGTCTCCCCTCTAGGGGGGACAGTAGGGAGAATTTGTTAGAAGTGCCTATTGGGTAGGTCTTTCGCGTAGTGGCCTGCCATTTCATACGGCGGGCCGAAACCTCGGCGGGGTCGCGACCGCATGCGTAAGTGATTCGCGCGGCCCCGTCGATAGTGGTTTTGTCGAGGAACACCGTGGTAGGTTTAGTCGGTATTCCGGGAGGTACATTTTCTTTTGTTCTTAACATCTTTCTTTTGCCCCGGCGAGTCCGACATAACCCCTCCGCCCCCGCGGAGGGGTATGCGTCAGGCATTCCGCCACGTTAAAAAAAAAAAAAGAGGATGTGTCCGAGTAAGAGAAAGAGTCTGGCAATGTGCCTAATATCTGTCTACTAAGCACGTTTCTAGACTCCTTATCTGTAGGAACGTCTGCAGTAGGAACGCCCCATATTACATGCGGCCTAAAATTGCTGGCGAATTATGAGCGTGATACACTTTTGTTTACTCCTTCGGTAAAATACAGGCGTGTGTCTATGAATGCATAAAATACTTTGTTACATCAATGAGAGAATATGTGCGTAGTTCTATGTAGGTATATCCGAGAAAACAGTTCGTGTACGAAGACAATACTCAAATTCATATTTGAATCAAAATTACCTTCCCCATTTAGCTCGAACGCTTTGTGGCGAGAGTTCCATTGTTAAAACCTTAAGTGGTAGACGTATTTAAATACAAAGGCGAGCCTTTCATTTGTTAAGTTGTTGATTCCCCGTTGCGGTGGTCGATTCCGATACTCCCTTCTTTACCACGAAACGAACATTTGCGGGTTTACACCAGTCTGCTAATATTTATTTGAAACCCTTTGATGTGATTTTGTAGCAGCATGTTTAAAGTTTAAATATTGTTTTGTTTGCGGCCTGAGTTATTAGTCTGGAAGGGATATTATTAACAGTTTTAAATTGTATGCAAATATTATAAAGTTTGTGCGGTTTCGACTGCTGGGTTGATCTAGAACTTTCAATGTGCCGTGCGTATTGTTTCGAGTTGGCAGGTGTTTAACTATTGAAACTAAATAATATGTGTTTTATAAATTATGTTTTTGGAAGTTGATACCTAATATTTGTGAACCTCTCTCTAAAATTTTGTCAGGATATTATGATTGTCAGTTAAATATCAGGAAATTGTGTATTGTAAGTTTATTGCGAAAACGAATGCAGGACCCCGAAAAAAAGATTCGTGTTCAAAGATTCTGCAAAAAATAATTGTAAAAGCGTCCTTATTGTGTTGGTCACCTAATTACAGAAGCTAGTTAGCGTAATGCCTTATTGTTTAATCTATCAAATCTTAGGATACTAGACATAGTTAAAATGTAGTGTCTGGCCACCGGTGTGCCGCTGCGACTCAATATGTCAAAGTCAAAGTCAACACAACAGTTAGGCGTACCACTGAAAGATATCTCAGGTGCTGCAAACGTATTTAGGTTTTGGTAATGCCTTATTACCAAGCCTGCCGTATGCTTTTTGTTACTTTGGATATCAATAATTTGCTATGTGGCACTAGTTTAGACAAACCCATCATTCAATATTATAAATAATATCAATCTCTTTATAAATGGTCCTCCTGCTAGGCACGCGCCTCTCGTCTTAATATGCGAGTGATTAGGCCATAGCTCATCACGTGTGCTAGTGCGGCACACTTTTTCTAGAGCATTATAGGGAACTCTCAGGCAGGTTGCCACACGATGTTATCTTTTACCATTAAGACTGCGCCAAGCGTAAGACAGATAATGACAGAGCTTGTGCGGCGCATATTTAAATCGGCGCGCGGCCGCCATAGTCAAATTGTATGGAGGATTTGAAGTGCTTTTTTGATAAATATGTATCTTATTGTCAACCAATAACTTAAATATTTGGGACGGACAAATTGTAATATAACTATTTATGTTTCGTTTAAGCTGTAAAATAGGATAGATTAAATTGACGCACGTGCAAATTTACGTAATATTGTAGGCGAAAATATATTTTTTTTTACACAGAGTAATTGTAAACACATTCATTGTTATGGTAAATGTATATTTTATATTTGTATTAAACAAAAAGTGTTGATTTTATTCACTTAATTGTAACCGCCTGTTTTGGCACATTTCGCTCGGCGCAGTCTTAAGTAGACGATAATAATTTACTATTTGAAAAGTCAATAGTAGTTGCTATGGATTGCACTCAAGACGTTTGCGTTGCAGACCAACGGTCTCCCCAGACCCTGGTCTCTCTCTCAGGTATAGCTGTATAATCGAGTATACATAAGTCAACAACATATTCAGACATAGTGATATAGCAGACGACAAAAACTTACATAAAGCCGTACGTAAGATCTGTGGGTGTGGTATTACACTTTAGGGCATTGTGCAATCTCGCGATATGACAACGTTCATAATATACAATTTAGAATATACTTATAATGGAGCAGATTGCCTTGCTTTCTTATTCCCAGAAGCGATAAGGTTGGCTAATGTTTTATACAAACAGCACGCATATGTTAGCTTTACAAGACAGCGCCACCTATAGACAAGAACAAGAAAAATGCTACTATAACGGCAGTTCTATATTTAAATATTTGCTGAGGCTTTAGCAGTGGCGCCACTGTATGTGTTAAGATTGATCTTTACAAACAGAGTGGTCATTCTGAATTCAGATTTTGAACAGGCAACATCTGTTGAAATTGCTTGTGTGATTATTATTATACTGCGACCGTTTGGTTTAGCCTTTCAAGTTACTGCTTACTGCCAGATAGCAGTAAACTTACTGACAGAATATATAGAATGGTGACAGATCTTCCATAGAAAATATGTCAAAATTCTAACTCAGATAGCAAAATTTCATTTGAGATTGGATATAGAAAGTGGCCGTTAAGCTACAGTTTTTGGTAGGAGGGGTCAAATTAAAGAACTAAAAAAAATTATTTATATTTTCTGTCGATTCTTAGCAGTACGAAGTCTGGATGGTTATACCTAGAGCATGCTTCAGCGAGCTCGTAGGAACACTTTTTAGAGCCGACTGTCACTAAAACCAATGACAATGGATACCGATGTTTAGTAGTTTAACAATATCATGAAGACAAGATCACTCGAAAATTTCTGAACCTATACCCTAACCTACAGAATCTTTAATCTCAATCTTAATATACTACAACTCCCGCACTAGGTATAATGCCTGTATCGCGGATGACTTTACAAACATTTAAATAACGTACACAAAGAAAACCCAGGCTCGGAACAACTATTTGTAGATCTTACAAAGTTTCGTTCCGTGTGGGATTCGAAGTCGTAACACTCGGTGCTGTAGCAGTAGCGAGGCGACCAGTCTCAATCCACTACGCCATCCGTGATGTCATGTCTGATGCCTGCCTGTAAGAAACGAGAGACTCTTGACATACTCTCACAAACTGAGAAATTCACATTAAACCACCATTGTCGGCATCAATAGCGTTGTGGTCAGTGTAACCAACTGCCACGCCTGGGGTGGCAGGTTCGATTCCCGCACAAGTCAAACATTTGTGTGCATGAACATGGATGTTTGTGTTGGTCTGGGTATTTCTATGGTATGTATGTATTTACAAAAAAAGAAGTATATATGTATGTTTATCCATTGTTTAGTATCCATAGTACAACCTCTGCTTAGTTTGGGCTAGATGGTGTTGTGTGTATGCGATAGAATATTATATTATTATATTATATTATTACTAGCGGTCGCCGAGTACACGAAATTCGATCATAGTTTGCCTGAAGATATTGCTGATATGCATTATATATTGATGTATGTTACCATAGTTACGCGCTTCGACTGCGTGTGTCAAATGCATGGTTGTGTGCGTGTAGTGTTTTTTTATTAATTTAATGTATTTCTAATACATATTTTATATAAATATTAGGATTCGCCCCTCCTTCTCCATATAAACTTTAACTGTGCCAAATTTCATACTCCTCCGTCCGCGCAATTTTCGTAAAAAGGGGCACAAAGTTTTTGCTTCACGTATTAATATAATAGATAATTCACAAGCAAAATTTTGACAAAACAATAGATACCTCTATCACTCGAAGTTTAGCCACAATAAATAAAGTTATCGTATTAGTACAAGCAAGACAAAATGTTGTTGTAAATGACTTGTTAATTTCTCTCGACAAGATTAATATATAACAAGGCAAGTGAATAAATGAAGCATTGGATCAACTGTCCGCGGCCTGTTAACGACTTCAAATGATAAATCAACTTTAGCACAACAATACGACGGACTTAGTTCTGTGTTAGGGTTGTTCACCAGTTGGCGATGGAGATGTTTTGTGTGGCTTTCGGTTTTAGAGATGGTGGCAGATGAGCTTGCTGTGTAAATGTTACCGCTGCTCATAGATATTTAGTATTATTATTGAACAACACGCACTTTGCATGCATCTTGCATTGCCAAGTCAATATAGAGTCTGCAATTTATAGTGCTATTTGCTATAGAAAGTTAACATAGAAATAATGCCTATCTACCAGAATAGATGGGCATTACTTCTACACCGAACAAATTACAAATTGCCGAACAGATTGTAGCTAATAAAAAAATTTACAATCGGTATTTATCGCGTTGATATGTATTGAAATGTAGAAATACCTATTTATATACTAATGATTCAAACGACTTGCACCGATCCTGGTCAGAGATTGACTCAAAGTACAGCTTAGACGATTACAAGATGGCACGGATGGCGTAGTATTTTAAATAGTCGCCTTGCGATTGCTTCTACGTCGAGGGTAGTGTAATCCATAAACAGCTGTTCCGACTCTGGGTGTGTTTTGTGTCCATTGTTTGAAGATTTGTTAAGTCCTCCGCAACAAAGAAGTTATTTTTAGCACAGAAGATGTATTTAAAAAAGAAACATACACAGTTATTTGTTATTTCAATAAACAATATTTTTGAAACGTGACTAATATAGCCCGTCGCGTTGACTACACAACTGACCTATTTCTAGTTTCGTTCGGGGTTATGAAATTAATCAAATAGTGGGCATAGTTAGGACAGGAGGACATCCACAGATTGATGGTCGTCGGGGAATACTCGCTATCTTCGGTTTAGTGGCCATTGTGCTTCCTTGCCGATATAATTGATTCATTGTTGATACTATTGTTGGGTTAAGCACAATAATAGCCTCGATTATATAATGACTGAGGAAGGCGTGGTGATTTTAGTGGTCACTTCTTGTTGTGAGTTTGATCCTCAAACAAGACAAACCGTTGTTTTTTTGGCGCAGGTAGAGAGGTACTCCTCTCTACCTGCGTCAAAAAAATAACGTTAGACCACAATATAAATATTGTGGTCTACTGAACACATTTTCAGATTGCGTGCTGTTACTGAGTATTTCTTATAGAAAAACCCAATGATAGTTTGCCTGGGAATTGAATTTGGGACCTCATACGTGACACTCACATTCACTACCACTGTGCCACTGAGGCGGTATTCTCGTCGTAAAACTATTTATATTTTAATTAAACATTGTCAACAAATTTCAATGCTGCATTAAAATAAATAAATTTATAATATAATAATAATATCAGCCCTGTATTAAACTGTCCCATGGCTGGGCACGGGCCTCTTTTCAGTGTGAGAAGGGTTAGGCCACAGTCCACCACGCTGGCCCAGTGCAGTTTGGCAGACTTCAACTCACGATGTTTTCCTTCACCGCTAAAGCGAGCGATAATTAACTATTTAATACGCACATAACCTCGAAAAGTCAGAGATGCGCGCCTTGAGATCGAACTCAAGACCTCTGCGTGGCAGTCCAACGGTTTTCCACTACGCTATCGCTGCTTAATAATCTTCTTCTCTTTCAGCCTTTATTATTCCCAAGTCACTTGGTGTCGGCTTTTCTGGTCTAACCGGATTTGACTGGATATCAGTTTTTACACGGAGCGGCTGCCACCCGACCTCCGCAACCCGAAGGCTAACGATACCCTAAGGCTAGACCAGTGTCAGGATATTAGAGGGTACTGACTTTCCCAATAACGATTGCTATAGATGTTTATGGCAGCCGGGACCAACGGCTTAACGTGCTCTCCGAGGCACGGAGCAGGCGATAATTTTCAATCAATTATAATAATCAATTGCTTAATAATAAATAACAAATATAATAAATTTAAATTTAGTATAATCAACTTTAAATTTATAAGTACTAAAATGCAATTTATGTTAACATTGGTCGTTCATTTTATAAGAGATTGATAATTATTATGACTCTTATACTAATATTAGTATCATACATTTTACAAACGGTATTTCGGAACTCTATTTTGAACAGTTTTATTTTCTCTCTTATCGAACTTTGATCAAACTTTTATCGTCCATTTCTTCTAGATACCAAAAACATTTTAGTACACCGTTACTTCGATCCACACTATAAGATTTATTCATAATAACCGAGTTTAAGCAACTCATGGTGTTCGTAGCGACTGTGAAATACAAGCTTACCTTTCTGTGCTACCTTTCCCTAATGAATGTGAGGGAAACAGCGCATCGCGGCGTGATTCACTCTGAGTTATCGACACATGTGTCTCAAGGAACTACCCTTGAGTGTCGTAAGGGCCATAAAAAGGATCCATTGGGCGTACAGCCGAATGTTTCTCTATAAACTTCCTGTATTGGATACGTTCACTATTTTGGTGCAGGTATGTAAAAACGAGGGTAAAATAGAGACATTGTAGAAATTGAAGATTGCGACCTTATGTAAATGTCGCTATGTAAATGTCCTTAGCTAAACACAACAGTTCTTTGATTTACGCCGCACTGTTACTTAACTATTAATCAACTAATATGATAATACCAGCCCTGTATTTAACTGCTGGGCACGGGCCTCTTCTCAGTGTGAGAAGGGTTAAGTGACAGTCTACCACACTGGCCCAGTGCGGGTTGGCAGACTTCACATATCTTCGAGAACATTATGGAGAACTCTCAGTCATGCAGGTTTCCTTATGATGTTTACCCTTCACCGTTAAAGCAAGTGACAATTGACTATTTAATACGCATATAACTTCGAAAAGTCAGAGATGCGTGCCTTGGGATCGAACTAGAGACCTCTGCGTGGCAGTCCAACGGTTTCCAACTAGGCTATCGTTGCCATAACATCATTAATATTTAATTAGTAATATTTATAAGTGATTTGTTTTCTGATTAGTCGCTAGTAAATACTAAGTAACCTTTTTATACACTTGAGCTTGATTTATTAGCAAGGCTATTATTTATTTGTGTTAAAATAAAAGTACTCTACTATCTTTTTAAGTCAATGAATAATTAATATGATAATGCCATTATAATATTAGAAACAGCCTGAAACACAGGTCTCTGACCTAGTTCAGGTAATACAATGTAAAAACAGACTTCATAAACAAGTCTCTTGTGTCCAATATTTAAATTGTTGATGTTTTTCTTTAGATTAAATATAGTTTTAATGGGAATTTGATACAATAAGTAGCCTGTAATGTGTATATAATTATGTAAAGACTTTTATTTATTGAATAAAAAATGTATTATATTATATTTATTATTCTTTATTATTATTATATAATAATGGGTAAGTAATAGATGATATAACGGAACCTATAATTTTATTTAATATAGCGATTAGTTAATATTATAAACGATTGATATAATTTTATTAGAGCTAATTTTTATAAGCATAACATGCATTAAATATAACATCGTTTGACATAACATACATTAAATATAAAAATCGTTTGACATACCACTCAAAAGATATAAAACTTATTTGGTCTAATATGATGAAAACGCCTGAATTAACAATATACTGCAGCGGCAATGTTATGAGCTGTGGCTTCTAATTTAAGCTTAAAAAACAATAACTTTGTATTTTTTTTATTAAATATTCAAAAGTATTTTTTCTTTGTTTTATTCTTTGTAAGTTCTATCGTAGTTATAGGTAATAGTAACCTAAGTAGATATTAAACATAACTAGTAACTGATTACCACCTGCGCTAAGATAGGTCGACAGAGCCCTGCTTCGCGGGGCTCCTATTTCTGGGTGGTTTAAAAAAAATAACCACGAAGGCTAAGGCTAAGGCTCCGCTCCGCTTCGCTCCCGCCTTAGCCTTCTAACCTAACCTATCCGAGTCGGGGTGTTAACCATAATGACGTTTTTTATATATGTTAAACGTTAGACCTAATGATTTTCGATTACATAAACGTTATATCAAACAACGTTATACTAATTAAGTTTTAGAATAAATATATGTTATATGTAAAGATATTATATTAACAGTTGGTATATCTCACGTTGATTATATCTTATGAACGATAATAAAATGAAATTAGACCAAATAAGTTTATACGTTATGAGACGCACCCTATAATAATGCCGAGCCAGGTTAGCAAAACATGGCAAATACAGGTGTGATATTTGATAAAAGATTTATAGTAATATGGATTAAACCTTGTAAGTATTCGTGTGTCAAGCAGTTGGCTCAGATAGATGAAGAGATTTGTTATCAATATATTATGCTTGTAATAGGACTAGGCATATGTCGGTATGGATAGAATCTACAAACATTTACCATTTGACTACCGCCACTTTTTTAAAATGCTGTACCAGTAGTTATGCATTTATTACAGTAAGTTTTCAATTAGTTTTTTGAGCGAAAGTCATTCTTTTATTTAGCTTCACATTAAACAAACAAATGGTATATCATGACTAAGGTTGCCAGTCAGTCAATCGATAAAAGGGCACCATAGTATGGAAACTAAGACGACTCGATGGCGTAGTGGTTAGTGTAACTGACTGCCACGCCTGAGGTCGCGGGTTCGATTCCCGCACAAGTCAAACATTTGTGTGCATGAACATGGATGTTTGTCTTGGTCTGGGTGTTTCTATGTATAATATGTATGTAATTACAAAAAAAAAAGTATATATGTATGTATATCCATTGTCTAGTAGCCATAGTACAAGCTCTGCTAAGTTTGGGCTAGATGGTGTTGTGTGTATGTGGTAGAATATTATTATTATACCCTTTATTTCTATTTTTGTAATACATTTTCATTTTTAAATATACATATATAAAAATATACATTTAAAAATATAAAATGTATGGTACCCCACCGGCATCGGGAACAGGGTCCAAGCTGCCGGTGGTTAGGATTATTATTATTATTATTATTATATGCATTTAGTAAAAGCTGTTATAATCACGCTGTACAGAAACAAAATAGTGTGCAATAGACAGGTTAATGCCTCTAATTTGCGATAGTATGGGTTGCATTACTGTGGGTATACCGGCTCTTCCCGCTCTCGAGGCGGCGAGGTCCGAGCTCCGCCAGGTCCTAGTGGCGAATTGGAAGGAACGACTTGTGCACCCCAGTGCCGGGCACGCCACGATCGTGGCGGTAAGTCCCGTGTTTGAGGAGTGGCTGGAGAGGCGCCATGGCGTCCTCACCTTCCGGCTGACACAGGTAATGACTGGCCACGGTTGTTTTGGCCAGTTCCTGAGTTGTATACGCCGGCAAGAGACGCCCGGTTGTCACCACTGCGGCGACTGCCGCGATGTTGTAGAGGACACGGCGCTGCACACTCTGGCGGTTTGCCCCGCTTGGGCATCGCGGCGCCGTGAGTTGATCGCGGCAGTCGGATTGGTTGCCCTCTCGCTCCCGGCCGTAGTTCAGTCTATGGTCCGGAGTGAGAGGTCGTGGAACGCCGTCGTCTCCTTCTGTGAGGAAGTAATTTCCATCAAGGAGGCGGCGGAGCGGGAGAGGGAGCGTTTGAACCCTCTCCCCAACCGCAGAGCCGGGCGCCGGAGGGCGCGAGACGACCTCCAGCCACCCTGAGGTTTGACCTGCGGGTGGCGGGCTTTGTGGGCCTGCCCGCCATCCGTTCAGCACCAGGTCCGAGAGGCGGCGTGCGTGTTCCCACGCGCGCCTCTATGTCGAGTCCGTCTCCCCTCTAGGGGGGACAGTAGGGAGTGATAGAAGTGCCAATAGGGTAGGTCTATCGTGTAGTGGCCTGCCGTTTCATACGGCGGGCCGAAACCTCGGCGGGGTCGCGACCGCATGCGAAAGTGATTCGCGCGGCCCCGTCGATAGTGGTTTTGTCGAGGAACACCGTGGTAGGTTTAGTCGGTATTCCGGGAGATACATCTTCTTCTTAACATATTTCTTTTACCCCGGCGAGTCCGACATAACCCCTCCGCCCGCCCCCGCGGAGGGGTATGCGTCAAGCATTCCCCCACGTAAAAAAAAAAAAAAACTGTGGGTATAGACCGTCAGCACAAAAAAAGGGTATTTTTCCATGTGTATCATCTATATAATATATTTTAATAATAATTGGACACGTATCGCGCCGGCTGGTTTGAAGTGACGCAAGAAAAGAATGTCTGGCAGAATATTGGGAAGGCCTTTGCCCAGCAGTGTGGGACACTATAGGCTAATAAAAATGAAAAAAACTTCTTAATCACATATTATTTTTGTCTTTTAATTATTATGCGCTATTCATTATAACTGTTAACTAAACATTTTTGTATTGGAAAAAATTATATTAGTTTTTGATTAATGTGCGAGAGAGACAGCATAACATATATGTATACAGGTATGCTGTCTCTCTCTCTCTTACGGTATGTACCGCAGAGTACGTAGCACGTATTAACAGAATACCGAATGATTTAATTCATAATTGAGAGTGTCGTGTAAGGATATCTCGCATAAACGTGTTTTATTTATTGACTTACTAATGTTTAATACCATAATTAAAAAAAGTACATGCAATTAAAAGTGGGGTATAACTTAACAATTTAAATCTAGTTTGGTTTTTGTACGCAAGTTTTCACAAACCTGGTCAGATTACGCCCAATGACCAAATGTGCGCGAGATCTCAAGTTCAAGTCCTGCATTAAGTTTGTGTGTGAAAAAATCTCAGGAGCAACACGTTGTGTGGAACTGAGTTAAGTATACGGCTCGCCACTTTATACGAGCAGTTTAAAAATACAATCGCATAGTGACATACAATTTTGCCTCTCTTCAGGCGTATACGCGTGGGCATACGGTTATATGACTATAAATTACAATATTTTATAAATCAAATTCTATACGTATTATATAGGCACGGCAGGAAGCCTTATAATAAAAGTTACAAATTCGCGTTCCCGAGCATGGTCTCCCCACAAACCGAGTCCAGAACACCGAAGGGGCGGGTCTTGAGGTGATGTAGCTGGCTGTACAATCTACTTTAGAGCCCAATTACTTGCTCAAACAAGCCAAATGTGCAACGTAGAACGTCTTGGTACATGCACGTGGGGGCATCAAATTTAGTGCCGTTCTCATGTATGGTTTAGGGCCATGGAAGAAACCAAATGACTTTTGAGCAGTTGTAAAGGATTTAAATGTATGTGGAGATTTGGTTTTATTTGCAAAGATTTGAGGATCTTCTAAAATATGGAAATTCTAAATTTTGATGTCGTGTTTTAAATGTTTAATTATGTGGATTTATGGCTGTATATTGCCGAAGGGTTCTGAGGTATATTACAACCACATTCCGTTACGTTTCGTTTGTAAAATTTGCTGGTTTTGCTTTAAGCTGTCAGATAATAAGAACCATATGTTTTACAGTCTAACCGCTGCAGCTACTAAAAATTTGCTAACAGAAAAATCAAATAACACTGTTCAAACTGGTAATCAAACTTAAGCTCAAGGGCTCTACTGATTGGCTGCAGTAATAATTAAGAATCCAAACTGCTGCACCAACGACAATATGTGAGAGCCAATACTCATAAATTGCTTAAAACAGAGTTGCTATCGAGCCTTGGCGTTTTAAATACCACGGATAGTATTATTTGCATTTTAGTTCACATTTAAGGTTTATGAACTAGATCGAACCTCTTTTAATGAAATGGTTTTATTACGACAATTGGCTGTTTAAAGCAGTTTGAGGTTAATCAGAAGAAATTGTTGAGTTATCGTAGATGTTAGGTAAGTGTACGGGATTCCGGTGACTAACAGGTGTTAGCTGTTGGCCTCCAAATTATAACACCAAACTAAATATTATAATACATATAATTATTTATAATGTACAAGTGGTCTGTACACGGTACAACAGATAACTGGCGAACCCAAGTCGCGATTTACGTAAGTAGTTATAAGTATATGTGTAACACATCAGTATGTCAATATCTGTGCATATAATATGCACCTACATAAGTATTAAAAGGAGCCATAGGGATATAAAAAGGCAATCCATCTCACTCAAGCTTTCTTCGATCTATCAGGTAGGCAAAGTACTTATCTGCCGCAGAACAAATAGCGTACTACCTGATAAAGAACGCAGAAAAAAAACATTGTTTACTATTCTTGCAATGCGAAGGATTTTTGACTGTATTAATTGCGCTGTGTTGCAGTAATTTCTATTTTTATAACATAAGAAATGGGTAAGTATTATCTCAATTCGTAAGCATCCATTTTCTACAATAACTACATCACATTATGGGTATATCTCTATTAAACATGTGTTCCAAAAACCTAGATTACTAAGACAATATTGTGTAAACCTAGGTTCTTAATAATAATAAACAACTTCTTCTTTGCGTGTGGCCAACCTGTTTTCAAGAGTTGTTCAAGCGGCCCGTAGGCCTCTGACATGGCTGAACGACTGCTGTCAATTTGGCAACAACCGCGACCGACTTTTACGTGCCTTCCGAAGCACGGAGACGCTCAGATGAAATACCTCTAAGCGGTCACCTAACTATTTTTTTTTTTAACGCGGGGAAATGTGCAAGTCTCATTCCCCATCGCCGGTTTTGGGGCGGGCGATGGGGATATGTCGGGATCCAGCCCATATGTTTGGGCTGAACCGACTAAAACCACCGCGGTGTTCCTCACACCTTTATGGCGGGGTCGCGCGGATCGCTCTCGCATTCGAATCGCGACCCCGCCAAAGGTTTGACCCGCCGATGGACGTGGCGGGTCCCACAAAACTTTATACACATAATTGGGGGACCTGGTCCCCGACAACATAGCGGGGGGACCTAGTCCCCTTTCCGACATCGAGAGGCGTGCGTGGAACACGAACGCCGCCTACTCGGACCTGCGCTGATCGGGCGGTGGACGGCCCCAATAGGTCCACCGCCCGCAGGCTTCTACTCAGGGACCTATCTATAGACTGACCGCACCCAACGTTGCTTAACCTCGCCAAACGTTTACCGATCAGTGAGTGCAACTGGCTATGAGCGCTTAAAATCTACGAAAGTTATTCCACCATCAAGAAGCAGAAATGTTTATTTTCTCAGAAACTACTGGACCGTTGGCAATAAAACTGCGAGAAAACCACAGCTCGTGTTTATTTACTCGACTCGTTTTGTATTTACTTGACTCGACTGAATCCGATTAGAGACTCGATCGTGAAACCTACTGTAAACAAATAGCTTCAGTATTTGTCGTTGTTTATAGTGATTTAAACAGCTTTTCTTAGAATTCTGTTTGTCTGATTTCAGTAGTTTTAAAGGTAATATCGGGCGCGATACTCGGGTTGTGCAAAGTATTGTTGTTTTCATCTATCAAGAAAGTTTTAGTATCAGCTCAATGACTATTACGTGGAATTCTAAACTGTACCCGGAGAGTTGTGGATATAGAATATATGTTATGTTTATGAACTATCGGATGCTAGCAGTTTGAGTTGTAGGATACGTGTGTTTGGTATGTATATCAGCACTAGGTAATGTTCAGAAGGATGTATTCAGTCTCTGGTAAGTGTATGGGGTTCCGGTGTTACTCGATGGTCTCCAAATTATAACAACATATAATTATAATTATTTACAATGTATAAGTGGTTTGTACACGGCACAACTGATAACGTAGTAGTAGTAGACCCTCGCTGATCTCAGCATGAATGGGCCGGCTCGACCGTGGAAGGACTACCCTCTCACAGAATATCGACGTGAAATGGCAGTGTTCCTACTGTTGTGTTTCGTTCGGTGAGTGAGAGTGCCGGAGGCCCAATCATCTTTTTTCCCCCTTTCTGCTCCTTCCTCCTTTCCTAAAGGGTCGGCAACGCGCAAATGATGCCTCGGTGTTGCAGGCGTCCATAGGCTACGGTGATCACTTACCATCAGGTGGGCCGTACGCTTGTTTGCCATCTTAGTTGTATAAAAAAAAATACGCGCGAACCCAAGTCGCCTCATACGATTTACGTAAGTAGCGGTAAGTGATTATAGGTATATATGTACCACATTGGTATGTCAATATGTTAGCATATAATATGCATCTACAGAGTAAGACATAGGTACTCTAATATTATTTTTATTAATCCTTCCAGCTAAGCTAGAATGTTTGTCGTAAAGGTTCACGTCGGTAGTGTGGGGTGGTTTAGAATCCTCGAACTCTTGATAGTACGTCCAATGATAAGGCATTACAGTAGGCTACCACAAATGTTTAATTAGTGGTTTAAGTTATCGCCTCGCCACCAACTCGGCCCAATAGGACGACAAAGCGAAATAACTATTTGTTTTGATTCAAGTTTATTTTTAAGATTCCATTTTCACTTTTTATGTCTTAGAGTACAGTTTAATAATAGATACCTATATTTGTAAATTTCTGTATGTAGTAAGTCATTCCAGGTTAAATATATGTACAGCACACAGTATGTATGTATGTATGTATGTATGTATGTATGTATCTTATGTGGGGGCCAGTCAGTGCAGACCGGCGACACTTCAACCCAGTGGGATCTTACGTGTCGACACTCTCCCAATAACGACTGCCATAGATGTTCATGGCAGCCGGGACCGACGGCTTAACGTGCTCTACGAGGCACAGAGTAGGCGATAATTGTCAATCAATACGCACATAATTTCGAAAAGTCATATAACTGCCGAAGGTCAGAGGTGCGTGATGTGGGTTCGAACCCGAGTCCCTCTGCATTGCAGTCTGTTCGTCTCCCCACTGAGCTATCGCTGCTCTACACAGTATATACAGCACACAGTAGGTAGCATATAAGATTGGTGGATTGTCCCGCCTGGGCATCGTAGCGCCGTGAGTTGATCCCGGCAGTCGGATTGGTTGCCTTCTTGCTCCCGGCCGTAGTTCAGTCTTATGGTCCGGAGTGAGAGGTCGCGGAACGCCGTCGCCTCCTTCTGTGAAGAAGTGATTTCCATCAAGGAGGCGGCGGAGCGAGAGAGAGACCGTTTAAACCCTTTCCCCAATCGCAGAACCGGGCGCCGGAGGGCGCGAGATGACCTCCAGCCACCCTGAGGTTTAACCGAGGGTTGGTGAGCTTCGTGGGCTTGTCCACCATCCGATCAGCATCAGGTCCGAGAGGCGGCATGCGTGTTCCCACGCGCGCCTCTGTGTCGTGTCCGTCTCCCCTTTAGGGGAGAGACAGTAGGGGTTTTAAGTGAGTAGTGCCTATAGGGTAGGTCTTGTCGTGTAGTGGCCTGCTGTTTCATACGGCGGGCCAAAATCTCAGCGGGGTCGCGACCGCATGTGCAAGTGATTCGTGCGGCCCCGTCGATAGCAGTTTTGTCGAGGAACACCGTGGTAGGTTTAGTCGGTATTCCGGGAGGTCTATTATTATCATTTCAACATCTTTATTTTACCCGGTGAGTCCGACATAACTTCTCCGCCCGCCCCCGCGGAGAGGTATGAGACAATGCAATGGCCGAAGTAAAAAAAAAAACAAAAATAAAGGTAGCATATAAGATACATATTATGTAATTTTAATAATACATATCTTCATTGTTAGTATTATATATTCTTACAAATAAATATATCTTTCTTTCTTAACTACTACGCTGTCCGTGCATTTTATAAGATTTTCAAAAAAAGTATTAGCGTTGACAGAACCTAGTCACAGATTCATAAATACAGATAGCTTTGTCTCTAACAATTCACTTATGTATCGTAATATTGTATTGCTTGTAGCGGTCACGCTCCACTTGACGCTATAAATGCGTCGAGCGCCATCTATCGATCTCAATCGAACACTTAATGTACCGTGGGTAACTGATATGTATCGGGTGTGAGTTGTGACCTGTCCTCAGTCGTAGATTATATTATGTATATACAGCACACTAGTTGCAGCTTGTGAGATCAACTGCTTGTGTAAGTCGCGTATAATAACAAAAAATTATAGTTATATTGGGTAAATTTTAGGGTGCATCCTATCATGTTATGTGTCATGTCAACCTAAAAGAAGTTTAAAGCAATATTGTTGATATCAGCCGAATAAAGAAGAGTTACCCTATACAAAAAAGAATTGTATTCTTTTTATAACTGTTTCACTTTTCGGAGTAGAAGTCTTATTTTGGTAATAAAAACTGTTTAAAATAAAGTTTGAGTTTAAATTGTTTAACCCAGAAATTAAACTACCTCATGGACAGCTGTCGGTTTGTCGTCTGCGCTCTATCGCTATAAAAAACCAGGCCTGCCTTGGTGGCTTCTTTTATTATAGGTATATTTGATATTGTTCTCTTGCACCACTGAATCAATTCTAATAATTATTTCACTAATAATAGACTAGACTGTCATTTGTAATATGGGTAATATTTTAATACCATATAAAGATAAGAAACACGTTTTCTTATTTTTTATATTTCACTTTTCGCGTATTAATTTAACCCCTTCTATGAAAATATCATTTTATATAACTATACACGCACACGTAAACATACATATTATGTGAACATACATAGATATTATTTAAACTACCTATACATTGAGTGACACTAAAATTAAATGAAATCTAAATAGTTTTAATATAACACAGAGATAAAGATAAAGATATTTTTATTTGCTGAGACACGTGTACATAATTAAAACATTGATAAGATGCTTATTATAGATGTCACATAATAATTTGTTTCAACATGTCTGACCATTGCTGGCTTACAAATATCAAAGATTAATCATGAATTACATAAATTTTAATAATTAATCAACTAGTTTAATAACAAAATGTAAATAAAATATTATATTTAAACAAACAAATCAGAAATATGTCAGGAAACAGACAAAAATACAGAGTCAAAAAATTTTTTATAACAAATAATGGAAATAGGAAATAGTCAAAAATACAGAGTCAAAAATTTTTATAACAAATAATGGAAATAGGAAATAGTCAAAAATACAGAGTCAAAAATTTTTATAACAAATAATGTCAGCTAAAAATTATCTTTGAGGAAGTCTTCATAATTATAATAACATTTTTCAACTAATAGTTTTTTTAATGCTCTCACACACATTATTGTGCTTAGCAGTCATTTATATAACAAAATAAACAGATACTGCAACATTTATGCACTACTTAGCCGATTGGCTCATGAATAAAACTTATGAGGAAACTGAAGACTTCTTAAAATATCCATTCTCTAATTACTGACAGTCACACAAGCACACGCATACATACACATGTATATAATATACGCACATGCACACGCACATACATGCATTCGCACATACACATACACACACACACACACACACACACATACACATACACACACACACACACACACACACGCACACACACACGCACACACACACACACACACACACACACACACACATACACACACGAACAAGTACACGTAGTTTATTATGATACGACTTATGTAGGTAAATGTGTATTTTACGTATTTTAATCTTTCAAACATAAAAATTGTATGAACATAATTATTGTAAACAATTTACTTGCTGTGGCCTGATACCCATAACTCAAGTTAGATCTTACCATGGATATCAGTGTTCCTAAATGCTTTGTGTCCTAAGTTTGTTTAATTTACTTTGTATGTAATAGCTGTATGGTTTTTGGAAATAAATACTTGTTATTATTATTACTATTGTAATAATTTAATTAGCTTAATAATTAGTAAAGTTTAATAGTAGTAGTAGTGTAACAGTTTTCAAAATTATGTACTTAATAAAGTGTCAAATAAACAACGCGATAAAATCCGTATATAGTAGTTTAATTTCAATGAATAATATTCGCGTAACCAGAAGACAATATTATGAGACTAATATATTATTTGATTTTCTTTTGTTAATTTTCTTAGTATACATAATAAAAAAAAAAACAAATATAAATGTGAACCACGTATATAAGACTGCCTATTGCTTGTTTAAAAATATAGCATAAAAGGAAGGTTGCCGGTGCATATAGTACAGGTTCTCCATTTTTAAGCACCAACCGCACCCATGTACCAACAGCAAAGTATTAAATAGTGTAGTCTAAACTAACATAACGATAACTTTATCATAAGTTTTTGATGGAATAAACATTTATAATTTATATAATTAAATTAATACAGATTGTTCAACCTAAAACCGTCGTAGCTAAGTTAATATTGAAACTACTCCGACATGCTGGCATTCAATACAAAACCAATCTTATCAATAACAGATATCCCATTTTCTCCTCTACAGCACATGTTTCGCATTTTATTATAAGACAAAGTGACACCAATGCCATCTATCGATCATAACCGGACAACGTACCTAACTGATACCCCTATCAGATACTCAAATTGTCTCTTAAATCATATCGGAAATAGTCACTGTGTTAAAGTAGCTTACTTTGTCAAGATAGCCGTGTTAAGTCGGGTTATTTTTAAAATGGATACCGTTTCTTGAGAATTTCGTAAGTATTTATTATATGTTTCTTGTCTGGTTTTTATTATATACTTTTGACCTCGACTTCGCTCACGTAAAAGTAGGCTGGGTAATGTTAATAACAGTACTTTATTTTAAAAATATAATATATTATGTTACTCGGTAATAATATAGCTTTCTAATGGTGAAAGAATTTTTACAATCGGTGTATTAGTTTTTGAGTTACCTTCTTATTAAACAAACAAACAAAATATTAAATACATATGTATGTATTTAATATTCTAGGAAGGTAGGAAGATTCACGCCTGTTTCTCAGAGGGGGTGGGAAGAGACTACGGATTTCCATTTGCTACGATCCTGACACACTTCTCTGGCTTCATTCTTATATGTATGTGGTGTGACTCTGAAAGATAGAATAAGGAATAGTGTGATTAGAGAGAGATGCGGCATGAAAGTGGATATAGTGACAAGAATAGAAAAGGGTATGTTAAGCTGGTTTGGGCATGTAGAAAGAATGGACGAGGAAAGACTGACTAAGAAAATTTATAAGGCTAGTGTGAATGGAACAGTCGCAAGAGGAAGACCTAGGCGAACGTTTTTTGATCAGGTCGGAGGCGTTCTGGACAAACGCCAGGTTAGGAGCACCTTGAACCGACAGGCGTGTATGAGGAATGTGATGAAAGTGAATGAATATTAAATCTTCCTTCTTTTTAATATTAGTATTCACAAATAAAATTTATCTTATCTTATCTTATCTTAGTATAGATTTTGTTTACTATTTCGTAAGCGTGGCTTTTAGAAGTAGGTACCTGTCTATATTTTTCTTTCTTTGCATCTAAGAAGCTGATTAGCATACGTAATAAGGTAAAAATAGTTAATGTCTCTAGACGGCGCGCAATATTTTCGAATTATTATTACTCGACTTCTAGGTAATGTAATACGATGAAACAAACACCAGATTTTTAATTTAGATCTCCAGGAATTTAACTGAGAAAACCGCATTCAAGATCGGTGGCCCAAGACCGGTCTTTGTGGAAAACCTTGGGGAAGGCTTGTGACCAGCAGTGTACGTCTTACGGCTGATATGTTGTGTACAAACATACTTCTTCCTTTTCTTCTTATTCCTCTCCACTACTGGGGGTTGGCAGTCAGCTCCGCAAATTTCTCCATATCTCTCGCTAAACGGAATATATCTTGCCTGTCCAATCTTTGATGTTCGAGAGCGATGACATTTTAGGCCTTCCGACCGCTCTTTCCCCACCCACTTTACCCATGATTACAAACATACAGGTAGACAAAAATACCTAAAAATAATGATTCTGTCTTCTATAGCTACATAAAGATGACTCATATATTTTATCTTAAATATTCCATGTACAGATACAGACCAGATATCGAGCAGTTGAAATCCTTACTCATATTTGTAACTATTATAAATGCGAATGTGAGTTTGTTTGTTTGTTTGTTACGCTTTCACGTTTTAACTACTCGACAGATCATTATGAAATTCAGCATGCACGTTGTCAGACGTACAAAATGGGGCATCGGGTACAGTTCAAACAAAATCCATCTTAAAAAAATTGTTACTGTTCCCGAGGGATATATGTATATTCATTGCCAAAACTAGATTAATACGAGCGAAACCGCGGGCATAATCTAGTTTTAGAGTTCGAAAAAACTCTTATACAACAGCTTTGTCCGTCCGTCCGTTCGTCTGTCTGTCTGTTATACAACTTTCAACCCAGGAACCGTAAGAGCTAGAGACTCGCGGTTAGCGCCATTCGACTCAGCATAGTCGATATACCTCCGAAATAACTATGACCTTTGACCTCTGACCTCAAGTTCACGTGATGTCACGTGACCTTTACATATTACTTGAAATATTTTTGAACTCTTAGATTTACGGCAATTTATTGCCGATTCTCACTTGTTGTTATATTTATAAATTTGTTTTATCGATTTTTAGCCCGTTCGCGACTCCATAGTTTTTAACAGTCGCTTCACAAGTCAAGTTCGTAACTAGTTTACAATAAATAACTCGGTACACAGTGCGCTGGACGGCGACTTAGAGTGCCGCTTTTAGTGTTATTCGGTTTACGATGGTTAAACTTGTTGGTACCTGTTTGTTCATGTGTTTTAAAACTTGGTACTTCATAGTTACACTCATTGATTGGAATAAAGGAATCAATGCTATGGGAGCACATTAATTCCTTTAGGTCGTCAGCCGCACCAGCGCCCAGGCATATTTCTTTTTTCATTGTATTGACTTACTAGATGTGCCCATTGTTTCACCCGCGTTTATGATTACTGCGCCGCCCCCGTGGGTCGTAGCGTGATGTTATGTAGCCTATAACCTTCCCCGGTAAATAGGCTATCCAACACTAAAATAATTTTTCAAATCGAACCAAAGGAATTACATCGGCACTCTGTATACATATGGCTAACTCTGAAACGTTTGCACATAAGACATACATTTATTTATACGTAAATAAAGTAAGTTATAAAATGAATCAGGTATGTCTCCAAACTGCATTTACACTAAAAGCAGTTCCGCAAAGTCGTTGTCCGTTTAGTATGTAAGTAATTCGAAGTAAATGAGTTAGGGTGGTTGGCCAACTTGTTAGGGGGGAGCCGCTAAAAACTATGGCGGAGTAGCACCACAGAATGGTGGTAACTAGCTGTTAATGTACGGTTAATGTTAATCACGGATGACGTAGATGGCGCGGTGATGTCACAACGTTTCGTGTTGAGGGTTTAAATTCTAATCCTACTCAATTATATGTATGATCATACAAATTTTTACATCCTACACGAGACAATTATTTGTGTGATTAATAATAATGTCCGCCAGACCGAATTTTAGTCACGACGGCCAATCTTAACGGATACTGGCCGTCTACGCAAGAGATATTATACAGCACAAGTATGTAATAAATAAATAAAATATTTATTTCTTCACATACAGGGTTTTACATTAAATCGTCTTGGACCCCCTTTTAAGCAATAATTTGCTTGTATTAGGGGTACAGCTCTTCCTTTGGCTTTAACATTAGTAAGTGAATGAAAATTTTAAAAATACATTCGAAAACGACATGCAATTTTATATATATGTGAAAGTAAAAGTGCGCAGATGTATGTAATGTGAATGTGTGTGTGTGTGTGTGTGGTGTGTGTGTGTGTGTGTGGTGTGTGTGTGTGGTGTGTGTGTGTGTGTGTGTGTGTGTGTGTATGTGTGTGTGTGTGTGTGTGTGTGTGTGTGTGTGTGTGTGTATGTGTGTATGTGTATGTGTGTGTGTGTGTGTGTGAATTTTAATCTGGAACTCTTGTCTCGGTTGTGTGCTATTATACATACAGAAGCAGATGCAGTTGGACTTCGTAACGTTGTTACGTGTGTACAATGTGCGCAAACACAAGTGCACTCTCTGTTCCCTAACCCTAATGATCCGATGGGACGGATAATCCGACACGACGACTTTACGTGCTTTCCGTGGCACGGTGTCTAACACCGCCAACTTCCTAACTCTGGTCTCCTATTAAGATTTCTTAACAGAAAAACACAATAACTTTTTGTTGGCCCGACCCAGGATTCGAACCCGAGACCTCATGCACAGCAGTCGCATTCACTACCGCTGCGCTACGGAGGCATTCATTTGTGTTATTGTAATAGTCTTAATGGTATAGTATGTAAAGATGTTGCCATGTTTGGAGGTTTGAATGTTTGTTCCACAATCACGCGTAAACTGTTAAATAGATTTGAATTAAATTTGGCATTAAAATAGATAAAATCTTGGATTAGGATTAACACATTGGATATAGTATATTATTGTCCCATTATTTGAATCCGCGGTATTCACAAGAGCTGCAACTAGTTAATAATTTTAAAACATGTTAAAATATTTAACTTGTCAATTGCTAGACTGCCAAATATATTAAAAAATAATTGTGTCTGGCCGCGGGCACTCTCCCTACAACTTTAAACCAATGGAGTGCTTATTGATGAAGTCATTCACTGAATAATATCATCGCCGAACTGCAATTAACGCAATAAAAATACTCAAAACACTCAAAAATTATGTTACTCCGTAGAACAAAAGACTGCGACGTCGCGGGCTTTTCAAAACTCAGTAGCTCTCATTAATGTGAGTAGACGTTACGACGTAAGTACACCTAATAAGCTCGTTTTCATTGAAGATCTCTTCAAAGAAAACTACCTCATTAAGCGGTTATCTTATCTTATCTTATGTGGAGGCCAGTCAGTGCAGACCGGCGACACTTCGACCCAGTGGGATCTTTTGTGTCGACAGTCTTACAATAACGACTGCCATTACATAGATAGCCGGGACCGACGGCTTAACGTGCTCTCCGAGGCACGGAGCAGGCTATAATTTTCAATCAATACGCACATAATTTCGAAAAGTCATATAACTTCCGAAAGTCAGAGGTGCGCGACGTGGGTTTGACCCCAAAACCCTCTGCATTGCAGTCTGTTGGTCTCCCCACTGAGCTATCGCTGCTCATTAAGCGGTTAAGATATTTTAGATTTTTTTTGCAATCTTTTAGTTTTACGCGTTATTTTATTTATTTATTTTTATTGGCCAACCAACAATTACAGTTAACGTTATATTAAGCAGTTCACTTGAATACGTAGACTAGTGTAACAATCTCTTATAGGTCACCACCGCATGCACAAAATACAAGAATATGTTCACAACAACCATGTTCTGAATTATTGTCTAAAATTAATATCACTGTTCCAAGGAGGCTACCGCGCTCGCGTGTCTACAAGCTGCTCAATATCCGTAGATACAAAACTAACATAGGTCTTAAGACTGTGCCGACCGTAAGACATCTATAATGCCAGAGCTCGTGCGGCGCATATACAAATCGGCGCGCGGCCGCCATAGTAAAATTGTATGTAGGATTTGAAGTGCTTTTTTGATAAATATGTATCTTTATTGTCAACCAATAACTTAAATATTTGGGACGGACAAATTGTAATATAACTATTTATGTTTCGTTTAAGTTGTAAAATAGGATAGATTTCTACTGTTATAATCTAAAAATCTCGTAACACGAGCTTACGGTTTTGAATTTTTCGTGCCAATTTACGTAATTTTGTAGGCGAAAATATTAATTATTTGAAGTTTTTTACACGGTGTAATTGTAAACACATTCATTGTTATGGTAAATGTATATTTTATATTTGTATTAAACAAAAATTGTTGATTTTATTCACTTAACTGTGACCGCCTGTTTTGGTACATTTCTCTCGGCGCAGTCTTAATTCAACTTTAACAAGAATAGCTTAATCATATAATAGTTTTCAGCGCCTGGCGAATTTGGATATCTTTGACACTGTCTTACGACAGTGTCATCGAAGCGAAATCAAAGTCACTCGCGACACACGTCTTTAGCTAACCCTACTATCCTTTAATCGTTAGTTAACAACAAGTAACTACCCTCGGTACAACCGGCTCAAATTGTTTAACGAATTTATCCAAGAGTTAGAGACCGGGCAGATGGTACACAACGAGGCTACATTGTTTTACTGCAACTTACGTACATGGGAACTACTTTTAGAGTACTTATATGTCCTTTTTCATATGGGACTTTAACGCTGTTTACATAGAGTAGGGATCGGTATAGCATAGGAAAAGAGAATTATGAAGATATGACTCTTGTATATTATGTCTGTAATCGTGCTTGTACGTATACAATTGCTTGCTTGTGTCATCCACCAACTACTTGCATCGTAATGCAAGTAGTTGGTAGATAACATATGCAAGCTTCTTGCATCTGTAACATACGCTAGAAGCGGGTTGAAATTACATGCACAAGTTACTCGCATAGTCTACAAGCGGAAATTAACATGCAAGTTACTTACACGGTTAGCTCGCGTCCGTAGTTTGCACGCTGTGACACCCTATATTTATTAAATAATGCAGTGTGACTGGTTATATATTGTACATACTTAAGGATATGATAATTTATGGTAAAAAAAAAGAACTGTCTAACCTGCAAAGAAAACCTTTATAAAAATTTGTATGAAATATCCATAAAATGTGGACACTGCGCGGGTAGCACATAGCTAACAGCTGTCGAGCGCGCCACGCTACCGAGGCTAATAACCTTTGATAAAAAAAGGACGGGCGGGGGTGCAAATTCGGGACAGTACGGGGTGCGGTAGCGGAGATCGGGGGCGGAGGTTTTGTTTAGCTTTGGTATATGCGCAAGATTTTCCGCATAATAAGTTTTTATTGGATAACTAAGTCAAATTTTAAGTACCTATTTTTTTAGATATTCGGGTCCAGAATCGAGTACTGAAAGTCCTTCAATATGTCCAGTCTTTTACCAATCAGCCTGTATAAATTGTGTTCATAATATTATTAGAACACACGATGGAGCTGTCATTAGAGGTGGGTTGAACATGGGTTTACCGAATATAAATATTTAGCCCTAAGTTCGGCAAATTTTAATTAAATCGAATATTCGGCATAATCGTTATTAAACTTAAATAGCTTATGTTTGCATTTGCTTTATAAGCAAATTGCGCGAATTGGTGTCGATTTAGTTTATGTAACCAAATCGACACGTTAACTTTGTCTCTACAGATACTTAGAAAAACTAAAAATACATTTAGGTAATATCTAATGAAATCTAATTTAATTATGCTATTATTTCTTATAATAATCATAATACGCTGTTTTCCCATCTATACCTACCATTATACCAGTCTACCAAACACACATTGCCATAGCCAAGATATATCTAAAACCAGTACTTAGCAATAGTCCTACGCCTGCTGCGGCTAGCGACGCTGTAGGTGTCCTACCCCACTTTAGATTCAAACTCTCGAAGGGCTTCTTCACGTTGAACGCATGTCTTCGCCTCCCAAAGGGCCGGATATTTTCTACTGTAATATGTAAGAAAAGTACCTGTAATAAGATTATAATCATTTGTGATTGATTTAAATGTAAAATATATACTTATTCTTTACAATGCAGACTATATTATATAATAATAATATTCTATTCTAATATTCTACCACATACACACAACACCATCCAGCCCAAACTAAGCAGAATTTGTACTATGGGTTTTAGACAATGGATAAACATACATAGATACTTTTTTTTTTGTAAATGCATACATATTATACATAGAAACACCCAGACCAAGACAAACATCCATGTTCATGTACACAAATGTTTGACTTGTGCGGGAATCGAACTCGCGACCTCAGGCGTAGCAGTCAGTTACACTAACCACTATGCCATCGAGGCCGACAAATATAATATATAATATATGACACATATAATATATCGTTCACCTTAATTTGATCCCAAAAACATTTATAGCCGAATGGATAAGACTAGGTTCGTATTCCACACATTGCACTATCGTGAACCCATTCCTAACAAAATAATTCTAACTTAGCTGGATGGGTAAGAACACCTCTACTAAATGTAACCAAAATGCTGGCAATCATAGTTAAATAACATCTAAAGAACAGTAAAAAGTACATAAATATATGTACATATTCGTATGTTTCAAAATAAGATAAGCTACGTATAAAAAAAAAATACTAGTGAAGAATAATATTTTGTTCTCCTTACAGTTTATAATAAGAGAGAAGCAACAATATCCCATCAATTTAAATTTTTGTTATCTGGTACATATGCGGAATATAAAACGAATCAGCCCATCCCTAGCTATTATATATCGTCTGATAAAAAAAAACTAAATAGATAAAGACATAAAAATAAATGTACGAACTATGCATATCTACAAACTTAAATCATGATGTTAGTTAAATAGGTATTCGTTCGCTCTTAACAGATTAGCCACCTAGGTGCCTATGGCGAGTTGTTCGAAACGTTTACCGCGTTTGGCTCTCTGATTGGTTCAGAGCTTGGAGCGGGCCAATCGGAGCGCCGAACGTCATAAACGTGTCGATCGCGTTAACGTAAAACAAACTCGCACTAGGCACTCTGAATAATTCTTGCGGCCAGTCTAACCTTTGGCCTTTAGTTTGTGACTTTTTGACTTTGTAACATTACACGTTAGAGAGTAATGTAGTAGGCGCCAGACTTTCTACGAAATAACGTATGTTTTAAGTAAATTCGCAAAGACCTGATGAGTCATTTTTGAAGTTGGTTTAACAAAATGAACATATATTTTATTTATGTTGATTAAATTTCGGGTAACGGACTTTCGTTCAAATTTAAGCATAATGTAAGACTTCGGCTTTCACCTTTTTGGCATATATTCGGGCATGAATCTTTTACGTCTGTATCATTAATAAATAACTAAATACTTAATTTATTTTTAAATGCCATCAACTGCTCTTGTCGCGGGGGTTTTACAAATATTCGAACAAACAATGGACACAAAGAATACTCAGACATGGAACAACTATTTATGAATCACACAATTTTATCCTGTTTTGGGATCGAGTCATCAACATAGGTAATAGTCGCAGTGACAAGGGCAAGTCGACCACTTACACCATTACGCCATCCATCCAGTCACATAATAACAGACGTACCACATAAAAACGGGTGCGCATATTGCAGTAGGCTGCATTTCTAAACTCCGTACTATTATGAAGAAACACCATAAGAAAAATCTCTTTACATCGTTTGAACCGAGAATTGAATCTAAGATCTCTCCATCCGCAGTTGTACAAGTTGTGGTGACTCCGCACAGACGAAGAAGTTCCACCTACATCTAACAGATGGCGCTACATACAACAAGAGCTCAAATGACGTTAAACAATTCTGAATCGCACAAGTAACATTTACACAGCGACGAAGTATTATACAAGCTCCCAGCATCAGCCGCCAGGCTGCGGCCCGCCAGGCACGATCAACCAGCCTGGTTGGAGGATCCGCCCTTTGTGTTGGAGGGATACCACACCCTGTTCCTTTACAAAGTGAATACTTGTATAAGTATGAATCATACTCACCACTAACCCATATGCAGCCTCTTAAAATTAACTCTTTTATAGAATAACACAAATAGTACACAATATAACTTTTACATTATCTAAGGAATTGAACATAATATACAGAATACATACGTAGGTATGGATGTAGTTAATCAGCATTGCATGTCGCGGGCTATCTCCCGGCGGTACTGGCTGTACGGAGCCGTCAATGTATAGTGACAGATCTAATTGCATCGTGTGGGCTACAACTAAGCTGAGCTACGATAAACATTAGTGAAGTTTATTGTTGTAAATGGATTTTACGTCAGTTTTAGAATGAAATTATGAAATAGTACTTTCTGTAATGTTGTATATTGAAGTTTAACTTTTAATTTATGGATTTTATCGCGCTGTTTTCTTAAAGTTTTAGATTTACGAATCTCTCGATGTTTTAGTAGCTTTTCAGTAGCCATGTTCACGGGGAGACTAGGATGGTGGGCAACTCTATGTCTTAAGGTATAATTACATATGTATATTATTGTATATCAAAGTACCCGAACCATCTTTAATTATATTATTGATATTTCTATTGCGGCAGAATGAGCTCAAAGTATCATGAAGTCTTGCTGTGTTTTGCTTCTTCTTGGGTTGGCTAACTGAATCACTGAATGCCAAACTGGTACATTTCAATCATCTTTTTTTCAATAGCCTCGTGGAGAAACCTTTCTAGAAACTGGTGTTCTTTTGCAAGTGTTTGTGGTCTCCCAAACCTTAGGTAATCGTTGGTCCTCTGCTGCACGTGTTCACACACAACAGTCTTCATCGAGCGTTGATGGTTTACATTAGCTATGTGTTCTTTTATACGGGTGCCTATGCCTCTCTTGGTATGACCAATGTATGGGAGTCCACAGCTATAATCCATCTTACAGACTCCTTGGTGGTAGCTAGTACTTGACAGATGGTAAAAATTTACAAGAAACACCTGGACCCCGAGCTTCAACATACCAAGCAGGTACTGCGAGACAACAAGCTCCAACAGCCGCGGTGCTGTTACAGAATCCGAGAAAAGCCAGCCACAGTCGAGCGCCAGCCTGCCATACTATCATATGTAAGGAGAAGATTGGTTACATTTAGTAGCAAGCTTTTTCTTTTTTAGTTTTTAGTAGTCTTGCAATTGACCGCGATCTCACCTGTTATTAAGTGACGATGCAGTCGACGATGGAGCACGCTTACCTAGAGGATACCTATTCACTAGCGATTTCAAGACTCCCAGATTGTACACAAGGCTACACATCAAGTTAGACACCCTAATACGCATAACTACGCTACATACAAAATAGAGAATTGTCGGAAAGGGACAGCGACAGATGTAATGGTAAGGATAGAGTGTAACAAAAATATAACGCACTCTCTCGCACGATTAGCAACGTTCGACTTCTAATAGTTCAAAGTCCAAACAGTCTAGGTTGATGTGTCGCTGTGTGTACTCATCGGCAAAATGCTTCAATTAACACATATTACTTCAAGCCGCCAACGAAGATAATTCAAATGTTCCATTTCTCATGTCAGTGAGCTTATGTACGTAAAGCTAAGACGAACGTAAAACAATCATAACATTAACTACAAAATTAAATAGTCCCCAATCGCTCCTAACATTACAAGTACATGTCAGTCCGTGTATATATATATATATATATAGTACGAGTTCATAGGTTGTATGTCGCAGTGTTCAGGGGACTGCGAGGTACGATCGCGCGGTGTGACATGCATGCCTAATTAAACCTTACTTCAATATACCGTTTTAAATGAACGCTTATATCTTTAAGAAAGTTCTTGTATGACGTTGAACATCTTAGCTTTGTAGTTTTTTATGACTGCACAGATGATGCAGCGGGCAAGCGGCTACCTTATCGAATCGGTTTGAATGCTACATATAACAATTATTTGTGTTATCCATTCAATTATTGAGTCGCAGCGGTGCAGCGGTCAGACACAATAGGTTTCAAATAATGTCTGGAATTTCAAGCATTGACAGAATTTGGTTATTCTGAGTTTGGGTGTACTTTGTATGCATTAATTATATGTTTATGTATTTCTTCGAGTTTGAGCTGTAACACTAGTAATAGTAGTCTAGTTATAGGACGTAAAAACTATGTTTATACGGGACTAACAGAATCAGAATCAGAATCAGAATCAGAATGTTTATTTGTGAAACATAGGTAAAATTTACAAATAGGTGTTAGATACATATATCTGGGCGCTATGTTTTGCCGTGAAGGCGTACAAATATAATAACTTAAAAACTAAACAAAATCAAACAATAAAAATACAAAGAATAAAGCAACAAATCTTAAAAACTATCATTTATAAAATCTTGGACAGAATAATAACATTTTTCAATTAACAGAGAATAGAGATTCTTCTTAAATTGTGAAAGCGGCATATTTTTCATGGTATCAGGTGTTTTATTATAGATTATTGGAGCTATTCCAAAAATACTCTTTTTCAGCAAAGCGGTTTTACATTTTTTGTTGCACAATTGATTAATGTATTGCGAACGCATTGGATTTTTCTTTACATCAGATACTTTTTGAAAAAGATGTAAATTAATTTTAACAAACAAAGCCGTTTCATAAATATACATAGCTGGCATAGTCAATATTTTTAAAGATTTAAAATGTGGTACACATGTATCAGTTGTTTTTAAGCCACACATGGATCGAATACATCGTTTTTGCGCTTTAAAAACAGTTTCTCTTTCAGTAGATTGTCCCCAAAAAATTATACCAAACCTCAGAACCGATGCAACCAAACCGTGATATGCTATCAAAAGTGTTTGTTTACTAACTTTTTTTGACAGCTGAAAGAGTGCATATGCGGATTTATTTAATTTCATGCAAATTTCATCGATATGGGGCTTCCATGTTAGCTTGCTATCAATTGTTATACCTAAAAATGTTGCCTTTATTGTATCTGCTATTTTGCACTTTTGATATGTAACATTAACTGTAGGTGTTTTACACCTTTGATGGAAATGCATTACTTTTGTTTTGTTTAAGTTAATTACTAGGTTATTGCTATTTAGCCACTTAATTATTTCATTTAGACAATCATTAATATCATTCTCATAACAAACAGGACTCGTACACTTCACAACAGCTGTACTGTCATCGGCAAAAAGAACCATCTTTTGAGATATGACTTTAGGGAGATCATTTATGTATATTAAAAAAAGTAGCGGCCCTAGTACGCTACCTTGAGGTACCCCGTAATTTAAAGCTCTTGATTGAGATGTGTCAATAGTTACTAAATTGCTTTTTGGACATAGTTGTGATATTTCTGTGCATTGGAATCTATTAGCCAAATATGACTCTAAAAGTTTTAAAATATTTCCTCTAATTCCATAGCCATAAAGTTTATTTAGCAAAAGTTTATGGTTCACATAGTCAAACGCTTTCGTCATATCGGTAAATATAGCACATACCGGATCTCTATCATCGACAGACATCATAATATGAGAAAGGAGGTCGAATAATGCCATATTGATATTAATATTTTTTCGAAACCCTTTTTGTTCACTGCAAAATAACTCATATTTTTCAAAATAATTATAAATGGAATTGAAGATTACTTTTTCGATAATTTTTGAAAATATAGGAATTTTGGCAATAGGCCTATAATTTTTGACATCAGATTTATCATCTCTTTTAAATAACGGCTTAATAATTACTCGTTTAAGACTATTAGGAAAAACACCATTTGTTATGCATAAATTAATAATGTGCGTTAGTGGTGGTGCTATATATTCTTTTACATATTTTACAACTTGTGTGCATACTCCATCATAGCCAACAGTATTTGTATTTTTTAGGCCATTGATTATTTTTATTAGATCAATGGGTAAAACTGGTTGCATATATAAAGATCTTGAAGTTAAGTTATTATAAATATTTTTATTAGTCGAGGTAACGTTATTATGTATGTTTTTTTCAATTGTGTCTACAAAAAAGTTATTAAATTCATTTGCGATATCCATGGGATGTGTGATTATAAAATTACCTTTCTTTATAGACGGTATTAGTTGTTGTGGTAGGCGATATTTGGATTTATTAATAACTTGCCACGCAGCTTTTGATTTATTATGAGAAATGTTTATGAAGTGATTATTTTGTGATGTCTGTGTTAACCGTATAATTTTTTTGTAAATCTTAGTATACTGCTTAAAATCACGTTCACTTTTACAGTCGGATTTAAATCTATATGACCAAAGTAGTTTTCTTTGCTTCTGACTACATATTTTTATACCACGAGATATCCATTTGGTTTTAGTATTCGTTTTTATAGTAACATATTTTGTTGGAAAACACAATTTATATAGCATCAAAAAATCTTCTGCAAAAGCGTCATAAGAGTCATTAACATTACTTGTGCTGTAAACTTGCATAAAAGATAAGCCGCTTAAACAATTCTTAAACCTGTCTAAATTTTCTGGGGATATATCTTGTTTTTGAGTTTTCCAATATTTTAGTTTACATACTTTATTAATAGGTACACTTAATATTTGAGATGTATGGTCTGACAGAATTAGGTCTATTATTTGTGCTTTAAAGTCTTTTCTGTAGGTATGTGCAAAATTATCTATACAGGAGTTGCTGCTTAATCTAGTAGGTTTGTTAAGGGCTAGCTTTAGATTAAATTGGGTAAGAAAATATTCAAATTCTAATGTCGTTTTATTTCTTTTTAAAATGTCAATGTTGAAGTCACCAGTTAAAATTATATTTTTCTTAGTAAGTAAACAATATTTTCTCAATATATCCTCTAATTTATTATAAATAACAGTGCTATATAAATCACTATATTAGCTCGCGACTGCGCCTGCGTGATATAATTCGTCCGCGAGGCCGAACATAGACAGTATTCATCATATTTCTAATTTCATAAGAAGAAATTTAATAAATGATGTTTTAATTTTTTAATTGATGCTCTAAGCTACCAAATTGTAACATTGTTTTCAGACTCTTTAAATAGTAAATTCTTATATGAAATATATGAAAATATAAAGGTTTTTATCTACAGAACTTCATAAGAGATTTATAAAAGAATAGATAGATTGTTTATAATATAAGATTTGTTTATAAGCTGTGCTACTGTTAGTCAAGATTTTATTTTTAGTACGAATATAGTAAGGCTATACCAGTTCACCTCAATAGCCAAGTCATAGGCACCTACATCATGTATGTATATGTGGGCACCAGTCAGTGCAGACCGGCGAAACTTCGACCCAGTGGGATCTTTTGTATCGACACTCTCCCAATAACGACTGCCATAGATGTTCATGGCAGCCGGGACCGACATCTTAACGTGCTGTCCGAAGCACGGAACAGGCGATAATTGTCAATCAATACGCACATAATTTCGAAAAGTCATATAACTTCCGAAAGTCAGAGGTGCGCGACGTGGGTTCAAACCCGAGACCCTCTGCATTGCAGTCTGTTGGTCTCCCCACTGAGCTATCGCTCACCTACATCATACTTGGGAAACCTAACGCCGACTCGGTATTTCTAGACAATACTTTAGTATTGTGTATCTAGTCATACTAAAATTTGTTTGTTACGCTTTCACGCCATAATTTCTCAACCGATCATCATGAAATTTCGCATACATTATCTGAGATACAGAAAAGGACATAGGGTACTATTCATCCAGAAAACTGTACTGTTACTAACCTTCATCATCTTAGTCGAAAGAAATCCACTGCTGGACATAGGCCTTAACTCCACACAGACCCGTATTTTTCTTAATATTTTTTTTTGACCCAGGAAAATCCTTTACGGATTCCCCCTTCCCCGGGGGGGGGGGGAGGGGAAGGGTGGTTATGTGAGACTCTCCACCCCTGAAGGGGGTCGGTATACACACTAAAAACCTGGGGTGAGTAGTCCTTCCGCCGACGGAGTGGGGCGGGATGGGGTCGCGTTAGCAATCACCATCCCGTCCCGGCGGTTGGCCCGGCTGATGGTGACCGGGCCTCAGCACCTGTGAAGGGAAGGCCTTGCTCACCAAGGCCATCCCCCAGACGTGACACAGACCCGTATTGGGCCAACCACACCCAACCGCTTTCCGTGACCCTTACCAGATTATATACCAGTTACTAACCTTACTTAACCTATTTTTGCGAGCGAAACCACGGGCAAAATCTAGTAAAGCAATAAAAGAAACAACTGCAGTGTGAATAAAACTGTAATTGAGCTTCAAGTAAAACAATAAACGGTACGTTTATACGCTGCAATTAGCTTTTGTTATTATTCAGAATATTTTATAGCTACACGTTAATATTTCGCGTAATATCTAGCTGAAGTTTTATAGTTTTAGTCTGCATGCCAAGCGACTTAGACTTTTAGATGTATTAGGTATGTTCTTAGAATGAAATAGAAAATATATTATATTAGTTTTTCACCGCGGTTTCACCCACTTAAGTGCCGTTGCCGTGGGAATAGCCTATGTGTGAATCCAGCTATATACATGCCAAATCTAATCGCAATCGGTTCAGTAGATTTTACGTGAAAGAGTAACAAATATCCATACTCACAAACTTTCACATTTATAATATTAGTAAAGATTTAGATAGCCAGAAAGCTAGTGTATAAAATAAATACACATGAAATACTGTATTATGTTATTAGTTCTTATTCTTATCATATGTGGGGGCCAGTCAGTGCAGACCGGCGACACTTCGACCCAGTGGGATCTATTGTGTAGACACTCTCCCAATAACGACTGCCATAGATGTTCATGGCAGCGGGGACCGACGGCTTAACGTGCTCTCCGAGGCACGGAGCAGGCGATAATTGTCAATCAATACGCACATAATTTCGAATGGTCATATAACTTCCGAAAGACAGAGGTGCGCGACGTGGGTTCGAATCCGAGACCCTCTGCATTGTAGTCTGTTGGTCTCCCCACTGAGTTATCGCTGTTCATACTATAGAGAAGGAAGCAGCGATAGCCTAGTCGAAAACCGTTAGCTACCGCAACGCAGCGTTTTCGACTTCGATCTCAAGGTACACCTCTGACATTGCAAAGTTATGTTCGTTTAAAATATGTAGTTAGTTATCGCACACTTTAACAGTGAAGAAAAACATTGTGCGGAAACCTGCATGTCTGAGAGTTCTCCAAATAGTTCTCTCAAAGACATATGAAGTCTGCTGCCCTCATTGCGCCAGCATGCTAGACTTTTGCCTAACCCTTCACACGCTAAGAACAGGCCTGTGCCCAGTAGTGGCTCTGCTTATATACAGGGCTGATATTATATAGTTAAGCTGATAAGTTAACTCCATAAATACATAAAGTAATTCACAAGAATCTCTTTGTATAGTTGCACAGTCGGTTGGGCTGATCGTAAATCTCATATAACTCCCGGGGCCCGCTACAGTTAAATGATATTAAATCTAAAATGCAAATGTAACAAGTTCGATACTGCGTCGCTCTTTTGTAACTAAGAGATGATACCAAGATGTTGGCTTAATAGACCTGTTTCTAACTAATTTATGAATATCTTTAAAACGATGTTAATACAACGGTTCAACAAGTAACCAATAAAAAATATCGTCTGTGAGGCATGGTCGCCGATTGCATAAGAATCCTTATTTTAATTCCCACTCGCATAAAAACCCTAGTGGTTTAAGCGAGTTATCTAAGCCATGATATTATTATTGTAAATTTTTAGTCAATTAATATAAAAAACTAATATTGTAAATGTATGAGTTTGTTCGTTTGTTTATTACGATTTCACCGTTTAACATAAAATACGTGAATCATAAAATTTCGCATACACGTTTACAGGAGTACAAAAAAAAACAACATTTCACCTAGAAGAAAGTATTTATTGCTGCCGACGGATAGAAAATTTACATTGCCTATATTTACGCGAGTGGAGCTACGGGCAAAATATAGTATACCATGATTACATACATACGTAGTCTCACATTTATATTATTACATTTACAAAGTGGTACATATTATACGCCAGTTATAAATTTAGGTCTCACGAACAAACGTAAACGAACCACCAACCACGTCTTGCTTGTTGTCAGCTGGGCACAGGTACTAACTTCGTGTTGCTACCATTGATATATGTATACAGGATGTCCGGTAATTAATGGATAAGCTTGAAATGTTTTATAGTAGAACTGACGGCAGATCAGAAAAAAAGATAAAAATTGCTGTAGCTTGTCATACTTTTGACTGTCTATCTATTAGCATAATTAGTGTTTAATATTAAACCAACAAAAACCCGATGGAATTCATTCATTAATGATCGTAGTGTAGTTATAAGAAAGTTAAATAAGGTAATAAAAAATAAATCATATCTCAGGTAGAAGTTAGGATAGATTTTTTTTATTTTTTTCTGAACGGCCGTCTGTTTTGCTATAAGACACTTCAAGGTTATCCATTAATTACCGAACATCCTGTATATATCAATGGCAACTACTAAGAATTTCTTAAAATAAAACGTTATTTTCTACCTACCTTACCTGGAAATACCGATGCACCACTGTGAGATCATGTATACACTTAGACTCCGGTAAGCCTAACACGCATTATCCCAATACACCATAGTTTCAAACAATCGGTGCACACACACCTGAGTAACATTCTGTTCAAACGAATGCCACTTCCATATTCCCTTTAGCTCTTCAAACTGCACTCATTCCTTGTGCACACCGTGGAACTAATCTGCTAATGCATCTATACTTGGTAAGGATTGGACTCCTATTTCTAGGATTTCGGATGATGGGACATCGGTGCGATTCGGTTTTAGACGACCTAGTAATAGTTGCGTTTGACAGATGGTTACTGAGATTCTAAGCACGGATTTATTCGCGTAGATGGTATAGCTACTAAAACGTATCGACAAATGAGGTGTGAGAGTTTATCTCGGTTAAGAATCTGTCTCTAGTATATTGAGGTTTAGTTTATAAGTATTTCTCGTGCTAAGGTGAAATGTAAATGGAAAAAGCAGAAAACACAAAAACGAAACAGTCTGCATTGAGTATACGGAGGTGTGACGTTACGTTATATTTAATAAAAATATCAGTAATATATATGTCAGAAGAGAAAACTTTCAATTTTTATAAGTACAACGCATAGAAATAATTCCTGTGTCACGGAGTCTTTACAAACATTCAAACAACAGACACAAAGAACACTCAGACTCGAAACAACCATGTGCATCACACAATTTTTGTCCCATGTGGGATTCGAACAACACTCAGCGCAGTGGCAGCGGCGAGGCGACCACTTAAGCCACTACGCCATACGTGCAATTAGGCCATAGTCTACCAAACTGAGCATACTATGCCACTGTTAAAAAGAGTTAGGTTATAGGCCACCACATTGGCACAGTGCAGACTAGCGTACTTGACATATCTTTGAAAATTTTATGAAGAACTCTTAGATATGCAGGTTTCCTCGTGATGATTTCCTTTTCCGATAAAGTAAGCGATAATTAACTATTTAATACGCACATAACTTTGAAAAGACAGAGATGCGTGCTTTGTATTAGAGGTTATGGATTAAATAACACACTGTACAGACACTTTAACTATTTATTTTATACTTTGACACGAGGAAGTTTTATATGTCCGTTCACTTACAGCTCACAACAAGAAGTGATAGATAGCAGTATTGTTACGTCTTTTATAGCTAATCAAACTGTGAAGTATTTAACTACTATTTATATTGTATGATGTTATATTATACAATTACTAAGGTGCAATAATTGTAAATAGTTAAATAATATAATAATTAATTAATTTTTGCATGTATAAATGTATATAATTCAACACTTTGTGCTCAAATTCGAGATCTCTGCGTGGCAGTTCAACAGTCTTCCACTTTTAATATAATAACTGTGAAAGATTGTGAAGATGTTTAAGCCTTTAAATCTTGCTAACTCAATCACGCGAACCATTAAACGGGTTTAGACGAAACTTGGCACACAAACATCAACAACCATATCTCGAATTAACACATAGGATACTTTTACCCTGATATGCGATCCCGTGGGATTCACACGGATAGAAACTAGTCTATACTATCATTATACAGAAAAAACATTTGTTTTTTGTTTGTAATGAATAAACTCAAAAACTACTGGACGGATTTTAATAATTATTCTTAATCCATTAGAAAGTTGCTTTATCTAAAAGTAATAAATGAGGGTGAAACCGCGGAGGACAACAAATATAATTTTAGTTCATTTAAAATTTTGGTAATATAGACAATTGTAAACAAACTTAAAAGACTACAATCTACCCCATTACTTATCAATAAAACAAAGTACCTTTTACTCACGTTTATCGAATAGAGTCACATCAGTTATTGGCTCACTCTTACACACTTACTTAAGGTGATTGAGTCCTCCGTGTTTATTACCTGCAGCGCTAACAGCAGTTTTATTGCCTGCCCAACAACCTCACTGTCTATGTATAGATAGATACACGGGTCTAAGGAGCTTTAATGTATTGGTTACGCGTGGCTCGATCACAGAAGTAAAGGTGCGATGCTACGATGAAATTCCTTAAACATTCACTATTAGATATATCCTTACTCATATTATAAATGTGAATGTAAATTCGTTTGTTTGTTACGCTATCACGCCCTAACTATTCAACCGAACATCACACATGTACTCTGTAAAAAAAGTTATGAATTTCTTAAAAAAATTGTATATTTTTTGGCATTTCGTAAGTAATATTGAGTTTGATCAATTCTTTAGAATTTAAACATGCCCAAAAAACCATAAGACAAAAATAAAAAGAATAAAATACTGTAAGAGAAACTCTAATAGGCGTCATAGAATTTATACGCCGATTGTGATGCAGACTGGCAGACAGAGCATGACAGAGCATGAAGAATAAGCCAGAACACTGGCCTATTTTTTCTGCGAAAGAAAACCAGCCCTCTGATCACGGGAAGCGTCGATCAGCCTTAAAATAATTAAAATTAGCACTATTTGTAGGGTCTATAAACACTACTAAATAATGTGACATGTCAAATATCTTATTCGTAACAGTATCATTGCAACTGTTTGAATTATTAAGACTGCGCCGAGCGTAAGACGCGGTTGGACTGAATGACAGAGCTCGATATTCAAATCGGCGCGCGGCCGCCATAGTAAAAGTGTATGGAGAATTTGAAGCGCTTTTTTGATAAATATGTATCTTTATTGTCAACTAATAACTTAAATATTTGGGGCGGACAAATTGTAATATAACTATTTATGTTTCGTTTAAGCTGTAAAATAGGATAGATTTTTACTGTTATAATCTAAAAATCACATAACACGAGCTTAGGTTTTTTCATTTTTCGTGCAATTTACATAACTTTGTAGGCAAAAATATTTATTATTTTAAGTTCTTTACACGGAGTAATTGTAAACACATTCATTGTTATGGTAAATATATATTTTATATTAGTATTAAACAAAAAATATTGAGTTTATCAACTTAACTGTGACCGCCTGTTTTGGCACATTTCGCTCGGCGCAGTCTTAATCGGTTCTGCTAGAAGGGCTGTTAGACTGCTTGCTAAGACACGATCGATTAGATCGAGAATCTCGGTATTCTTTGACGTCCGATATGGAAATAAGCGTGCTTTTAAATACTTGTTTTAATATGCTTAGTTTCTGGATAGATCTGAGGTGGTATAAGAAACCACCATCGATTGGTGCATCAGTACCTACGGTTAGTTAGCTAAGTGCGAAAACAGGTACTGTTTAAGTAATATCTGAAATAAATGTAATAATTAATGTACCGAAATCATTGACTCACCTCATTGCTTGGATGACTATTTTAAGCCTATTTGTTAACGAATAGATCGATCAAAACAGTAAATCAGCTCCAAGCAAATCTTATATATATATATCAAAATCTCGTATCACGGTGTTTGTGGTCGTACTCCTCCAAAACGGCTCGATCAATTTTTATGAAATGTTTTATGAATATTTGGTAGGTATGAGAATAGGTCGTCTAGTATATTCCATACCGCCGGGTGATTAGGTTGTCTCTATACAAAATTTATTTTCTACTTTTGTCTATTTTTTTGTCCTTTATTTTGTCTTTTTTTGGCTTGTAGAAATAATTTATATGGCAGAACAACATTTACCTGGTCAGCTAGTAATATAATAAAAATAAAATGGTCCACTTTCAAACTTTCGAATATGCATATGTTATTGATATAGCATTTGTAAACAGTGCTGTGCTAAAATATCGTAGTTATACAAGATCTGCGAGTATATCTTGTACTTTAACCATTCGAGCAACAAGGCAATGCAGTAACAGAATAAATTATTATGGCTATTACTAAGCTCCTTAGGTATGACCACACTTTACAGCTATACAATGCAAGTAGCCTATTAAAAAAAGATCTAGAGAGGTTTTCTACAATAACATAGCACCCTTGCTTCAAGTACCAGGAGGATAGCAACGTACGGGAGCTGTTTAACAATTCAACGGTCCTTTGTGCGCCATCACGGCTAGCTGTTTGCTTTCAATTAGACAGTGCAATTGCGTCGTTCCCCATACCACTAACTGTCGCCTGATGTCCTGGTACCTCAACGTGGATTTTGGTTCGATTAATTAGTACAAAGCGGTCGTTCAACTGAAAAGGATGCTGGAATATTGGCTTTACCTGTGAAATTGGCGTTTCGTTTGAACGAAATTGGTAAATGTTTTGTACATACTATTTCACATTTTTGAATGGTAAATTCGAATTTGCTGATATTTTACGTGTATAGTTGCTTGTATCAGGTATGTTTGTTGTTTTAAATTAAAAGAAACAACAATCATCACGTAATTATAGCGAAAGGTACCACCTATATGCTGGTATAGGCCCTAACTTTAAACACAAATCGTATAGAAATGAATTCTTATATCAATGAAAAGCTCTGATGTTAAGAGATACACGTTATAGTTTGAGATTATGTAGTTTAGATGCTTTGATTATTGTCCAACAATAAATATATCTATTTTATTAAAATTATTAGATTATTGTCGCAACCAATAATGTCTTCTTAAGCATTAAAAGGCAATATCTTGTAACAATTACGTAAGTAACAATATAAAATTATCTACAGAATTCATCAGCATTGCTATCGACTGAAAATGCGTCCAGAAAACTGCATTGCCCAATAAACATGCAAACATTCCTTGAGCCAAAATAAAATGTTTGTTAAATTTCAAAAAGAAAACCTTTGAAATAAATAAATAGATCTTGTCTTTTAAATAATACAAATCTGGCATAACAGTAAATGCGGGTAAAAGTGAATTTAATTTGTAGCCTTCGTAAATCAAATAAAAGTTCCTCCATGTCATATTTATTTGTGAAGGAAAGTAAGTTTTAATTGCATTGCTCATCAAAGCGAGTGGAGCATCGAGGGTCCATAAGGACCTCTTCGTTTGTGCCGAATTACTAGGGGAACATGGTTGGGTAAAAAGTCTGTAGGGATTTGTTGATGATTTGTGAAACTAAGGAGGTGAAGTCAAAACTGATAATGTTTGCGTAAATCTATAATTAATATGTTAAAAGACACGTCGGGGTCACTACTATAAGATATCTACTTAATTGCACTATGACTGTACTGTGTACTGTGTGTACGTGTCAGAAGGTATTTTGTAGGGAGTAAAATAAAAGTTACACACGAAGATGGTTTATTTGCGACTGAATATAAAATAATAATACTGCGGACGCAGCCGCTCATTACATTGTAGCATACACGTATGTTTACTGACAAAGCAAAATTGTGTCCCCACATACTTTTGTAAGCATATTTCGCACGGAGTAATGTGTGGAGTGATGATGATGAATGTGTGTTTGGCATAGTTAAAGTTAATATAGAGAAGTAGTAAAAATAATAAATAGAATAAAAATAACAGTAGTAGTATATTTAATGGATTACGATCGAGGTTCGACCACCGGGCGACCATTTATTTTGTTTTAATCTGGTTTTAATATTTAATACTACATAGACTCCCCCTCTTGTTACACTTTATTTTGTTAGCTGTGACTCACATTCTACAGGGCGAGATGATTAACATGACGATATATCATAAATGTAAAATAAAAGCTTGTTAGGTTCATTCTTACTCAGTCATGTGTTAAAAACCGAATTGAGTAAAACTTGGCGCATAAGTAGACCATGAAAGAAAGAAAGAAATATTTATTTTGCACAGAATACAGGTTGTACCAGGTTTAACAATGGTGAATACTTCAGGCTATATTCTGCCTGTATTAGGCATGCAGATATTAATAATTAAACTTGCCATTTTGTTAGTAACACTTTAATGTTTTATCATTAAAATATTACTAAGAAAATGGCAAGTTATATTATTATTTAGGATATTTATCATTATTATATTACATTATGTGGCATTATCTCGGTATACGTCTTGTGGTACTACGTGGGCTAAGCCACGGATAGGAACTAGTATATTTAATAGAATAATTATCATATTTATATGTGAACGCTTTTGGAGAATGTTAGAATGTTTGTTACCGAAACACTCGTAAACTGTATAACGGATTTGAATGAGTCTTGGAACATATATAGACCATGTGCTAGATTAGCACATAGCGTTTAATTAATCCGGTAGGCAAGGCCCGTCGAATTCACGCGGGCAACAGCCAGTTTATACATAAAGCCGCGATGCTTCGACCTCAATTTAATATTACACGTTTACATATTTTCTCGATGGCGTAGTGGTGAGTGTAACCGACTGCCACGCCTGAGGTCGCGGGTTCGATTCCCGCACAAGTCGAACATTTGTGTGCATGGACATGAATGTTTGTCTTGGTCTGGGTGTTTCTATGTATAATATGCATGTATTTACAAAAAAACAAAATGTATATCTTCTTCTCTCTTAGCCTTTATTATTCCCAAGTCACTTGGGGTCAGCTTTTTCTATTCTAACCGGATTTTGCCTGGATATCAGTTTTTACACGGAGCGGCTGCCACCTGACCTCCGCAACCCGAAGACTAACGATATCCTAAGGCTAGACAAGTGTCAGGACATAAGAGGGTACTGACTTTTCCCAATAACGACTGCCATAGATGTTCATGGCAGCCGGGACTGACGGTTAACGTGCTCTTCGAGGCACGGAGCAGGCGATAATTGTCAATCAATACACACATAATTTCAAAAAGTCATATAACGTCCGAAAGTCAGAGGTGCGCGACGTGGGTTCGAACCCGAGACCCTCTGCATTGCAGTCTGTTGGTCTCCCCACTGCGCTATCGCTGTAACTATGTATGTTTATCCATTGTTTAGTACCCATAGTACAAGCTCTGCTTAGTTTGGGCTAGATGGTGTTGCGTGTATGTGATAGAATATTATTATATTATTATTATTATTTACTTGAAGAATATATAGTACTATTTAATACTTACCTGTCTGTGCGAACGACGAGCATAATAATGAGCAAACTGTGATGGAGTCAAGACGTTGCATGCATTTACTGCTTTAGGTAATGAACTACGAAACTGCAGTACTAATGAACATCTCAAAGTTATCGCTTGCATGTTAATCTGGTAATTTTAATATCATATATAGTATGGTATGATGCTAGTATATCTGTCAAGAGTTACAGAGTGCTGGAGGTACAATTATACCATCGCTCCTTTTCTTACCTGCCTTTCTTCCTATTGTCTCCTTTTCCCCGTCACATAATCTACAGTAACTGATACCAAAGAGCAGCGATAGCTCAGTGGAGAGACCAACAGACTGCAATGCAAATATTTTTATTTTATAGTAGTGCACCGCCATCTATTACGATATAAATAAACTACTTAACGTTTTTATATTGATACTCCCCACTGAGCAGCGATAGCTGTGAGGAGACCAACAAACTGCAAGGCATAGGGTCTCGGGTTCAAACCCACGTCGCGTACCTCTGACTATCGGAAGTAATATGACTTTTCGAAATTATGTGCGTAGTGATTGACAATTATCGCCTGCTCTGTGCCTCGGAGAGCACGTTAAGCCGTCGGTCCCGGCTGCCATGAATATCTTTGGCAGTCGTTATTGGGAGAGTGTCGACACAAAGATCCCACTGTGCACTGGGTCGAAGTGTCGCCGGTTTGCACTGACTGGCCCCCACATAAGATAAGATAAGATAACTGTATGCCAGGCAGACCGTATGGTTGCTACCCACCTATGCAGATATCAAGAAAAATATAAACATGTCCATTAGCGTCAGTACCCGCGTATCTTCAGGTGTCCTGCGAGCTCACTTTTTTACCTGCAGAAATAATAAAAACGTTAGGTAAAAAAAGTGTTGAACAGCTATATTTTAGGACCCTATTAGAATCTTTGTTGCTGTTATCAAGAAAATTCCGCATAAGAATCATTCATATATCGCAGGGGCATTTACAAACATTAATACAATGGACACAACATGTTAAACTCAGGATTATAATACTATAAACTGTTTGTACCAACAAAAATATTTGTGCATTCGAAGTAAATAAAAAAAATTTAGAATGTTTGGAAACTGGGAAAGAACATCGACTACATAGATAGTATAGAAAAAAAGCGGTTGCCTCACTTCTACTGCAACGCTAAGTGTTATAGGCTCGATTCTATACAGGACGAGTGTTTGTATGATCCACAAATTATTGTTGTAAATATAAATGATCATTGTGTCCGTTAATTGTATATTTGTAAAAGTCCCAATGCAAAGCGAGAGGTGTCTTTAAAGTAAACAAAACATAAAAATAGGATACAATAACAACCCTTTAAAGAAATATTATCAACGTAATGCATAACAGCTAGTTTCAAATTAAACTAAACGAGCAGCCATTAAAAGATTGTACACAAACTTTTGTTTCGGAAAGAAATAGAGCTTAACAAACTCAAATTTCCAAACATCCTAATTGTTGGCGACGGAAACATTTGATCTGTACCAAGCTGTTTAGACCCGAGGGCAACAATTACGAGTATTAAAGTTCCACTTTGGTAATCGGCTTGTTTTCCAAACATCCTTTGTGACTGTACAAAGTTAAACATCGTAAGTTTATGTACTAACTAGATTTTATCTGCGGCTTCGCTTGTGTTCGTAAATTTCTATCTCTCGAGGACAGTATTGTTTACCTACATGAACCTCTATGTCTTATTCTGTACTCTTGATATAGTGTATGCAAAATTTGATAATAATCGGTCCAGTAGTTAAGGCGTGACAAACAAAGAAACAAACTCACATTCGCTTTTATAATATTAGTTAAGATGTTACAGATTTTGGAAGGCACTTTGTTGATATAGGTACTGGAAGGTACTTTTGTATATAGTATATATCTGTTTAAACCTAAAAAAACTGAAACAATGTTTTGTCTGTAGTCTGTCTGAGATTAAGACGATGACGATTAAAAAAGTGGCCGTGTGTTTCTTGCCAGTTTTTGCGTTGCTGAACGTGGAAACAGGCAGAAGTAAATTCATATTATTGTTTAGTTAGTGTAACCTTGACATTGAGACAACAACATAAGTGTTACTTTGTGACCTAAATGAATAAATATATTTTGACTTTAGGTTCTGGGTTGAGCAAAGTATAGGTGTACCAGTCAAGAAATCCGGTAGCAGCTCATGCGCTGCGATGGCTCGCTCTCTTTCACTTTTATCATATATTAGCATACATTTTTAAGATATTGTTAAGGTGTAACTCTGCCTACCTCTTCATGGATAAAAGCATGAGGCTATGACTAACTTTATTGATAATAACACAACAGTATACCGAGCATGACAACGAAGAAATAAACAAATAAAGCATTGTTAGGAAATTTGAAACAGGACGTCGTTTCGTCCGACGTGAGTCGTGACGCTAACAATACAACATGGAGAGTCTTGCCAAAACATTTCTATTGTCACCTCATTTCCATCGAAGCACTCAATTTGCAATGTAAAGGAAGCATTATAAACAAAAAGTGGCCAAGTGTGAACGTGAAATTCGAGCAAGATTCTTCACAATCAATTTAGTAACTGAATGCGTTTATCTATTCATTTATAAGAAACTTAAAAGTCAACAATTTGCTTTTCATACACATAGATAAGAGAATAGATAGAACTAGCAATATTAACAATAATATCAGTCCTATATTAAACTGTCCCACTGCTGAGCACGCCTCTTCTCAGTTTGAGAACGGTAAGGCCATAGTCCACAGGAACGGTTGGCAGACTTCACATATCTTCGAGAACATTATAGAGAACTCTCAGACATGCAGATTTCCTCAAAATGTTTTCCTTCACAGTTAAAGTGAGAAATAATTAACAATTTAAATACAATATGTATATATGACTTGGCAAAGTCTGAGATGCGCGCCTTGGGATCGAACTCGAGACCTCTGCGTGGCCGTCCAACGGCTACTAGGCTATCGCTGCTTATCTAGCAATATTAAGCAACGCGATAAACACTAGGATTATCGTAGTTATCTTTGGTAGTACTACCTATAACAAAAAGTTATACTTAAGCCAATTACTGAGTTTCCAGGCATGTTTAGCGGTAAGAATACACAGCGACAAACAATCATAATAATCACACCGAGTCTAGTAATTCCTAGAGCGAAGCAATCGGCAGACGAAGTAAGCTACAGGTGTTCAAACGCAGTACTTTTATTATTATGTCTTCATGTTCAAGAAGACACTTCTTGTCTTGAAAAACGTGTTGAGTTTTGTAAAAATTGCTAAAACAAAAGTTGTTAAGTATAATGTTACGAAGACATTAGCAAATGGTTATTTTTATTTTAAAAACGAAGGTGGTATTAAGCTTATGGTCAACGAAGCACAAGCGAAATTTGTAGTACAGTCGTCGGTCCGAAGCCCACCAAGCACGGTTACCTTACCTGGTAAGAGAATTTCCTCAAAGAATTTAAATAGCTTTGACACGTATTATATAGCTTCGGTGGCGAAGTGGTTGTGAATATAACTCTTGTGCATGCAATCTCTGGTGCAAATGCGTTCAAGCCAACGAAAAACGATTGGGTTTTTCTGCCAATAGCATCTTGGAGTTAGGAAGTTAGCAGTGTTGTCCCGTGCCTCGGAAAGCACGTAAACCCGATGGTCCTGCGCCTGATCTCTCTCCGGTCGGGTCGGATTACCGTCCCTTTGTATTATGATAGAAATGGAATAGAGATTGAGCATATATATGCTTACACTTGTGCACTATAGAACCTATATCCTGTGTTGTTAGTTAGTCCCAGTTATAATTGGCCGCCCTTTTGAACGGTTTTATACTTTTGTCTACCCTACTAGGCATTTAAAGTTGTGAGTAATACGTACATATATTTTTATAACTATATTCGGACTTTTAAGATGTTGAATTATAGGTACCATTATGATTATTTTAATGCAAGATGCTATACCCACTACATCCGATTTACTACCAAAAGTACCATTTTGTTGCTTTAAATTTTATTTAAACTTTCAATTTATAATTCTAACTATTTCATTTGTGACATGCAGTTATCCCAATAAAATTGTTATTACATTTAAATTATATGATAGTTTTGAACATTAAATTAATGTATTCCCGATATGTTTTAAGTTATATTAATACGATGCAATGCAAAACAGAATTCAACACGCTTTAAATGCTTTTTAACACCTATGTATCACATAGCTATTTGAAATTTACTAATAAATGATTTCATTTTCATTTCACTCTCCATCCAAATAAAACTAATTTTATAAATGCGAATGTGAGTTTGTTTGTTTGTTTGTTACCCCTTACGCCTTATCTAATCAACCGATCATCATAAAATTTCGCATACACGTTGTCCGGGTTACAGAAAAGGACATAGGGTACCTTTCATCCAGAAACAAAGTTTACTTATCTATCCTAACGTAAGCTATTACGCGACGTATATTTACGCGAGCGAAGCAGCGGGCAGAATCTAGGTGATAATTAAAAATAATAATAGTTAAGTGACGGAACAGTCAGTGTACTTCGATACAGGGAGTTGCTCGTTCCCTCAATCTCGGATCTCCAAAATTGCACTTCGAAGTATTCGCTCCTCAAACTCGAGACAGCGTTAACAAAAGCGTGCCGTAACGCTATTGTGACACAAAAACTCTTCGACAACTAAGTTTTAATTGCGTTTTTAAGTAACGTTCCCATGTTACGTAAAGTAATCAGATTCGTACAGGAATAAATGTGTTTACGAATAAGCTACGTCTAGTATATTTAGGTTTATTTTATAAGCATGCCTATGCTGAAATGTAAATTATAATATAGGACGACAATCTATAAAGCGGATAACCCTGCGTCCTGGACAAAACTCGAGATTGCTTCGTTTCTCGAGATCGTAGGATCAAGTATTTCTTTTGACTGGTGCAAGTAATATAGTTTTGTTGACAGCTGTATCTTCTTCATAAATGACGTATAGGTCTATTGATAGCAATCTGTACTCACCGAAAATTTAAGAACTGATGTAGGTCATCTATGTATCTCTCTCTAGCTATATTTTGACCTACTTAACAAAATTTTCAGAAATAGAATTTAATATTTCATCACCGAGAAGCATTTGAAATGTAGGTATGATAAGATGAACATTTTTTTTAAGAAAATGAATTTTATCGAAAAGGATTATCTATTAAAGATATTCAAAGGATTTTTTGCTTACATAAACACTTGCCTATTTATCTCTAAAGGGCTAGACATCAAACAATTTGTAGACACGGGACCGCCAGCTATAATTTCAGATCAGTCAGATCAATCAGATATACCTAAGCATGATGTGAGACTATGTATGTAGGTGTACATAGAATTCAAAAGCCGGCTTATGTTACTAAAATAATAGATCTTAATAAAGCAAACTGATCTTTTGGGTTTATACATAGGACCGTCAAGAAGTACATAAAATGTATACCCTAAATGGATTGCAGTGGAGTTTAAAGCGGGGCAACTTTTGAGCTTGTTATATTTAACTCTTTTCAGTTTGCCCGAACAGTATTCGTTATTCATGATCTCGGATGTTACCGAATCGGCATAGGAATGGGATAGCAAATTAAATAATACAAGTCGCAAAGGTCTGTCACGAAGGGGTCGAACGATAGCGCCATGATAGCTATTCACCTTAACGTACCTTTGCGCAGGGACCGAACCCGTTCCTTTGAATAGGTTACGTCTAAGGGCCAGTTTGGATGTGGCGTTCCGATTGAGTATAGCAGGAAATACTTGTATCCGCACTCGGATGCTGAAAGTTAGATCAAGTTATTTTGCAGACAGTGAAACGAATGTTAACTGCTGTGATTAACTGATATTATTGTCGCTGGAGCATCATCCAACCAAATCACTTGAGTTGTATTTGATTTTGACAAAAAGTAATTTTATATATCTTACGCCAAAGTACTATTCTCGTCATGTTAAAAATTGGACTCAATAAAATAGCTAAACATTTTTAAATACCTACCTACCTACCTACCTAATACCTACCAAACCTTTTGTGAGTCAGCTATTTTTCTTTTTTGTATTGTAGTTATGACGAGCTTTAGATCAAATTCGATAAATAAAGCAAAATTGAAATCAAATGGTTATTTTTTTCTTTCTGTTTAGCCAACCGATTTTCTTTTTTTTGTTTAATAGCTATTGACGAGGTCTTACAAAAAGATTAGAAATTTTAAAATGGAAATTAATGTTTTATTAAGATTTCCTCAAAAATTCAATAGTAATGATGGTCAAATTTCGATCACTGGGCAAACAATAATTTTATTAGTATTATGTAGATGTAAAAACGCTTGGTGGATATACATCCTAAGTCAAAGTTTAGCAAGTAAGCGAGCCCGAAACAGTTGTATGTCACGAAGGAGACTCTATGTCCTGTGTACAGTCAGCTTGGCAAACGAGACATGAAACACATTACTAGCCATTTCTCGAAGTATTTATAGAACACGTTAGTGCACGAGATTTCATGGTTGTAGACTTGTTCTTGAATCATGGCTAGCTTTCTTATCTAGCCATACAAAGCCGAATAGCAATTTTTATACAAATTAACGTAAGCAGTGTAAACAAATATTTTAGGTACGATATTCTAAGCCGTTTGGCTTATAAATCTTTTTGTAATATACTCGCCTGTTAAAATAGCGTCATTCCGCCTGCTGGTAAAGAAAAAGAAGTGAAGTCTATTCGAAAAGGCCATCATCTCAATAATTCACTGAGAAAAAAATGGCATGGTAGATGGTCATTTGGTAGCATAAAAAGATACTTTTGCATATGCCGGCTACAAAAACCAAGATTAAAAGAAAAATAAATGAAAGGGAGAGATTGAAATGATTTGAAATGTCATCTTTTTGGTAATTTATCTTTGGTTTACGACGTTTACACTAGGAATAACCTCCGTGTTGCAGAAGACCAACATTCAAACAATGGACACAAATACGACACAGATTTAGAACAAATATTTTAGTGCACAAAATTTATAATCACGCGTAAGAGTAATGTAATAGACGAAAATATAGAAGCCAACAGAAGGAGAAAAACACGACGGCACAAAACTATCATAACATTTTTACTTAACGGCGCTTAAAAATGGCTACAATTTTCTGTCACACACTGTATCATATCATAAAACTTCCAAAAAGAAAACCCAATAAAAGAACGCCCGAAAATTTTCACCGGATGATTGTACCACCCTTATGAAAAATAAAACGGGCAGGCATGGAACATCCTCTCCCATGCGTAATTCAAGATCGACGCCCCATACTTTTGATTTTTTGATGGCGTTCTCATGTACTGTAACTGTTACTTATTTGTTATCACTTAGTTCTGAATGTGTTACTTCGGTTTTGGGAGTATGTTTGGTAAATAAGATTGCGTTGAACTTTGAAGTTCATTTTGTGTTATATAAATATTTGAGTGAAAAGTTTGCTTGGTTGATGGGAAATTTATACTAAAATATATGAGCTGGTCAAGTGCTTTTTCGTTTCTGCTGAAATATAACAAAATATTTTATGGTATTAGTGGATGTTTTTTATATATTATTCTTTGCTTTTCTTCTTGTATGATTCTAGGACCGTATACGAGGTGTCTCTGACTGTTGGTGATTCCCTAGTACACATATCTTCAGTGCATTCTTGTACTATATAGTCGGCCTCGATGGCATAGTGGTTACTGTAACCGTCTGCCACGCCTGAGGTCGCGGGTTCGATTCCCACAAGTCAAACATTTGTGTGCATGAACATGGATGATTGTCTTGGTCTGGGTGTTTCTATGTACAATACGTACGTATTTACAAAAGAAAAAACTATATATGTATGTTTATCCATTGTCTAGTACCCATAGTACAAGCTCTGCTTAGTTTGGGCTAGATGGTGTTGTGTGTATGTGATAGAATATTATTATTAATATATGAAAGTTATAAACATAGACACTACATACATACATAGATTCACGCCTGTTTCCCAGAGAGGAAGGCAGAATTTTCGAAATTATAAGCCATTTGAATGGCTAGGTTTATTGACTATATGTATAGGCGGTATAGCGGTTTACGTAGTCGCCTCGCTACTGCCTACGCCGAGCGTTGCGAACTTGAATCCCACACGGGCCAGAAACTGTTTGCCAGTGGCGAGGCCACCACTTAAGGCTACCGCATACATACAATTATTAGTTGAACAACTATTTTGTTGTGTTTCATAAATTTATAGGAATGTACTGCGATCATAGAACACGTCAACTGTCAACACGGTAGTTGTTCGACAAAAAAATCATAAAGCCGTATCGATTTGCTTCTGATTAAAAAGTTGGACAACTATCGAACAAACGCTTAATTTGTATTGCAGGGTATTGATGTGCGCATAACATCGACTAAATAGTCGATCCGCGACTGTCAGTCTCACATTATCATTTGAAGCAGCGCCACGTCGCTGATCGCTATGGCGAGAACTATTACAGACAACAGACAACACGGAGGAGTTTATTAATAGCGTAGAAAAAAGGCCTGCGCTTTACTTAAAGAGTTTGCAGGCGTATTTAGAAATAAATCTGAAAAATATACTATGGGAGGAAGTGTGCATGGAAGTTGTATCAGGGTGGTTGGAACTAGATACGGAAACTAAAAGAAAACGAGGTAAGTTTCGTATTTATTAATTATATTTCTATTTATTATACAAACAATTTATACTTTGTCCTATTGCCATGGTACAGAGCCTTGAGGAGAAATAAAATAAGACGTCAAGTACTGGCGGACGTTTACACCACTGCTAAGGTTTCTACCTCTGTTGTCATCATGAGATAACATATTTTCAAATGGAGCGTCATATAGCGTATCTCTGAAATGTATTCCATCTTTGATTCGGACAAGGTTATGTAAAACACAACATGCTTTTATTATAGATTCTGCAAAATCTAAGTTAACATCAAGCACCCTATAAAATATGCGCCATTTGTTAGCTAAAATCCCAAAAGTGCATATTAGACTATTAGAGCTCTCGTGTGCATATAGTTGTAGACTCTTTTCATAAGATAAGTTCCTTTTTGCGTAAGGACGTGAAATATTATTTGAAAGCCCAAATGCATCATCAGCCACAAGATATAATGGCATGATTTAACCATTATCGTCATGGGACAATATCCTTCCATTCGGAATGTTTAAACTATTTTCCTCTAATGTTATTCTCATATTTGAGTTTTTGAAAACAGTCGATCGCAAGAATTTCCATACGCACCAATATCAACATAAATCAATTTGTAATCTGCATCAGTCCAAGCCATTAACACCGTGGAATGATATATAATATATTAAAAAAATTACGATCCGGAGTTATCTGGTTGAATTAAATGTATATGTTTACCATCGAGTGCACCAATAACATTAGGAAAATCAGTACGAGCATAAAACTGATCTGCAATTTCAAACTAATCTTCTGCTGTCTTTTGTGGCATGTAAATTAGTTGCATTATTACCCAAATTTGATTACACGTGTCACTTAAAATTTCTCTTAAAGTTGTTGCTCCAATTCTGTATGTAAATGAGAGGGCATTGAAGCTGTTACCAGTTCCTAGATATCTGTAACCATAAAAACATGTTTATTTTATTTACAGGTGCAGAGGTCCAGCAGAAATGGCTTAACTTGAGAACCTGCTTTTCAAGAGACTTGAAGGCACTACAAACAAAACCTGGACAAGCTGCAAAGAAACGTAGAAAATACCGATATTTTGAATAGTTGCTATTTCTAAAATCTTCATTGGCACAACGACCCATTGATAGTAATGTAGATTCCGCTGTCATTGAAGAAGAAGATAAGACTGAAATATCTGAGACTATGGACTGAAATCTATAAGACAAATACAAGTAATAAAAAAGTTAACCCGAATTCGAAGTTTGAAGAATCTTTGCTGAATATACTGAAGGATGATTTAGATGATGACAAACATTTTGCGCTCTCTTTATTTCCTACTTTACAGTCTATGATAGACGATGCAAAATTTCAAGCCAAAATTGAAATACTGCATGTATGTCGAAGAATAAAAACCAACAGACAATATAGTCAATCTACCGTAACACTTCCTTTTTATTTATTTTTTTGATGCGGGAAATGCGCCTTATGCATACCGCCCCACTTGGGGTGGTAGGGCGGTTATGTCGGGCTCACCGGCCTACAACACGGCCGGCATACCGACTTCGCCTTGACGGGTGGGCCGTTGGAACCTGATACGACATCAGCGGCCCACCCAGCGACTGCCGGCGCCTCGCAGGCACCAACACTGGCGGCGGCGTCTGGGTGCACCAGAGACGCCGCCTCTACGCGGAAGAGTGCGGGTGGGAGAATAAATACCCCAATCTCCCACCCTCAGCTTCATTAGGGGGGCATCAGGCGCGTATCGGCGCGCCGACGCCGCCCAGTTCGCCGGCGACGGATCGGGTCAGCGAGGAGACTATCCTCCCTGGCCCGCTCCGCCGCCTCCTTCTGCGAGATGATGTCCTCGCAGAAGGATGCTACCGCACACCAGTTCCTGTCGCTATCGGCCATGGAGCGGATTACGGCCGATAGCGAGAGATCCGCACCGATGGTCTCGACGAGGGCACGACGCTGCTGCGCCCACGCTGGGCAGAACTCCAGCGTATGCTGCGCCGTGTCCGTAACACTTCCTGCACCAAGCAATTTTTTACAGCTTTCAAGTTCCTACCCTGGACATTTTCATACACCAAACAATTTCTTACAATCCACATCAACATACATTTTTTATCAACCCACAAATCAACATGCTTCCACAACTCATATCGAAGGTTCGGCATCGAAACATATTCAACAATGCCCATCTATCAGTCCACAACATTCCCTGGATAGTTTGCAAAGCTACATATCAACTTTCACTCCTTCACCGCAAAGTTCTGTTCTTGATTTAAATTATAATTTAAGCTAGTATTGTACTTTGGCTTTAATAATTAAAATTAAATATTGATTATTAAATTATACAAGTGTTTTGTAATATATTACTTACCTTGAAGTAACACTTAATCTCTCTTCAACTAATATAGTGCATCTCTATCTTGTATCACGACGTTGTATATGCAGACCCAGTAATGATATGATGCCATTAAATCTTTCATCACTAATTCTATAATATTTAAAAAAATTATCTGGGTGCTTTTTTAGCTTAGAATGTAACGTATGAAATATTCCACAAGATAATATGTCACTGAGTGTAGGATGTACACAGTATCTTTTTTTTCTAATCTCTTTTTAAATTTCTATAAAGCAAAGCACAAACTAGAACTTTCTTGTTAATGGGCATAGTATGTAGCACCTTGTCTTGCACGTTGCCGAAAGAAGACTGGTCGATTACATCAATTGTATGCGCACATCCGTCGACTAAATAGTTTAGTCGTGTCTAATTCACGAGAAGTACACAACTCGACTAAACAGTTTAGTCGATGTAGAAGTTGTATGTACGTGCTAGGCCTAAATACGTCATCCGCAGTCATATTTATGCGCAATCGTATCGTCTCATATTGGATTCCCGAGTCAAGTGTTATTGTATATAATAAAAATTAGTAATAATTCTTTTATTTAATAAATAAAAGTCTTTACAAAACACATTACAGACTACCTATTGTATTAAATTCACATTAAAACTATATTTAATCTAAAGGAAAACATTTACAATTGAAATATTGGACGTACAGTCTATTTTTACACTTTATATATTTTCACAGGATATTTTCAGCAGGCAACTGAAAAATACAAAGTAGGCTCGATTCCTAATATTAAACAAAAACACAATTAAATCTTAAAATATAGCAAATGAAATGTAGGTATCATACAGGTCTATTCAAGCCTTGAGGGTCCTAAAAGCAAACATTTATGGTTACTTATTTAGATAAGTAACCATAAATTTTGGTCATAAACCATAAATTGGACATTTGTCCAAGGTTAGGTGCTAAGTTCCTTATTCTAATGACGCGTTCGATATTACATTTCTAGCCTTAAGGAATATGTAAAAATGGTATATTTAATCGCAATAAAACGAATTTAGTACAAAATTTATTATAATTAAAATTCATAGCTTTTCGTCTGCAATAGTTTCGTGACTAAAATTCATTACTGTAAAGTTTTCTTAACGTTTCGGCTCGCCCACGATATTCCTCATATTACCACTCGTAAAAGTTTAAAGCTTTCGAATTTAAATACTGTTATTCATATATGCAGTCTACAGATTATACCTCTATAATACCAATATTATTTTGAAATTATATAATTGATCTAATGGAATATAAGATTGCACTTCTGTTGCCACACGACACTGAGGTTCTAGATTCTTTGGCAATTAAAAATGGACTATACAATGAATAAGATCGTGTAAATTATATTCGAGTCATACTACTGGCTGTATATATTTTAAAACTAAAACATTCCATTTGCAAATATGCCTGGCAACTAATAAATTCACCGCAAAAAGAACATCACCTTTCAAGAGCTGTTCCCCTCTTAAAAAAGGAACAACGGTATCGCACAATTCCTTTGCGTTTTCTTTTTCCGTACAATATCGGTTGTGTGAGTCCGTGGGACTCCTTTAGATGACTTTGTATACATTGTGTTTTCGTATTCTGAGTTATATCCGCCCATTGTTGGACGCGCCGTTTCCATGGCAAGGCAATAGCGATATTTTTATTGTTCGCTTTTTAAACGTGGATTGGTTGCCGTCTTAGGCAAAGATGCATTGTAGTTTTATATTTTTAGTATTGTCTGCAATTTTCATTTATTATTTTTCTTATGAATGTATATATTCTGTGTAATTTCTTTAGTGTGTGTTGGTAGATTCTTTCCTAGAAAAAATAAGACAATATTGGACGGAAGTCTTCTTTGGAATCATCGTTAATGTGACCAAACCATATAATATATTTAGCATATTATGTATTTACTGATAACATAGTTCAATAAAACTATGCGATAGATGGTGGTTAGCATTACTTTACATGCTTATATGGAGGTAACATTTTTATCCCCGACACCGACACAGAACCTTGAACAGATGACAACGACGACGACTTGGTTTGTCGAGATTGCTAGTTCAAGTCTGGCATGCTTTTATTTTTATTTATTTATACAACTAAGCTGGCAAACAAGCTTACCTGATGGTAAGTGGTCACCGTAGTCTATGGACACCTGCAACACCAGAAGCATCACTTGCGCGTTGCCGACCCTTTAGAACAGGAAGAAGAGCAAAAGGAAGTGGGAAGGAGAAGGAGCGGGAAGGGGGAAGGAGGGTGATTGGGCCTTCGGCACTCTCCCTCACCGAACGAAATACAACAGTAGGAATACTGCCGTTTCACGTCGATATTCTGTGAGAGAGTAGTCCTTCCCCGGTCGAGCTGGCTCATTCATGCTAAAATCAGCCAGGTCTACTAACAAAATTACGTAAAAATTATTCGTGTTTATAATCTATTATATCTGTCTCGATGACACAGCAGAAGAAGCTAATACTGGCACAGAAGGTCTCAGGTTTGCCATCCCGGAGTAAGTGTTGCTTTCAAGCAATTACATAGGTATCAGTAGCAGTATGACGTCTGGAACTGTGCCCGGCCGACATCAATAATAGGCTACCTTGCTACGTTATACCAAAACCTACAGCTGGCGTTATGTAAATGTAATACTTCTTTCTATACCGTTTTCGAGATATTATAGTCGTGAGACTAAGAATGATAAATATAATTTACAACAGTTGTCATAATCAAAATGCCTATCATGCAAAACTATAAAAAAACCTTTTCAAACAGCTACTTAGACAGCTTCACAACAGATGAACGAAAAATTAACAGAAATAATTCACTTTTTGATTTACGTTAATGTGTCCGAATCCGAAAGTACGTCGAATATCCATTGCGGGTATCAAGTGCCGTGTATTCACAAAGGCATTTTGTTGACATTCGATTACAAGCTGCCCTCAGGCCGCACTCGCCGCTTGTGTAATTCAGACCATAATTGTCACTACGGTGATACAGCCTAAAAATACATGCATAATATTGTCTTACGTAAACCCGAACGTTATATATTGAAATTAAACTACTTTATACTGTAATTTTGGAGGTTTATTTAAAAATATAGTATTTTTAAACTATTGTTATAATATTAATTATTGAATTACAATTAATCTGTCAGTAGTTGGAATGACAGACATAATTCAAAAACTATTGTAGCACTCAATAGGTTAAATATTAGATATAGGTAACAATAATTCAAAATATAGTGTTTAAGTACATATTTTTTAAATAAACTGCGATACTTATATTGTATATTACTGTAGGTATATATTATATGATATTACGTATATTAATTTAAAAATACCTAAAGTTCATTTTTGAAGCAGGGAGATCTGTATTAAAACATTGCTCTTGCTGGTTTTTCTTTTTTTTTATGGTGTAGGTGGCAAACGAGCAGACGGATCGCCTGATGTTAAGCGATTACCGCCGCCCATGGACACCCGCAACACCAGAGGAGTCACAAATGCGTTGCCAGCTTTTTAGCCCACCAGGAGGGGAGGGCAGGTTGGGTATCCGGTACCCTCACTCACTCGCCGAAACACAACGCAAGCGCTATTTCACGCCGGTTTTCTGTGAGGCCGTGGTATCACTCGGGTTGAGCCGGCCCATTCGTGCCGAAGCGTGGCTCTCCCACGGTTTACGGGTTTGAGCTCATGGGGAGAGTTTTTGTCTATCTGATATTCTGTAATTTATTTCAATTATAAAGAGATACTTGCAAAGTCTCCTGCGATATAGGAATTAATACTTTTACTATTTACGCAACGGCCACAAAGTACACTCAGACTCGGAATAACTAATTGTGGACCACATTTTATTTTGTCAAGAATTATTCATTGATATTTAACTACTTTATACGGATTTTATCGCGTTGTTTATTTGACACTTTATTACATAATTTTGAAATACAATACAATTATTGATGATATGATCCGTCGAACTCGTAACATTCGGCGCAGAGGCAGTTGCAAAACGATCTACTTAACAGTGGTTTACGCTAGCTCGTGCCCACTTAAGCAGCGCAAGCGTAACGAACTTATAATATACAATCTGATATATCACAGTTAAACCTCCATAGCTGTCTCCAAACAGCATCCAACCCAATAATTTAAAACAAAGGCGTATAACGTTCTCATTTCAAATCTTAAAAACTAAAAAGATTACTTAGAACAATGGAATGGCTGGCAGCCAAGAGTGTGTCGCGGTGGCCCACAACCGTTTCAAACGAGATTCGCTACTCCATACATTATTACCATGTATCATTGTGCTGGCGGGATTTATTGAAGCACTAGACAGCACTGGCGTCTTATGTCTAAGAATTAAAGCTAAAGAGCTTTAGTTGATATGGGACTGTGATTTTGTCTTACATTTACGCGATGGTACATTGAAATTGAACTACTATATTTAACACGAGTTTCAATAAAATGAGCGTGGTGGTGAAATTACGACACGACTTGTCAAAATCGCAGTTCCAAGACCAGCTAGATGAATTCACTGTACTATCGTTTTTAATTTAGACCGATACTCAGCATTAAAAAACCTTACAATAATATTGTACTACAATAATTATCTAGACCGAAAATCAGTCGCAGCCGATATTATTGAGTACAAGTGTATGTACAAACACAAGCACACCTTCTATCCTCCCACTATCATGTTTTGATTGGTTGCCAATGCGTCACTACCCGAGAGATTAGGCCCAGGACATGCGTGGGTAACACCATCAACTTCCTAACTCCGAGCTGCAATTAAAGGTTATTTATAAAAAACCCAATAAATACCTTTATATTAACTCGACCCGGGCTTCGATACCGAAACCTTAAGATCTGCAGCCATATATACTAGTTCCAAAATCAACAAGACAGTCAAAATGCTATACCAGTAAGTTGTACCGTGCTATCGACGCCCACAACACCTATTCCCAGTGATATACCAGAATAATATGCACTAAATCTGTCAGCATGGCTGCCGCCTAAATTAGAACCAGCTTCTCATCCCTGGGGTGTCGTAACGTACGAGTGTGGACCACCAGTGACGGCAAGCCGAGTTAATTTAGCAGCACAGCTTTGTGGGGAGCGCCCGTCAGCTGTGAAATTGTACACAGATTATAATTTGTCAATAGAATCGGGTGACGTGAGATTTCAATAGACAGAAGATATTGTTATTGTTTTTATTATTGTATAGTTAGTAGTATTATATGGTATGAGCTATCCTCCGCGATTTCACTGATATGGTTACTGTTCTAATCCTGTGGCTCATAGCGTGAGGTTACAATATAATAATAATATCAGCCTTGTATCAAACTGACCCTACGCTAGGCACGGGCCTCTTCCTAGTGTGAGAGATGATATCCTAACTAATAATATAAAATATTATAAAAAGAGATGTGCTAACTAATATTATAAATGCGAATATGAGTTTGTTTGTTTAATTGTTACTCTTTTCACCCAACTACTCGACTGATCATCATGAATTTGTTTAATATTGTCTTCTATTTACGCGAATATTATTCATTGAAATTAAACTGCTATGTACGGATTTTATCGCGTTGTTTATTTGACACTTTATTACAAAATTTTGAAAATTGTTACACTACTACTACTATTAAACTTTACTAATTTTTAAGCTAATTAAATTATTATTAAACTATTTAGATTTAATTTATTTTTACACTATCCCCTGTTAATTTTTTTTAAATTTAATTAGCTTAAAAATTAGTAAAGTTTAATAGTAGTAGTAGTGTAACAATTTTCAAAATTTTGTAATAAAGTGTCAAATAAACAACGCGATAAAAGCCGTACATAGCAGTTTAATTTAAAAAAAGTCATATAACTTCTGAAAGTCAGACGTGCGCGACGTGGGTTCGAACCCGAGATCCTCTGCATTGCAGTCTGTTGGTCTCCCCACTGAGCTATCGCTGCTCAGTGCTAATAAAGGCTAAGATAGAGAAGGAAGGATTCAATTGCCAAGTTAAAAGAGTAGTCGTTAGTTACATGTATATTCTTATAGGCGCCCTTTTCTTTTTTTTTATAATTAGCAATTTGGGCTACAGATTACTTGTATTCTTGATAACCTTTCCTGCTATGTTACAATGCTTGTGTTATCTTAAGATCTCTCTTGATCGCAAGCCTTATCTTTTGGGCTACTGAAATTTGCCTACATCTAGCAACTAACGTAAATGTAGCTTCAGTAACTTAGTAAACTCACTAACTGTGATTCTGTAGTGCGTTAGGCATGTTTGCGGAGGCGCATACAGACAGCTTTGAAGCTGTAATGCGAAAGAGGACAGCATCTCTGATGCAAAGGATTCGCTGGAGCAACAACAGTATCCTGAAGGTGATCAGTGATAGGCCAGACTGTCCCTTCCTGTTGCACTGGACCCGTAGGCATAGTGGCGGGGCCGGTGCAGCAGGAAGATACATGAATTAATTTTAATAATTGTATAACTAACATAGCTTTTAAGTTATTGTTACTAACAAAATATGAATGATTCTGAATTAAATGTTAATTACTATTATTACTAATGACAAAAAATATTTTCTAACATGATTTATAACTATTACTTTGTGACCTAAATGGATGAATAATTTTTACTTTAATAATCTCATATACATACTTGTACGAGTCTCAAGCTCAACAAACACACACACAGACAAACAGCGAGGTTCACACACATTTTTATTGTACCTCGTACCTTGCAGCGTCGAACCGGCTACAATCGGCGTACTGCGACCACTAAAACCACAGCTCTATTAATCTATCTATTTGTTTAACCATTCCTAGAATGCAAGCCGTAACGTGCAGAGAGCAATACGTCGGCGTATGCGTTTAATAAATCATGAAAATCGGCCGTCGGTCTGTCATCGCGCCCGGATGACAAATTGCGAAACTAGCCGAGGCCTCTTCCCCTCCCGACGCCCCCAATACCCCCTCGAACACACTATGCTCGATTGATGGCCAGTTTCGTAATTGCATTGTTTAAATTTTTGACGTATGAGTCAGATTTATTGAAAAATTGCCTAGTTTGTTTCAGTTTTCGATCGGTTCGCTGGTTTAAATGTCAATGGGCGCCGTGGTTGTGATATTTGCCGATTTTTGTTTAGTTGTTTTGACTTTAGTGGTTTTTTGCGTCTTTATAACATATCATTCATACATAGCTTCAAGGCTATTTATCTTCAAATGTGCGAACAGGCGTATTTTACATCCACTTTCAAATAAGATACATATTCTAGATACCATACCTACACGTCTACTTGCTATTGAAAATTTCCTTCCAGGAAATCCCAATATCTCATATTTTCGTTAACAATGAACTCGTATTTGTGAAGTGATATAATATTATACTATGGAAAGTAGTCCGTGTAATAAGAGCGGGCTAGTGCGCCCCGCGGCTTCGCCTTCCTCTATTGTATTGTATTGTATCTTATGTGGGGGCCAGTCAGTGCAGACCGGCGACACTTCGACCCAGTGGGGTCTTTTGTGACGACATTCTCCCAATAACGACTGCCATAGATGTTCATGGCAGCCGGGACCGACGGCTTAACGCCTTCCTCTAACTCTGACATCATATCAAATATCGCGTCTACATCTGAGATTCAAAAATGGATGTCATCCGTCGAGCAGCAATTGAATAATGTTTATTCTATTACCGTGGATAGTAAACTCAATTCGGACCAGAAGATGACAATTTCAAACCTGTGTCGAAAAATTGGCCATAGCACCTCGCAAATGGCAATCCTGTACCAATCGCTAAAACAGAAAGCACTTCAAGTTTCTAGCACAGTAGATACCTTACAAGAAAAGTGCAATCTAACAGAATATCTTTCGGAACTCAAGCAGACCATCCAGGATACCTATACTACTGAAACATTCCCTTATGCAGACATGATTAAAAAGGGATCAAATAGTTTCGTACGGCCGTATAATCTTAGCTGTGTGGCAATATATCCCCGTGACGTATTAAAGACCAGTGATGAAACGAAAAACCTTGTACAGAAATTTTTTAGTCCGGAGGAAATGAAGCTGCAAGTACGTGGGGTTCGCAGAACTAGAAATGGAGGAGTTATTATCAGCACAGAAACTAAACAAGGCGCAGAAAAAGTGAAGCAGGCTGTCTATCGCTCATTGTCCGGTCTTACAGTTGACGAACCCGCCAAGCGTTAACCACGGATTGTGGTAATTGGTGTACCTGCTTCTCTGTCCGAAAATGAAGTATTTAGCTGTCTCTTCGAGCAAAATATAGCCGATAAGTTTCCATAGATGGACCTGAAATCATTTTTGTCTTCAATAAAATTAAGCCACAAATCGGGCAAGAAAGATGTTCAAACCTGCAACTGCAACTTTTGTTCTACTGCACGGGATTCGATGAAACGTCACTAGCATTTTGGTTAAATTCCAAACTACTAAATTGTAGGTATAAACTGTATCAAATCTGTGTAGTATCTTATACAGGCTGACATACAAAAATTCATTATACAATTAACTATTGTTTTGATAAGTTTAATAAGTTTAAAAGAAAAACCTCCAAGCTCAGACTCAGCCATTATTCAGTAGTAGCTTTTGCATGTAATTCCTTTTGCATGGACTTTAAGTTTTAAGTAATTTTTGTTCTATCTCGGAGGAAACTTGTAAAATTCTAAAAATGTTATTAGGGATTATAATTGCCTAATATTGCCTAATTTTAAAATCTCCAAATAAAATTTGATTTTTAGATATAGTTATCTAACGAAGCAACTTTAAAGCGAATAATAATTATCTTTATAGTGGTAGTTTTAAAAATAACTGGCCATATTCATGCGTTGCATCTTAAAGAGAAATTCTTCGCGAAATTTTTGTGCCTTGATTAGTCAGTCAGTGAATAGGCCAGTACCTCCCTAGACATACAGAAAAACTGTATTACACTTTCCATATCCATATAATATATTAAACAGTCTTCCAATACATTAAACTCTATAAGAAAACAACAATTCGGTAATCTAAATATTTATGCTTGATCAACATAATAAGTAATGTATTGTAATAAGGTTCTTAACAAAATTACTTTATTTACGCGGATAACATGTTATTGACAAGTAGATAGCGATAATTAATTGTTTATTAAGTACTAACGTTAACGTTTTCGGAGGCTGACGACATGTGAAGCCTAGTCTAACTTAGTAGATTGCCTAACTTAGTATATAACAAATGAAGTAGGCGGCACTTATGTCCTAAGAAATTGTTTTCGGACGAAGTAATTTGTAATTTGTCTGTAACTATGCCTACGATTATTATAGATAAGAGTAACAATATTAGACAGCGGCTTTTAGTCGCGCTGCTAAGACTTTAAAGGTAAATACATAAGTACTTATAGCCCGACGTTTTTGTTGCATGGAATAGTGCATGGATACCTTAAGATCCAAAATCCTGTGAACATTCCAATTAGAATGAATATGAATGAACTAAATGGCGTTGTTTTATAAATATTGCAATGCATTCATTTTAGCAAATAGGTGATTTTTATATGAAATTATAATCTCAACCGAAAAGATACTCAAACACAGGGACAGAATAATGTTAGCGTACGAACAGAATAGCGAGTCATCGAAAATATCTATAAAATATACATATATACAATACCTACTATCAATTTCTAAATTCATTTGTAATTCTTTGCTTCTTGTTTTACCCTGAAATGTGTTCTTTTTTAAATAAACTATTGTATATAGAGATAAAAAGATTGTTTAAAGTAAATTTATCAAAATTGAGTTATTAAGAAATCAACTTATTTTAATTTTATAGTAGTGCACCGCCATCTATTACGATATAAATAAACTACTTAACAGTTCTTATATTGATACTCCCCACTGAGCAGCGATAGCTGTGAGGAGACCAACAAACTGCAATGCAGAGGGTCTCGGGATCGAATCCATGTCGCGCACCTCTGACTTTCGGAAGTTATATGACTTTTCGAAATTATGTGCGTATTGATTGACAATTATCGCCTGCTGTGCCTCGGAAAGCACGTTAAGCCGTCGGTCCCGGCTGCCATGATCATCTATGGCAGTCGTTATTGGGAGAGTGTCGACACAAAAGATCCCACTGGGTCGAAGTGTCGCTGGTCTGCACTGACTGGCCCACACATAAGATAAGAAGATGATTAAGAAATATACTGAACATATACATAAAATAACATACAAACCCAAAAATAAAAACGATACCCCATATCGTTAGCCTTCGGGTTGCGGAGGTCTGGTGGCAGCCGCTCCGTGTAAAAACTGATATCCAGTCAAATCCGGTTAGACTAGAAAAGCCGACCCCAAGTGACTTGGGAATAATATAGGCTAAGAGAGAAGAAGAGTTCTTGTATTGATGGCGTCAATTACCGGTTTATATCATTTTATTTTTAAAATGGGTAAGCATTTTTGCAGCAGAATATTTAATATAGGGTATTTATTTTAATGTTATACAGAGACACGGTGATTTTTTATATATGTATAGATGCGAAAATATGTTGTACTCTTATCATAGTTAAATAATAATAATATATTTATTTATTCAGACAGAGTCCATAATGTTAGTAAAACAAAAAATTAAAACAATTCTGATGAAATTTGTTTGGAACTAATTTGAACTTCGGGGAAGGAGATTAATTACTTGAAACAAAACGAGCGCACAGTCGTGAGTAGCAGCAACAAGATAGCGAATGCGACTGGTATAGTACTATAGGTATGAGATCTCGGGTTCGATTACTGGGTCTAGCAAGTGATTATGGTCTTCTCATCCAGAAAATTTAAGTATTAACAGCACGTAGACGGCAATAGAATTGCTTTCTTTTACGTAGAATTTTAAACAAAAGCGAGTGAATTAATCATTTTAAAAAAAAGCAGTCCAGTATACCTCTACTTAGCCCTTCGAGGATGAAGGCGTCAGATTATCCTAATGTGTGTTTGTTTATTTGTTATGCGTTTACATCTAAGATACTCAACCGATCATCATGAAATTCTGCATACATTTTGTCAGCGGTACAGACAAGACATAAAACTTTTCATCCAGAAAAAAAGTACTGTTCACGAGATATGCAGCTTCGGGCAAAATATAGTAAATAATAAAACTAAAATTTATAACAAGGCAAGACTTGTAAAATTTTATATATATCCAGTTTTCTGCTCTACACGAATTTAAGTCTCCCTAATATTTTTCATTCAGGTTCACGTCAAATCTATAAAAGAGAAAATAAATTCGTTTTCTAAAATTGAAGTTTTGAAGAACACGAAAAATAATTCGACAACGCAATCACGATTACAAAGGCGAAAGAAAATGCTGGAACAAAAACTAAATACATAGTTTCTCGCAACAAAAATTGGATACGATCTATATAGAATTTTATGAAAAATCTTTAAAGAGGTTGAGTTTTCTATAGGTATTACACGAACTGTTAGGTGTGAGATACAATGCTTTGCTATATAATTAAATAGCATTATTTGTAACTCATTTTAACGGTGAAGGAAACATCGTGAGAAAACCAAAATGTCTTACAGTTCTCCATAATATTCTTGAAGATATGTAAAGTCCGACAACCCGCACTGGGTCAGCGTGGTGGACTATGGTTTTACCCTTCTCACACTGAGAAGAGGCCCGTGCTCAGGTGGGACAGTTTAATACAGGGCTGATATTATTACATGTGCATAGTTTCACATCTATGCCCTCCGAAATTATAGGCAGAAGTCTATTGCTCCGCATTTTGCATAAGGTCTCTTGTAATAGAGGGGAAGCATTTAACTAACAAGAATTTCTTGACAGAAAACATCCAATAATACTTTGCCCGTCTTTGTGTGGCCTGAAAATAGTGTATCCGAGTTTTATTTTTATTCTACAAAAGCGGCAAGCTTGCGTACGGCCCACCTGATGGTAAGTGGTCACCGCAGCCTATGGACGCCCGCAACACCAGAGGCATAACTTGCGCGTTGCCGATCCTTTAGGAAAGGAAGTGGGAAAGAGAAGGAGCGGGTTGGGGAAAGGGGGTGATTGGGCCTCCGGCACTCTCACTTACCGAACGAAACACAACAGTAGGAATACGGGTATTTCACGTCGATATTCTGTGAGAGGGTAGTCCTTCCCCGGTCGAGCCGGCCCATTCATGCTGAAATCAGCGAGGCTCTACTACTATCTAGGTGTCTATGTCTATTGTATAACTGTTTGCAAAGGTACGCAATACAGGAATTATTACTAGAGCAGGCGTAGTCTATTTAAAAGAAAATAAGTTGTGCTAGAGACTAAAGTCCAAAAGCGAATACATGCCTCGATGGTGTAGTGGTTAGTGTAACCAACTGCCACGCCTGAGGTCGCGGGTTCGATTCCCGCACAAGTCAAACATTTGTGTGCATGAACATGGATGTTTGTCTTGGTCTGGATTTTTCTATGTATAATATGTATGTATTTACAAAAAAGTATATATCCATTGTCTAGTACCCATAGTACAAGCTCTACTTAGTTAGGGCTAGATGGTGTTATGAGTATGTGATAGAATATTATTATGTTTGGATATTTCATACTCAACCACACGAAACGCACGATGCAAAATTAATTTGAGAAAAATGTACTTGTAGCCTATAAATTAACGTTAGAAATTCTTTTTTACGCGTCATTTCTTTTAAAAGACAGCTCTCGCTCATTATTTGTCCAAATTGAACCGAATATAACATCGAATTCTGTCTAAAACGTCTGATCGTCTAGTGTAGTAAGTATTTCAGAAATGCCAGACAGAAAATAGTATTGATGCAGTTAAAATAAATAGAGCGAAATATTAAATGTATTTGGCGACCGCATGTAGAGCGAAGATAAAGGTTTTCATTAAATTTTATCCTTCATTCTTTTGTAAGTTTTATTGAAAGTTCTAGTTTTGTAGCACAGTGGCAGTGAATACGACTGCTGGGCAAAACGTTTCGGGCTAGATTCAGGTTGTGTTATAGAGTTTTCTGTCAAAGATGCCTGGACGGTCTGGACGTATGCTTAGTGAATGGCAATAGGCTCGCTTCTTGTTACATAAGAACTAAAACCATACCAGGCGCAATGTAGGTGTGATATACCTGTACCTCTTGAGGGATAGGGATAGGCACAGAACATAGAACGTGTAGGTGTATTTAAACATTCGCATTCCTATGTTTGTGACCGCAAAACTCGTTTTTTTTTTATTTTGTTTTCTTAAGGAACACAACTCCCGCTCTAGGAATAATTCCTGTGTCGCAGGGGACTTTACAAACATTCAAACAACGGACACAAAGAACACCCAGACTCGGAACAACCATTTGTGGATCACACAATTTTTTGTCCCGTGTGGGATTCGAACCCACAACACTCGGCGTAGTGGCAGTAGTGAGGCGACCATGCACGGATGGCGTCTAATAGTTGATGGAGTGATTTGAAATTTTAATCTATATAAGAGTGTATATAGATATTTTTATCTCGAACTTCATATGGATCTTCACGGATTATTAGACTGAGCCACAGCGAATCGGAGCCGGATCTAATATACATATTATATAAAACAAAGTCCCCCGCCACGTGATAAACTCAAAAACTATTGAACAGATTTTCATGCGGTTTTCACCAATAGACAGAGTGATTAAGTGAATGAGTGTTAAGGCTTTGTGCCACCCGTGTATAATAAACATATCTTACTTTGAAAAACATTGAACTACACTCTTCATCCATTTTATGCTAGAATTTATTTGTGTTATATGTTGTTCGAAGTCACTCGAGTTACAAGATAGAGGCAATTATATTAATGTGTCACATATCGAGTGGTTCACTGGCCGATGTATCAAGTCACTGAGCGTACTAAATCAGACCGAATATATAATGATATACACTACTGTTCCAAATATAAAGTTACAATGGAGTTCTTATTTTTGTAGTCTTTGTTATAGACTAGCTTCTGCTAATGGCTTTGCTTGCCGTTATATCTCCGTAAATATGTATAAATATATATAAAAAGTATAATATTGTCTTCTATTTACGCGAATATTATTCTTTGAAATTAAACTACTATATACGGATTTTATCGCGTTGTTTATTTGACACTTTACTACATAATTTTGAAAATTGTTACACTTCTACTACTATTAAACTTTACTAATTTTTGAGCTTATTAAATTATTATTAAAACTATCTAGATTTAGTTTAATTTTACACTTTCCCCGACGTTTCGGTTGCTTTTCAGCAGCCATGGTCACGGGGAGACTAAGATGGTAGTTGTCCCAGTGTAGTTATTTCAAAGTACCCGAACATAATTTAATCATTGGTGTTTCTATTTACGCAGAATGAGCTCAAAGTATCATGAAGTCTAGCTGTGGTTTGCTTCTTCTTGGGATTGACTATTTGTATTACTGGATCCCAAGCTGGTGGATTAAATCTAAAAAGTTTTAATAATAATTTAATTAGCTTAAAAATTTGTAAAGTTTAATAGTAGTAGTAGTGTAACAGTTTTCAAAATTTTGTAATAATGTGTCAAATAAACAATGCGATAAAATCCGTATATAGTAGTTTCATTTCAATGTATAAAAAGTATATTATACAAAAAAAATATAAAAAATGGTCAGCGTAAGTAGGGTACATAGCGTCGTAAAATTTGCCGCATCACATTCAACTGGTAGTGTCTAGAAGACTGGCAACGTTGCATAACAATGCTTATTCTATCAGCAAATAAAGACCAGCCTTCTGCTTACTGGTTTTTCATATTTGTAATAGTAATTCTACGGCTCATAAACTTATCTTTATGCGAAAAGTCACTTCGGTTCATTGTTGATTACCGAACAAACATAATTTTGTAATTATGATATTTGTAAGGACTAGCAGTGCCTTTCAGTTTTACCTTAATTCTAGTAAATTTAAGTTATCATTATAATCAAGCTATATCTCTTAATTTACTGAACCGATCATGATGAAACATTTCTTTGACGATGAGCTGAACTAAGACTATTCGAGAAATAACTTAAATTCAATCTGTGCAGTAGTTTTCATGCATTCAGACAAATTAGACAGACCAGTTACAATTTTATAATATGCTCAGATAAATAAACGTATTAATAATAAATCCTAATCATAAGCTAAGACTGTTATTGCGAAAGTGTATTTGGTTGTTTATAAGTAGGTATATCGTAAAGGGGCAAATAAACGAAACTATTTTCTAAAAGGAGGCAGCGTTTAGTATGACTAATATAACCACAGAACAACAGAAGTATCAGGTCTTTTGATACATAAATAACACAGACTTACTTACATATCCCCGTAGAGATAGGAAAAGTTTCCTCTACCTGTCTTGCCCGGCTGGTGATATGTTGGTACATCACAGCCACATTTTACCAGTTCTTTTTTAGGTATCATGCAAGGACGGAGTCCATTGCTGGCTGTGCACAAAACGAAATCTGCTGATTAGTTGCTATGGATGGCTTCGGTTTCATCTATCTGAATTCTACAGGGTTGTATGATGAAAACAATAGTCTATAGGTACTCGTATATTAATCCAGGACGTGATCTATCCATGTACCAAGGTTATTTCAAATCCATAGTAGGATTGATTTCTTCCGTCGGCTTCACCCACATGAATCCCTCGAACAAACGTATTACGATAACAGTAGCCTATAACTATGTTAATCCAGCACGTGATTGAGTAGTAGAGCCTCGCTGATTTCAGCATGAATGGGCCGGCTCGATCGGGGAAGGACTACCCTCTCACAGAATATCGTCGTGATATAGTAGTATTCCTACTGTTGTGTTTTGTTCGGTGAGTGAGAATGCCGAAGGCCTAATACCCCTTTTTCCCCGTCCCGCTCCTTCTCCTTCCCACTTCCTTTCCTAAAGGGTCAGCAACGCGCAAGTTATGCCTCTGGTGTCGCAGTCGTCCATAGGCTACGGTGACCACTTACCATCAGGTGAGCCGTATTCTTGACTGCTAACATAGTTGTATAAAAAAAAACTTTATTTCAAATCAATCCATTCAATTTATGCTCGATGGATTTACATTTTCCAAAAAATTCACTTTGATCGTATGTAGGCATCACCTATCTAAGTCCCATGAGCATATATGTATGATAACAATAGCATATGTTAATTTATGACGTGGTCTGGTAAGTTTCATCAATATTCGTTCAATAATTTATGCTTGATTAATTCACATCTTTCAAAATCTTCACATTAACTAAATCCTAGAAATGCGTATTACCATAACAAAAGCCTATGCGTATGTTAATTTAGGTAATGGTCTATCTGTATGCTAGGTTTCATCAAAATTCGTTCAACAGTTTATACTTGATTGATTCACATCTTGCAAAACATTGACTACACAAACTAAATCCTAGGAATGTATATTATCAGAACAAAAGCCCATGCGTATGTTAATTTAGTAATCATCTATCTGTATGTCAAGTTTCATCAAAATCCGTTCAACAGCTGTTAACACTTGATTGATGCACATTCAAGCATCTCAAAACTTTCACATTTATAATGTTAGTAGGAAGCATGTCTGAAACAGTTTCCTTGAAAACAAGTTCGCGTATAAAATATACCATTTCTCAGCTCGGGTTGGTAATCAAACGCGGTAGACGTCGCTTCGTCTCCATCAGCACCAAGTGTTGTTGCGCTGCGGCCATCCATCACTTCGTGCGCTCACAGGTAACGCTTCCAACCAAGCACGTTTACTAGGGATAGTGCACAATGCTGCTGGTGTTTTGGGGAGGTTTTACATCGTGTAGCTAATTTGTGTGGTCATGTACATAAGTAATATTATCGTAATTAATTCTTAGTTTATTAATAGGTTTACCTAGAATGACTTTTCTGTTTACCTGATACTTATTCAGGCTTAGATAAATTTTCAGCAGCTGCCATTAGTCTGGCAATCTGCCAGGTGAACTTCAATAAATCCTTGATTACTTAATAGGCTTAAAACGTCGTCATTATTGATTATTGATTTATTGACTGAGCTATCGAAGTATTTAAAGTACAATAATCTAGTGATTAGAATATATTGGAATATTTTAAATCCTTATTCGATTGAGTAATTGCAATACGTTAACGAATGTACAGTTATTTTAAGAAATTGTATTAATTCGAATATTAGTGCATCAGTTAGGAAAACTGATCTTTTTCAACTGAGCTTGCCAAGCAATCGGCAATAGTTAAAATAGCTTAAATCTTTCCTATATGTCTGCATAAAATGAATTAACAAACCCTAAAACAGCAGATACAAGCAACACTTAAATCCTATATAACTAATTATGGATAACATTTTTGTTCTGTGACATCGAACCCATGACATTTAGCGCAGTGTAAATTGCGAGGGGAACATCTACACAACTGCGCCATCTATCCAATCAAGCTCATCATCTTACCCCCTTTTTCATATAAGCTGTACTTAACAAGTTTGTAGGTAAATAATTTGATGCGCTACGTGCTAGCGTATGCACCGCTGATCCGCACAATATTTCAGCCCGCCGCCTCTGCACCGAGTGTATGTGTGTGTATTTATGTTTATGTATGTGTGTGTGTGTATTGTGCTTTTCCATTTGTTACTTGGCCACCACCTGACGCCAGAAACAAGTGTTTGTTAGTAACGGTATTTACCTCACCTGGGGGTTTTGAATCAACAATTGTTTTACCTGTAAGCAGTAATTTGAGTTACAAATCGCTAGGATTCTTGTCACTCCAGTTAAGCAGGTATGATATTATTAGAAGTCGGTTCACTTTAGTAGTGTAATGTGACTGCTTTATCATAAGTCCATGTCAAGTTCAGTTTCTTAGGAAACTCACTAACCTATGTATATATTTTAACGTTAAGTGATTTTGATTTTTTTTTGATTATTTATTCGCATGAAACATGGTAGTAAGTTGTTCGAATTGTACATGATAAAAAATGTTCACATATTTCGCCGGTTTACCCGACATGCAAAGAATTTATAATAATTATAAGTAGCAACAAAAGTTTAAAATCAATAATTTTTCGGTGATACGTAGGTCCTAATATTAAGCATACATTTTAAAGTCATGTCAAAGTAAGATTTGAATGTAATTTCAATAATTCATATAAATATATATATAAAAAAAATGTGTATAACGTCAAGTAAAATATCATTAAAGTGTCTCAAATCAAGATTTGTAACAATTCATCTACCTTATAAAAACATTTCTCTAATAACCAATCACTTAGTGCTTTCTTGAATTTCCCATTTGGCAATCGCGCGCGGTCATTAGCACCGTACGTGTTATCGGTCATTACGCCGCCGTGTGTAATTAGCAAAATGACAACTGCATTAAAATATGTATCGTGTAATATTATTATAGACGAACTATTAGCGTACATTCAAAACAAAGTATCGCTCGCTGATGAAGCGAGCTTAGTGAAAATATGTGCGTCCGCTTTTACAAGTGAGCAAATTCAAAAAGCGAAAACGTTATTAGTGGAATCGCTGTCTTCGGAGGTGCGTGGTACTGTTCGTAAAGGAAAAGGCAAAGAAAATCGTGTGCTGTATGACATCATTGGCATTTTTAAGGCTGCAGATCCTGATACATTGCCGGTGTTTGTTGCTCGCGACCTGAACAAACTACCACCCATTACGTTCGACCACCTTGATGTCTCGCAGCTTCTTAAGGATCTGGCACTCGTACAGATGGAAATCAGGACCATTAAATCCTCATATGTGACGCAGGAGGCGTTGAAAAATTTTCAAAATCAATATGCATCTATGGTGAACAAGGATGCAAATGTAAATACAAGACGAGGTGCATCGTGTGATGAGTATATTACTTGTTATAATCAAGAGGACGAACGTATTATTTGCGAGGATCGTATATTATTGGAAAAAAAGAGTCCTAATTATCAAAAGTCGCATAATATCGCACTTGCGGGTCGAGCGAAAAAACAAAATGTAACGGCTAACCGACATGATGAAGCGAGAACGAGTCAGACGGCCGGCGAAGGGGCGGGGCCATCTGCGTCATCGCACCCACCGGTTACCGTTAGCCAGAGCGAGACCGAGACTAACGAACAGCTGATTGATAACGTAACGCACACGCCGCGTCAATTATATTCTGATGTGCTTACAGCTGAAACAATAACGGACGATGGTTTTACGTTGGTTCAGAAGAAGCAAAAACCTAAAGTAAATAAATTTAAAGGAAACCTGGGCACGGGTACTGTCGAGGCAGAAGATAAGTTTAAAGCGGCTGAGCGAAAGATACCTATGTTTATAACCAATGTACACAGAGACACTTTGGAGTCGGATATAACTAGTTATATTATGAAAAAGACGGGTGAAAAAGTTAGTCTTGAAAAGATTAACATAAAGCGGCCATGTGAGCATAATGCGTACAAATTCTTTGTGTCACAAACTGTACTCCCAATGTACCTGGATAACAAGTTGTGGCCACAGGGAATTGTATTTCGACGTTTTGTTAACTACAAAATGAAGCGTCAGAATGTAAACAGAGATATCGGCACTGAACTCGTAAATAATGGGTGAACATGTATACAAGTTCATGACCTTTAATTGTAAAAGTGTTAAGCGCTCTGTTCAGTGTATCCGTGATTTATGTAAGCAATGTGATGTGATTGCCTTACAAGAAACTTGGCTATTACCGGACGAAATCTCATTCCTTGATAACATAAGTAATGAGTTTAGCTGTACGGGAGTATCGGCAGTGGACACATCGGCGGGCATGCTTTATGGCAGGCCATATGGCGGGGTCGCGCTTATGTGGAGACGACGCCTTTTTACAAATGTGACGATTGTTCAGTGCGATAATCCACGTATTTGTGCGGTCAAAATAGTGTTGAATGATAAATCATTTCTAGTGCTCAGTGTGTACATGCCAACGGATACTGTGGCTAATCTAACGGATTTTACTGACGTTCTGAGCTCGGTGAGTGCGATTATTGATAACTATAGTATAGATTATGTGTTCGTGTTAGGAGATTTTAATGCACACCCGGTCGAACAGTTTTATAATGAACTTACTGGGTTTTGTTGTGAACAAAAATGGAAGTGTATTGATATTGATTTTCTGGGTATAGGGTCGGACACATATACATTTCTAAGTGAAGCTCATGGCTCAAAACGGTGGTTAGACCACTGTCTAGTAACAGAGGCATCTGCAAAGTGTGTTGGAGATGTATATGTGTTGTATGATGTATTGTGGTCTGACCATTTTCCTATGGTGGTTGAATGTATCCTTGAAAAAATTGTGTCTAGGAACTGTGTTCCTAATGTAAGCCCAAACGACGTTGTGTGGGGGGAAAGAGGGCAATGTCAAATAGAGTCTTATCAAAAAGAATGTCATGAGCGACTGAGACTTATTGAATTTCCACAAGAACTTAGTAAATGTGGCGATACTATGTGTAACAATCGTAGTCATATTGTGGTGATTGATAAAATGTATGCAGACATCGTACAGGCACTGAGTCAAGCGGCTATGATAGGTCGAGAAGGCAGCAATCGTCGCTTTAAAAGGGTGGTAATAGGATGGAACAAACACGTGACCGACTCTCATAGGGCGGCGAGGCAAAAATTTCTGGAATGGCTATGGTATGGTAAGCCGGGGTCCGGCTTAGTCTATGAGGAGATGTGTGAGGCTAGAAGAATCTTTAAGTCACGGCTGAAGTGGTGCCAAAACCACGAAGATCAGATCAAAATGGATATTCTGGCCTCACATCACTCCAAAAATGACTTTCGTGGATTTTGGAAACATACGAATAAATTACAAAGTAGACCCGGTATCCCTGTGAGCGTCGGTGGCAGAACAAAACCTGACGAGATTGCTGAACTCTTCATGCAGCACTTTTTTGTAAAGTCCCCTTTACGGCACTCTCGTTCGGTGGTCGATGCTGAGCCCGGTAGGGCCATGGGGATTAATTTCAACTCGAAAGAGATCCATAAAACTATACAAACCATGTCGCGGGGTAAATCCCCGGGCCATGACGGACTAGGCATCGAACATCTGCAACATGCTGGTCCACACCTGGCCCGAGTTCTCAATATGTTTTATAGCTTTTGTATGAGTCATAGTTACGTGCCGACTGAAATGATGCGGACTATAGTAGTGCCCATTGCAAAGAACAAGACTGGTGACCTCGCGGATATCAATAACTATAGGCCCATATCACTAGCTACTGTGATAGCTAAAGTGTTCGACGGCATGCTTAACGCACATCTAAGCAAGATGGTAAAAATTCATGATAACCAGTTCGGTTTCCGACCTGGTTTATCGACTGAAAGTGCAGTGCTGTGCCTTAAGCATGCTGTCTCATATTATACGCAGCGGGATACTCCCATTTATGCATGCTTTCTCGATCTCTCGAGGGCTTTTGATTTGGTTGTTTATGACTTATTATGGCAGAAGCTAGAAAATGAAAATGTACCAAAAGAAATAATCAACATTTTTAAATTTTGGTACAGTAACCAGACCAACTCAGTTCGATGGGCTGGAGTTCATTCGCGTCCGTATGGGTTGGAATGCGGGGTGAGGCAGGGGGGATTGAGCTCACCTACGCTTTTCAATCTATACGTAAATGATCTTATTAGCGAACTCAGTAGCACCAGAGTCGGTTGCCACATAGACAGAATCTGTGTCAATAACATCAGTTACGCAGATGACATGGTGCTGCTGAGTGCATCAGTTTGTGGCCTTAGAAAGTTGTTAAGCATTTGTGAAGAATACGCGTAAAGACACGGGTTGCTATATAACTGTAAAAAATCAGAGATCATGGTCTTCGAGACTGGGCGTAAGACGACGGAAAACATGCCTCCGGTAAAACTAAACGGGATACCATTAAAACGAGTTACAACATTTAAATATCTTGGTCATGTCTTAACTCCTGCTCTCAATGATGATCCTGATATTGAACGCGAGAGGAGGGCGTTGTCGATAAGGGCGAATATGCTGGCTCGCAGATTTGCGCGTTGCTCACTTAAGGTAAAAATCACTCTCTTTCGAGCCTATTGCACCACTTTTTACACGTGCGGCTTGTGGGCCAGATATACGCAGAAGTCGTACAACGCTCTCCGTGTTCAATACAACAACGCGTTCCGGGTGCTGGTGGGGCTGCCTCGTTTCTGCAGCGCATCAGGGATGTTCGCAGACGCTCAAGTCAATTGTTTCTTTACGATTATGCGAAAGAGGTGTGCGTCTCTGGTGTGCAGGGTGCGGGGTAGCCCCAATAGCATTCTAAGCATGATTGCTGGTCGGTTGGACTGTATATACGTGAATCGATGCGGTGCCATCTCTCACGGAATGGTACAGCGGTGAGTCGCGTGTATGCGGTCCAGCCGACTAGTTAACTAACTATTAAATTATAATAATAGTTAGTTTCAGTTTTCTTATTATTGTCACACTAACATAGTTTGTAAGTTATACTAACAATTGAATTATATTATGGGTCCTAGTTACTCGAATAAATGAAATTTATTATTATTATTATTATTATTATAATTCTCTTATATATTTTGGGATTCTATTATATATTTAAATTTACTTTGTTACCTAAATGAATAAATTATTTTTGACTTAGACTTATTCCAATGCCTTGATCGCTGCTTTTCTTAGTAAAATAATTTCGGCGTTTAGAAATAACGGACGACATAAGATTGACTAAGAAAGTTGTATATGATCTTAGTCAATCTTCTGTCGTATATTCATAGCTACATGTGAATGGGATAGTCGTAGTGTGATATATCATCATAATCATCTCAGCCGAAAGACGTCCACTGCTGGACTTAGGCCTGCCCAAAGCATTCCACGCAGACCGATCTAGGGCCACCCGCATCCAACCGGGTCGTGTGATTGGAACTTCCTAACTAATACTATACATGCGAATGTGAGTTTGTTTGTTTGTTACGCTTTTACGCCTTAACTACTTAACCGAGCATGATACAATCTTGCATACACGTTGTTAGGGATAAAGGAAAGACAGGGTGCCTTTCATCTAGAAAATGTACTGTTATTAACCTAATCTACGTTATATACGCGAACGAATCCGCGGGCAATATTTAGTGATATATATACCTGTATTTTAACAAGTAGCAATCAGTTGACTTTGTCTGCACCTCCGGCAATCAAGCGTGAATATATCAGCACAGTAACACAACCATTATTTTCATACGTTATTTTTTAGGTTACTAACTGCCCCGGGCGCTTCATTTGGGTGGATATCAGCCATCGCGACAATAAGACAAGTATTAAAGCGCCAATAAGACAAGTATAAAAACGCCAATAAGACAAGTATAAAGCGTCGGCCTCGATGGTGTAGTGGTTAGTGTAACCGACTGCCACGCCTGAGGTCGCGGGTTCGATTCCCGCACAAGTCAAACATTTGTGTGCATGAACATGTATGTTTGTCTTGGTCTGGTGTTTCTATGTATAATATGCATGTATGTACAAAAAAAAATGTATATATGTATGTTTATCCATTGTCTAGTACCATAGTACAAGCTCTGCTTAGTTTGGGCTAGATCGTGTTGTGTGTATGTGGTAGAATATTATTATTATTATTATCTAGTGAAACATTTACGACCGGCGAAACGGCATATTAATAGATTTAAAAAGAAGCAGATTTCTTTAATGAAAAGTATCCTATACATTATTCCGGAACGTATTCTATTCGCTTGATAATTTTTACAAAAATAAATATCAAACTTCAAAATAAAGTTTATTTTATTACGATTAAAAAAGAAAATCGCGCTAGAAATAAGTCCCGTGTCACGGAGATCGTTGCAACAACGACAAACATTAAAATATCTAAGATATGATTAATATTGAATTAAGCAACGTCATCTTTTACTCAACTTTATCTTAATTCGTGATGTGTACACATGTATGTATGTATCCTATGTGGGGGCCAGTCAATGCAGACCGGCGACACTTCGACCCAGTGGGATCTTTTGTGTCGACACTCTCCCAATAACGACTGCCATAGATGTTCATGGCAGCCGGGACCGACGGCTTAACGTGCTCTCCGAGGCACGGAGCAGGCCATAATTGTCAATCAATACGCACATAATTTAGAAAAGTCATATAACTTCCGAAAGTCAGAGGTGCGCGACGTAGGTTCGAACCTGAGACTCTCTGCAATGCAGTCTGTTGGTCTCCTCACTGAGCTATCGCTGCTCATGTGATCGATGTGTACACATTAGAAACTTTGTTTAAAACAAAACTGTTTAATAGCTTTTAAGATTTATATATATAATATTGTTACGTTTTGTGTGCCTTGTTATATGAACAAACATAAAAACTAGATTAACACAAAAATAAACCATCTGTATATGCATACGACTGATAAAGATCAGGTCTTTTGAAATTGAAAATCGGTTACCAATCCTATGTACACACATACATATACTCACTTTCGTATTATTTTTATGTATATAGTAGTGCCAATAAGAGCACAACTCCTTATCACTTAGGTACAATGTGGAAAGCAAAGTCGATACTGACGTGTAATCAAACCAAAACTGAATATAAAACCTTTGTTTGTTTGGGATACGTGGACGTAAAATATTGTTCGTATACTAAATACAGTATACGATTCGAAAATCTATCGCGTCTAGCGAATACTTCATTCGCTAGGGACGCGATAGATTTTCGAATGCACAATCTTTTCAGTGTCACCGAGTTCAGATGTACTATATACCTATATACTAGAAAGATACTAGGGCCTCCTACAAGGTGGACCGACGACCTGGTAAAGGTCGCGGGAAGCGGTTGAATGCGGGTGGCCCAAGACCAGTCTGTGTGGAAGACCTTAGAGGAGGTCTATGACGTCTTTTGGCTGAGATGATGATGACATACTAGAGGTCTACCTCCGTGGCGCGGTAGTGCATGCGACTGCTGTGCATAAGGCCTCGCGTTCGGAGCCCTGGTTGGGCCAACAAATTGTTATTGGGTTTTTCTGTTAAAAACATTCTAGGTAGCAGCACGGAGTGCAGACTCCGAGCCTATTGCCGTTCACCAGGCACAGGTGCAGACCTGAACCTTAATAGGCTCGGTCCATATTACGTCCGAGCAATAGCAAACCGGAGTTAGGCACTTGACGGTGTCAGACACGCCCGTGCCTCGTAAAGTACGTTAAGCCGTTGATCCTGCGCCTGATCTCTTAGATCAAGTCGGATGGTCAGCCCATCGAATTATAAGAGTCAGGGAACACTAGTGCACTATAATATCGCCTGTGCACATGGCCAGTCTATGTTAAAATTGGCTGGAGCAGCGATAGCTCAGTGGGGAGACCAACAGACTGCAATGCAGAGGGTCTCGGGTTCGAACCCACGTTGCGCACCGCTGACTTTCGGAAGTTATATGACTTTTCGAAATTATGTGTGTATTGATTGACAATTATCGCCTGCTCCGTGCCTAGGAGAGCACGTTAAGCCGTCGGTCCCGGCTGCTATAAACATCTATGGCAGTCGTTATTGGGAGAGTGTCGACACAAAAGATCCCACTGGGTCGAAGTGTCGCTGGTCTGCACTGACTGGCCCCCAGATAAGATAAGATTGGCTGCCTTGACCGAAATTCGGTTCAGAGAACATTGATAAAAACAAAATTAAAATAACCAACGCATTTCGTATTGAACCAAGACATACAACACCAATTTCATACGAAAAGACTTAACAATACTTGAGACATGCAACTAGTTCACATATACCGCTACAAAGGTAGGTATATAATATAAACATACACGGTTCCACCACTCGAGGAACGTCGAAGAGTCTAAGCTATGCTACGTCGCACCCTGAGGCCCCAGTCACGTTTTCAATATATACTTGTCAGAAATAAACATAAAGATACGACATAACGAATAAAATGTGTACCCTACCTAGTAGTGTGGTTTTCTTTAGAGTCAACTAGCTTTTGCTCACAGCTTTGCTCGCTCGGAAACAGTAACTATCTGGATGAAAAGTACCTCACGTCCTGTTCTGTACCTCTGAAAATGTGTATGCGAAATTTGAAGACGATCGGTCAAGTCGTTAAGGCGTGGAAATGTAACAAACAGATTGACATAGGCAGTTATCATGTAAGTTAGAATTTGTTTTTACTTACCTTATTTGGTAAACAAACTATCCACTATAAAATCATTTAGCTAATGCTTTGAGACTGCTTTTTAGTCATCTCAAATAAAAAGAGATGACAAAAAAGACAATACCTTCTTTTCTTTTCTTTTTCGTGTGGTTAGTGGGCAACCTGTTGTCAAGAGTTGTTCAGGCCACCCGTAGGCCTCTGACATGGCTTAAAGACTGCTGTCAATTTGACAACAACCGGAACCGACTTTGTACGTGCCCTCCGAAGCACGGAGACGCTCAGATGAAATACCACTCAGCGGTCACCCATCTATAGACTGACCGCACCCAACGTTGCTTAACCTCGCTAATCCTTTATCGATCAGTGAGTGCAACTCACTCACAAAGCAGGCAGCGAATTTTTACGAGGGCACGTAAAATGACGGTCCCGGTTGTTGTCAAATTGACAGCAGTCGTTAAGTCATGTCAGAGGCCTACGGGCGGCTTGAACAAATCTTAACAATAGGCTGGCCACTAACCACAAGAAAAGAAAAACAAAATACGAATTTTAAATTTGTTTAGTTAGCGACCTTGACGTTTACAAGTGTTACTTTGTGACCTACACGAACAAAAATATTTTGATTTTAATTTGTTCCTCATATTAGTAGGCGAGCTTTTTGTCCTCTAGCGGGCACAGCTTTAAACTCCGTACTACGGCTCAGAATTATTTGACACAAAAACCAAAAAATACTTTACCCGACGCGACAATCGAACCGAAACCACGTACAGCAGTCATATTTACTCCCACTGCGCCACTGCTCAATATTATGAGTAAATAATATACTGTTTATGTATTAGTACAATAAACACGGTATATCCAGGGCCGCGACGTGAGCCGTGGCGTCCTACAATCCCGAGGGATCGCGCACGTTCCGCTCAGACAGACGGATAAAATGCCGCTTTACGACCAACTTTTAACATCTGAGCAGTTAAGAAGGCACTTTTTCATCTCATTTGACTTTGTTTCGGTTACTTGTGTGGTTAAGGTATAAGTCTTAGTTATTTTGTGTAGTGAGTTTTGGTCCACGGTTGGAAGAAAATTGTGTTAAATCAATACCCAATACAATTTTTAAATAACGTATAGGGCAGTATAATTTCAATAAATTAAACTGCCTTATACAGATTTTATCGCTTTTAGAGGTTTTCTCAGCTTCAGTCTTGTTTTTTAAAGACAACTGGCGCACAAGGAATAATTTCTGTATTCCACTTTTTATTTTTACTAGATGACCCGGTGTACTTCGTATCACCTATCCTCACGAACTTTTCTATATTTTCTCAGCGTTTAAACCTTCCCTGGACTACGACAAACATTTCAAAACCAAAATCAGCTAAATCGGCCCAGCCGTTCTCGAGTTTTAGCGAGACAAACGAACAGCATTTGATTTATATATATATAGAAGATTGGACTTTACAAGAACATATTCAAACAACGGAAACAAAGAACCACACAGTCTTGAAACTACTATTCGTGGACCAAAAAGTAATTGTCCCGTGTCCCCACACGGACAATTATTTGTGAACCTATAACACTTGGCATGGTGGCAGTGGCTTGGCGACCACTAAACCTACACTTAAAACGATTTATATTTAGACTTGCCCCGTTGTTTCAGTTGCTTTTAAGCTGTTAGGTGGGACTAAGATAATTTATGTAGACGTCAAAAATCGTTTGATTTATTGAATATTGTCTTATGTTTACGCGAATGTTATACATTGAAATTAAACCATTTTATGCGGATTTTGTCGCGTTATTTATTTGTTGTGTGTTTTAAAATAAACAACGCCACAAAATTCGTATAAAGTAGTTTAATTTAAATTATTGATTTATTGTTTGAATTATAATGATATTGATACCACCATCAGGGTTACCACCCTGAGCCATAGCATTCTGACTCGGATAGGTATGGTGCGAATCTTTTAATTATACCTATCCTAATCAGAATGCTATGGCATAGTGCATAAAAATCAAACCACGATTTAACGTGCAGCAAAAACTTTGTACTCATTTTTACGAAAATTGCGTGGACGGAGGAGTATGAAATTTGGCACAGTTAAAGTTTATATGGAGAAGGAGAGGCAAATGTTAATATTTTTATAAAATTTGCATTAAAAATATATTAAATTAATGAAAAAACACTACACACACAACCATGCATTTGACACACGCAGTCGAATCGCGTTCGTAGTATTTCGGCGTTGTTTATCTGACGTCGTACAGTTCTTTGTAACTATGGTTACCTATACCTTATATTTTATATGTAAAAAAGAAAACGAAGTAGCAAGCTTAGGAATATCGTCAATGGAAGAGTTTGGTTAAGTAAATAATAATTTGTTTGAAAAAGATAGGTAAATTAACCTGTATAGCCTTGACGAAATCTAAATAGAATATGATTATAAGGGTAAAGTTAAAGACAATAAAACCTTAATAACGATCGAACTTAAAAATTAAATCAATTATGGTAAAATTTTTACCTCTAGGCGATCGCTGGTATCTATAAAGCGTAGTTTGTCTTCTATGTACTTAAATATTTTTATGAAATACGTATTTGTTTAAATTACAAACATAATTTCACGCTTATATCCTCTTAGGTCCTACGTAGAAGAGCACATTTTTGGACACCGAGTCTAGATATTTTCAGTGCGTTTGAGAATTTATAGACATTATGACATTTTAGCCTGAACCAAGAATTGATTCCGAGATCTCATAACAGTCGTGTTTACTACAGTTGCGCCACCAAGACTGTATGTTTTAAGCAAAATGAAAATGTGGTAAAATACCAACGAAATCCAAAGTCCTGTATTTCTTTCAAGGTGTATAAACACAGCGACATATTTATTTCCTTAAGTTTAAATACTATAAAAATAAACTAGCTGAAAACGTTCGTATATTCACTCATCCAAGACGGTTCCGCCTCCTTAATCCGCGTCTTTGAGCACCATTTTAGTCAAAGAGAAACTCCAGCAAATTCGCTTATAGCGTCACTAACAGCAAAACAACTCTTGGGACCTACGTGACGCGAACAAATAAAAACTACTTGTTCAACTTTGATAGGAGGAAATTGTTTTAAGCAATGTTCAAGTAGAGATTTCGTAGGTGGACCGTCCCAGATGTACGCAACTTTGTTCTGTTCTCTCGAACGGAAAATAAAATAAAGAGTATCCTGTTGACTCTTTACAGCGAGACAGTTGTTTCGTATGGGAGTTAAAAGTTGACATCTGATCTGTAATTAAGGAGCACGTATGCTTTGTTGAACTATTATTTTCTTTTTCTAAAATCGTTGCTGATTCACCAGCATCAATTTTGGAAAGAGAATTGTGTGTTGTGGTATCAAATACCACACGCGACAAAAAATACGAAATAACAAATGTAATCGATTAGTTAATGATTAGATAATTATTGCGACTGATACATGAGGTCTCTGATTCGATGCCCGGGTAAATTCTTATTGAGTATTTATGATAAGACTAGATGTTACCCGCGCCTTCGCTTGCGTTAATGTATGTAATGTCGATAAATTTATATTTCTCGGGAACAGTGCTTTTTCGGGACGAAAGGCTATGACGTTTCGACCAGGTTACATCGGCCGTGGTCACAAGCTGACTTGTAACCACGCCACGGCCGTGGTCACAAGCTGACCGAAACAACTGGTCGAAACGTCAAGCATAAAAAAGGTATACATTATGCATGAAAGCGTGGATGAAAATGTTGGTGTATTGGCAGAAGCGAAGGGTTTCAAATCATTCAATTTTATAAAAATATAACGGTTCAATTTAGCTATTACGGTGAATTCATTATACCTTATGTTTATACCTACATAATTATGTCTTCAAGTGTGTCAGGATCGTAGCAAATGGAAAACCGTAGTCTCTGCCTACCCCTCTGGGAAACGGGCGTGAATCTATGTATGTATAGACATATATTTGAAGACTCAAATGAGTAGGCAGAGGTGTCATACACCCACATTACAAATATGCTTGGAATTTCATGACAGAAAATCCCAATAAAACTTTGCCCCATTCGGGCATCGAATGCAAGATCACACGCTCAGCTATCGCATTTATTACTGCTGCGCCACCTGCGTATCGATTATGTTAAGGAAAAACACAGCAAACCATTAAAAAACATTTAATAGTGCCGACGATATCTAAATACATGTAATTTAGATTTCACCGATGAGTTTTTAATGTTAGAAATATTCATATATTTTTAGTTTAACGGTCGGTTTGTTTTACGCTCTAGGGACTGCGGAACTCCTTAATGATATCAAAGAAGGGGCATATGAGGACTACTTTTACCGTCCAGATTCAGTGAAGCAACATCTTAAAACATTAAGTTATTATGAAGCTAATTTTTCTAATCGCATTTGTTGGCAGATAAGCTAGATGTCTGCCTGATGGTAAGCAGTTACCACCAGCTGTGTTTATTTGTCATTACAAAAGAATATATTATTTGTAATGGGAATTAAAGCAATCCAAAAGATTCTTCATAGCCTCTTATTTTCTAATTTTTATTGTAAAAATACATAAAAAAACAATGTTCAAAATTTAGGGTGAGTGATTATTCTTCTGCCTCAAAAACGGAGCCATGTCATCGCCGAACAACTCAGCTTGTGACCACAACATGCGACGCACTAGTTCGGAGAGTCGTTATATACAGAATGTCCGGTAATTAATGGATAACCTTGAAATGTCTTAACTGATGGCCGTTCAGAAAAATAGGGAAAATAGTGCAATAGCTAGTCATACTTCTGACTGTCTATCTATTAGCATAATTAGTGTTATAAATAAAACAACAAAAAACCGATGGAATTCGTTCATTTTTTGTCGTAGTGTACAAGAAAATTAAATATGGTTATTAAAAAAACCATATGTCAGGCAGTAGTTAGATTTTTTTCCTGAACGGCCATCATTTCTACTAAAAGACATTTCAGGGTTATCCATTAATTACCGGACAACCTGTATATACAATTAACGAACATAAATTGGACACAGAGCTATAATTTGAGTGTAAAAAAAGTGATCACGTGTGGGATTCGAACCCACATACTCAGCGCGATGTCAGTGCCGAGGTAACAGCTTACCCACTATGCCGTTAATGCCATCAAATAGTAACAACCTTCATGTATATTTTTCTTTACTATTTACTCTAATTTCCTACATTCCTTTGAAAAACACTAGCTGTCGATACAACCAGTACTATTCCATCATACCTATCTGCCGTCCCACCATCATCCATCTTTATGACGTCATCACTTCACAATATTTACTAACAAAACGCACACATGTACATGTTTATTTACACACATACATATCGTACGCAAATCCAATTTCCTTAGAGAACGTGAATATTTTCCGTTACGTTGAAATATCGATATTGTTAAAACTTGTTTGATATCTTATCGCAGACGTTTCATATAAGGTGAGGAAACTTTTGTAGACAGAAAGAATACGAACGATGAACAGTTATTTAATAATAATATAACAAGGCTTAATGCAAAGAGATCTGAGGGAGTGCGAGCTATCTGAAGACGATGTCAAGGATAGAGCGAAGTGGAAGAGCAAGAGCAGGAAAGCTTATATCCCACGCCATTTGTGATATAATGCTAGAAAGAGAGAGAAATAATATAAATACGGTGGTTACTACGACTAATGTGCATGGTCTAGAATACGATGCTCGGGTAGGTCAGTGTTATGGTATCAGCGTAGTGTCTGGTAATGTGCCCGGTAGCAATAGGCCTGTTCCCTTATGTGGCCTTAGCCCATACATGGCAAAATATGGCTGTAATAAACCTCTACCAACCCTTTCGAAGATAAAGTCTCCTTCGTCAGGTTGGTCTGTTCTTTGATTACAGGTTACGCTTATGCTTTGCTGTTGTGTTCGATGCCTAAGTCGGGCAAAATGTGATCAGGTATGTCTATAAGGAACTTTTCAGTAACAGCATTGTTAAGGGTTAGTTTTCCTACTTCAACATTAATCGGCTTCGAATTTCGTTAGTCTAGAAATTTTAATCACTATACCATGGAATAATATGACTAGAATGATAAAACCGACTATAACTAATACTCAAGCATGCAGGCTATGGTTCACCACCCTAGCCCAGTGCGAGTTGGCAGACGTCACATATCTTTGAGATCATTATCGAGAACTCTCGGACATGCAGGTTTCTCACGACGTATTCTTTCACCATTAAAGTCATATAATTAACTATTTAATACACGCAAAAAAGCAACTGCGCGAATTAAATAAATAATAATAAAGTATATTTCTCAAAAAATACGTAGATTTCTACAAATAAACACACGTTAGTTATAGGACAAAATTTGTCGTCGGTAATGTTTAAATCTCTATGCTCAAGTAGTCAAAACCCTGGTCGTGGAACGCCGTTGCCTCATTCTGTGAGGAAGTGATTTCCATCAAGGAGGCGGCGGAGCTGGAGAGAGAGCGCTTTAACCCTCTCCCCAACCGCAAAGCCTGGAGGGCGCGAGATGACCTACAGCCACCCTGAGGATTGACCTGGGGGTGGCGGGCTTCGTGGGCCTGCCCGCCACCCGATCAGTACCAGGTCCGAGTGCCTATAGGGTAGGTCACTTCGCGTAGTGCCCTACTGTTTCGTACGGCGGGTTGAAACCTCAGCGGGGTCGTGACCGCATGTGCAAGTGATTCGCGCGGCCTCGTCGATAGCGGTTTTGACGAGGAACACCGAGGTAGGTTTAGTCGGTATTCCGGGCGGTCCATTTTTCTCGTTTCAACATCTTTCTTTCACCCCGGTGAGTCCGACATAAGGCTTCCACCCGCCTCCGCGGAGTGGTATGCGTCAATGCATGCTAACAATTAAAAAAAAAAAGTATTCGATGCCCTGCCAATTTAAACTTCTTTTAAACTTCTGCGTAGCAATCCGACACTTCCACCAGGCTGTTATTGATGTTTATTATATTACAAAAGAATACCGCCACGTGCCGCCAAATGTTACATAAATGAGTTTGGTTTACAATGAAACCGATGTGTATTTCCATCGAAGCCCTTCATAGCTCCCAGCAACATTTTTACGAAATTTTGACATGTTTTTCGTTATTTCGTCCACGTTTCACGTTTGGTAACTTTGATCAACTTTCTGTAACTTACTGTGAAGTTCTGGGAAAGTCGATGGAGAACTCGGTGACAACGTAATTAATAACTTTTAACTTTAATAAGAGTAAATTATTTTTTTGCAAAATCATATTCAATAAGTAATCAGAGGTAAGGTGAATTTGTGTATTAGGATTTTGTAGCGTTATAATACAACCGTTGTAAAGATGTTTGTATGTCTGTAACAAAATTGTATGTAAACCGTTGAACAGATTTGGATAAATATTTGGAACATAGAGTGACCATGTTCTGGAACAGATAGTATTATTTTGATATCGGTAGGTGTTCCTGGGGATGCCCGTAGGTGAAGATGTTATTAGAAACTAGTAATATTATAATATATTGCTAAATTTGTTGCTAAATAGTGGTGTTGTTTCCTATAAGTTAACTTCACAATAGCCCGATTCGGATATCGACCACGGCACTGCTCGGCTGCAGGCCAACAAGACGCCATAATCTTACAAAAAAAATATCGTGTTAAAGTAGTGTAAGGACTTTGTAAGTATGTATATTATATACACACACACACGTATTAGGACATCCCTAAAATAGCAATTAAGAATATAAATTACTGGTATGCTTGCTAACCCTTCCAACTTAAAAATAATGCTTATGTTAGGAATCTACCCACGTTGGTAGTGCAATCGGTAAGATTCGAATCGACGACCGCTCCAACGCAAGACCAATGTCTTATTTATTGAGTTAAATGTCGTATAAAAAAATATCCTTATTTTGTTTTTCTTTTAAAAACACAGCTTCCGTACTAGAAGTAAATTCTATGTTGCGGGAGACTTTACAAGCATTTAGACAACTGACACAAAGAACATCCAGACTCGGAACAACGTTTTGTGGATCACAAAATTTTTGTCCCGTGTGGGATTTGAACCCCATCACTCGGCGCAGTGGCAGCGTCGAACACTTGAACCACTAGCGGTGCACTGGTGTTACTTACTTAGCAATTGTTGAAATAATGTACTTATCAATTTTATACCGCATATAGAAAGATAGAGGTCCACCCAAGTTTTAAATCAAACATTACTCAGCGTCCAGCATATCTGAGAGTTTTCTATAATGTTTTCGATGATATGCGAAGTCTACAAACCCGCACTGGACTGGTGGTGATGGTGGACTATAGCCTAATCCTTCTTATATTGAGAAGAAGCCCGTGCCCAAGTAGGATAGTTAATATACAGGACTGATATTATTATATTGTTCAGCAAAAGTTTAAAGGAATTTATTTTCGTTTAATTAATGAATAATTGTTATTCATTTTAGAATATTCTTGTTTTTATCGTAATCTAATTAGTCTGGGGGTCGGTTATCTTAAATAGGGATATGAAACAAATTGTCCCTTTAGTCGGCATAACATGAAATTTAATTATAATTTGCAATGTACTGTGTTGTGAAAGGTTTGTTGTTTATTAAGATTAACCTTTTAATAATATAAATGTGAAAGTTTGTCGTGATGTTTGCTGTTGTAGGCATGATTGTATGCTTGTTATACAGTGACACGTAAATATATGAATGAACCTGGATGAAGAATTGCCTACAGATAAACTATGTCTTGGATACAAGGATACTTTTTATTAGAGTTCGAAAAAAACTGTCATACAACAGCTTTGTCCATCCGTCCGTCCGTCCTTGCTGGCTTCTTCTTGGGTTTGACTATTTGAATGACTCGATCCCAAGCTGGTGTTACATTCCAACCATCTTCTCTATTGAAATTAGGATGATTTTTGATTTCAATAGCCTCGCGAAGCATCCTTGGTAGGAATCTGTAAACACCAACGCTCGTTGAAATCTGCTGTGTGTGAACATGTGCAACAGGGGACCAACCACTACCTGAGATTTGACAAACCACAGATTCTCGCTAAAGAACACAGATTCCTACCAAGGATACCAAGAAAATTTTGTAATAAAGTGTAAAATAAATAACGCGATAAAATCCGTATATAGTAGTTTAATTTCAATGGATAAACATAGTTATATACTTTTTTTTTTGTAAATACATACAGATTATACATAGATATATTAAATCTTTAATGTACTGAGAGCTTTCTACTTTCTATCCGTTTAGTAATAATATAGAAAACGATACGGAAATAGAGGACAAAAGTAAATTCCTGCAGTACATAATTATTTCAAAGTTGCCAATCTTATCAGTGTGATTTCACCCTCTCGTCTGGACGACATTGCATGTGCCACTGTAGAGAGCTAACAGCAGGCTAATTTCTAGTCAATTTAATGTACAGATGGCGTAGGTTTAGTGGTCGTCTTGAAATTGCCACCGCGCTGAGTGGGTTTGATTTCTACACGGGAAAAAACATTGTGTGGTCAACAAATTGTTTTTACGAGTCTTGATGGTTTTTGGGGGAATATTTGTGAAGTTTGTGTCTTCTAATCCTGTGTCCCCCGCGACACAGGATATTACATATTTATATCAACGTCTAAATAAATACATAAGGTTTAATATCGTACCCTCATAAGTCATAATAACTACCCTTTACTTGATTTTATGGCCACTTATGCAAACATATGCTATTTGTACAGATTATATTATTACATGTTTTTCTGTTAGAAAATTGTCATTTGCTCGGTGAATGTACATATACTCACAATTCTGCCTATCTTGTTGACAGAGACAGTCTATGTGTGTACATTATTATTATTTGAAAATAATAAAAAGTAAAATTCAAAAATATTGAAAAGTTGTCAAACACTTACCATAGACAAATCAAGATCAAATATACATTTATTTATTTACACATATATTTAGTCACAAAGTAACACTTATGAACGTCGAAATTACACAAATTTTTATTGTGAAATTACATTTCCCTGTAGTTGCCATGTTCAGCAACAACTGAAGAACAGGCAAGAAATACGTAACCGCTCTTTTGAATCACTAAGTTTACAATACACTAACACGTTGGTCGTTCACGAGCATGATGCATGGGCCAGCCATCTTCCCCTTCGCCAAATTTGTCCTTTGATTAGAGTCTATAGAATTGTATTATAGTATATAGGATTGATTGCAAATTAATTTAGAGAAATGGTAGTACTTGAACTTCTGAGTATAACGCGAATAGATGTGACGGCGACGTAGTACAGTAAGCGTAGATAAGTTAAATTGGAAAAGCGATCATCTTCGCCCCGATGTTCTCGCTAGTTCACTGCCGAGATATTATAAATTGTGAAAAATGAAAATATAAGACTAGAATGGAAAAATGGACATCTTTATTCTACCACCTAACGTAAAATGCAGTGAGGTTTTCTAATAAAACTTTCCATATATATATTATTCTTAAATTAATTGAAAATAATATATTTTAAATTCATTTATTGCTGCCAAGCGAAAGCTATATTATAGTATTAATTTTATAAGCTAGCTGCTTCCTGCGTCTTCACTCGCACATTACCGCTCCGCTCCCGCGGCTTGTAGCGTGATGTTATCGCCTTTAAACATTTTCAAGAATTTGTCTGACTAATGCAAAAAGATTTTTCCAATCCAACTAATAGTTCAAAGTAGTAGCGCATTCAAAAAACAAATTTTCTTTCTTCTTTTTTTTTACCAACTTTATACTAGTATACCTAGCTAGAATGCTTGTATTAGAAATAGGTTTAGATCACTAGTAAGAAGGGTGTGATTCGATCCTGCGACTTCTCGATCGTAAAGCTAAGGCCTTCTACATAAGGATACTGCCGCTTTACTTACTTATTGTATTATCTATATGTATATTAATACGTGAAGCAAACACTTGGTACCCCTTTTCACGAAAATTGCGCGGACGGAGGAGTATGAAATTTGGCATAGTTGAAGTTTATATAGAGAAGGAGGGGCGAATCCTAATATTTATATAAAATATGCATTAGAAATACATTAAATTAATGAAAAAACACTACACGCACACTACCATGCATTTGACACACTCAGTCGAAGCGCGTAACTATGCTTACATATATCAATATATAATGACATATATCAGCAATATCTTACAGGCAAACTTTGGTCGAAATTCGAGCACTAGGCAACCGCTAGTCTTTATAATTATTTGTATTTTTTTATAGCGCTGCAATCGGGCACGATAACAATGTGATATTTTTGATTGTAAGATTTTTGTTTATTACATTTGGTTGTTCAAAACCTAACCACGCGTGTACTGCTCTACGAATCATATTGAAATGTAATATAGAAATATCTTCAACATAAGGATAATATAAGACTACGTTTTAAATAAATACGATTGAAGTCGGCAAGCGTTAAATAGATAGCTGTAAGACTCCGATTTCAATTCCTGTATTGCGGAGATATTGTGTTTTGCTTTAAATAATACTGAGCAGCAGCTCGGAATCCTAAACTTTGCTTGACTTGGTGTTCTATTATAACATAAAACATACACATAGCTAACAAAAGTCATGTGTTCAACTAGTGCCAGTTCTAGCGAATATTTGTTTGTGTTTAAATGTGTTACTCATATTAATGGCCGCGATAGCCTTTTGGGTGACCGTTGTTTGGCAACCAAGTTCCATCCTTAGGCACGCTGACTGACTTTTTGAAGTTATTTGCTAATTATATAGTTAATTATCGCTCGCTTTAATGGCGAAAAAGAACATCGTGAGGAAACTTGCATGTCTGAGAGTTCTCCATAATATTCTCGAAGATATGTGAAGCTTACCAACCCGCATTGAGCCAGCGTTGTGGACTATGGCCGAACCCTTTTCACACTGAGAAGAGGCCCGTGCCCAGCAGTAGAAGAGTTTAATACAGGACTTATATTATTATACTCACACTAAGGATTATCCTGGTTTTGTTAAGAAAATACAGAAAGTCTTTGTAAGTCTCGACTATATACAAGATTCGGAACAACTTTTTGTGGATCGCACAAAGTTTTGATTGTCTCAGTGTGCGGTAATAGTATATGTGATTGCTGAGCATGAACTGTGGTCTGACATTTTGGCCTGTAAACGGTAACAGGCTCCCTGTTATATGGAAAAAGGACTTTTACAGATCATTTATTCAGTTCTATTCTTACTGGCGAGGGTGTATGAGAAATGTGATGAAAGTGAATGAAGCCAGAGAAGTGTGTCAGGATCGTAGCAAATGGAAATCTGTAGTCTCTGCCTACCCGTCTGGGAAACAGGCGTAAATTTATGTATGTATGAATGTATGTTTTAATAGTACAACATAGAAATCTACCCGCCAAGCTACATTTTTTTTTGTCTTTTTATTTTGCTTTTCAAAATGACAACACTCTGCCTGATGGTAAGCGATCATGTGGTCTAAGAGATACGCACGTTAACAATTAAGTATTTTAATCTTTAAAACTAATGATTATTAAGTGTTTCTACATAGCACATTATGTGCTACGTAAAAGCGTCAACACAATACTCGGAACTGTGGACACAGTGCCGAGTTTTGTGAGCAAGGAAGATTTTTTAGCAATCTTTAGAATCAGGATAGAGTTTAGCAAGATGCTTAGCAAATAGAACCGAGTTGCCTTTTAAAATATGAGTCTTAAAACAGCTGGTGAAATACCTGTAAAACAACACTGCCTATCCTTTGGGATGTACAAACGAAGGCCTGCGTATGTACGTAAGTATTATTATAGTAATAATCGTAATAAAAGGCAATTCAGTCTGATAAGTGTGTAGCCATAACAGGGCCTTTGGAGATAAAATTTCATTCCCCGTATATGTTAATTAATTTACCAAATTGAAGTTGCACCCTGCGGAATACTTGTGGAGAAGCAAACATGGTTTTAATTAATAAAAGTTTTACGCAGGATGCAGGAGGGTTCCGTACCGCAATGGCTACTGAACAGATCAATCGACCGGCATGGTAAATGGCAAATAACTGTTCGGATGGTGTAGTAGGTTATCTAGTCTCCTTTTTATTGCCATTGCTCCTAGTGTTGTGTGTGCGAATCCCTTAGAAGATTAAACATTTTGTCATCCACAACTATTTTAAATCTCACAGGGGACAAAATTTGTGTGGTCCACAAATAGTTGATCCGAGTTCTTTGTGTTATAGTTTCGCGTAAAATCCCAAGGCAATACAAACATTATTCCTAGTACGGGTAATGTCTTTAAAAATTATAAAATCATAAATAATATCTTTTAGGTCACAAAGTAACACACCACAAAGTTTAGTAGTTGGTGAGTATACTGAAGTTACATTTATGAGGGTTAGGCGAAAGGTAGGGTATTAAGAACAGACCTGTGAGAAACTCACAGCCGCTCTTTTGAATCACTACGATACCGCACTTCGATTTAATAGTGAAAACCAATTATAAAACTTACACCACTCCGTGCTTTTAAGATTTAAGTCGCTTTTACAGCAGTAGATTGTCAATATCGAGGAGAGCTTGCCTGCCCACCGTTGTGATTCATTCGGTAATGGTATGAATGTCCTGCTTTAAATTCCTTTACCTGTGTGCAATGCATGAGGACTATCTCTTGTATCTCAAACGATAGGCTACGCGCACAGCTTATATGCATCCATATGCTTTTATTTATATTTTCCTATGTATATTAAAATACTAGGTGGACCGATGACCTGGTAAGGGTCGCAGGAAGCGGTTGGATGCGGGTGGCCCAAGACCGGTCAGTGTGGAAAACCTTGGGGAAGGCCTATGTCCAGCAGTGGACGTCTTTCGGCTGTCATGATGACGATGATGATGATTAAAATACTATCTGACCCGCGCAACATCGTCTGCTTCACATAAGATAATTTTTGCATCATTTTTCATGTATGCTCTGCTCCTAATGGTCGAAACGTGATGTTATATAGCCTATAGCCTTCCTCGATAAATGGGCTATCCAATACTGAAATAATTTTTAATTTGAACCAGTAGTTTCTGAGATTAGCGCGTTCAACCAATCAAACAAACATATAAACAAACAAACTCTTCAGCTTTATAATATTAGTATCTATCTATCTATCTTATGTGGGGGCCAGTCAGTGCAGACCGGCGACACTTCGATCCAGTAGGATCTTTAGTGTCGACACTCTCCCAATAACGACTGCCATAGATGTTCATGGCAGCCGGGACCGACGGACGGCTTAACGTGCTCTCCGAGATACGGAGCAGGCGATAATTCTCAATCAATACGCACATAATTTCGAAAAGTCATATAATTTCCGAAAGTCAGAGGTGCGCTACGTGGGTTTGAACCCGAGAGACCTTCTACATTAATTTAAAATTAATAATTTATTAATTAATTAATATTAGTATAGAAGTATAGATAAAAGAAAATGTGCCCGGTAATAAAGGTTATTTTCAACTTAACCAGTCAGACTGCGTCAGATTTAAGCATACCGCGATATTTCTTAAATAATTAGGTACGTGTTTTACACACACATGAACATACAGTGCTGTCGTAGTGTGCTAGCGGTTCCCTCGCCGCAGCCGTCATGCTGAGTGAATTTTGAATCACAGGTGGCACAAACATTTGTCTGATCCAAGTGAATCCATCGCTCAAGTATAGTTGTAAAGTTCACCACAACACAGATGTTCACAACTAATAAAGAGTTTTAATGTAAAAAACACACACACACACACACACACACACACACACACACGCACACACAGATACACATGCACGCACACTAACCAACGTGTACGTGTGAAACACTCATTCACAAAAGCCGACCTCATAGTAAGGGCAAGTTCACACCTAGTCGGGTCACGTTCTGTTATCAAAGTAATTTACACAGCGCGCACGGCAACTCCATCTAACTTGGTGGAAAGTTGCTTGATTAGGCGCGTGAGACGGGCCCCACCGCGGTAATTATTTCCTTACTTGAGCTGCCGATAGATTGGCGATTGTATTTAAGTAGACTTTTATTTGAGATGAAAAGATAAGTGTTATTGATTGAGGATTTTTTGATAAGTATTACTTTAACTGATGAAAATACATCTATTTTTCATGGAATGGTATTCAGAGAACGTTACACCAACTATGGCTGTGGGTCTAATTAAAAGATTCCCTGACTCGCAAATGGACCCTCATCGAGACAGTCTATGAATGCAATAAAATTAATAAAATGGATGTAATTTTTCCCCGTGTGAATAGATTTAACTTCTACCTGTCTACCAACTTTAAAAATGTAAATAATGTCTAATCATTTCTTCTTTATTCTAAACTAAAATACTACCGCTGTCGAATGTGGGTGTTAAACATTTCTGACCACCCTTCGAACCTTACTCCTACCCTTCGGGGCATACAGGCCTGAGTCTATGTATCTCAGCTTAAACACGCATAAAAATGAAATCTTTTATACGTTACTGTAAAAGCCCGAATTACGGTAAATCCTAAAATTTCCAGCAAAACCTAAGATTTTCCAACTCTTAATGGTAAAAGTCCAAACTGTTCTATGATCATCGTTTATTTCGAACTTTTACCAACATTCACTTGGTAAATCTTAAGATTTGCCTCAAAGACGCGGTAAATGTTGAAATAAACATAAATCGAACATTTCATATATCGTACACTCAATACATCGAGTGTTCAAAATATCGGGTGTACTATAGTACTAAAGCAGCGATAGCTCAGTGGGGAGACCAACAGACTGCAATGCAGAGGGTCACGGGTTCGAACCCATGTCTCGCACCTCTGACTTTCGGAAGTTATATGACTTTTCGAAATTATGAGCGTATTGATTGACAATTATAGCATGCTCGGTGCCTCGGAGAGCACGTTAAGCCGTCGGTCCCGGCTGCCATGAACATCTATGGCAGTCGTTATTGGGAAGTCAGTGCCCTATAATATCCTGATATTAGCCAAGCCTTAGGGTATCGTTAGCCTTTGGGTTGCGGAGGTCAGGTGGCAGCCGCTCCGTGTAAAAATTGATATCCGGTCAAATCCGGTTAGACCAGAAAAGCCGACTCCAAGTGACTTGGGAATAATAAAGGCTAGGGAGAAGAAGAGAACTATGGTACTATAAAAAGAACTCAAAGGAACACTCGATGTAATGAGTGTACGCTATATTAAATTTTCGATTCATTATCCATACGATATTCTGCAGCCCACGCTACCCGTTCCATCTCCATCTACTGTCTCCGCTTAGTTTAGGTTAGTTGCTTTATTCCCAAAACCAATATCTACAAACCGTCACTGGTAAAACCTAACATGTACTGAAATTAAACTGCTATATACGGATTTTATCGCGTTGTTTATTTGACACTTTATTACATAATTTAGAAACTGTACCACTACTACTAGGTACTACTAAACTTTACTAATTTTTAAGCTAATTAAATTATTTAAACTATTAAAACCATTTATATTTAAGTTTACACTTTCCCCGACGTTTCGGTTGCTTTTCAGCAGCCATGGTCACGGGGAGACTGATGATAGTAGTTTAATTTCAATGAATAACATTCGCGTAAACAGAAGACAATATTACCTAACATGTGCTAAATTCTAATGGTAAAAGTCCGACAAAATAGTTATTTTTTTATAAATTCTTACATTTACCAACTCGTGTTGGTAAATCCCAAGAGTCACTGGTAAAACCAATCAGATTACCCAATATTTGGGCTTTTACAGTAACATATATATAGATGGATTTAATTTCTAGCCATAAGCTCTAAAATCACAACTTTAAAATTCTTATTTTATTTTTAAAAGTTAGTTTGGAAATTAGATCAATGTATTTGCTAAAGTCGATCCTTCGTTTAGCCATCCGTGTATTGACTCACGTTGTTAAAGAACTGGAAGTTTCTTCTACAGCGAGTTTGTGCTAGTATCCTGTTATTGATTAAGACAAAGCGGAGTTTACAGGTAATATAAGATAGCTGGATAGCTGTTCTCCACCGTTTCATAAATTTTTATGATTACTGCCTTATTGCCGTGGCTTGTAGCGTGATATTATATAGCGTTTAATCTTCTTTAGAATTAGGCTATTAAATTCATAAAGAATTATTAAATTCGAGTAATATAATATTGTCTTCTGTTTACGCGAATATTATTCATTGAAATTAAACTACTATATACGGATTTTATCGCGTTATTTATTTGACACTTTATTATATAATTTTGAAAATTGTTACACTACTACTATTATTAAACTTTACTTAACTAATTTTTAAGCTAATTGAATTATTATTAAACTATTGAAACTATTTAGATATAATTTAATTTTACACTTTTCCCGACGTTTCGGTTGCTTTTCAGCAGCCATAGTCACGGGGAGACAGTAATAGTTCCACAGATCAGCGCGTTCAAACAAATACTCAAACAAACTGCACGGCTGGTGTAGGGGTTAAAGTAGTCTACTACGCCGGGTGTTGTGAGTTCGAATCCCACACGGGATAAGAATTAGTGTGACCCTCAAATGGTTGTTCCAAGTCTGGATATTTCTTTGAGTCCGTTGTTTGAAAGTTTGTAAAGCCTCCTTCTCTCTCTCTTAGCCTATATTATTCCCAAGTCACTTGGAGTCGGCTTTTCTGGTCTAACCGGATTTGACTGGATATCAGTTTTTACACGGAGCGGCTGCCACCTGACCTCCGCAACCCGAAGGCTAACGATACCCTAAGGCTAGACCAGTGTCAGAATATTAGAGGGTACTGACTTTCCCAATAACGACTGCCATAGATGTTCATGGCAGTCGGGACCAACGGCTTAACGTGCTCTCCGAGGCAGGGAGCAGGCGATAATTGTCAATCAATACGCACATAATTTCGAAAAGTCATATAACTTCCGAAAGTCAGAGGTGCGCGACGTGGGTTCGAACCTGAGACCCTCTGCATTGCAGTCTGTTGGTCTCCCCACTGAGCTATCGCTGCTCTCTATATATAAAGTTTGTAAAGCCCCCGCGACATAGAATTTAATTGCTTTTAAAGATTACTTGCAATTTGGGTTTCAATTTACTAGTATTCTGTTTCTTTTATCACAGGTATTTTCTAACACATTATATTAGAAAAATACCTGGCCCTTTGGGAGGCTTACACGGAGACATGGGTCCAACGTGAAGAGGCCCTTCGAGAGTTTTAATCAAACGTAGGATGGAACATCTACAGCGGCACTAGCTCCAGCAGGCGTAAGACTATTGCTACGTATGGATTCTAATATATGGGCTATGTGTATGGGTGTTTGATTTTTATTTTTTTATTTTATTTATTTGGGAAAATAAACAGTAACATAATATTGTGTTTTACAAAATAAATATAACTATAGATGTAATAAATATGTTACCAACTACATTCTCCACATATAAATGATGGACCGGTATATAGGTAATAGTATTCTTGTTATTATTATTATTAGTATTGATAAAGAATAATCGATAAGCAGCGATAGCTCAGTGGGGAGACCAACAGACTGCAATGCAGAGGGTCTCGGGTTCGTACCCACGTCGCGCACCTCTGACTTTCGGATGTTATATGACTTTTCGAAATTATGTGCGTATTGATTGACAATTATCGCCTGCTCCGTTCCTCGGAGAGCACGTTAAGCCATCGGTCCCGGCTGCCATAAACATCTATGGCAGTGGTTATTGGGAAAGTCAGTACCCTCTAATATCCTGACACTGGTCTAGCCTTAGGGTATCGTTAGCCTTCGGGTTGCGGAGGCCAGGTGGCAGCCTCTCCGTGTAAAAACTGAAATCCAGTCAAATCCGGTTAGACCAGAAAAGCCGACCCCAAGTAACTTGGGAATAATAAAGGCTAAGAGAGAAGAAGATAAAGAATAATCGATAATATCGATAATAAAAAGTAGTAATAGTAATGCGTATGATTGAATTAGAATGATATTTGAATACAGTTACGCAAAACATGATACCTACTTTACTAGTTCCAATTTTTTTTTATATATCGTTTATTCATATGTTATGTCGTCAATACATACGAATATAACGGTGCACGCGACGTGATGAATAAAAATAACATCCATTTTTTTCTATGTCTAATTAAATTCTAATATCATAGATTTATAATATTAGAATTGTATTTGTTTATACATAAAGATAAACAGTTTTCGCATTATATAAACTACTTTTCTAACCAAATTGCCTCAAAACGGTATACGAAAATATATGAATCGCGATATTAAAACATACCTATATTATATACGTACATACATATATCAATATCACTATCAAACGTAGGAAGTGGCAACGAAAACGCGATCATAAGAATTTTATGTTTAAAATTTTATGTTTAACATTTTATGTTTTAAAATTTTATGTTTTTTATTTACTTTCTTTAATTAAGTTTGTTAGTTCAGTTGTACTTATAATTTGCAAGCTGTGGTTTCCTATAATTGAGGGACTATACACGCTAAGAATTGTACTATTGCTTTATAATGTACTAGTAGTTTTCCCGCGGTTTCACCCGTGTAAGTCCCGTTCCCGTGTGAATATCGCGTTTCACCCCTTTCACACCCTTCAGGGTGGAATTTCCAAAAATCCTCTCTTAGGAGCACTAAGAGAGGATTTTTGTTATATAATTAGCTTGTCAAGGTTTCAAAGGTTTCCGCAAGCTTAAGTAGAAGTTTATATTGTAACTAGTAGTTTTCCCGCGGTTTCACCCGTGTAAGTCCCGTTCCCGTGTGAATATCGCGTTTCACCCCTTTCACCGCCTTCAGGGTGGAATTTCCAAAAATCCTCCCTTAGTGCTCCCCTACACTCTCCAAGGAACATACATGCCAAATTTCAGCTTCTTGCGTTCAGTAGTTTCGGCTGTGCGTTGTCTGTCAGCCACTCAGTAACGGAAGAGTTTTATATAATATAGATGTTATTGTATATTCCTTTGTTAGAAATCCTTAAATAAAGAAATATATAAGAACGCAATGCAAAATCGTTGCATTTAAAAAAATGCTGAATCTAATAGCAAGGCTGCTTGACTCTATATAAGCACTACAAGTAAAAACAAACCTCCAACTAAAGAAAAACTCAATGTTGTTACATCGGAACTACATAATTATTCAAGTTATTAAAACTATAAGAAAGGTAAAGTAAAAATGATTCAAAACTCCGCGAGCAGGTATGAAGTCCTGTGGAATAATTTTAAATTAAACTAGTTTAAAAAGAGATGTAAGAAGAGAGATATGTAAATTAAACTAAGGGTACGAGGAAAAACAACATCATTATGCATTAATAGTTCCGATCGAGTGTAGGGTGTGCGTACACTCAAAGAGATAGATCCGTTAATAATATATGTGGCTATGCTTGAGCGAAATGTTCTGTGAGTGAGCAATAAATAAGATCACTAAGCGTTTTATTGATGATGGCTTTTGCTGTTTATTATAACGCAGTGTTTAACTGCCTCCGTGGCGCAGCGGTAGTGAATGCGACTGCGATTCGAACCCGAGACCTCATGGTCTCGGGTTCTAATCCTGGGTCGGGTCAACAAAAAGTTATTGGGTTTTTCTGTAAAGAAATCTCAATAGCAGCCCGGAGTTAGGAAGTTAGCGGTGTTAGACACTCCCGTGCATCGGAAAGCACGTAAAGCCGTTGGTCCTGCGCCTGATCTCTCTCCGGTCGTGTCGGATTGCCGTCCCATCGGATCATGAGAGTTAGGGAACAGAGAGTGCACTTGTGTTTGCGCACACACTTGTGCACTATAATATCTCCTGCGCAGATGGCCAGTCTCTGTTAAGACTGGCCGCCGTGGCCGAAATTCGGTCTGGAGGACATTATTATAACGCAGTGTAAATGTAGCAAGCGATTTAGTTGTGTATTGAAGTCGTATGTCAACATTTAAATGGAAAGTGTAATTTGATTATTGTGACGCAGTTCGTACTTATATTTTGTGTACAACAGATTCTGATATAACCTTTTAATTTCGCCTAGGATAAAGCGGTATGAAAGCGTTTTAAATTTTGTGGAAGAAGAAATACTTAGTGCTTTAGTGAACGTTTTATAATTGCACCGGTTAAAGAAAAACATTTTAAATAAAATCCAAGTACAAAACATAAGTGTAGGCTTACTTTTATAGGTAACCAGCTATCCCTCGGCAATAGTACTTTTTTCTGGATCTACGTAATATCTTTTCTGTACTTCTGAAAATTTGGTAAATTTCATGTAGAGCGGTCGAATAGTTAAGGTGTGAAAGCGTAACAAACAAACACACACAGTGCGAATGTAAGTGCATACTTACATTCGCACTTATAATATTAGTTAGGGTTGTGATATTTTTTTGTACTAACAGCGTCTGCCTAATACGTCATCAACAAGCTTAACGCCATCCATGAGACATCTCAATATTTCTAATGTTCTGTTTATTAAAATACTATACTATTAAACGACTGCTAAAGATTGTTGGCAGGTGATACAAGCACCAGGTAAGCCAGGTAAGCTAGAAAACTCTTGAACGATGGTGTTACTGCAACTATAAGCATACTGTATAACTTTACCTAGACTGTGGAGTACCTTAATACTCTTTATATGTAAAAAGTTAAAGTTAATCTCCGCTTAGTAAACATATTTTTGTGATAAATTGTCTAGAACTAAATCTGATACTATCTTCAGAATAATCAGATACCGTAATACCATCCTTCTTTTAAGACTGCGCCGAATGCGCGAAATGTGCCAAAACAAGCGGTCACATTAAGTGAATAAAATCAACACTTTTTGTTTAATACAAATATAAATTATACATTTACCATAACAATGAATGTGTTTATAATTACTCCGTGTAAAAAACCTAAAATAATTAATATTTTCACCTACAAAGTAAAGTAAATTTGCATGAAAAATGCAAAAACGTAAGCTCGTGTTACGTGATTTTTAGATTATAAGAGTAGAAATCTATCCTATTTTACAGCTTAACCGAAACATAAATAGTTATATTACAATTTATCCGTCCCAAATATTTAAGTTATTGGTTGACAATAAAGATAAATATTTATCAAAAAAGCACTTTAAATCCTCCATACAATTTCACTATGGCGGCAGCGCGCCGATTTGAATATGCGGCGCACGAGCTCTGTCATTATCTGTCTTACGCTCGGCGCAGTCTTAAATATAAAGACGAAAGTCTGCATGTATCATATATCACTTACATACCAATGTGCAAAAGAGATCACTATTTTTAGTGCAGACATAGCTTTGCCTGGAACTGATTATACCGCTACAATAATCATGTTATAGTAATTTGTTTCTAAACTAAACTAACCAAATTTTTTTTAGTAACCTTTTCGTCAATAGTTTTGTCTATGCCTGTAACTATTTATTTATTTTATCGGTTTTGCTCTGGTGTTATTATGCAGGGACTAAACACGGGAATATGTTTACATATGGACCAAACGCTACCCGATTTTCCTTTTAACGGTGAAAATAAACATCGTGAGGAAACCTGCATGTCTGAGAGTCCATAATATTCTCGAAGATGTCTGAAGTTTGCCAACGCGCTTTGCACCAATGGAGAGCTATTGTTTAAGCTATCTCATACTGAGAAAAAAGGTTGTGTCTATATTATTATAATTCTTTTCTTTTTTGATTTTTATAAAGATAACTCCCGCGCTAGGAGGTTCCTAGATGGCGTAGTGGTTAGTATAACCGACTACCACGCCTGAGGTCGCGGATTTGATTGCCGCACAAGTCAAACATTTGTGTGCATGGATATGGATGATTTGTTTTGGGTGTTTCTATGTATAGTATGTACATATTTACGGGAAAAAATGTAGATGTATGTTTATCCATTGTCTAGTACCCATAGTACAAGCTCTGCTTAGTTTGGGCTAGACGGTGTTGTGTGTATGTGATAGAATAGAATATTATAATTCCTGTGTCGCGAAGACTTTACAAACATTGAAACAACGGACACAAAAAACATCCAGACTCGGAACAACCATTTGTGGATCACACAAATTTTTGTTCCGTGTGGAAATCGAACCTACACTAGGCGCAGTGGTAGCGGCGAGGTGACCAATTAAACCACAACGCAATCCGTGCAGTCAGCTTATAGTATAGCTTTATGTATAGTTGATACCTCGTTTACATAAGGTACACCGCAAGTTCAAACATTAAGATAAGACAAATTGTTCGCTTGTTATTACAAATGGTTTCTTAATGCGCCAAGATACGCTACAATTGGTCTATATGAGATAGAGCTCATAATTATCATTTATTATGTAGGTTGACGGGTCGATGGGGTGAGCGCTCAGGTGATTACCGATCGAATGTCTTCGACTTTGATTCTTGGGTCACGCAATGAGTTATCGAGATTTTCTGTCATTAACAGAAAATTTATATTAGATTCAATCAAATATTATATGATAAGATAATAATATTATGATATTTATTATGTTTATAGGTTTTTGTGAAATAAGTGAAAGAGGATGCATGATACAATTTTGAAACAACAAATTTAACCTTAACCTTAATTTAATTTTATAAGGAACCAATGACACGCCTCCAAAACGCCTTCACTTATTCTTATACCCATCCAAATTTAAAATTAATTGCACCTTCACTTTGCAACCTATTTTGATGCTGTTTTTACTAAAATGTATCTTGTAAATGCTTTTATTTCACGTAAAATAAAATCTAATATGCCAGTGTAGTAAACAATAAGTTTATGAACATATACGCATATTAAAAAGATTTAATATGCTGGTAAACTCTGTAACTTTTCGACTGAGACTAATTATTTCTCATCAAAAGAAATCTTCACTATTCTTGCGAGACTTAGAATATCTTTTACTGACATACCACATGTGTGATCTCGCAGGCAGTTTGTTGGCTTTTCTAAGCAAAAAAACAAAGGATCGTGCCACATGAAAATCCTAACCTACTTTCCTCTGAGAAACAGGCGTGTATCTATGCACGTATTTGTTTACATAATCTAAACACAACAAACTGAGCAATCTCGTACCAATAAATCGCGTGGTACCTACAATAATATTAAAAGGTAGAGCTAAGGCAAGAATTATATGTTACGGAAGCGGCGGGCAGCGTTCCAAGTTCACGAGTTTCCCCGCGCCGCGCTCACCATACTTCTTGTTATACCGCTCTATCGTTATGTGTAATGGTTTTAGGTAAAAAGTTGCGCGACTATGGCGCAACTGTTGATAGATTGTTGCGTGACAATTGCGAATAAAATACGTTTTATTTTCTTTTATTATTTGGATTTTATTGTGTTGTTTATTTTTAAAACACTATGGTTATATTAGTAATTTCTTATATAAAAATAATTTCGTCACCACAAATAAGTCCAGCATCGAGATGTCTTAGAAACATTTAAATACTTTAGACAATTCTAAAATACTTCGGATCTATCTCTACATTTAAGTAACGGTAGCCTAATAGTTAAAGATCTGTTGAACACAAAACAATGTTAGCTGTACAACGTACGTTAAACGAACCGCTAAAAAGATCAGATCATTATAATAATATCATAAAGGACTATTAAAAAAAATAAACTACTATTGGTGTGTATTCTTAGGCAAATTTCATTAGTAGAACATAGTTTGGATATGTGGCCGGTAGACAGCAATCTAAAATATAGCTGGTGAAAGTAGTTATAATATAGTTGTGCCTAACTCTTTTAGTCTCTTTTTATTGTAGTAGATATAAATATAATATAAATTATTTTTAGTAATGATATTAGCACATTATATAAACTGTCCCACTGCTGGGCACAGGTCTCTTCTCAGTGTCAGAAGGGTTAGAACATAGTCTACCACGCTATTCCCGTGCGGGTTGGCAGACTTTACATATTTTAGAGAACGTTATGTAGATCTCTCAGACTTTCAGGCTTCCTCACGATGTTTTCCTTCGCCATTATAGCGAGTGATAACCACCTATTTAATACGCACATAATCTCGAAATGCCTGAGGTTTGGGATCGAACCGGAGACCTCTGCGTGGCAGTCCAACTGTCTCTCATTAGGCTTTCACTAGTACATATATTTAAAGAAATAGAAGCCCATATAACGGAAGTGCGCCGACATTTGAGAGATCGTTGTTACATACTTTTACAATACTTTCAGTTAATAGGTACGTTGCTCTAGTGTAATATTAAATATACTTATTTAATGAAAAGCTTACACAAACATATTTTAATGCAGTTTATTTAAAAAGAAAACTTTAAATAATTAATCTTTTCAAATTTTTATGTTTACAACCGACGTTTTGGTTACTTGTTGTTAAGGCAGCTGCCACATCAAAAAATAAAAAATAAGACGGTGTTTTATATAGAAAATTCGTCCGTGTAAACTAGATATACTTAAATGTATATATAATATAATAATAATATCAGCCCTGTATTAAACTGTCCCACTGCTGGGCACGGACCTCTTCTCACTGTGCGAAGGGTTAGGCCATAGTCCACCACGCTGGCCCAGTGCGGGTTGGCAGACTTCACGTATCTTCGAGAACATTATGGAGAGCTCTCAGACATGCAGGTTTTCTCACGATGTTTTCCTTCACCGTTAAAGCAAGCGATAATTAACTATTTAAAACGCATATAACTTCGAAAAGTAAGAGATGCGCGCCTTGGGATCGAACTAGCCCACTAGGCTATCGCTGCTATATATCGATGTTTTCCTTCACCGTTAAAGCAAGCGATAATTAACTATTTAAAACGTATATAACTTCGAAAAGTCAGAGATGCGCGCCTTGGGATCGAACTAGCCCACTAGGCTATCGCTGCTATATATATATATATATATATACTACATATGTATCTATTAACCTCTAACCAATCCAGCTATCAAAAATACAAAAAAACTATTCAACCAAAAGACTATCATAACAAAATTTACGTTTTAAATAGTCTGGTTAAGCTTTGATGCCGGCATCCTAGCGTTAGTTGAGAGGTTAATCCTCTTTATATATAAAATGTACCACAGAAAAATAAATTAATCCCTTTCATGTTATAGAAATGGTAGGTTCGTTTGTCGTCGAGTTACAGAATATAAGGAGTAGGTGATAGCTCAGTGGGGAGACCAACAGACTGCAATGCAGAAGGTCTCGGGTTTGAACCCACGTCGCGCACCTCTGACTTTCGGAAGTTATATGACTTTTCGAAATTATGTGCGTATTGATTGACAATTATCGCCTGCTCCGTGCCTCGGAGACCACGTTAAGCCATCGGTCCCGGCTGCCATGAACATCTATGGCAGTCGTTATTAGAAGAGTGTCGACACAAAAGATCCCACTGGGTCGAAGTGTCGCCGATCTGCACTGACTGGCCTCCACATAAGATACATACATACAGAATATACAATTTTTCTGAATAGTTCAAAGACCTTTCCACTAGGCTAGACTATAATCCACGCCGATTTTCATCTGTTTTTATATCTTCGCGTTGGCTTAAAAAATTTATTCCCGTATCCTATTATTTGCTTTGTAAAAGAAAGGCTAATTTTTTTTGCTTTGTTATATTTAATACTAGACTACGCCCGTGACATCGTCTACGTAGATTACAGTTGGTTAGCGCTGTCATTTACGTGGGTTTAACTATGGACTGTATCTTCAGTTCTAGTAATGACGCCAAGCATACATTTAAAAATGAAATCCAAGTTACCAAGCTGTGAAAAAAAATGTTTTAGGAATCGAAGAGACATGATTAAACCATTTTTGCTTCATATAATTTACACTATGATCTATAGCTTCTGTTTTGCTGAATGAAATTAGACGAAAAGTAGCTTAAATTTTAAGCGTAACACATTGGTAGACTGTGAATTCCGCGTCAAAATCCATTCAAAGTCAAAAGTCAAAGTCAAAATTTTTTATTTCAAATAGGCCTGAGTAACAAGCACTTTTAAAACGTCAAAAGCTAGGTGTCAGTTCCAAAAGTGAATTAAATTAAATGTAATAAATTTCCTACACCAGGGCCAACATCGTGCTCACACCTTTACAAACATTTTATTATTTTAATATGAAGTATATAATCTTAATTATACAACATGAAATTGATATATTATTTGTCAGTAGGCCGAGGAAATGCAAGTATTTAAAAGGACATAGTTGAGAATAACATAAATGAACATACAAAAAAATCATTGCCGTATGCAGGGGGGGACCGAAGACCAAGCATTTTTATCGTCCATATATTGTTTCGTGCTATAGTATGCTTTGGAGAGTAGAGTGCGTTTCACTATCTCTTTAAACTTTTTGACGGGTAATTCACTAATGTGGGATGGGATTTTATTATAGAATCTAATACTATTTCCAATAAAACTTTTACTAGTTCTGCTAAGTCTAAATCCCGGTACCATAAGTTTGTGTTTATTGCGAGTATTTAGGCTGTGGACGTCACTTTTCTTGATATAGAGCAAGATGTTTTTGCGAATATACATGATGTTCGTGAGAATATATAATGATGGCAGCGTAAGAATATTTATCTTCTTGAATAATTCTCGGAGTGAATCACGACCGCCTAGGTTATAAATGGCGCGAACAGCTCTTTTTTGTAGAATAAATATAGTTTCGACATCTGCCGCAGACCCCCATAGTAAAATGCCATAAGACATAATACTATGAAAATATGCAAAATACACTAGCCTAGCAGTCTCAATATCAGTCAACTGTCTTATTCGTCTAACGGCATAAGCTGCTGAACTCAATTTACTTGCAAGAGCCTGTATATGGGGCCCCCATTGCAATTTAGAGTCTACCGTAATTCCTAGGAAAACAGTTGACGGAACGAGGTCCAGCAATTTTCCGTCTAGATTAATAGTGGAGTCTATTTGTGTAACGTTAGGTGTTGTAAATTTAATACATTTGGTTTTACCTGAATTTAGAAGAAGATTGTTAGCAGAAAACCATTTAACTATAGCATCTAAAGTAGCGTTAGGTTGCACGAGATCCCTATCCTTTCTATTTACTTTAAAGATAAGTGATGTATCGTCAGCAAATAAGACTATGTTCGCCATAGACTCATTCACTATGTATGCGAGGTCGTTTATGTATACTAAAAATAGGAACGGGCCCAAAATTGAGCCTTGTGGTACGCCCATCTTTACTTGAGAGCCTTTAGAAATAATATTTTCTAAGGCCACTTTTTGTTCGCGGTTTGACAAGTATGAATTCAGAAGGTCAAGAGATATACCTTGAATACCATATAGCTTTAACTTTAAAACGAGTGTCTGATGGTCTACACAGTCGAACGCCTTGGATAGATCACAAAATACTCCTATCGCATCATGCCGATCTTCCCAGGCCTCTAGTATTATTTTAATTAGGGTGGACCCAGCATCTTCAGTAGATCGTCCCTTCGTGAATCCATACTGGTTTTTGTAGAGAAGCCCGGTATTGTTAAAATAAATCAACATCTGGTTTAGAATTATTTTTTCAAATATTTTACTTAGTTTTTGCGATAGTTTTTGCGTGAAGTTTGTGCAAACAAACAAATGCACAACAACAAAATTTAATTTTGGATTCAGAAACCAATTAATTGACCAGAATTAGCTTTTCTACACATCAAACACATCTTTGCCTGTGTCTTTGCTGTTTGTTTTTGCTTATATAACATTATAAAAGAATATACAACGTGTTTATTTAAGCCTGTCATATCAAATATAACGCTCGCAAAAGCAGTACAAGAACACCCACCCTAAGTATCAAAAATCAGTGATTCGACAAAGGGGGTCCAGCCTACAGCCTTCGTGTATAGTATGTACGTGACTGTACTCCCAAGTGGGGCAATTTTTGCCCTTTGAGTTATCGATGATACAAATTGGTAATTATCTTTCTATTCTGCGGGAATGAAGGAGGAATGTGATATTAAATTTTCGAAGATGAAGAAATATTTTTTGTTTGTTTACTGTTGTTATAACAAATAGCGTCGTCTAACAGCTTTGTATTGTTATTATCATTTTATTGTGTATCGGAGTGGATGCAAGATACATACTCTGCAATATCTTTGCTCTGCAGAAGATCGGAGTCACACAACCTAGTGTTATACAGATACGATGAACCTACTTATGTCAACAAAGTGGCCAGTGAGACTACTTTTTGTACTGTTAACAGAACGAACTTTCCTAGAGTTGGCAACATACATGTGATACTCCTAATGTTGCAAGGAGTCATAGAATGCTGTGACCATATCAGTGGCAGACTATGCTGATCACTAATAACTTAAATTATTGCTAAACTGTGTTGAAGATGCCTCGCGCTGAGGCGAAATACGTGTCGACGCACATTTTGGGTTTGAAGCGGGATACTACAAGTCGGAGTTCGTCCGGGTCCCACGACGTGGCTGTCTCTATGCAGAGAAGTTTGGCATTGTCACCTTTTTTCTATTGCAGTAGTTACCATGCGTAATACGAGGGTGCGTGACGTTATTTTATTACAATGGGATGCCACCAAGTAATGCCTAATGCGTTTCAATATAACTTAATGTATAATCTTCCAGTACATAATTAATGATTGATTATTATCAAATTAAGTGTGTATTTGTCTCTTACACAGATAACCACAAATATGACTCTAATGATGTCAAACCTGGTGCTTCTTGGAGTTGGGCTCGGTGCTGTCCATCACTTGCCACTAATATTATTATTTCTTTGGTTTCAATATTAAGCGTAGCGCATATTATTTTATGATGGTGGATATTAAGCACTGTGGTCTTCATTTAAACACTTGTTTAACTTATTAACCATCGTTTTAAAGCGCCATCGTCCAGACACAATATGTTTATCATCATATCTCACTATGGTTGAGCTGACAAGTTAATAACCTGTAACACTGTACCTTGACATGTCAGCAAGATACTTTGTATCCTCAAAGAAAACATCTCCTAAAACGATGTTGTCGTTATCAAATCTATAAACAGTCTTTCCACCTCTAAAAATTATATCGTATGTCTCTGAATCCTTTCAAAATCCCCTTTCAAAGTAAATGAAACTCTCACAAAGTTCCGCATTTATCGTATTATTTTGTATTTCAAAGTAAACTGAAGTTTGAACTCTCGTGTTACATGTCTTACATTCCAAGTTCCGCAATACATTATTTAATACACAAGTGCTTAAAATTTCACAATTCAATAGTAACATGCTCGGACACAAGTTGCAGTTACGATTCGCGGATAGTGCTGTATAAATATTTAGAAAAACAGAAACGATGGCCTACTATCGTTTCTCGATAGAGACTTTGATGTAAAACTTCCGAACGATCAAGGCATGGAATTCTCTGCCAAGGCAAGGCAAGTGTTTCCTTCTTCTTTCAATCCTGGGTCCTTTAAGCGGAGCGTGTACAAGCACCTTCTCAGGCCGTCAAAGTAGAGACCTCAACATTGCCTCAGCTGCTATGAGGACGGTGTGGAGGCTACTGCTCTAAGACCACACGACTGCTTACCATCAGGCGGAGTGTGGTCAATTTGAGGAGCAAAAGATTTTATTTTTGTGTGACTCGGGTATAGATCCCCAGACCGTCTGTCAAACAGTCGTATTAGTTACCATGCTGCAATTTTGCTTAATCGAGACTGTCTTTGAGGCTAACTAAGATCTATCTTCTTTCTCATCGTAAAAACAAGAACGTAACGAAGCAGCTACGAGCTGGCAAAATGTGTGTCACTCACATTTTAGCAGCCATTTTTAAGCCCCACGTAATAGGTGCTGTTATTGAAATATTATTAAAGGAATAGGTACTGATTAACATCCACGGCAATTATTATTTCGATGTTTACGACGTTCATGTTAAAAAAATACTAAATTATAACCCTTTTTATCAGATTCAAACCCAAATCTCCACGACGACACATACGCTTCCTTAATCTACATCTTTAATATAATAAATTTACGTCATAAACAGAAAGTAATACCACCCATCCTTTTCTTAAAACGTCGGTTAGAAAGAGACGTACATTAAAGTTAGCTTAGTTCGTAAAGCTAGTGATTAGGATAACTGCCAAATGGTTGCCGCCAGCTATCTGATATATAGAGTCGAATTAACTTCCAAGTGTGAGTATTTTCGGCAATCTTTAGCTAAAGTGGATGGAGCAAAATTTTATTTCTATTGCAATTAGCAATAAGTTTAAACTGAAACTTTATTTGCTACGGTAATTGCTACGGTGCTACGGTCAAATACGGTACGGTCAGTCTCACGCGTTTATAGTAGAAGGCAGCGGTGTATTACATCGATATTTCAGGGAGTATGGGTGGCTCAGTGGTGAGATCAACAGACTGCAATCCACATCGCGCACCTCTGACTTTCGGAAGTTATATGACTTTTCGAAATTATGTGCGTATTGATTGACAATTATCACCTGCTCCGTGCCTCGGAGAGCACGTTAAGCTGCCGGTCCCGGCTGCCATGAACATCTATGGCAGTCGTTATTGGGAGAGTGTCGACACAAAAGATCCCACTGGGTCGAAGTGTCGCCGGTCTGCACTGACTGGCCCCCACATAAGATACATACATACATAGCCACCTATGTATGTATGTATCTTATGTGGGGGCCAGCCAGTGCAGACCGGCGACACTTCGACTTTCCCACGAAAGTCCTATGTTCCTATTATCCACTACGACAATTTCCGGACTCAATACTGCTACAGCAAATTTCTTGACAAAAGAAACAATAACACTTCGTATATCGAACTTTAGGCAGCCACTGCAACTTAATATATTATAGGTTAACAAAAATAAATTAAAATTAAAAATAAGGTATACATTTTAGTTTTAATACGTGATTTTTGTATTAAAATTGTATAATTTTAATATTACCCTGTTCTTTATTATTTGAATATTGAATCATTATCAATTTTATTATTATAAGCGGTTGGCTTATTATTTGTAAGTGATACACTTCCAATGTATTTTTCTAAATATAATTTCATTAGAAAACAGGTTTTCTATATGGTATGTCTGAATTTCCAAGCGATTGCCGGATCATTTTAATATTACACGCAGTATTAAATATTTTCGTACATTACCTCGACTCGTGGCTTATTTCAAGGCACTATTTATATTTAAACTTTTCTCAAAATGTCGGTTGCTTCTCAGCAACCAAAGTAACGGAAAACCACAATAAAATTCGTATAATTTTCTTTGAATTCAACTATAAATAAATCATATTTTCCAAGTGATTCCTAGAAGAATTATTCCAGTATCGCATATTTTTGTGACGTGTGGTATCGAAACTCATAACGCTCGGATATCACTTAAACCACTACGCACACTTCACATACGTGAAGTCAATTAACCAATTGAGTCACAGGGGCACACTGGTGGCCAAACACAATAAATTTTTAATTTTGTCTGAATTTCTAAGACTAGACAGACTAAAAAGTATTTTAATAAAAAATATATTCGTTCGAGATCCTTAGTAGCGCAGCAGAAGCATTCAGGCTAAAAGCATTAAAGAGAACGCCTGTAAAACACGGGCGTACGTTGAAAACACAATTGTTTATTCAAAACGTATGTCTCAACAACTTCTAGTTGACTCTTGATCAAATTAAACTTAAGTACAACGTGAGAATGCTTAATTGTGTAACGTTTTGGAAGTGTTGTTTGTATGTTGAATTGAGAGACACATTCTATATGTATTCATTAATAAATTTCTGTCTCGGTGGTGCAGCGGTAGTGATGCAATTGTTGTGCACGAGGTACTGGGTTTGATTTCCAGGCCAAGAAATCCCAGGTCAGATATTTGACTGTCAAAAATTTTTTTGGAGTATCTCTATGTCTAATATTGTGCCCATTGGATGACAATATGCTGGAACTGTGCTTGGTAGACGGTAATAGACTCGCACTTATTACATAAGACCTAAAGCTAGCTGCCAGAATGTGGGTGTAACATACATACATATATAGATTCACGTTTGTTTCCCAGAGGGGTAGGCAGAGACTACGGATTTCCATTTGCTACGATCCTGACATACTTCTCTGGCTTCATTCACTTTTATCACATTCCTCATACATGCTCGCCAGTTTAAGGTGCTCCTAACCTGGCCTTTATCCAGAATGTTTTCAATCTGGTCAAGAAACTTTCGCCTAGGTCTTCCTCTTGCGACTGTTCCATTCACACTAGCCTCATAAACTTTCTTAGTCAGTCTTTCCTCGTCCATTCTTTCTACACACCCAAACCAGCTTAACATACCCTTTTCTATTCTTGTCACTATATTCAGTTTCATGGCGCATCTCTCTCTAATCACACTATTCCTTATTCTATCTTTTAGAGTCACACCACATGTCTCTCAGCACTCTCATACCTCTACATAAACCTTTGGGTATACAGGCGAGAGATTATTTCATGATACAAAAATCTAATAATACTTTATCCGACCCTGGAATCATTTTTTAGACCTTATATACAACAGTCACATATTCACAACCGCTGTGCCACCACGGAGTAAATTTAATTTAAAGTCTACCATCCATTAACGCATTAACGTAAAACAATACTCGAGAAATAAAACATAAACATCATAATTACTTCTAAAGTAATTTAAACACTCATGTCCTTTTGACATAACAAACAAAACATTTCACCCCTTGTTAATACTACGCTTATCTTTCAAAAACAGAAGGTACTCACAAAATTGTTTTAAGACTCAAAAACACGTCAAAGACGCATATATGCTAATCCGGAATTACTTAATATGTTGAGGGGAAGATGGAACACTTGGCTCATTAGAAAGTTACGTAATACCACATGTAGGTAATGTGTTCATTCGCTCAATATGCAAATCATGCCGGTTATATTTGGTTACATTCGTATATTAATGACGTTTGCTTCTAATTGACCGGCTCTTTTGTGTGACGGTTGGACTAAGTATACATGCATAGTCTTATGCCAGATCATGCGATCATGCCACACACTTAGACTTGTGGTCGCCTCGCGAATTGCTCCATGCTCTGTGTTGTAGATTCAATTCTCAAAAAGGACGAAAAAATTGTGTGGTCCACATAAAGTTGTTCCAAGTCTGGGTGTTCCTTGTGTCCGTTATTTGTATATAGGTAAAGTCCTGCGTGACACAGGATTTCATCCTAGTGCAGGCGTTGTCTCTTTTTGAACAAAGAAACAGATATACCCGTAGAGCTAGGTGAAGGTGTATTAAATCGACACATGCAACTTCTAGCCCATAATATATATTATCTAGTTACGTCCACGTCATAAGCCTAGGCAAGCCTATCGCCGTCTTTCGAATACAGTTGCAGACTCCGTTCTATTTTCGAGCACTTCTCGACAGAAAAACACTGGAACATTTGGCGATCCTGGGATAGAACTTGTGACCTCATACATAACAGTCGTATTAAAGTACAGGCAAGCTGGAATCGGCTATATTATTCAATAGACAACATTGCTCTAAAATATATACATATATATTTATCACTTTAGTTAAAAAAAAATTAAGCCGGTTGCATTTGACACAGTATATTGCGTTCCAAATAACAACGAATATTTTATTAAATAAACTGTTATCGCGTTGTGGCTAATAATTACGCACCAAATTATATTACAAAACAACATTTCCGCTAAAATAATTAACACTATGCTCTAAAATCACTCTCATAATTTATCATTAATTAGTTAATTCTGCGTAAAACTAATCAATCAAAGTCAATGTTATATTGTAATAACTTTATTCGTACCGCAACGGTGTTTTATTATTTTGATGGTGAAGTTTCAATGTCGAGGTTTACGAGTTTATAATTAAGAATAAATGAACTGGAACAATCTCGACTATATTGCTAATGGTGGAGTGGGTTAGTTCATTGGATATTTGTTTCATCTGTTGAATAGTTTGCTAATATTTTATGTTAATTTAAAATCAACTTACATTTTATAGGTGCAATAAATAGCAATGTTTTTTTTGCAATATACATGGCTATATATCAGAAATATATGAATAATAATGTAACATATGAAGAAAAGGAAGATTATTTACTTTTCTTCATTATGATACATTATTATTCACATACACTATTCACATACAGATTTCCATATAGACAGGCTAAAGCCTGTCTACATGGAAATTTCTCTCTTTTGGCTAGCTTTCCCACACGGTAGTGTGGTCAGCCTTCTTCATTAGCTCTCCTCTCTATCCTTGACATCGTTGTCGGACAGCTTGCACTCTCTCATGTCTCTCAACACTACAACTTTGCATCCACATATGTAGGTACACACATCCACACGCACACAGTTTAACCCAAGTTACATTTACGCACACTTGTAGTTCATTTATATATTTCCACTAGACACAATCTGTAAGTTTTACAAATCTATTTCATGTAATAAATAACAGCCGAACACTGTCTCCTATAATACAGGTCTTATCCTAGTTTAAGAGACAGGGTTTCAAGATAATTGTATACAGATTTCTGCTATAATTGATCTTCAAAATTGTTATATTAATCCTTTAATTGTAACTCCTATATCATATAATATATATAATATGTATCTATGTATAATGTGTATATGTAACTTTTTGAATCAATAAAGATTATTATTATATTATTACCTTATTTTGGGTCTACATCTACTAGGGTTGTAGTGCTGAGTTTTCTGCTTAGTATGCTGGTCTTCTTTTCACTTGACCATACCTTTACATCTTTTATGGAAGAAAAGTATATTTATCGATTACCTTTCGAGTAGACACAAACATACGTCATCTGAGTTCTTATAAGTAAAGATTATCATTGTAGCTCCGGTAAACATATGCCATAAAACCAATGAGATACTATATGTACTGTTTATATGATTGATGCTAAGATGATTTATAGAATGAATAGCTCGGTAATGCTGTAACAATGAGTGCGAGCAGAAGCGCGGATTTAAAAGAGTGTAAAAAGAAATTTGTACCAGCATTAAGACTATGTTCTTGAAATTGTGGCAGACTAGATTCGGCACCAAACCATACAACGGACCAAAACCATAGCTGGCGGCGTATGGAGCACACATCTGCTTACCTCTTTGTGGTTAATGAGTTAGACTTTATATAGATGCTTGCAACTAAGTATCACTTGCGCGTTACCAAGAGTCGATGCACTGCCAGCGCATCGTACGTACTCTGCCAGTTCACTTAAAGACAATACGGTGTTTCCTACTAAAAGCGCAGTTTAACTTGAGGATATAGTGTATGTTTATCCATTGTCCAGTACCCATAGTACAAGCTCTGCTTAGTTTGGGCTAGATGGTGTTGTGTGTATGTGGTAGAATATTATATTATTACCTATTACGTACTTACTGTAAGAACATAACAATTAAACAATTCAAAATTTAAACGAGTATGCAGCTGTATTTCACTTCAGAGAGTCAATTTTCGTACCAAAATTTGTTCAAAATACAGTTATGATCTTGTTTAAACGTCAAATATGAACTAAAATGCAATTTATGTTCACATTTGATGTTTATTTTAATTTAGGATAATACCACGTTTAATATTGAGTCAGTATTATAAATCCGCACTAATATTATAAATGCGAATGTGAGTTTGCTTGTTACGTTTTCACCCCTTAACTACTCGACGGATCATCATGAATTAATTGCGCATACACGTTGTCAGAGGTACAGAAAAGGATATACACTAACTTTATTTCAGAAAAAAACACTGTTCTATAATTACAATTTATTAACAAAATCTAAATTATAAAAATCTAGTATCTCGTATTTAGGACACTAAAACTTTATCGAAACTCTCTTCTCAACAAATATTACGAAGATTGGCTGTGAAAATTAATATAACAGAAACTCCCTGAAGAGAATTTTAAATTAAATTCGGCACTGAGGTGCCATGACAGCTGCATGGAGCCGAATTATTATGATACCCAAAATTATCCCGACATGCGAACGAAACCGCGCGTGTCATCTCGTTGTCAAATAAAGATTGAAAAGGGTACGTAAAAGGGGTCAGCTGATGTGTATTAAAAAGTTATTGCATACTTCAGCCTATTTAACCGACATTGAAAAGGGGACAGTTCTTTATTTGCCGTGCCCAGCAGTGGGACAGCTTATATACAGGGCTAATATTATTATTATATAAATTTTTAAAGTATGTTCAATGATGTCTCGTCAAGAAAATTTCCGATTTAAATATTTCGTTATATTGTTATTGTATTTAATAGTATGACAACAGTTTGATACAGCAAAAAACATTAGTTAGTATTGATTAGATTTATTGATGTTTAGTTATGTATTTATGTAAAAAGAAACATACGACGACATTTGACGACCTCGATGGCGTAGTGGTTAGTGTAACCGACTGCCACGCCTGAGGTCGCGGGTTCGATTCCCGCACAAGTCAAACATTTGTGTGCATAAACATGGATGTTTGTCTTGGTCTGGGTGTTTCTATGTATAATATGTATGTATTTACAAAAAAAAAGTATTTAAGTATGTTTATCCATTGTCTAGTACCCATAGTACAAGCTCTGCTTAGTTTGGGCTAGATGGTGTTGTGTGTATGTGGTAAAATATTATTATTATTATATTATTATTATATACAATTTTTAATAGTTTATTTGTAAGTCAAGCTTAATTGATTTTTTAAACACAATATATTTCCTAGACACTATTATTTGTATCCACCCAAAGAGATATATAATAAGCGAGTTTGTCTATACACCCACATTTTGTGTTTGTTTACATACAACGCAGTAAGGGTTAGTTTTTACACGTCTATATACGGTATATTTTAGATACAGTGCTGCTACCAAAAACCTCGTAAAATAAATATTCAATAAAACTTTGTCTAACTCGGCTATTGATTTCAAAGCAAACCAGTGAACTTATAAATTTTAGCATACATTTTCAAAACGGTTGCCTTATATTGACTTCACTTAGCATCCAAGTCACCTACAACTCCAAAAATGTATCTACTAGTAAACAAAATATTCGCTTTTAAAGTGCGACCTCGCTTTATAAAATGTGACATTTCTCTGAGTATTTCAGCGACGAAGCCTCTTGAAGACATCTGACTGTAAACATTACGTTCATTGTCGCCAGGGCTAGGCGCTTCGCAGGCTAATTTTAAGTTCAAACTAACCTACTTAGTCTCTCTGCGGCCCCGAGGCACTGGGCTAAGGCGCGTGTACAAGGACCCCTTAAACGAAATATAAAGTTTGTAGGAATTTTGGAGAATAAATTTGTATCTTTTATTTAGCTTAGTGCTGCTATTTTGTGAATACCTTAAGGCGTTTGTGGGAAGCGGCAATCTGATTCTAAGTGCTAATGTAAATATGTTAATAATTTTATTTAAGTAATCAAATAATCATACTGCAATTTTTTTAGATTTGGAATTAAATAGTTTCTTTTCTTATTAATTTGAGGGTGTGTAACCATGAGGTATGTAAAATATTTAGTGCAGGGTTTCAATAAATAAATGGATATGTCGGATTTGTAGCGAATGAACCGTCCTGTCGTTACCATTCTTTGTTCATTCCTACGAGAAACACGTGTAGCTCTATATAGATATGTTTATGTAATTCAAACTAAAAACGATTCTCAGCTTATTTTATTTATTTAACTTTAGCGTTTAGGATGATCGAAATGTACAAGCAATGTCGAACCTCAATGCCAATTTGAAGTAAGCTTTTTCCCATACATGTGTTCTTCTGTGCTCAGAGAAATTGCTTGGTATGCTGCCCACAATTATTTTTACTATCGCACCATTCGCCATTACTCATATTATAATACAAATTCGTCACGTGTTAAATAGTCCCAATTGTTCTGCGATCTAAGCAATTAATAAAAGGCTTATGCCTTTTCTGTCTGTTTCATGTTTCATGTCTGTCATAATATTATTATTATGACAGACATGTATCTATACTACAGACTCACGCCCCTAGACAGTAAGTAGAGATTTTTCACACAGAAAGATTGCAACCTATTTTCCAATCCTATCTTATAGAGCCCAAAACTAGTATTCTTTAAAATTTTCTTATAAAATGCAATCAAATTTTCATCGAAATGGAATCTTACATGATGCTATAGAGACGTAGCGAGCCTTGTGTGGGTATATTACATACATGCGTACCCCTTCGGGGATGAAAAGCTGTCTATCAAGGTATGAATGTCCAAAGAAAGTTTAAATAGTATCACATTTATAATAATCACTGTTTATACACCCAGATATAAAATAACATATATGTACATATATACAGATGTTGGGTTATAGCTTTACATATTAACGTCATGTCGATACGGGGTCGGTAGTAATGGAGGTTGTTTGCCGGGCCAGCGTTTTCGTGATTAGGCTCGCTTCCCGCTAATTCCCTAAGGGCCGCAGGCCATGAATACGAATAAATGTGAATTTGTTCTTCGGGTTATAGCGGTGGGCTGGCTTACTTTGTTTTTAGTTTTGAGGTATAACTATTGTGCTTGTAACGTGTATGGTATTTTAATAAAATAAATTGTGTTATTACTACTAAAGAAGCAAATAAGTCGACGCTAGAGCAACGAGCACGCAGGAGCTGTATAAAATAATTCGTAGCACATCTCGTAGCTGATTCGTAGCGTCGTAGCGGTATCTGTAGCTGATTATTTTTTACTTTAAACTTACTAAATACAACAGATATAATGTTAGTGTAATGTGTCTTAGTAGTAAAAGTTTAACTATAACTACCAAGAGAGCTAACAAACATACGGTTCATCTGGTGGTAAGCGGTTACTCTAGCTTTAAGACATTAGTAATACTTATACAGTTATACTCAGGGAGCCACTCGCGTGTCGTCATTCTTCCAGAAAAGCAGTCAACGTACTAATAGCGTAAATATTAAAGATCCTCCTACTGATAGTACAGCAGTGCTTCATTAAGATACATTAAAAACTGGCTCACACCAAGAATATGACACAAGATTATTTGCCTACCGACTTTTGTAAAACGACGGTATATACATATATACTCATTATTCTGATGAATTTCAACCAATCGCCTGTAAAATTATATTTAAAAAAGAGGATCTTCACATGCATCCTCTGATTCCCCACCAGAGGGTGACATTATTGAAGTTCTCTGAAGGTCAACACCATTTAATAAAACAATTAGTAAGAAAGAACCTGTTCTGAGGATGTCTAGCGCTGAGGCGAAACACATGTGTTTCTGATAGATAAATTTCAATCCTAACAGCATGGCCACCGTAAAACTGATTACAGTGTAAACTTGTCCTATGGCTGGAAAGTTTTAAAATAGATAATCAAATATCAGCATCAAGTTGTAGCCAGGGCAGAGTTCACGCCGAGCGACGAATTTTCGTCGAATTTTTAAATAAATTGCGCTAGAGGTTAGATGTGTACGGAAATATCCTTAAAAAAGAAAGTAAGTGCACTATGACAGTTTTAGTACACGTCAAGTAGTAATAAGACAAGAATTCTAGTAGTTGCAAATGCATTTTTATTGTCTGTCAGATGAAGTCATGATGTCTAATATTCGAGTTTATTATCGATAGATGCGTATGCTTATCGATATCAAATTCGAATTTTAGAATGGCTCAATATTTCGAATTATTTAGTTAATGCATTCAAATAACGATTCAAATGCCGTAAATGTTGATTATGTATTAGCAATACGTAATCTAATTTGTAGTTGCATATCGACTAAACTTGTTAACTAAAGGTAATGAACAGTGTTTTCTATGGGACACGAGGAAATAGAAGATTTTAGGGAAGATTATTAAGATAAAGCATGTCGTCTCTTATAATCTGCAAGTAATCGTATCAAGTATCACGCACGTTTCAATGCATCTTAAAATCGTGAGTGTATAAAATACTTATTAATTACTAAAAAACTACGTATAGTGTAATAATACAACGTCAAAGTAAAATTCTTTTTTGGCTTTTTGCATGTTGTTTATGCCGTGAAGTGTGCTGTGCTTATAAATTTATTAAGTTAACAAGATTTCAATCGTGTTTGTTGCAAAGAAATATTACTTAGTTTCATTATTAATTTAGGTCGTAAAGTAAAACCTCTAAACGTCATAGTTGCCATGCATAAAATATAAAGTATACATTTTCTCCTAACAATTGCGTATCGGTACTCTTTGGTAAGTTACCTGGGTTTGAGTAGTAAACGCACATTACAATAATGCATTTAGTATCTCCTAAGACTGTATGGAGGGCTTAGTGGTTTAAGTGGTCGCTATTGCGATTGCGCTGAGTATTGTGGGTTTCATACCCACACGGAACAAAACATTTATTGATTCACAAATAGCTGTTCCAAGTCCTGGTGATCTTTGTATTCTTAGTTTAAATGTTTGTAAAATCATAACCCTATAAAACTTATAAAAATATGTTAGTAGTTATGAACAATTCACATCACTCAACTTACATACGTGTGAAATGTTTGAATCCGTCATGGCTATCCTTACAAACAATGTTATAATGGTACTAAAATTGTCAAAAATGCGGGTATAATACTATTTTAACTTTTTGAATTGGTGGCTACAACATTTGAATATGAGCAAAATTTTCTGTTATGCGCTGTTTATAATTCAGCCAACGATTGAAATTTTGTTTTTTTAAGTTTATTCTGTGCTTCATTTTATACACTGTCTTAATAGAGCAGCGGTAGTGAATGCGACTAGAGTACATGAGACTTCAATTCTAATATCTCTCTTATTATTGTTTTTGTGACACTGTTTGATAGATGTACCTATTAAGATAACTTTTGTAGTGTTCAGTGGCGAGGACTGGAGATCTGTCACCCAGGTTTCGAACCTAGCTCAGACTCCAGCTCTCAACAAGGTTCTGTTTTTGCTGTATCTATAAATATAAGAATACCATTGTACCTTTTTGAGAGAAATAAATAATATTTATTATTATTATTAATTTGATTCCCGGGTAGGGCAAACTGATATTAGTTTTTCTGCCATGAAATCCTCAGTAGAAGCACGGCGTTTGTAATTGTACCTCTTAAACAGCTGTAGGCTTAGCCCTTATTGGTACATGTGACCTAAATCCGTAGCTAGCTAAATGCGAGCATAAGAGACCTACGTCTATTGCAATTTTTAATTCTATAAGCGTGTAAAATCACTTTATCAAGTCTTCAACAACATTGTACAGGCAAATAATCAAACTAATGTGCCTCTATCAAAGTACGTAATCAAAGCCAGATAATCTGTAGCAATATGGGGCGGTTATGAAGATGCTAAATAATTCATAGTATCGGACGGTCGTTTAATCGCCATAAGCCTAATGAACAGGCTTTCTATGAAATCATGTTTTGAAATTTTAATCACGCCCGCGGGCAGTCGGCCCTGCATGGTTTTTTATCGAGTTCCGTATAAAAACAAGTGAATTGGAACTTTGTTGCCAAAAACATGGGTTTTGTTCAGCGTACAATCGCGTGTGTTCGCGCGTTAATGCGTGTGTTCAGTTGCACAAGTTTACTTATGCTCTCTGGGTCTGTATAGATTAGGAAAAGTTGACTTCTGCAGCATATTATAATATACGATTTTTTTAGTAAATTGATAGGTTGCGCAATTGTTTCTTGGAAATTCTGTGTCGCGAGGCATTAAAAATATTCAAACAATGAACGAAAAGAACATCTAAACTTGGAACAACTATTTAGAGGTCGTACAAATTTCTGTACCGTGTGGAGATCGAGCTCACAGCACGTCCCACAGTCTCGTCGCACAGTGCTGTGCGATCCCGTGCCGACGAATGAAAGCATTACGAAATCCGTTAAGAAGAAAATAGCGTTCTAAATTAAAATAAATAAAATCTGTATTATCGCCATATTTACATAGGTAGGTATATATAATAAATGGTAACTTATTATGAACACGAATCAATAACAAACACATACCTACATTAAATACGGTTCCCTATCCATTAGCATAAAATTTTAAGACCTAATATAACTTAGCATAATTTTGTTTGGCATGATTATATTTTCGCATAATATAATTACGCATAACAGCTTACGCATAATTTCTCTAACCATAATAATGATTAAGCATAATATTCTAAAGCATAAATTTATTAAGCATAAAGTTGTAAACCATAACTTTTTTAAGCATAATATCAGCATGCAGCAAACAAGCAAGCATGCAGCATGCAAGCAAGCATGCAGCAGGCAGAGTTTCTGTCACGGCTCCGGCGCTGCGGGCCTCCGGCGGCCCCACGCTTCTACACGATTTTAAATTACACTCTTGGGGTAGGACAAACAAGCCTACGTAGAGTCGGTTTTGCAGCAATTCGGTTCTGTCACTAACTTTTGTTGCACAGCATATTCAATTTTTAACCAACAATATTATTTAATTGTTACAGACGTAACGTTATGCTAATAGCCATTAGACCTACTAACGTTATGCGAATCAAATTTATGCCAAAACAAATTAGTCTTTAAGATGATTATGCCAACATAAAATGTATGCCTAAAAGTTATGCCGAAGTATTATTATGCCAAAACAAATTGTGCCAAAATCGTTATGCCGAAGTATATTAGGACAAAGAACATTATGCGAAAAGAAGGGATCCCATTAAATACATATTTCATGATTCGTTTTGATCAACAACAAATATTAACCCGGCAATGTTAAATATATTATTTAAATCCGTATACCATATTTAAGTATTGCAGGTAATAATAATACAGCAGTACGATATTATTATACTTATTATTTTACTATATTCTGACGTCTATTACTATGAAAATCAACCATTGCTAGCAAATGATTAAATCCGAATCCTTTATATAGAATTGATTGTGTCACGACAATCTTTGCAATGGAAGCATCGTCGCTAAGAATAGACCGGATCCCTAGTGCGTGGGTCTTAAGTTTTTAAAGGATTATATCGGAGCAACTTACTCTGAGTACTTACTTGAATTATCTTCGCCATTAACTAGTTCGTCGAAGCAGTGTATTGATTATAAATAATAGCGTTATACTTAGATTCTCGGTGGTTTAACTAATGAGTAGAGAGTTGTAATTTGTCACTTGATCGTGTATTAAATTTAAAAATGTTTTACTGCCCATATAATAGCGAAGGACTGCAAATTTATAGGCAACATGCTGGTGCTAGGCATTGCCAAAAAGTTAATGTGAAGTAAATCGAACCCCAAAACTCACAATCATATATCATATCAAATGTAATTAAGCTAAGCATGCTAGTCGAACCAGAAAAAGTGTAATCAATGAAAATCAATGAAATCGGTAGTAACTACCTACCGTGACTACGTTTATAGCGTCTTTTTATATTTTTCAGATTGACAACCCAAATATTGATTAGATTTAGACGTATGTATATTTATATCATATCTGCAACAATTTAATTACATAAAGGCTTTTGTCACACAAATATAACTATATAGAATTAAAAAGAACAAAACAAAAATTATTTTTATTGTTCAACAGCCTCTAAAAGTTTCAGCATATCATTAATTTATTGTAATTACTTGAAAGTTTAACAACTATAAAGCAATTTTATTACCACCATTTTTAATGTAAAATGTTGTACAAATCGTTCGCACTTGACGTTTTTTTCATTTCGACCCATAAAATAAAATGAACTTTGAAATATTAATAGCAAGTATTCGGGGGTGACTAAGTGCTTTTACAACTCACGACTGGTTCAATTTCATTACTACATAAAACTTACTTACTATTTACAAACAGAATTTATATCTATACGATACTACTATAGAGTAAGTTCAAGGTTACAGAAAGATTAGTAAAATAAATGATACTGTAAACTTGCGTGGCCGTGAGTTTCTTGCCAGTTCTACTCATTGAGTCTACGCTCTTGCTTTGGTGAACGTGGCAACAGGTAAATGTTAAAAAACATCCTAATTTCAATAGAGAAGATGGTTGGAATGTACCACCAGCTTGGGATCCAGTAATACAAATAGTCAAACCCAAGAAGAAGTAAACCACAGCTAGACTTCATGATACTTTGAGCTCATTCTGCGTAAATAGAAACACCAACGATTAAATTATGTTCGGGTACTTTGAAATAACTACACTGGAACATTGAGACAACTACCATCTTAATCTCCCCGTGACCATGGCTGCTGAAAAGCAACCGAAACGTCGGTGAAAGTGTTAAATTAAATTAATTCTAAATAGTTTTAATAATAATTTAATTACCTTAAAAATTAGTAAAATTTTATATTAGTACCTATTAGTGTAACAATTTTCAAAATTATGTAATAAAGTGTTAACGATACGAAACGTCGGGGAAAGTGTAAACTTAAATATAAATAGTTTTAATATATAATATAATAATATCAGCCCTGTATTAAACTGTCCCACTGCTGGGCATGGGCCTCTTCTCAGAGTGAGAAGGGTTAGGCCATAGTCCACCACGCTGGCCCAGTGCGGGTTGGCAGACTTCACATATCTTTGAGAACATTATTGAGAACTCTCAGATATGTAGGTTTCCTCACGATGTTTTCCTTCACCGTTAAAGCAAGCGATAATTAACTATCTAATACGCATATAACTTCGAAAAGTCAGAGCTGCGCGCCTTGGGTTCGAACTCGAGACCTCTGCGTGGCAGTCCATCGGTTTCCCACTAGACTATAGCTGCTTTTTGTTTTAATAGTTTCAATAATTTAATTAGCTTAAAAATTAGTCAAGTTTAATAGCATCTAGTAGGAGTGTAACAGTTTCAAAATTATGTAATAAAGTGTAAAATAAACAACGCGATAAAATCCGTATATAGTAGTTTAATTTTAATGAATAACATTCGCGTAAACAGAAGACAATATTATGCACAAACATATTTTGTATAATAAAAATAAATAATGTCAAAATCAAATATAGAGAGAGAACTATCCTATTAGTTCCTGTGACTAGCAGGATATCTATGTTCTTTAAGAAAGCATTCTGCTATCAGTGAGTCGGTCTTTATCCCTGCCATTACGATTTTGTTATTGACGTATACGAATTTTTGGATTAGGTAGAGCAAATTGAAGCCGTCCCGCGCTGCTCATGTCATTGCTATAGTGAAAATGCACATCATTTTCACTATTTCTTAGTTATTTAGTTTGGCAATTTGTTTGCCCCACTTGTCCCTTTAATTGGGCTGTTATAAATAACTATTTCATTTTTTTGGTTATTCATTTCACCTCAGCTCAGTACAGAAAGAGAGCTGGCGACTTTATTAGTATAAAAAAAGATAGTCAAATCGTACTTATTAAATGACGAGCATCCCGACACGACAGACGCGAACCCAAATTAAAACCTCGCTACATATAAAGGCACTCGCACACCGCTGCGTCTGGGATCCGTGAGCCAATTCGCATGAATTGTGCACGCCCGGGTAACGATTGTTGCGAAACATACCCCGGTTATGGATCCGGTTAAACACGAACCGGGAGATAAGACACGTACGGCCGGTTAATTTGTTTGTGTACCGTTTTACGCCGGATAAGTCTAAATGTAAAAGTACGGCTTTTTGTGGCGCACTTAGGTTGTTATAACTGTAATTATTGTTTAGCTTTGAGGCTGCAGATTGTGTTTGAAGCTGGTTAGAAACTCTTTTGTCACGTGCAGTTTGTCTTTTGGGTTAAAGCTGACGCAATCTAAGGTTACGATGTGTTTTATTCTACCACAAAGCAAAGCAAAGCTTGTACTATGGGTACTAGACAATGGATAAACATACGTATATACTTTTTCTTTTTGTACATTCATACATATTATACTTAAAAATAAATAATGTTTAAAATTAAATATAGAGAGAGAACTATCCTATTAGTTCCTGTGACTAGCAGGATATCTATGTTCTTTAAGGAAGCATTCTGCTATCAGTGAGTCGGTCTTTATCCCTGCCATTACGACTTTTTTATTGACGTATACGTTATTATTTAGTTTTATTAACTAGTAAAAAGGTAAATGTCCATATTAAACGTGTTTAAAATGTAACTTACACTTTTGGATATGTGTAATCACGGGTTTGATACTGACTGGGGTTGTGTAGCTATAATTTTCGGGCACGCAACGATCGTGGCGGTAAGTCCCGTGTTTGAAGAGTGGCTGGAGAGGCGGCATGGCGCCCTCAACTTCCGGCTAATACAGGTAATGACTGGCCACGGTTGTTTTGGCCAGTTCCTGTGTCGTATAGGTCGGCAAGAGACTAAACCGGTTGTCACTACTGTGGCGACTGCCGCGATGTTGTTAAAAACGCGGCGCTGCACACTTTGGTGGATTGCCCCGTATGGGCATCGCGGCGCCGTGAATTGAACGCGGCAGTCGGATTAGTTGCCTTCTCGCTCCCGGCCGTAGTTCAGTCTATTGTCCAGAGTGAGAGGTCCTGGAACGCCGTCGCCTCCTTCTATTAGGAAGTGATTTCCATCAAGGAGGCGGTGGAGCGGGGGAGGAAGTGCTTAAACCCTCTTCCTAACCGCAGAGATGGGCGCCGGACGGCGCGAGACGATCTCCAGCCACTCTGAGGTTTGACCTGGGGGTGACGGGCTTTGTGGGCTTGCCCGCCATCCGTTCAGTACCAGGTCCGAGAGGCGGCGTGCATGTTTTCACACGCGCCTTTGTGTCGAGTCTCACACAACACGGTGACAGTAGGGTTTTATTGAGAAGTGACCAAAGGGTAGGTATAAAATGAAATTTATTACACGTTATTATTGTGACCATTGAACTATTTCCAATACGAACAAATTCGCAGGTTGTTACAAGACAATATTTTCTTAAAATTAGTTAGACATAAAAGAGTCCTCTACACATATAAATTTAATTGTTATTTTATGATATTAATAATTTCTGTTTTAATGAAACCTTTTTTAATGATACCTGTTATCGTAAGCATTTTTACGAAACTTTCGACATTAAAACAACAAAATCTATATATATAAAACTTTTTCTGTAGTTTACTTTCAGTCACTCGACTGACAGACAACGCACAGCGGAAACTACTGAACGCAAGAAGCTGAAATTTGACATGTATGTTCCTTGGAGAGTGTAGGGGAGCACCATGAGACGATTTTTGGAAATTACACCCTTAAGGGGGTGAAAGGGATGAAACCCGATATTCACACGGAAACGGGACTTACGCGGGTGAAACCGCGGGAAAACTACTAGTTACAATATAAACTTCTACTTAAGTTTGCGGAAACCTTTGAAACCATGACAAGCTAATTACATAACATGTATTTAAAAAAACAAACGTGTTGTCCACCTATTCATTATTGAAGTCGGTTAAAAATAAACAACACCGTATTACGCCTAAGGTTTCAGTCGCGTTAATGTAAATTTTGTAGGAAAATTCTATCCTGAGTCCACAGTAATTTTTTTCTGGATGATACGTACCTTTTACTTTTTTCCACCCCTGACAAGGTGTATACAAAATTTAATAATTATCGGTTGTAGATAAAGTGTGAAAGCGTAACAAATTCATATTTATAATACTAGATTTTGCCCACGGCTTCGCTTGCGTTAATCTAAACTTATATTAAGATAGATTTTATAGTAGCCTAGATGCTATTCTGATGTATAAACAATAGTACATTTTCATCAAAATCGTTCAGTAGTTTTTGCGTGAAATAGTTAAAAATTTACATACATCCATCGTCACAAACTTTCATATTTGGATAAGTTAAGATTTAATCGCTTTAATATCCTCTAAGGGCTGCACCGTAATGCAATTTGTTAGTAACGCAATCTATTTTAATGTGCACGCATTTACATTTACGTGATTAAAATATTGCATTGTGCGATGTGCGCACGCGTGGATGAACGCACTGGCTTGCTGTAAGTAATGTCATCCTACTATTAATATAGACTTGTTTTTGCCCACGACTTCGTAAGCGTAGAATTTGGAAATATGTACCTTTTTACTCTGTACAATTTTCATCATTTGCAAGTGAGAAGCTGATCTACATACATAATACTGTCCAGTATTCTAGGTGACCTATCAAGTTGAAACACACAGATTTTAAGATCCAGCAATAAATTATGAAAGCCGCATTCAAATCTGAGCAGTATTTTAACATGATGCGCGTAAAAGGTATGCTTTTAGACTGACAAAAATCTAAAAATAATTGTTTTGGCTTATATAGTTGTTATAATTTAGGCATCAACTTCCAGGCGAAGCATCAATGTGAAACATGCGCCGGATTTTAAGCTAGATTTCCAAACAGAATATTATACAGAACTTTGAATACCGCATTCAATTTCCTGCAGTAATTTTTAAGTGACGCGTGTGCAAACAAACCGACAGACCGACAAAAATATGAAAAATTATTGTTTTGGATTCTATAACTCTTATAAAAATACTATATTACTTTTTTTAAATATCACCTATGTGTAGACACCGACCAGATAAAATGTTATTATATGTAAAGATGTTTACAAACCGCGAATGTGTAAAAACATTAATGATTATATGAGTCTTAATTTAAAGCATACCTTTATTCGTCCACATTAATATTTGTGAGCTCATAATATAATATACAATCAGCCCTTCTGTAATCTCTGTCCAACAGCCTGTAATAACTTTGTTTAATGGCGCATCGTATGTGCTAAACGCTCAAATACTCACAAGTGGTGGACCGAGGTTGTAATTTGCGGGTTCATGTAGAAACCGCTTGCTCAAAGTCTATCTAATGCATATGATTATGAGCTGATATTGTTTGTGAAGGTACTAAGTATTCTCGGTTTGACTTCACCTCTGTGATAAGTTTGTCACGGGTAGTTAAATTTAACTATGAGTATTAAAATAATAAGTAGAACTCGCAGTGCGCTGGTGGTGTTTTTGGATGATATCCAAAAATATATTAAGGTCGATAGGTATGGATTTCTGAGAATTCTTCTTAACATATTGTTAATAATAATAATAATAATAATACTGCTGGGCCTGAGTAGAGACTCAAACCAAGATCAGGTCTGTGCCAGTATTAAGAAATATTTTTATTTATATACTAAATATATATACAAGCCCAATCATCTATTGGATGGCATTGGAAAAGATGTAGCTTATTTTACTATATATTGTCTTCTGTTTACGCGAATATTATTCATTGAAATTAAACTACTATATACGGATTTTATAGCGTTGTTTATTTAACACTTTATTACATAATTTTGAAAATTGTTACACTAATAGGTACTAATATTAAATTTTACTAATTTTTAAGCTAATTAAATTATTATTAAAACTATTTAGAATTAATTTAATTTAACACTTTCCCCGACGTTTCGGTTGCTTTTCAGCAGCCATGGTCACGGGGAGACTAAGATGGTAGTTGTCTCAATGTTCCAGTGTAGTTATTTCAAAGTACCCGAACATAATTTAATCGTTGGTGTTTCTATTTACGCAGAATGAGCTCAAAGTATCATGAAGTCTAGCTGTGGTTTGCTTCTTCTTGGGTTTGACTATTTGTATTACTGGATCCCAAGCTGGTGGTACATTCCAACCATCTTCTCTATTAAAATTAGGATGTTTTTTGATTTTAATAGCCTTGCGAAGCGTCCTTGGTATTTTACTTTTTCATAAAATTCAACGCTTCAGTAAATGATGAGTAGGCTTAATACCAATATTGTCAAAGGTATAACTTTGTGAAAGCTTTGTTTTCTTTAACAAGCTGTATTTGTTATTAAGAAAATGTTATTGTTCTCTTATAAGTCGACAGGCGATAGGTTCTGGAAATAAATGAAGACCTATGTTGTATCTAATAAATAGGTCTCTCAAATATCTGTTATGAATTGTTTTCTTTGTAACTAGATCATGCGTGTATGTATAGATACCGAATGGTAGGCCTAACTGACTTATTTACTGTAAACGCGCTGTGCACTAACTGTTCACGCACACGATGCTTACGGCAAAGCAGCCATCACATATTTTTTCAGAATTAGGCAATTGTCGCATTAGATTTAATTCTTGTGTTGCAATTTTACTCGCATTCAAACGATCTACCCAAAATCAGACGCGAAACAACGATTTTTGAATTAGACAACATTTTATGTCCCGTATCGAGGTCGAAGCTATAACACTTGACGAATTAGATATAGCGAGGCGACTACTAAAACCACCGCATCATCCGAGAAGTTCTGTCATAGGCATAACTCCTAAATACATTTTAATATACGTAGAATCTATTTGGTTTTTTGATGGCCTCCATAATATACATACTCTTTCTACAAACAAAGTCTTACATAAGCAGAGGTGTACTCCACACTCACATTTCTTAAACTATGATTTTAAGTTCAACGTAATAGAGAGCAAGACTATTGTCGAGACTCTGTGCTGCTTATTAGCTTTTAGCGCTCATGGCCAGTTGCACTCACTGATCGATAAACGATTAGCGAGGTTAAGCAACGTTAGGTGCGGTCAGTCTATAGATGGGTGACCGCTTTGTGGTATTTCATCTGAGCGTCTCCGTGCTTCGGAGGGCACGTAAAAGGTCGGTCCCGGTTGTTGTCAAATTGATAGCCATAGCCCTTTTTTTTTTTTTTAACTCGGGTTAATGTGCAAATCACATTCCCCGTCGCCGGTTTTGGGGCGAGCGATGGGGATATGTCGGGATCCAGCCCATATGTTTGGGCTGAACCGACTAAAACCACCGCGGTGTTCCTCACACCTTTATGGCGGGGTCGCGCGGATCGCTCTCGCATTCGAATCGCGACCCCGCTAAAGGTTTGACCCGCCGATGGACGTGGCGGGTCCCACAAAACTTTATACACATAATTGGGGGACCTGGTCCCCGACAACATAGCGGGGGGCCCTAGTCCCCCTTCCGACATCGAGAGGCGTGCGTGGAACACGAACGCCGCCTACTCGGACCAAGCCATGTCAGAGGCCTATGGGCGGCTTGAACAACTCTTGACAACAGGTTGGCCACTAACCACACGAAAAGAAGAAAAAGAAGAAGTGCTTTTTTTAAAGAAAAACTGAATGTTGCAGTGGCGCAATGACAGTGACGAGTCGACCACTTAATTCTGCAATTTATGCAGTCGAGTAAATAAACTCACTTTTAACTCGCCTAAGCGAGTTTGAGTTCACATATAGAAACAACAGGTAGCGATAGCTTGTTGGTGCACAAATATTTGTCTGCACGACCACTGGCCACGTTTGCTTGTTACCGATATAATAACAGACCATTATCTACTCGGCTAATGTAAACATTACACGTGGTGATTGCGACTTTTTGTTTACACTGCACTAGAACGCACAGTTTCAGTCAAAAGCCTTGGAATATTTATTGGTGACTCTTCAATCTGGTTATTATTGGCGATTGGTACTTAATGGTTTGTTAATATTTGGCCGTCTGCTGGAGTCAGTGCACCGTGACTTACACAGAGGTGACTGCCACCTTAGGCTTGCGTTGAACCTGGTAGACTTGGCTGCGAACTTAGTTGTTAGACGACTAGGTGCTTATACTGGGTTATTGGTCGATTTCTAATGCCTCCCTATTAGTTCCTGAAGACCTACTGTAAACGAGCCGTCTACTGTAAAAGAGTGACCATGAGTTTCTTGCCCGTTCTTCTCATGAGCCCTACACCCTTGCTTTGCTGAACGTGGCAGTAAATGTAAATTCGCAGGATAAAATAGTGTAACTTTGAAATTCATAAGTGTTATCTTGTAACCTAATCTGAATAAATTTAATTTGAATTTTGAATTTGAATTTGAGTCATAAGAACCTCTATTTCATAAATGTCGAAATTCAGAAATGGTGTGTTTTATGCCCACATTTTGGTAGCAATGTTTTAATCCCACGTAAATAGGGAGATTTATAGACCAAGTGTTCCGTAATGTCCTTCACTCGTGCGCGAACCCCGCGCCATTACCAATACCTTATGGACGGGACGCCGGTGCGACGGGTGACAGAGATACGGGATTTAGGCGTACACTTCACTGCTGATCTACAGTTTCGGCAGCATGTCACTGAAGTGTGCAAGAAAGCTTACCGGAATCTGGGACTAATATTACGCCTAGCGAACAGCTTCACAAACATAGGCGCTTTGAAAGCCCTTTACGAGGCTCTCGTGAAGAGTCACCTGGAATGCAATGCCGTAATATGGTCACCACACGAGGAGAAGTACAGGCTGATGCTGGAACTTATCCAGAACAAATTTGTTAGATTCGTGTATTCGAAGCAATATGGGATATACCCGGGCTATCCACTCCTTTACCCTACTCTATTTGTTCTGGGTATGGTAGGGTATTATCGGCTAGAAGTGAGAAGGGAGGTCGCTCTCAGCGTCTACGTATTCAAAGTAATGCGAGGCAAAATACACAATCCGAACGTGTTGGAGGTGCTCAGGCTATACGTCCCGGACGAGTACGTGGGACGGCGGCGGCGGCCGGAGCTGCTGGTGGTGCCACGCGCACGCACCTGCCTGCTGCAGCGCGCGCCGCTCACGCGTGCGCTGCGGGCGCTCAACACGTTGGCTCACAAAATTGATCTCTTTTCGTGCACGCTGAATGAATTCACACAAGCTGCTTACTGTGCAATTTGTTTAGATTAGTTACCATTTTTGTTTTTGTTTTGTTTTTTAATATAAAATTACATAGGCTATTGCATTAGGTTAAGTACCTGTAAAGATAGCATTTATGTGTGTTTAAATAAATAAATAAATAAATAAATAAATAAGCTTCACGGGTTCGACATAGTATTACTGCATTTTACTGACAAAGAAAAAAAACGAAACCTAAATATCCGTTTGTTAGACCCGGGAATTGAAGTGTATAATATCTAAGGTATTCAAGCCAATAAAAAATATCATAATATTTATTTTTTATATAGACACGCACGCGACTCAAACCTGCACCATATGCGCCGCATACATACGTCGACCATTTATCTAATACCGCATTGTGCGCCAAAAAACGTGGTGTCATTGTCATTTGTCACTGGTGTCATTTATCATGGCGGCCATGTGACAATACAAGCTGTCACAGAGGCCGGGCTAGTTAAAATAAGGCTTTTGGGCGAACACATCGATAGTTGTTGGAAACTGATTGGTGTTGCTTATGATGCATTTAATGTTTATTTATTGGTTAATTACAATAGAGGAAAATTCCAATGAAGTAGTTATAATATCAGCCCTGTATAAAAATGTACAACTGCTGGGCACGGGCCTCTTCTTAGTGTGAGAAGGGCTAGGCCATGGTCCACCACAATGGCCTAGTGCGGGTTGGTAGACTTCACATATCTTCGAGAACATTATGGTGAACTCTCAGACATATATGTGGCGACTCCGCACAGACGAAGAAGTTCCGCCTACATCTAACAGATGGCGCTAAATACGCTCGAAATGACGTCACAATCCTGCAACGCGCGAGCGGAGTTTACTCAGAGGCTAACTATATATACAAGCTCCTGACATCAACCGTCGGGCCGCGGCTCGCCAGGCACGATCAACCAGCCTGGTCGGAGGATCCTCCCTTTGTGTTGGAGGGACATCACACCCTGTTCTTCCACATTGGTGACTCCGACATGATCATCCAGCACCCGACATCACTGGAAGCAACCTTCACGGAGCAGATCAGCAGCAGCAACCATCGCCATCATCTTCATCTCCTCTCATACAGTACCTCTCCAGATGAACAGTAATCAAGTCGCAGCCAGCCAGAATCTTCAACCTCGACAGGGACCACCACACGCCTGCAGCGAACGCGCAGCCTGGTCTTCCCTACGGCCTCACCAGCGTCAAATATATATCTAGGCTATCGCTGCTATGAAGCAATGAATCTGTGCTGTTGCTGTTGGTGCTGTGTGCTATGAAGCAGAAAAAGACTAAACATGTGCCCTCGACAAACCATGACAACTTTTCCAACCAAGCTATTAAGGGTCTTATATATTTTTACGTATGTATGTATGTGAGTTACTTGGAAAGCCACTTGATCTATAATTTTTATTTTGTATTCTATTGTGTTACTATCATAGCAAATAATGTTTCTTACCTTTTTCTTTCATACGCCTGAGTTTAGAATTGCCTTTTTTAGCATCTAAGTCGATTCTATGCATCATTTATCGTATAATTATAGAATCACGAGATCGAACTATGCTAGTGCGCCTCTTGAAAATTTTTGACTGGAAGCCTAATAACTACCCACTAATAAATATCTTCTTTTATTTAGTGATATTCCAAAAGAGATCTATCAGAGATATTATGTTGGTCATCTAATATTTCGTGATATATTGAATGAATGATATGAATGCTAGCGGTTCAATATCGGCTTTGGTGCCAAATTATCCCTAAACCACCAAATAAAGGCCAGCCATCATCACATACAGGGTGTAATTTTTTAGGTATATATAATATAAGAGAAAATGAATCATAGCATTTCCTTAAAATACATGCTTATATAATAAATGTAAAAGTACCTAAGTCTATCTGACATGCTTTTACGGCTAAACCACTAACCCGATTATGATGAAATTTGGTACAAAAATAGATTGCAACCTGGGAAAGGACGCCACTTTTGATCTCGATATATATTCTTCAGAACGCGGGCGAAGTCGCAGTCAGAAACTAGTTTTAAATAATTAAACAGAACAGCTACCTGGAAAACTGGGTTCTTCGTCAAATCCTAGGATTTTGCTTAAACCTTAACTCAGCAGAAAAATACCTTCAATATAGAAATTATCACAGACGAATAACCTTGTGATATGTACATGCATATTCTTCTTTTTAGCATTATATGAATATAGCATAATAGAAATAATTCCATTTATATTATAATTATCTAGTTCGACAAGTCAAATCGAGCTGATTATTTATTTTGTTTTTTCAGCCTCTACATTTAAACAAAACAAATGTATAGTTTAAGCAGTAAAGCTTAACTCTTTATTGTTCAATGCGTGGTCGCGGTGTGGTCGCATCGATTTTAATAAACAGACCACTAACTCTGGTCGCGTTGCCAATGCTAATGAATTTCTGTGTGGTTCACAATATATGTATGTTGATAATGTGCGTTAAATAAATAAATTGTGTAGCATTCAATTACTTTAATTAAATAGTTCAGGTTTGTTGGTTCAGTAGTGTGAGTGTGAACTCTGTTTTGGGTTTGACTTCTAGGTAAAGTTTTTTTTTGCTCGTCAATATTACCACACTTCGCCTGATGGCAAGCAGTCGTGTGGTCTAAGAGCAGTGGCCTCCACATCGTCCTCATAGCAGCCGAGTCGATGTTGAGGTCTCTACTTTGACGGCCTGAGAAGGTGTTTTATCACGCCCACTTAAAGGTCCCAGGATTGAAGGAAGAAGGAAACACGTGCTTTGGCAGATAATTCCATGCCTTGATCATTCGGCAGAGGTATGAGGACCCAAACTTGTTGGTACGCACTCTAGTCGACTCAACCATGTAAGGATGGCATCTGAGCCCAGCACGTGTTGTTCTGGATAGGAAAGGGGAGGGCGGGATAAGGAGGAATAACTCTTCAGAGCACTCCCCGTGGTATATTCTATAGAAACATGCCAATGAGGCAATGTCCCTACGGTCTTCTTCTTCTTTTCGTGTGGTTAGTGGCCAATCTGTTGTCAAGAGTTGTTCAAGCCGCCCGTAGGCCTCTGACATGGCTTAACGACTGCTGTCAATTTGGTAATAACGTTAATTTCGGTTTTTGTCAGTTTATTCTTAGTACAAGCAGTTACTAATGTTTTAAACAACTCCAGTAAAGGAATAATTTCTGTGTCAAGAGGAACTTTCAAATAACAGACAGATAAACATGACGACTCGATGGCGTAGTGGTTAGTGTAACTGATTGCCACGCCTTAGGTCGCGGGTTTGATTCCTGCACAAGTCAAACATTTGTGTGCATGAACATGAATGTGTGTCTTGGTCTGGGTGTTTCTATGTATAATATGTATGTATTTACAAAAAAAAGTATATATGTATGTTTATCCATTGTCTAGTACCCATAGTACAAGCTCTGCTTAGTTTGGGCTAGATGGTGTTGTGTGTACGCGATAGAATATTATATTATACTAGCTGTCCCGACAGACGTTGTCTCTTGTAAAAAGGAAAAAAGGAAAAACAAATCTATTCCATTCTCGACTCCACATGCACACACACACAAAAAAAAATAATTTCATCAAAACGCACAGAAGATAAAGATTATTATTATATTATAAAGTCTGAAAAATGTATGTCTTTGTGTGAGGATCGAATTTGCAACACTTGGCGTAGTGACGTGGCGACGATTTAAACGACTACGCTCAGTCATCAGTTTTAATTTGTCTATCGGCGCATGGACTTGTCTAGACAAAATGTTTCACGATAGTCCTACCAGGCAACTGAATTGCATCGTAACAAAATGAAAGCTTAATGGTAGCTTTACACTCTGCTATCTAGTTTTTATATGAATGTTTTAACTAAATGAACACTTCACTTATACGTTTTATTTATTGCCAATCGATGTCAAAATGGTAATAAAAAATAATGGCGTCATAATGGTCAAAAAATTATTAAGATATTAATAGATTATCGAGCAATCAGACCATCAACTTAGTGTATAAGATTATTTATATTTTTGCATTATCATTTATGTTCAATTTCGCAGTGTGTTCTAATAGCTGATGACGTAATCTAAAGTTTACACCTGCTACGCCACCGTAGCAGCTACGGTGGCGTAGCAGACTAAAAGTGTTGTCATCTGAGTTATTTTCGTAGACAAATTGAATATAGATTCCTAGGCGACGTGAACATCAGCAACCATATATTAGCCCCTATATCTTGAAGGTGTAGGCAGAAGTATATTATACCCACATTTCGTCCGCTTAGTACTTCGTAATAAACCATTTCACTACTTGCTACACGTGATAGTCTTTTGATAAAAGTAAGAAGCTACGAATATGATAGGTGCAACATTGGTTATCTGATGGCTGATCCACCAATTTGCGCATTTGCTACAGTAACTCGATCTCGTCTTACTATACACACATGTGGGATATTCTCAAACTGATTTATTCAAAAGCTAGACAATAAATTTTCTCTAAATTAGATCTTAAGGAAATTGTCAGCGATCGTATTCTTTGTAAATTGGCTCATCGATGATTGATAAGAAAGTAATAGTTATGTAATTCTCAATATTGATCACCGGACATTTCGTCAGAATTGATGAAACGTTCGCATGATAGATCTGAGCTTACGAAGAGTTATGAAGAAAATACCGGCGCTGATAAATGGATGTGTCTTTCTACCTTGTACGATGTTCTACTTTTAAATCTATTAAGGTGGTAAGTGAGGATCTAAATCATACGACGGAAAGCAGTTATTGCAAGGATACAATAACTGCTGTTCGGTATAATACATGAATGTATAATTATGGATGCTTGCAATCGCTTTGCTTGCACTCCTATAATCTTTACTGCTACTGAAGTATCCAATTTATTTATTATCCAAACCAATATAATAATTTGCAATTTAATGTATTTCAACTAGTACGAGTTTCAAATATTTTTATATGATTGGCATAATAGAAAATAAATGGGAGAGATTAAAATCGTTTCAGCAACTCGCATGTAACACTTGCGCGTTGCTGACCCCACAGAAAACGATTAAATACAAAGAAAACAGCAATAACGGTTATTCAGTGATATCCGTTATTGCTGTTACCGTAGCTTATGACTACTTGAAATACCAGTGTATTGCTAGTGATCATAGATTACAGTCACCGCTTACACTAGCCATATGCTTAATACGCACCATTATTGTACAAATACTATTCACAAAATACCACATCTAATCTTCAAACATCTCATGTAGAGCGCTGAGCGAACAATGATTTGGTTTTATTAAGGCGACATCTGTTCCGCGGCTCGGTTAAACTCGCGCGAATTAAATACGACGCTGCCTCCGCCTTATCGCCTGTATCTTCTACATTGTTGCTCTGATACCTCTCAACAGTTAAGCTGCGGTATTTGGAACGACAAAGTAGTTGACTCGTTTTAAACTTAAAATTTTCGGTGGGTGTTATTTTAGTAGCACTTAAAAGGTTTTTGGAGAGGAACTTCTTTGGAAATGGAAAGGAAATTTAGTTTAATTACGTGTTACGTTTTTTGTATGATATTAATGTACTTATGAGTATACGTTAAATGTAATAATGTCTTACGTTTGCGCAATGTTGGACATAGAAATTAAATACTTTTTCTTCAAGCATGGCTGCTGAAAACTGTCGAAACATCGGAATAAGTAGTTTTAAAAAATATACTTATATTATATAACTATATCATCAGCGATAGCTCAGTGGGGAGACCAACAGACTGCAATGCAGAGAGTCTCAGGTTCAAACCCATGTCACGCACCTCTGACTTTCGGAAGTTATATGACTTTTCGAAATTATGTGCGTATTGATTGACATTATCGCCTGCTCCGTGCCTCGGAGAGCACGTTAAGCCGTCGGTTCCGGCTGCCATGAACATCTATGGCAGTCGTTATTGGGAAGTCAGTGCCCTCTAATATCCTGACACTGGTCTAGCCTTAGGGTATCGTTAGCGTCTAGCCTTAGGGTATCGTTAGCCTTCGGGTTGCGGAGGTCAGGTGGCAACCACTCCGTGTAAAAACTGATATCCAGTCAAATCCAGTTAGACTAGAAAGCCGACCGCAAGTGACTTGGGAATAATAAAGGCTAGGGAGAAGAAGATATAACTATATAATTATAATACATTAAAATTTGTAATAAATAAACCACAACAACATCGGACAAAAATGTGTAATTTAAATAGTAGATTTATAGACTGGTTCTAATTACACTTGGTCCATAACAATAGAAGTTAAGTTGCTAATGTCAAACTTAACTAATGTATAAGAATATAGATCAATACTATGAAATTTAACTACTTTGTATAAAATGTATCGTACTAGTAAATTTTTCATCACGTGTAATAGTCGCGTAAACGTAATACAATTGAATTTAAGATCAATATCATTTTGAGTTTACAGACACAAACATACATTTGTGTCAAACATACGATTGTGTCCGTAAATCTCGAAACATAATTTATGGATGGGCTTGATAATGTTTCATATTTATACAAGATTATTTTTACTAGCGGTCGCCTAGTGGTCAAAATTCGACCAAAATTCCTAAACTTGCTACTTTGTTTTCTGTTTTTCTCTATTAATATATAAATAAGGTATAGGTAACCATAGTTACAAAGAATTGCACGACGTCAGACGAACAATCTCGAAATACTACGAACGCGATTCGACTGCGTGTGACAAATGCATAGTTGTCTGCGTGTAGTGTTTTTTCATTAATTTAATGTATTTCTAATGAATATTTTATAAAAATATTAGGATTCGCCCCTCCTTCTCCATATAAACTTTAACTGTGCCAAATTTCATACTCCTCCGCCCGCGCAATTTTCGTAAAAAGGGGTACAAAGTTTTTGCTTCACGTATTAATATATAGATAAATTCTTTATCTCAAAGATCCCACAGGAATGGGCAATTGAAAATGTGATATAATCTGTTTCGTAGCAAACGGTGACCACTAGTATTTTATTACCTGTACTAATATTCTAAAGAGAATATTAGTACAGGTAATAAAAGCAGCGATAGCTCAGTGGGGAGACCAACAGACTGCAATGCAGAGGGTCTCGGGTTCGAACCCACGTCGCGCACCTCTGACTTTCGGAAGTTATATGACTTTTCGAAATTATGTGCGTATTGATTGACAGTTATCGCCTGCTCCGTGCCTCGGAGAGCACGTTTAGCCGACGGTTCCGACTGCCATGAACATCTATGGCAGTCGTTATTGGGAAGTCAGTGCCCTCTAATATCCTGACATTGATCTAGCCTTAGGGTATCGTTAGCCTTCGGGTTGCGGAGGTCAGGTGGCAGCCGCTCCGTGTAAAAACTGATATCCAGTCAAATCCGGTTAGACTAGAAAAGCCGACCCCAAGTGACTTGGGAATAATAAAGGCTAAGGGAGAAGGACTAATATTCTAAAGAGAAAAGATTTTTTGTTTGTAAACGATAAACTCTAAAACTACTGAGCCGATTTTTATTAAACAATAACAAAAGCTATTTTATCAAGAAATAACATAATGCTATATAATATCGCTACTAGTATCAGGAGCGGAGCAATTATTATAAATGTGTAATTATTATGTGTAATTTATTTATATATAACTATAATTTTTTTTTATGTATAATTCGTGTGCGGTGTTTAACTTACAGTGGGTTTATAAATGATAATAATAATATTCTATCACATACACACAACACCATCTAGCCCAAACTAAGCAGAGCTTGTACTATGGGTACTAGACAATGGATAAACATACATATATACTTTTTTTTGTAAATACGTACATATTGTACATAGAAACACCCAGACCAAGACAAACATCCATGTTCATGCTCACAAATGTTTGACTTGTGCGGGAATCGAACCCGCGACCTCAGGCGTGGCAGTCAGTTACACTAACCACTACGCCATCGAATCGTTAGATTAACGTGCAGAAATAAAGTTTATTTCATTTCACTAAATAAGACAATGTTAACTACTAAACTACAGAATTTTAATGCTATAAGAAATGTTTGATGAGTACAAAATGTTGCAATCGGAACCCGGTTGACGCGAATGTAAATGATGTACTCACTTATGCCTGATTTCTAGGTTATATAATATTGTTTATTGCGTGTATGCACACCCAAGCATGTATGTATGTTCGAGTGTATGAGGTGTTCGGTTACATTACCCGAAAAATTCGAAAATTCGAATAGCTCATACATTAAAATAAATTGAACGTTTAATTTACACAAACACAAAAAGTGTAACGCCGCTTTCCGTCATAGCCCGAACGATCCCTGAACTAATTCCGCGAACACTACCTACAATGGGTTTTACTGCCAATCGGGTTTCCACCCCATAAACGTCCCGCGGGAAGCATTGATTACCGTCTCAGATTTTCTACAATTTGCATTTTATAATTAAAGAATTAGATGTCGCTTTGTAGGGTGAGGTGCGTGTGCAGAAATGAGCTAACTTAAGCTGTGCGAAGCTATGTAATTCAATGTAATAATATATACATATGTACGTACATATACCGCGTCAACGAAAGAGTGAGGTGATAGAGGTGTTATAATTGCAGACACAATTCGCCATTTATCATTTTAGGTTCCACGTAAATAGGGATCGAGCTTATTGCCGTGTAATAGGCACAGTTTCGGACTCCGCAGCTGTTACTAAACATACCCCAATAACTTTTTATCTGGCCCTGGGAATTAAACTCGAGTTCATGCACAGCAATCGTATTCACTACCACTACGACACTGAGGTGTCCATATAAATATGTTAGAGAAAATTTTAATAATATTTTGTCTGATCCGTAAATCGAACTTGGAAACTAAATAAGGGTTCTAAGCGTTAGTGCAAACCGGTAACAAGGAGGCGCTTTATTATTTTATTTAGAAACACACCGTTATCAGTCCGAAACACTTCTAAATAAATTAATTTAATATGTTGACATAAATACTGTGAACATGTTCTCGCATATAAAACCTTGCTTTGCTTTCTAAAAAGTTAAAGTTGAAATATAAAGTAGTAATAATAATTAGAATATTTTACAGTTACTAGAGAAGCTACTAAATTACTTCTATACTAATATTATAAAGATAAACATTTGATTTTTAGTGTTTGTTTGTTGGTAAGGATTTAACTCAAAACTAATCAACCGATTTTAAAAATTCTTGCACCTTTCGAAAGCTATATTATCACTGAGTAACATAAACTACACATTATTTAAAAAAACTGTTACAGCTAACCTTTTTTTTTTTTTTTTTTTTTTTTTTTACGTGGGGGAATGCTTGATGCATACCCCTCCGCGGGGGCGGGCGGAGGGGTTATGTCGGACTCGCCGGGGTAAAAGAAAGATGTTAAGAAGAAAATGTACCTCCCGGAATACCGACTAAACCTACCACGGTGTTCCTCGACAAAACCACTATCGACGGGGCCGCGCGAATCACTTTCGCATGCGGTCGCGACCCCGCCGAGGTTTCGGCCCGCCGTATGAAACGGCAGGCCACTACACGAAAGACCTACCCTATTGGCACTTCTATCACTCCCTACTGTCCCCCCTAGAGGGGAGACGGACTCGACATAGAGGCGCGCGTGGGAACACGCACGCCGCCTCTCGGACCTGGTGCTGAACGGATGGCGGGCAGGCCCACAAAGCCCGCCACCCCCAGGTCAAACCTCAGGGTGGCTGGAGGTCGTCTCGCGCCCTCCGGCACCCGGCTCTGCGGTTGGGGAGAGGGTTCAAACGCTCCCTCTCCCGCTCCGCCGCCTCCTTGATGGAAAGGACTTCCTCACAAAAGGAGGCGACGGCGTTCCACGACCTCTCGCTCCGGACCATAGACTGAACTACAGCCGGAAGCGAGAGGGCAACCAATCCGACTGCCGCGATCAATTCACGGCGCTGCGATGCCCAGGCGGGGCAAACCGCCAAAGTGTGCAGCGCCGTGTCCTCAACTACGTCGCGGCAGTCGCCGCAGTGGTGACAACCGGGCGTCTCTTGCCGGCGTATACGACACAGGAACTGGCCAAAACAACCGTGGCCAGTCATTACCTGTGTCAGCCGGAAGGTGAGGGCGCCATGCCGCCTCTCCAGCCACTCCTCAAACACGGGACTTACCGCCACGATCGTGGCGTGCCCGACAGCTACCCTAACCTAACCGTATTTTATAACACACAACCGTTTTTTTTAACGCAAGCAAAAACTATTAATGATGTAAATATATTCCACACTTATTCCTTACATATACTTTACTTAATTGTAATACAGTATGTGATGTGATAGTACGCCTCACTGGGACGTTTGCAAGCCTTCATTTACCTCAGCTTAAATTAAGACAAATGCAAATGCACATTAGAACATAATAACATATTCATCGATCACTCAATCATAGACTCATCAGTCATTAATCTTACTAGCTCCGTTAATTCCTCGCTCATCTTCCACTGGCACCGCACATCTCGCTCGGGTTAGTAGTGTTAAAATCCGCTATATTAAGATAGCACGCTTCGGACTAGAAACTATATTTTTCTAGCGCGCTATTTTATACGCTATGTTATATCGCGTTGCGCGTACTTGCTAGTAGCGTTACAGAATATGGTAGCGTGGAGCCTTGAAGAATATAACCTTGAAATACGCTACTTTAACTGAGGGGCGTGTAAAAGTACCTACATAATATTGTCTTCTGTTTACGCGAATATTATTCATTGAAATTAAACTACTATATATATATTTTTTTAAGTTAATCAAATCCAAGAAGAAGCAAATCACAACTAGACTTCATGATACTCTGAGCTCATTCTGCGTAAATAGAAACACCAATGATTAAATTATGTTCGGGTACTTTGAAATAACTACACTGGAACATTGAGACAACTACCATCTTAGTCTCCCCGTGACCATGGCTGCTGAAAAGCAACCGAAACGTCGGGGAAAGTGTAAACTTAAATATAAATAGATTCAATAGTTTTAATAATTTAATTAGCTTAAAGATTCGTAAAGTTTAATAGTATCTAGTAGTAGTAGTGTAACAGTTTCTAAATTATGTAATAAAGTGTCAAATAAACAACGCTATAAAATACGTATATAGTAGTTTAATTTCAATGAATACCTATATAATCTAATAAGTAATAGGCAAAATAAATTCAATGAACTCTCCTTCATACTTTTGAGGCTTAGGACTGTCTATAATTGATTGGCTATGACTACTGAATAATAATAATGATAGGCTCTATAATAATAAAGCAATTATAGTCATATTTACAAGTTCATTAATACGTAACTCACATGAGATGGCCGGAATAGCATAGTAACGTAAACAACGATAATACGTCATACAGCGAGCGGTAGCACGCGGTGACTGAATAGTGTATCTATTATCTAGCGCGCTAGACGTCGCTCGCCTCTGGCGCAGGCTTTCCATCGCGCAGCGCGCTAGTCGTTATACCACGCTATGCATAACAGACTAGGCATATATAGCGCGGCGCTATTTCTAGCGCCGAGATTGAAACGATATAGCAAGTGCTATTCGTTGAGTAAATATAGCGTGCTATGTTATGACGCTATATGCTATATTAACCACCACTAGCTCGGGTCGAAGACAGTTTATTTGTACTGCCGCGTCGACTTTTACATTTTAATGACCCGTTTTCGTCGGCGCTTTTTCTACAGTCGCTCGATGATTTGAGGGTTGAGATGTACGGCCTATTTCGTCAGGATTTTTACAGTAAAGCTGGTGTATTTATACTCTCAGTTTATGTGTAAAGAGGCTAAGTGTAAGAGAAGTAGGTATCGTCGCATAATCTGGGGTTTTGTTTAAGCTTGGTATGGGTCATACTTATTCTTTTTTAAACTTTATTCATAAAGGCACCTCCTGCTTATGCCACGAGGGCCTTTACAAACATTCAAACAATGAACAAAAATAACACTTAGACTCTGAACAACGATATGCGGATTATACTAACTTAGTATTCGTACATTGAATAGGGCTTAGAGTTCTTTCAGGAGGCGCTCTGCTGTCAACAGAGGATTTAATTTTTTTGTCTCTTGCATAGGCTGCACAGCAACATACACTGTGCTTAAAGGGTAGGGCAACGCTTGAGCAATACTTCTGATTTTTAATCCTGCCTTAGATAGTTTAAATGTCCCTATGCTAAGCAGTTAGCTTACCATCAAGCAGGCATAGTTCTTCTTTTGGTTTAAAATTGAATAACGAATCTAAACTAATACTATAAATGTGACTGTCAAGTGTGTCGATGGATGTGTTTTAATTAATTACATATAAACTGTAGGACGGATTTGGTCAAAAAATCATGTCTTAGAATTAGAAAACATTATAGTTTTTATCAATGCCATTCTTGAGGGATTTATTAGGCGAAATTGTAGGCTGAAACTAGTTGCATATAAATTTGTTGTAATGGTAATAAACTTAATGACATCCTCTTTTCGTATTCCTCTTTATATTCTTAAAACAGTCCACATTAAATAATTTATATATGTAAAGTTATTATCTATTACATGTTATATGAACCACTCAGCTTCTGATTTCTTAGAGGTCGTTTTAACGGTGAAGGAAAACATCTTGAGGAATCCTGTATGCTGTAGCTGTATCCTGGAGGCCGCTTTAATGGTGAAAGAAATCATTGTAAGGAAACTTACATGTATCAGCGATCCGCATAATATTCTTGAAAATATGTGAGGTCTGCCAATACGCACATAGCGTGGTAGACTATGGCTTAACCCTCATCACAATGAATAGAGACCCGTGCCCAGCAATGGAACAGTTTATATTATACTAGCTGTCCCGACAGACGATGTGCTGTACAAAGTAAAAAATAAAAACCCAAATCTAAACCATCTTCGAAACCACATGAACACACACAATTTTTTTTATCAAAATAGGTCCAGCCGTTTAGAAGGAGTTCAGTGACATACACACGTACAGTAGAATTATATATATAAAGATACTAGGCAATATTCATAAATGTTTGCTCTCTGCCCTCCTTCACCAAATACACTTTAATTATACCAAATCTCACATTCCGTGGGCTTAATATTTTCAAAAAGGGGTACAAAGTTTTCTCTTCACGTATTAATATATAGATAGTTGTAGTCCCCAGAGCGACGTAGTATTGAGATATAGCGAGCCTTTAATATTTAATGTAACGTTTCATACGCAGTGTCAGGATAAATTCTGTTAACTTGAATAATGTAATACAGAGGAGAGATTTATTGTCTGCCGCTGGTATATAGAATATCTATGTACACAGCATGACGCCTGTTCTCCCCTGGAGGGTCGGTAAAGTTTATCATACCAATATTTGTATTGTTTATAGATTGCCTACTTCAGTAGCGCAGTGATAGTTCATTAACTATCTATTGACAGCAGAGCGCCTCCTAAAAGATCTCTAAACCCTATTCAATGTAGGAACAATAAATGAGCTTGATCCACATACCGTTATTCGGAGTCTAAGTATTCTTTGTGTCTACTGGTTGTAAGTTTGGAAAGGCTTTGGTATTTTTGTTGAATTTCCTACATAGCAGTGACATTTAACTGCTAGGTACCAGCGCAGGATCTGGAACTGTGTACGGTAGATGGCAAGAGGCTTGCCCCATATTACAAAAAAATTAAAGTAGCGTGAAAGTAAATGGAGCTCTACGCGCGTTTATCGTCTTTTTATTATATAGTCGAAATGTATTCGAAAAGGCACGTTTGGCTGTTCATAGAGGACTATTAGTGCCCACACTTATGTATGGAAGTGAAAGTTGGGTATGGCAAAAGAAACACGAGAGCAAAATAAATGCTGTAGTAATGAGAGCGCTGAGAAATATATGTGGTGTGACTCTGTAAAGATAGAATAAGGAATAGTGTGATTAGAGTGAGATGCGGCATGAAAGTGGATATAGTGACAAGAATAGAAAAGGGTATGTTAAGCTGGTTTAGGCATCTAGAAAGAATGGACGAGGAAAGACTGACTAAGAAAGTTTATAAGGCTAGTGTGAATGGAACAGTCACAAGAGGAAGACCTAGGCGAACGTTTCTTGATCAAATCGGAGGCGTTCTGGACAAAGGCCAGGTCAAGAGTACCTTGAACCGACAGGCGTGTATGAGGAATGTGATAAAAGTGAATGAAGCCAGAGAAGTGTGTCAGGATCGTAGCAAATGGAAATCCATAGTCTCTGCCTACCCCTCTGGGAAACAGGCGTGACTCTATGTATGTATGGATTAAAGTAGCGTAATTTATCGGCCTCGATGGCGTAGTGGTTACTGAAACCGACTGCCATACATGAGGTCGCGGGTTCGATTCCCGCACAAGTCAAACATTTGTGGGCATGCACATGGATGTTTGTCTTGGTCTGGGTGTTTCTATGTATATAATATGTATGTTTTTACAAAAAAAAAGTTAATATGTATGTTTATCTATTATCTATAGTACCCATAGTACAAGCTCTGCTTAGTTTGGGCTAGATGGTGTTGTGTGTATATGATAGAATATTATTATTATAGATATAATACACTTGTACCTACCTTCTATCTTTCTAGATGTATTAGTGATACTTAGTATCTATTTTGTTAAATTAAAGATAGGTTGGAAGAGTCACCTCAGTAATATTTACCGAGTATACTGTGTGTGAGGGATGGTGTACCGAAAACTGAAATAGTAGATTTAGACGATTACGCTGAGTTAAATATCGTTGCATTTTCTTCAGGAAAAATCTCAATTTTATTTCTGCAGATTTTATTTTTCTGATTTTTAATCAAAATATAATGCATAAACCATATATTTTATTAAATAAAAATCAAAGAATACAACATTTCACTAAAATACATCAATGTAAATAAATCGTCGTGATTTAAACAGATCAGCTGTTTGTATGCGTGCGGAACGCAGAGGTCAATTTCGCCAGCGCCAGCGTTGCGTTGTATTGGTAGCAATTCATTGCGTACCGCGTGTATGCGCTGCTGAATACGTTGCATATAACTTCGTTGTTTGAAATGAAAGATCACTGATCGTTAACATGAGATGCGATTTATTGATTACTTAACAACCGCGTGACTTATGATAAAATGTATGATATGATAATAAGTAGGATAAATGAGTACCACTGATTATGAAGTATGATCGCGCACTGGTGTTGATTTACACAATTTGTATGAGGCGACGTAAAAGTCCTGATGTGCGCGTGCCATGTACGATGTATGACTCGTACACTGCATAATAATGTTAATCAATATAAAATCTTAATCAATATAAATATAAAGATTGCGTCGAGATAATAACCTACAGAAAGACGTCTTGCTAAAGTTTTCGGTCCCTTACATCCAATATACTGAATGGCAATAATAGTTTTATTAGTCTTACGCCGGTAGCGTGTAAGAATATGGCAACCTCGGAAGAGGTGCCTCATTCATAGCGACACCAAGTAATTACAAAAGTAACTGTGGGCTCCCCTAATAGTTTCCTTTAGTTGCTTAAGTCGCTAAACATTTGCGGGATTATTATGATTTTCTTAGGCTTCATACACACTTACCACAACCACACCACATCGACGTGACAAAAGGTGATCAAGCAGTGGTTATATGTGAATAGTGTCGCTGCAGCTTTTTGCAGTAGCGTTGTGGTTCCTACAAAATGTGGATGTGGTTGAGTTGTCGTTAGTAGTTGCGATGTGGTTGCGAAGACGCAATGACGCTCACGAGTGCAGACAGACAGTTCGACACCGGTTTTCGTTGAAGAAACACGCCTTGATTGAACAACTCATGGAATTCGAAGAGGAAACGTTGTTGCTATCCAGTGCAATGCAGAATGAATGACGGGAGGAGGGCGCAGGCGTGCGCGCAGTGTCGGTGCGTCGACGCAGCGTTGTGTCTGCGATGTGGTCGGACGCCAGTTCGCGGTGTCGCTGGTGGTTGCGTTGTGGTTGCGATGTGGTCGGTATCACCCACGTGGTAGATATCACCCACGTGGTCGATAATGACGGCAAAATGTGGTCCGTGTAAAATCTAAAATTCAATCAAAATTGCGCCCGCCCACCTGGTGTGGTTGTGGTTGTAGTGTGGTTGTAGTACGTGTGAAACAAGCCTTATCGTAGTAATTTGTGGGATATGGCAAAAGAAGCATGAGAGCAGAATATATGCTGTAAAAATGAGAGCGCTGAGAAATATATGTGGTGTAACTCTGAAAGATAGAATAAGGAATAGTGTGATTAGAGAGAGATGCGGCCTGAAAGTGGATATAGTGACGAGAATAGAAAAGAGTATGTTAAGCTGGTTTGGGCATGTAGAAAGAATGAAAGAGAAAAGACTGACTAAGAAAGTTTATATGGCTAATGTGAATGAAACAGTAGCAAGAGGCAGACCTAGGTGAACGTTTCTTGATCAGATCGGAGACGTTCTGGACAAAGGCCAGGTTAAGAGCACCTTAAACCGGAGAGCGTGTATGACGAATGTGATTAAAGTGAGTGAAGCTAGAGAAGCGTGTCAGGATCGTAGCAAATGGAAATCCGTAGTACCTGCCTGCCCCTCTGGGAAACAGGCGTGAATCTATGTATGTATGTAGTAAGTTGTATCCTATTTTTACAATAATAATAGTTAGATATGGTTAAATAAATGACTCCTTAAAAATGTGAAATAGTAATAAGATTATTTTAATTCACAAAATGGTATTGATAATTAATTACTTGTGCCTACTTATGTCGCTATGTACAATTCGCGTTATGTTAAGTCCCACCGTTTAAACTGACAGCTATTTATTTATACTCTGTAAATCCCATACATAGTAGCGTTCGTATTGATAGGGCATAAAAGAAATATACACCATTCAGTTAGCTACCATCAATGATTTGCGGCCCCAACTATTATTATATGTAAAACTATAGCGGATATAACGTCAATAAAGCAAAAATAATAGCACAGGATGCGATCAAGGTTCCGTTTGCAAGACGACATGTTTTCCTTAAGGATATAAAGAATATGAAGAAATATGTCTACGTTTCTCATTTATTGCTATAAACACATTGACTCTTTGTATGACTGTAAAGTTCTTTAGTCATATCATCTGGATTATGTTCTTCATTTGACTGCACAGATGATGAAATGATTTAAGTGATGGCCTCAACATTTGCTACGCGCTAGTGCTGTTGTTTCGTTTCCCACACTAGACAAAAAATGTGCGGTACACAAATAGGTGTTCGAAGTCATTTTCTGTTCAAACAACGAATAGAAAGTACACCTAGTAGAAAGTACCCTTGCAACACAAAATTTAATCCTAGTAAGTTCCCAAACTGGGTAATTAAATATTAATGTTGTGTACTTATGAGTATGGTAATTATTAACACAAGCATGTTTCGTCTATAAGTGAAAACATATGCTATTTTTACAAACAACTGCTGTTTTGATAATGAATACTATTTTCTAGGATTACCTAGCATTAGAAGTAGTGAATGCTGAACTAAAGTTGGTGTAGTGTTATCCGGATTTTCTGACCAGAAATTCTCTGTAGTAGGATGGTGGCTAGAGCTCTTCCCAGTAGATGTCAATAGGTTTGTTTCATATTACCAGTCTGTTGAAATTCAACCATAATTGATTTAAATTTTAAGCTCGATCGTTATTAAGATTTTATTGTCTATAACTATACTCTTATAATCGTATTTAATTTAGTCACCTACTCCACAATTATATGTAACCATAGTTACGAAAAATTCTACGACATCAGCCGAATAATGCTGAAATACTACGAACGTGACAAACGCAACGATTCGACTAGTCGTGTCAAATGCATGGTTGTGTGCGTGTCGTGTTTTCCCATTAATGTAATGTATTTCTAAAGCATATTTTATAAAAATATTAGGATTCGCCACTCTTTCTCGATATAAACTTTAACTGTGCCAAATTTTATACTTCTCCGTCAGTGCAATTTTCGTGAAAAGGGGTACAAAGTTTTTGCTTACGTATTAATATATAGATGTGGGATCTTAAACCGTAGGTTTCGAAACGTGGTTTGTATTACACCTATGCTTAAGCCTTCAGGGATATAGCCGTAGCGTAGGACTATGTATGTATTGCAGGCGATTATACAAATACATGAAACAAATTGACGCAAAGAACCACCAGACCTGCCTTTTTTTTAAAGACGTCGCTCTTTTTTTTAAGTCTCTGGTCTAGGTATAATTCCTGTGTGGCGGGGGACTTTACAAACATTAAAACAACGGACACAAAGGAACACTCAGAGTCGGGACTACCAATTGTGGATCACACAAATTTTTGTCCCGTGTGGTATTCGAACCCACAATACTCGGCGCAGTGGCAGCGGCGAGGCGACCACTTAAACCACGTGACTGCACGTCATTTGTGAACCATTAGCACATCATACAGTACTTAGCTAATACACATCACTCGTTATGTCACTAAATTTCGTTGGAAATTGATACAAGTCGGCCTCGATGGCGTAGTGATTAGTGTAACCGACTGCCACGCCTGAGGTAGCGGGTTCGATTCCCGCACAAGCCAAACATTTGTGTGCATGAACATGGCTGTTTGTCTTGGTCTGGGTGTTTCTATGTATAATATGCATGTATTTACAACAAAAAACAAGTATATATGTATGTTTATCAATTGTCTAGAACCCATAGTACAAGCTCTGCTTAGTTTGGGCTAGATGGTGTTGTGAGTATGTGGTAGAATATGTGGTAGAATATTATATATAGTTTAGCATCTAATCCCTGCTCTCGCTTACTACTAACTGCCAGTATCTCGAAATTTCTTTAATTACTTAACTAATTTGTCAACCGCCTAAGTTAGTGTTTCGAAGATCGGACTTTTATGCATGTAGTATTTAATGGTAGAATGTAAATTATAACAGATAAAAAGACAATCCATAAAACAAGACTTGAACCTACAACTTCAACAAAACCTTGTTGCCACTTTTCTAACTAAGCTATATAAATCCTATTCGTACGTTAGGGACTTTGACTCAGTGATGTTTTGGTATCGTGTAGTTATAGAATACATATATATAAGGTCGGGGAAAAGTTTCTTGGCATTTTATATGCAAACTCAAGACATTATTTTTCAAAATTTTATTTACATTTATTTACAATATACATATATGTGTCATTTTGTTCGACGACTGTCTGCCATCTTGTAGGTAGTGACATGATCCCGTTGCTGTAGAAATTTTGGGACTTCTGATCAAAAATCGCGACAAGTAGTTTTGGCAGTGCTCTCTTGATGTTATCCTGATACTGTCTAAAAAATTCTGAAAAGACTGAAACAGGTCGAAATCTGAAGGTACAAGGTCAGGGCTATATGGCGGATGTATTAACATCTCCCAGCCAAACTCTCTTAATTTTTGCTGAGTGACTAAAGATGTGTGAGGTCTAGCGTTATCGTGATGAAAGACCACACCCTTTCTATTGATTAATTCCGGCCGCTTTCTCTTAATTTCTTGCTTTAATCTCATCAGTTGTTGGCAGTAGAGGTCCAAATTGATGGTTCTGCCCGGCGGTAAAAGCTCGTAATGAACAATCATTCGAACATACACACAGCATCACCTTATTGCGAGTTAGCCCGGGTTTTGCCACAGTCTGTGAAGCCTGACCGATCTTTGACCACGACCTTTTTCGCACGTTCTTATCGTACGTGATCCACTTTTCATCACCAGTTATCAATCTCCTCAAAAACGATTCCGTTTCATTACGTCTCAATAACGAATGGCAAATGAGTACACGGTTCATTAGGTTTCTTTCAGTGAGCTCATGTGGCACCCAAAAATCGAGATTTTTTCCTTTTTTAGTAATAAAATTTTAAAATGTATCGAATTTCTTCATTACATTCACTCATTTTAACAGAAAGAAAAACAAAATGAAAACCAGCGGGAAACAATATTTTACTAAATTGTTTATTTTATTTAAATGTAACCTTTTTAATGGTATCAAAACCAGCCAGATACAACTAGTACAGCCAATAAGATTTTATTAAAAATGTGTACAGACTATGCGAAAATACTTTTTCCCCGACCTATTACATAGACACATGCCTGGATATTTATTTATTAAGGATCTTTTATTGTTTATTTGTTATTATCTCTTACAAGAAATACAATTTCTCAATCAATATATATCGGTAATTAAAATATAAAAAAAGGTCTCATATTTTCCATTTACAAAAGATCACATAATGCCAAATGATAAAGTATAAAAAAATTGATAAAAGAAGGTAATGTCATAAAAGAATGTAAGTATATCACGGAAGGGTTAATAAAAGGTACGCATCTCTAAAGAAAGAAAGAAATAATGTTTATTTTGTACAGACCACATACAATTAGTTAAAACTAAATTAAAACAAAAAATAGTTATACACATTAAAACAAAATGTGTATGCCCTCGCCGAAAAAGGTCACCACCTCAGCATTAGCTGGGCACCCAAAGTGAGTGCACCAGCGCTGGTTTTCAGTTGGTCACTCGGTATAAGTGATGCACGGACGGAGGCAAATGCTTAACATTATAATACAAATACAATAACTGTGGTTCTGCTACATACATACACATGTAAAACGTATAGGGCATATTAAATTATGTTTATAAATATGTAAATTTTACAAATATGAAAACAGTGGTAGAAATAAAATACGTCACTAAAAACTGCTAGGATTGCCAGATAGAACTTGATAACGCACGACCGCATGCAAACGTTATTAAACTGCAGAACTAAAGAATGAGTAGTAATAATCGTCATCTTGACTAATATTATAAATGCGAGATTATTTTTTTGTTTGTTACGCTTTCACGCCATAACCACTCGATCGATTATCATGAACTTTCGCATACTCTTTGTCAGGGGTATAGAAAAGGACGTACCTTTTATCCAGAAAAAAGTACTGCTACTAATCTAACGTAACTTCATTTACATTTACGCAAGCAAAGCCGCGAGCAAAATCTAGTTTCTTCATAACAATTGTAAATTTTCTACCCGCAGCATCCCCCATCTCCATAGATAGGTACTAAGAGCAATATGTGTATTGTATTTTCCACATTTTTCTGCCACCCTATTCTCCAGTTATTTCCCCAAAGACTTAGTAAAACAAATAATGACCTATTTCAGAGTAAAAAGAAAAAAGTAGCATTGGAATGGCAAATAATTGGGGATCCTACCTGTCCTAGACGACGATCGTATTACTTTATTTGAGAGACACTTAATATATGAGAAGCTTTACGAAAGTAATAAATGTAATTGCTACAATATTCCACGTTTGATGTATTAAAATAACAAATCTTTTACGAAAATACGTTCGATTGATTTTATTACATGACGCAAGTTGCTGGCGTGAGTTACATGCGCAAGTTACTCGCACGAGTTAATCAGATGAATAACTTGCGCGAACATTTTGCGCTATTGTTTACATGACGCGTACTGTGTGCATGAATGCCTTGCGCTACCGTTACCATGGGTACTTGAGCACAAGATCGCTGGCACAGTAGCCATTAAGTTAAGCAACGAGGTCCAGATAAGGTTTAGACCAGTTGAAAAGGGAACGCTGTTAGTATATGTGGTAACAGGAATAATTATACAAATTTTTATTATATATTATTATGCGGTATTCAATCTTCATTTCCGTAGCTCTGTTTTGGCAAGCTATAGGGTTATATATAGATTATATTATTATAAACGTGATCAAAAATCAATCAAAATAAGTATTTTTGTTAAAACGGTAAGTATCTAAATTAATTGCAAAATAAATTGTACATCCTTCACTGTAATTTTACAATTACTCACTACTACCAGATTTAAAACTTTTGTATCATTTTGACACTTCATAGCACGTAACTGTGTACATTTCATATAAATTGCTAAAGTAAACAATGGTTACTTATGGTACTAAAGACTATTTAGAAATAATTAGAATCTATACAAAACATGATGTAATTGTTTCACAAAGATAATCAACTAATAATTTCTATTGATATTAGTCTTAAATAATTTAAACATCAAAATAAAATAACATTTTACTACAATACCATGGTTACGCACTAGAGTAATTTTTTTACTTACAGTCATAGTGACGCGACAATATAAATCGAACTAATTCGAGGTAAAAACTATATATATCCGAGAAATATTTTTGCAAATTTATATTTAGCATAAGTTATTATCACGTTGCAACGTACCTTAAATCCCATTCTGCAATCCCTTAATACATTTTCTTTATCAAAAAATGGATTTGAGGATGCGATATTGGACGTGTGGTTTAAATATCCCATAGATTTTAATGAGTAGTCGTCTTGAAAATCAAAATCTGTATACCTGTGTACCACATTTATTTCACCCTTATACTAAGTATGGAGTAAGTAAGTGATACTAGGAATTAATCAAGGATAAGACCAGATTATTTTTTACAATTAAGAACGTTATATATAACTGTGACTTCTTATTTTTTCGATATGTCAAACTTAGATGTACTTGCTTCTTTTTTGTTTTTCTGTTTCTATCATTTTTGTTTCGTTTCTAAACCCACGATTACAGTTTGTTTGGAAAGTTAATTGGTAATCGATTTCGTGATGTGTCGATTGAAACGGTCTCTTCACTATCACTGTTAAGCGATTATCTGTCAAATGGGACTTTGTATTTGAAACACACTTTAACTTTTGAGTAGATTTTTTCTAAATTCTAAATTCTTTGTGTATATTTTAGGTAACTTTTGACATTGGTAATAAAAGAATGTGAGTTAGCTACCCTATTGATAATATTGTCTTACGCGGATGTTATACATTGAAATTAAATTAATTAGGTTGTTGAAATTAAATTACTTTATACGAATTTTGACGCGTCGTTTATATGAACTTTCTTTCAAAATTATGTAATAAAAATGTTTTGAAATAAACAACGCAACAAAATCCATATATACTAATTTAATTTCAACAACCTAATTATAGCAAGCAATTGCTATGCGCAAATTGGCAGACCTCGTACTGGGAATGTTTAACAGAAAGATCGAAAAACTTTACCTTATACAGAAAATGATCCCAGGCCTCACGATTAGCTCTAAGCTTAAGCGTAATCGAACGTCACAGGACGAATAACATACAAGAAATAGAATTAAAATAATTTATTAGTAGAATAAATTAATGAGTGATTTCTGTAGGTAATGAGAAGTAGTTTTTTTAGTAAGTAGGGTATTAAAGCTCCTTGAGACACTGCTGTGGTATCGTTAGAGGGACGAGTTCTCTGGACCCCTTGCGCTGGCAGCTCGCCTACGCTTTTTGTAGGGTTGCCGACCCTACAAAAAGCGTAGGCGAGACACACACACACGACTAATCCTCTTTATGTAAGTTATATTTACTTCCTTATAGATATTAAATAATGCGTTAGTGTAAATATTGTCTATAAATTTATTTTTTCGGGATAAGTATGTTTTCCTGGATAAATAATGCTTTGCCATATATGCTTTTCAGTGCCACTGACGTGAATGGAAAATTTCATGATGATCGGTCAATTTAAGACGTGAAGCGTAACAAACAAACAAAGTCACATTCGCGTTTATATAATAAATATAAGTTAGGATAAAAACAAACCAACAAACTCACATTCGCATATATAATATTATTTAGGATAAATGTGTAAGATCGTGATCATATTTAAATGTTTGTTATGTATTAAAGCGTAAACCGCTCATCCGATTTTAATAAACTTTGTCACAAAAAATAGACCATATTCTTAATTAACATATTCTAGATTTTGGACGCAGCTTCGCTGGCGTTAACATATGTAGATTTTACCATTAAATTTATTTCCCTCGGGTATAGTACTTTTTCCTGAATGTAAAATACTCTATGTTCTTTTCTGTATCCCTGACAACGTGTATGGAAAATTTCATGATGATCGGTCAAGTAGTTAAAGTATGAAAGCGTAAGAAACAGACTCACATTCGCATTTATAATATTAGTTACGGTACTTTATCGCGGTAATCTATTGGATCACATGGACGAAGCCACGAGCAGAATGTAGTTCATATTTGTAAGAACCATCGCAATAATGTTCTTAAAAATTTCATATACAGTGCATTTATTAAAATTGTCTATAGTATAATATTTAAGCAAATATATATGCAAAATTTAACTCAATAATAAAAATTCATATCGTCACCCCTCACTAAGCTAATGAGGTGGTAAGCAGAGCCCCTGCTCATAAAAGAGGGGTCATAATGAAATCGCAACCCCATCCATAGATCATAGATACTTAAAGGGTGTGATATGGGGTACTTTTAACCCCTGAGACACCACGGGATTTTGAATGAGGGAGACATTGCGTAAAATTAAAGTGTGGAAAACTGTTGTTTATATAAATTGTTAAATTCATTGTGTTTATTGTGGTGTAAAATTAATTTACCAAATTGAACACGTGGACATTCCTGTTTTGCGTTTGGGTATTGTATTGTCTTCTGTATACGTGAATGTTATTCATTGAAATTAAACTATTTTATACGGATTTTATCGCGTTGTTTATTTAACACTTTATTACATAATTTGTAAAACTGTTACACTACTGTTTAACTTTACTAATTTTTAAGCTAATTAAATTATTAAATCTATTAAAACTATAGTATATTTAAGTATTACACTTTCCCCGACGTTTCGGCTGTTTTTCAGCAGCCATGGTCACGGGAAGACTGCTCTGCTGAGTAGCCTCATTGTTACAATGTATATATTGTTTGAGTATAGCTTACACTTGTGGTGTAAGGATAGTGAATGTAACTACTAAACTGCTGTGCATGAGATCTTCTGCTCAACTCTCGGGTATAAAAGGAGGTTCGGTTTTTATGTTAGCAATAACACCGGATCTAGAGCTGTGTCCAGTAGATGGCTAGAGAGAGCCTTCTACTGTGTGGGATCAAAGAAATAAGCCAGCTCTCTAAGCTAGCCGCTTGCGGAGGCCCAATCACCCTCTATCCTCCTTTCCACTCCTTTTCCTTCCCACTTTCTCCTTTTCTAATAAGTCGGCAACGCGCAAGTGATGCCTCTGGTGTTGCAGGCGTCCATAGGCTACGGTCACCACTTACCATCAGGTGGATCGTATGCTTGTTTGCCAACTTAGTTGTATAAAAAAAAGACTTTATAAGTCTTGAAATCACTGTAGAGAATTCTAAGACACTAGACTAGACACACAAATTGTCCTCACAAGATTTTCTTTTACCGTTAAGGTAACCGATAATTAACTATCTAATATACCTGCATCGAACTCATAACCACTGCGTCGCAGTCTAATGGCCACGCATTAGGCTATCCCTACCTGTATCTACTAATATTGTGACCTACATGCTTTTAAACATTGCACAGATAAGATGTTGCCACCATTACGTCATATACAGAAAATTGTAAAGACATAATTATATTGTCGCGTAAGACAAAAAAAGTTGGCTCGCAACAAACTCAAACACGAAGCGGCGACATCATTCACTCTGCACAGATTTCATTCATTAAACCGAACAACAACTTCACTCGGAGCGAGTTCGTTTGGACCGACATGTGGTTCTAAACTTTCTTTAAACGGTTCACGCCGTTTGCATACCTGCATACTTTATTAACACACGTCAAAACACCTTTAAACTAATGGATTAAGGTTGAAAATCGCGTGCGACAAACGCATAAACGTTTGGTTGGCAGTAAGATGCTCTGAGAGAAGAGTTAGTTGCAACACGCATGCGCAGTTCTCACTGCAGCTCAGTCTTCCACGTTGTGTTGACCATTTCTGACAGTCGATAGCTGACTGTTTCAGAGTACGGTCGCGCGCGACTCTCGAACAAATACGCCGTTACGTCTTGTATCGTGTTTAATATTTAGTGTATGCAAAATTCGCTTTTAGTGTCAATAATTAGATTGTAATAAATGTGTTTTTACGTGTTATGTTTAGCAATTAAGGGATTTGAATAGGTAAGTGAACGTTTAATATTTAATGAGAAAATATGGGTAGAACGAATAAGAAAAATGTTCGAATTAGCTTTCGAGCCTTTACAGATTTCGTTATTTATACTTGGGGAATTATATTTTGGATGTTATCTTTATAGAAATTTTGTTATCGCGATCTGTTATAAGGTTCATGGCATGAAAGCCAGCCGTAACATTTAAAACGTTTTTATTCATAACTGAAGCGAAAAAATTTTATTTACTTGCCAGGTTTTTAATTCTCGGAACTATTTGTTGCCGCGATACAAAACGAACATACTGGCAGTTAACAAACGGTAAAAAAAAAAAAGTATATCGTCGAATTGCAGTCACGATTCGTTTTTCAATACTGTCATTGTGGTGAAATTGATTGAATATTACATTTGTATCATATTTTATTTATTTTTAATTCAATAGTGTATTCTTTTCACCAAATATTTACTGTAAATAGGAACACCTATGGGATGGTAAAAACAAATAAAATAAAATACGAGTCCATTCGTAATTTAATATGAAAAAGTCATTCGATTTCACGATATTTACCAAACAGCTTTTAAACATATGTATAACTGACAGCTCGATATTGATATTGGACTTATTACAACTAAGAATTTGATTTATGAAGCGTTGCATTTTGCGTTTTGTTGCGTTAGAAACCCAATAACACTTACATCTAATCTAAACTAATATTATAAAGAGGAAACATTTGTGTTTTTGTATGTATGTTTGTAATGTTTTCACACAAAAACTATTGGACCGATTTCAAAAATTTTTTCACCATTGGAAAGCTGCATCTTCACTGAATGACATAGGCTATATTACATTTTCAAAAAAAAATAGGGATCCTTAATAAAGCTGCAATAATATAACCCAAGGTGAGAAAAAAGGAGTCATAAAAAATCTGTCATCGCGTGCGCTGCGGAAACTATTGATGATCTTCTTCTCTCTTAGCCTTTATTATTCCCAAGTCACTTGGGGTCGGTTTTTCTGGTCTAACCGGATTTGACTGGATATCAGTTTTTACACGGAGCGGCTGCCACTTAACCTCCGCAACCCGAAGGCTAACGATACCCTAAGGCTAGACCAGTGTCAGGATATTAGAGGGTACTGACTTTCCCAATAACGACTGCCATAGATGTTCATGGCAGCCGGGACCAACGGCTTAACGTGCTCTCCGAGGCACGGAGCAGGCGATAATTGTCAATCAATACGCACATAATTTCTTTCGAAAAGTCATATACATAACTTCCGAAAGTCAGAGGTGCGCGACGTGGGTTCGAACCCAAGACCCTCTGCATTGCAGTCTGTTGGTCTCCCCACTGAGGTATCATTGCTATTGATGATGTGCGGAAACTATTGATGATAGAACAAAAAAATGTTCTACAGTATTATAGAACGTATCAATATCTACAAAAAAGTCCGCGGTACCATATGTAGTTTTTGAATATATAGCTAACTATACCTATATAGGTGTAGTTAGACTTATTAATTTCTTTAGTTGTAGTTTTATATATTAAAATTAGATAACAAATTAAAATTAGGTATTGGGTAATAAATTAAAGTCCACGCGGACGAAGTTGCGGGCAACAGCTAGTATCAATTAATTCAAGTACCTTGCTATATTGTAATGCGACAGTATACGAAAATTATAGATATCATCTTTTACATTGGCATGTCATTTACAATTATTCTTTGAAATAGAAGCTGTAATACAATATCCGTATAATATATTATTAATAATATTAATAATAATATTCTACCACATACACACAACACCATCTAGCCCAAACTAAGCAGAGCTTGTACTATGGGTTCTAGACAATGGATAAACATACATATATACGTTTTTTTTTTTTTTTGTAAATACGTACATATTATACATAGAAACAATTAATTAATTATTACCTTTGAATCGTTGATAAATTTATGGTTGTTAAAAAGAAAAGGGACCGTGTATTCGAATAAAGTCTGTTCCATGTACTTAATGGTGAAATAAAAAAGGCAAGAAAAATAACGAATAGATGTATGTCAGTTATTTTCTTTTTTAAGCATTAAAGGAGTACGTTAACGTACAGATGCGTCGAGACCTTTTTCTACCACTATGCAAAATTGCATTCGAATTCCTTTTGAGACATTTTTATTTTTATACTCTTAAGGTGGCCAACAAGCATACGGCCCATCTGATGGTAAGTGGTTACTGTAGCCTATGGACGCCTGCAATACCAGAAACACTAATTGCGCGTTGCCGACCCTTTAGAAATAAAAGGAAGTGGGAAGGAAAAGGAGCGGGAAGGGGGAAAGAGAGTGATTGGGCCTCCGGTACTCTTACTCACCAAACGAAACACAACAGTAGGAATACTGCTATTTCACGTCGATATTCTGTGAGAGGGTTGTCTTTCCCCGGTCGAGCCGGCCTATTCATGCTGAAATCAGCGAGGCTCTACTACACTAAAACGCACGGCGAAATTCCTGTGTCACGGGGTACTTTACAAACATTCAAACAACAAAATACCCCGACTAGGAACGACTATTTGTTGATCACACAAAGTTTTGTCCCGTGTGGGATTCGAACCCACAACACTCGGTGCAGGCGCAGTGGTAAGGCAACCACTTAAACCACAACGCCAGCCGTGCAGTTGAAAAATGTATTTATAATACTATGCATATGTAGGTGCCCTGCGTCCTTGATCATGAGAAGGTGTAGCGCTGTAAAGTTCTTGCATCTCACGAAGGCGAATGGGCTTCACGTGTACATGCACAGTGCGGTAGTGTGCGTGTTTGACAGAGCGGTCAGTTGCGAGCGACACTTACACGCACACATACATAGCCCGCACGCCTTCATGAGTTGCAAGAACTATACACAACTGTAATCTAAATTCATTCGAATATGTAGTTGTATCAGTATCTTTTACATAATTCTCGCTCGTGGGCCGGCGAGTGTCACAGGGCTCTTAGGACGAAAAATGCACGAGCCTTCGATCTTTAAATTCAAGTAAGCTAAGCTGCGGGCAAACTTCTAAAATAATAATAAATTTATTGAAATAAGAAATGCAATTTATAATCACCTTAACCTATCAATTGCTGCAATGCTCGACATTATTAAAAACCTATTGTGTCTGACCACTGGTGTACCGCTGCTGTATTCAATACGCTTAACTAATGATTAGTAGATACATTTATAAATTTTGTATGATTCTTAATTAACATTAACGAACTGAACCTGTATCTTTAACGTTACATTCGTACTGCCAACGTTATAGAGAATCTAAGTTATGCTGCAAATTAAAAATAATTTACAGCAATGTTTAAAGCTTAACATAGTATATGAATGTACATAAAGCTAGTATATGAATGTATATAAGCTTAGTTATCTTTTTATCCTTAGCCTTTATTATTCCCACGTCACTTGGGATCGGTTTTTCTAGTCTAACCGGATTTGAATGGATATCAGTTTTTACACGGAGCGGCTGCCACCTGACCTCCGCAACCCGAAGGCTAACGATACCCTAAGGCTAGACCAGTGTCAGGATATTAGAGGGTACTGACTTTCCCAATAACGATTGCCATAGATGTCCATGGCAGCTGGGACTGACGTGTAACGTGTTCTCCGAGTCACGGAGCAGGCGATAATTGTCAACCAATACGCACATAATTTCGAAAAGTCATATAACTTCCGAAAGTCATAGGTGTGCGACGTGGGTTCTAACCCGAGACCCTCTGCATTGCAGTCTGATGGTCTCCCCACTGAGCTATCGCTGCTATATATGGATATAAGCTTAGTTACCGTACATATTATGTGTAAATGAACAGTCACGATAAACATAGTATGCATTTTACTGATTTTATGCTTTTTGGCACTAGCGAATAACCGGTTCAGTGAGAGGTGGTTGAAATATGCAGCTATAATAAAAGCCAATTACACTGTATAATAATAATATAAGCCCTGTATTAAACTGTCCCATTGCGCATTGCACGCTGGCCCATTGCGAGTTGGCAGACTTAGAATTACTCAGAATTACACTATATAATATTAATTTAAAATATGTTCGTGAAAAGAATAAGCATTGCCATTCAATGTGGCAATGCTGCCAGTCTTCTGGGCTCACTACCAGTTCACTGTGATGCAAAGGAATTATATGACGCCTATTAGAGGGTTTTAGTTTTCTTTTTGTTTCTATTTTATAATATTTTAGGCATAAGTGAGTTTTAAAGAATTGTGTTTATTGATAGAATCCAAATAGATTCCTTTTCTTAAGATTTTCAAAAGAATAAACAATTTATATCAATTTTAAATAACGTTGGAACGGACATGTTTAGATGCCGGATATTAATAAAATTGTTTATTTGCCGTATGTGGGTAGTATAACATATAATTACAGGCTTTATGTCTGTACGTGTTTGAACACTCATCTCTAATATGACTCAATGAATTTTGATGTGGATTTCTGTGATTTATTAGGATAAAAAGGTGCTCAATTTACATAAATCTGACGACGGATAAAATTATATGTTCTATTAAAAGTGTGTATGTAATCGTGGTGTGAAGTCATACGTACAAGGGCCAATTTCTGAATAATAATAATATTCTATCACATACACACAATACCATCGAGCCCAAACTAAGCAGAGCTTGTACTATGGATACTAGACAATGGATAAACATACATATATATATTTTTTTTGTAAATACAGTAAATATAATATAATAGTTTGTTACTTTATCTACGTTATTAATTTGTTAGATGTCTTTTACAAAAACTGTTTAAATGCCTTTATGCCTTAGTTGAGATTTATTTGGTGACTAAAATTAGCTCTAAACCAATAAAATTACATATCTATATATATAAAACTCTTCCGTTACTGACTGACTGACAGACAACGCACAGCCGAAACTATTGAACGCAAGAAGCTGAAATTTGGCATGTATGTTCCTTGGAGAGTGTAGGGGAGCACTAAGAGAGGATTTTTGGAAATTCCACCCTAAAGGGTGTGAAAGGGGTGAAACCTGATATTCACACGGGAACGGGACTTACGCGGGTGAAACCGCGGGAAAACTACTAGTTTGTTATAATATCGTCTTACGTTAATCGTTAAATAGCTTAATAGTAGTAAATTTTAACAGCAGTAGTTTAATAGTTTAGTGGTTAGTGTAACTGACTGCCACGCCTGAGGTCGCGGGTTCGATTCCCGCACAAGTCAAACATTTGTGTGCATGAACATGGATGTTTGTCTTGGTCTGGGGTTTCTATGTATAATATTTATGCATTTACAAAAATTTGTATATATGTATGTTTATCCGTTGTCTAGTACCCATAGTACAAGCTCTGCTTAGTTTGGGCTAGATGGTGTTGTGTGTATGTGGTATAGTATTATAACTAATTAAATTTTGATGTATATAATATGTATGTATTTGTCAGATAATAATAATATTGTGTTTATGGTAATTTAGTTTACATACTAAGTCATGGTTCATTTTATTTCATAACTAGCGACCCGCCTTGGCTTCGTATGGGTAGTACAAAACCTTAACAAATTATGCACTTAAACCTTTTTCCTCATCAATCACTCTGTCTATTGGTGACAACCGCATGAAAATCTGTACAGTGGTTTTTGAGTTTATCGTGAACAGACAGACAGAGATGGCGGAGGACGTTTAGGCAGTGTTGTTTTACAGGTATTTCACCAGCTGTTTCAAGGCAACTCGGTTCTATTTGCTATGCATCTTGCTAGACTCTATCCTGATACTAAAGATTGCTAAAAAAACTTCCTTGCACACAAAACTCGGCACTGTGCCCACAGTGCCGAGTTTTGTGTTGACGCTTCTACGTAGCACATAATGTGCCATATAGAAGCACTTAATAATCATTAGTTTTAAAGATTAAAATACATAATTGTTAACGAGCGTATCTCTTAGACCATATGATCGCTTACCATCAGGTGGAGTGTGGTCAATTTGAAGAGCAAAATAAACAAATTAAAAAAATCTGTGTGGCTTGGCGAGTAGATTTCTATGTTGTACTATTAAAACATACATTCATAGATACATAAATTCACGCCTGTTTCCCAGAGGGGTAGGCAGAGACTACGGATTTCCATTTGCTATGATCCTGACACACTTCTCTGGCTTTATTCACTTACATCACATTCCTCATACACGCCCATATGTAGTTATTGTACCCAATGAGCTTGGTTTTTATTAGTATTTAGATGGGATTGTTATTGTTCGAGGTTCAGGGGGAATGATTACATGTGTAAAGAATACTTCTTAGGTACGAAAATAGTTACGAGGTCTACATAATTTTATCGACCATTACTAATAACGCCTTCAGGGTACTTTTGAGGCTCCGGCGATTCTGTAGTGCGTCAGGCATGTTTGCGGAGGCGCATACAGACAGCTTTGAAGCTGTAATGCGAAAGAGGACAGCATCTCTGATGCAAAGGATTCGCCGGAGCAACAACCGTATCCTGAAGGTGATCAGTGATAGGCCAGACTGTCCCTTCCTGTTCCACTGGACCCGTAGGCATAGCGGCGGGGCCGGTGCAGCAGGAAGATACATGAATTAATTTTAATAATTGTATAACTAACATAGTTTTTAAGTTATTGTTACTAACAAAATATGGATGATTCTGAATTAATTGTTTATTATTATTATTATTATTACTGAAACGGCTTAGAATTATAACCTAGCGTTTTTTCGTACGTTCAAATCTAATGTTTATATGTTTAAGTTTAATTTATTAAATACTGCAAGGTTGGAATACAAAGTAAATAATATTAAATTGTCAATTTACAAAAAGTAATTACAAGTATTGTAACAACATTTCTTGGCTAAATTAAAACTGCTGTTACGACGTCTACGTAAAAATGGACTTTTATAAATCTATAGAAAAGAAAATGCTGGTTTTTGGTTAATATATTTTTATAGTAGGTACTTATGCCTTTTGAAAACACAAATATAAATAATTTAAAAAAATTGTTACTTACGCTTAGTTCTTTTTTAAGAGATATTATAGTATCATCAAATATGTTTTTAATTATCTATACGAGTTTGTTTGTTTGTTTTGTTGAACGCGCTAATCTCAATAACTACTGGTTCGAATTGAATAATTATTTTATTGTTGGATAGCTTATTTATAGAGGAAGGTTATAGGCTATGTAACATCACGCTACGACTCACAGGGGCGGAGCTGTAATCATAAACGCGGGTGAACCGCGGGCACATCTAGTTAAAGATAAAGTGTTTTCTACTGTATGTAAAAAAAGGTTTTATTGAAAATTTAATGTTCGATATACAAAATGTTAATGCCATAATTTTTTTATGAATGATTTCTTCTGCTCTGGTAATAATTCATCAATCGCTTTGATATGGCAAAATATAATCAGAGATTTTTATTGCATACACCTATTTGTACTGTACCCAAAAACTATTTTTTTTTACTTGGTTGTTTCTTTGTCAGAAATAATAGAGAAACAGATTGACATTACTTGCATAGATCGTTTCGTTTCAAAACACACTCAAAGCAAAAAATGTGACTTGCTTTTTACAATATAATATTCATAACCTTTACGAACGAGTGAAAAAAAAGTGAAGACAACTGCATCAAGCAATTCATAATTTATTTTACGTTCATTAAAGCTTTATTCAAAGATTATTTTTACTTTTACTTTATCAAAACGAGTTTTTATCAAACTATATTTTAGTTTATTATACAATACAGCTTTCACTTAACATCGCTGAAGGTTGTCTGGGAGAAATGTCTTAGGGATAAAGTCCATTTTGAACAACGTACAGACATTTTATATTTATACAATAAATATGTAATACATTTTATGCAGCATGTAACCAAACATGTATACCAGCGATAGCCTATTAGGTGACCGTTAGACCTTCACGCAGAGGTGTCGAATTCGATCCCAAGGTATACACCTCTGTCTTTTCGAAGATAATATGTTAGTATTAAGTTTTCACTCACCTAAAGATGAAGGAAAACATAGCGAGGAATAATGCATGTCTGACAGTTTTCCATAATGTTGGCGATATTATTATAACCAAACATGGTCTAGTAAATTTAAACGTGATTAATTCATTTTAAATTAATTAGTGGCGTATCTAGACACTGTTGTTCTGGCCAGTTACTGTGTCGCATAAGCCGGCAGGAGCCCGGATGTCACCACTGAGGTGACTGCCGCGATGTTGTTGAGGACACGGCGCTGCACACTTTGACGGATTGCCCCGCCTTGGCATCGCAGCACCGTGAGTTGATCGCGGCAGTCGGATTGGTTGTCCTCTCGCTCCCGGCTGTGGCTCAGTCCATGGTCCGGAGTGAGAGGTCGTGGAACGCCGTCGCCTCCTTCTGTGAGGAAGTAATTTCCATCAAGAAAACGGCGGAGCGGGAGGGGGAGTGTTTAGACCTTCTGTCCAACCACAGAGCCGGGCGCCGGAAGACGCGAGACGACTTCCAGCCACACTGAGGTTTGACCTAGGGGTGGTGGCCTTCGTGGGCCAGCTCGCCACCCGATCAGCACTGGGTCCGAGAGGCGGCGTGCGTGATCCTACGCGCGTGTAGTGGCCTGCCGTTTCATACGGCGGGCAGAAACCTTAGCGGAGTCGCGACTGCATGTGAAAGTGATTCGCTGGGCCCTCCCGATTGCGGTTTTGTCGAGGAACACCGTGGTAGGTTTAGTGGGTATTACCGGGTGGTCCATTATCATAATAACATAACCGCCTCCGCGGAGAGGAATACGTCAAATACCCACGTAAAAAAAAGATTTGTCTATGCAGTAAAATGTTGTGTAGCAAAACGAAGTCGGAGTCTGGCAATGGTGTCCAGTAGACGGTAACAAGCGCATTATATCTATATTACGTAGGAAAATGTTAAGCTCACGTTGTATCAAAGCTATACATCGCTATCTGCCCTACAGGGATGTAGTGATGAGAGTCTACGTACACGTGTGCTAGGTTCACTCACCGCATGTCTGTGAGTATTACGAATAGAGTAATAAGTGAACTTCATGACCTTTGAATCCAGGTAGCCAAACAATATTGTTCAAAGATTACAAAAGAAAAAGATTAGGAGCACTTCTATTCAGGTTGAATTTGTTCTTGAAACTTGTGCCGTTCAGTAATCTTGTATAATTTACTTTGAATTCAGTCAACAAATGCCTAGCGTTTGGCTAGCCAATTTGCGATTGTTAGACAAGTCGTTAACTAGAAATAAAACAAAGTTTTGCATCAAATATTTCATTGTTAGCTAGCTAAGTTGAAAATATATACTAAAGTATCAGTTAAACGACTTTATACTGTATATGAATAAATTGTTGTGTTACTGTGTCAATTTCAATGTGTAATTTTCGCGAAAATGCGATAAGTACGTAATAATTTATTACATAGATTTCACCTTTCAACTGGTTATTATGATCATGGGGAGGCTGTACTGCCAGTTTTGTCAGCCTTAATGGCGTGGTTAGTGAGGTCGCGTGTTCGATTCCCGCACAAGTCAAACATTTATGTGCATGAACATGGATGTTTGTCTTGGTCTGGGTGTTTGTATTTACAAAATAAAAAGTATATATGTATGTTTATCCATTGTTTAATACCAGAGTACAAGCTCTGCTTAGTTTGGGCTAGATGGTGTTGTATTGTGTGTATGTGATAAAATATTATTATATTATTACTTAAAAGTAGTAATTTTTTAATGAACCGCATATTTCGTGATAGAATGCAGTTACAGTCTGCCTAACTTTCTAATCGATCTCTATGTAATTTCGCTGATATAACTTTGTAGAAGTAGCCTTGACATTAAACTGCGCTTCTTTGTGACCTAACAGACTTAGGTCACAAAGCCGCGCATTTTAGTGAGACTCGTTTTACTTGAAACTGGGACCTTGTTGCAGTTGCACTTTAGCCATTTTTTTAAAGTTTACTAACAATCAGGGCTACGATTACTAGTATTCCTGTTAGCTCCTCCCGTAAAGCCAGAATGCTTCGGCAGTGCAATGGGTATGGTTATAAGCGCCCATCTCTCGACCGCAAATCGTATACTTTTTAATTAGTTAATTCTTTTTATTATTGCGTCTTACTCGTGAACGGATGCTACTTGTGGTGACTGGTCGACACTGATCGTGGAATTCGATGATTTACTTACTACATTTTTATTTAAACAGTTAGATTAAACTACGGACTACAATCATGCCTTGTCTTGATTATTAATGTACATGTAAGTGGATGCTCCTATTTACCATACTGCTGCTTTAGAGGCTACCATCAAATTTTATGAAATGCTAAATTCATGGAGAAATGGTTGCAGCACCTTACAGCTCTTATGATTTGTAAACAAAAACTTGACGATTAAAAAGGGTGACCATGAGTTTCTTGCCTGTTTTTCTCATGAGCCCTACATCCTTGCTTTGCTGAAGGTGGCAGGAAATGTAAATTAGCAAAAAAAATTTTGTGTAAATTTGACATTCATAAGTGTTATCTTGTAACCTAATCTGAATAAATTTATTTTGATTTTGATTTTGAATGATTAATTTTTTTTAAATGAAGTAGATTTCCATTTTGAGTATTCCGTTATTCTTTTTCAAATTTTCTATCGTTGCTACAACCACTTTAGTACTATGTTTGTTGTTTTCTGTAGACAACCTAGTCTCATCTGTAGGCGAACAAAAATTAAACAATTAAACATACTGCAATGCAGTAATTCAGTGAGTCTCGGGTTCGAACCCACGTCGCGCACCTCAGACTTTCGGAAGTTATATGACTTTTCAAAATTAAGTATGTATTGATTGACAATTATCGCCAGCTCCGTGCCTCGGAGAGCACGTTAAGCCGTCGGTCCCGGCTGCCATGAACATCTATGGCAGTCGTTATTGAGAGAATGTCGACACAAAAGATCCCACTGGGTCGAAGTGTCGCCGGTCTGCACTGACTGGCCAGTACATAAGATACATACATACATACTGGTTGATTTTTAACGCCCTTTTGTGTATGACCCTTATCTACTGGGCTCTGGACATTTAATGACCAAACGAAGCAGTTTATTAAATAAAAAAACTAACAATAAATATACATTCATAGTGCCTATATCAGCAAAATCAGGTAGGCAAGTAAATTATGTCTGCATTTCACCAGCTCCAGTTTAAAGTCACTCAATCAGTCAGTTATTGGAATCCACCGGGAACAGTTCCAAACTCTGTACTATTTCTGAGAATTTCTGTACAATAATAATAATATTTATTTGTCAGAATAATGTTACAATGGATCTTAAATTTATTACAATGTTCAAATTATTCTACCGTTTTCGGCGTACAAATACTTATAGACTACGGATTATATAATGATGTTCTCAATAGTAGAGCGGAGTAATCTCCAGGCGGAGTCAATATTTGATAACCAGCCGTTCACTCTTACTACTGGGTACTTAATTTTAAGCAATACTAGATATTGTCCGCGGCTTACCTTGCGTTAGAGAGAGATTTTGACGATAAATTTATATCCCTCGAGAAGTACTTTTTACGGATGAAAGTGACTCTATGTTCTTTTCTGAACCACTGCCAACGTGAATGCAAATTTCATGATGTTTGGTTGAGTAGCTAAGACGCGAAAATGTACCAAGCAAACAAACTCACATTCGAATTTATTACTTATAGTAAGGATAAAGAGACAGAATTAAAACCACTTAAGCCACATAATTTTTTTATTGGAAATCTTACAGACTCGTATTTTAGGATATAGTTATAATTTGTAATGTTAAATGTTACTTCAGGGAAACCTAACGTGGGAAACAGTGTAACAATTTTGTACCAAAAAGAAACCAGAAATAAATATATTTTCATTTTCATTTTCAATTAATATTGCTATTAACAAGCTCCCACAAATATTTTTTATGCATGTACCTAATTTCAAAGATAGATACATAAAAAATGTAATGTAGAGACACATGAAGTAAAAGTACAAATTATAACAATTAGAATTGTATTAAATTTTTACTATTTCCACAATAATATTACAATCAAATTATATAAATTATGGATAAGATATGCGTTAATACATAAATAGCCAGCACGCGTATACGCGAGAGTTAACGTTTCATAACATAGACATATAGTTACTTAACCAAATAATTCATAAATTAACGTGAATTTATGTTAATTAATCCATAAATCTTGTCTTAAATAAATAAAATAAGCTTTTGAACATTAAAAGACTTACTAATTACTTATATCTACAATCTTCGAATAATTATATTCATAATTATATTATCTAACATCTAGGCCCATCTTTATCGGTACTTGTGAGTAAACTCTGTGGTGAGGATGAATTATGGTCTGGAGATAGGTCTGGACTACCTAGGGCCGTCTTTATACTGGCCTGGGCCTATCTGTGTTAAGATATCAAGTAGTTTATATGAGGTACATAGTTTAGAGTGGGTCGATTTAATTTAGGAGTCGTGTCTATATGAATAATGGCATAGTTTCAGAATGTATAAGCCTTGATGGCTTAATGGAATATTTCTAGTTTAAGGATCTCGGACCTTGATGGTCCGTTCGCGTAAGTGAGAGTGATTGCGTTAGTGTATCATTAGTTTCTGGATTTGATGGCCAGGTTTGGCACAATGTAACGCTCTTTTAAGTTGGACTTTCTAAGTAGCAAATAGATACACATCTTTATGCCCGAAAATTTTTAAAATCAATGTTTATTCCGTATGCGGGACACAGTATCTGACTCCGTTTTGCTGAAAGTTGAACACCTCGTTGTGGTCATATTAGAGCAACATTGAAATCGACCACTTTGATTGCCCGGATGGCGTATTGGTTTAAGTGGACGCCTCGCCACTTACGTTTACAGATGATCGTGAGTCCTGGGTTCAACTTCTAAGATAGGCAATATTTTTGGTTTAACTATAAGAACATTCTAAGAAAGTTGATTAAGTAAGACTGCACTTTGTGATCGCCTTGCCACTGCCATTGCGCCGAGTGTTGTGGGTTCGAATCCCACACGGGACAAAACTTTTTGTGAATCACAAATGGTTGTGCCGAGTCTGGGTGTTCTGTGTCCGTTGTTTGAATGTTTGTAGTCTCCCGCGACACAGGATTTATTCCTAGTGTAAGAATTGTCTTTACTTAAACACGCATTAAAAGGCATAATGGTCTAGTTTCTTTTCATTCATATTCATATCTACTAGCCGCCATCTACCTGCTTTGTCTGCTTGAACGCCAATGTATAAAAGAAATACTCTTACGTATATTATGTCAATCTTCGACATGGTGTATCTGTGTGCCGAGTTTCATCTAAATCTGTTCAACAGTTTACGTGACATTGTGCGAAAAACATCCAAATATAAAACCTTAACATTTATAATAATAGTAGGATTAAACAACTTATTAGAGATAAGTAAGTAAAATGAAGCAAAATTGCGAAAAGAATGAAGAGTGCAAAAGATTGTGAAGTTAATTATAATTATGCCTCTTCGGAGCTCTTCAGCCAAATTATGTATTTGTAGCCGAATTTTTATAGAGCTGTTCGTAAAAATATGAAATTCTGTGAGTAGGCGAAGTGTTTCGCATTCTTTGCTGTCAGGCAATTAATAAACTTATTTTTGTAGGAGATTAAGTTATACATTTTCTAATAGGAACGTTTATTTATATTTGCCTGAATTAACTATTTGGCATGATACTTTATAAGTATTATTTATCTATGAGTAAATATTAATTGAAAATAAGTAATTTTTAATTTATTATAACGTCCAAGTGTAATATTTTATTATATTCTTAGATTCGTTTTTGAATACACACTTACACACTTATAATATATGGACTTGAATTTAAGTTTATAAATTATACTAAGTATCGGTCACACTATGATTAAGTCCTGTGTTGTGGGGGATTTTGCAATCATTCAAACAATGGACACAAAGAACTTCCAGAGTCGGAACAACTATTTATGGCACTCACAAATTATTTTGTTCTTGGGTTTTAACCCAAAGCTTTGGCGAGGTGACCACTTACAACTCTACGGCGTGCAGACTATTTTCCAATTTCCCTGATGCTCTTCGTTTTCACTGAACATATTTTAAGTCACCGTATAACCGTTCCACACACATCAGCGTAATAGTGACATTACTTACAAACAAATATACTGGCCACTGGACGGGACGCAGTAATTTCGTCACATTCTTCCCTTGACTAATGCCGTCGCGTAGGTACTATTTACTAGATCGAGTTGACACACGAGCTATGAACGCGCCTCATTTGTACCACATACTTGAGTGACCATGGACCCTTTGAGTGGGGTAAATCAGATGTTTGGGATTGTTACGTCTTGTAAATATATACTGTGTACAGTAGCATACATGTGAAAGCTCTTTTACATATATAGTCTTACCCTATTTTCCAGTCGTGGTGTAGCAAATTTAAATCGTTTATCACTACGATAAACGATTTTCATTAGCTACAATCGTTGATTAAAAAAATAGAGATGACCCTCATCGACTTTACAGTCATTCAAACGATGAACACAGGCTGAGGACAGCTATTTAGGAATTACAAAATATTGTGTACCGTGTGTAGATCGAACCGATAACACTGGGCGCAGTATTCTACTGCGCGACTGCGATGGCGAGACTATCACTGAAACCATTACGCAATCCGTGCTGCCTATTTTCATTGCCACCACACTTTTCATGCACATCAGTAGGTTTATAATTCCAGCCTTTATATAATCTTCCACTGCTAAGCATGCACCTCTTCTAAGCATGAGCTGAGTTAGGCCATACTTCACTATGTTGCTGCAAAGCGGGTTCCATTGACATAACAGCACCTCTCTTAAAAGGTCTAGCATCGCTTAATTCTCTCTAAAACCTTTGCTATAAACTGTCATTATTTAGTAGTCTATTTAGGTGTGAAAAAAGGACAATCGAGGAAACATATATTTTAATGTTAGTGAAGTCTAGTTAGCACATATACTGGAAGTCCTAGAAATCTCTAATGACATACCTAACGTATCTCACGGAAAGCGAGAAAAGTATTCGTTTGACAGCCGAATTTTTAGGCACTTTTTTAGATGAAAGGCCGGGACATTGTTCCTAATTGCCAGTCTTTATCCGGTTGGTTTTAAGCTCCACGGTTTAAGCGTTTCGGTTAAGTACTGTTTACTGTTCATAGTCTTCGTAATCTCTCTCGCTTGAGATTCAGAAGTGTTTTTTTTGTATTATTTTCGCCGTCTACCTAAAACTAATCCATGAAGTCGGTATTAGTTTGTGCAACTGTGGTGGAAAATAAACAAACTTTTCTAGGATTTCTATGTAAGCATCTAAGGCGATGCTAAAGACCACCAATCGCATACCTTTTTGGAACTATGCTATGAGCATATAAATAATAATAATAATAATATTCTACTACATACACACGACACCATCTAGCCCAAACTAAGCAGAGCTTGTACTATGGGTACTAGACAATGCATAAACATACATATATACTTTTATTTTTGTAAACACCCAGACCAAGACAAACATGTGTTCATGCACACAAATATTTGACTTGTGCGGGAATCGAACCCGTGATCTCAGGCGTGACAGTCGATTACACTAACTACTACGCCATCGAGGCCGACATAAACAGTATCTAACAATTAAACACATAATTTTACAATTTCGCACAATGTGATATTTCAAATCGTAGCAGGACTAGGTAGCATAGTAAATATAACAAGTAGCGTATTATGAGGGGTGGACAGGAGCCTAAACTAGGGAAACCCTATATTTGAGGTCTCCTGGACACTAACCCGATTAAAAATTAGATTGCACGTATGGCGTAGTGGTTTCAGTAATCGTCTAGCCATTGGCACTACGCCGAGTGTTGCGTTAAAAAGTTGTGTGATCCAAAAATACATAGTTGTTCTGAGTCTAAGTGTGGTTTGTGTCCGTTGTTTGAATATTTGTACTGTACTGATGTAGTGTGGGAATTGTCTTTTATTAATATATAATACAATATAATATATAAGAAACAAGGTGAGCAATTCCTTTGTTCAATAAATATCGTGGCGCTTTTTAAATATTTATTGCAAGTACCAATAAAACGGTTTTACGTCCGAGTGCTTTATTGCATAATTTGCACAAAACAACATTTATTGCTAGTAGCAAAAATTATTTCCTTTGCGACAAATTTATAACAACGTTCTATAATATTCAATGTATCCAATAACATAATACATACTTAGTTAATTTTATAAATATACTAGCTGACCCGGCAAACGCTTTTCCGCTAGCAGTATGAAATATACATTACGACCTATTCTCATACCTACCAAATATACATAAAAACAAGTGAAAAACGGCAATGAATTGCCGTAAATCTCAGAGTTCGAAAAAAAAATGGTATCACGTGACCTTGGGGTCAGAGGTCAAAGGTCATAGTCATTTCGGGGGTATATCGGCTATGCTGAGTCGAATGGCGTTGACCGTGAGTCTCTAGCTCTTACAGTTTTTGAGTTGAAAGATGGTATTACGTGACCTTGAGGTCAGAGGTCAAAAGTCATAGTCATTTCGGGGGTATATCGACTATGTTGAGTCGAATGGCGTAGACCCCGAGTCTCTAGCTCTTACGGTTCTTGAGTTGAAAGTTGTATAACAGACGGACGGACGGACAAAGCTGTTGTATAAGAATTTTTTCAAACACTAATATCATAAAAATTGGTCGTGACGTTTCGGAGGAGTGCGACCACAAACACCATGACACGAGGTTTGTATATATATAAATATAGATACTAATTTCATGGCCATATATTCTCAAAAGAGAAGGCGCCTTTGATGGCTGGGATCGTATGGTATGTATAGTGACCTAACGGTGCCACTACGCCAAGTGTTGTGGTTACGATTTCAACATAGTACAAAAATTCGTGTGGTTAACAATTAGTTGTGCCGAGTCTGTATGTTTTATTTTGTCCGTTGTTTAATTTGTTTATTGCTTAATTGTTTGTAAAATTTCCTGCGACATAAGAATGAAACCTAGAACGGAAAATAACTCTAAATTGTTTTTGTTATTGTGTCACGCGAAACCCATTGTACACATTTAGATAAACCTCGACTACACACGATTAGATCATGTACTACCATTAAAATATATGTATATCTGAAGCATCAAGTGTTCAAACCGTATTCTATGGATTGTCTTTTTCCTCATTTATAATTTACATTCAATTTAAATGATTGACTGCGCCGAGCGAAATGTGCCAAAACAGGCGGTCGCAGTTAAGTGAATAAAATCAACACTTTTTGTTTAATACAAATATAAAATATACATTTACCATAATAATGAATACGTTTACAATTACTCCGTGTAAGAAACTTAAAATTATTAATATTTTCGCCTACAAAATTGCACGAGAAATGCAAAAATGTATGCTCGTGTTACGTTATTTTTAGATTATAACAGCGAAAATTTATCCTATTTTACAGCTTAAACGAATTATAAATAGTTATATTACAATTTGTCCGTCCTAAATATTTCAGTTATTGGTTGACAATAAAGATACAAATTTATCAAAAAAGCACTTCAAATCCTCCATACAATTTTACAATGGCGGCCGCGCGCCGATTTGAGTATGCGCCGCACGAGCTCTATCATTATCTATCTTACGATCGGCGCAGACTTAACATTGTAAGCGTTTTATTAAAAATATAGTATTCAGTATATAGTAGTATATATATATACAGTACTCCGTTAATAAAACGTTATATTTCTTAAATGACACATTTTCTCATAAGCTTGATGCACAATTGTCATCAAAATAATTGAATTATTCGCAAATTGTGCGCCCATCCAGTCATATATCGGTTTATGCTTTATTAATATGTTAGTACTTGTACAGCTATTATACATTTAAATTATTGTGACACATTGATTATATTGGTATTATTTAAAATAATGCATTCGCATAACGATATTATACTATTCGAATAATCTACAATATATAATATTGTCTTCTGTTTACGCGAATGTTATTCATTGAAATTAAACTCTTTTAAATTCAATGAATCGACTATATAATTGCACATCGCTAATTACACCCATATTTCGTTATTTATATTTAGGTTCCACGTAGTAAATAGAAAACATTTAAATAACTACAAGTCACTCAAATAATCCTAACTAATATTATAAAAGCAAAAGTGAGTTTGTTTGTTTGTTACGTTTTCACGCCTTAACTACTCGATCGATCATCATGTAATTTCGCATACACGTTGTCAGGAGAACAGAAAAGACAAATCATTTCATCTAGAAAAAAGTACTGTTAATACTCTAACCTAACCTAGATTTACGCGACCAAAGCCACGAGCAAAATCTAGTAGATTATAAAACCTACAATTTGCTTGCATTTTTACTGTTTCATTAAACACGGTCGCCGTAACAATAATATTGCGATAACAAAATTATTCCTTGCTTGCTTAAACTGAAAATTAAGCTTACAAACCAAATAACGTTGATTGTCACCCACAAATTAATAATGTCGGTACTTAAGTATACCGCCGTAACAGCTTCATGACTAGAATTTAATTTAATTACACACCGCGACTGTCATGCCTTGTACAAGGAATTTGGTAATGTCAATAGATTTATGATGCACTAGTTTCTGCCCGCAGCTTCACTTGAATACTACGGCAAAGCCAGAATAAAAGTATATAATGCAAAGTAAATGCTGAAGTTCCGGGCTGAATGAAAAAACATACAATGACGATTCTTCGGATTTCTTTGTTTCAAAATGACAACCGTTGGTAGTCCAACAAATTTAAAAAAACAAAAGATGAAAGATATGTACGTATTTACAAAAAAAAAATGTATATGTGTATGTTTATCCATTGTCTAGTACCCATAGTACAAGCTCTGCTTAGTTTGGGCTAGATGGTGTTGTGTGTATGTGATAGAATATTATTATTATTATTATTTGTAATTGTCCTAAACATTGTCATTCTGTAGTCTGCATGACAATGTTTGGGACAATTAAGAGGTTATGTACCGATAATCAAGACGAAATTTTTATTTAAATATATTTTATTGTACGAACAATTGACCCGAAAGTTCAGCATTTACTCTTAACACAGACAGACAGCGTCTAATTAAAAATATAGTCAATAGTGAAATAAATCTCGTTTTAACAGTACGCCGTATATACATATATCACACATAGGGTGCATCCCTATGTGTGATATATCGGTACTTAAGCTTATGCGAAAATGTTAAGTCATTTAATAAATATAACGTTTTGTTTACGGAGTACTGTTAAAACGAGATTTATTCTACTACTGACTATATTTTTAATTAGACGCTGTCTGTGTTAAGTCAATTTCTTTGTTACAACTGGAATCGTTAAAATTGAATGTAAATTATAAATGAGGAAAAAGACAATCCATTACGCAGGACTTGAACTTGCGACCTCGACAAATCGGGTCATCGGTCACAATCCATAAAATAGGTCGTCGGTCCTAATTTATGGATTGTCTTTTTCATCGTTTATAATTTAAATTGTTAGTTTGATAAATGCTCCAATTAATTATTAATATGCTGGTACTATCTCATGTAACCAAACGCATACCAACTTAGAAATTAAAGGCTGAAACATTACTTATCGTTTCTTTATACACACTAGCTAATCAACTAATATTATACATAAAAAAGTTTGTGAAGCAGTTCAGCTGCCTAATCTTTATTGAATATTATAAACCTGAAGAGTTTGTATGTTTGTTTGGTTGAACGCGCTAATCTCAGGAACTACTGGTTCGTATTGAAAAATTATTTAAGTATTGGATAGCTCATTTATCGAGAAAGGCTATAAGCTATATAATATCACGCTAAGGCCAATAGGAGCGGAGCATCAATGAAAAATGTTGCAAAAGCATGGCAAATTCTCTCATATGACGCAGACGAAGTTGCGCGGGTCAGCTAGTATGACGCGTACACCACTAAACAGATTTAGGTAAAACTTCGCACATTGATAGACAAAATACTTTTATTGCAATATAAGTTTCTATGGGATAAGCGCGCGTGAATTCGCGGGTACAAACTGGTATTTATTAGAGTGCCAATAATGCGTTAGCAAAGCAATTTTCTTGTTACCCAAGGCTTCAAGCGGCTCAATAATCTTTGACAAACACAATTAACCTCATCAAAGTGAAACTCCGACTGCAATACCACTTTCATTCGCCAAACTCTACTATTGTCTCTACCATTACAATTTACTAGCTATGGCGTAAACTTCTCAGGCCGTCAAAGTAGAGACCTCAATATCGCTTCGGCTGCTATGGGGATGGTGTGGAGGCCACTGCTCTTAGACAACAGATCGCTTACCATCAGGCGAAAAGTAGTAGTGTGAATGGTCGCTTCACCATTGCTACTGCACCGAATGTTATGGGTTCGATCCAAGCACGGAAAAAAGTTAACATGGATTCACGCCTGTTTCCCAGAGAGGTAGGCAGAGACTACGGATTTCCATTTGCTACGATCCTAAAAAGCTTCTCAGTCTTCATTCACGTTAAAAAAAAAGGTTAGTGATCCACAAATGGCTGTTCTGAGTCTAAGTGTTATTTGCGTCCGTTGATTGAATGTTTATAAAATCTCACACTACACAGTATTTCTCCCTAGTCTGCACAAGCCAATTCCCACGAAATTCCCTTTAAAAAAACAATAAATATATTTAGTGCTTCACTCTTTGCTCCAAGCAATCATATACGCATCTTAAAACTTTAACTACAACATTAGTATTCCACAACTCTACTTTCCCTAACTCTACAATCGTCTCTATCATTTTATTTACCGTAGCACCAATCACGCCTTAAAGATTTCCTTCTCATCATACATATCTTCAAAAACATAAATCTCTGCAAACACTCTTAACCACACTAAAGTAAAACTAACTACAATATCAGTTCACTTCCACAAACTCTACAACCATCACTACCACTTATCCTAACAAACAACATTTAAAATTGAAATCCAAACCAAACAAACTAAAGCCTACAATCAAAGCAAAGAAATTGCTCGAAAGCTCTACTTAAAAAAAATTAAAAGCTGCTAGCGAAAGACGATTAGGGTACGGAGAGTAAGGAGCTCTACTTAATCCTGTACATGGATGTAGAGCCACGCTCTATTTGATTAACTATTGGTTTTAACGAGCGCCGTTAAAAGGGTGTCGATGACGTAAATACGTTTAATAGGATAGAGCCTCAAGGTTTGTGTGGGAAGGAAAAATATACAGTTTAACTGTGAAAGAAATCGAGAATTGTTTTTTACATACCACTCACGTCTCTACTACCTTGAAGGTCTAGGCAGAACTGTAGTATATTCATATTTCTGTCTGACATCGTATAGGTTCAAATATTGCCATATTTCATGCAGTTACCAAAAAAATTATTATTATTTTTATTAGCTGCTTCGGTTGTTCAGTGGTAGTGAATGCGACTGCTGCATGAGGTTTTGGGTTCAATTCTCGATGAAAGTGTGATTGGGTTTTCCTGTTTAGGAATTTTAAGTAGGAGCACAGTGTCTAGATCTATGTATATAACAGTAAAAGGTCATCGCACCCTATTACGTGAGACCTAAAACTATACTTCGATTGTGGAAATGTCGCTATTTAATTCTTTTCGGGAGTTTGATTTATTACGAAATTACATCATTTATCTAGGAAGCCTATTGATTCCTGGGTAAACTTTTCTACAGCGTTCTGTACTTCAAAACTCCTTAACAAAATACATACAAATTTTGTCCCAACCCTGGAATCTAGTTGGACAACTCACGTCAAAACTACAAATATAGGCAGAAGTCAAGCCACGGGGGCAAAGAAACAGTTATATCCTAGAATTGTGTTATGACATAATACTCGACAATATAAGTTCGCCCTAATAAATGTACTACATTTAACACGAACACTTCGAATTCGAAGTTTCGAAAAAACATAGCGACGGTCGGCACCAATGTACTGTGAGAACACACTCCGTCTTCGTTTTGCCAAATATTTTTCGCCACGCTACCGAATCGGTGTCAATATTCCTTTACTGCTTTTTTCCCTATACATGTTTATATCGCTGCGTTTTTATGCGACTCCTTGCGATTATGTCGCATCAAACTTTTACTGCTTTCCGATTGATGTTTTGATTAATCTGTCATAATTTTCTTTTGAGATATCAAGCACAAAAGTAAATTGTGTGCGTTTTTTTTATTATTAATCGTTGCGTTTTCATGCGATTTCATGCGATTTTGTCTCATCAATGTTTTATTGCCTTTAAGTAATGTTTTGTTTATACGGTTATATTTTTGTTTTGACAAGTCAATCAAAAATAAAGCGTTTGTTTTTTGCAATTAAGAAGCTTTACGTTTTAATGCGATTCCCTGCGCTTTTGTCTCGTCATACTTTTACTGCGTTTAGATTGACGTGTTTGATAGCTCTGTAGTGTATGTTTTTTTATAATAATTAATAATTCTATACAAGCCGCTTTATGCTGTTGATATGTAGTGTTAGCGTAACTGCTGGTTAAGAGGTTCTGGATTTGATTATCGGGGAGATTTGTGAATGCTTTCAGTAAGTGATTATTTTTAAAAAGATTATCCCTACACTAGTTAATTTCTATATCGCAGGAACTTTATGGTCATTGAACACAAAAAATATCCAGACTTGAAAATATTCGTCTAACTATATATTCTGTGTAGAAATCTAACCCACCACGTCACGGCATTGTCCGTGACAATTTCAACTATTACGTCGTCTGTAAAGTCAATATAATATTATATAAAACCTTAACCTAATTGTATATAATCTATTATTACATAGCTCAAGGATGTAAACGGGTACTATATAATTATCACTTACATACATAGGTGGGCAATATTTATGTTTCGTTATTGTAATTACTAACTCCAGCGCCATAATGAGTATGTAACCTTATAATTATTTATGTGGTACAGACGTATAATTATGTTATAGTTAGACCATTATTATATTACGTACTGATAAGGCTTGCTTTAATATATACATAATCTCACGCCTATATCTCCGTAGTGTAATCAGAGTTATGTTTATTAGACAAACACCCTAATTTATATTTAGCTATAGTTAAAATTTCCTCGTGATAAGGAGCGAGCCCATTGTTGTTTATAGTATATAGTTTAAGACTTCGTGATGTAATTGAAATTAAAAAAATATATCATCTGTAATTTTGAAAATTCTGAAATCTCATATACACTAGATTCATCCACTATAGATAACGCAACGAGGCGACTTCGGTTTTTTTAAACTCATCCGTGACATGCAAATAATATTGATAAATAAAGAGGGAATGAGATGGATTTCACTTCATTTACTGTTAAAAACAACCTTAGGAACGCTCTTACTTAGTTGTATACTCTCTTACTTATGTGTAGTTTAAAATATTTTCAACAATATTTGGTTATAATATATTCCTGCCTAGCCTTTCAAGTTTAGACAGGCTTGAAGCTTTGTTCAATATAAAAAAAATGAATGCCACAACCCAACCAAAACCACCCACGAAATACATCACACAGATGGACATCGAAACAAAATAAACATTTCAATCAACCACAAAAACTTCCATAAAGATGGCTTATCTAAAATCGATTGTCCTAATGAGCAGACCAAATACTGGCAACTCTGTGCATTATACTATAAAAGTTTAATCAGGTTCCACTTTTAGTTTATTACACTGAAAATGGGTTAATGTGGTTTTCACAGACGGTTTTCAAGTAACCAATATTTTGGACACGTACCAAAAATGTATTTTAGACTAAGTTATATTGAGATAAGTTAAGTTTCATTTAATAACTATTTTAACGCTTAATATTTGCGATAAGTAACTTCTAAAGTAATAATAACCTAGTGCGAGACTTATTTGTGCTGCTTCGCAGAGGTTTCGAGTTGAACTCTACGTAAACAACTTTGGCTTTTGATGATATAAGCGTATTCAATTGTTAATTGTCGCTTGCTTTAACAGTGAAGAAAATCATTGTGAGTTAACATTCATATCGCAAGTTCTCCATAATATCTTTGAAGATGTACGAAGTCTGCCAACTCACACTGAGTCAGCTTGTGGGCTATGGCCTTACTCTTGTCATACTGAGAAGAGGCCCGTCCCCAGCCGTAGGATAGTTTAGAGAATTAGGCAATAAAGCTGGAATTTTGCTTAAACTGATACAGTTTACTGGGGTAAGTACATACATAACAGTGTTCTAGGAGAAGTAAAATTACAAAGAAAAGATATTGTTGTGGGTTGGGTGATCAGGTTGTATAAGAAGGCATAGTGCTATCACCAGGCAACCAGTAATGTTTGTTCACTGACAACTTGAAATGTGGCTAATAAATGACAATAGAATCGCCCTCCGCTAGTTAGCTCCAGAAACAGCTGGAACATTAATTGTAAATGTAAATGTAACATGTAGTTACATTTCTATCTATCTTTGATGAATATGTAGGCCTCTAGTCATGTGTATATACACTGAAATAAATTTCTGTGAAAAGCAATTCAGGTACCTGCTTGCTCGCTTTTTCGCACATATGTTTGAGTGAGATGACCAGAGTAAGATAGCAATATTTATCGAATTGAATTACCTCCTTCCTACCAACACCGGTGGATCTATGTCCTTTTATAATTAGATTTGTAAGCAACATTTTGTAGGTATTGATGAAGGTTGCTTCGTATGAAGTTTTGGAGATATTTTTGCTACAAACTTGGCCAACACGCTTACGATCTGCGTAATAATCTACAATATAAGTTAAGTTTGTAAACTGTGGACGCTTGCAGTTTCGTGCTTAACGGTTGCACGTTACCTGTTCTGCGTAATGGACTCACTGTATCGCTACTTCAAGTTTTTTTAATATTATCATGTTTGCAAGCATGCAGGCTTGTTTGAAATCATGGTAGTATTAAGAAAATGATGTAGGAAATATGGTAGCCATAACTTGTAATAGCAGATAAATCACTCACGCGTTATCAAGCCAAAGTAAAGACTTTTGATTATGCTACTGATAGCAGCCATTCCATCTTAGGAAACACTGGGCAACCTACTTATCAAAGAAGTCCAACACAAGATTTTAAAGAAAGAGATTCCCAATCGTACACATATACACATACATCAATACATTCCCAATCAAAGTGCTTTAGATTTTACGGGTGGTTCCAATATGTACTCATACATCTCTACCAAAATCATCCCCAGGGATGTGTCCATAAAGTCACTATAAGGCAGTCGTTGGTAGTGGAAAAGCTCACGTGTCGATCGTCTGACCAATACATGGTTTAGATTTTTTTAGCACTTCTTCTAACATACTAGTTTCTGATGGATATTGCATAAGAGCACAGAACATGCTAGCTTTGTACTAGACATGCCCCGGTTGTCATATTACATGACACTTCTAATGTGCAACTGAGAGTGCTGGCTGCGTTTCTCGGCGTCCACCATTAGGCACGAATATTTTTATTAATTTGTTTTCTAGTGCGACTTGGTGTTCCGTACTGTATAAGATAACGCCTTTCTGAAATTAATGGATGTTCAAATAGTCGTGTACTTAACTGACCTCTTACCATTGATGCTTTATTAGTTTTTTCGGAGCATAACTACGGTTGCGGCTATCACTTGTTTCTTTTGTAATCTTCATTTAGCATTTTAACGTTTTGCCGGTTGTTGGTACAAAATGAATCGATTCTATAAAACATAATTCGATGCTATATTTCACTGTAGTCTAAGAAACCTTTGTGGCGACTCCACACAGACGAAGAAGTTCCGCCTACGTCTAACAGATGGCGCTAAATACGCTCAAATGACGTCACAATCCTGCATCGCGCAAACGGAGTTTACACAGCGACTAACTATATATACAAGCTCCCCGACATCAACCGTCGGGCCGCGGCCCGCCAGGCACGATCAACCAGCCTGGTCGGAGGATCCTCCCTTTGTGTTGGAGGGACATCACACCCTGTTCCTCCACACCTTTTTGATATACTAAAGATGGCAAACAAGTTTACGCTCTTGCTGATAGTAAGTATAAATGCTTACCATTAACCGGGTCTGTTGCAATCTGGATGCTCGTTATCAAGCAAACATAGGCTACGTAGCCTATGACTTTTTAAAATATCATGGGGTATGTGTGCTATTCGTGCGTTCCTGATCCCAAGAAAGCATTTAAAAATGTGATGAAGGGATAGAAATTAAGGGAGTTACATACGTATGTAAGTCTACATAATTCTTACTTACTATATGAAACACACTCACAGTATTGATATCCCTACGCTGGTTTCCTGTAAGAGTGTCTAGTTATGGTTGATTATCGATAAAGAATCGAATAATTTGAATCTTCAAGCAAATCGATTTTTTTATAAATATTTTAATACATTATGCTTTAATATTGATTGATCAGGGAAAAGAAACATTATGAGAACGGTCTAAAATAAAATATCCTTTGTCCTCCGATATAAAACATCGTTGTGCACGTTTCATCGACCAAGACTCATAATTCCTGACATTATTGATTTAAATTACGAATATCCAAAAATGATTCCAATTTTATTCATTAACAATAAATTTTTTAACATTGGATGCGGGATAAAGTTTTAAAATATTCAGATCCCTTTTTTCGTAGCAATTGCAATTCGCTAATTCGTACCATCACCAAATAATCGAAAAGGGTTAACCACTCGATTAAATAAACACGGAATATTTTGCCCATCACTACCCGTTACGTCACACCCCTCCGTTTATCAAAGTTAGAACCCTCGCAACGAATTTCAATTGTAATCAAATATGTCGGCTACGGACTGGGTAAACAAGATAAAACTGTGTAAATGTGTCGCTTGACAGCAGGTCTTGGGTACTACGTAACCTATATTATGGTTCGCGTTCATGTATTACTGAAAGCTTAGAATATTAGACTGAAGGCCACTTTTATAATAAACTAGCGACCCGACCCAGCTTCGCACGGGTAGTACAAAACCTTAACAAATTATATACCTAAACCTTCTTCATGAATCACTCTATATATTACTGAAAACCGCATGGAAATCCGTTCTGTGGTTTATGAGATTATCGCGAACAAACAGACAGACAGACGCGGCGGAGGACTTTGTTTTATAATATGTAGTGATAAGTAGAATGATTCGAAATATAAATTGCATGTTATGTTATCCATGTTTTATTAGGTTAAATAAAAGTGAAGGCGAGACTTTTGGAATTTGTGAAACAGGCCCCAATATAGTTACGATATCTTTATAGTTAGTGATTTAGAGACGTCAAAGAAAAAAGACGGCTACAAGTTAAAAATCAATTGCTGTTCGTTTGTCTCGCTAAAACTCGAGAACGGCTAAGCCGATTTAGCTGATTTTGGTTTTGAAATGTATGTCGTAGTCCAGGGAAGGTTTAAACGGTGAGAAAATATAGAAAAATTCGTAAGAATAGGTGATACGTAGTACACCGGATCATCTAGTTTATTATATTTTATTCAGTGGTTACTTAACCAAAAAAATAATATAAAAAATTAGTGTAACATTGACATTCATAAGTGTTACCTTGTAACCTAATCTGAATAAATTTATTTTGAATTTGACTAGTTTGTTGTAGGCTTAATAAACAGGCATTGTTTACTGCTCGAGCGCTTTTTAAGTTCCAACATTACTATCTGATACATCTTAAACTTTAATTACAACTATCATACCAACTACGCTGATTGGTTATCATATTTTGGTTTACAATTGTATTTTTCTGTTTCTGTAAGTGATTATTGTTATCTTTTGAGAAAAATAAATGTCTTTAACCGTAACCGCACGTAACACCTCAACCGCTATGGGGATAAAATCGTGAGAGTAAAAAGGATAACAAGTTATGTCGTGTATATATAAAAAACATCATGTACACAAATCTATACTTATAATAATAATAATATTCTACCACATACACACAACACCATCTAATCCCTAACTAAGCAGAGCTTGTACTATGGGTACTAGACAATGGACAAACATACATATACATATATAATTATTATTTTTTTGTAAATACATACATATTATACATAGAAACACCCAGACCAAGACAAACATCCATGTCCATGCAGACAAATGTTTGGCTTAATATATTATAAAGAGGATGGATTTATAATATATTTGTATGTCTGCATTTTTATTTATAATGAATTAACTCAAAAACTACTAAACTGATTTTAAAACTCTTCACCATTAGTAAGCTAACGTATCAGGAATTGACATAGACTATATAACGTCACGCAACGAGTCACGGGAGGAAATTCTTCATAAACGTAGGTAAAACTGCGCGGGACAAAGCAAACAATATTTTCATAAGTAAATCTCAGAGTTCGAAAAAATATGGTATCACGTGACCTTGGGGTCGGAGGTCAAAGGTCATAGTCATTTCGGGGTCTATCGACTATGTTGAATCGAATGGCGTTGACCGCGAGTCTCTAGCTCTTACGGTTCTTGAGTTGACAGATGGTATCACGTGACCTTGAGGTCCAGAGGTCAAAGGTCATAGTCATTTCGGGGATATATCGACTATGCTGAGTCGAATGGCGTTGACCGTAAGTCTCTAGCTCTTACGGTTCTTGAGTTGAAAGTTGTATAACAGACGGACGGACGGACGGACGGAAAAAGCTGTTGTATAAGAGTTTTTTCGAACTCCAATAAAAAGTCTATCAAAATATTGACGTTACAACACGATTACGTGCTGCAAATTCTAATTCACAACAATGCCCTATAAATAAACCTGACGAAAGTGCCTTCGGAATACTAACCTCAAAGCATAAGTCTTTATATTCATAACAAAAAAATCCCTTTTAAACAACGTATTACCGTTGAAAGTAACTAATGGAAATCGTATAGATTACGAAGCGCTCATAACAATAACTTGCATTAGCCTAACAAAAGCCTCCACGAAATACGCTTTCATTCTCCAAACATAACCTTACAATGCGTTGTTTGCTTTCAATAATGAATTTGATTAGAACACGAGTTTTATCTTTAATTTATTTTTGAAGTGAAAACTTGTTTAGGCGCGTTGAGCACTTTTTGGGCGAACAAAAATCATGGAACTCGCGTCATCGTCACCGAACGCATTCAAAATTCAAAAATAATAATCTAATAGCTCGACGATACAATTCAAAAGTTACTTAGTTTTCATTTCTATCGGCAGTCCCCAAAGACTGTCCCGCATGTTTTTTTATCCATGGTGTTAACGGCTATATGGGTAAGGCTATATACATATACTTTAACTTATGTTCGTATACCACAAAATGGATAAGCAGACGCATATTGTTATATAATAAAAATTACCACCTATATTTTTATAATAATGTCAAGGTTTCAGTCCTTTTTATGAACTATACCACTGTTGGGCCTCTTCTCAGTATGAGAAAGGTTAGACCATAGTCCGCCACGTTGGCCCGAAGCAGGTTGGCTTCACAAATCTTCGAAAAAATTATGTACCTACGTATATCCAACTCTCAGACATGCAGGTGTCCTCACGTGTTTTTCTTCAACGTTAAAGCGAGCGATAATGAAAAATTTAATACGAACATACATAGCTTCGAAAAGTTACAGGTCTTGGATTCGAATTCCACGGTTTTCCACTACACCATCACTGATTCTTTTTAATAGGAGACACATTTTCAGACTTCGAGTTTAAACAGAGAGTTGCCTAACAGAAAATTTTAACACAACTTGTATTTAGAATCGATCGTTAGGTCCCTGGTTTGAGACAAACTTTAATAAACTTGTATCAAAGGACTTAGGAAACAGCGTTATACAATTAAAGGGTCTTTTAAAAGATATAGAGTAGGCAGTGGCTGTAAATAAACTTATAACTGTAAACTTATAGATACTATAGTCAAATAGATAAGCACTGGACAAGCGATTAAGAGGTCGCGGGTGCGAATGTTTCGAATGCCATATATTGCACATGACATGAACCCACTTCTAACACAAGGATTGTATCTTAGCTGAAAGGATTAACAAGCATGCAGTAATTTTGTAACCAAATTCAAATACAAAAATTCAAATTCAAAATATATTTATTCAGATTAGGTTACAAGGTAACACTTATGAATGTCAAAGTTACACAAAAAAAACTATCTATTTTCTATTTACAGGCTTTTGTTAGACTGTTACCTCATTTCACAATGCGCGATGGTGCAAGTCACAGATATTACAGCTGTGCCTTGACTTTTATCGGTCAATAGTAATTGCATCAGTTTCTGGTCCGTATGAACTATAATATTCGTTCACTAAGAATTCAAAATTATCAGAAACCTATTCAAATTATTACAATCGCCTATCACCAAAATTAGATGTTCCAATCGTATAAATTTCATAAGTTATTTGATGTGACAAGCTGATCCTAAGAGTAACTATCACTATCACACACAATTATTGCGATTCTGCAATACACTGCCTACCCAGCAACCAAAAATGATGTCAGATATTTTTATCCCTAGACAAAAATATAGCAAGCTCCAAGAAAGGTCAAACCTACTTTGATCTTTTCATACTTTTCCACAAAAATACTTCGTCGTAAAATATCACCCAGCAACGGAGCTCTCAATTTTATTATGTTGGTACCTGCTTCTTTTTTTGAGCAGGGACACCAACATTTTATATTCTTCACTAATATATGCAATACAGCGCTTGCCTTACGGTCCGCGGTACTTCAACTACATTTTATAATCCCGAATCGTCCTTAGCCTGGACTCGTGATCCAGTGAAAGATATCGCAGTAGTTCAAGCTATATTGAAAATATGTGGAACGACTTTGGAACATGCATATACTCTATCAAAACACCTCAGAATAAACAGTAAAATTATATGAAAAGACTTTATTAATCCCTTAAATATTTAGGACGTAGCTAAGTATTAACTAACGTCTAATCTAAAACAAATTACGCATAGTGTCTATGGGTATGCTTTGTTTTTAATTAGACAACATTCAACATTAAGTTAGTTGAATAATATGTAATTATTGATCAAATATTGATCTTTGATCAAAAACTTGAGAGATATTCAGTGTAGAAATAGCTAAATATTAGTTAGCCATATTTTTACAAGGCAGCCTGATCTTATCTTATCTTATGTGGGGGCCAGTCAGTGCAGACCGGCGACACTTCAACCCAGTGGGATCTTTTGTGTCGACACTCTCCCAATAACAACCGCCATTTTTTTTTCTTGCGAGCCGGGACCGACGGCTTAACGTGCTTTACGAGGCACGGAGCAGGAGATAATTGTCAATCAATACGCACATAATTTCGAAAAGTCATATAACTCCCGAAAGTCAGAGGTGCGCGACGTGGGTTCGAACCCGAAACCCTGTGCAATGCAGTCTGTTGGTCTCTCCACTGAGCTATCGCTGCTCTTAGGCAGCCTGATACTATCTGACAATGTTTCAGGCTGCCTTATAGCTGACTGTTTTATAGTCATCAGTCAGTTAATTCGCATAGTCTCGCAGTATAATATACCATATTATATTGCGAGACTATGTGAAAAGGCAGATATGCATATGAGCTGTAAAACAAACAATCTTTAACGCGTCGAAATAATATCCTAAGTATATTATATCTTTCACTGAGACTTTACACCTAGAAACGGTGTAAGATCAAGCCATAAATTTTCCTTTAGCCCAACACGGCTCTATGAATAAATGCGGCCATGGTCGAGAAGATTATGTATTTTAAAGGTTCAGTTAAGGTGTTTTAAAGTCTACCTCGAAATATGCACAGTCTCGTTTAATATGTTAAGCAGGAGTAGCAATGTATGCAAAACGGCTGAACATAATTATGTAAAATAGCAGGTATTACTAAGATGATTCAGTTTGAAATCAATATGTTTCTAGTAATTGAAGAGAAGTTTAGTGGAATTTTGAGTGCACGAATGGTATAGTGCTTAATGTGGTCGCTGTGTATTATAACTATGTTTTAGGCCCTTTTTTTAACGTGGGTTAAAAGGGGAGCGGAGATCTTATGTCGGGCTCACCCGGGAAAAGATGGAAAGTCCCGGGTACTACCGACTAAACCCACCACGGTGTGCCAACTGGCTGCCTTGGATGGTGGGTGAGTCGCTGGAACTGAAACTATATCAGCAACCCACCCAGGAGTGCCCAACTCAGGCAAGAAATGCCTGCGGACGACGGCTCCTTGGCGACGCCATGTTTTAGGCCCTACCATAACTGCAACTACTGTATGATCGATGATGATATGATGATGGTCTCGGATTCTAATCTCGGTTGGACCAACAAAAGTTATTGGGTTTTCTGCCAAGAAATCTCAGTAGCAACTCGAAGTTGGGAAGCTGCCGTTGTTAGATAGCTCCGTGCCTAGGAAAGCGCATTAAGTATTGCTGCACCATCGAGGCAGTTCAGTATACTACAATATTATGTGACGCAATAGTTATACAGTGAGTTTGAGTTTAACGAGTAATGCAATCGTATTGCCGATCATGAGTCTCGGGTTCGTGATAATTTAATGGGATTTTCTCTTCTTAATTCCCAAGAGAGTGGTTATTCCACTTCGTGTCTAGGAGAGCGTGTAATGCCCTCGGTTACGACTGTCATGGGTGTCTCAAAGGTGACGTGAGGACATCTAGTCCTCACGTCAGGTGCAGCGGGTAAGATCTTGCCTCGAGACTGCTTCCACATCTAGTGTTGTGGGTTCTAATTTCACAACTTGCAAATTATTTGTGTGATGAACGAAAGATTATTTCGAGAGTGTAATTTATGTTCGTTAATTATATATTTGGAAAGTCCTCCGCGACACAGAGGTTATTAAATAGTGTAATTGTTTAATGTAAAAGAGAATATGACCTTTAAAAAAGAAGTACAAATAGAAAGTCAACATGATTTAACACATTAACCTTCGTTCGGACACCCGCGTCTATACACAATGCTTTTGTCATTACGTCTAGATAATTATAAAAGTATACTTATATAATTATATGTATCTTATGTGGGGGCCAGTCAGTGCAGACCGGCGACACTTCGACCCAGTGGGATCTTTTGTGTCGACACTCTCCCAATAACGACTGCCATAGATGTTCATGGCAGCCGGGACCGACGGCTTAACGTGCTCGCCGAGGCACGGAGCAGGCGATAATTGTCAATCAATACGCACATAATTTCGAAACGTCATATTACTCCCGAAAGTCAGAGGTGCGCGACGTGGGTTCGAGCCCGCGACCCTCTGCATTGCAGTCTGTTGGTCTCCCCACTGAGCTGCTCATATGTAACTTGATTGAGCCGTAAAGGAACGTTAGGTTAGGTCAAATTGTTACAGTAACCCGGCTGACACAGGTATTGACTGGCCACGGTTGCTTTGGCCAGTTCCTGTATCGCATAGGCCGGCAAGAGACGCCCGGATGTCACCATTGCGGTGACTGCCGCGATGTTGTTGTAGACACGGCGCTGCACACGTTGGAGGATTGCCCTACCTGAGCTTCGCAGCACCGTGAGTTGGTTGCGGCAGTAGGATTGGTTACCGTCAAGCTCCCGGCCATGGTACAGTCTATGGTCCAGAACGAGAGGTCGTGAAACGCCGCACGCCGTCGCCTCCTTCAGTGAGGAAATCATTTTTATCAAGGAGGCGGCAGAGCGAGAGGGGAGCGCCTGAATCGCAGAACCGGACGCCGGAGAGCGCGAGATGACCTCCAGCCACACTGAGCTTTTACACGCACGCCTCTGTGTCGTGTGTCTATCCCTCTCAAGGGGATAGTAGCGACCATATGGTAAGTCTTTTCGTGTAGTGGCTTGCCGTTTCATACGGCGTGCCGAAACCTCAGTGGGGTCGCGATTGCATGTGAAAGTGATTCACGTGGCCCCGCCGGTGTGGTTATGTTGACGAACAGCGTGATGGGTTTATTCAGTATTACCGGGATGTCGCTCACCATCTTTCCCCCGGTGAGACAGACATAACCTCTCCGTCGCCCCGCGGAGAGGAATGCGTCAAAACATTTCGTAAAAAAAAAGATTGTTATAGTAACAGGACTTTTCCTAGATAAAAATTATTCGAGGTCCTTTTCTGTTTCCTTAACAACGTGTATGCGAAATTTAATGATGATCGATCGAGTAGTTAAGGCATAAAAGCGTAATAAACAAACAAAGTCACATTCACCTTTATGATATTAGTTAGGGTTCTTCTGAAATTTGTATTCTAAAAGATAGGTATGCGGTACATCCTCGTATATCTCAATAGACATGTAACTACACCTGTTTCCAAGAGAGATAGTTTTTATTAAGACAACTCCCACTCTAGTATTAATTCCTGTGTGAACTTACAAGCATACAAACAACGGACGCAAAAAACACCCAGAATCGAAGCAAGTATTTGTGGATCACACAAGGTTTTCACAAAAGTCTGCTCCATGCTTCCTTTACTGTGAACATTGACTAAACCTCATTCTTACGAACAAAAGAAAATTTCAGTTATTATTATTACAATCGATTATCTGTAACAAAAACTAGCAATATTTATTTTGAGTATTAAAATTGACGTATACAAAAATGATCATTAATTCTGGAAGTTGTAAGTTAGAACTACATTTTACTTCGTTAATAGTCGTACACTTAACCAATTAGAACGATATTAAAAATGATGAACAATTCTGCTGTGAGCTAACAATGGATCCTACTTGACCTCCAGACAGGCAACGCTGAATTGTGCTTATGAAGGATTAATTTATCGACTGGGTACTTATTTCTCGATGTTTTGTTTGAAAACGCTTTTTGGTATATTTTAATAGTACTTGTTGTGTAAACTGAATGCTTAAGCACTTGAATAGAAGACAGACTTAATTATTATTGATATTATTGTAGAAGAAGTTTTGTCCGCGACTTCGCTTTCTCAGGAACAGTAATTTTTTTCTGGATGATAGGTACCCAATGTTTTTTTGTACCACTGACAACGTTTATGTGAATTTCAGGATGATTGATCAATCAGTTAAGGCGTGAAAGCGTAACAAACAAACTCGCATTCGCATTTATAATTAGCATTATTATGCAAACAAAAAAAAGCATTCAATGTGTAGTGAACAGAATTTTAGTCTGTATATTGTTTTATCCATTTGTGCTGACTTTTCTACTCTTTTACATTCGTAAAATAGCTAAACAAAAATGAACAAGATTGGTTGACATACATATGAAATAATGTTCTGAATTGTTTTTGTGTTTACCTACATATATTTAAAAGTATACCGATTTCAATTATTTTTATTGATAACACTAATGTTTGTTAATAGCTATTTAAAAACAAAAATAATGTTGATTGAAAATAATGTTGACTGCAAAAATGAGGGCCACCGCACTTGAATTTAACGTTAGAGGTGGTAGTGGATGGTAAGGTCTTAACGTTAAACTTTACAGTCACTTCAGTAACCATAGAAACCGACAATGATTACCGCCAAATACGGCTTTTGTGTTGACAGTTGACAGTTGACATCTTACTCGCTAGTCGCACCGCCTGGTCAGCACAAAAACGGTAGCCCCCATTGCATTGAAATGTTTTATGATTGCCAATTTTTGAATAGATAAGAATACACTCAATATTCCTAAACTTAAATACAATATATTTGCATAAGTAAGTGCATGAAGAGACATCAGTGATTCCGTTTGTTGTGAATTGAGCCATGATTGTATCGAATCGTGGTCGCCTACGTCACTTGCCTACACGTTATGAATCATTGAGTAGTTATATATTACTTATGAATAAATGTATGTTTAATACTTAATGGTATTATTGGTTTATTAATTATTATTCTTGCGTTTTATGCTTACTGTTGATGTTAATGTTTTAGGTTTGGTATTTGGAATGAGAAAACGAAATTAGAACATTTTTAGCAGTGACATTGACTATAGGGGTGTATCTAATAAACGGGGTTGAAACTGCTTGGATTTTGTTTCAAATAATAATTATATGCTATTGCTGCCTAGTGGTCAATGATATCATGGTGTAACTTAGGTTCCACGTAACAGAGACAAGCTGATACTGAGATTATTTTTGCAAAATAAAGCTAGACCTATTCTGCCTAACCCGGCAATCGAACTTACGTAGCAGTCGCATTTTCTACCACTACGCAACTGAGGTTTTTATAGTACGTTGAATGTAGGTGTGCAATCGTTTGATTTGTGCCGGTATCGGTCATGTTCTATAGGGGTGACCCAGTATGTATTGTTCTGGATACGAAGGGAGAGGGTGAAATAATTGTACTAAGTGATGGTTTGCATGTCATTGTATTAAATTGTTAGCTAGAATTTTACAAAATGTCGTTTTATGTGCACATTTTAATTGTTGAAAATATATAGATATACTAGCAGAGACGACAGACGTTATCCAAATCAAACAATAATAAATTGCCTGGAAGCCGATCGTAGTGTCACCTACCGGTTAGCAATTGTAAATCTAAACCATCCAGAGTCTTACTAAATACATACAAAAAAGCCATTAAAATCGATCCATCCGTTTAGGAAGAATTCAGTGACATAAACACGTAAAGAGGAATTATATTCGTAAAGATATCTAGGTATATATATATTTTAAGCAGTTAGTACTTTCTATGTGCATTTGTAACACTAAAAAGATCAGACTTTTAGTATCGATATTTAGAACAAGGTTCTTCAGACCGAATTTCGGTCGCAACAGCCATTCTTAATGGAGAGTCAAGTACGCGTAATATTATAGTGCATCAGTGTGTGCGCAAACATAAGTGCACTTTTATAATCCGATGGAACGGCAATCCGAAACCACTAGAAAAAGATGGTGCAGAACTAACAGCTTTAAGTGCTTACCAAGGCACTGAGATGCTACACCGCCAAGTGCATACCGGACTGATATTGAGAAAAGCCCAAAATATTTTTTGTTGACCCCATCTGAGATCTCAACTTGAGAACTCATATGCACAGCTGTCGCATTTATTTCTGTACTACCGAGACAGTTAAACATCAATATGGTACTTTCTTTACGGATCTAATTATACATAGGTTAACAAACATGCACTTTACTCATTCACAAACCTAACAGTACATTTATTTACCCACCTATCCTTAAAGCACACCACTATTATTACAATACGATTACTATAGCATAAGTAATACCAGCACTCTGAATAATTAATGCCCATTGCAGTATAAACTCAAATCACGGTACCCAGTGATTTCCCTCAAAGTGGGTGCATAAAAAGGCATTTAGCGATTCCGAATGTTCACGACCGACCCCCGATTGTAACGAGTTCGGCCGTCCAACCTACTCCAATACATGATTGATTCCTTCATTTACAATATTTTATGCATGGACATCGATTGGGTGTGCAAAATCTATTACATATTTTATATATGCGTACATTTTGAATTTGGAAATTGAGTGCGAGGGGGATGTTGGAATTGTTTGCACAGTAAAATTGTGTATAGGTTTTATTGTCTGTGAAATTGTGTAACAGTCAGCTTAGAAATATTAAGCGATTAAATAATATATCAGCACTGTATATAAATTGCCCCAACGCTGGGCACAGGCCTCTTCTCAATGTAAGACAGTTTATGCCATAATCAACGCTGGCCCAATGCGGGTTGGCAGACATATCTTTAAGAACATTACGGAGAACTATCAAACATGCAGGTTTCCTTACGATGTTTTCCTTCACTCTTAAAGCAAGTGATACATTTAATACATTATTATTATAGAAACTTATGAGAGTGGTGATCATAACTAAAATTTTAACTATACCTACATACATTGTAGTTAAGCTTGTTATATTAAAGTTCCAATATGTAATATAATAGAACTTTTCGCGGTTTGTGGTTTTTGCTTTATGTAATATGGACAGACAAACAAATATTAAAATTCTATTGTTTTCAATTTAGGTACCTGTAGTTAATCCTACTTTACATGAAGTCTTGGTTTCGATTCCAAAGTCGTGAAAATGGTGTGTATGATGAATTCTGTAAGGAAATTCTTAATAGTAGAACGGCGTCTCATAGTTCTATCCTGTTACAAAAAGGGTTACGTGGAAAATGTGGGAGCAATACGTGACTTTATAGGTATGGATCCTAACTAATATTATAAATGAGTAAGTGAGTTTGTTTGTTACCCTTTCACGCCTTAACTACTTGACAGCTCAACATGAAATGACGCATACACGTCGTCAGTGGTACAGAATAGAACATAGACTACTATTTTTCCAAAAAATGGAAGTTACTCACTTAAACTAATTTAACCTACATTTACGTAAGCGAAGAATAAGTATGTTCATATATAGATATATTGCACGTATTGTCCTTAAAATTAGCGCGCGCAGATAGAACAATCCAAAGACAAGATATTTTTGCGGTTACTTCAATCCTTCTAGATTTCTATCGCAAGTATGTTTGAAGTTTCAAAGTCAAAGTTCATAATTGTTATTCATTTAGGTCACATACTAACACTTATGAACGTCAAAGTTTAGTGTTTAGTAAGTTTACTGAAGTTACGTATAGGATCTTTGTTAGGTTTAGACAGGATGATAATCCGATTGATAGCATTATCAAATCCCAATAATAATTTGTCTGATTTAGCAATAGATTCCAGAAATTCCAATAACCTCTTTCATTTCTTTCCAAAGAAAGAAATTCAAAATGTTGTGTGTTGTTTTTCCTCAAGAAAGTTGTTCTTATTAATATAAAACAATTTTAGGAAGATAACTCACGAAAACAAAACAAAACACCGGCTTTCACAGTTTTTCCGTTTACTTATTTACTCATAAACTTAAAGGTGTCCATTAAACCTGCCAACGATGTATTCCAGATAACATTTATTCAGATTCACCGACGTATCACACGAACGAAAACTTTCAGCGTACACATTGTTAATTTCTTCAAATAGCATCAAACAAAATGCAACCTTAGCTCTTTGGGATTGAGTTAAAAATCGTTCAAATATAAAAGACCCCTACTATCGGTTTGAAAGGCGAAAATGGAAAGAAAATGCGAATAACAACATTGTTATCGCTAATAAGTCATCGTTAGCTATAAGCGGTGTTCTTTTGACCCGACATTAATGGTAAGGGAAGTGGAAAACAGTCCGTTTACCACATAAACAAGGTCTATTGTTGTGTGCCCTAATTCTTAGATGTATAAAGTAAGTTCGGATAAGGAAGTTCCTCATAATTCAGTTAATTCTATTGTAATGCGGAATGATGGTACGGTGGATTGCAGATGGCAGAAAATTGTCTATTCATCAAAGCTTTTTGTCATATTTTCTTTTGAAACCGGTCAAAAGGTTTCATGTAACAAGTCTGGTAATATAAAGTATTTTCTTAATAGTTAAGCTATGAGTAGATGGCACATGTTGATTACCTATATGTAATGTACAAGTGTCCGAGGTATTTAGTTAGTATAGTTTTGTTCAATAAACTCTCAAAGGAGCAGTACATAATATATAGCCACACGATTTTTTCGTATACAGGGCTGATGGCATTTTATTGTGTTATTTTAAATATTCCATTTGTTTAATCCGACTAATTCATAAACAGGTTTTATACACTGAAGACCAGAGACAAAGGCGTACTTCTCTTTACCACCAGCTGTATTTTGACGTCTCTCGTAATAGAGTATGAAGAAATAAATAAAATCCCTAGTAAGTCCTATTTAACTGACAGCTCGAACTAAAGTTGTTGTTATGTGTCTGTACTCAGAAACTCTGAGAATGTAAGCTACGATAAATAGGATTGGTATAAATTGACAAAATTGGATTATTTTAATACTTTTATAGAGTCGGTTATATGGCAACACTATTATTAAGTATATACTTACTCTACGCAATTATAATTATATATCGTTGTCTTATTTATTTATTTCACCACATTGAATAAATAAACGTACAGGTCATGCATAAAATGGTTTTACTGGATAATTGTACTCACATTTTACAATCTTATAATCTTTAGTGGTGACTAGCATCTTAGCTAAGTTATTGTAAATGACTTGTATTAAAGACGCTGGGCTATCTAAATAAGTGAAACGACTTCTTAAAGTATTCACTTGAGTCCTTTAAATTGCCCAAAAAAACGTTCCTTTTTATATTTTTAAACTAACTTCTATAGTGAAAAAACAATGTCATTATTTCAGTCCGTAATAACAAGCAATAAGTCTGAAACTCTAATATTGCTTTTTCTTCAAAATAAAAATATATTTAATGTCTTAAGTTTTGAGTCGCGTCTCTTATCAGATATGATTGATCGATGCAAATATGCTGAGCCATTTATCTAATACCTGTCATAATAGTCTAACGTCAAGGCAGAAATATGCTTATGAAAATGTTCCAAAAGTTTTATGAGTAAGCTAAAGATCTAAATTATATGACTCAATAGATAGATCATAATCTATACTAATATTATAAAGCTGAAGAGTTTGTTTGTTTGTTTGTTTGCTTGAACGCGCTACTCTCAGAAATGACTGGTCCGAATTGAGAAATCTTTTTAGTGTTGGATAGCCCATTTATCGAGGAAGGCTATAGGCTATATAAGATCACGCTACGACCAATAGGAGCGGAGCAGCAATGAAAAATGTTGCAAAAACGGGGAAAATTCTCTTATGTGAAGCAGACAAAGTTGCGCGGGTCAGCTAGTACTAAATAAGTCTGAAAAGTCTGAAATGAAAGTAAAAACTAGCAGATATATTATGTTTTTTATTTAAACCAGTGTTTATATATCAATATAAATCACAATAACTGCTTTGGCACAGTTGTAGCGAATGCAAGTGCTGTGCATGTGGTTATAGGTACTAATCCGGATTCAGGCCAACAAAAACGTATGTGGTTTATCTCTTAAGAATTTATCAATAGTAGCCCGGCGGTAGGAAGTTGGCGGTGTTACATGCACAGTGCCTAGGAATGCATGTAAAGAAAAATGTTGATCCTCTGCCAGATCTCACTCCAGTTGTGTTAGATTGCCATCCCATTGGCTTATGGGAGTTAGAGAGTAGAAATTGCATTTAATATTAGGGGTTAAAGTATGCAATTGCCGATTTGTACTGAAAAAGTGAAACTTGTTTTTTTTCTAAGATGTACAATATTTATTTAATCGAAATATTTACACTCACTATCTATACATTGCTGCCATCTAAACGGAATTTCATTTATGCCTTACCGATAGAACTCCGGGGATCTAGATTCGACAAACTGTGTGAAAGCATTTTATACTGCCTCCTTAAGATTTTTTTTTATCACGTACAAGTAAATTGTCCATATTCCGAAAAAATGGTATTCCGTTGGAGCAAGTTCTGGCGAGTTTGGAGGATGACGTATGGTTTCTAACTGCAGCTCCTGTAGAGTTACAATGGTTTCTCTTGCAGTGTGAGATCTTGCGTTATCATGGAGCAATAATGGTGAAGATCGATTCAAGAGTCGGAGCTGTTTCACTACCAGTTTCGCCATCATTGTTCGAAGTTCGGCACAGTAAACATCTGCTGTTATTGCTTGACCAGACCTGAGAAAGCTATAGTGAATAACACCATGAAGAGACTACCGAACAGTTACCATTACCTTTTTATTAGTAAGCTTTGCTTTAGGGCACTATTGCGGCGTTTGACCTGGGGTCAGCCATTGCATTTTTCGCTTAAGGTTATCGTAAAGAATCCACATATCCACATGTCACAATTCTGATTTAATTTATTTCTGTACCGATTCAACAAGGCAACACAAGTTTCAACACGCATTTCTTTTTGCAGATCAGTCACATCATGAGGCACCCATTTTTCATATTTTTTTATACTATTGATTTGATGCAAATGAGCCAATCTTGTAGGTAGAGTAACGTTAAACGATGCCGCTAATTACTGGGTAGTTTGACTCGGATCGGTTTCCACCATCTTCTTCAATTCAGCGTTATTCACCTGTGTGGGCGGTCTTCCACGTGGTTCTTTCTTCAAGTCGTTGTTTCAATTATGAAAGCGTTTAAACCAAAAACGCAAGATGCTTTCATTAGCAGTCTCCTCTCCAAACGCAGCGTTGATATTGCGAGCTGTTTCTGCAGCGTTAGTTTAAAAAATGACTCGAATTTTCGATGTATCCATCTTTCCCGTCTAAGCTGAACAAAAACAAAACAATTAAAGGTCGAAAATCAAATATTGAATATTTTTTAAAAGAAAAATCCTATTGGTATCACTTGAAAAAAATTTCACTCGAAAATCTCACACCATGAAGGTTTTATGTTAATTTAAATTATATATTACTATACAAAGGAAACTTCATACTTTAACCCCTATTATTATAATAATTTCGGACAAAGGTAGATTAAAACAGTTTAGGCATGCAGAAAGAATATACGACCAAAGATTAACCAAGAACTGAAAAGGTGAATTTGAAGAGGTCCATCGAAAGAAAATTCTTGGACCTTATTGGAGATATTCTAGAGGAAGGCTAGGTCAAAAGTACCGTTAACTAACAAACGTGTATGAAAAACGTAATAAGAGTAGGTAAAGGAATCAAAAGAAATATGTAATGATCTTAGCGAGCCGAAAGTCGTAGTTTCTGCTTACCCTACATTAAACAGATGCCATTCTATGTATGTATCTAACAGTAACAACATTTATTATATAAAAACAACTTTTATTTGCAGGATGTCACTGTTTATTTTTATCCGTAGTACCACTGCCTTAATCATCGATCACTTTATACGACACTTACACGACACAACAGGATACCGCTTTTCATGTTTGTGGTAAACAAACAGAATTCCCCTTACATTTTAGTATGATTATCTATGCGACTGTGACAAATCGTCACAACACCATTTGTCAAAAGTGGACGATGGGTTTCTAAGAAATAAACAAATGTCTTTTCCAGGTACATTTTATGCTCCGTTTGTAGTATAACGTTGCAAATGTTTATTGAGTTTACGTCATACTTCACATACTTAGTAATATTTTAAGTTCTGGTGGCATACTTGCATAAGAAAGGAAGGTAAACAGTTTTACCAGGAAAAATACTTTGGCATGTTGTTAAATATACCGGAACTAATTTGACTTATGACTTGTTAAAAATACGGGAACTAATTACGCTGTGAAAGGTTTTATTAAACAACGCTAATTCTATGCAGGCATATTACCTTAATGTTTGGGATAGATACGTACTTTTGTGTACATTGATGATATAATAATATATTGTCATGATTGTATCTGCTCGATAGATTTACTCAGAGAAGTGTTATTATACTCGCGGGTATAAAACAAGTATGTTACAACCACATTACGCAAAATATGTTATTAAAAATTACAATACGAGTTTGTTACCCTCAACAAGAATGCTTCTAAAGCTACATCTCACCCATTTTTTTAACAAAGAGAATGAACTTCCAAGCCTATACATAATTATATACAACACCACCATATGTTAGGCTGAAAGTCTTCATTTTTAAACAGACTAATCAATCAGGAAAGTGATATTACAAATAAAGTATTCTAATTTCCATGTCCTTTCGTGTATCATGAAACTTCTGCTGTGTCAAAAATAGCAAAAGATCGTCAAGGCCCAACGAACAAAAATATACATGTGTCAACGGAGTTCGTATCTTACGTACTCCATAAATATAATAACTGTGATATTACAGCCGCATATTCACTAGCTTACTAGAGACACTTAATCGAGTAGCAGCCGTTGTGGCGGGCTTGGCACTCGATGTATCCAGGTCGCGCCAGCTCACGCCGACACGTAATATATTTTATTATGAACCTTCTGAACATGTTTACCTTCGCCGTTTGGGTGTTCATAAATCTTGTGCAAGTTTTCGGAAACGCATTAATAAACATCTAAGATTTTCAGAAAATTAATACTTGGAACGCATTTCTAGGATTGGATCTTTTAAGAGGATCTTAGCAAATGCAGTTTTCGCGAATATTTATGCGAACTTATAAATATTACTTATAAGTACTGTTTAATTTTAAATAAAAATAATCAATATTGAATTAAGTATATGCATAGTCCTGACTTGTAATTCGATTAAAACTTTACATAAAATGTAGCGTGGTTTATTAAAAACTTACTTGAAGAAAAAATGTGTCAACAACATAGAATATTGTTGTTAAATTGTTTTTTCACATCAAAATATACAAATCTTAATCTTATCAGTATATATAATATAATTAAATAAATTTACTGACCTTGATCTGAACACTATTATAAATCAATAGCTGTGAGTAAATTACCCTTGAGGATAAGCCTGTATTAATTACGAATAATAAGAAATCTGCTAATATTTATAAAATGAAAGTAATTTCAGTAAAAGGTCAAGTTTAATGTTATTTTTACGTAAAAGTTAACTTAATTGTTTTTTTTATTAACTCTATTTAGAAACCTAATTACACATGTGAAAGTGATTTGGTTTAGTTTGCTACGCTTTTACGCCACAATTACTTGAAATTTTACAGAAGCATTGTCATGGGTACAGAAAAGGATATATGCTATCTTTTATCCAGGAAAAGTACTGTTTCCGAGAGTTAGAAATGTATTGACAAAATCTAAATTAAAAATCAAGTAATTAATATATCACGATTTGCAATATTTGCGCTGTTAAATATGATAAAACATTGTTGTTATATTCTGTTTAATACAGATTCAGCGAAATGGAAAAATACCTAAAGTAAAACGATATTTATTGTACGTTTTTCTCAAACTTTCATTGTAACAGATTCTTAAAAAACTTTGTTGTATGTTGTTACGAGCGAAACGCTAGCCTACACACAATCATTCAAAACTTGAACACGTGTCGAACTTTTACATAGAAACATAAATAAATTTTCAATTCAGCGAGTCCCTAATGCGAATCTCATAAGAGCGTGCACAAATGTAGCCGACACAGTAAAAAATGTATTTTCCATTTGCCTCCTGGACTATAAATGATTGAAGAGTGATCGTGCTTGTTTGACAGTTTTACTTATTTGTGTTTGGCAAGACTGATATTGCCAGTACTGACGAAATATTATTGTGTATGTTTTAAAATTGAATATTTGCTAATGTTGATTTATTTTATTACAGGTAATTGGACTTTCAAGTCTTCTTTTGTAATGTATCAGTAAGTTTATCTTTAAATTTGATATTATTAATACTGTCTACAAAGTCTTCGGAATAAATTAGTATTGCCTGACGAAAAATTGTATCGCATAAATATTTACTAACTATCCTACTGATGAATACCACCTGATCAAAAGTAGTGCCATCTAAACTAATATTATAAAGAGGAAACATTTGTGTTTTTGTATGTATGTTTGTAATGTTTTCACACAAAAGCTACTGGACCGATTTCAAAAATTCTTTCACCATTAGGTAGCTGCATCTTCACTGAGTGACATAAGCTATATTACATTTATTTTAAAAATAGGGATCCTTAATAAAAATGCATTAATATAACAAGATGTGAAAAATTATATAGTAGTCATAAAAAATCTGTCATCGCGTGCGCTGCGGAAACTATTCATGATAAAACATAAAAATGTTCTACAGTATTATAGAACGTATCAATATCTACAAAAAAATCCGCGATACCATATGTATTTTTTGAATATATAGCTAACTACACCTATATAGGTGTAGTTCTTACTTATTAATTTCTTTAGTTGTAGTTTTATATATTAAAATTAGATAACAAATTAAAAGTAGGTATTGGGTAATAAATTAACGTCCACATGGACGAAGTCGCGGGCAACAGCTAGTTATTTATAAATTGAAGGACCGAGATATAATATACTACCGAAATAATACTGTAACAGAATCAGAAAAAACTAAAGATAACAAATTTAATAAAAATGTTTACCTGAGGCCAAAATTGCCCTGGTACAATGTTGGAACACCGAAGAATCAGATTCTGTCACGTCGTTAAGAGAAAATAACTTGAAGTTTGTAAGTAATTCGGAAGACTGTACCGTTTCTTACATCGTACAATCCTTAACTCTAATTAAACGAACGCTTGTTTTTCTCAATAAGTTTTGTCAAGCGAGTTTGATAGTCTGCAGCTCGCCTAAGTGGGCCGAGAGTTGTAAAACTTCACGAAACAAAGGCGCGCGATCATTTGTCATGTTTTTGTTCGAGAGACTTAAATTAGACGGCTCGCAATGAAAAGGGTATTTTTGTGTAATAGCACTAAATAATTTAGAGTTAATATAGTCACCGGTTTTTATTCTGGACAACTTTGTAATTAATTATTTGGAAGGTTTATTACAGTTGGCTATAAATCTGCAAACTCATTGGCTAGCGGTTAGCCATCAAGCGGGTTATGGTTTATAATTAAGAGCCAAGATTAATTGATTTTTTATACGTTGCTTCATGATAAAGTAAGTAAGTATTATTCAATTGAGTAATGTGTAAATAATCTGCTGTCTGTTACTATAACTATTTAATAAAAATAAATTAAAATAAATAAAACGCTTAAACTTTTAACTGAAAGCAGGGATGAGTATCGGGCACGGAATAAGATTAATAATAATATAATATTCTACCACATACACACAACACCATCTAGCCCAAACTAAGCAGAGCTTGTAGTAGACAATGGATAAAAATAATTATATACTTTTTTTTTGTAAATACATATGTACATATTATACATAGAAACACCCAGACCAAGACAAACATCCATGTTCATGCACACAAATGTTTGACTTGTGCGGGAATCGAACCCGCGACCTCAGTCGTGGCAGTCGGTTACATTAACCACTGCGCCATCAAGGCCGACTAAAAAAGAGGCATACATATAGAATTTGCGTGTCCTAAATCTGGGCAGATGAATTGAATTGACAAATCTGATAGTGGAACATTTACAAAAAGATTTAAATATTATAAAACAGCATGACAATGTTATTGAACGTTATCATCAGAGCACGGTAGTAAATTGGTTATAATGCAGTGAAAACAATAACAATGTAGATGTTAGGTTAGTTACGTTGCTTTAACTGCCTCTTGTGGCCTCACTCATGTGGCCTAAATTTGAGGCTAAGATTGCGGTCGATTGAGAGCTCTCTGGCGAGGAATATTCAATTTCTCAATCCGGCTACACGTAGTTCAGGCTCTCCACTAGAAAATTCTCAATAGCATATCGATCACATTTTCAGACCAAGTGCGTCTGAATGTGAGTCCAGTACATGGCGTATTCCATAATTAACGTGAATCTAAAACTTAGCTAGTGTAATGTGGTTTAAATACACCTTCGCTAGTATTTTTCCTTCAACATTTATAATACATAAGCATAGATCATGAGTGATATCAATGTAATGCTTGCAATAAGTGATATTTTGGACAATTGAGGTACTATATATCATATAATAAGAGGAGGAGGTCCTCCAGACCGAATTTCGGTCACGGCGGCCAATCTTAACGGAGACTGGCCATCTGCGCAGAAGATATTATAGTGCACATGTGTGTGCGCAAACATAAGTACGCTCTCTGTTCCCTAACTCTCATGATCTGATGGGATGGCAATCCGACACGACCGGAGAGAGATCAGGCGCAGAGCCCACGGCTTTACGTGCTTTCTGAGGCACGGGGGTGTCTAACACCGCCAACTTCCTAACTACCGAAGTTGAACTACTATTGAGATTTCTTAACAGAAAAACCCAATAACTTATTATTGGCCCGACTCGGAATTCGAACTCAAGAGCTCATGCACAGCAGTCGCATTCACTACCGCTGCAGTTATATAATAATATTAGCTCTGTATTAAACTGCTGGGAACGGGTTGCTTTTCAGTGTGAGAACGGTTACGCTGTAGTTCATCATGCTGGCCCAGTACGGGTTGGCAGATTTCACATATCTTTGAGAACATTAATGAAAACTCTCAGACATGCAAGTTTCCTCACGATGTTTTCCTTCACTGTTAAAGCGAACGATGATTAACTATTAAATACGCACATAATTTAGAAAAGTCAGAGATACGCGCCTACTCTAGTCCTCTGCATGGCAGTCCAGCAGTCTCCGAGAAGGCTAATATAAAATAATATTTTCTTTGAATGAAGTTTAGAAGATGGAGTTTAATGCCACTTTCATTCGTTTGTTTTTCGCTGTTCCGTGTTGTAAGAAATTACGTTCACCGTAGAAACAATGTTGTGTTTAAGCAGCACCGTAGTTTATTGCCTTTTTGTAGTACACGTTAACTGTTAGGCGTTCTCTGCCTTCGTGGATAGTTGATGGTTCAATCAAGCTCTCGGCTATCTTGAAAATGTTTAACTTTGATCTTTGTTGATCCAACTTAATTACTATGTTTTATATCTTGTTCATTAATATTGTATAAGGTATATTGCTATCTCTTGAAACATCGTCATAGTTAATATTATGTTTGTGTAAATATCTAGGTTTGAATATATTAATTGACACATTGTAGATTTTGTCTTTTATCATGAAGTTTACTTTGAGAAATGAATTACGGGACGAAACCATAATATGTATATTCTGATTTACATATAGATTCACGCCTGTTTCCCAGAGGGGTAGGCAGAAACTACGGATTTCCATTTGCTACGATCCTGACACACTTCTCGGGCTTCATTCACTTTCATCACATTCCTCATACACGCCCGTCGGTTCAAGATGCTCTTAACCTGGCCTTTGTCCATTGATTCATTCTGATTTAAGGTTTGTATAAAGCTGTTAGACTATTTATTATCTGTAGTATATTCTGATGTAGGTTATCTTGGGTATGATATTATATTTACTTTATAAATAGAGCAGTAGCGACAGATAAGTAAGAGCACAAGTAAGTTATTTGAATGTCTTGAAGAGAGTTCAAGTTTGAAAAAGGAGTACGTGTTATGTACGTATAAAATTTTAGTTATTGCAACAAAAGAATTGACAAAATTTTAATAGTTCACGATTTTTTTGATCAAGACTTAATAGACTATGGTCTTTATTCTAACCCGTCTTATTATACTGTGAGCAGTCCCTTTACCAACAGTATGACTGGTTTTGATGTAGACAATTTCCTCACTAATAATAATTCTTGTGCCACTGGAGGCTTAACAAACATTTAAACAACGGAGGCAACACCCAGACTCGCAACAACTATTTGTGGATCACAGCAACGTGGAGAGCACGTTAAGTCGTCGGTCCCGGCTGCCATGAACATCTATGGCAGTCGTAATTGGGAAATTCAGTACCCGCTAATATCCTGACACTAGTCTAGCCTTAGGGTATCGTTAGCCTTCGGGTTGCGGAGATCAGGTGGCAGCCGCTCCGTGTAAAAACTGATATCCAGTCAAATCCGGTTAGACTAGAAAAGCCGACCCCAAGTGTCTTGGGAATAATAAAGGGAGTGCGTCTTCTTCTAGGGAGAAGAAGACGCACTTTCACTGCTGAACATGGCAACAGGTAAATGTTGATGAAAATTCACTTTAATAAGTGTAACTTTGATGATGTGATACTTTGTGATTTATATGAATAAACATGTCTTTGATAGACTGATATTATGCAGAAATATTTCTCTAATATTATTTATTTTAATATAAGCTACTATATATCTCTATATATAAGTAATCTTCACGTTGTATGGCTTTGCAAACACAAAGAAAGCTTTTAACTTTAGAAACACTTAGCCTCGTATTAACTTTCTTAAAATGTAACTCACATTTTTGTTTTGTGTAGATCGATAGCGCAACATTGGATGAATTGTAATAAATACACACTTCAAGTTGAATAATAATAATTACCAATGGAAGTCTATCAACTGACATATTGGTCCCTAGGTATAAGTTTGCATTTATGTATTTTTCTATAAACCACAGTTAAGCAAATAAACTATTTATATTTTGAATGTTTGCGTGTCATTAGCAATTTTTTTCTGTTAGCAAATTCTTAGTGGCAGCTTAAGATTTGAAAATGTTCTCTATAGATGGCGAAATTCTTGCCCGCTATTACGTGATGCTTAACATCACCGCTATGGTATATAAGAACGTATAATATGGATGGCTAGCATACATGTTCTTAAGTTAGAAGGAAGAAAGGGAAGTTCTGAAGTTAAAATCCTAACTTAATATTATAAATACGTGTGTGTTTGTTTGTTTCTTTGTTTGTAAAGCTTTTATGTCTTAACTACTCGACCGATCATCATGAAATTTCGCATACACGTTGTCAGGGGTACAGAAAAGGACAAAGAGTACCTTTTATCTAGTAAAAAATTCTGTTACTAACCTAAGCTACATTTATGCGAGCGAACCCGCGGGCCAAATGTGGTATTTAATATGCTCGACTTAAACTTTTGAGCAGATCACTTCAAAATTGCTCCATTTTTGGATGTTTAGGTACATCGTCAGAGGCTAGTTTCACCAATATTTTCTAACCAGAAAACCTAGTAAAGCTTACCTCAAGTCGGCAATCGAACCGTCACGATCACCTGTTGCGCATGACATTTCATTTTCAAAGTAACTTATATATAAAATATAAACGCCAATCGTGTGCCTAATAACAGGTCATGTCATTTCCAACCTATGATCGGATTCGTGCCTAACGACGTCCAACATGCTCGCTCGCATGTTGGCTGTGTCAGGCATGTGAATAATTATTGGCGCATAGGTACATTATGTTTATGTTCACTGTCAGAGACCCATTTAGTGTTAGAACAAATGTAGTATTAATTTATGGTGAAATTATTATGTGGTGGCATGCGGTGTGCGCGTTAAACTTTAGAGATTTTAGATTCAGTCATTCGAATAGTTCCGTCTCGACTTTTGTTCCAGTAGCGTCATTCGTAAACGTGATTGTTCACTCATATGGTCTCAGGACTCCAGAGGTTAAAGGATGGATTAAAAATATATTTAGGGTGGGTTCTTCATTCATGGGCATGTAGAAAGAATGGACGAGGAAAGATTGACTAAGAAAGTTTATAAGGCTAGTGTGAATGGAACAGTCGCAAGAGGAAGACCTAGGCGAACGTTTCTTGATCAGATCGGAGGAATTTTGGACAAAGGCCAGGTTAAGAGCACCTTGAACCGACGGGCGTGTATGAGGAATGTGATGAAAGTGAATGAAGCCAGAGAAGTGTGTCAGGATCGTAGCAAATGGAAATCCGTAGTCTCTGTCTACCCCTCTGGGAAACAGGCGTGAATCTATGTATGTATGTATGTCTTAATTCAAACCAGGCACTGCCTGATTGTGAAAGATAAGCTAAAGCGAGGTCATCTAACTTTTTCGTAGCCAACACCTTTGTATTCTTAGCGTTTGGTTCCAATTAGTAAAAAAATATAATTCCAATCAACGGTTAACAGTATTTATTAACAACATAGTTTACATATGCCTAATGCCATAGACAACTTTACTTATTTATTTATAAAATACTTAGATACGATCGCTAAGTCCAAGCATATGGTTATAACAAATGCTAGGTAAGATTTATGAAAATTTATGAAATTTTGTAACGATTTCTTTGCTAAAAGCAAAACATATATTTTTATTATCAGAACCGCCATCTTCTCTGAACTTAAACCCCCACGATATAGAATAACTATGTCGTATATTAATAATTATGAGCGCAATGCAGTTATTTGGACTGTACCACGGGCTATTTCTATATAAATACAGGGTATCGCACTGTGTCATTCCCGATAGGTACGTAATAGCTGTGTGCACAATTAGATAAATAGCTGGCGTATGAATAATTCAAGTAATGCCTTCACGGAGGTGTTCATTCCTATTGAAAAGGAAGTTTGTGATATACAATAGCGTTATTTTAACGTGTTCGTTCGGTCGCAGTATACAAATTATCAAGTTTTAGTTTATTTGAGAATTGGTACAAATGTGATGCCCTGTGGGATTCCTATGTATCTTTGTAATTGTGAAGTATCATATTAGTAGCTATCTCCCGATTGTTTGGTCTACTAAATAAAGATTTATAACATAAATACTATGGATCGGTGTACTCTGTCACAGTTCAATATGTAGTTGTAGGTACTAAAATTTGAAAGACTTGTTTATAATTTCGTCTTAAAAGAAATTAAACAAGGCGAAAGGCTGGCATTATTGAGGCGCTCATAGCCAGTTGCACTCACTGATCGGTAAACGATTAGCGAGGTTAAGCAACGTTGGGTGCGGTCAGTCTATAGATGGGTGACCGCTTAGTGGTATTTCATCTGAGCGTCTTCGTGCTTCGGAGGGCACGTAAAATGTCGGTCCCGGTTGTTGTCAAATTGACAGCAGTCGTTAAGCCATGTCAGAGGCCTACAGAGGTTTGAACAACTCTTGACAACAGGTTGGCCACTAACCACACGAAAAGAAGAAGAAAATAAATTGAATATTTTAATGTTAAGCAACGATAGCTTAGTAGGAGGCATCTGGACTGATGTCTCCAGTGCGATCACATGGCGTGTACTTCTGACTTTTCTAAACTATGAGCGTAATAGTGTAAGTTAATTATCGCTCGCTGAAGGAAAATATCGTGAGGGAACCTGCATGCCTGAGAGTTCTCCATGATGCTATAACTATAAAGCTTATGTAAAATTTGCTAACCCGAACTGGGCCAGCGCGGTGGACCATATTCCAACCTTTCCAACTTTTAAGTATGAGCCTCTAATGTGTAAGTACATATTAGACTTAAAGAATAGTTTTACAGTACTGATATTATTATAAAAATTATTAGCTGTAAAAATTAATTATTTATACAAATACGATGCACATTGTAACATCAACATGACAGTGGATGTAATTTTCACACAAAGACTTGTGATACCTGATAGAGAAAGTTTCAATCATACTTTTGATGATATCTAGATAAAATGTTCTCATACTTCAACCATAATCTATATTCTTCAAGTTTAGCTATAAAGCTTTTTACGGTTTTTATATTTGGAACTAAGTTGCTTTTCAGAGCCCGACAATGACTTGCATCATAGTAAAATGATAGGAGCATTTCATATATAAAATGGGTCGATTACCTTGCGTTCTTTCAAAGTTTTCATTACCGCGAAGCTTCATATTTATTTTATAAATTGCATTTATGTCCTTTTTAAAATAGGCTTATGGTTAATGGCTTGATGATGCAGTTTTTAGGCTTTTCACATAATTACTATCTCTGCCACAAAACAAACATAAATAAGTCCTTGAGAACTGCTGCTAGTGAAAACCACTAATGTCGTAAATATGATGTGTTATTGTTACATTTGTTAGCAAACCAAAATAAATGAATAAATAAATGACAGCGCTTTTTACTTCTTTTAATTTTTCATTTTTGTCTGTCAAAATAACAACACTACACCTGATGGTAAGCAGTCGCCCAAGAGCTGAGATTGACACACCACGTTCTCTCGTAAAGTGGTGTGGTAGATTTTTCAGGCCCTGCTTGAAGCATCCACAATCGAAGTATCTATTTAGATATCGAGTTGTCTTAGTAATTATAACCTTAACGTATAATTACTTTAGTTTCTGCATGCTTCAGTAACGAAGCGGTAGTTTATGCGACTAAGGCCTCATGTTCGATTGCCTCCGGTGGTTAGGCAAAATGTTATTGGAATTTACTTCACTAAGAATAATAGCAGCATAAAATCTGTAACCGTGTCTCATCTACCGTTGTCTATGACAGACCCTTCCTCTACGGCTACTTAAGTTTATGATTTAGCGTTCCCACTCACCCACCTTACGGTATATAGAGAGAGCCGCTGTACCTTCCAGTGCCCAAAAGCACCTTCAAGGACCAGTTATAGACCTTTAAAGTCCTGTAAAGAACCTGAGACCTTGTCCCCAATCCAAAATCCCAAATCCTGAATGGTTCCGGTTCTCGTAAGCGAGCTACCTCGTGCCCAAATGACACTACCTATTGTCCAGATAGGTACCGGAGCAATAAAGCCGCTCACCACTCGCTAACTCTGAGAGTAGCTACCTGAGAAGCCGCCTCCCATATTTCCAGTATGATGCCGGAGCTGTAAGGCACGCTCACTTCCCGACGTATACCCATAGGTCTACCCTTTCTGGCCTACAAGCCGGGTATTGCCCCAGTCGATGACTCTTACATGCTGAGCAGGCAAGCGCCCACGGTGTTTTGTAGCAGTGAAACCACACTGCCACTTCGCTAAAGACAACTCCGTGCCTCGCGCAACCGATTGGTTCGCACTAGCCGCGCATGTTTCCGACGCTCGAACGCCACGTGCTTGCCGAACAACAAACATGCCGTCCTCTGCGGCAATCCACATAGCCACCACGAGTCCAACCTCAATGTCAGGCACTGCGCACTCTAATAAGCGGCCGATAGAACACACCTTTCGAGGCGCAGTGGGCTAACCTGACCCCGTAGTACCCTGATCCTAAGGGGGAGACCCATAGTTCTCTCCCGAAACCCAATCTACTCAGGTGCTGTAGATAGGTCTCCTTCCTATTACGTGGGTATATTAATCATAGCTGGCCAAATTTGGCTGCACATCTCTACCTACCTTCTTGTTCCCCCGCGGATATAGATGAGAGACTATGTATGTATAAAAACTGTGTTTCGCTGTTACATTCTAAACATTAATAAGTTATACAAAATACTTAAAGAAAAAGTTGCTTGTACCTCGCAACACAGGATTTAATCCTAGGTCGTAAAGGACTTGATAAACATTTTAATAACAGACACAAAATACACCGAGCCTCAACCATTTGTGGACTATAAAACTTTTTGTCGCGGGTTGAAATCGAACCCACAACACTTGGCGCAGTGGCACTGGTGAGACGACCATTTAAAGTACTATGCCATTCGTGTTGTTCAGTTATACCTGTAGTACCTATTTTATAGGATCACTTAGACGCTTAATTTTTAATTATAATCTTAATTAATTAATTTATCAACCTCATCTTTCTGCTACCTATCATTGTTGTTAGCTAGTTCAGTCATCGCTTTTAACGATCTTCTAGTATTCCAATATGATTGGTTCAGAAAATATTATAATTACTTTATCCCTAGTTTCAAACTCATCATTATACATAAAGTTTTAAAAGATATTTCAAATCTGCTTACTTCAACGCAATTCAGTAAAAATCTCGCTCTGATTTCATCATATTACTGCCTCTCCATTATTGGTATTCCAATTTTGTTAACAGTACGCTTTAGGCAAGAATATTCTAAAATGTCTTTAATAATTTCCACAAAATTTGAGTCGTTTCATTTTCTCAAGTGTCTATTATAATCAAAATAGTTTTATTGGACGTTTTGATAACGAGAACTTCGAATTCTGTTTTAGTTAGCGCGTTATTTTTTAAAATAACTGTTTTTTTAAGGCTAGAGTTGACATTATGCGATAGTTTAAGTTTTATTTCTTCGATAAGATTTAACATGTATATAATATTCTATCACATACACACAACACCGTCTAGCACAAACTAAACAGAACTTGTGCTATGGGTACTAGACAATTGATAAACATACATATATACTTTTTTTTATAAATACATACATATTCTACATAGAAACACCCAGACCAGAAAATCCATGTTCATGCACACAAATGTTTGACTTGTGCGGGAATCGAACCCGCGACCTCAGGAGTGGCAGTCGGTTACACTAACCACTACGCCATCAAGGCCGACAATGTACTATCGACTTGAACGACGGATGACCACTCCTAAGGTTAAAATCGCATAGCAGGCCAACACTTGGTCGGGCGGAGGGCGGAGTCACATAAAGTCAACACGTGCAAGCGAAAATTTTTCTGAAATGTTCAACCGTCACGTCGCTCAAGTCGATAGTACATATATGCTAACTCTGTGGCGCAACGGTTTTGAATGCGACTGCTGTGCATGAGGTCTTAACTTCGATGCCCGGGTTGAGCAATGTTATAACGTTTACTGATAATTCTAATTGGCTAATCTCTTTTGCGTGAGAGGTTGATGGTAGCATCGTAACTGGAAAACATATAAACAAATAAAAATATAACTTTATATAAATGAACCATTGCTTATATAACTGCACATATGACGCAGTGGTTAAGTGTTTGCCTTGGTAATGCTTCGAGCGCCGAGTGATGTGGATTTCATGTCCCACATGGGTCAAAATTCGTATGATCCACAAATAGGTGTTCTGTGTCTTGGTGTTCTTTGTGTCCGTTGTTTGAATGTTTATTAAGTCCTCCGTGACACAGGATTTATAATTGCTCAAGCGAGAGATATACATACATACATAGATTCACGCCTGTTTCCCAGAGGGGTAGGCAGAGACTACGGATTTCCATTTGCTACGATCCTGACACACTTCTCTGGCTTCATTCACTTTCATCACATTCCTCATACACGCCCATCGGTTCAAGGTGCTCTTAAGCTGGCCTTTGTCCAGAACGCCTCCGATCTGATCAAGAAACGTTCGCCTAGGTCTTCCTCTTGCGACTGTTCCATTCACACAAGCCTTATAAACTTTCTTAGTCAGTCTCTCCTTGTCCATTCTTTCTACATGCCCTCTTGTCTCCATTCTTGTCACTATATCAACTTTCAAGCCGCATCTCTCTCTAATCACACTATTCCTTATTCTATCTTTCAGAGTCACACCACATATATTTCTCAGCGCTCTCATTTCTACAGCATTTATTCTGCCCAACCCAATACCCAACTTTCACTTCCATACATAAGTGTGGGCACTAATAGTCCTCTATGAACAGCCAAACGTGCCTTTTCGGAAACATTTCTACTGTTCATAAAAGCGCGTAGAGCTCCATTCACTTTGTTTCCCGCAATCGTTCTCCTTTCAATATCTCCCTCATGTTTACCATCCCTTGTAAACAAAGTACCCAAATATACAAACTCTTTCACTTGCTCCACTTTTTCTCCATCAACACATCGTCACGCACTCTTCCTTTTCAAATACCATTACTTTCGTCTTGCTTACATTTATTTTCATTCCTTTACTCTCAAAAGTACCATGCATAATAGTTACCATCGCCTGCAACTCTTCTGCCGATGACGCAAGTATTACTTGGTCATCGGCATAAAGAAGACATTTGACAAGTAACTCATTCATTCTTAATCCCCATTCACAATCTTTTAAATCTTTTAAACAATTGTCTATGTATAGGTTAAACAGCCAAGGCGACGCTACACATCCTTGTCTAACACCTTTTTCGATGCTAAACCATTCTGTGTAGGTCCCATTTATCCTAGATGAGAGAGAGATGTATTCCATGAAAAATATGTTTTAATGTTATTGTGACGTTAATCAAAAGTCTGATCTTTTCAAAGTTTTTCCTTTGCCTCCCTTTAGTTAATTATTGTTTATTGACTTTTGCAAAAGTATGATAAGCTTTATTAAATAAAAAACAAACCTACAAGTAGTAATTTATCGAGCTTGGTAAAAATACTTTGATCTGCTTCTGAGAATTTCTTGCAGAGTTTTACTCCAATCGATAATCAACCTCAGAGTAAACAATCACTTATATTTCGCCATTTAATTACAGATATAAACGGATAAGTGCTCTATTTTGGGTATTTCTACGAGAATATGTAGTTAGACATAAATATAGATTAGTGAATATGTAGGTTAACATGAAGACCGTGACATCTTTAAACTAAGTAATTATTTTGATCCCTATACCAATGGTATTATTTATTGATTTACCTTATAGAAAACTTACAGCTACAGACATTATACAGGGTAATCAAATTAAAGAAGCATTATGTTTGCTTGTTTGTAAATGCTTCTTTAAGCTCTCGATTTTTGTCGATTATTCGAGAGAAAATAACAAAAAAAAAATTCAACATTTAAAAATCTCTATTAACATGAGTGAAAAGACCGACACAGGGGTAGAAATTTATTTTTTTAATGCCTGTAATTTTTAGAATTCGTATCTTATGTGTCTTATGTGGGGGCCAGTCAGTGCAGACCGGCGACACTTCGACCCAGTGGTATCTTTTGTGTCGACACTCTTCCAATAACGACTGCCATAGATGTTCATGGCAGCCGGGACCGACGGCTTAACGTGCTCTCCGAGGCACGGAGCAGGCGATAATTGTCAATCAATACGCACATAATTTCGAAAAGTCATATAACTTCCGAAAGTCAGAGGTGCGCGACGTGGGTTAGAACCCGAGACCCTCTGGATTGCAGTCTGTTGGTCTCCCCACTGAACTATCGCTGCTGTTTTAATAGAATACATAACTTAGATATTCTAATATTTTTCTGATGGCTGTTATAACTTAGCTTGTTACCAGATTCCGGCTTGACGTCGACTTCTGGGATATCCTGTATATAGAAAAGAAGCTGATATGTTACTATTGTACGCAAAGTGAAGACTCAAAGAGGTCACAATTAGGAAGTTATTCTAATAGCCTTAAAATAAAATCGGCACAACAAAATTCGTTGCAAAATATATAAAGCGCTATTGTTTTGTATGATGGTTATCTATTTCATGAAACTTTTATGTTTTATATCAAAATCAAAGTCAATAATCATTTATTCATTTAGGTCACAAAGTAACATTTAAAAACGTCAAAATGTACACGTCAGTGAGTTTACTACGTTACTAAAGGTTCATTTAAGTTAGTTGCTAGGTTTAGGCAAAGGGTTAAGCCGATGAGAAAAACCTGCGACTAACTTCTAACAGTAGTAACAGTCGGCCTCGATGGTGTAGTGGTTAGTGTAACCGACTGCCATGCCTGAGGTCGCGGGTTCGATTCCCGCACAAGTCAAACATTTGTGTGCATGAACATGGATGTTTGTCTTGGTCTGGGTGTTTCTATGTATAATATGTATGTATTTCCAAAAAATAACGGTATATATGTATGTTTATCCATTGTCTAGTACCCATAGTATAAGCTCTGCTTAGTTTGGGCTAGATGGTGTTGTGTGTATGTGGTAGAATATTATTATATTATATTATATTATAGTATTTTTAACTCATATCAACAAGTATGTAAACGTTCGTCTATATTATTGGTTCAAATTATCAACACAAGTACGATTATTAAACTATCAATTGTTTGAATGCCAAACATAATGGAAAACCTATTGTTTCTGGTCGCTGGTTTGCTGCTGCGATTAAATAGGTTAATAACAAAATAATCTAGGCTCTTTTCGACGTCCATTACTATGAAGTAACATCTCTAATCTAAAATACCGTTGCCCCATACATATTCACGTATAAGCCTTAATAGAGCACTTATAGTCCTGTCGATAACTTCCAATCAATATTAAAAACCATTTTAAAGCCATTATTAGGACTGATTCACGTTTGCGTGTAGATATCAACTTTTGTATGAATAAATAAGCGTTTCGCGGTAAGGCAACCTGCACACGTGCGGGCAGGACATAAAGCCCGGACGTGCTTCGTAATTGTACCAAATGATCGCGTGTGGACCGCCCAACTCATATTTGAGTGCGATTTGGCTTATAATAAGATTATTCTTGATGTTATAATAAAGGCAAATCATGTTGTTTCATTGTATTGTAGTTATTTTTTTATTTTACGTGATTTTTGAGCTAGGTTGTTAATGATTTTTTAGTATGTTTATGTGTTACATACAATAATGACGTAAACTCATAGCAGATATCTTCTCCCTAGCCTTTATTATTCCCAAGTCACTTGGGGTCGGCTTTTCCGTTCTAACCGGATTTGACTGGATATCAGTTTTTACACGGAGCGGCTGCCACCTGACCGCCGCAACCAGAAGGCTAACGATACCCTAAGGCTAGACCAGTGTCAGGATATTATAAGGCACTGACTTCCCAATAACGACTGCCATAGATGTTCACGGCACCCGGGTCCGACGGCTTAACGATAATTGTCAATCAATACGCACATAATTTTGAAAAGTCATATAATTTCCGAAGGTCAGAGGTGCGCGGCGTGGGTTCGAACCCGAGACCCTCTGCATTGCAGTCTGTTGGTCTCCCCACTGAGCTATCGCTGCTAGTGTAGCAGATAAAAGTCTTAAAATTCAATTGCCCTTCAATTGGATTTAAGGACTTTTACTTAACTTTTAAAGTAATATTGAATGTCAAAGTACTAACCATAATGTTATTAATAAATAAAAAACAAATTATTAGTCTTTAATCAAACTTAATTGACAATAAATTGAACTTACTACTTTTCTCATTTTAAATATTGTACAAATATTTATCTGATATTTTTTGAGGCGCCCATAGCCAGTTGCACTCATTGATCGGTAAACGATTAGCGAGGTTAAGCAACTTGGGTGCGGTCAGCCTATAGATGGGTGACCGCTTAGTGGTATTTCATCTGAGCGTCTTCGTGCTTCGGAGGGCACGTAAAAAGTCGGTCCCGGTTGTTGTCAAATTGACAGCAGTCGTTAAGCCATGTCAGAGGCCTACGGGCGGCTTGAACAACTCTTGACGAGTGTATCCCATCTGGCCCGGTGACTTGGCCCGGCGCCGGGCCACATGGGAAAAAATGTTTTAACTGGCCCGGTGATATGTTTACCGGGCCAAATGACACAAATCAAGTGCCATCGTCCCCGGTAAAGTGAGAAAAGAGGATACGCCTCGTAATTTGTGAAATACTAAATACATGCATCTATGAAAGGGATTGAACTTATAAATCAAACTGCTTAGTATACAATAATCAGTTTTTATTTGTGAATGACGCGTATCAACTTGTGTCATAAATCTCAACTTGAAATAGACTTCTTATAAATAGATCTTTTTGAATTTGAACATACTAACCATATTTTTATAATAATAATAATCAACGAAGTCAAAATACTATGGATCAAACCAGGTACAAACAGTCTACAGTATGATTTTTTATGAACAATCAACAATATACATATATAATGGTCAAAAACAAACTTTTTAATAATAGTCATCCTAATCAACGAGTCAAAATGCTATGAACCAAACAAAATTATTAATAAATACTTATTATAACAAACAGTCTTCAATATGGTTTTTTTTATAAACAATCAACGATATACATAAAAATTTTGAACATAATACCAATGTTTTAATGAACGAAGCCAAAACGCTATGAATCAAACGAAATTAAGTACTTATTTATAACATACAAACAGTCTCCAATATGTTTTTTTTTTTATAAAAATCAACAATATATGTACATATTAAATGGTCTCTTTACCAAAATTAGAAAAATAACTAACCTCTTATCGACCATACTACAATATTATTTTTATAAGTATATCACAAATGTTAATAATCACAGATTATAATTGTGTATAATCATTATCAATAACAATTATAAACTTTCTTTTAAAATAACATCTTCGAATAAGTCTTAAATAAAATCAATAATTTCAGAATTCTCTATCGCACTTTTTCTAAAAAATGACCGACGGTTATTGGACCGGTCACTAGCTCCATGGTTGCCTCCTGAATAAAATCTTCTCGAAGCATGGCCTCCTTTGAATGGCGTCGAGTACTTGGTATCTTATTTTCAATTTGTACTGATCTTGTTTTGTAATAAGAGGCGTCAGTATAAAGCGCTTTTAACATCTCGATCATATTGGGCTGCTTTTTTTTAATTGTCTTGTTAAGCTTGCTGTGCCACGCTTCCAGTGCATTTGTCGTACGGTGGCGTTGTCCGAAAACGCACCACACGTTTATGAACTCGTCACGCAACCATTGCTTTAACATGTAATCACGAAATATCTTGCTATTTTTATCATCGGGACTTTGAGCAGCTACATACCACCAGCCATTAAAAATTTCGTTTTGCGGCAGAAGGGGTAGTACAGCACTGAGGGCTACTTGTCTGCGGGTTGTTTTTAACTTGGTGAGTTGTAATTCCTTTCCTTTCTTCCACACTGCTTGCGAATAATGGAAGTAGCAACCTTTTGTGATTACATTAGGGAATACTGATACAATAGCGTTCATGACGGCCATCTCAAAATCAGTTTTAAATGTTTCTGGGATCCAGTCTGGTACTTGAGCTTTCAATAAATGAAAAAGAACCTCATATGTGTCCGTACTTTTGTCACTTAATAACGCGTACGCCACTGGCACAATATTTGTATCTTCTTCACCAATAGCACAATGTATACTGTAAAGCTGTTTAAAAGGCTCTGAGCAACTCTTGAATGTGCCATCTCCAAAGAAAAGCTTACCCTCAGACATAAGTTGTCTGCCCTTTTGAGTGGCAAATATCAAAATTCTCTTTCCTTCGTGTGAGTAGTCTGCTATCAAAAAATCTAAATATTTTTCGGGTACCTTCACTTCGGTTAAATTTTTGTAGGCAATTTTTTTCAACCCAACGGAAGCATTTCTCGATCTATATAACGTACTCTTAACTTGGTGTAGTTCTGGAATTCGTTTTATTAAATCGAGACCCGAGTTTTGGTATGAAGCTATTGTAGCATTATATACCGAAGTAACGGTCGGAAATTCAGGTGCTGATAATTCAATTTTGCATTTATATAAACTCTCGTCTATTTCATTTTTAGCAAAATCTGGCATGCACCCATGATTTTTCTCTCCTACTTTATCACTGCCCTAAAAAGATACATGGATATTAATTACTATTACTTAGATCATAGATAAGTCAGCACGACATTATAAGCTGAATGCACTTTTGTACTTACTTTCAAAGTTATTTTGCCACCACATCTTTTTCTCTTTCTATGAATGCATTCCCATGCCATTGTCCCATTTTTGTATTTTTCTTTCAATGTGTACTGGTATCCAGCATGAAGAAGGACAGTGCCGCCACCTCTTTCTATATATTTTAAAGACGATATGTCATTTGAACATCTTGGATTTTCGTCGACCATAGCTCCTGAAATCGTTACGTGTTATTTAATCAGTAGCACCACATCAACGAATATTTTTAACCACTCATCATTTTGATAAATTAAATGTTAAACAAATCAAATATCACTTCACTTACTAAGTTGCAGATGTTGCAGTTCATAAATACCACGTGCACATTAACCTTGACTGACCGTAACCGACTGACCCGCACACCCTTCTTGCTCTCCGTGTATCATAAAAAAGGGACAACGAATAGAAAGAGATAACCAACGCACGTTGCGTTGGTTTATAAAAAACCATATTGGAGACTGTTTGTATGTTATAATAAGTACTTAATTTCGTTTGATTCATAGCATTTTGGCTTCGTTCATTAAAACATTGGTATTATGTTCAAATTTTTTATGTATATCGTTGATTGTTTACAAAAAAAAAACCATATTGATGACTGTTTGTTATAATAAGTATTTATTAATAATTTTGTTTGGTTCATAGCATTTTGACTCGTTGATTAGGATGACTATTATTAAAAAGATTGTTTTTGACCATTATATATGTATATTGTTGATTGTTCATAAAAAATCATACTGTAGACTGTTTGTACCTGGTTTGATCCATAGCATTTTGACTTCGTTGATTATTATTATTATAAAAATATGGTTATTATGTTCAAATTCAAAAAGATCTATTTATAAGAAGTCTATTTCAAGTTGAGATTTATGACACAAGTTGATACGCGTCATTCACAAATAAAAACTGATTATTGTATACTAAGCAGTTTGATTTATAAGTTCAATCCCTTTCATAGATGCATGTATTTAGTATTTCACAAATTACGAGGCGTATCCTCTTTTCTCACTTTACCGGGGACGATGGCACTTGATTTGTGTCATTTGGCCCGGTAAACATATCACCGGGCCAGTTAAAACATTTTTTCCCATGTGGCCCGGCGCCGGGCCAAGTCACCGGGCCAGATGGGATACACTCCTCTTGACAACAGGTTGGCCGCTAACCACACGAAAAGAATAAGAATATTTATCTTCCAATTTTTTATACAAATACAAATTATGTGCAAACATGACCATAATTTTTACCTAAGGCGAGTCTCCTCGCTCTTACTCTCACCAAATAATTGACGACTATAGAAATATAAAATACCTAAAAGTTTATGAATTCTCATCCACCTATGTCCACTATGTCCACCTATCTTATATTAATCTGATAATAAAATTATTCCACGTAACTTTTAGTTCAGAAGTGGCTGTCTACAGTTATTGTTTTAACCTCAATTATTTATAATAAATAACATTTAATTTCAGTTCGCTTGTTTTCCAGTTCATTCGTATAAAGTTCGTTCCTCTATTAGATATTCAATGGCTATTTTGTTTGTTTCGGCATCTGACAGCTTTGACGTACGATTCAAATTAAAACATTTCTGCGGCCGTACCATTCCTTAGGTATATTTATAGGAATATTTGCCACCAAATATTTCCTCACGTATTTGAAGGTAAATTGGGCGTTTGTTTTGGTTATAAAATGTTCAGGAATGTCGAAAAGGTAGTTTTCATTATAATAATAACAGCCTTGTATATAAACTGTCCCACTGTTGGACGCGGCCTCTTAGTGCAGGGTTAGGCCACAGGTTTCCATTACAGAAATAAAACATTAAATTATTTAAAAAAAAAATATCTGATACCAGATTTCCTTTAATGTTTGATTGCCAATTTGGACAAAAAGTTGTGTGATCCACAGATCGTAGATCCGAGTCTGGGTGTTTTTAAACATGTTTAAATGTTTGTAAAGTCCTCAGCGAAGGAGAATTTATTCCTAGTACGAGACTTGTCTTTATTTATAGAAGAAAAATAACACCTATTCACTACGCACATGTATTACGAGTATGTATTCTTCTATTCTCTCTTAACCTTTAATATTGTGACCGTTGTCATGGTAACGGATTACAGCAGAAACTCTTCCAAGGCCATGGTTTGTATGTTATTAACCTGTTGCTTATCGTACCCGCATCTCTATTGTACAATCTTATAAAGGGCAGCTGGTAAAAGGAAAAATAAATTGCTTCACGAGGAAAGGGCAGATGATTTATAATCATCATTGTCAGGCTTGATTGCAATAATGATTGTGCATATCATCGTTTCTTAATACACTTCCTTTGTCTGGTTTCGGTTATGTAATGTAATTTTAATTCAGGTGGTGTTTGTGCCTCGATCTTGGAGTTTTGGTTTTGATTTCTGGTTTTAATTATTTTGAGAGGAGATCAGCAATAGTAGTCATTGGATTTTGGCATTTTATTAGGGGTTAAAGTATGAAATTGCCGATTTGTACTGAAAAATTGAAATTCGTTTATTTCTAAGATATACCATATTTATTAAATCGAAATATTTACCCTCATTATCTATACATTGCTGCCATCTAAACGGAAGTTCATTTATGCCTTTACGATATAACTCCGGGATCTAGATTCGACAAACTGTGTGTCAATTTTTATCACGTAGAATATTGTCCTAACCACGAAAAAAATGGTAGTCCGTTGGAGCAAGGTCTGGTGAGTACGGAGGATGACATATGGTTTCTAACTGCAGCTCCTGTAGAGTTACAACGGTTTCTCGTGCAGTGTGAGGTCTTGCGTTATCATGGAGCAATAATGGTGAAGATCGATTCACGAGTTGTGGCTCTTTCACTGCCAGTTTCAGCATCATTGTTCGAAGTTCGGCACAGTAAACATCTTCTGTCATTGCTTAACCAGTCCTGAGAAAGCTATAGTGAATAACACCATGAAGAGACCACCAAACAGTACCATTACCTTTTTATTGGTAAGCTTTGTTTAGGGCACTGTTACGGCGTTTGACCGTGAGTCAGCCATTACATTTTTCGCTTACGGTTATCGTAAGGAATCCACTTTTCGTCACATGTTACAATTCGATCCAAAATTCCTTAATTTCTGTACCGTTTTAACAAGGCAACACAAGTTTCAACACGCATTTCTTTCTACAGATCAGTCAAATCATAAGGCACTTATTTTTCATATTTTTTTATATTATTGATTTGATGCAAATGAGCCAATATTGTAGGTAGGGTAACGTTAAACCATGCCGCTAATTTCTGGGTAGTTTGACTCGGATCGGCTTCCACCATCTCCTTCAATTCAGCGTTATTCACCTGTGTGGGCGGTGTTCCACGTGGTTCGTTCTTCAAGTTGAAGTTTCCATTACGAAAGCGTGCAAACCAATAACGCACGGTGCGTTCATTAGCAGTCTCCTCTTCAAACGCAGCGTTGATATTGCGAGCCGTTCCTGCCGCGTTAGTTCCGCGTCGGAACTCGTATTCAAAAATATCTATAGTATAATAGTATCCATCTTTACCGTCTAAGCTGAATAAAAAAACAATTGAAAGTCGAAAATCAATTGTTGCACATTTTTTAAAAGAAGAATCTTATTGGTATCATGTGAAAAAAGTTTCACTCGAAAATCACACACTTTACACCTTGAAGGTTTTATGTCAATTCAAAATATTTATTACTATACATCGGCAACTTCATACTTTAACCCCTATTATTTAGGCAATAGTTTTTTTTAATATATTGTTTCTCTTTCATTTTAGCGTGACAATACCGTCGTTAGTAAAAAAGGATCTATTCAAATTCATTATAATTAGTCTGACTTCTTTGTATAGCTTCTAGTTTCAAAATTCAGTATTACTTTTTAAAACTTTTGGTACCGTTTAAAGTAAGTATTTTTTAAATTTGTAAGCCCATTATCGTATGCTTTCGCATTCATTACCACCGCGCTATCTAGGCAGTCTTATAATTTTAGACAGACGATTGGAGTATCACGCGGAAGTCTAAACTTCGATCCTAAGGCCTATGACTTTATAAAGTTATGTGCGTATGAAATAGTTAATTTTCACTCGCTTTGACGGTGAAGGAAATTATGACAAGGAAACCTGTTCGTCTAAGAGTTCTCTGTAATGTTCTCAAAGATATGTGAACTTTGCCAGCATGCACTGGGGACCAGCGTGATACTAACCTAACCTTCCTCATATTAAAAAGAGTTTTGCGCTCAACAGTGGAATAGTTCATATACAGGGTAGATAGTATTGTGATTTGAATTCTTTCTAATATTATAAATACGTATGTGACTTTGTTTGTTAACTACTCGACAAATTATCTGAAATACGTTGGGGGTATGAAAAACGACATAGGGTACCATTCATCCAGAAAAAAAAAACTTTCCTCGAACGAACAAAGCCACGGACACAAGCTAGTTTAGTGTATAAATCAAAAACAATAAATAAATAAACACATATCTACAAACTTCAACGCGAATATTTCAACCAAGAATACCCTTTACAAAACAGTTTGCTCACTATAATCCCCCCGGGCCTTAATACCTTCATTACGAACTAAATGGCATGTCAAGAGAACATTTCATCATGTGAGCCGCAGCCGCATTCCGTGTCCGGGATTACTCAATTATCCACTACTCAATTTACGAATGTGAACAAAAGTTTCGTACTAGACGGAAGTTTTGGACAACCCTAATACGGGGGTTCATTATCAATTCTATTTAGAGGTTTTATTAAATTTTAGTGGGTTGTCAAATTGATGTGGATAATTTTGGAGTTTCAATTATTAGGGGTTGCCGTATTTCGGGCATATTGTTGACTGAATTCGTGGCGCGTCTATATTATATATACATAGAGTCACGAATTATTCCCGAAGGTTTAGATTGATATGTACATACTCCCTTATTTCACCTGCTATATTTTTAGATCTCATCTAAAAATGGACGAGCCTACTGCTGTTTACCAGGCACAGTTCCAAACACGGACGAACTTCTTGAAATAAAATTCACTAACACTGCTCGACCTGGAATCAAACCCGATATTTCACGCAGAACATTACCGCTACATCACCTACGCCTCTATTACATTGAGCCCAAAACCATAGGTGATGGAAATGTGGATGTAACAGAACCCAGCTGTCGTTTTTATGTCTCTTTAAACGCCAACGTAATGACGTAACAAAATTGCTAACAAGTAAGCAATCAGTAGCAACAGTGGCGTCACCTATCGGCCGAACGTTCGACAAATGTTTGCCACCCGATTACCACGAATCGGCCCCGCCCTACGTCAACAGTTCAAGTACTTTCCATCCATTTAATGAAACTATTTTCGTACTGGAGATTCATTGTGAACGATTCTTTGTTTAGGGAAATAATTGAGTGTCCTTTGAAATTAAACTGCTATATACGGATTTTATCGCGTTGTTTATTTGACACTTTATTACAAAATTTTGAAAATTGTTACACTTCTACTACTATTAAACTTTACTAATTTTTAAGCTAATTAAATTATTATTAAACTATTTAGATTTAATTTATTTTTACACTTTCCCCGACGTTTCGGTTGCTTTTCAGCAGCCATGGTCACGGGGAGACTAAGATGGCAGTTGTCTCAATGTTCCAGTGTAGTTATTTCAAAGTACCCGAACATAATTTAATCATTGGTGTTTCTATTTACGCAGAATGAGCTCAAAGTATCATGAAGTCTAGCTGTGGTTTGCTTCTTCTTGGGTTTGACTATTTTTATTACTGGATCCCAAGCTGGTGGTACATTCCAACCATCTTCTCTATTAAAATTAGAAATTAATTAATAGAGAAGATGGTTGGAATGTACCACCAGCTTGGGATCCAGTAATAAAAATAGTCAAACCCAAGAAGAAGCAAACCACAGCTAGACTTCATGATACTTTGAGCTCATTCTGCGTAAATAGAAACACCAATGATTAAATTATGTTCGGGTACTTTGAAATAACTACACTGGAACATTGAGACAACTGCCATCTTAGTCTCCCCGTGACCATGGCTGCTGAAAAGCAACCGAAACGTCGGGGAAAGTGTAAAAATAAATTAAATCTAAATAGTTTAATAATAATTTAATTAGCTTAAAAATTAGTAAAGTTTAATAGTAGTAGAAGTGTAACAATTTTCAAAATTTTGTAATAAAGTGTCAAATAAACAACGCGATAAAATCCGTATATAGCAGTTTAATTTCAATGAATAATATTCGCGTAAATAGAAGACAATAATATTGAGTGTCCTGTTTTAAATCGCACTAGTTTTCGGCTACGATAATAAATACTGCTCAGTGGCTCGTAGCATAACGTTATATAGCCTATGTTACTTCTGGATCAAGTAGTTTTCTAATGGTGTAAGAATTATTGAAATCGGTTCGGTTTTTGAGTTTATGTATGACAAACAAATATATAAATCTTTCGTCTTTACAATATTTACTAACGACTCGCCCCGGTTTTGTATGGTTAGTAGAGAATTATCGTCATATTTCAACCAATTTACAAAAAACCTTACCAAATTATACACCTAAACCTTCCTTATGAATCACTCAATCTATTGGTGAAAATCCATTTAGTAGTTTTTGATTTTATCGCGAACAGGCAGACAGATGCGGCGGGAGGCTTTGTTTTATAATATGTAATATTTATATAGACACTAGCGACCAGCCCGTCTTTACCATCATTGCTAAACCATCCCCATTAATCACTCTGTTTATTGGTGAAAACCGCATGAAAATCCGTTCAGTAGTGTTTGAGCATATCGCAAACAGACGGACAGACGCCGCGGTGGACTATATTTTATAATATGTAGTGAAGTGAAGAAGTAAACGGTTTAATTAATATCCAGATTTTTCTAATCTATTTGAGATGAGACTCAATGCAAAGAGCATTGTGGAGGGTTAAAAGCCGAAAGTCGAGAGATCCGGCAACCAGACATAATGCTTTTTTAATTGTGATTGGTTGCTAATTGTAGAGTTAATGATTTGCTTTCGACGGTTTTGAATATTTGTTTTTCTGAAAAGTTAGCTATCTAATCTGGCTAACGAGTGTTTGCCTCGAACTTCAATATTTTGTTGTTCATAAATCTATACTAATATTATAAAGCTAAAAAGTTTGCTTGTTTGGTTGAACGCGCTAATCTCAGGAACTACTGATTCGAATTGAACAATTCGTATAGTGTTGCTAAGCCCATTTAATTTTATCGAGGCAGGCTATAGGCTATATAAATTTCCGCTACGACCAAAAGGAGTGGAGTATCAATAAAAAATGCGCTGGTCAGCTAGTTTTCCATACATTAACTTGTACTTTGATTCGCTTTTTTTGCTTAGTAAAATGAATTTCTCTTTTAGCGGTGCGGTTTAAAGTTTTCTGCATACATACCCAAATACAAAAGGGGTTGGCAGAGGAGTATTATACACGCAGTTTGTCAACTATTGCCATCTACAAGTCAATTATAGACAGAAAAACCTAATAACATTTTGCTTGTTCCGAGAATCGAACCTGAGATTTTAAGTAGAGCAGTCGCAGAAACTACAAATTTCATAAAATATTCCAAAATATTATAAAAGGAAAGTATTATCATAAACCCAAATCACCACACGACTTTATCAAATTAATTAAAACAAAAAACAAGATCGGATGTCGATTCAAAAATTCTGTCGTTCATTAAGCAGTCAACTCGACAATATGGCGTCGATAAGGCAAACAATCTGTGAATATAATAGAAGCTTAATCCACGAAGTAATTTAAAGAAAAATAACATTAGCAATTCAGATGAGGTCTATCGGGTGCTTTTATTAACTGTCAAACTGGGGAAAGTAAGGGCAACGACAAATTGACTTGGAGAAGGCCGCCACTCGATCGGGGAACTCGATTTATCTGATGGACTTGATGTCATATTTTCTTTACACTTTGGAACGGTATGGATTTATTTTGTACGACGACGAAAATAGAATGTCTCTTAGAGTAAAAAATAATGTTACAAGTATATATCTTGTGATATTATTTTTGGATTAAGGCGCGGCCACCAGGATAGCATTATAAAAGATTTTGCTTACTATTTCTGTAAGTTTAGGGATGTAGTTTATTTTTATAGCTGCTATTGGTATTTTATACTTAAAATCTTGACATAATAACATTTTATCTGGTCGATATCTGTACATAAACGATATTTGGAAACTATGATTTGAATTCTCTTCGCGATTGCATATGTTATGCCACGGGACCAACAATTTCTTCCTTAGTTGTCAACTATATTACTTAAATCAAACTACGAACTATTTCAACACAGATAGATGAGCTAACTATAACCATAAACTCACATTACACGCACTAATCCCGCACACATAAACAACTGTTCAAATAAATGGAACTCTCCTTTGTGTACATATAGGCGGGAGTTACGCACACATACAAACGTAAGTTTTATCGTTTATTTAGGTGGTATTATCACCTCAGTAGCGGAGTAGGGTCGAGTTACATTCCTACCGCAGATTTATGACATCTACTAAATGTTGGGAAAGGAAAATGTCTAGTACTTGGCTGTTATTTTAAGTACAGACCCAAAAGAGAGTATTTATGTGCGAACAATGCGCTTGTGGCTAAATTCGTGTATTTTACAAAAATTCTTGTCATATTACGCGTTCTTCTTCTCTTTTGACCTTTATTGTTCCCAAGTCACTTGGAGTCGGCTTTTTCTAGTCTAACCAGATTTTGACTGGATATCAGTTTTTACACGGAGCAACTGTCACCCGACCTCCGCAACCCGAAGGCTAACGATACCCTAAGGCTGGACCAATGTCAGGATATTAGAGGGTACTGACTTTCCCAATAATGACTGCCATAGATGTTCATGGCAGCCGGGACCGACGGCTTAACGTGCTCTCCGAAACAAGGAGCAGGCGATAATTGTCAATCAATACGCACATAATTTCGAAAAGTCATATAACTTCCGAAAGTCAGAGGTTCGCGACGTGGGTTCGAACCCGAGACCCTCTGCATTGCAATCTGTTGGTCCCCCCACTGAGCTGTCGCTGCTGTTACGTCATATTACGCGTTAGAAGTAGAAATTCTTTTTGTGTTATAAGTGTGAAATATTGTGAAACGTTTGCATGATTGTGGCTCAATTATGCTTAAGCCAATATATGTATATATACATGGAACTTACCATACAGGTTGACCATGTCCCAAATCAACACATATATTATGAAGGTGACAGCTTTTTATCTCGTAGGATTCTCGCATACAGAATTATGTATAAAGGAGTCTGCCCCCTACCCTGTCTCATACCATGAACGTGCTAGGAACGTGTCAAGCAAAAAATATTCTTTGTAAGGAAATGTATAAGACTATGCCCACTAGACCGTTCCGTCACCGACCAGCAGTTCCTATAGCAGGACGTATCGTGGTGCTTTTCGTATCTGATACGTTCCTAGCACGGTCATGGTATGAGGCGGTGTAGTGGGCAGACTCTTTTAAAATGCTATTGCTATATTGTATAAAATTACTATATTACCGAAAACAAAATATTCATTAGCATTTGCGTCTTCGAACGCCTTAAAAAGATTGCCTAGCACTGATTTTCAGCTTAAATATTAGACAGCCATTACAAAAACTAAAAAGTATAAAGTTTACAGTATTCTATTACCATGATCATACATTAGTATGCTTGCAACCTTCGTCATTATAATCTCAAACTCTTTGTACTGACTATATCCAGATACACAATAAAAAACAATTTTCAAAATTTTGTAATAAAGTGTCAAATAAACAACGCAATAAAAGCCGTATATAGCAGTTTAATTTCAATGAATAATATTCGCGTAAATAGAAGACAATATTATACATAATAAAATTCAATATAGTGACATCTTCACAGTCCAAGTAGGTTTATTTTGCCAAATAAGATCATCCACTTCATCAAACTTACACTAACGCAAGTAAATACTTCCAGCAATCAATTTAATTAGCTTCCTCCCAAACCATCCTATTTATACTAAATTATTTACGAGCATACACTCAATACAACGTATATAGAGTAAAGTGCCAACCTATTAACTTTTCCGTTTACAAAGCGATAAAAGAGAGTATTCAAGACAGTTTTATTAAGATTATTTTGCCACATAATATTTGAAGTTTTTACGTCTCAAGGGTGTTAATAAACGAGTATCACACTAATTGGAAGTCGCGGGATAATGGTCTCGGCGAGATTGCGGATGGTATGTGCTCGTAAATTAGGGGAACAGTCTTGGTACTTTAGCGGTATTTGAGGATCTTGGCGTACACATATCTAGCATAAGATGAACGTTGTTAATGATTAAGACTGTTTAAGATAGTTTGTTAGTTTTTACTGGCTATATCTTGTCATGTAGGTATAGAAACTTGCATGTTTCAGAATTCTCTATAATCCGTCACAAATACCTAAGACAAGCTTCCTTAAATGATAATCAGGACAATAATTAATGTAAGAACCGGCGAGCGTGTATGAGGACTGTGATGAAAGTGAATGTAGGCAGAGAAGTGTGTGAGGATCGTAGCAAATGGAAATCCGTAGTCTCTGTATCTATGTATGTAGGTATGTGTATGTACATGTAAGACTAAAATTGGTTGACTGTGGTAGCCGTAAAATGAAATGATAAAATTTTGGTTATAAGTAGTTTTAGGAATGGACTACTCAAATAGCTCGTTGTCATAGATATACCAACCAATTGCATAGATCAAATGGGATACAACGAAATCTACTTTATTTATCGTCGACAAATAAAGATTTTGTTGTAACTCAGAAAGAAAGACAAATAAAGTAGAATTAGTCTTTCTTCTGAAAGATCAACTAAGTCTAATCTGCTAACAGAAGATTCTCTCGATAAGAAGAACTTCAAAGAATTGCTCAGCGCAAAAACACAGCACAAGGTTGTAGAGCCGATACCTCTCCAGTGGAGGAGGTCCAGGTTGAGCGAAACCTAAATTTCAGTAAGTATACCACCATGCTTCACCCTCATAGAAAATCCGTCTAAGCCTTAGTGATATATAATTTTCAAGGTATCAATATATCGGATCAGATCGTAACGGTATACCTTCTGGAAGGTCGGCCGTCCAATTTTTTTTGATACCCTAAACCAAGTGAAACCATAGAAATTGTTTGTTTGAAACAGAACACTGCCTTTTAATAAATGTAAATCTATACCATTTCGCTGTGTTTTTGGTATATTTTTTACGATCCAATTTGTTTTGTAGGTATCTGTTTTATATATTTATCGTTTAAAATCCTTCGTTGTGATTTTCTGCCATTGAGACTTTTTCATTGCGGTTAGTAGCTGTTGAACCAGCAGTCCCCCTGTTAACAAGCGATTACTCCTGTTCATAGATAGGACTCCTGGTCTAAGCGTTGCAGGAACTATACAACGGAAACGCTCACTCAAAACAATTAACTTTTATTGATGGATAATATTGACTCATTGCTTTGCTGACACTGTGATATTTTTGAGAGAACAAATGACCAAAACTAAAGGAGCAATTCAAAATACACATAACAATTTTGGAACAGACAAAAATATTCGTGAACCTTTGCAAACGCGTATTTTCTTCACGGCTCTCTTCTATTAGACCACGGTGAATATTTCGAAGCGAGCAACCAGGTAATTCTACCAAGTGTCATCTCAAAAAGATAACTGCCGCACTAGGAATAATTCCCGTGTCGTGGTGGACTCATTCAAACAATGGACACAAAGAACATCTAAACACCAAATAGCCATATATGGATCACATAATTTTTGGTTCCTTAGCCGTAGCGTAGTCGCCATCAGTGCACTCAAAAGCTGTTTAAGTACTTTTTCCTTTGTTTTTACATACCATTTTATTTTTATAAAAATCGTTTTACAGCATATTCGAATTGTTCGTTTAATTTTTCACCCAACGTGGCTAGAATCTAGCTTAGCAACACCTACTATCTACGTTGCAGAGGTATGGCTTATGTCCCGTTGAGAGCAATTCAATGTGCTTGACACCCAATAAGGTAGTGCTCGTGAGAGCTCAAGTTTAGCTATCTAGTGCACAATGCCGAATACAGTGTGTAACTAAAAGGCATGGTCATATCGAAGGGAGGTATTGACCATTAATTATATTATATTATATTATAAAAGTTATTTCACTTTTATAATAAATGTGAAAGTTTGTGAAGATATTTGGATATTTATTACTCGTCACGTGTAAATTGTTGATTATATTTTATTTTATTAAATTGATTACTATCAATTTGGTTTTCAAATTACTAGTATTTTTGTTAACCTCTCCAGCTAAGCTCGAATGCTTGCATTAGGAGTGGGTTCACGTCAGTAGTGCAATGGGCGGGATTCGAACCTGCAACCTCTCGATCCCAAGTCCAATACCTTATCCATTGGGCAACTGCAGTTTCAATAAATGAACTTATTTCGATAGAAAGAACAGGATTAACATATAGCATACTTTTTACACGCTATGCATTCCCGAAGTATTAGTCTGGGCGAAACCGCAAGCAGAAGGCAAAGGTGTAGCGATAGTAAATGCGATTGCTGTATGTGAGGTGACGGGTTTATTTATCGGGCAGAGAGTTATTGACCTTTTCTGTCAAGAAAGTCTGGATAGCAGAATGGAATCTGCAACTGTACCAGGTCAACGAGAGTAGGCCTAGCATAGGCCCAGTATTAGGCGAAATATGGGTTAATACTCTTCTGCCCACTCGTTCAAGAATATAACCGTGAGACTATGTATGTTTGTTATCATACAGTACGGTGACTAATTATCTAGGCTTTGGAAACAGGCTAACGTGGAATGAGCCGAACGATGTTTTGACACTTTTGCTGTGTATAATAACAATAATCTCCTCCAGACTGAATTCGTATTCGTATTCGTATTGAGATTTCTTAACAGAAAACCCAATAACTTTTTGTTGGCCCAACCCGGGATTCTACCCGAGACCGTCGCATTCACAACCGCTGTGCCACAGAGGCAGTTTAATAAAATGTCTTGTTAAAGTTCAAGCCTTATAAAATAATTATTGGTAACGATAACTTTTACTTCTTTTTTATTTCCAATAAAAACTTTTCAAATTAGGTATTAAATTAAACAAAGTTTATTTTGTTAAGTGTCGAAGATTATTATTGATGAACTGCGACGACGATACTCGGTAATGACTTTTTAAAAGATAATTATGCTGCATCAGTTGTTTGCCGTCTCCAAGAGTCGGTAAGAGTTGACTGCGTGTTCGTCTTGTGGTTTAAATTGGTATTTGTTTGCTAAGGATGAAAGGTACCTGGTTCGATTTTAAGAGTCTGAAAATATGCAATCACTAGTAGTAATATGGTCATCGTTTTTTACGTGGTACCTATGAAAGTACATAATTATCTGAAAGCAAAGCATCAACTGAAACTGGTATGGATTGTTTTTATTAGTTCTACGTATGATATGTTTCTAAAGAAACCTACCTATGTGCTTCAATTGAACAGATATTTCTACCAAGATTGTGAATTATCGTATAAGATGCATGACATTGCTACTAATTTTGGTACTTGCTTAAAATTATTTATATTGTCTTACGTTTACGCGAATGTTTACGCGAATTCAAACTACTTTAAGAGGATTTAACCGCGTTTTAATTTTCAAATACTCATAATTCATCATCATAATTATGAATCTTTAAACCACTATTGTTAAACACGGTTACAAGTTATTGTTTACTTCCATTTAAGCTATTTAAATTATTAAAACTATTTAAATTTAATTTACACTTTCCTCAACGTTTCGGTTGCTTTTCAGCAGCCATGTTCACGGGGACACTGAATAAACATTACTGTTTGCTGGACTTGAACTTAAGACCTTAAGATAAGTAATCAAATCTGTATACGTATGCTTAGACTTAGACCACTGGAACAACGAGAAATTTACATGAATATAAATCCAAACACATATTTTTTATAGACAAAATCGTAGTAGCCATCTTATTTCACAATTTCGACATAAAAATATACTCCCAATGATATACGGCCGTCACAGGGGAGCTACTACGACATCCACCGCGGCCATTTATAGAAGAAACGCATTTGTGGAGTGTGTTTTTGTGCACCTTCACTACGTGTGACTGTCGCAGGCTTACTGACAAAGGTGAGGAGCACTTTAATAGCTTTATAAATGTTCATGTATATGCCATTCTTATTTTATACTAGACCAGCTTTTATGTATTGTTGTATTCTTGATTCTAAGTTGTTTAAATGATATATTGCTCTGACGGAGACGTACAGCATGTCTATCTGAGTGGTTTGGTTGGTCGTCTCGTCACTTACTACGGCGAATGTTATGGTTTCGAATCCCAGGGACAAAAATTTAAATAAAAAGTTCTTTGTTTCCGTTGTTGTCTGTGTATTTATATAGTACTCTAGTATACGACTAGAAGTGGTATTTAGATAATAACCATAGCTGGACGAATGTGAGTGTTCAACAATCTCTGTCTACCAAGATTCCAGGATATAGTCGTAAGACTAATCTGTATAGTTTTAAATTCAAATTATCGTGAACAATATATATCTTAATCTCTTAGCCTTTATTATTCCCAAGTCACTTGGGGTCGGCTTTACTGGTCTAACCGGATTTGACTGGATATCAGTTTTTATACGGAGCGGCTGCCACCTGACGTCCGCAACCCGAAGGCTAACGATACGCTAAAGCTAGACCAGTGTCAGGATATTAGAGGGTACTGACTTTCACAATAACGACTGCCATAGATGTTCATGGCAGCCGGGACCAACGGCTTAACGTGCTCTCCGAGGCACAAGCAGGCGATAATTGTCTATCAATACGCACATAATTTCGAAAAGTCATATATCTTCCGAAAGTCAGAGGTGCGCGACGTGGGTTCGAACCCGAGACCCTCTGCATTGCAGTCTGTTGGTCTCCCCACTGAGCTATCGCTGCTACAATATATAACAATATACATATATCTTAATCCTTATCAATAATATAAATGCGAATGTGAATTTCCGTGTTTGTTTGTTACGCTTTCACAGCTTAACTACTCGACGGATTATCATGAAATTTGGCATAAACGTTGTCAGGGTTACATAAAAAGACACAAGGTACATTTTATCTAGGAAAAAGTAGTGTTCCCGAGCGAGTGAAGCCGCCAGCAAAAGCTGGTTCAGAATATATCAATTACATAGTTATTAATTAATATTTGGTATAACACTAATGCTTCCTTTTCAATTAACGAAATTGTATTAACGTCGATGAATAGGTTTTTGGAATGTTCGATAATTTTTGATACTCAAGTCGAAAGCGTTATCAGTTTAATTGATAGATAACATTGCTCACGTTCAATATCATTTGTAATGATGATTACAATTGATTGTGTTGTTGGACGCGTGACAGAACTTGTAGCCAATAGTCGAGAGGTTTTTGGTTCACTCGCCATATCCAGTATATAGCGATTTGTTTGTAGGAAATTTATTAAGTCTAAAACGCGCTCTACTTAGCGCATTTTAGACTTAATAAATTTCCTAAGCGTTAACTAGATCTTAAATGTGGCTGCTCAAATGTATAATATACTTCTGCCCAACATTTTAGAGAGAAACGAACGAGAGTCTATGCATTTAGTAACGGGGTATATTGGTCATCTATATTTTAAGTTGCACGTTATCAGCAGTAAAACTAAGTAACTAAGTACGTATATCGTAAACCACACTGTGCTGCTTATCCTGTGTTAAAAAACGCATTCTAATGGGAATTGTTTCTGAAACTTACAAACCATTGAAAAGAATAAAACACAAAGAACCAGAACTTTATTTTGTGGATCACACAATTGGGATTCTAACCCACAACATTCGATAATGGCAATGGCAATAACTTAAATTCCTGAGCCATCCGTCAGACAAAATTAGACTTGACTCGATCTAGAATAGAAACTGGCACCACACGATTATCCGCAAACTTATGTTGTAATAAGATAACCAAATCAGACATTAACACACAGTATTAATATAATTTTGCCTACCCTCAGAGTGACATTTTTCCAAAGCAATTTAAAACATAAAACGTTAGCAATACTCACATGTCACATATGCGAAGTTTTATTAAGATATCTTTCAGTATAATAAATCATTGTCGAACAAAATGCAATTGTGGCCGCTGACAATGTTTTTGTCGACCCTACCCGCCGACCGCTGCGATGTACGGGCCGCAAAAAATTGTTGATGTATATTTTAAACTAACTTTTACCCGCGGCTTCGCTCACATAAAAGTGGGTTAGGTTATGATACAAACAGTCCTTTTTTTAATAAAATATAGTCTAAGTTACTCAGTGATAATATAGCTTTCAAACGTTGAAAATATTTTAAATATTGGTTGAGTAGTTTTAAAGTTAAATTCTTACAAACAAACAAACAGAAATCAAATCTTTATAATATTACTATAGATATAATGTACAGTTAGCCACTAAACTAGCTGAATAATAAATTAATTTATAGCACCATTCTATAAATTAAAATATTCTAATTAATGTACCGTATCCATACATCGTCATTTCTATCATCTTACTATTATTGCTATAAAAAGAAATCTACTAATTTCTACGAAAAATAGAATTATTAAAAATCGTAAATGTTTAGCTACTTATGACACTGATTATACAAATGCGTGTCGGCCTTTTTTACATTTGTGTGCATGAACATGGATGTTTGTCTTGGTCTGGGTGTTTCTATGTATAATATGTATGTATTTACAAAAAGATGTATATATATGTATGTTTATCCATTGTCTAGTACCCATAGTACAAGCTCTGCTTAGTTTGGGCTAGATGGTGTTGTGTGTATGTGATAGAATATTATTATTATTTATATTTATTTGGTTTTATTCTCGCCCATTTCTGGGGACATTCACCAGAATTGCGGGCTTTTGGCCAAAACAACTCTGATGGTGAGATGATTATGCAATAAATAAAAACTTTCTGACGATCCTGCATGTATTTAAGATAACTGCTTTCTGTAGTAGTGTGTATGTGAGAGGATGGATGTTTAATGTTTTCAGGCTTGAATGGATTGTTTTAGGTATGACGCCTGTGCTGTATATGATTATGGTGTGAACTCGCCATTGGGTTTTGAGTTCAATAGTCAAATCTGCGTACTTGGAAAGTTTGCTAGTATGAGTGGAGCTTAAGTTGTGTGTGTTGGGTATGGCTACGTCTATGAGATATACGACTTTATTTTGTTTGTCGTGTAGTGTGATGTCCGGTCTATTATGATGTATTGTTTTGTCTGTAAGTATAGTTATTATTATTATTATTATATTTATGAAAATTTATATCTAACTATACTATTATGAAATTATAACCAACCTGTATTTAATGTATTAAAGATATTTGTGAAATGCTAATTGATATTTACTAATAAGAGAAACTAAAACAATAATTTAGTTTGTCTGATTATTTGATTTTATCACTAAATAGATTTTAATGCACCTTTAACAGAGAAACAATTTTTTTTTTCCTGCTATGTTGGCAGACAAATATACGGCCCACCTGATGGTAAGTGGTCACCGTAGCCTATAGACGTCTGCAACACCAGAGGCATCACTTGCGCATTGCCGACCCTCTAGGAAAGGAAGTGGGAAGGAGAAGGAGTGGTAAAGGGGAAAGAGGGTGATTGGGCCTCCGGCTTTGTCACTCACCGAACTAAACACAACAGTAGGAATACTGCTATTTCACGTCGATATTCTGTGAGAGGGTAGTCCTTCCCCGGTCGAGCCGGCCCATTCATGCTAAAATCAGCGAGGCTCTACTAATACAATTTTTTTTTATTTTTGTTCATCTTAATTTCTCTATAGTTAACCTCAAAGTATAGACACAATGCTTTTATAATAATGTCCAGATGTGGTTAAGCCAACAGGTTAATAACGGCTAAGCTACGTTTCATTGGGTTCCTTTCAGTAAATACTGATATATTATAGTGCATCGTGTAATAGGTGCCGCAGATAACACGATGCACTATACATATATAAAATGTAAGAGCAGCGATAGCTCAGTGGGGAGACCAACAGACTGCAATGCAGAGGGTCTCGGGTTCGAACCCACGTCCCGCACCTCTGACTTTCGGAAGATATATGACTTTTCGAAATTATGTGCGTGTTGATTGACAATTATCGCCTGCTCCGTGCCTCGGAGAGCACGTTAAGCCGTCGGTCCCGGCTGCCATGAACATCTATGGCAGTCGTTATTGGAAGAGTGTCGACACAAAAGATCCCACTGGGTCGAAGTGTCGCCGGTCTGCACTGACTGGCCCCCACATAAGATACATATATAAAATGTAATGTAAACAAGGATATAAAAGGTTTAAGTTATGAGTAACATTAAACTTTTTTCGAGTAGACTGCGTGTGATCAATTCCACGAACTTACCTCCAATGCGTTATCCATTGGGCTACCGAAGCATCTTCTTCTTCTTCTTCCTAGCCTTTATTATTCCCAAGTCACTTGGGGTCGGCTTTTCTGGTCTTACCGGATTTGACTGGATATCAGTTTTTACACCCTATTTATTGGGCTCCGGAACCTTAATTGTGATTATTTGCTATAATGCCTCGTTGAACCCATGATTGTTATACTGTGTACGTTTTCAAAAGAGGACCTGAATTTAATTCTTTTATCAGGCAAAGTATAAAAGGCAATTGTTTTAGTAGCAGACACATCAGATATGTGCCCGACGTCTAGCAAATCAAATGTGGAAGGGGTAGGCATAAGTATGTGTATGTATGCTGAAGAAACCAGTCCACATACTAGTAATAACATCATCATAAAAACCTTGAATAATCTTATCAAAACCACCATCTATCTCCACCCAACAAAACCTATAAGATAAAATCGGGAAAGGGGAGATATATTAAGACATCCAGTGTCCTTCATAAATCATCGGAGAAACGCACTAGCGACACTGTTTTTGTGGACCGTACCCTATCTGACACGTTATTACGTACTTGTTTGACATGCGTAGTGAATCATGCTGTTAGTGAAATGGTTGTACTTTATTATCATTACGGATAAAGGTATATTTAGAACACATTGGTAGCAAGTAAGCATACGATTTGCCTGATGATAACCGGTTACCGCAGCTTATGGACGCTTATCATAAATAACAAATATTTATTTGCTTGCAACGCCAAGATCATAACATATGTGTTGTTAACCCTTTACAATAATTTTACCGTCTTCTTCAAGAACCCTATACTGTCACCCGGGAAAGCCTTAGTAGGTATCTCAGGAAACAAACAAATGCTACTACTGTCTAAATTACGTATGATTATGTCTATTGAAAGAAAGCTAAAGAACATGTAAAATGAGACAAAACCTAAACAATTGCGGCTTCGTTGGCGAGGCGTTATGGAATACCTTTGCCATGTATGATGTCTTGGGTTCGATTTTCGGCAAAAATATAACGTTTCTAGGTATTTTTGTTAGGAAATTTATCATATTAACATGATGTCTGGAGTCTGCTGCGTAGAAGGCAGACATTAAATCATAACTGCCGAATTATGAGCTTAGCGAGCGAGCGAGCTTATCTGCATGTATAGGCGTGAGACTGTGTATGTGTGTTGTGGATAACGGCTGGTGGATTATGTAATAGTAGCTAATGGACAATAGGTGTGAACTGCGTCAATATTTTACGAGTATGTGCAATCTGCTTGATTCCCCGACGTTTAGATCGATCGATTCTAATGAAATCACTCGCGTTGTATTATTTTTGTTTTGTTTTGTCTGTGTATTTATTCTCATGTAGGCAGTGAACCTTTTAGCCGAGTTTTTTAAACTTGCTGCTGTTACTCATTTGGTTTGGCGGTGTGACCTGCATTTATATATTTTGATGGTTCTGAAGTTTTGAAGGTTTTTCAGGCCGTCAAAGTAGATACCTCAACATCGCCTCGGCTGCTATGAGGACGGTGTGGTGGCCACTGCTCTTAGACCACACGACTGCTTACCATTAGCAGGAGTGTGGTCATTTCAACGATCAAACAAAAACTTTTCTTTAGAATGACAACTTCTGCACTAGAAATATTCAAATGTTTAAACAACGAACATGGAGAGTACTCAAACTCGGATCAACCATTTGTTGCAAAATACAATTTTTGTCCGTATGGTATTTGAGTCCAAAATATTCATGGCTTACAACCTCTTTCACACACAAAGCGGCTTCTATTATAATTCTAAAACTGTATTCTAAACTGATCGGTGATTTTGAGCCGATTGAGGTGAGAATGTCCGGCTCAATACGAGCGCTCGTGTCATGTATAGTGAGCTCGAAAAACGCCCGATCACCTGTCCGTCTGTATAGAAAGCTGGTATTTTCTTGACCCAAAGAATAAGCATTTCCATTCAACCTGGTAATGCTGCCAGCTTACGTAATTATGTTGATATTATTACATATTTATTATTTTAATTTACTTCGTGGAAAGATAGCGTGTTACGCCAAAGAGAACGTTATTTACGGCGTAACTCCTATCATCTTTATAAACACGTCTTGTTATTTGCTGATGACAGGATTTCAAAATGAAGAACCGCAATCTGTCTTCTTTAATTAAACGGAGTAAGCATATAAGATTAGTGAGAGCGTTTAGCAGTCCTTTAGCAAAAGTAGTTTCCATCGAATCCCGGGAGTGTCGTAAAAAGCGATCGAATCACATTAATACGATTGATAGGAAGCATGTTACCACTAATAGTATTCCGTCTTTCGATTACTGGACTGCTAGCTAAGTACGCTGCTTGCGGTAATCTATCTCAACAGCTGGTTTTCAGATCAGTCCTTCTTTCTTTATAACGTTACATGTTATGTATATCGCTAGCACTTAGAACTCTAAATAGTAAGATCAGCATGAACGTTCTTTTTTCGAAAAGAAAAAGATGAAGGTAGTATATGACTGCTTACTTAAAAGAAGAAAAATATCGAGCAGTATTATAGGAGATGTGGATGGAATAAAACCTCACTGTGACACATCCACTGCTAAACTGTGCTGAGTATGCCTCGTGCAGAGGCGAAACAGGTGTCAAAGCATATTTTGTATTCGAAACTGAATACTGCAAGCTGGAATTCACCCGCAACCCGCGACGCATTTTAGTTTGGTATTTTCATACATGTTCTATTATAATAGTCAGGCGTTGAAACTAGAATAAGTTAACAGATATTTTAGTAGGGTTCGAATCAGCATGCGAATAGCGCCTGATTCAAAGAGATACCATTCTCTCAAACAAATTAATAAAAATATTGTCAAATTGGTACTTCTACTTAGCTATTTCATAACAGTAGCGATAGCTCAGTGGGGAGACCAACAGACTGCAATGCAGAGGGTCTCGGGTTCGAACCCACGTCGTGCACCACTGACTTTCGGAAAGTTATATGACTTTTCGAAATTATGTGCGTATTGATTGACAATTATCGCCTGCTCCGTGCCTCGGAAAGCACGTTAAGCCGTCGGTCCCGACTGCCATGAACATCTTTGTCAGCCGTTATTGGGAGAGTGTCGACACAAAAGATCCCACTGGGTCAAAGTCTCGCCGGTCTGCACTGACTGCCCCCCAGATAAGATAAGATAGTAAGATAGCTATTTCATAAAAACATTGACAAATTATTTTCCACACCGTGCTGCACTAAGCATAAAAAGTAATGGACATGAAACGAAAAAAAAGTCAACTCTCAGTCTCGCTAAAAACATGATTACTTGTAGGGCATTTAAATGAAATTGTTTTACATTTTTTTATTACATATTTTATTAATTACTGCTTATTATAATATCAGCCCTATATTACACTGTCACACTGCTGGGCATGGGTCACTTGAGAAGGCTTAGGTTATAGTCCATCACGCTGGCTCAGTGCGGGTTGGCAGACTTCACATATCTTCAAGAATATTATGGAGAACTCTTAGTCATGCAGCTTTCCTCAAGATGTATTCTTTGATCGTTAACGCAAGCGATAATTAACTATTTAATACGCACATAACATTAAAAAGCCAGAGATGCGCGCCTTGGAATCAAACTCGAGAACTCTACGTGGCAGTGCAGGTTTTCCAGTATACTATGTATTATCTAATTTTATTTATATTTCGTAACGCGATGTTAGTCTCCTTGCAGTCACTAAAGGGATCTGGTTGATAACCGGCACCAGGCATGCTTAGCCTGGCATATGCCGAACACACCATATGCCGGGCAACCCATCATACTTAAAAGACAGGGAACAATTAGTAGAGATTGAATATTATAATAATAATAAAAAAAATGTCAAAAATAAGATCCAATAATAAAGCAGTGAACGCGTCAATCCCCCAAGGAAGTGTATTAGGAAGCCTTTTATTTCTCATCTACTCGTACATTAACGACCTCCCAAAAGTTATAAACGGACCATGAAGACATTTCTCTGCTCATCTCATGTCAAAACAACATATAAATGACAAACTCAACTCTATCCTTTCAACAGCAAATAACTGGATAGACAACCATTATCTGGAAATAAATTTTTGCTAAAACTAAATTAATGATATTTCATCCCCATCAAAAACCCGCACTAAAACTTAACTCTTCTCCCTTCTCCCTTAGCCTTTATTATTCCCAAGTCACTTGGGGTCGGCTTTTCTGGTCTAACCGGATTTGACTGGATATCAGTTTTTACACGGAGCGGCTGCCACCTGACCTCCGCAACCCGAAGGCTAACGATACCCTAAGGCTAGACCAGTGTCAGGATATTAGAGGGTACTGACTTTCCCAATAACGACTGCCATAGATGTTCATGGCATCCGGAACCAACGGCTTAACGTGCTCTCCAAGGCACGGAGCAGGCCATAATTGTCAATCAATACGCACATAATTTCGAAAAGTCATATAACTTCCAAAAGTCAGAGGTGCGCGACGTGGGTTCGAACCCGAGACCCTCTGCATTGCAGTCTGTTGGTCTCCCTACTGAGCTATCGCTGCTACTACAAAATATTGAGTATTGAGTAAATAAATTGTATTTCTATCTTTCTTTATTTAAACCATCTATGGTAAACACACTTCTACTAAAAGACAAATATACCTCAAATAAAATATTCAAAAATGGTTGTTCATGTTTTAATACGTTGAATCTTTTTTAAAGGCATTCATTTCAATATTACAGACAGACACTTCGATTTTATATTTGTATAGATAAAGATAATCTGTGCTTTTAAAATAAATGTGGAGTCCAGACGTGACTCAATAGCCAAAGATAATTCAATTCAATTCTCAAAATAATTCTAGATTCTTCTTACGACTTTCTAGAATAAAAATCCACAAGTACTTTATAAATTATCTATGGCCATTCGGTCGCCGTTCGGAACAGATAAAAAATATTTTATGTGACCGCCTTAATGTGCGGTTCATTCAGGCAGTTGAATGAGTTCGTTCGGCGAATGTTTTTGAGATACGTTCATTATATTCATAAGAAACTGTTCACTCTGATATCAAAAGTAGATTTTTTGCTTGATTTAAACTTATTGTAGTATAAAATTTAATCTTCTGTATTTTCTTGTAGTATTTTTATATACAATGGTCCGTTTGTTTTTCTGTAGATATCTTTTAGTTATTTTATATAATTTATGTTTATATATAGTCTAACGTTTATATTTTTGATGTATGTACGAAGGTGTATCTATTGTAATATTTTAAAAAGGAAAGATGAGATTTTTTGTTTGTTTGTTTGTAAGGATTTTACTCAAAAACGGATAATAATAATAACGGATTTTAAAAAATCTTTCATCTTGTGTAATCTGTATTATCAACGAGTAACATAGGCTATACCTATATAAATATTATTTAAAGTACTATTACTAACATTATTTAACGTACTTTTTCGCGAGCGAAGCAGCGGGTAAAAGCTAGTTATATGGTTTTAGATTAGTAACAGGGGACGAACTTATGGTCATCTACATATATGCTAAGTTACAGACTTCAACCTGCAATCTGGTCAAGTCCTCACAAAATATTTAATACCACTTTGCCTAAACCGAGAATGGTATCCAAGACCTTCGGCATAACAGCCGCATTTACTACCACTGAGAAAATTTGACAGCTGTTTTTAGTGGAGGTAGGTGCCAGCTTGTACTGGGTTTCTACTGTTATAGGGTCTCCAGACTCCAGATATTGAATGATGAATGGTTCCTTAAATACCGTTATATAACCGGTATTTAGGTGGTTCTATTACTGGCACCTGAGTCGCAATCGATACCTCGACTAAACTAAAACTTATTTTACTGGTAGTCAAACTGCGACTGAACCTTTTTGGGTTCCTTAGATACTCGTCACTGTCACTACGCCGAGTGTCGTGAGTTCGATCTCCATATGAGACAACATTTGTGTAGTCTATAAATAGTTAAACGGAGCCTGGGTTTTCTTTATAACTGTTGTTAGAATGTTTCTGAAGTACCCCGCGACTCAGGAATCATTCCTAGTGCGCTAATTAATAATAATAATAATATTCTACCACATACACACAACCATCTAGCCCAAACTAAGCAGAACTTGTACTATGGGTACTAGACAATGGATAAACATATTTATATATTATACTTTTTTTTGTAAATACATAAATATTATACATAGAAACACCCAGACTAAGACAAACATCCATGTTCATGCACACAAATGTTTGACTTGTGCGGGAATCGAACCCGCGACCTCAGGCGTGGCAGTCGGTTACACTAACGACTACGCCATCGAGGCCGACATTGTTTTAAAAGAGAAAATTGTTCACAGTTTCGATACTTGAGTAATTATGTCTACCTGTTTAATAAACAGCGATAGACCTATCTGATATTTTATTAAGAAAAATAAATATAGGAGTAATACTCGCCTGCCTAATCCTTCTATGATATACAGACGGAAACAAATCACGGCCAATTACTACATATTCAAATTCACACATACCACACCAATGGGTCACCAATATAGACAAACAATTGCGGTCACCAATATAAAAAAACATTTGAACTCGAACAACTTCAATCTCCAGCTGTGATTGCGCCAATATTGGTACCAACAAGACCCCTGTCCACCATTTACAGTCACCGAGTTCATAAAAAAGTCGTCCACAAGCGGAACATTATTTAATCCGATACCCATAGCGGTGGTCGTAAAGTGGTACGGTAATGAGGTCCGGAAGGGTCCAACTATCATGGTTTTTACGGGGCCGATAACCGCGGGAATAACGTTACCTCCCGACGGCCCTTACGGATGGATGGTGAAAGCTTCCTGGCTGGGATAACCGAGATGTATTTTAAAAATAGAATGTTTTAACTTCTTTTTTATTTGCACGTTCTGATTTTGAAATAAGATGAGTGTGCAAGGTAACGTAAAACGGTTTTTAAATTGTGCGTTCTGATTTTGAAATAGGATGTGTAGCGAAGAAGTATACTTAACGGCTTTATATTGTATGTTCTGATTTTAAATTGACGAATGTGTCAGTAGTATGTATAACTGATTTACATTTTTCCGAAAGAGAAGGTAGACACATTATGCGTGATGAAGCAAGTATGTCTATGCTATGATTTCAGCTTACCTTGTCATAGTATTATAAACAACAATAAGGCGCAAAAGGGCTATCCATTAAATACATTTCCAAAGTCAGTCAGCACTGTATATAATATACATTCATAGTTTCACGAATATATCCTCAAAAGGGTAGGCAGAAATGTATATATACACAATTCACTTAGTTTACTTTTGGATTCCACATTTTGGACACCGAGTCTAATGCCTTCCGCTGGCCACATTGCCAGACTCCGTGCTGCTACTTGCTTCTGAGATTTTTTGACAGAAAACGCATTAATGCTTTGCCCGACCCAGAAATATAACCTTAGCCCTTAGACGAAGCATGTATGTTCACTGTAAATCTCCTAAGTTAAAATTTTGTCTGATCCAAAAATTGTATACAAAAGCATTTAACCGCAAAAAATGTTATCTCGGAACAAAAAAGGCAGAGAAATTTAAACGTACAACCTCTTAGCAGAATAAGCACCGATAAAAATCCGTATAAAGTGTTACTTTGCGATACTTATGAATGAATAAATGATTCAAAGAGAATCCCTAAAACTACTTTATTTTATGTTCAAACGACACTTTACTGAAGCAATTAAAAGCAAATCAAGTGAAAGTGTCACGTCATTACACGCTACGCACTTTACAAGGAAATGCTTTTTTATACCGCCTGTATGGGTAGCTCTGATTTCACTAGTCACTATTTTTACTGCCTTTTTAATTCCAAAGTCAGTGTACGTGTTATAATTTTTTGTTATTTTGTATTGAATTGTTACAGCACCTTGTACATGTGCGTTGTAAAATACTGAAGGATTTTCTTTTTTTTTAATCTTTATTTATTTAGAGGCTTTTATTACAGAGTAATATAATATTGTCTTCTATTTACGCGAATATTATTCATCGAAATTAAACTGCTATATACGGATTTTACCGCGTTGTTTAATTGACACGTCATTACAAAATTTTGAAAATTGTTACACTACTACTACTATTAAACTATACTAATTTTTAAGCTAATTAAATTATTATTAAAGCTATTTATATTTAAGTTAGGAGCCTAATGGGAAACCGTTGGACTGCCACGCAGAGGTCTCGAGTTCGATTCCTAAGACGCGCATCTCTGACTTTTCGAAGTTATGTGCGTATTAAATAGTTAATTATCGCTTGCTTTAACGGTGAAGATAAACATCGTGAGGAAACCTGCATGTCTAAGAGTTCTCTTTAATGTTCTCAAAGATTCGAACGAACGATTCGATTCGAACCAATTTATATAATTATCGGATAACTACTGCCATAGTCTTCTACTTATGTAGATAGATGATAATGACTGCATTTGTAGCGCAATGGTAGGGCATGCAACTGCTGTGTATAAAGTCTTCTTTTCGAATTCAGGGTCGGATAAACAAAAAGATTTTGGGTTTCTGCCAAGAAATCTTAATAGTAGTGTGAAATAAAAAAAAAATGGCGGTGCTGTATACACCCTGATATCTTATTGGTCTTTAGTATATGAGTGTTAGGAAACAGACATATATATGTTTGCGCACGTACTTATACACTATAATACCTCCTGCACAGCTACCAGTGTCCATAAAGATTGAGTAGTGTGACGATAATCGCCTAGACGCCCGGCGAACGCGGGCGCACGTCACTAGCCACCTCTCGCGACCGGTGGTGCGACACTATATAAGGACGGACGGCGTCAGTCGCAGTCTCCTTGCGGCCCGGCTTCACACTCCCAGCTAAGTGTCCTGATTATACAAGGACCACGAAGCAAGTCTTTAGCGAACCACGCCCTGACTATAGTTCTATAAGTAAAGATTGTCTCTTTTAATTGTATCTTAATTCATTAAAAGTGTATTTGTTATACCTTCTCTCATTGTACTTCCTAATTATTCTACATTTCTCCTAAAGTAAACCCTAAAGGTTACAGTAGTCATGACCGAAGTTCAGGTTGGAATCCTCTAGTCTTAATTATTATGTATATTTAAATAAATAAATTATGAATAATAATAAGTAGATTGCCTATTACTACTACATTCTACTAGCATACACTTCCAGAAATTACGTAATTTCTCACACAATTCGCTCCCTTACCAAACAGAAAACGTGTAGGTCATCACACGTACACACCACAAGAGAACGCTTTAGCCAACCGCTATTACATCATGAGAGCCATATATTAAGGCTTTCAGCCCTCGGTGTACTGTGACTATATGTGTAGTAGGAACTGTTCGACTGACTGCTTGAAGTCTTTGAGTCAAAGACTTTTAAATCTATCTTCGTATTAAAATAATTGTTTGGTATATCCTTCCAGCTTCTGATTGCTGCTTACGTAAATCTCATGAGGTAAAAATGTATTACCTTACCTTAATATATACCTATACTATATATGTATGTAACATACATAGTATTTTTTTTTTTTGGTACCCGCTATCCCATGATGTTATGCTTGTTCCCCTGACATGGGGATCAGGGACCTTTTTACTTCCTTTATTAAATGTGCAAGCTTATAATATTTCTAGGTTACATTTGTTATTATTTACACATATATATTACATATACTTTTAGTTATGTTTTACGTAGTTTTATTTCTATCTTAATATTACTTATAACTACATCTTGTTACCGTTTGTTTGTGTTTGTTTTGTTTCTTGTGTTGACTTTGCTTGCAATTAATTTGCAGTAGTCTATGAAAGGCTTTCATAGACTACTGTGCGACTAGACTACTGTGTGAGCAGCGATAGCTCAGTGGGGAGACCTCAGACTGCAATGCAGAAGGTCTCGGGTTCGAACCCACGTCGCGCACCTCTGACTTTCGGAAGTTATATGACTTTTCGAAATTATGTGCGTATTGATTGACAATTATCGCCTGCTCCGTGCCTCGGAGAGCACGTTAAGCCATTGGTCCCGGCTGCCATGAACATCTATGGCAGTCGTTATTGGGAAAGTCAGTACCCTCTAATATCCTGACACTGGTCTAGCCTTAGGGTATCGTTAGCCTTCGGGTTGCGGAGGTCAGGTGGCAGCCGCTCCGTGTAAAAACTGATATCCAGTCAAATCCGGTTAGACCAGAAAAGCCGACCCCAAGTGACTTGAGAATAATAAAGGCTAAGAGAGAAGAGTCTATGAAAGGCTTTTTGACATTTTATTAGTTAGCAGACTATGAAAATTTTTGGCATTTATATAGCAGTCCAGAGTATTTTCTATGTCGTATCTGGGCTTTCCATACAGGGGACACTCAGCCAGGATATGTGGGACGGTTCCGGTCTCTCCCAACCCACATACATACATAGTATTACATATCGAAGGGTTATGCCTATGCATAGCTGGTGAAAAGTAGACGTAGTATATCCCATGATACATCTACTTTTCATAAGATAAGGTTTTAGGTAAGTGCAACATAATAGATGATGAGCCTATTGCCGTATACCGAGAACGGTGCCAAATACTGTGATGCTTCTGAGAATTTCTTGACAAAAACGTTCAATAAATTTTAGGAAAATTTCTTGGTTGAAAAATGCAATAACATTTTTATGCACGAATCGAACCCAAAACATCATGCAAAGACCGCTGGGTCTTTGTAAAACGCTGTCGACCAGATATTAGAATAAATTTTCCTTAAGTACTCTTGTCATAGCTAGGTTTAACTTTTACGTTCCGTAGATTGTCATCATTCTGGATACAAATTTTTGGTCGGAGATTTTGTGTGAGAGCCGTTTTTATTCCTTTATTTGAGAAACTTCAATATATTGTATATATTATTATGTAGATACTGCAAGGGACTTTGTAGACATTGAAGCACCGGACATAAACAATTACCAACTTCATTAGACCTATTTGTGATTCACTCAAAGATATTTGTTTCATTTGGGGGTCGAACTCATAACTCAACGCACTGGCAAAGCGACTCAATAAACCGTTTTCCGCTAAAATAACAAGTCAACAATTCTTTATAAATCGTCAAAGGCTTAACAAATTTTCTTTTATTAACTCCGAATAAACTGGATCAAAACTTGCTGTTATTCAGAACATCCATAGATTAACTATAGTCCTTTGTCACACACTAATCGCCATAAGTAAATGTTTTATCTCGGCCGTGACTAAATTGCGGATGGCACTCAATTTGTATGGTTTAGTTATTTGCATATGTGTGTTTGTATCATAATTCGTTAAATGATTGTATCGATGGTTCAATTTTCCGGCTTCATCGCAACACGCTATAGTAAGCCCGGTCATGGTATTTTATTATGGACGGGTAAAATGACGCAAAAATAAGCAGTTTATTGACAAGACACAAATTATTAAAAAAAAAAAATCACAACCGTATATTGCGCAAGGCGTAGGAGGTGATATAAAACTAATAAACTATCTTTGACCACTTTACGACATTCTGGATTTAGGCGTAGGTAAAGGCAGACCTAGTAGAAAATTATTTTGCGAAAATTCTCTGACCACATCGGTGACATTATGGAGAACGGCTTAGATCCCGTCAGACCTAGGGAGGAGAAAACATGGCGTTCTCTAAAGACATCGCAGACATTTTTAAAAAGGCTAAGATAAGGTACACGGAACCTGACCTTGTGAAACCGACGAGTGTTCATGAAGAATGTGAATGAAGAGTAGATAAAGCAAGTTAAATATGCTAGAGTCGTAGAAAATAAAATCCGTAGCCACTGCTCATTCCTGCGGGAAACAGCCGTGAGCCTGTGTATAGGTCTCTAACCTACGAACCCGGGTTAAGTTCCTGGATTCAATACACTCATATACAAACTGGCATTATAGGGGCAACTTCAGAATAACTGACCATTATGTTTATGGCCCAATCGTGTCGAGATCATCAAAAAATTCAGCAATTGTTTTAGGTTTGGTTCAATAGGAAATCAATAGCACCAGTAAAAAAGCAACGTTGTTAATAAAAAGCAGCGTCATTAATGCCTCAATTTATGAATACGTAAGGCTGCCGGCGCTACACTAATAATATCATTGATTTTAAAAGTTGTTCTTTTTCGAGTCCTGGAATTAAATAATTCCAGTTCAGTAATTGGCAATGGAAATGTCGTTTTTAGTGGCATTAACAAGGATCGTTAGAACAACTTCAGCGACATTTTATTAATGAACTCAAATTTTAACATCGATGTATTAGTTTGTTCAGAAATATCACACTCGCGAAGGCCATATTACGGGTCGGTGAGAAGATTGTACTTATAAAAGATCTAGAGGACTGGACGACTGGACTTAAACCTATATAGAGGATTTTGTATTCAAAATCCTCTGTTTCTCCGAATAAAGAAGATCTAAAAGGAAGAATCACTCCTGGCTTTTATTCTCCACCAACCCAGCAAACAAATGCGCCTATACGGCACAGCTATGGGTTTGACATCAGCAACAACTTTAACCTCAGCTATGACATTGACCTCAGCTACGACTCTGACCTCAGCTACGACTTTGACCTCAACTACAACTTTGACCTCAACTACAACTTTGGAGTCTAAGGAATTCATCGCGCTTAGTATCGAGATCAGCTTTACGCTGCTCCTCAAACTCGCTGGTTTGACGTCTCTCAATATCGCTTCATTCCAGACCCTGGGCTGCCAAAATGTTCCATTGAAAAGGCTCGATGTTGCACCTTTTCTTTTTGAGTGTATCTGGTCCGCAGACTGCTCGTGTAAAGTGACGTACAGTTTGCTCTGAATAGAGTATTTTCACTTGACGTGAACATCTAGCACACCTGCGGGCTGCGGGTAAGCATATTCGCTCCCACAAACAACGCCCTACGCTCACGCTCAATATCTGCAACGTTTGTGAGGTCGGCGGTTACCAGATGGCCAAGGTATTTAAACTGCTGGGCTTAAGACTGGCATCAATCATACGAGGTAACAATGCTTAATATTTTAGTTAATAATTTCGACATAAATTTTAAGTAATTGATACAAAACAAATATAATTATGTGTGCGTAATGTAATACCTTTCTTTTGTATGTTTGTATCTTTTTAATACTTTTTAAAGCAACTCAACTAAATACTGTACAGATGGATTGATCAAAAATGTCACCCTTAATGCTACCGACAAATAGTTATTTTATAGCAGGTTGTTATTTGTGTCTGTTGCTTTAGTGTTTATAATATGCCACTCGACACAGAGATCTAGTCAGAAAATTGTCTTTCTTTTAAGACATCACACTTTCATCGATCGCATATGTTTTTTTTGTTAGTGTGGTTTCCTACTTTCACTAAATTACCAACGGATTATACAAGTAATAAGAAAACGACCACATAAAGCGTTCATTACCACGATTCTGTAGTAATAATCAACGTAAGATATTTGCTGAATTTTTATATCTAAGAGGCATTACTATGAACAAATAGTAACTATATTTTTGACATGGAGGTTATGCCTTATTTATAGCCTAATTAAACTCAATATAATTTCATAATATTGTCTTCTGTTTACGCGAATGTTATTAATTGAAATTAAACTACTATATACGGATTTTATCGCTGAAAAGCAACTGAAACGTCGGGGAAAGTGTAACCCTAAATATAAATAGTTTAAATATATTTAATAATTTAATTAGCTTAAAAATTAGTAAAGTTTAATAGTATCTAGTAGTAGTGTAACAGTTTCTAAATTATGTAATAAAGTGTAAAATAAACAACGCAATAAAATCCGTATATAGTAGTTTAATTTCAATCAATATAATTTCGTTCAGTCGATCTTTTGAACTAACCAGTCAGTTTTTATTGCAGTCTTTATTCTCTTACTTTCGTAACCTGATGGAACGGTAAGCCGACACGATGCGCGACTGTAGAGAAATCAGGCAACGTTAGAGGCTTTACGTTGCCTTACGTGCTTGCCTAAAGCCAGGTTATTATTAAGTAGGTGCTTCTTAAGATAAAATCTTGTCTGACTACCTCGCTGGCATAGTTTTAGTGAATACGACTGCTGTGTATGACATCTCGCGTTCAATTTGTAGGATAGGCGAAATCAATAGCAATTTTACCTTGGTTTATCTGTTAAGAAAATTTCAGGAGTAACATGAAGTTTGGAATTGTGCTCCGTAGGCGGGGACATAAATTATAGTTGACGAAGTGAAGGAAAGCACCTCTGCCTACCCTTCGAGGATAGCAGCGTGACTAATAAATTCTGAATTTTGTTGTTGGTCCATGGGACCGAAACAAGAACTTCTCCCTGAAGAAACTTTTCTACCCGGAAGTAGTGATTCTAGCAGCTCTATAATGCCGCGAAGAAAGAACTAATTAAATTAATTATAACCAATGAACGGCATTCAAAAATATCACTCGAATTCGTAGAGCCAATCATTTCATCCGAATGATCTCCTAGTAAGGGCCACGAAGCACCAGCGAGACGAATTGTAACAGTAATGAATAATTTGATTAACAACGGAAAATTCAATAAAACTGTTTTAGCCGAGTTGTCTTTATGAAGTAAAGTTTATATGATTTGTTTCGCTTTGTACGAGTTTGTTGATTCAACTTACTTATGCCTACATGCTTATACTTTTAGAGGCCATCTATTTAATTACGTTTCAATTGGTTTAGCAGGTGTATTTTTGTATTCATAATTAATGTAAGTCTTTTTCTGTGAAGTCTTCTTCTCCATAGCCTTTATTATTCCCAAGTCACTTGGGGTCGGCTTTTTCTAGTCTAACCGGATTTGACTGGATATCAGTTTTTATACGGAGTGGCTGCCACTTGACCTCCGCAACCTGAAGGCTAATGATACCCTAAGGCTAGACTAGTGTCAGAATATTAGAGGGTCTTTCCCAATAACGACTGCCATAGATGTTCATGGCAGCCGGGAACGACGGCTTTACGTGCTCTCTGAGGCACGGAGCAGGCGATAATTGTCAATCAATACGCACATCTATTCGAAAAGTCATATAACTTCCGAAAGTGAGAGGTGCGCGACGTGGGTTCGAACCCGAGACCCTCTGCATTGCAGTCTGTTGGTCTCCCCACTGAGCTATCACTGCTTTTTTTTTGTTTTTCACTGAAGTAATTTGTTTTTGTTCAACTAATACTATTGGATAATAAGCTCTATGATAGAGGCAATAGCGTTCATCAGTGGCTTGAATGTATCAGATTTAGTTATATTTATATAACAACGTCTGTATAGTCTAGAAGAGGTAGACAGATGAATATTACCCAAATTTCTTCAGCCACGTTTTAGTCTGAGCTAGCTAATCATTGTTAACTGGGTTATTTCTCAGTCCTACTGACAATTATATTAACCAAATATTCTAATATCCCAGAAATTCTAATTCAAGCTGCTTATAGAACTCAAGATCACCTTAAGATTGCCCACATTCGCTTAACGATACTTGAGCCAGTATAGTACGATGTTACATTTACGTCTAATATTAAACAAAACACATGCACGTCTCAAAGTGATTCTAATAAAGTAAAATCTGTTACTGCGACCACTGAACGGTATTCTTGAACGGGGCAAGCGTTGTTTCAACTATGAATGTTCTTTAGTCCATTGTATCAATGTTAAGTCCTTCACAAAACAGATATATTGTAGTGTCTCCAAGCCTAACAGGACCAAAAACGCATTTAATTTCGTTGCACAATAAAGGAAATATCAACTGAGATTACTATTTACCATCTCCTGCAATAATAAAACACAAAATCTGCATCGCAATCCCAACAATGTACCACAAAAACAAATAAAGCTCGTCGTTTATAGCTAAATACATTCATTTAGTCGCATCAAGCGACCGCGCGGTAATAAAACTACGGTCACTACATTGCTTCGGTCACTCCGCTTCAGTCTCTACGCTTCGGTCACTATAGTACTACGAGGGACTTTTATGTGCCATTGGGTTAATAACGACGGTCCAAACATATCCTACGATTCCTTTATGATAGAACAGCTTATCTTATTTGAATAATTGATGTCGTGAATATAAAATGGCGGGTGAGTGACATTTGCTTCCTTTTCATGATAAAATGGGTAGACAGGGAACAGACAAGAGTTACATTTATTTTATTAAGAAGTAAACCCGTGGCTTGCGCAGAATGTTCGCACTTGGATATTACGCTCTATTGCTCACGCACATGGCATATATTGTTATATTTTATTGTGATGTTAAATTTTAATTTTAATGTTATGATTTTTATGTATGATAATGTCATAATGGATATATTCATGAATTATTATATGCCGTCTACAGAACCAGTTTTACCGATATAAATAAATTATAATTCTTATTTATAGTATTGATTGAAAATTATCGCTTGCTCCGTGCCTCGGAGAGTAAATTAAGCCGTTGGGTCTCGGCTGCCATGAACATCTATGGCAGTCGTTACTGGTCTAGCCTTAGGGTATCGTTAGCCTTCGGGTTGCGGAGGTCAGGTGGCAGCCGCTCCGTGTAAAAGCTGATATCCAGTCAAATCCGGTTAGACCAGAAAAGCCGACCCCAACTGACTTAGGAATAATAAAGGCTAAGAGAGAAGATTTATAGCATATAATAATAATAATAATAATAATAATATTCTACCACATACACACAACACCATCAAGCCCAAACTAAGCAGAGCTTGTACTATGGGTACTAGACAATGGATAAACATACATATATACTTTCTTTTTTGTAAATACATAGAAACACCCAGACCAAGACAAATATCCATGTTCATGCACACAAATGTTTGACTTGTGCGGGAATCGAACCCGCGACCTCAGGCGTGGCAGTCGGTTACACTAACCACTACGCCATCGAGGCCGACCATATATTGACTGTATATTGACACGCAGGGAATTACGCATACAAAAACAGAATCTGTCCTGTAGATTTAGACAAAGTTTTTTCATACATACTGACAGACAACAAAATTATGAGCAAAATGTTTAAGAAATATATTATGTTTTCACGTCATTGATGTTGTCCCTAAAAATACTGAGATTCTTGTGTGTATTTGGAAGATAATCTATGGAATTACTGCAATTTATTTGAAACATATATAATACCAGCCGATAGACATAGCCTATTAATATCTAATAAAACGCAAACAAAGTTTCGGGTACAATGACTGCACGGATGGCGCAGCAGCTTAAGTGATCGTCTCGCTATTGCACCGAGAGTTCTGGGTTTGCACGAGACAGAAATTTATGTCGTACACAAATAGCAATTTCAAGTCTGGCTGTTCCTTGCTGGAACGATTGTAAAGTCTAGTGCAACACGGGATTTATTCTTAGCGACACAATACTAATTTCTTCTTTGAAAACGTGTTTGCTAGCTGCTTGACTTATAAAAATAGAAGTAAAGCGCTTTATTTTTATTTAACGCACTGGTACTGCGAAATGAGATGATTCTGCAATACATGACACATACAATAAGTTCAGTAATCTTGCTTGTCGGTCCACAGTCCAACGATTGATGTCGACAAGTTAAATTTATAGTGATGGTTATGCGAACTTTGGTGGCGCGATTCGGGATCTGCTATTCATGTCATTATTCTGCTATGTCGTTAGAGTTGTGCATGTTGTACGTGGCTACGGGCCAGGGACGATAATGAAAGGATGCGGCAAACATACCGCGTGCGTGTCTCATTTATGCACAAATGATCATAATTATTATGCTAACGGACTCTAATACGAACAGTATATATTTCTAATTCTCATATTTTTTTTAAGCGTTTGGATGTTGACCCTCTAAGACCCGTCTGTATAAAAAACCTTGGGGTAGGCCTATGCCTAGCAGTGGACGTCTTCGGCTGAGATGATTATGATGATGTCATTATTTTTATGTTTAACGTGTCTACGAAATATTGTTGCGTTTTTAGAACAATGTATTTGTGTTTACGTAAACATATAACCATAATATAATAATATATTATGTAGCGTATAAAATAGGCTTATATTTTGTTAAAGGAATAATTATATTAATGTGTAGTTTCCATTTTATTAAATAATATTTTCTGGCGACTGATTCTCGTACTTATAAAATATAAAAATCGATGTTTATTGCGTACCGCTAAATCAAGTCAAAACATCAGATTGCGTTGTAAGAAAATAATATATTCTTTAGTAGAGAGAACTAAAGAATTAAGTAGCAGTACCATTAAAAACTGAATCAACTGATAAAAAAATACTCAAAATATACATACACGAAAAATAGGAGGTAGCTAGGTAACATATCACGTCAATGTTGAGGTCATTGGATTGTTGATAAATAATGACCTAATGTATAATGTAAATACTGAATTATTTTATAAAACGTACGCGTAAATATCAGAAAGTGCCAAAAACTACTAACAATGGCAACAGGTAAGTAAGCTGCAGTAGTGGATACGAAAAATCTCTTTTAAAATTGTTCTTGCACACGATTTAAAGGCTTTACAGCCATTTATACAACAAACTTGAATTTTGAAAATTCCGTGGCGGTTCACGGACTTAAACCACAATGCTAACCAATCACAAAGTAGTTCACAACTGAGACCCATCCATCCTCTATCGAAACGGAATCGTGACGAAAACCCTATTACTTCCATATCCAAATCCTCGAAACAAACACGTACGAATACATCCGAATAAAGAGAATGAATTTACGAACAATCGCACGAAGCCGCACGAAAATGCCACGCATTCACAAGCGAACAATGTCGATTATAATTAACGTATATATACGTCTACCTTTACAAAGCCTTTGTCATGTTTACCGGTATTTTGTTGACTTGTAATGAAATGTTCATTGGTGAAAGTATATAACAGAATTTCCTATTTATAGTCTGACTAGGAGAAAAATACGGATTTTTATTAGGAGCCGCGTTTTGAGGTTACAATATCTGTTTTGAATAGAATTCATCTTAGTCAAAATGGCTATTTTAAGATTCGTTAGTCGATGTTACAAAATCTACCATCAGGTTAATTTGGAACAAAAATTAGGCATAAGATTTCATTGTCTTTGGTTCTGCGGTTCTGTGGTTCTGCACAAATTTTTGCGGTTGACCTTGAGATTCTAGTCCCAAATTGGATAGCACGTTCTTTTCTTTGTGCATGTAATTTTTTTAAATATATTCTCATAGCGTAAGAGATTGCATAGATTTGGAAAAAAGACGTTGATTTTCCATCAATGTAACATTTCATTTTATTTCAAAGTATAAGCTTAAATCGCGGAAGAATTTAGTCCTCCATTCTTACATAACCTAACTTTCATGAGGCAGTGCACAGCTGGTCGATCCTTTACCTTTATGTGAGTCACGTGAAGACTATAAAGCTGGATGCTAAATTAAATTCATAAGCATGTACCGCGTTATGACCTGCGCCTATACTTGCCTCACGGGATTTGTACACGTTGGAAAAATGTTGTATTATTTTGTGGTGGTTTCGCGTAATTTGTATCCGCATGTTACTGCTCCCCATATGACTATGGTGGGCATGTGACAAATTGGGAAGTCGGTGTTAATGTCATTGCAAAACTTTTAGCAGAATAACCTCATTTGTAACATTAAGCATATGTTACAAATGACGTCATTATGCATCACGATTGCACAGTCAGCGACATAAATAAACAATCAACAAATTTGTCGAAGTATTTTCTGAATAAAGAATCATTATTATACAAAAAGCATTGATAACAATTTTCAAAGATATAGGCAATTGAAATCACGCACGTGTGTATCGCCTTATGTTGCTGACTGTACCTCGCTGAAGGTGTTGGCAGTAGTAGTAGATCTTTCGCATACATATTATATTTAAGCTAGTGTAAAATGAGAAAAGCTTATACATATATTAATTATACAAACAGTTGCTTACTTGTGAAATCAGAGCTAGGACTGTAGCGTTGTTTTTTAGACTATAGCGCCATTCTAAAATCAACAACAACCTAGCAAACTCATAATTTCTTAAAATCTTATCTATGCATATAACAGCAATGAGAGCGCACGTGTAGTCGCATACAGTGCACTTGACACTAACTAGTCACATTCTCACTGTCCTATGAGACAGTAATTCGACAAGATCGAAAAGAGATCAGAGTTAAGACCAACAACGCTACTTCCTAAAACTCAGGAATTGAAAACCACTATCTGAGCTACTACTGATAATTTCTTGACAAAAAATCTAATAACTTTGCTCCGCAACTATGCACTATCGACTAGACCAATGAGCCACATATTTTATTAGATATGTAAGTTAGTGTTTTAACCGCAAACGTCCGAATTAGTCACCTTATAATCTCTCAATTAACGCTGTTCATAAGTTTTACACTAGCTTTCAAAAGACCAGAAATTATTCTAACATTACTTGAACGTTTACCAGTCATGGAAGGCTTAAACAACAATTTGCATAAACAGCTTTCATTATAACTTCTGGCTGTTGAAATAAAAAATCACTTTCAAAACAACGAATGAATTAAAATGCCGACCAACTGGTTGTATTCTATGAAAATACGATTCATTTTACCTTACTGGAGCACAAAGGATTCACACGGCTTCGGCACCTCACCCACGGTATAATCGGGAATAAATATTTTGAGTTTTAACTTATTCTATTCGAAGCTAGCATCAGCAATGACAGAAGAGATTTTTTTTAAATACAATTAAAGTGGCTAATGCGGTTACGGCTGATAGTAATAATAATATTATGTAGAGATTTATGTTTAATTAGTAAAGGAAATAATTATTAAATGTATTTTTATATATATTTGAAAATCTTAAATAGTAAATAATAATAAAAGAAATTAACATATCACTTGTATTATCTCCACAATATATACATATATTACCAATTACACAATACAATTACTAAGGTATTTCTTCAAAGTGACATTACAAAGTTTAATTTGTCACACAAAAGTATTGGCTGGCATCCATAGCTAAGTTGTGATAGAACAACTTGTATTAGGCCTGCAAAGTGGTACTGAACATGGTTTCTCAATATAACTGACTTTTTGGTCCCTTAGCTTACTTATAACTTCGCAAAATTACTTGCGGACGATCGTGTAGTCCCGAATAAGACAAATTTTTGATAGGAATATTTACCAGAAGCGGTACGGCGGAGTCTGTAATTTTTTTTCCGCCATATGAGAGTCAATGTCTATTAAAGAGGCATCCACTACAGTTGAAAAGACGCTGGAGTAATGTATTACACCAACGCAACGTCTTTGTCATACCATCCCTTCAGGATACGCGGCGTGATCATTATGTAATATACATTTCGTTTGATGTGGTTTTAAAATACTATAACTATAACACTAATTATGAAATATTTAAAGATTTTTTAAAACAACATCCATTGTGGCGGCCGGCATTTGAGTTTATTTCTTTTGCATACCCTTTTAGTCAGAATATAAAATTTATTCTTCTAATCCTATGTTATTTATATTATAAAATGTACAATGGGTAAAACGCAATAACAGGTATGAAACTCCAACGCCGTGTGGGTTTATTGATAAGAGCCAACCTCTTCTTGGAGAACCAGCTCAACATTGAATGCTTTATAATTGATTAGGCTAGTCTATCACCTGTCAAAGGTTTTTGGGTTTGCTCATCAGCAATGGCTTACATACTGCCTATTATTTTTATAGTTTAAGGATCGTTTAAATTTACCTCTTCGGTTATATAAAGCGAATCTGTCATCAGATGAGGAAGGCAGAGGTGTTGAAACAAGCGTATTCGTGTTTACTAGACCTTGCTTATCTTTGTGCTAGTATAGAAATTACCCTAACAGAAAAGCATCCTCGAATATTTTTACGCATACGGCCAATGATGAGATCCTGCTTACGAGCGCAAGACCTTACGGTCGGCCGTAGACATTACGCCAATGAAAATGCCCGAAGTATACAATATCCTCATTAAATTTTAGTAATACAGTTCTATTGTACATGTATATACAATCAAGTTCATTACAGTAAATTTTAAGCCTGTTTTTCGCTAGCAACTTTAAGCCGTATCCGCTCAAAATCGGCTGAACAGTTTTTTAATTATGCATGACAGGAGTTTTTGTGTTCACAGTTTGGAAAATTTTCAGAGTTAAATTTACCTATACTTGTTATAAAACGTTTTTATACGATAGAAGTTGTAAAATTTGCGATTATTGTTAGATATTAGGTAGGAGTATATAGAACTGTACGTTTGGTAAAATGACGAAATTATATAAATGATTTTATTTTTAGAACGTGAATGGTACAGTCACTGTGTTAGGATTTTTTTGTGACCAGGTCCAAGACATTATATAGAAAGACAATAATTTCACAAGTAAGTGTAAAGAAGTGCAGCGATAGCTCAGTGGGGACACCAACAGACTGCAATGCAGAGGGTCTCGGGTTCGAACCCACGTCGCGCACCTCTGACTTTCGGAAGTTATATGACTTTTCGAAATTATGTGCGTATTGATTGACAATTATCGCCTGCTCCGTGCCTCGGAAAGCACGTTAAGCCGTCGGTCCCGGCTGCCATGAACATCTATGGCAGTCGTTATTGGGAGAGTGTCGACACAAAAGATCCCACTGGGTCGAAGTGTCGCCGGTCTGCACTGACTGGCCCCCACATAAGATAAGATAAGATAAGTGTAAAGAATGAGAACAAAAAGAGTTTTAGGATCATAGCTTGCTATCCGTAAAACCGCAAATCCATAATATCTGCTTAGTCCTTAAGACAAGGAAGTAGGTTATACCCTCAAGCAATAATGGAAACGGGAGATGGCTTCTTTGACTTTTATAAGTAATTTTCGTATAACATAGTAATGATAGCGCCCTTTAGCAGTTAAGGCTATAACATCGAAAGACTTGCATATCTAAGATTTTTTTATAATATACCGGCCGGCTTGGTAGACAGCGGCTCTTCCCCATACGACAAAATGCCCGTGTCAAACTGACCGTCAGTTTCAAAAACATTACCATCGCGTAAGCCGGTAATTGTTTGCCATCTTGGTAAAAAAACCAAATTAGAATTTACTCTTTTGTTACGTAGCGTTTTAATCTCACAGAATACGTTTTGCTTGTGTCCTGGGAAATACTAGACAGAAATACCTGGCACTCAAATTAAGACAGATTGGATTTTCTGTCGATAATGAATGACTAGGTACACTAATGATGACAGTAATCCCAATCTATAGAAACATGGCGATGTAGAAAAATCGGGTATAACAATTAGAAGTAACACTCTTATTGCTCCAAGGAGAATTTAGACCTGGATCTATAAGTTCCTTAGTCAAGTTTACGTTATAATACTAAACCAAACGACATACTTTTTTAAATTTAAACATTTATGTACCTACCAGCTCGCCATATTTCTCTCCAGTTTGTGCATTTGCATTTGATTTATGAACGTCAAAAACGCACGACGTTTACGAATATACGGAGTAGCAGTAGAGCGAATATATTTTTCAAATTATTCTCCATATTTGTACAACCAGATAAAGCCATTAATATTTAAATTTTAAGAGCTCTGCGCACAAATGTGTCGTGCGGAGATCGTGTTTACGAGGCCGTATTGAATTTTATATTAAAGGGCACGTGTTTTGATATTCCATACTTCGGAATTTTATCTGTTTCTTTCGTGAGAGACTTTTTTCAGAGTAATCGTAGCCTGAATGGGTAAGCAGAGCTACAACAAATATTATGTCGATTTCTTCGGCTATGTTGGTTACACTACATAGGAGCGAGCTTATTGTCGTTTGCAAGATATCCAGATGAAATGTAGTTACTGAGAATCTCGTAACAGAAAATTTCAATTATACTTCATAACCCAGTATCCAAACCCAAATCTGGTAATCAGTCGCATAAATGAGCCGAAACTTATGCTACCGGATCTAGCTTTTTATTTAAATCATCAAATCACGTCGATTCTTAAGGTCGTTTTGGTACTAAACCTTAATTTTTTTAAATCTGCTGCCACGGTGTTCACGAACCCACCGACCACAAAAACCTTAATGCGACTTATGACTTTTAGGCTCTCTGAGATACATATAATTATTTTATCGGATGATTTCATTATTTTAAGAGTGAATGAAATGAGGGAAGAGAAAAAGAAATGAGTGAAGAAAAAGAGAGGGCAAGGACGAAAATCAAAAGCCGAGCCATTCTGAAAATTTCTTCAGCATGGAGTACTTCTCTAATTTCTAATAATAACTATGGATAGTTTTGACATTAAATACAAGAGTCATATTTACATTATTTATTATTAAGTCAAAATAATAATATGTTTATTTAACACAAAAGTCATACATTTCAAATTGTACAATACAAAATAATTTCTTGGCGGTTTGATTGTGTATTCATAAATTATATGTCGTTGGTAAATAGTTTCACACCTAGGTATATCCCCAAAGGTGTAAGGTGTATAGGGTAGAAATTAAATACAGTCCAAAGGGAACTGTCCATTATTGGCTTAGCGTGAACAAAATTCATACATAAAAACAACGACGGGTCGACGAACAGTAAGTTGCTGCGTCCATATAATGACAATCATTTGGTTTTTGAGCTGGGCAAGATATCAAAACAATTTAAATCCACCATTTCAGTACCTAGATAACATTTTAGTAACATATGAATCAGAATAATAAAAAAAATAACATAGAAACAATGATTTTTATTTCAAATACCTTTATATAAATCACCACAACAAACACATTAGGAACACCTGGACACAAAACTTTGTTATTTTTCTAATTCCTACTGGTTAATGCTTCTAAATTAATATATAATTATTATTCTCAGTGACTGTCCATTCCAAGCCAAAACCACCATACAAAGTGGACAGTTGTCCTACTACTAAAAATGTCTTAACTGATATACCAAAATACCCGACGCAGGCAACAAACCCAGCCCCATCGCAATGACTCGCATTCACTACCGCTGCACTATCAAGGCAGTCATGATTACGTAGGTATAAATATAAGTAAATATAGTACTTCATAAATTTATATTCTTAAATTACCACAGTTACTTTTAAAACAAAACATCACAATTTTCACTAACTAAACAAAAATGCTATCATAAATAAGTAACGTAAAGTTATTTTGCAAATAAAATCAGCAATATATACAATTCAATTGTCGCGCTCAATTTGAATATGTGCTTTTATTCTCTGATTTAAGAATGTTTATTTACGTAAAGAAATACGTAAAAAGAAAAAGAAAAACTTCGTTTTTTTGTATATCAATGACTTATGCACAGACATATTTACATTTTATAACAATGTCTTTGTAATGTAGACGACGTCGTAATCAAATGATATAATTTGTCATATAAGAATATTTACTTTTGCTGATTTGCTGATAAAGAGATGTTATTTAGAGATCTTGGCTGGAATGTATGACTAACGATCAATTGGATTTCTAATTTGCATTGACTTTTTAATGTGTTATTTTATATTAATTTTGACAAAAATATAATTTGATATTGCTAACACTCTAGATATTGATTGGTGTAGGTATACACTGGACCGGACCGCAAAGAAAAACAGTCGGTTGGAAAATCTTCAATATCTTCAAAATTAGCTGACTTAGCTTTATGAAATAGATACTAAATTAAAGAATATTTTAATGTGCTTAAATGAAAAAAAAAAAAATGAATGCATGCTTTTTATTTTTAATAAATATAAAATAAATAAAAATGCGGAGTTTCCCAGTATTTTCGTAAATGTAGACTGGTTACAGATGTGCCTTTTCAAGCATTTTAGTACTTTGTGTTGCCTCCGCGTGCTCGCAATATTGCTGTTATGCGATTTGGCATACGTTCTACTAGGTTTTTGAGGTGATGCTGCGGAATATTCTGCCATTCTTCTATTAGAGCTTCTTTCATTTCACGTAGCGTGATTGGCAGCGGATTCCGCTGACGTACACGTCGTCCCAGTTCGTTCATGCATACTCAATGGGGTTTAAGTCGAGGCTGCGTGCTGGCCACTCTATATCTATGTTATCGACTTCCTGAAAATAGGCAAACACTATCTGAGCTGTAAGCGGGCGGACATTGCCTTGCATAAAAACGGCATTTTCGCCCATGTCCACTAAAAATGGACCAACGTAGTCATTCAAAATTTCAGTGTCATCTTTCTGCAGTTAAAGTTCTATTTTCTATCACCACTAGCACAGTGCGGCTTTCAGAAGAAATCCCAGCCCACACGTGAACAGAGCCTCCGCCGTATGGTACTTTTTCTTCTATACAGGCTTGGTTATAGCGCTCTCCCTCTCTCTCGGTCTTCTGTACACTCTTTTCCTCCCGTCGTGCTTGTATAAACAGAATCTAGACTCGTCTGAAAACATAACTCTTGACTAGTCATTCAGAGTCCAATTCTCGTGTTCTCTACCATAAGTGACCAGAACTCAACCTTGAGTTTCTGTAGTGTCTTTCTAGTTTTGAGCCATTTCCAGGTCTTAATGGCTTTAAATTTGCTTCAGCCAGACGCCGCCTTACTGTATCCGTACTCAGATTGATTCCTCCAGCTTGTAAATGATGATTCTTTACTTCAACAGCCGTAAAAAAGCGATTTCTCAAAATTGTTGAAACCATATAGCGATCTTCCCGCGGCGTCGTGCACCTTGTTCGGTCTGTTCCTGGTCTTTGAAGATTGGATCCAGTTTCATGGAAATGCTGGAGTACTCGCTGAGCTGTAGAAAGAGTCACACCAAACAGCTCTCGCTGTATTTTGCTGACTGTGCCCATCTTCAAGCATTGTCAGGATCCTGTTACATTCTTCAGGAGTTAACGACATGATGACTTCAGAATAATAAAATTTGTAAGACAAAGACATAATATAACTTTTTATTGCAAAACTAAAACAAACGCGAAACAATTGGTTTGAAGTTTTTGGTACTAAATTCAAAAACGGCCATTATTTTACATTTTCAGTTTTTTATACAATTATCAAGAATAAATAAAAGGGTTTTATATATTATTTAATGTGGTATTAAATATTCTTTAATTTTGTCTTTATTTTATAAAGCTAGGTCAGGTACTTTTGAAGATATTGAAGATTTTCTAACCGACCCTTTTTCTTTGCGGTCCAGTGTATAAAGCGCACAAAATTGTCAATGATATAAAGTATCATTGACGTTTCATTGTATTAAGTTATCGGATTCTACCAAAAGTTTAGCCAAAAAGACAATTACCCATATTTCATTTCTATTGTAAAACTTACAGTCACGTTTTTAATTAAATGTTGTAATTTAATAAATTTTCCTTGTCAATATGAACAAACTTGTACGTGAGTACTATAATATATTGTCAAAATGGCAGCCAATTCTTTGTAAAACTAAAACTTTTAGTATACTGTCTAGACATCTTGTAATCATCAAAATTTCACAATTCAGCTGCGCCGTATACGTGACAGTTATTTAATAATAAATTGTAATTTAAGAGTCTTCATTGTAATCGTCTCTTTGAGGTCCTTTTGTCTTTTATCTGAAATTTATAAAGGCTGGCGTTGACCGCGAAATATTTCACTTAGGGAGGTAATATTAGAAAGAACTTAAGCTCGCAACAATTAGCTGTTTTATTACTTGCCTTCTGCCTTCTGTATAAGAATAAATTGAAAGCTTGATAGATTTACTTTTTTAACAATTGCTTATTGATTAATGAAACCTAGACGTTTGAATAACGTATAAAGAATACATAATATCCAAAAATAACAATAAAATATTTTTATATGCCACTAAAATTTATTGTCTCGGGGCTCAGCAATAAATATGACTGCTTGAGATTCGATAGCTGGGTCGGACAAAAGGCTATACTGTCTATGCCGTCGTGCGATATTGGTCTACATTCTTTTTCTTACGTGAATACATTATTTATATGCAAACATATGTATATAAATACTATTATACACATGTTTGCATATCAATAATTCACCATCTTTTTATTTTGCGCTCGGATATTGCCGTACAAATTGGGACATGACATTAGCGCCCTTGAAAGACATTACCTACAATAATTATATTATCTATCTATCTATTATATCTATTGTCGGTGGCGTAGTGGTTAGTGTAACCGACTGCCACGCCTGAGGTCGCGGGTTCGATTCCCGCATAAGACAAACATTTGTATGCATGAACATGGATGTTTGTCTTGGTCTGGGTGTTTCTATGTATAATATGTATGAATTTACAAAAAAAAGTTTATATATAGTACAAGCTCTGCTTAGTTTGGGCTAGATGGTGTTGTGTGTATGTGGTAGAAAAGAATATTATTAAATTAGTTTATAAATCTGAATCGGTAGGCTTTCAATACCATATGTATATTTCCAATGATATTTTGTCTTTATTAAATAACTATGGTCTACTGCATTTTGCACTCGGCTTCGCTCGCATTATATATATAAATTTCTACCTCTTGGGCACTATAATTTTACTGAATGAAAGATACACTGTCCTTTTCTGTACCCCTGACACCGTGTATGCGAAATTTCATGATGATCGGTCGAGTAGTTGAGGCGTAAAAGCATAAAAATAACCAAAAAAACTCACATTCGTATTTATAATATTATCTTATCTTATGTGGGGTCAGTGCAGACCGGCGACACTTCGACCCAGTGGGATCTTTTGTGTCGATACTCTCCCAATAATGACTGCCATGGATATTCATGGCAGCCGGGATCGACGGCTTAACGTGCTCTCCGAGGCACGATTTATAATATTAGTCACGACAGTCAATACTGTACAATGCTTTTAGTACTCTAATGGTAAAAGTGAAATAGTTTGACGATTAAGATTAAAATGTTAAACATGTGCATATAATAATAATAATAATAATAATAATAATTTATTTATTAAACAAGTTACAAAGACTCATGTAAAATTCAAAACTAAAATTAAAAACGAAAATTATTCTAAAAAACTATTATTACATTAGTTACTATTGTTGTAGACGACATGCAAGTTACTACAACGTGTAATGAACGGACAGTCCAGTCTGTCCGCTATCATAGCCATAGCGCTGTTTATGCTGCTACGTACCCGGCGCACCAAAGACGCGCATCGCTTTCGCATTATTGCATAAAAACAATCGACACGCGCCTCCGCAAACATCGATGACGCACTACAGTGTCGCGGAAATCTCATTAGTGCTCTAAAGGCATTATTATATTGAATACGGAAGGCTTTATATACCCTCTGCGTGTGACTAACCCACAGGCTGCATGTGTAGAATGAAGTACAATATGCTGTTTATATATATATATATTATATATTATATAAATGTATTCCATTTAATAATATGCATACGTGCATGAAGAATTTTTAGTTTAGTTGTCATGTTTGCTATTTCAGTTTGATGACCACACCTTACTGTGACATGCTGTATATGTAAATCTAAAAAGGAACTCATTGGATCCTTTTCCTTATCGTACAAGAGCTTCGTGCAACGAGGGGATTGACAACAAGACCCCCGATCGATTGTATACTCGTTACGGCTGTCAATCCCCTGCAGATACGCTTCATCGCACATTTGCTTAAAATGCAAGACTTATAGCGATTGGATCTTTTTATGTGTCAACTGGTTTTACAGCTTTGCTGGTCTTTTTAGTACTTTAAGTTCCGAGTTCGAATCTGAGATCGTGTAAAATGCTGTTGGTTTTTTTTTTAATTCTAACTAATATTATAAATGCGAATGTGAGTTTGTTTGTTACGCTTACACTTAGTAATTTGACCGATCATTCTGAAATTTCGCATACATGTTATCAGAGCAACAGACAAGGATATACCTTTCTACACCAAAACTATCTACCGTTACTAAACTAACCTACATTTACGCGAGTGAAGCCGCGGGCAAATCTAGTGGATAATATTTAGTAACACGGGATGACGAGTACGAAAACATGGCCGATAACAAAACAGTCCTTAGAACGGTAATTGAGGGTGAGCTTAAAAATTGGTAGCGAACTTTCCTCAACATAAGACAAAACAGCTGCTGAAAAGTAGGTGTATCATACCCATTGTCACACGGACCGGTTGTGTCTCCGCGGCTGTACTCGTGGCCCCTCCTTCGGCTTCCCCTTCCCAGCGGCGGCCTATTTATGCGCGGCCGCGCCCTGGTTCCAGACTCTTCTGCCGGCTGCCGTATCCAAGTTACGTGGTCCGGGGGAAGAGCACAATGGACCACTTAACTTGGATACGGCATCCGGCAGAATAGTCTTCACGACCGGTCCGCGTGATACTATGCCTACGCCTTCAGAGACTTGGTCTATGATATTATCTGTGTCCATGTCCTTAAGCTGTTACAAGGCACAATTAGATGGAAGAAGAAAAAGGACATCCTTTGACCACGAGATATTTAATGAGTTATATGACTATGTAGTATGATGTCGACATTATTTTAGCTTTAGTTTATTAAAAAGAGAAAATTTAATAAAACGAGTCTCAAGAAGATGATTCGTTTCTTTATGTAACTGAAATTGAATAGTACTTAATACATAATGCTAATATTATAAGGCTGAAGAGTTTGTCTGTTGTTTTCGCTAATCTCAAGAACTACTGGTTCGATTTAAAAAAATCTTTTAGTGTTGGATAGCCTATTTATCGAGGAATATAGGCTATATAACATTATGCTGCGACCTACGGGGGCGGCGCAGTAACGATAAACGTGGCTGAAATCGCGGAAACATCTATTATGGTCATATTTAAGGAAAAAGAAGTTTAGTTGGTGGTAAATATAGCAAGATATAGCACACAATTATTCTAAGCACGGTTTATTATGTATGTACTATAACAGGCATTATTTATGCTCTACACAGACATTTTCGAAATAATTTGGACATGCCAACAGCTCCCTTGAGAGTCGCCTGTCAATAATTCTAATCAGCTCATCTGTCTGGTGAGCAATTCTCTGTATGGAAATTTTCAGATCCACATTCTCATTTTCAAATTAATTATTTGCATTCAAAAACATAAATATAACGTGATTTCCTAAATATTGTAAAAGTAAAATTTTATGTACGCACTTATTGTAAACACTGGTCTCATGAGTATTAGTTAGGTGGCACCAATTGGTTGGTGGAACTGGTTAATCAACGAGTCCATCCATACATACCGATCAAATCGCTGCGAACCATCTCCACCTTGAAGGTATATGTTGTATACCAACAATATAAAAATAAATTACTCCAACATAATATGTCACGAGTAACATAATAAGAAAATGTATTACTACAACATCAATGGCCTAATAAAACACACCAGTTTACACTTAATGCCAAAAAAATTGTCACACAATATTGTATTGTACACTTAAGAGCGTAAGTTTTAGCACAGCGTCGACAATTTGTGACATTTTTCTTACCGTACAGGATAGAAATAATGAGCCCGCTTCATCTAGCGAGGTGGTGTTCATTAATTTTATGAACCTAATAAACATTCAAAGTACATTTAAGGCCATAAATTTAGTACAAGCAACCTGTGAATTAGCCGCGTGTAATTATTAAAGTGTAATGTGAACAGAGTGGGTAAAATGTGTGGCCTGTAGTGTAATAACGTATGGTTTTAACCACTATGAAATATTAAACTATTGGTTTTATGATCTAGTATTATGTGTGTGTAGTATGAAAGGATAACATGTTATATACAGTTATTGTAACACGTTACAGCTCCTGCCTTGAATCCAGGCTTATGTTTTAGTGCAATTGTGAGGGTTCAGATTCAATTCAACCAAATGATTATGGATTTTTAAAAAGTTAAAAGTAACCCACGCGTTGCAGGTCCTTTAAGAAACAGTCGGAGTAGTTGTATATAAATAAAACTTATAGATCTCGTGATAACGTCACGGAATCTCCTAAAAAGTTCCAGAATCACTATATACTGTAGGATAAAATACTGTAGTATAAAAGACTGCACGTAAAGAACCTTGTGGTATATACCTGTATTTTCTCAGTTTAGCTGTTTGAAGTTTCAGCAGTAAAATTCTTCAATGAAGATTCTAAACCTAGATTCTACAATTTTAGCTAGGATATTGTCTTCAGTTTTAGTGAGGCTCCTAACAGTGTTTCTACGCAATTAATAATACTCAACTCATCCAAAATAAATTGAATTCAGTTACCACATGCAGTGTAACCATGTAAAACGCCTGTGAATTGCTAAATATACAGGCCTTTTACCAAGCTTTACTAAGTATACAAAAAGCCTTTTTCTAACGTAATATTATGTATTCAGTATTTCAATCTTGAATTATTATAATAAAGTACAACATAAATATATTATAAACGCAGTAAAATGTTTCGCCACATCCGTTGGAACTCGAATTATTTATATTTAGTACTATCCGAATTCTGCGGACGGATTTTTTCCCTTTAATATCATATTTTGGGCACGTCTCTCCGTGAGTAGGCTGGAGGAAAATTCATAACTCGCCGATATTGCGACCGCTATATTGAAAAATAGTTATTTGGATTACCGTTGAAACCATGCGAAGAGACGAATGGTATTTCTCGGTTTTATTTCTATTTTCTTCTCGAATGTTGGGTAACCTAGTATTAAAGCTATCCAGACGACGCGCGACGGTTGGCTTCTGATGTTATATTATTATTATCTGCACGAACAATATATTGAAATTGCACAACGCATATACGATATGACTGCACGGATGGCGCAATTCTTTAAGTGGTTGCCCCGCCACTGCGACTGCACAGAACGGTGGAAAACGATTGTAAAAAAAAATTGTATGTGTCAGAAGAAAGAAGATGAAGAATGAAGAGCCCAGGTGTTCTTTGTATTCTTGGATTGAAGATTTGTTAAGTCCCCTGCGACACAGGAATTAATCCAAGTGCACAATATGCCATAAAAAGGATAGAATATTAAAACCTTAGCTAGTGTAATTGTGTTTAACGCTTCGGGAAATAAGCGTGAGTGTATGTATTATTGATGCGTATTATTTAGACCAACCGTCGAGTTAATTTTGGAAGTAGCAATTAAAGAATCGATATGATATCGAATGTTTAACTTGTGATGTAAGGGACGCATTATATATTCTAGTAAGTACGACGGAGTGTTAAAGCGATAATCATCAGTTGAAAACCGTACTGTTATTAGGCGTTAATATTTAAAATCTTCACCAGAATTGAATGATAAAAGAACTGGTCGTATGGATATAACAAGACCTTAAGGAGCTGCTTTACTGTCAACAGGAGATCTGGCCTAAGTAGTAGAGAACGAATCACTTTTGCAACGCTCAAATGATTGGAAAGATGAGAAAAATTAAATATAGCTTTGATCGACCTGGGTACTTCCAAAATGACATGCATGTTTCGTCCACCAATAGGAGTCAGTGTACTGCAAGGGGCAAACATATTACTTATTTCCCTGCTTACATAAAAATTATTTCTTTAAGGCAACTGATTTCACTATTCAACTTAGGAATACATCAAATGGCTGTTTAGCTGCGATCTTCACTTCTCCCGTCAGGCTGGTGTGATCGTTTGCCATCTCAGATTTTTGTAGTGCCTTGCCTCTCAATAATCGAATAACACCTAGACTTTGTTGTAGTCGTCACAAGACCGAATAGGTAGTTATTTTATTTGTGATAAGATTTTTATATCCTCATGTTTGTAGGTAGTTTTAATAAAATCGCTGTATGAATAGCAAATCTTGTTATACCCAAAGGTATTACCGAAACGATATTACATTTGATTTACTTGTAGCGTTAAGGAAGAAAGTGTGTGGGCGGAAATATAATTATCTCTCTCCTCGTGCGTATTAAGCAACACCATATTAATTTTCAAATATTACGATCATAATATTTCCTGCTTGTAGTGTAGGTATAGCGGTATGTTACAGTAGGATAAGATACATTGGGATAGGATACAACAGGATAAGTCACAGTGGAGTAAGGCATTACGAAAGCTCCTGCTTCTTCTTCTTAGCGTTTCGGTGACAATCATTGCTCAATATTATATGGTTGCAGCTTAGAACGCAGCCACCTTTTACATCGTCTGAAGCAATCATCAAGTCCTCATGCGTTCAGTTGTTGCGGCACTCAGAGCTCAATATAAGGTGCCCGCTAAAACTAAGACAGCAGGACATTAGAAGTTCAAGTTTTGTGTTCGTGCGTTGAATGAAATATCCAGAACTTCATCTTCTTCTCCCTAGCCTTTATTATTCCCAAGTCACTTTGGGTCGGCTTTTAAGGTCTAACCGGATTTGACTGGATATCAGTTTTTACACAGAGCGGCTGCACCTGACCTCCGCAACCCGAAGGCTAACGATACCCTAAGGCTAGACCAGTGTCAGGATATTATAGGGCTCTGACTTCCTAATAACGACTGCCATATATGTACATGGCAGCCGGGGCTGACGGCTTAACGTGCTCTCTGAGGCACGGAGCAGGCGATAATTGTCAATCAATACGCACATAATTTCGAAAAGTCATATAACTGCCGAAAGTCGGAGGTGCGCGACTTGGGTTCAAACCCGAGACCGAGAGCATTGCAGCCTGTTGGTCTCCCCACTGAGCTCTCCATAACTGAGAGAACTCCATAACACTTAAAATGACACCTAGCATACAGCATTAGGTTGCGGTCACGTGGACTTCTTAAAAGGGAGTCGTGCTATCAGTAGAGGTGTTTTGGATTTAGTTCCATTTTGAAAGGATTAGCAACATGTAAGTAATTACCATGTAACTATGTAAGACAAGCACTATTGGCTTAAACATTCATCATAAAGGATACTGTTTTATGGTTTAAAGCAAAGAGGTACTTTGTTTGTTGACCACCGGTTGCAATATAAGTAATATATGCGAATTCGGCTTCATAAGTTGCCGTTACCGTACACCCTGTCCCAAAGGGTCAAGGAGGTACAACGCCAATACCTGCAGTATCCTGTGGTGCGGTGGTATCCTGTATTTTAACTAAATGGTAGGTGACCCAAGAACAAGCAAGTTGATACCACTCTCATAACTATTTCAATCGCCAAGCAGATTTGCGTACTGACTGCTGTCTCGTCTACCATATTTTTATTGGGTGTTTCTGTAAGGAAACTAGTCAGTAAAAGCATTGAATCAGATAATCACCCCGGGTAGATGGCAGTAAGTGCAACTTCTATAATAAATTAGGACGTAAATTTACTTCAAGTTTTTGTGTAATCGCATATTCACTGTACATATATAATTATATATGCAAACACATTTTAAAAAACCCGAATTAATTATATGTATATAATTATTATAAGAGGTTTTGGCAAATGCAAAGGCATTGAATTATAATTAACATGACGATGCTGTAATAAAAACCATAGGATTTTATATTTGATGTTATTTTTAGCAGCATTTTAATCTAGAAATATTATAGAAGGTTCAAACGACTTTGCTATTTGATCAGTTATCGGAAATATTTAAATTTTTTACTTTAACCCATTCGCTGTCCCGTGATAGACACAAAAGAAAATCTATTGTTATGTATCATATGTGATTCATCGGACAGGTAACCTGTTAAATAGAATTTTGGAGAGAAGTTCGTCCAATTATTATTTGATTATTTTAATTTAGTTTTGAGGGGGAAAGTTTAAAAAAACCTTTTTATTATTTTAGCTCTTACTATTTAATTTTGCATTGTCATTGTATACTTATGTTATACAAGCTTTTGCTGGCGACGCTCGGGAACAGTACCTTTTGAGTGAGATAGTCGTGTGTATGAGAAAACTTCTTCTGTATATTTGTTTAGTAGTTCAGGCGTAAAATTATAATAAATACCAGGCCACTCAGAAAGTATTGTGAAAAAAGTTTTTATGTATGAGAGACTGGCCAGTTATAATATATTTTAAAAATATGTTCCAATTTCAAAATTTCTGCACATTTTTTGCGAGCTAATTTAAATTATGGTGTTTCATTGAAAAATGGATCTGCGGCGGGAACATTTTCGCGCTATGATTTTTTATGATTTCAAGTGTCGCCTGGAACCGGATGAATCGTACGATAGACTTCAAATGGAATTCGTAGACGAAGGCCCTGTCAAGGCAACCGTGTATCGTTGGTATAACGAATTCAAGCGCGGTAGATAAATTTTGAGGGATGAAGAAAGAAGTGATCGTCCTTTGACGGCTGTTACGGAAGAAAACATGCTAGCAGTAAAAAAATTAATCGAGATGTCTACGGTGGACTGGAAAAAGAGTTTCGAAAACTGGTTCAGACGCATGAAATTTTGTATAGAGGCTGATGAAGAGTACTTAGAAAGATTTAATAAAAAAAAATAAACACGTTTTTTATTTTCGCAAAACTTGCTGAATGTCCTCCGTAAATAAATTTAGATTTGCATTTATAATATTTTAGTTAGGATTAAAATCTACATTTAAGCACTAATAATAAGCTTCTCTTAAGAGGTAAAAAAGAAAGAAAGCTATTTAATCTGTACGGTGAAAATATAATGAAGAAGGCGCTAAGCGGTTGGCATGGCGCCGTTACAATAGGTGGTCAGAAGATAACAAACCTGAGATATGCGGACGATACGCCTATAGTTGCTTCAAATGAGTGTGAAATGGTAATTTTACTTAAGAAAATTGAAGAGGAAATTGCCAAGGTCGGTCTCAAAGTTAACCATACGAAAAATAAAATTATGGTGGTGGATAGCGATATGAGCGATATAGCGATATGAGCTCTATCCACCACCAGCACCACTAGGAATAGCTCAAATATGCTCGATAAGTATGAAAAAGTAGACGAGTTTGTTTATATTGGGTCGTTAATTACCAATGTCAATGTCAATGCCAGCTGCACTGACGAAATTCGCCGACGAGCTGGCAAAAGTGCAATGACCAACCTAAAGAAGATATGGAGGAACCGAGGTATACATCGCATAACTAAAATTCGTCTGGTTCGAGCTCTCGTGTTCTCTATTTTTTTGTATGGTGCTGAAAAATGGTGCATCAAAAGTCGCGACAGCAATAAGGTCGATGCTTTTGAGATGAAGTGTTGGCGGAGACTACTCCAGATACCATGGACCGCCATGAGGACAAATGAATCTATTTTACAAGAGCTAAACATTACAAAGCGGCTTACAACCATCTGCGAAGAGCGAACCCTCAGTTTCTTAGGACATATCATGCGGTCACCTAAGCATTGTCTAGAGAAGCTCTTAATATTGGGTCAAATTAACGGAAAACGCATCAAAGGTAGAACACCAAAAAGACGATCGGACGTTATAAAAAACGCAGTAGGTGGTACCTTACAGCAAGCAGTCCACGCAGCACTCAGCTGCTCTCATTGGAGGTACATCATTTGTGGTCGAGATCCTCAGAATTGAGGGAATGAGGAAGAAGAAGAAGAGGCATCTTCCTGGCCTGGCCTGATCGAAAACATTTTCATCAACCTTAAACGCGATGCAACATCAAAGTGAAAAAATAATGTTCATTTAGGTCACAAAATAACACTTATGAACGACATAGTCTAATAATAGTGAGTTTACTAAATTACTGAAGTTTCATGTAGACTAGTTGCAAGTTCAGGAACGACTCTTAAGAGTTACTTTTTACCATTATTCAGATGTGTCACTGGTTTGTCTGCCATCAGCGACAAAATTAGGAAATCAGGACTAAATCATAAATTGATGATAAAACTAATAAGATTTCTAGAACTGTAAAATTCACTTTACAGTTTTAAAAGCAGAGTGGTGTACGCGGAAGTTAAATACTTGTGACCAAGTTTCAATTTCTAAGTAGCGACGAGTAAAGTGCAGCAATATGAACTAATTGGAATATATACGCTTTTGAGTGCTTTTTTAAATGTTGACCCTCATAATGTTAAACCAACCTGATATGATAAATATGAACATACTGCAATAATCTAACTGCTTGGCAAGAGGACTTAAATTCGAAAACTGGTTTAAGTTATTGGGTTTTTAACTCGGAGACTTTTTAACTGCCTCGTTGGCGTAGCTGTTCTAAATATGACTGCTATACATGAGACCTCACGGTTAATTTTTCGATTCCTGAGTCTGAAATTAGTATTTAATTTATCTTTTGAGCAATTCTCAGTAGCATGCAATCTCGGTAGGCTGCAGTAGGTTCGCTTCCTATCATGTGAAACCTAAACCCATTGAAGGCAAAATATGGAGGATCCAGCTCTGGCTACCCCTTCGCGGACATAGTCGTGAGACTGCGTGCCTTTTTGATCCTATTAAGTAAATGCGAGCACCATTGCTATCGTCAGTGTTATTAGACCCGGTATTAATATTTCCTTTACAAAAACAAGAAAATATTTCCTCTAAATATATTACGACACCCATGTTACAAGTACTAGGAGGGAATGAGCACAGGGAGTTGTTTAATAATTCAACCGTCCTTTGTGCGTCAAAAGCCTTTTCCCTCGGAATGATGTATAGATTACTTATTTCACATTGCTGCAAAATATTTTGGAAGCAATGGGCATGTGTGTATTACACTAAAATTTCTCCAACTATTGTTTTAGTCTACATGTACTTAATAGGGGGTGAGATTATTGCCATCTTTCGGGAAGATTTCCAGATGTTGTGCTGCTACCAATAATTTATTGACAGGAAAATACAATAAGCACTACCAAACCCAGAAAAGAAAACTCGAGATATCATGCTCAGCAGTCGAACTCAGTATCGCTATGCCACAACGGCAGTCTAAAATTCCCCAACATAAAAAACCTAGTAACATTTTACTAGACCCAGTTGTCTACATCGAGACCTCATGGCAAACAGTTGCATTATGTTATATACAGCACGTTCATATTATTTCATATTTAGCTAGCAGATTCTAGTCAGACATTGAATTTGAACGTGAGGGAGCTGTAAGTTTTCTAATATATTAAATTTCTTGTTACAGGTAACAAATGTGCAAATGTAGACATGTAACATTAAAATTCAAAGCACCGAAAATGAAGCGGCGTTCGCTGACAACTGTGCGGGAGAGTGCACAGCCGAGGATTCTGTGCAGTGATCTCGCTATATACACGATGGTGACCACCACAGCTGTTCTCAGCTACGTTAATACCCTCAATGGTGACTTCGTTCATGACGATATACCGGCTATCGTGACGAACGGTGACGTCACAGGATCAAATTCCCTGAAGCAGCTGTTCTTGGACGATTATTGGGGCATGCCGATGGCTGATGCTAACAGTCACAAGTCTTACAGGCCGCTGACTACGCTGTCTTTTAGGTGAGTAATTTTTTATGTAATTACTTAATAAGAAACGGCTGTCCGGTACGACTGGATATAGGCCAGGTGTAGAACGAACTTCTTTTCGTGTTTACCGATGTTTCGGGGTGAATAATTTCCTAGCTTCTATTAAGCGTATTATGAGTATGCATTATTATCTTATTATGCATACTTCTCAATGCATATTATTAGCTTAAATATCGGCCTGTCTTATATTTTGTAAAAGCGCTTCTAGCGAAAACGTCTTTGAACTTATCAAAATGTTTAGATAGTCAAGTAGGTACCGATCGAAACCGCGTGAATATACGGCAGTTCCTGTGGAATAATTGACAAGTTTTACAGTAGGTATGGATACAGTTAGCATAAGGACAAAAATATAACTGTTTTACGAGAGCTAAAAAACCTAAGCTAACATTCCGAAAGGATACGAATTTTTAAACCCAATACGTATTTTCAAACATGTATAAACTAAGGATTATTCGATTACAAAGAAAGTCCTTGTTCTGAAAGATATTTTACGTATACTTTTATGCTGCGGCAAGTTATTAGTGCGTATATATATAATGCAAGTAACTGGCGCAGGATACATGCGCAACCCAGTTGTCCAGAATGTATGCGCAAGTTATTCGCCCAGACTACAAGCATAAGATAATTGGATAATATGATACGAGTGCAAACAGTCAATACAAACGTCTTAACTTGTGCATGTTAACCGCGTCGTGAACGAAATCCATTTGATAAGATAAAGCGTAAGGAATATCTATTAGTTAATTCTAAGCGTAATCAATAAATATTCATATAAAACCCATTGAATATTCCTCTAAAAGTTAGTACAGATGTTTTTAGTTGAAGAAAATTTCAATATTCAAACGCTTTTGTTTAAAAAATGAATATAAATTAAGATAAGAGGATTAAGTCTGCTCTAATTTCACTTAATTTTAAACTTTATTTAGCGAGGAGTAGAAGTTTAAGATTGCAGAAATACTTATTTCGGCTACTCCAACAGTATTTAGTGCAAACTTTTAATATTTTGCGCAGTCACGGAGTTTCTTAATTCAAGTTATTTAAGTGCTAACATAATTAGCACTACAGTACTACACTAGGTGTACTTATATCGTTTTCTAGAAATGTGCTGTCTTAGCTGAGGCTATTACAACGTACCTAACTAATAAAATAAACCTCATTATTAAAAACTGCCGCATCGGTCTTATGTAAGATTGCGCATGTTTTTTGTGTAGTTATATGGTCTCTGATTTGATTCTTGAGCAAAATGTTATTGAGTTTTCTGTGTGAAAACTCCCAATGATACCATGCCATCTAGAAATGTCATGCATATGAAAACGTTGGACCTAGAAACATAATTTGTGACATATGAGAGTATTGGATGAAAAAGGCCCAGAAAGGTACTATGTGATCGATTTAATATCAAATATAATTTTTTATTTGACACTTATTAAAATCAGTGAAATAATAATCGTCATTACTTTAGTTTGTAGGTAATAAGGTCAATTAGTTGAGCCCAGCTTAACAGTTGAACTTAAGATAAGTTTAGTTTAAAAAAAATTGCATGCAGTTGAGCCTTAGAGAAGAAATAATCCCCTGAGGATCTATCAGTTGAGCATCTTAGTTTAGTCTCGGGTCAGCAGCAACCAAAACGATCGTTATATAATTTGTATATATATTGATATAGACAACGTTTCAGTATATATATAAAGACACTGCTACCCTAGTCAACCGTAGCCTTATCGTTGGCACCGACCAGCTTCATTATATCTGGACACGCCTTTAGTCGTCGCGACTACACATAACAAAATGATACTATTGAACAAAATATTTATGGTTTCATATTTGAACTGGCGCCTAACAAGTGCCAAGTCATTTCTTTTGCCAAAAATAATTCACTACGCTATAATTGCCAGTATGCTATGTTGTATGCCAGTATTATGGCAAGCGTGCCAAGGTGCAACTGTGCGTGCAGGGTGAGTTTGTTATTACAATAGTTTTTATTTTATGTCCGTTTAAAGTATATAGCTAAATTTTAAGGAAGTATCTGTATTTGTGTAGTATTTTTCCTGCTTGAAGAACACATTTGTAGGTGTATTTAAGGCTCATTGACTAGGTTTCAATAGGACTAAAATTCATCAATATACATAGAAAGACTAATTCTTGTCCACCCTTTAATAGAAATACGCAGAAGTGTAGGTATTATATTCACATTCATAAACTATGTTTGTAAGGTTTTAAATTATTTATATTTATTTACACTATCTCTGACATTTTGGTAGACGTATGCCCTTAGATATTAACAACCTTTTTTAAAGATTTCTTATAATATTTTCATGTCCATATTTTGAGTATTTTAATATGCTTCATTGATTTATTACTATGTATAGATTATTGCTACTAGTGGTCTACCTTATCTCTACTGCTTCATCTATTTTAAGGTCATCATTATCGAATAATTCTTATGTCGCGGATACCTATTGCCACAAACATTTAATAATAATAATAATATCCTCCAGAAAGAATTTCGGTCACGGCGGCCAGTCTTAACGGACACTGGCCATCCGTCATCACAAGTGTGTGCGCAAACACAATTGCACTCTCTGTTCCTCAACTCTCATGATCCGATGGGATGGTAATCCGACACGACCGGAGAGAGATCAGGCGCGGGACCAACGGCTTTACGTGCTTTCCGAGGCATGGGGGTGTCTAACACCGCCAACTTCCTAATTCTGTGCTGCTATTGAGATATCTTAACAGAAAAACCCAACAACTTTTTCTTGGCTTGACTCGGGATTTGAACCCGAGACCTCATGCACAGCAGTCGCATTCACTACCGCTGCGCTAGGGAGGCAGTTGCAGGAGTAGCAGGAGCAGGAGCAGAACATTTAAACAATGGACACAAAGAACACCCAGACTTGGAACAACTATTACCACAAATGTGGGAATGTAACCCACAACACACAACGCAGTGGTGGTGGCCACCCAATCATTTAAACCACAACGCCATCCATGCAATGAATTTATATCCTTAATCCTATATACGCGTTGATTAAATATCAACCAACAGGCATTTCCACTGAAAAGTTCCCAGACATTGGCCAAGAAACCAGAATCGAATATAACAGTCCGTTCTATTCAATACATCCTTTTCTTAGAAAATAGAAACACGTTTCAATATACGCTTATAAATAAATGTTGGAGAGTAATGCTCCAAGGTCAGTACAGCAGGCGCTTTTTATTTGAGAACGTATTATGAATACTTACGACTCCACTGAATATACTGTAATGTTGAAATATACTTTCTTAAGATTCTGTTTCCTGGCCTTTTTCGTATAAGATTGTGTGTATATTTACAAATATGAGGTCTTGGGTTCGAATCTTAGGTTGGGCAAAATGTTATTGTGTTTTGCTGTTAGGAAATTTCTCAGTAGCAGATAGAGGCTGGAAGAAACGTACAGTCTCGGGTAAGATACCTGATCGAGGTAAATGTGATTGAGATTTTGTTAGAGGGTCTTATTGATTATTATACCTAAAGAGAGATAGAAAAGATGTATAGAGTCCAGACTTCGATTCCAGGTTGAGTTATATATAATTGAGGCTTTTATTAGGAGATTTAGTTTTAATAACTACGAGACCTAAAATTGTTGTATAGCGACATATGAATGTAATACACATGTTTCTTCGGGGATATACAAATGTGAACCTAAATATATATTTCTATATGTAATTATCTATACTAATATTATAAAGAGGGAAGATTTGAGTTTCTGTTTGTTTGTTTGTAAGGATTTAACACAAAACAAGTCAACCGATTTCAAAATTATTTTGCATTTATGTAACTAAAGCTATATTTTATTCAAAAAAAGTACTTCTCCTACCATAATCAACCCTAACATACTTTTACGCGAACGAAACCGCGGATAAAAACTAGTATTCCATATGAAACCAAACTTTTTCAATATTTACATAATAGGTATTTTACATTGTTCTATTTGTGTCGACGGGGCAGGCCAACGGCAGCGCACTAAATTACGATGGCGCTCGAAAAGACGTTATCTCACTGTGGATATTCGCACTTTACCAAAAATGTAAATTTATAGCATTTTTTCGCGTCCCATATAATAATGGGTTGCGTTATCTCTCCTTTTGTTCGGCCGTATCGATTATATACTATTGTAGGGCGCAAGTATATTATATGTTGCGTATTGTACAGGTCTATATAATTTTTTTATATTTTAGTTATTTTAAACTGCTGGCCTCGTGGGGAGATTGTTGTTGGATTACCACGCAGAATACTGATGCAAATAATTTTATTCGAATACGATTTACGATTGTCTACAATATGATACTTATTTTTAACAGCCATTGACCTCTTGCTCGCGTGTTTGAGTGCAATCCTTAAATATAAATTTTGATTTAATGGTATAACCTTTCGCTGTCCGATGAGAGGAGTATAGAAATGTGTTATGTGTCATGTAATAATAATAATTATATGTATCTCATTAGAAACGTGTTGAATCATACAACTGGCCGGTACTTACTCATACTCATATAACATTTTAAATACAGTCCACTCGTTTTTATCTCATCAACTGAGTCATCGTCGCAACGGAAGGTAAATATGCAAAATAATTATCTAGGGAAAAATTATTTTGGGATTTTCCTGTCAAAACAGTCTCAGCAGCGAAACAGAATCTGTATCTTCAGTCGCTAGACGGCGATATCACACATAATTTACAGCAAATTTATTAAATTTAAGAGTAAAATAAATCCACTTTCACCACGCTAAATTTCACAAATTTTTTGTGTAGTAGAGCCTCGCTGATTTCAGCATGAATGGGCCGGCTCGACCGGGGAAAGACTACTCTCTCACAGAATATCTACGTGAAATAGCAGTATTCCTACTGTTGTGTTTCGTTCGGTGAGTGAGAGTGCCCGAGGCCTAATCGTCCTCTTTCCTCCTTCCCGCTCCTTCTCCTTCCCACTTCCTTTTTCCTTTCCTAAAGGGTTGGACGCGCAAGTGATGCCTCTGGTGTTGCAGGCGTCCATAGGCTACGGTGACCACTTACCATCAGGTGGGCCGTATGCTTGTTTGCCATATATGTAGGTTGCATAAAAAAAAACTAATACTGTGCATACTGTTTACACCTTAAAAGGTTATGCAATCAATCGACACCTAACAATGGATAAGTATGTATATGAAACAGCGATAGCCTAGTAGAAAAACCGTTGGCCTGCTACGCAGAGGTCTCAAGGTCGATTCCAGGGCGCGCATCTCTGACTTTTCAAAGTTATATGCGTATAAAAAAGTTAACTATCGCTTACTTTAACGGTGTAGGCAAACATCGTGAGGAAACCTGCATGTCTAAGAGTTCTACATAAGTTCTCTAAGATATATATATAATATGTAACGGGTATTAACGCGATCATGCATAATGTTTACCTTTTTTATGCTTGACGTTTCAACCAGGTTACACCGGCCGTGGTCACAAGCTGACTGGTGCTGCGATGTCATGTCTTCGTTTGTGAGGCAGAAGAATCTTGATTCACCCTCACTTTTGGCATATTTTTATTTGTCCATGTACCGTCACAAACTACACTCACGTGTATCACTCACTTCTCTAAGATATGTGAAGTCTGCCAACGCACACTGGGCCAGCGTGGTGGACTATGGCCTAACCCTTCTCACACTGAGAAGAGGCCCGTGCTCAGCAGTGGGACAGTTTAATACAGGGCTGATATTTTTATATTATTACAATAAAGTAGGCCTTAAAATGATAGCTGGTGGAATATGGTGAAGCACACATCTGCCTACTCTCGTGAGACTATGGCGTAAAAGTACAAAGTTGTAGTACATACTTAGGTATCACAAATAAGCACTCTGATTCAAAAGATTAATGCATAGAGAGATATGAATCAAAGCTTGAATCAGAGTGCTTATTAATATCATTGTGTTCAATTTTACTATTGTTTAAGTTAAGCGTATTCAATCTATTCAATGTTGTAATTTGATCTACATCTACATTTGATCTATTCATCCAAAGCATCCGATGCCAATTATGTATTATATACTAACAACGTATATTTCAACGGCATCGTGCTATTGTTTGGAAATATATTATTAAATGCTTTGTACGAGAGTCCATTATTTTGACAGAAATATGAAGTGGTGTTAGTAATGTAACAAGACAACTCCCGCTCTAGTAATATTTCCTGTGCTGCGGGGGACTTTACAAACAATTACGCAATGGACACAAAGAATACCCAGACTCGGAACAACTAATTGTAGATCACAAAAATTATTGTCCGTGTGTGATTTAAACCCACAGCACTCGGCGCAATAGATCAAAAATACTAAATACATATACAGGATGTCCGATAATTAATGGATAACCTTGAAATGCCTTATAGTAGAAATAATAGCCGCTCAAAAAAAAAGGAAGATAAAAATATTAAAAAAGTGCAATAGCTAGTCATACTTTAGACTATCTATCTATTAGCATAATTAGTGTTTAATAATAAAACAACAAAACACCGATGGAATTCATTCATTTATGGTCGTAGTGTACAAGAAAGTTAAATATGGTAATTAAAGAAAAAATCATATCTCAGATAAGTTTTTTTTCATATTTATGATTTTTTTTCATTTTTTTTTTCTGAACAGCCATCAGTTTTATTTTAAGACATTTCAAGGTTATCCATTAATTACCGGACACCCTGTATAAAAGACTGCATGAATGGCGTAGTGGTTATATATTGCGTATATATTACGTACATAAAAATATGTAATTCTTATATTTTACTGCCTAGGTGGTACAATATATATAATATATTCTACCACATACACACAACACCATCTAGCCCAAACTAAGCTGAGCTTGTACTATGGGTTCTAGACAATGGATAAACATACTTATATACTTTTTTTTTGTAAATACATACATATTATACATAGAAACACCCAGACCAAGACAAACATCCATGTTCATGCACACAAATGTTTGACTTGTGCGGGAATCGAACCCGCCACCTCGGGCGTGGCAGTTGGTTACACTAACCACTACGCCATCGAGGCCGACAATGATAGTGTATGTGATATCATCACTGTCCTAGGCCATAGTCCGTTACATAATCGGGTACGAACTATCCCGGCCTGTATCATCATATCAATTCAAATATTCGATAACGAATCGAATTATTATAATCTAATTCTACGAATTCATCAACACTCAAAATGCGCGGTGGAAAATATTTCAAAAATATTTTTTTCGTAGCCTTTGCACATCAATAGCAATAAACGAACTTAAAAGCAACATTTTATATTTACACACCTACCTTTCAAAGTTCCAAAAACATCATAAACCGAGTTAAAATTTTGTTCATAATATAAGATAGCCAAGTAAGCTCGTAAACCGTTTTACTACTACAAAACTACACATAGTATACAATTTTATACGCGGTAAGCCACTGGGGAATTATATTTGTACAAGTATTTAAGTTATCCTTAACAAAGATTTGTATTTCAACGATTAAGTAAGGTGGCGATGCTCGATTGTCACGGATGTCGAATGATTCGAAAATTATACATTCGAATGTCAATTAATGCATTGCTGTTTAAATAGCAATGAAATCGTTATTGGAATATTCGTGGCTAGCTTTACCCCAGAGCTTTGCCCATAGCAATGCATACTAAGATAGCATTTCGTCCAAACACACGTATTCTTCTGTTTTGTTCATAAATAATATATCTAGAGCAAAAAAAATTATTATTCTCGGTTATACTTATGTATTTTATCCAATAAATAAATATTAGGCAAGAAATATCAAAGACATGCAGATATAGCTCAAATCTTTCTCATATTTTTTTATAAGCAATATTGCTTATAAAAAAATATTAAAATGGACAATAGAAGATGATGATTTCAGGAGTAAAATAAGTTCAGCCTGTAGCTATTTATTATGCAATAGATCTGTTAAAAACATTTTTTTTTAAGTGTGGTTTGATTATTCGTATTTCCTATTACCTTGATCACGAATATAGAATCTCTTCAAAAATACCTTTTGTGCTTTAACCGCTTAAATGGGACATGCATACAAACCATACTTCAATAAACTTCATGTATAAAACAAAATGTGAGACAATACCAAATTACTATTCAACCGACTTCATGCGAAGCTAATAAATGAACAACTTGGCGCACATTTAAGCCACCACATGAACAAGGACATTATATTTTCGAAACTTAAACTACCACAAAACAAACGCAAAACGTATAACTTTGCTAAGACTATGAAAACAAACACGAAAGCGCCCGAAATCGGATTACACGGGGCGCTTTTCAGCAAAAACCAATAGCGGGGACACACTAGTGTTGTTGTGAACACCGGGACCCGGGAAATGCGGTATTTAAAGAGCTTGGCAAGAATATCAGCGAAGGAACTTGCTTTTGTATTTTATCTTTGCATTGTAATCTTCTGTAGTTTGCTTTTAAATATAATAGCAAATATTTTGGTCATATGTTTTTAACTATCGATTGCTTGTATTGAAGTTGACTATTTTGTTAATCCTGTGGTATAAGTGCACGCTTATGTTCTGATTTAAATTTCAGGTGGAGCTAAATATTTCTGGAAATATCTGTTAAGAAATTATCAGTATTAAAAGTTAGCATGGCGAAATATTAAGTAAAAGGTTGACCAGGTACATAGATCTTTTGACTTGACACACATAGCTGGTGAAACAAAACATCGATAGTACATAGACAGTGTCACGCATGTACATCGTACATGCATGACACTATCATCATTCAACTCATCATGTACACATATTACATGATGGGTTGAATGCACAAATTATTTGCACTACGAAACCGTAACTAAGCTGTGTTTGTACATTGCAGACAGTATTGACAAAACGAAATTGAAATCTGTAATTTTTAATTTTTATACACTATATATTTAAAAAGATATACAAATAAACTATATGGTATTGGTAGTCGCAAAGTGGTCGAAATTCACCCGTTCCTCATTTTTGTATAAAGAATACGTTTTTCTTCTCCTTCGCCATATAAACTTTAATTATGCCAAATCACACCCTCGTGCAAGCAATATACTTAAAAATGGATACAAAGTTTTGTCTTCATGTATTAATATTTAGATATGTATACAAAACATTTAAGTTATACACTATACAAGAATACAATTAAGTTAAACATTTAAACAGAAACACACACGGTATGGACACAGTAAAAGAGCCAAAGTCCCGCGGGATTGGACAGTTCCGGAAAATCGTTCCTCTCCGGGATTATGACATTTCGCCAACACTAGTGCAGATGAACGCCCAGGGGGCGAGCGCATAGAGGCCTTGTAATCTTATTTTTTATAGAAATGTAAACATTTCCTTACATCTGATAGTATGAATGCCTGGGTGTGATATAACTTTATCCCGCTGTTTTTATTGATAATAGTGTGAGGATTGGTGCGCGGAATGTTTTGCAATTGTTTGTGTTTGAGATATAATTTCAATCCTTCTTGTTCTTTTTTAATAATATTTCTATTCGGGCTGTGTTTATTTATTATGTTGTATTATTCCCAGCCTTGAGTAGATTGCTTGTTATTACCATGGCATTAATTTGCGGTTATGTTTAAAACCAATCACAGGATTGCTGATTTGATTTCTATGTTGCGCAAAAAGCCCGTAAAACTTAGTGTAAATGCTAAAAAAACCAGTAACGTGATATTTTGAACCGACTAATTAGCGACCGGCGCATAAAGTACCCGATGCTAGACCGTCCATTATCAAGAATTAAATTACTAAAATTAACAGCTTACTTGTCTAATCTCATTTTCAAACATGTGACAACACATCATCGCATGGGTCTTTGTAAACGTGAGCGCTTACATCATTGTACATATGATAAAGCTTAGTAGATTTATTCTACTAAGCCGTATCGTATGCAAACAAAACGTGATACGCTGCAGTTTGTATGGTACAAAGCATGATCGTATCATACAAGTACTCGCAGCCTCTAGTCGTATCGCTCGAGTATTACCGCGCCACTAAATATTTCGGTTCAAAACGCCAGACCAATGCAAGCAGTGTATACAGTCGCAAAATATGTAAACATGTGCGTTTGGAAATAATAAAGCTTTTGTATATACGTGTCAGAAAGAAAGTGAAAATAGCTCTGTCCCATGGACATATTGTTGTTTATACGAAACTATTAAAATTGAAACATAAAATAAGTACATTAAATAATGATAAAAATAATACATACATACATACATAGATTCACGCCTGTTTCCCAGAGGGGTAGGCAGAGACTACGGATTTCCATTTGCTACGATCCTGACACACTTCTCTGGCTTCATTCACTTTCATCGCATTCCTCATACACGCCCGTCGGTTCAAGGTGCTCTTAACCTGGCCTTTGTCCAGAACGCCTCCGATCTAAACAAGAAACGTTCGCCTAGGTCTTCCTCTTGCGACTGTTCCATTCACACTAGCCTTATAAACTTTCTTAGTCACTCTTTCCTCGTCCATTCTTTCTACATGCCCAAACCAGCTTAACATACCCTTTTCTATTCTTGTCACTATATCCACTTAAAAATAATATGTGCCTAGATGAGACCGAAAAGGCCTCTTGTCTCTGTTTATCTAACATACAACAACGAAGTGTTGCAGCGCTGGTTTTCGAACAATTCCAGAGTTTGAAGCCACCATACGATATCGACAGAAATAAATTAAAAAGATACAAAACCTGCTGGATTTCTGAAAGAATTGTAGAAGCTACGGGCAGTGCTTTCTTAGGCCGAAATCTATTTTAACCTGTTAGTTATTACGACTGGATCACTTAAGCATAGAACACTGTTACTTAAGTGTCTAGGTGGGTTACGGAAGAAATCCCTCAGTAGTAGTCCGGAGTTTCGAATCCCGTTCGGTAGATTGCAATAGACTTGCACCCTATGTAACTTTAAAAAGCTGGCGAAATATAGGTGTAATGCTCCCGTGCCTATCCCTTTGGGAATATTAAGTTATCGGCCTCGATGGCGTAGTAGTTAGTGTAACCGACTGCCACGCCTGAGGTCGCGGGTTCGATTCCCACACAAGTTCATGCACAAACATTTGTGTGCATGAACATGGATGTTTGTCGTGGTCTGGGTGTTTCCATGTATAATATGTATGTAATTACGAAAAGAAAGCATATATGTATGTTTATGTATTGTCTAGTAGCCATAGTACAAGCTCTGCTTAGTTTGGGCTAGATGGTGTTGTGTGTATGTGATAGAATATTATTATATAGGCGTGAGATTACACAGCCTAACGCCTAGATAGAATTATGTACATACACAGATACATATGTATATATACTACTTAAGATACTAAACGAACTCAACAACTAATGTAATTGCTATTCGAATGATTGGATTTAGATCCAGTACTAATCGGCACATGTGTTTAAATCCGTGAGTGGCTAACGCGTTTTGTTAAGCTGGCAATCTGTATCTGAATGTTTTGTGGCAGTATTACATAGATGTTCTTGCAGTATCGCGCGCCCGCATTGGTGACGTCATATGTTGAAAGGATGCACCGCATATTATCATATCAGGTTCAAAATTGCTTTTCCATTTATGCTTGCTTGATGTCAAGCAGTTTTCTTATTTCAAAGAGAAAATGTCTGCCTTCAAAGTTGTTTTTATCTCGCTGTCATCAGCAGAGTTTAGTTGAGCTTTGTTTATAGAAAATTATGTCGTGTTATTAAACAAGCTGCATCCAGATATACAAGAGAGGGAAATTTTGAAAATATCTTAATGGAACATGAAGATTGAGGAAGACCTGTATGACTCCCTAGATGGTCCATGAGCACAAAGTTCCAATATAATCTGTTTAGACATTCTGGATTGATAGCTGCTCCGAATTTTAAACATAGGCCCGCATTCGTACCTTCTTAAAATAATTATCAACAGGCGGACACTTTCATTTAAAAATAATATAAACAAAAGTATAATATAATAATGTAGTTAGGAAACATCTGTTATTCCAGTTCCAACGCCTATATAAAATGCGCGCCGAACTCAGAGCGCACATTATTATTTTGTATCTCGAACGTATAGGTCGTTATCGACGCGGCTTGTGAGTTGGTGAAAGTGTTGATTATCAGTTCAGTGTGTGTATAGACTATAAAAACTGTGAGTACTTTTAATTGGTTGCTAACAAGTGTTGCTTATGTTGAGGTTATGATTGTTTACATTGGTCAAACTAAGAAATAAATTGTCTTTAAGTTATTTTCAATTTGTTTTTTTTTTAATGAGTCTTCTCCTGGATCCTAAATATATTGTTAATTTCTCGCAAAAGGTAAGTACATTCATATGTTACAATAATAGGTACATCATAAACTATATAAAGATATATAGTTTCACGTCGAAGGCAAAAACACAGGTATATACCACATTAGACTTTTGCAAGTAATGGTTTTATGTCTCACGAATAGAGGTGCAACGGTCCTGCATGCGACTACTGGGTACGAGATTACGGATTCCATCTCCAGACTGGCAAAAGTGATGTTTTAGTTTTAAGAAATTCTCAGACTCCGGTGTCTGAAACTGCACCCGGTGGATAGCAATAGGCAGATCCCCTAATACATGAAACTTAAAATCATTGCTGACGAAATGCGTACCATACTCGTCTGCCTACTCTTCGATAAAATATAGGTATAACTATGTATGTAAAATATTACTTAAAGTTTACAATGTAACGAAATATTTATCTTCATTAATTTATACGTTATAAATATACAAAAATCATCACCGCATATTTTATATTGTTAAAATATCTGACAGCATACGTAAACAAAATGGTTTAAAAATGCAACCTAAAAATTTATTACTTTGATAAATAGGAAACCGAGGCGTGCGGGTAAATGTAAACCGACCGAATTGAAGAGACCACAACCCGCAGTGGTGGCCGAATAAATTGGAGTATATTAATCTTTGTCACTTAATACTCTATAAAGTTTAGCGGTGACGGATCAGGATGCATCTGGCTTTACACAATGGGTAGTATTTAACTGTTCCTCAATTTTTTGCCTTTGTTCCACCAAAATACTAATAGCACACCAGAATATGCTTACTAAAATATTTTAAAGAGATGAAACTATGTCAACGGAGGCCCACTCCGCGGGGCTCCTATTTTTGGGTAGGTTTAAGAAGGAACCTAACATAACCTAACCCTTTCGAGACAGAATACAGTGATTTCAGGCGTATAGGTGCTCGTTATGATATATTTTAGTAAGCATATTTTGCTCTGCAATTAGTATTTTTGGTGGTCATTATATTTAATCCCTTAAACAATTCTGATGTGGAAATTATGTTTGAGGTTTTAGATTTTTACTTCTTGGTTCTTTTTGTGTGTTTGGTAGATCAGCTATTACTAAGAATGTGTTTATTGGTTCTGCTTAATCCAGATATATTTAGCCTATGATGTGAGGCTTTAATATTACTTAGCAAAATATGTGCTTAGCAAGCAGCGATAGCCTAGCTGAAAACCGTTGGACTGCCACGCAGAGATCCCGAGTTCAGTCCCAAGGCGCGCATCACTACTTTTAAGATATGGGTGTTGTGCGCTACATCTTTGTGTGTATATCATTTAGAAGGTACTAATTAGGCTAACATTGAAAATAGCTGAAGTTTTTCTGCCAGAAAAAGTCAATAACACTATGTCACCTTGAGGCCGCGACCAGTGTAACCTGGTCTAAATGTCAAGCATCAATAAGGTAAACATTATGCATGATCGCGTTAATATCCGTTACAACGGAGTCAGAAACGTAATGACTTCTGAACCATAACATATCATTGATATTATGTTTAACAACTATTATTATAACACAACACATCTTAAAACAAAATTACTCACTAACATTACATAACATCACACAAACACAAAGCATTTCCTGAACAATCTTATTACATTCAAACCAAACCGATCCCTGCGCGATCTGCACGCAATTTGCAACAAACCACACGCATATTACACGCATTAGGTAACGCGACCCCCGACCGGGTCTCATTATTGCCCTGTATTGCTCTGTTTTGCGTTCAGTTGCGCTGTATTGCGTTCCATTGCTGTTTGTAACGTGTGCTATGTGTGAAACGTTTACGTACAATGAGTTTTGGAAGCGATTAGGGTTAGTGTGTTCTAATGAATAGTTGATTCGATGTTGTGCAGGGAAGGCTCTGTTGTGGGTGAAGTATTACTAGTGAACAAATGCTAGTAACCAAAGTAGTAACTAGACTGCTTCGTCGGATTTGATTTCCGGATACAGTGTTCTTAGTTAAGACTTTCTAACTAGCATCGGGTGGTCTGTAAATGTGCCTGGTAGATGATAATAAGCTCTATTTCTTTTGCATGAGATTTAAAATTTGGATATCATACATCTTTACCTATTTCTTAGGAGACACGTGAATGATTAAGTTAAATACATACATAATAAAAAATATTTTAAATGTGGATTTGAACGACCGAGCTTGGCTACAGGCTTCTCTGCCTGTTCGTCTTGGTGGGTTCGGCATTCGCAAAATTTCCGATGTTAGTCTACCGGCGTTCCTGTCCTCGGTTCACAGCACGGAAGAATTAACCAGGAAAATTTTAGCACCCACACTGGTTAATGCAGAAGTGCTGTGCAAAACTGACGCTGTGAACGCCTGGAAAATGGCTTGTCCGAATTCTGCTTTGCCAACCAACCTATTCTCCCAGTGACAGTGGGACGGACCGCTTAGCAACTCTGTAAGAGAAAAGCTTTTTTCTACATCTTCCAATGTTGCTGAGCGTGCTCGATTGCTGGCTGTGGGAGAGTGGGAATCTGGTCTTTGGCTTCAGGCGCTTCCATCGTCCAATATAGGTACCATGTTGGACGATACCACTTTCCGCCTCGCCACTTGCCTCCGTTTAGGTGTTTCGTGTGTTTCTCCGCATTGCTGTCACTGTGGAGAAGCTGTCGATAGCCTCGGACACCATGGACTCTCTTGTAGCAGAAGTGCTGGTCGAATCTCTCGGCAGGCTAATCTTAATGACATAATACGTCGTGCTCTTGTCACTGCTGGCGTTCCAGCTGTACTTGAACCCAATGGCTTGGTACGTGACGATGGGAAGAGACCGGACGGAATGTCATTGTTGCCTTGGAAGATGGGCAGGCCCTTGGTGTGGGACGCGACATGCGTTGACACCCCTGCGCCATCACATCTTCCAAGTACTGCGGGATGTGCCGGCGCTGCTGCAGCAACCGCGGAAACCCCTTAAACGGCGCAAATATAGTAATTTAGTTGGAAATTACATTTTTGAGCCGTTTGGGGTGGAAACCCTAGGTTCATGGGGTCCGAGCACTCGTATTTTGTACAGGGAGATCGCAAAACACCTGATCGACGTTTCGCGTGATCAGAAGGCTGGTCTTTTCTTAGCCCAAAGAATCAGCATTGCCATTCAACGTGGCAATGCTGCCAGTCTTCTGGGCACGTTACCAGTTGACAGCGATGCTGAAGAATTCTACTATGCCTAAACCATTTTTGTAAATATTTAGTATTATAATTATTTGTGTTTTTGTAATTATGTTAATTATGTTATCTTTTTTAGTACATTTGTAAATATAGGTTATTAGATTATTTTATTTTAAAATTAATTATGTAAAACTTAATTAAATATTATAAACCTCCTAAGTTATTAGTTAAATGTGTACTGTGTGTACTGTAATGTACATGTTTTTTTTATAACTAACCGCAAATATTTTAAGACAAGGATTCATGTCATAGATGCCTTTGGATGCGCCCTTTATTTAGATTATTAAAACTTAACGCCCAGGACGGTGATTATTAGATCACTTTTCTGGACGTTAAGTTATCATCTGACATACAATGTCAAAAATATAGTAATATCACTCACAAACATTGAAAACTGTACAATATTGTTCTTTATTTAATGAGCGTTTAGGGTTGTAGTCCTGTTGAGTCCGATTCGGAAGAGATAAAAATAAAAGAGGAACGATACCGAAATTATATGATACCGACCACAATATTCCTTATAATTATGTTCCTTATTACATATTAACTTAACAAACAATTGAAACGGACTGACTATATAAAAAATGGGGAAGGCGGGGCATCTTGAAGACGACACTCTGCACTCACACAACCATGCACGTGCACTTACATAGTATGTATGTATGTATGTGTGTGTGTCCCTACAGAGCGAGCTCAGTCTTCAGTGTGGATACTTTTTCGTGCAATCCAAGTACGGTAAGAGCACATCTATAATTTAAGTCTTTGTTTCAAACTTACGATGCTATTCATTGAAATTAAACTGCTATATACGGATTTTATCGCGTTGTTTATTTGACAATTTATTACAAAATTTTGAAAATTGTTACACTACTACTACTATCAAACTTTACTAATTTTTAAGCTAATTAAATTATTATTATAACTATTTAGATTTAATTTATTTTTACACTTTCCCCGACGTTTCGGTTGCTTTTCAGCAGCCATGGTCACGGGGAGACTATTATTAATTATCATTTATTACGATGCTATTTACCTAGGCGAACGTTTCTTGATCAGATCGGAGGCGTTCTGGACAAAGGCCAGGTTAAGAGCACCTTGAACCGACGGGCGTGTATGAGGAATGTGATGAAAGTGAATGAAGCCAGAGAAGTGTGTCAGGATCGTAGCAAATGGAAATCCGTAGTCTTTGTCTACCCCTCTGGGAAACAGGCGTGAATCTATGTATGTATGCTATTTATCATCAATACTTCACTACCCTAAAATTTGGCCACACTTTATAGTTACACGCTGTATATTATTAAGCATGACATATACGACGACCTTATAAAGTAATCCATTGCATACTTACTTTTACAACCGCCAAACCACCCAATTGACTGACCCACCAAACCGTGCAAGCATTGCAATTATACCACATTCTCTTGGGACCCTAAATCCAGCGTTCCATAACGCCCTGTTTAACAACCCAACCGACATGAACCCAGATTAATCCTAATCAATGTGGGAGACCATTGAACTGCCACGCAGAGGTCTCGAATTCGATTCCAAGACTTTCAAAGTTATGCTTATTAAATAGTTAATTATCACTCGCTTTAGCGGTGAAGGTAACATCGTAAGGAAGCTTGCATGTCTGAGAGTTCTACATGATGTTCTCGAAGATGTGAGAAGCTTACCAACCCGCACTAGGCCAGCATGGAGGACTATTGCGTAACCCTTCTCAAGCTGAGAAGAGGCCCATGCCCAGCAGTGGGACAGTAATACAGGGCTGATATTATTATTATTAATGTTATCCAGGTCCTTCATACAAGTTTACTTCCACGCTAAGTCAAGTTAAACACAATTTTATAATTCAGTACGTGATGTAAGCTATAAAGCTCACTTAAAATATTTAATACGGCCCATAAACGTGCAATTTGATGAACGATACGGTGCGAGTAAGATTCGGTTAGGTATTAACCGGGTAGGTCTTTGGCCTTTATGTCGCTGAAGTAGTTTTAGTTTCAGCGATCCACCTACCATTAAAAGCAGCGAGTTGGCACACCTTGGTAGCCTTAGTCGGTAGGACTCGAGGCTTTCAGAACTGGGCGAAACGCAGTAATGCTTCTACTACTCATACGCCGGTTTCCTCCAAGAAGATGAGTTGGGCGAGCTAGCTGACTCATACCGGCAAATTAAAGCCCTTTTTTCAAAGGTTTAAATCCCTAGCTGCATTTAGACCGTACGAAATAGTGTACGTATTAAGAAGAGTGAGCTCACTCATTATACTTACATGATAAAGAACGATAGTGTATATTCGTAATTCAGATGTCATGTTGGCATTGTGTCAGATGGCAAAATAACGTCCAAAAGGTGATTATATTTAAACGTAGTAGATATTTATGATTACAATAAATTAATATAAAAATAAATAATGCCTATTACGAAAAGTGGAAAGACAAAAAAAACTAATAAACTTAAGACTGCGCCGAGCGTAAGACGCGGTTGGACTGAATGACAGAGCTCGATATTCTAATCGGCGCGCGGCCGCCATAGTAAAATTGTATGGAGGATTTGAAGTGCTGTTTTGATAAATATCTATATTTATTGTCAACCTATAACTTAAATATTTGGGACGGACAAATTGTAATATAACTATTTATGATTCATTTAAGCTGTAAAATAGGATAGATTTCTACTGTTATAATCTGAAACTCACGTAACACGAGCTTACGTTTTTGCAAATTTACGTAATTTTGTGAGCGAAATTATTAATTATTTTAAGTTTTTTACACGGAGTAATTGTAAACACATTCATTGTTATAGTAAATGTATATTTTGTATTTGTATTATACAGAAAGTGTTAATTTTATCAACTTAACTGTGACCGCCTGTTTTGACACATTTCGCTTGGTGCAGTCTTAAGGACGTATGGAAATGTGTATATAGACTATTTTCAGTAAAAAATGAGGACTGTGAAATAACTATGAGCTGCTTTGCAAAACTTTAGCGTAATTATAAGCAGTATGTTATTTCCACAAACTTTGAGCTGTATTATTTTAAATGGCTATTTGTGGATCAATCCTTTAAAACAATTTATCTTTTCATTTTGCGACACTTTACAAGAAAGTTTAATGAATGAAATAGTTTGTCAGCTACCCTATTATGTTATGAAAATCATATAAAATAATGAAAGCATTCAAATAAAGAGCCAATAGAAAATTCAGTGGCGTTACCACAATACAAGCGTTCTTTGGAATATATATTTTTATTTAGTTGTGTCCTCTCCGAGGGGCCCGGGCAGCAATAAAAATATTATATACCTAAGTGCTCTGCGGACCGTGGGGGTGTAAGTTAAAAGAGCATAGCGTGTGGATTTTATAATAGAAATACAGTTATCGATTATGTCTAAGAACCTGTTTGACTATCTTTAAATAACATTTATTATTTATTTATGAAAGTCAGGTTGCACTAGGTATGATACCTGTGTCGCTGGGATCTTACAAACATTCAAACAGTACGCTGTATTAAGTTGTATTTGGAAAATTGCTGCCCATAGAGAAGTGCAAGAGTATGAAAAGACGTGCGTGAAATTTACGAAGATGTGCTTTATTAAAAGCGCAACAGTATTGCGAAATAAAAACACGAGGGCATTATGACATTATAACATATCTCGATGGCATCATATTATGTCAATCAAAATAAAAAAATTTCGTTTTTATGTCTTAAAGGACAAAGAATAATTTATTTAAACTAGTTAATCAGCAGTTCCAATCAATACATCTGATTTGCCTTAAAAATGCTTTATTTAACACTGAACATGAACACCTATACCCGAATCAACTATTTATGGTTTCATAAATTTTTTGTCCCGTGCATCCTCGAATCTCGACCTTACAATATTCGCGCAGTGGCAAAGACGAGACGTCTTCTTAAACTATAACGCCAGCTATGTAGACATTATGAAATCTGTTATAATACCTGCTGCCATTTTATGTCTTGCACCATAACGAATGAAACATAGTCAGTATACGCTCATCCTTTATGTCAGGTAGAAGTTCGTAGTTTGCGGTTTTCCTAGAGTTTCATTACGTTGGAGTTTATCCCTGTTTAATAAGATATAGTTGCGATTTGTAATATTCTAATGAGTGGAGGACTACGTATTATGCAGAATTATTTAGGACGACGTTTAGCTTGCACCAGCTCTACAATCTTAGGTGCAAATGTAAGTTGTAAGTGTTTTATTTGTTGCTTCAAATCCTTATCCTTATCATGTTTAATAAGAACTAGCTATTCACTTCTTCGCTTCGCTTGCGTAAAAGTAGATTAAATAAAAAAGGTGACTCTTGTTTTAAATCGGTTAAGTAGTTTTTGAGTTTAAGTAAACAAACAACAAACAGCAACAAATATTAATATATACTAGCAATTTCGAGGCATTTGCTACGAAAAAACTATTTTTAATGTTCGGCACTTGTATGGATCCGAATGATGATCAATTCTTTGTCACTGATTGCGATTCCAATCATAACCGAACAGTCGACACTAGATTTGATAGATAGGTCGTAGTTGAACTGACCAATCGATTATTTAGTCTTTATTAGACTACTACTACATCCGTATTTGCGTAAGACTAATACATTATGTAATAATCAATTTACATATAAAAAAATTGCATTTGATTTTTATCGAAATTTCGTGTATTTTATTTGGCTGAAACATTCAAATAATTTGAAGATTTGATCGATTATCGCTCATGGCTAACAAGGGCCAAAGAATGTATGTTATGTTATGAAGTCAGCTATTGCTCTCGGAATAAGTGATACAATATCTTTAGATGTGCTTAAGCGCCATATGAAGAAGTACGACATTGAGCCTTCAGAGTGTCAACAAACAACCGCTTGACGACTGGAATGAAGATCTTTAGTGAAAACAAGAGTTAAAGACTTTGAGGAAAATCGCTTTTCTGTACTGGATGCTCGACGCGATGAACTGGAAGCGCGCCCACCTTGTGCTATCAGTTATAATTACTGCAATGGTGTGCTCACCTGCCCGCATTGTGCGCGAATATTTATCAATAAGATCGGCTATGTTAGTTATTATTATGGCTAATACACGAGCACACCAGCGATAATTAGAACAGAGTTGAAGTGGTCGCCGTGGCTGAGATCGCTCTTCTTCTTCTTTTCGTATGGTTAGTGGCCAACCTGTTGTCCAGAGTTGTTCAAGCCGTCCGTAGGCCTCTGACATGGCTTAACGACTGCTGTCAATTTGACAACAACCGGGACCGACTTTTAACGTGCCCTCCGAAGCACGGAGACGCTTAGATGAAATACCACTAAGCGGTCACCCATCTATAGACTGACCGCACCCAACGTTGCTTAACCTCGCTAATCGTTTACTGATCAGTGAGTGCAACTGGCTATGAGCGACTTAACCAAGATCGGTTGAGGAGGATTATTATTATTACAATATCTTTGTCAAAATGTTTTGGGGATGGCTCGTGTCGAAATATTGTCACTTAAAATACACTCGAGTACTGACTGTCTACTGTTACTTTTGTCTACTATTAGAGAAGTTCGGTGTTGTAAACTTGTTTTTATTGGAATGGCTTTGAGGTAAACCAGATTGTGCATCGTTTTGCTCTTCTCAGCTGTTTATTTACTAAGGATTTTGACTAATTCGACTCTATATGTAAGTGACACTGGTACTTTACATTGTCACTTAAAAAAATAATGTTCTAGTTTTCGCTTTGTTTATATACTGTACTTTTAATTGACTCAAGTGAACGTCCTAACCACTGAAAGGCCAAAATATCTACTGGTAAATTGCCTTAATTTGAAGAGAATTACGGAGAACACAGGCTATTCGACAAACACGAAATCTCTCACTTAACAGTTCACAATTCTATGGCTCTGGATATCCAGACGATCGTTTCAAGTAACAGACTATTCAAGCTTATGTTCTAGCCTAAGGAAAAGGCTATATAAATCACAATAAAACCTAAGTAAGAACATTTTTTCTCCAAGCCGAACAAACATATTGTAGTAGAAAACAAAAAGCCAACAAATGCGAACAATTTGCAAGTAGAACAGAATAATAAATAACATATATAAGCTTTGTAGGGATTAAAATAACCTTTTGGAAGGCGTCCCGTACGAGAGTTTATGTTATGTTTTATTGTACAGAGGATCCTCCGGGAATGCCTTCGTAGCCTCGTAGATTTTCGTAGCTCTTTCGTAGCACTCGTAGTGTGTGCTACGGTATTGATTTTAAGTTAGTTCTATTTAGTTTTATTCTATTGAGTCATGAATATGCCTTTATGAATTATCTTATCGTTAATTTGAATTGATGTTTCTTATTAATTCAATTTTGGATGGCATTTACGTGCAAGCTCAACATCCTGGACCTGACTCTTGGATCGGGAAAAGTGTGATTGAATTTACTGTTAAATTCTTATTAAAAAATTGGCTTGGCAATGTGCAAAGTAAACGGTAAAGGAGGTGCCTCTATAATTTAGTACCTAAACATAGAAGGCGAAACGTGGGTGTTCTACACCTAACACAGTAAATATATGTGTACATACATACGAATTGCTATTATAATACTATATCACATATAAGGCTTAAATATAATACGGATTACTTTTATTGTGCTTTGTCACGAATAAGGATATAATTGAGTTGTCACGAACATTGTTCAAAAAGTCCTAAATGCGTACAAAGAAACCTTGTACCGAAAAAATGCTCGGTTCCTGCAGTATAGTTACCATTCCCTAAAGCTACATGATTGAAGCCGCAGATCAAAGTTAGTAAATATATAACTACGCCAGTCGTATTCTATTAGTAGTCTAAATAACACTTACTTAAGATTGTATATCCCGATTAAGAGGTAAAGAGGGGTTTTGTTTATCTATGTACATATATATATATAAAACTCTTCCGTTACTGAGTGACTGACAGACACCGCACAGCCGAAACTACTGAACGCAAGAAGCTGAAATTTGGCATGTATGTTCCTTGGAGAGTGTAGGGGAGCACTAAGAGAGGATTTTTGGAAATTCTACCCCAAAGGGGGTGAAAGCGGTGTAGTACTGTTCCACGCGGATGAGGTCCGGGCAAAAGCTAGTAATGAATAAGTTCAATAACAAATAGACCGATTATAAAAATTATTTCACCAATCGGCTACTTAAGTTTCTTTATCTAGATTTAACATAGACTTTATAACATCAGGTTACGAACTATGGGAGTGAAGCAGTAATTATTAATGTCGGTGACAATGCGGGTGACAGCTAGTGTAGTCTTATCTTATGTAGGGGCCAGTCAGTGCAGACCAGCGACACTTCGACCCAGTGGGATCTTTTGTGTCGACACTCTCCCAATAACGACTGCCATAGATGTTCCTGGCAGCCGGGACCGACGGCTTAACGTGCTCTCTGAGGCACGGAGCAGGCGATGATTGTCAATCAATACGCACATAATTTCGAAAAGTCATATAACTTCTGAAAGTCAGAGGTGCGCGACGTGGGTTCGAACCCGTGACCTTCTGCATTGCAGTCTGTTGGTCTCCCCACTGAGCTATCGCTGCTCTAAAACTAACTTACTAACGTGCAGTCAAATGTATGGTAGTCCCAAAAAACCTGCAAGGCTAGTCTTTACCATGTAAAGTTACATTTGAAACGATAAATGGAAGTTGACTATGGCCTAACCCTTCTCACACTGAGAAGAGGCTTGTGGTCATTAGTGGGAGCGTTTAATACAGGACTGACATTCTAACTATTATTATAAATGTTTGACTTGTGCGGGTTCGATTCCCGCACAAGTCAAACATTTGTGTGCATGAACATGGATGTTTGTCTTGGTCTGGGTGTTTCTATGTAGAATATGTATGTATTTACAAAAAAAACGTATATATGTATGTTTATCCATTGTCTAGTACCCATAGTACAAGTTCTGCTTAGTTTGGGCTAGATGGTGTTGTGTGTATGTGATAGAATATTTAGAAAAAAAAAAGTGTCTACGTATGTTTATCCATTGTCTACAACCCATAGTACAAGCTCTGTTTAGTTTGGGCTAGATGGTGTTGTGTGTATGTGGTAGAATATAGTTTTTAGTAGTAGTAGTAGTAGTAGTAGTTTTTAGTATTTAGTTATTTTTTACGCTTTCACGCCTTAACTACTCGACCGATCATCATGAAATTTCGTATACGCGTCTGGTGAACAGAAAAGGACACACTAGGTTACCTTTCATCCTAAACAATTACTGTGTCTAATCTAACCTCATCTACATTTACGCAAGCACACCCGCGGGCAAAATCTAGTCATGTATATAAAGGAAATAGTACTGAGATGCAACGCGGCCCCGGATATTCAGAAGACGATTTATTTCACGCATAATACAAAAATGTTCTGTGTGCTTGTACTGTCTAGACATGCGTACGTAAACGTTATTTTATATGAACGGTGACAAATGTTCCTGTATTTTATTAATTTAAATGAAATAGCTCAGGTTAATAAATATATTAAATACATTTTTAAATTAAATAGCTGCGATAGTTCATTGGGGAGACCAACAGACTGCAATGCAGAGGGTCTCGTGTTCGAACCCACGTCGCGCACCTACGACTTTCGGAAGTTATATGACTTCTCGAAATTATGTGCGTATTGGTTGACAATTATCGCCTGCTCCGTGCCTCTGAGAGCACGTTAAGCCGTCGATCCCGGCTGCCATGAACATCTATGGCAGTCGTTATTGGGAAAGTCAGTACCCTCTAATATCCTGACACTGGTCTAGCATTAGTGTATCGTTAGCCTTCGGGTTGCGGAGGTCAGGTGGCAGCCGCTCCGTGTAAAAACTGATATCCAGTCAAATCCGGTTAGACTAGAAAAGCCGACCCCAAGTGACTTGGGAATAATAAAGGCTAAGGGAGAAGAAGCTCAAAGTCCTGTACATAAAATGTGCCGCTACAGGTTACTCTACTCAGTATGAGAAGGTTGTAGTTCATCACGCTAGTTCAATGTGGGTTGGCAGATTTCACATATCTTCGAGAACATTATGAGATCTCTTAAATATGTAGGCTTTAACGATTCACATGAAAGCGAGCAATAAATTAACTATTTAATACGCACATAACATCCACGCAGGACACAAGTCGAGATCTCTACAGTCCAACGGTCTAGCAACTGGGCTGTCGCTGCTTATGTAAACGAGGTTGCTAACAAGCTTAATTTACTGCAAGGTATAGGCGGTATAGAGGTATATTAGCTTAACTAGTCGTCCACCTGTTACTGACTGTAGTGGTTCCGATTCCAATATGGGACAAACATTTGTATTCGACCAAATATAGATATACCACACCTGTCTGCACTTTTAGAGATACACAACAGTAAGTATATGCGTCATTTCTGTTTTCCTTTCCAGTTATTTATAACTGAAAATAATAAATATGTGACACAAGTCATACTGAATCTGGAACAGTCGAGGTTGCATGCCGCTGTGCCATCATTCCGCACACTGTCTAACATAGGTCGACTCCTTTAAGTGCCGGTAGACTAGATAGTGTACATATAATATTATACCAACTTTGATTTTTTTTAAATATCAGTGTTGAAGTGGTTATAAATGCGACTGCTCTGTATGAGGCTTGAGGTTTGATGCTCGGCTTGGGTAGGCAGGAGTAGGCTAGGCTCTATTATATGTAACCTAAAAAACCATGAATAAATCCTACCTACACTTTTAGTGATAAAGCCGCGAAATACGAAATACGTATGTTTTAAATCTAGATTGCACGGATAGCGTAACCGTTTAAGTGTTACCAAGCTACTGACAGGGTGGTAAGACTAGTGGTGTGACCCCACACTACAAAAATTAAATAATTGTCCCAAGTTTAGGTGTTAGATTTAATAAAATGTAAAGGAAAGAATGGAAGGGCATACATTTATAAAAGGTAAATTATTTTTCTCGATACTGTCTTACGTCTACTCGCATACATTAAAGTGAAACTACATAAACTATATACGGATTTTATGGATGTTTATTTGAAAAGACAATTTAAAAAAATAACACAATGCACTTGCTGGCTTGGAATTTACAGTAGTTATTTTTCTTGGCTGGAATTACGGTAAATAAAATATATAAAATAATGTTATCCAGTATTGTATTCCTACGAATATATTCTCTTCTTCTTCAACACAGAGCGTAGTATTGAACAATTTTGAAGCCGTGGAGTCACATTTAGTATCTCTAAATCTTGAATAATAAGATTTATATGTTTTCTACACGGGTGGGTTATGCCCCTCGTACATGGCACGGCCTACCACAGCGCGTAATTACTAAATTTACAACAGCACCAACGACTTGCCGTAATTGTTCGTATTATAATGACATTCGCGAATGAATGTCGGCACTAAAATGTTGAGCTTGGCTTCTGTTAAATTCGAAATGGGGGGAGTGAGTTGACAGATTTTATTTCGGTTATATGTCGTTGTACGCATTCGTGTCTTGTGGGTAGATAAAATATTTCAAGTATGCTTATACGGCTATTGGTGACCTGTATTTTTGATGCAGCTTTAAAATAATACATACGTAGACTCATGCTTACTTGCGAAGGGGTGGGCTGATATGTATTTACACAGCCATATTGCCCCAGGTATGGTTTTGCGTCAATGTTATAGGAGCGAGTCTATGGAATTCTACGGGGCACAGTATCGAACTCCATGCTATTACTAAGAATTCATTTTCAGAAATACTTAATAATACCTTGGGAACCCGAAACGTCGTAAACACTACCCAAAGCTACATGTGATCAATTGCTTAAGTGTGAGCTTATTAGCTCGTTTGCAATTTGTCCCAAGTCCGGTTCTCAGGAAATTGCAATTGCAATTTTTAATCATGAGACAATTTCCGTAGCAGATACAATTAGTCCAGAAAATTTTTCGTTAGAGGACATAAATAACTTTCAGATGCGCAGGTTTTAGCACGATGTTGTACATAAATGTTGTAGCAAAATAAACTATTTTATACGAAAATATCCTCAAAGGTCAGATATTTATTCTATATTGAACTATCGACCTCTGCGTGGCAGTTCTAGGTTCTCCCCACTGGAATATCAACTCTCTTTGCTACTGCTGCGGTTGATAAATTATGTAGATAGAATCCAAAAAAAGACATGCCTGTTTTATTTTATTACAAAAATTACTTCCAAAAATATCCAGTACTAATTATGTTTCGCACATGGCAATTGACAGTGAAAGGTTGATGTTACGGTTAAACCCGAAAATCGATATCGCTCGTAATTTTACCGCGAGCAAGGATACAAAATTAAAGGCTCGAACGTGAAGTTAATTAGTGAAGTTACAAAGGGAGTATAATTATATCGTCACAGTCAAAATATACGTAAGTATTTTATTTATATACCAGACGTAGGTATAAGTGTTAAGTATAGCTTTTAATATTAATATTTTTAAATTTGTGCTTCGGAAGGAAAATTGTCTTCTTTATAATCTCTGAACAAGAGAAATATTTAGAAGTAAAGCAATCAATAATTCATCCATCCAAATCCTACTTATCCTGATAAAAGCCTATGCGAGATGGGATGAGTAGGTAGCATTACACCCATATTTCATCAACTAAGATTTTAGATTCCATGGAATAGAGGGCGAGCTTATTGTTGTACCGGGCGCAGTTAGACTCCGTGCTACTATTGAGAAATTAGTAGTTCATTTTACTACTAATTTCAAAAAGCACTATCCCCGACCCAGGAATACTGTTATTAACAGATTAGACGCTAATGTAAAAAAATACACCGTTAATATTTCATTTATTTAGAAGCATGTGCTACACGGTGGTCTCCCAGAAGGCTCTCTGGAAGACCACCAGATTGTCACGCAGAGGCCTCGAGTGCGATGTTCTGGACACACACCTCTGACATTTCGAAGTCATATGTCTATTAAATAATAAATTATCGCTCTTTTTAATAATGACGGAAGTCATCACGAGGTAACCTGTTATATATATCTGATAGTTTTACGTAATTTAGTCAAATATGTGTGAAGACTTCCATCCCGCACTGGGCTAGCTCGTGTAGAGTATGGTTTAAACCTTTTAACAATGAGAAGAGGCTCGTGCCGAATAGTAGTACTGGGATTATAATAATTTATGTATCATATAATACTCTGCCGACGTGGAAAATGATAATATTTAATGTAAGAAAAGTCCGATCAGTGACCTTTAAGTTTCTTTACAATAATATAGTGTTTTATAAATTTTACGATCAGCCATTTTAATATTTATATGAGAACCGCCATCTGACTAAATTTTTACTATCAAACCAACGCACCAGTACCGTCCCACCAATTGTAACAAAAATAAAATCAGTCTAATAATTCACACTGTTAGTTTTCGATGAATATTTGAAACGGTCATTACTGTAATAAGAGGGGGGGGTGGGTTTTGGGAGGTGTTTGGAAGCGTACGGGTGAGTTCGGGGGGTTCATTAAAATAATGACAACTCTAGTGCCCTTAACTGGTTAAAGCGAACTCTCATTAACGTCGGGTGAATGAAAAATATCGGTCAAGAGTCATATTTTGTGACTGCTGTTTGAAAACAAAATTGTGGCTTTTGACAATATTGTTATAAGCTTTTATAAAATACATGTTTTTATGTAAATTCTTAGATGATAAATAATGATTTAAGTTTAGTTGTAAGTATTGAAATTTACATTATTTAAATATGACAATGGTAAATTATTGATATGTATGAGGCTGTGCGTTTGCTGTGCTTGTGATTTTGGGTTCAATCCAAGTGTGGGACTTCAACCGGATTTGCGACTGCTCTAACTGTTTTGGATTCGATACCTACATGCGACAAAAATTTGTGTTACCCGGAGATAGTTGCTTCGAGTCTGTGTCTGAGGTGTTTTCTGGTGTTATCTGTGTTTGTTTGTTTGAATATACGTAGAGATGCATGACGTGACTTAAAAATATCGTCTGCCAAATTTTTTGGGTAGCTTACTTAAATGGTAAAACCCTAATGTAGCCTTTTCTATTACTCAATATATAATGCTAAACTATCCAGTAATGTGCTCAAACATAGTAACGACCGTTCGATCACCGGAATGTCTAGTCATTTGTCTAAATAACCTATTACGTGTAGTGTCCGCGGCATGAATATTTTATCAGCAGACTCAAACAACGTGTTCGTCTCAAGGTTTTGTATAAAGACGTACATATGTAAAGCAATATAAAAAGGACATCTTGTCGGCCCGTCCACAAATGTGTGAGTAAGGATTTTTGGGTCTGGCAATGTTTTATTGGATGTTTTTATTAGGCAATTTTCAGTAAGCAGTACAGCTCACTGAAATATCCTACTCTTTAGAGGATATAGGTGTAGCCTGGTAGCAAGAATAAAGTAGCTAGAATATATACAACAATATTTCGCCAGCTATGTAATTGGGCTTTCCCTCAGGTCCGTTACAAACATTATGAAGTGTCACATTAAAAAAAAATTGAGTAAGCCTTTTACTGAAATTAGACTACTATATACGGATTTTATCGCGTTAAATAGGAACACCAATAATTAAATTATGCTCGGGTACTTTGAAATAACTACACTGAAACATTGAGACAACTACCATCTTAGTCTCCTCGTGACCATGGCTGCTGAAAAGCAACCGAAACGTCGCGAAAAGTGTAAACATAAATATAAATAATAACTTTTAAACTTTCGCGTAAAACTATTAAAACTATTTATATATAAATATAAATAGTTTTAATAGTTTTAGTAGTAGTAGTAATAATTTAATTAGCTTAAAAATTAGTAAAATTTAATAGTACTAGTAGTGTAACAGTTTCTAAATTATGTAATAAAGTATCAAATAAACAACGCGATAAAATCCGTATATATTTAGTAGTTTGATTTCAATGAATAACATTAGCGTAAACAGAAGACAATATTACGCCTTTTGCTGTCTACCAGACACAGTTCCAAGACGCCGTGCTAAAACATATATTTTATTCAAAATTCCGTTGTTATTGAACTCGGGAATAGAACCTGAGCTGATGAACCTACTGCCTTGGTGGAACAGAGGCAGTGAATGCGATTGCGGTGTATGAGGCGCAGATTGGACAAAATATTATTAGGTTCTTTATCAATACATTCTCAGTAGCTGCACGGGATCAGGAACAGTGCCCGGTAAACGAGAATAGGCTCGCCTATAACGCGTGGAACCTAAAACTGGCCGGCTTTGTACGGCTATACTTCAGCACTACTACCCCTTGGGGGATATATACATAAGACTATGAACGTACCTATTTAACTTCAAGCAAAATATCAGTCAACTATATTTCTATAGAGTCACGTAAAATATTAAACAAAATATCCTTGTCATCCAGTTAGCACAAAATATATTGCCTCGAATCAAAACTCGCAACTTTAATGTAGCGACAAACGCTAGCATTAAACCGACCTTCACAAAGCAGTCTTGTAATAATATTAGTCGTATAATTCCGTTCAAAGGGCATCCATTATCATTGAAAGAGTCGACTCGTCTCCGTACCGCGTCTCGTTCTTTTCACGCACCAAATTAATGGTGGGGATCACGCGAACCTTCTTTTTATGTTATGTTTTGTTGAGTTATGAGCGATGAGCGATTAGTAAATTTTAGAGACATATACAGGGTGTCCCAAAAATCAACGTCAAGCCGAAAACGGATGACGGGCCAAGGGATGGTGGTTCTCAAAAAAATATGAAAAAAAATTTTTTTGCTGCACTCTAAAAATTATAGCCATTTAAAAAAAAATGAGAAAATTAACACCTTGTTATGATTTTTCAAGTACTATGACTACAAAATGTTTACTTAGCTTAATTATTTTAGTGAGGATTTGTTACTGAATAATGCTAGTATACATTACAATTCAAAATTTGAACACAACTATCTTCATTTCAGAGGAAATATCCCTAATATGCCCAAACATGTACTCAAAATTATTACATTATTCAACTTTAAATGGCCGTGCTGAAAAAAAAATGTACTATGCCATTTCAGCACGTGGCATCAAAAGATGGCGCATTTAATGGGCTTTCTAAAATGCTATAACACTTACTACATTTTATCCTAATTATGGTTTTTTTTTCTAAAACAACTTGGAACTATGCTTCTAATGCGATGCATATTTTATTTAAAGCTTACTTAAATTAAAGTAAGACAGTACAAGTTTGGGTGAAACAGATTAGGACGCCACTTCAACGTGTGACAGTGAAAGAGATAGCAAGCCTGAGCATCATCAACAGCACGAGTTAGAGTGAAACGGAGAGAGACGCCACTTCAACGTGTTAGTGAGAGTGTGAGTGAAAGAGATAGCAAGCCTTAGCATCATCTACGGCATGAGTTAGAATGAGACGGATAGAGACGCCACGAGTCATCTGCGCACGAACTGCAATACTTCAGTACGTTACGTTATTTCGTTTACTGCGCATCGTTCTGTATTCCTTCGTGTCGTTTTCGTACTTACTAACTTTGGCTCTGCTTATTGGACTTGATTACGTGCTACTTGGATTTGATTTGTGATTTGACCGTTTGTGACTAACTTGGCTTTCTTTTGGACTATCGTCATCGCTGACCGTGTAATTGTGTGTATTCTATGATCGCCACCATGCCGCTTCGATACACAGCACAGGAGTATGCAAACATGCATCTCATTTATGGAGAGTGCAGGTGCAACGCTAATGCTGCAGCTCGACTCTATCGTGAGAGATACCCCAATTCTGAGCGTCATCCGGATCATAGAGTATTTATTAATCTGCACCGATCACTCTCAGAAGGCCGATTTCCTAATCAAATGTTCAGTACAGGAAGATCCAGCATTCCATACGAGGAAGAAGTTTTAGCAGCAGTCGCAGAAGTCACGAGTGTCTCAGTACGTGGACTTGAGACAAGCATAGGAGTGCCGAAGAGTACAGCACACCGGATTTTGCAGCAAAACCAGCTCCACCCGTACCATGTGCAACGAGTTCAAACTTTATCACCTCAAGATTATCCTGCAAGGGTTGCGTTTTGTGAAACGATGTTACAAAGACACCGAGAAGACCCCCACTTCCTGGATAAAGTACTCTGGACGGATGAGTCAACTTTTAAGAAAGATGGCTACTTAAATCTACATAATGTGCATGAGTGGCACGTGGAAAACCCACATTTAATGCGAGAAGATCGGTCACAATATCGCTTCAAAGTAAACATGTGGACCGGTATTCTGAACGGTAGAATTATTGGACCTTTCGAACTCCCAGACACCTTAACCAGTGAGGCTTACTTAGACTTTTTACAAAATCATCTACCAGATTTATTGGAAGACGTGCCACTCAACATTTACGTAGGTATGTGGCTCCAACAAGATGGCTGCCCTGCGCACTATGCTCGCTCAGTAAGGGAATTTCTTAACCAAGTATATCCGGATAGGTGGATCGGTCGGTCTGGTACGATCTCGTGGCCGGCCCGATCACCAGACTTAAACCCCATTGATTTCTTTTACTGGGGAGCAGTGAAGGATCAAGTTTACTCTAAGCCTATCGCAAACGTAGAGGAACTGCGCCAAAGAATTGCGGGGGCCGCTGAATACATCAATTCAAGAAGTTTTGCTCGTAAAATAAAGCGTTCGTTTTTAAAGAGATGTAGGGCATGCATTGAAGCTGAAGGCAAACAATTTGAATATTTATTGTAACAAAATAAAATGAACTGTTGATTTGAATGGTTGAATTTTTATTTCAAATTGAACACATAATGATTCACAATGACCAAAGGAATCTAATATGGTTTATCAATAAATTAGTTATTTGCCCTATTCACAGTAGCTTCGCAAAACAGTGTCACTAGTAGTTTTTACCTGACTGCCATAAAAGAGGGTTATGTATAACACTAATTTGTTTCTTAGAGGGAAACTAGATGTCATTACCAACATTTTTGAGTAAAACAAAAAAGGTTAGACCCGAGTTGTTTTAGAAAAAAAATCCATAATTAGGATAAAATGTAGTAAGTGTTATAGCATTTTAGAAAGCCCATTAAATGCGCCATCTTTTGATGCCACGTGCTGAAATGGTGTAGTACTTTTTTTTTTCAGCACGGCCATTTAAAGTTGAATAATGTAATAATTTTGAGTACATGTTTGGGCATATTAGGGATATTTCCTCTGAAATGAAGATAGTTGTGTTCAAATTTTGAATTGTAATGTATACTAGCATTATTCAGTAACAAATCCTCACTAAAATAATTAAGCTAAGTAAACATTTTGTAGTCATAGTACTTGAAAAATCATAACAAGGTGTTAATTTTCTCATTTTTTTTTAAATGGCTATAATTTTTAGAGTGCAGCAAAAAATTTTTTTTTCATATTTTTTTGAGAACCACCATCCCTTGGCCCGTCATCCGTTTTCGGCTTGACGTTGATTTTTGGGACACCCTGTATAGCCATAAAATGTCTCATGCCTATAGGCATTATAATGCTAAATAGTTTAGTAGATACATGTGTAGAATGGACGTATAAGTAGGAATAGAGGTCTGGAAATCATAGCTCCTGAAATATGAGTGTAGTACCCCAGTGTTATAGTACAAGGATTATAGAGGCGCTCATAGCCAGTTGCACTCACTGATCGGTAAACGATTACCGAGGTTAAGCAACGATGTGTGCGGTCAGTCTATAGATGGGTGACCGCTTAATGGTATTTCATCTGAGCATCTCCGTGCTTCGGAGGGCACGTAAAAAGTCGTACCCGATTTTTGTTAAATTGACAGCAGTCGTTAAGCCATGTCAGAGGCCTACGGGCGGCTTGAACAACTCTTGACATCAGGTTGGCCACTAACCACACGAACAAGAAGAAGAAGATAATACAAGGATAGTATAACGGAGGAGTGTTATATTCACATTTTGGGAGAAGTTATTTTAAAGTCTAACGTAATAGTAGGTTACGCCCTTGGTATTATTTTAACAAAATAATACAAAACCTTTTCCCGACTTAAACATAAAATATGTGAACTCACATGCAGTTGCAAATATAAGTAAATTAATATTGTTCACAACGTTTACTACTACAGGACATGTTATTCAACTTAATATAAAGGAAATTTATATATTTTTAATGAATATAGTACACAAAAACATTTTTTATACATAAATGATAACGCTTTCTGCATTTGCACAAGCAAGAGATTCCAAATACATATGATAGTTAAAATTACGAAATTAATAAAAATATTTTTATTTATTTTGAAGCAACTCTGTTTTAAAATAAATAAAAATTACTGGGCTTTATAAATATTGAAACAACGAATACGAAATATACCCAGATTTCTAATGACTATTAGTGTACACAAATATTATTCCCGTATCGAATAGAAGCGACACTCGGGACACTGACAAAGACAAGGCCACCACTTTAATCACTGCTGTCGAAACAAATCGCTCTTGCTGCCGCTACTGCTACGTTTATGACTCGTACCACACTGAAAGGAAGGCGGTCTTACCGTGTCGCGGAGCGTGTGCCATCCGGTGACAGTCACAGGAATATTGTTGTAAATCCTCCAGTGTTTGACTTGATCATTCGCGTTGCGTTATACCCAATTTATGTCATGGAATTTTAATTTATATTCAATGCTGTGTTTGTTTATTTTTACCGATGGCTGTGGGGGTTTTTATTTAGAGCTGTTATTCTGTCTTCGGTATTTTATTTAGTTTTATTAGTAGTCATTATAATGTTTCATTGAATGACTCACTGGCTTCGTGGTGAACATTTTAGATGTCTTTTACGAATATAAGAACTCCTGGACTCGATGAATGGGTGCAGTTATGTGAGATTAAGATTCTATTTCTCAAAATTTCTATGAAAGTTGAACTATATCGTTTGGCGGTCGAAAAATACCTAGTAAGTGGCACTTGCTGTCTATTAGTCACATTTCTAAGCTATCATTAAACATCAGATAAGCCCTATTTTGATTTGTTAATAAAGTTTGCGAAGTACATCTAATTTTGAGAAGGTATGGCCTTAAAGATCTTGTGTAAATACCAAAAAGATGCATAAATAAATTACGATGTGCCTTCATTTATGCATCTTCTTTTATTGTGGGTTATACGTATCGACCAACGCAACCCACCCTCGTAAGTAGCTGCTAAGTTGCTTACAAACTAGGTACGGACACAAAGAACAACCAGACTCGGAACAACCATTTGTTGATTATCCAAACTTTTGTTCCGTGTGGGGATCAAACCCATATCACTCGGCGCGGCGGCAGTGGTGAGGCAACCACGTCAACCACTACGCCATCCGTGCAGTCTTTTATAAACAACGTATATACCATAACATAAAGTAAACATAAACGCCAAATTAAATCAAGAACATAATCACCAAATTTTATGTTAAATAATATTTATAACATAAAACCTACTTACATTTTGATTGATGTCTATTACATTAATATGAATGCCATTCACAGTATTTTATTTCAAATTAAGTCGCAGCCATAAATTTACAAAATATGCCCATGCTCATTAAACAGAAACTATAAATCCAAATTCCACAAATTGCCTACACATCATAAATACGCCTTTTTAAATAAATAAATCTCATTCCATTTATTTTACGTTTCACGCATTTTGGATAGCATACCACAACTAACAAAACCCACAAAGCGAAAATGTAAATATACGATACATTGTGTTGCTTTGAATGCAACAAATGGACAATTCATTTGCAAAGTCTAATAGAAACAGCAATGAACGCGAGCTTTGAAATGTTATTGCCAATTATATTGAAACATAGGACCGGACCAATTTGAATTGTTACGTTCCTTTTTAACAATTACAAAAGCATATCCTAACTTATATGTTTGGTATGCTTTCACGCCTTAACTACTTGACCGATCATCATGAAATTTCGCATAAACGTTGTCAGATGTACAGAAACGAACATAGGGTAATTTTATCAGGAAAAAGCACTGTTTCCAAAGGGAGATAAATTATTGGCATAATCTACATTAATGTAAGCGAAGCCGTGGGTAAAATATAGTAGGTATTTGTGAAGTATGAATTATAATTATCTTATTGATATTGTGGTACACAATTATGGTATCATGGCTCATGTTTTCAGCCTATCATGAGGTTCCGGTTTAATATGCTTCGTTAGTAACAAATTTCAGATTTTAGCGCAGGATGCAGGCATCTTTCAAACTAAAACCTAAGCGAGTAACTTGCGCATGTAGCCTACGCTAGCTTCTTGCATCGTGCATCTTAAAAATTACGAATTGCAATAGTTTATCTCAATAGAATTTGAGAAAAAGGTAAACAACTTTTAGTAACCTTTAAAATAAAATTTAATTAAAATTTTTCTGTAAAATAAATTTATGGTTATTTATCAAAAGAAGGACTTTCATACGGCTTATTGTATTCTATAATTACTTTTCAAAAAGAGTTTGAATTTTCTAAATGACTTTATATTTAATTAGACATGAAACGATTGTTTACATAAAATATTTATTCTATTGGGACAGAGTATACATTATTTATACACAAGATTTTGCTCGCGGCTCCACTCGTGTAAATTTAGGTATTCAATTTTCTATCCTATACAGTACGTTTTCTTTTCCCCTGACAACGGGTATGCGAAATTTAATGATGATTGGTTAAGTAGTTAAGGCGTGAAAGGATAACAAACAACCAAACCAACTAACAATATAATATATATTAGTTAAAATTTAATACGAAAAGGAAAGATGGTTTCTTCCATCAAATTTAAAATCACGCTTCCGTACTTGATATTCACCAAAATATACAAAGAATAATAATGTACCGCTATTCCCGTAAATAATGCAACCCCTTTTTCGATTCCTCATATGATTTCCTGTACCTACTGTATGGCCGTTGCATACAAATATTTGAGCGAGCAATTCTAGTCGCATTTTCATGTATAAATAAGGATATTTCCCTCTATATAGTGGGTATGTAAAGCGCTTTACTCACCAAAGCCTGGACCATACCAACGTATAGCGTGTTTGCTGTCGACATATTAAAGTCAAGTCAAGTCAAAGTCAAAAATGAACGTACTAAATTTTTTGCCTGCAGCTTTGCTTGCATATATGTAGGTTAGGTATGATTAGTAACAGTACTCTTTTCTGGATGAAAGGTACCCTATATTCCTTATCAACGTGTATGCGAAATTTCATGATAATCGGTCGAGTAGTTAAGGCGTAAAAGCGTAAGAAAAAAAATCGTATTCACATTTATAATATTATTTAGGATTATTCGGTGAGATATCTTTTTGGTAGTTAGAAAAGAGTCGAAGGTATGAAATCTCGGCAGTTAGAATGTAGCGTAGAGAGCAAGACTGAAGTGGCAATGGGCAAGCCATATCTGTCGAAGAACCGATGGACGTTAGAGCAAACGAGTCTTAGTGTGCAGACCCTGACTTGGTAAACGTAAGGTAGGATGCCCCTCGGCCAGACGGTCAGATGACCTGAATAAGAATTCAGAATTCAGTCATTGAAAATCTCCGAATAGAAAAATCTAATATTACTTCACCCGATCCCGGCAACCGAAACTTCTGTCAACCCTGGAACTAAACTTGCAAACACAAGCATTCAGATGCCATGGCATCTGAATGCTTGTGTTTGCCCATGGGCAACAAGGCTATTAGTAACTGTAATGGACATATTTAATAGTGCCGACTATGCCCTATGTCTCACAAATGCAATCTTTTAACTACAACAATATTAAGAACTACATTATACAGGGTGTCGCAGTATATGTGAATCAAATTGTAACGAGTGATTCCTTAGGTAAGGACCTTTCAAATGTGCAAAATAAAAAATAATATGGCATTTGTGTAAAAATAAAAAATATCTAAGTTTTGGTGCAAAAAAATACACCATAATAATGCTGCGATTTCAAAACTACGTTAGTTTAAAAAGAAAACATTTTTAGTTTTGACTAATCAATCCTTCACAAATAATAATAGTGATAAAAAATTAAAATTTGCCGTTAACAGGTACTTCACCTGTAGTTGAAAGTCTGAAAGTTATTTAAATGAACGAATGTACATTTTTAAAAATTTAGATATTTTCGGTTTTACTCAAATATCATAATTTATTTTTTAGCACGTTTTAATGTACCTAGTCCTGTACCTGTCCTTACCTAGGGAATCTCCCGTTACAATTTGATTCACATATTCTGCGACATCCTGTATATTAAAAGTAATATGCGAAAGTTAAACAAACAAACACAAACAATTTCATATCACATAATTCACAAACAGAAAAAACGTCAATATTACATATACAGGGCAAGCGAAGAACCAACATAATATTACAGTTCGGAAGGTAAATTCAACGCAATGCTATAACGAAGGATTTATTTGCTTAAGCGTAGATATACATATATTATTTTGTATTCTTAGTATTGTGTATTTCTCGACAGTAAAGGTACGGAACAGTTAGGACTGTACTAGATGGCAATTTGAGACACATTCTAAGGAAATGCCATTATAAACTTCTTAGAATTTGTATGAAAGTATGTATATGCACGCATATCAGGCGAACGTTCGCTGAACAGACTAGAGATATTGTAGAAAAAGCCCTTTACAAACCAGCACGTATATAAAATGTAATGAGAGTGCAGGCAGCAAAAGAAATATGCCAGGTTTGTAGTAAGTAAAAATCTATAGTCTGCCCCTTGGAACAGAGTTGAGTTTATGTACATATGGACGTATTGTATATAATATCTCCCCGGTGGAAAGAGCAGAAAGAGAAAAGTCTTCAGATAATATCTAATCTAGACACAGTAACTGTCTTGATTGACCTGGAAAGCTTTAAACAGACTTTTTGAGTAGTAGAGCCTCGCTGATTTCAGCATGTATGGGCCGTGTCGACCGAGGAAGGACTACCCTCTCACAGAATATCGACGTGAAATACCAGTATTCCTATTATTGTGTTTCGTTCGGTGAGTGAGAGTGCCGGAGGCCCAATCACCCTCTTTCCCCCTTCCCGCTCCTTCTCCTTCCCACTCCCTTTCCTAAAGGGTTGGCAACGCGCAAGTGATGCCTCTGGTGTTGCAGGCGTCTTTAGGCTACGGTGACCACTTACCATCAGGTGGGCCGTAAGCTAGTTTGTCAGCATAGTTGTATAAAAAAAAACTTCAGATAGGTTTCAGGTAGATATACACAGCAGATCCTGACCAGTAATGTAAATATAGAATCAAGGTATTTCCCCGGTTCAATGCTTGCTAGTTCGACAATTTTAACACGGAGATTTGTAAAAATGTCTCCGCCATTCAATAATATTATAGTCACAAAAATAAATAATGTTACTAATGCACGTAAAGTCAAGACTAAAAAACCTCTCAAAACAAAACTGATTTAACATAATCCCTTGCAAACATTTTAAGCGCATTTGTATGAATGAGAGCTTACTAATTTACGAAAGCTCTTACCAGAGCTATACCGTTACTTATCAGTTTAAATAGTTACCACGTGTGCAGTTATTAAGTACCAGTTAGTATGAACATCAGATTATCTACGTCTATTTCTATTAACGTAACATATAGAGCATATTATTGCCACAATTCCTGAACTATTAAACAGAAGGATTAAAATAGAAGAACTTAGCCATCATTCCAAGAGTCCAAAAACAGACAAAAATTTCTCTAAAATACCAATTTAATCACATACCTTCATACACATACACTCTCACGCACAGATACACACCCTTCATCTCCCTCAAACAAACACAAACTCATTGATTCCACACAACTCATCCAATTCAGCGACTCCCATCCCAACTGTTTGCAATTAGTACGAAACGCCAGGCTAGAAATTAGCCGATATCGATGTGTGAAATTAATTTTCTAGTTCTCCGGTTGGTTGTGTTGGTTGCGTTTAATGTGTTGTCTGTTTCGGAGTTGGTTTGTTGTGCAAACGATCGGTAATGGCTTAATAGGCTGAGTAAATAAACAAGAGTACCGTCTATAGATACGAACGTGGTATTCTGAATAATTACATTTATACATAAGATCACAGATAGTACCTTTCTTTCAACTTTTGGTGAGCACGTATGGATGTGTACTTCATGTTTTCTTTCTCAAACACACACACATATACACCGACTTACTTTATTTTTAGTTTTATGGTATACATTCCGACAGATAAAAACTGAAGCTTTGAACATATACATACACAGGCATATTCTCAACATTTCATTATGATAATACATACTTCAATTAAAGAAACACCAGGCTAATCACCATATGGCCGAGTTCATTGACCAGGACAAGGTCAATGCTATTATTATACGTAAGCAAAGTATACATATTTCACGTTTTAAACAAGCGATGACAACCGAATGACCTCGCCACTACAGTACTGCCAATCATACCGCTAGGTGAGTGAGCGGCACTACAGTACTGCCAGTCATACTGCTAGTTGAGTGAGCGCCGCTTTTTCTATAGTTATAATTAATATTCGTCGACAAAGGCTCCTCACGGGCCCCTATTCCGAACACGAACGCCCAATCATTGATTTAATTTCGGATTTGGATAGAGTGTAGTAAAAGGCAAACATTATGTCAAACTAGTATAAGTTAGTTTGAGAATTCCAGGCTTGTGGGATACCTAAACTAAGATTAGATTTGGGAATACGATAATTTGGAATATATTAGCATAGTGCAAATAAAACTGTATTATTTGGGAACAGAAAACGTGCCTAGCAAATATCTCCTTGTCCTTTTTGTCACAAGTTATGCAAATTCGTAGACAACCTAGAAAAAGGTGGATATTGTTCGACTGTATTGGAATATTTGTATATTATTAGAGGGGAAGTATTGATAAAAGATAAGTTAGACTGCACGGATGGCGTAGCAGTTAAAATTGTTACCTCGGCATTAATAATAATAATAATAATAATAAATAACAAACCGGACATTGAGGTGATAGATTGATCAGAGCGCCGCGCAATGATTATCGATGTCACCATTCCGCATGACGGCAATCTCGCGAAAGCTGAAATGGATAAACAAATTAAATATCTCGATTTAGCTCGTGAGGTTGTTGACATGTGGGATGCGGATTCGGCGATCATTGTGCCTATAGTCATATCTGTCAATGGTCTAATTGCCAAGAGCCTCAATCACCGTCTAAAGAGGCTCGCGTTAGGTGCTTGGATCGGGGGTTTGATGCAAAAGTGCTATTAAGAACGGTAGGCATTGTGAGGAGGTTCCTGTCTCTGGAATCCTAACCACCGGCAGCTTGGACCCTGTTCCCGATGCCGATGGGGTACCATACATTTTATATTTTAAATGAATTTTCATATATGTATATTTAAAAATGAAAAATGTATTGCAAAGATAGAAATAAAGAGAATAATAATAATATTCTATCACATACACATAGCAACACATCAATCTAGACTGTTTGGACTTTGAACTATTAGAAGTTTAACGCTGCGAATCGTGCGAGAGAGTGCGTTATATTTTTGTTATTTTGTCTTATTCACGCTGAACGGGACGCGACGCTCTATCCTTACCGTTTCATCGACACCACTATATAGTGTATGTCTTTTCGACAATTCTCTATTTTGTATATAGCGTAGTTATGCGTATATAGGGTGTCTAACTTGATGTGTAGCCATGTGTATACAAAACACATTAGCATAAACTAAGCAGAGCTTGTACTATGGGTACTAGACAATGGATAAACATATACATATATACTTTTTTTTTGTAAATACATACATTTTATACATAGATACACCCAGACCAAGACAAACATCCATGTTCATGCACACAAATATTTGACTTGTGCGGGAATCCAACCCGTGACCTCAGGCGTGGCAGTCGGTTACTCTAACCACTACGCCATCGAAGTGTCATTGTCATTGCGCCGACTGTTCTGGGTTAGATACTTACACGAAACGAAAAATTGTAACAAAAATTTCATCTCACTCTGAGAAGAGGCTCGTAGCTAGCAGTGAGACAATTTATATACAGACCTGATATAATTACCCTTACTAATGTTTTAAATGCGAATATGAGTTTGTCTGTTTGTTTGCTATGCTTTTACGCCTTAACTACTCGACATATCATCATGAAATTTTGCATACACGTCTTTGTTGTGTACAGAAAAGAATATAGGGTACCTTTCTTCCAGAAAAAGTACTGTTCGTAAGGGGAAGAAATTTATTGATAAATTCTACATTAACGCGAACAAAGCCGTGCGCAAAACATAGTATATTAGACTTTTTAAATCTTTAGCACCATCACGTTCTAATTCCTTCAAAGTAAATAAGACTAAAATCTCATCAAACAATATCCACTTTAAACTTACGTACTACGTTCTTACAAATACGCGGCGCCGCTTCGGCGTACTTACGCTTATGTAAATACGCGACGTACTACGCTAACTACGGATGTACGCCTTAGTGAGAATACGCTACCTACTTACAAGTGTAAATATGATTTCATTAATGTGTTCTAACGTATGTCGTGTGTTGAGTGTGAAATACTTTTGTTTTAAAAAGGGAATTGAAATTTTAGAGGCAAACGTAATCTTTTGATAATGTGTAAGTACTTATTAGAATACCATATCAAAATGGTGAAAACGCAATTTCTATAGTACGACCTTGTTTGTCACATCTGCTCGACTCAGCAACTTATAAGTATAAATAATGACTTATAATGTAATGTATTTACAAAAAAAAAACCTATGTATGTATGTTTATACATTGTCTAGTAACCATAGTACAAGCTCTGCTTAGTTTGGGCTAGATGATGTTGTGTGTACGTGGTAGAATATTATTATTATTATTATAATGCTTATCCAAAATGTAAATGAAAAATAACTTTGAAATATATTTTAGTAGGGGGCAAACAAGCGTGTTTAATACTCGTACAACAACATAAGTTTAAAGACGATTAACCAATCCGGACACTTTATTTAAATTATAAGTTAGGGTGATACATTTGTAAGTAACACGTTTTGTACACATAATACATGTTTAGACAACAGGTCATAACCGCGTTGTCTGGCAATAAATAGCTTTTTATTCCTTAAAATACCTACCAACCTGATATAAACCCGTTGCTTAACATTGTTTTTAGGTTTCCACTGTCTATAACTATGTAGTTACACAACTGTAGTCGTCGAAAACAAAAAACCTATAAAGTTAAGTTAAAAAGACAAATAAAACCGTCACCAATTACTGTCACATTAAACTGATCCCCTTTTCAACCCCAACGTGCGATGCCGGGGGTTAAAACAAAGAACTATTGTATACATCAACCACTTTTTATGTTTAGCTCATGAGAAGCCCCTAATTACTGAGAATCGAATAGAAAACCAACCGTGTGTGCTTAACGAGCACTGCAGAATAAGGCTTATTATCTCTACGTTAACAGAGTTTTAGTAGTATATGTTTAATACACAAGGAAATGCGTTTTTTGTTGTTGTGTGTATACATTCATACTTATATTTATATTATATACTTCATTTGACATAATAAGGGTTACAGCGGCAATGTATGTATGTATGTGAAACTCGTCGCTTACATCGTGTTTTGTGAATTCAATTTAGTAGGTACTTTAGTCTGCTTGAAACTACAGAAAATGTAATGCGTGTTTAGACTATTATAGACATTACAAGACTAGGAATGTGCGGTCCTAATTTTATGTATTTGTGTGACTTAAACTTGGCGAAGAGAATATAACAATTCAGTGATATTCCGACTTTTATTTACAAACACCCTAGGAACCTAAAGCGGCTAATGTTGATTCGGTTCGGCAGGTGATATTATAGTGTCTTGTACACCGTGAATGCAAACACAAGTGCACTCTCTGTTCCGTCACTATCAGAGTTCGGCGGGTTAGGAATCCGGTACAACTTGTGTGAGAGAAGATGAAGGATCACGTTCCTTTTTTAGGTGCAAAATAAGCAATAGCGACAATTTGTTAACGCCAACCTGCTCTTAAAATTTTCTTAACAGAAACAGACAATAATTTTACGCTGGCTGCACTCGCCAACAAACACGGGATCTTATGCACATCAGTCGCATGTATTACCGTTGCATAACTGAGACAATTATTATACAAAACGTAATCCGAAATATGTGACGTAACAATCCATCAAAATACCCCACTACGTTTTCACTCCTAAACAAATTAAAATGACTATATAACTAACAATCCAATGGTTTCAAATATTAAGGAAGTTATAAAGTTTTATTGAACTTCAAACGTTGTTGACATCGCAGCGATGTACGGCACGACAATATCACCAATCGTGGAATGTGGATTTATTGTTTTCCACGAATTGTTGCCATTTTCAAACCAAAACTCTTTGTGTGGAAACACTGGAACACTAAAGGGATTTTTATAGTCACGCTTGATTTATTCACGAAAACACCCTAACAAGTAAACTGGGACTTTTATTTCTTGATTTTTAACCATAAAAACAGACGAAGTTGTAGAATTTTATATTTGACTATATAGCTCGAGGTTAACTCGGTGTATATACAAAATATTATATATTTTGTATGATTATGTTTGTCCAGACCTTCGATGATTTAGGTTTGACGTAATATGGAGCTAGTATGTTGTCATTTTCCGGGAACATTTCCAGACCCTTTGATGCTACTGAGAATCTTCTAGAAGGAACTATGTAACTACGTCCAGATTTAATCAAGTGCCGGCACTTTTTATAAGATTTGATTGAGTGATTTAATAGTCTTGTAGTATGTCTTACGTTTACGCTTTTAATTTTCATTATAGGTCATACGTCTGTTACAAACTATGTAGTGACTGAGACTTATGTTAGATAAGTAACAGTACTTTTTCTAGATGAAAGTTACCCTTTGTCCCTTTCAGTTACCCTGACATTAGCGAAGCCGCGGGCAAAATCTAGTTCTTATATAAATACAGTCTATTATGACGCCTATAGGGTTTTGAGTAACTTTCATATCTTAAAGCGAAACGCGGTGTCAAAGGAAATTTTCTCGTACGAGCGCATAGGTTGTAGAACAATCTCCCTGCCATGGATTTCCCAAGAGGGTACAGCATAGGGTTCTTGAAGAAGGGCATGGTTTTTATAGTCAGAAACACATGAGTGTCACCCTTGTATTACCAGCTTACAGTAACCGCTTATAATCAGATGTAGAATATTTGTTTCTACCTTAAGTCGTATTCAATAAAAGAAATCCATATTTACGGGAAGAAAAAGGAAGAAGACGATTTCATTCTTTCTTTTTAATTTTAAAAAGTTCACCACCGGCTAGTATTTGTTTTTGGGTTAGGGTCAGATAGTCTGTTTAGTTAAAAGTCTAGTAAGTATAGACTGTATCGTATCATAGCATAGACTGTATATAAAAAATAAAAATGCAGTGAAAATTGTTGTATAATTTAAATAAAAATAAAAATGTCATGAATTATTAATAACTACTTAAATGCTATTCTATTATATTTATACATAATGCAAATGTCTTGTCATGATGATAAAGTATACTAATTTTATAACTCCTGTAGAAAATCGGTGACATTGTAATACGCTTTCTCAGTCAAGAATGATTTTATTTTTCTTAAATGTATCGAGAGGTAACTCATGCCAGCTTTTAGGTATTTTATTACAAATTACCGCAGCCATATAGAAAACGATTTTGTGCATAAATGCAGTTCTTGCGGTGTGTAAGCAAAGCTCACAGTTATTACGCCTGTTTCTTGGTACTACGTCTGCCATGCGAGGAAACAGATTAGTATTAATTAGACTTAACGAATAATAAGATTTCTAGAATGTAGAGAGAAGGCAAAGTTAATATACCATATTTTTAAAATAGGGCACGCACCTGTTAGTATTTTGTAAATTTAACATACTTCTTAAGCATCTTTTTTGAGCTTTAAATACGATATTTTTATTAGTTGTGATTCCTCAAAAGATTATTCCGTATCGGAGAATAAACTCAACTAGTCCATAATATGCTGTAAGAAGCGCGTCTATACTAAGCATTCGAGACAGGCAGTACAAAGCGTATGCACTACTACTATTTTTTTTATTTATAGCACATGTATGAGCTTTCCAATTGAGATTTCTGAATAATTAGCCCTAGAAACTTTGTAGAATTAACTGCGTCAATATTATTACTATTATAATTAATGTCAATATCAAATGTCATTGGCCGTTGGCTAAAATGCATAATCTTTGTTTTAGTTATGTTCATTTTAAAATTATTATTGTCTAACCATGCTATGATTTTAATAAGTGTCTCAGTGATATAATTTAATATATTTCCTTACTTTTGCAAGGAATGACAACTGTGCTGTGTCTGCAAACAGTGTCATAGGGCTTTCATTAGATCTAGGCAAGTCGTTTATGTATACCGTAAAGAGAAAAAGTCCCAGTACGCTCCCTTGTGGGACACCGAACTTAACAATACGTTTACTAGATGAAATATTTCTTCTAATTTTGATTTAGGGTTTATTCTATTTATTTGCGTTATTTATTTCCTAATTTCGAGATAAGAACGAAATATGTTTAAGACATTCCCTCTAACACCATAATATTTTTCCAACTTTTGCAGTAGTTTGTCATGTTGGACATAATCAAAAGCCTGCGTCATATCGCAAAAGATAGCACAGACTGGCATATTTTTATCCATATTTGTTATGACACTGCGTAAAAATTTATATATCGCCATGTTAATGGTCTTATTTTGTCTAAAGCCTTTCTGTTCATTGCATAAAATATTTTCTTTTCCGAGTATGTATTGAGTTCTTTATAAATACATTACTTTTTTTTTAAATTTTGGTATAAAAGTAATTGGCCTATAGAATTCCATTAAATTCCGATCTAGCTTTTTAAAAAGAGGCTTCACTATTGAGACTTTAAAAGCACCCGGAAATATACCTTCATTAATAATAATAATAATAATTGATTTATTTTCTCTTCACATAAGAGATACATACAAATTTCAAAATACATGGATTTTCACAATGTTTGGTGAGAGACTGGTGCCTGTGATAGGTATTTAACACCTGTGTTACGAGTCACCAGGTCCCCACTTTACTGAACATTATTATTTTCATTAATCAGTCATAGAAACCGCTTAAGTAAAGATTTTTGACCAAATTAAATCATGTGAGTTAATGGCCCACAAATTTCATAAGCTACTGCTTTGACTGCCTTCGTGGAGATGTCATCATACCCTACGCTTTGTGTATTTTTAGTGATAGAACAATTCTCAGTATATCCTGTGGCAAACTTGGCGGCATAAACATAGATTCCGTTCTGCTAAATATGTTTTGTAACTTTATCGCCGGAACACAATATAGGATTAATCTTATCAACGAAGTAGTTATTAAATGCATTTTCAATTATTTTAAGGTCAGTTATAATTTCATTATTTATTTTATGTTTATTTATATGATTCACTGATATATTAAATTGGGTACGGTTTATTATTTGCCAGGTAGTTTTTGATTTATTGTTATATGTCTCTATTTTATGATTATTCTAGGCCTTTTGTGTTAACTTAATAATTTTACTATAAAGCTTGGAATAATTATTTTGTCAACAGATTTTTGTTGTGTGTTTAGGTTGCCATCTATACTGCCATAATAAACTACGTTTCTTTATGCTGCAAGTTTTTATACCACGCGACACCCATTTTGTTATTTTTTTTGCTAGCTTGATCGTAATATGCAGCTTAGGAAAGCATTGTAGATATAATAGTGAGAATAAACCTACGAAATGATTATAAGTTAATGTTGGGTCTGTAGTTTCATATTTTTCTGAAAACCATAAGCTACCAATATAATTTTTAATTTAACTGCTTTATACGGATTGTATTGCGTAGTTTATTTTAAAACAATATTATTACGTAATTGTAAACTATTAAACTACTACTGCTAAATATTGCTACAACTTAAGCTATTTAAACGATTAATCTATTTAGATTTATATTTTTCCCAACGTTTCGGTTGCTTTTCATGATCATGGGGAAAGGCTCCCCGCAACCATGGTTTAAATTCATCGTATAACATTAACGGAAGACAATATTATATAAAAAGTCTAGTTTAAATTTGTTTCAAGTAGTTTAATCTCAGCCGATATTTTGTTGTGTAGGGTAGCATTTCCAATTTTCGTCACACATCTAATCAAGACAGTACTGATTGCGATTCCTGGAACGATCCATCGGAGCGGGCCGCCTCGTTAGCTAGACTTTTACTTATTGCTATGTCGGGGACTTTACCCTATACAATTTGTCGGTCGATCGGTCGCGACTCTACAGATTGCTTTTTTAAAGATACCCTCCGTTCGGAATGGAAGCAAGGTTGTATTGGACTCTCGACTTTGATAGGTGATTACGTTTGGAAACGATCATGGCAGTGTTGCTAGCATTATTTCTTTTTTTAAATGACTCCTGCATTATGCGTCGAGGGATTTTACCTACATACAAAACAAACGAATACAAAGTCCATGTAGACTCAAAACAATCATATATTATGATGATCGCATAAACAATTGTAAATAAATAAGGATTTTGTAAGCGTATTGTAGTGTTGAGTTGGAGATAGAGTGCCCATAGACAAGAAGGTGAAAGGAAATCGTTTGGCTTGGTATGGACATGTTTTGCGAAGAGATGATAAGTATGTAGGTAAGCAAATGATGGGTATGAGGGTAGAGGGATGAAAAGGGAGAGGAAGGAAAAGATGGATGGACTGTGTGAGGATGGATATGAAAGGAAAAGGGGTTAGATAGGGGTCATCTAATCATTGTTAAAAAAATGATTATATGACGGGTGATAGAAAAATATGGAAGCGAAGGACATTCTGCGCCGACCCCAAATAAATTGGGACTAGGGCAAGAGGATGATGATTGTAGTGTTAGAGATTAATTGGAACACAATTATATTGATATTATATTTTATAATACCTACTAGTGTTCGCTCAGTGGTCGTAATTCGACCATAATAATTATTGAAAATTTGAGGCAATCATATATAAATTTACATTTACTACATTTATTTTTTGTTACGCAAAAGCACCAAGCAGCGATAGCCTAGTGGAAAATCGTTGAACTGCCACGTAGAGGTCTCAAGTTCGATCCTAAGACGCACATCTCTAACTTTTCGAAGTTATGTGCGCATTCGATAGTTAATTATCGCTCGCTTTAACGGTGAAGGAAAACATCGTGAGGAAATGCTGCATATCTGAGAGTTCTCTATAATGTTTAAAAAAAAGTGGAGTCTGCCAACCCACACTGGTGGAAGTGGACTATGGCCTAACTCTTCTCATACTGAGAAGAGGTGCTCTCAGTAGAGGAGCAGCTTAATACAGGGCTGATATTATCTATATATTAATACGTGAAGCAAAACTTTGTACCCCTTTTTACGAAAATTGGGCGGACGGAGGAGTATGAAATTTGGCACAGTTAAAGTTTATATGGAGAAGGAGGGGGCGAATTCTAATATTTATATAAAATATGCATTAGAAATACATTAAATGAAAAAACACTACACGCACACAACCATGCATTTGACACACGCAGTCGAAGCGCGTAACTATGGTTACATACATCAATATATAATGACATAAATCAGCAATATCTTACAGGCAAACTTTGGTCGAATTTCGAGCACTCGGCGACCGCTAGTATATACTAAAGCTTGTCAATAGCCACTAAACAAAAAAGATAACGGTTAACAATAGAGGAGAAAATAGTTACTAAACTGTATTGTACACCTGTCTTTATAAAATTAATGGACTGTTTTCTTTTCTAATGCTTGTCAATATCGACTAAATAAAAAATAAAGCTGAGTCGTTGGCAAATAAGGAAGACAATGGTACTGAGCTGCTTTGTCTTTGTTTATTCATATATACCTATAGAATATGAAACTTAAGTAAATTGGAAATGTAATGTATGTAAATATTGAAAAATGTTTTATATGGCATTGTATAGTATTGTTTTAAGTTTGCGTGGTAGCTATAATTTGAATGAACTTTACACAATGTAAAACTTTTATTTTTGGTACCATATCTATACTAAGTAATATAAAGAGGTAAGATTTGATTATTTGTTTGTAATGATTTAAATTAAAATATAATGAACTGATTCAAAAATAAATTACCTTTTTTTTAATTTGGGTCAATGCTTTGTCGCTTTCCTCTCCGCGGGGAAAAGATACCCCGGTAATACCGACTAAACCTACCACGGTGTTTTTTCGACATAACCATAGACGGCGAGGCCGTGCGAATCACTTTCACATGCAATCGCGACCCCGCCGTGTAAAACTTCGTACACCGTCCCTCCGGGTGGGACAAAGACACGATACAGAGGCGCACGTTGGAACACGCACGCCACCTCTCGGACCTGGTGCTGATCGGGTGGCGAGCAGGCCCACGCAGCCCACCACCCCCAGGTCAAACCTCAGGATTACCTTAGACAACTGTATTTTCACCGAGTAACATAGGCTACATTTTATATAAAAAAAACTTACTGTTACTTCTAACCTTTAGCTTTTACGCGAGCAAAGACGCGAGCAAAAGCTAGTTCACAATTAAAATGTTTTTTTTATGATATCCACTAATGCAAAGGTCTCATTGATTTCTGTGTCAAGGACAATTATTATTCCTTATTAAATTAGAATTTATTTAAAATTTCAATCATGATTAACATAAACATGTCTTTAATTTTTTAAATCTTTTCTTTGTTCTTCATCAAATTCTTGTTGTTTTTATTTTAATCGATAAATAACTTTAACATCCTAATAGGTTGTAGTTGGAAAACCTTTTTCTCTAATTAATTTGTACATTTTGCTCTTATACTACATTAATCTTAAGAGGCTGAATGCTGCGAATGACCGTGAATATAGTGCTTGCTATCGGCTCGTGTCGGTGCACAAGAGATGCTGTCTCTAGAGATCATCGTCTGTTTTCGTTTTAAATTATTTCTTACTTTCATATATTTTGTCAATAAATTTCTACTTTCGGGAGCAGTACTTTCTCTGTATGATATGTCCTTTTTTGTACCCCTGAGAATGTGTAAGCAAAATTTTATAATGATCAGTCGAGTATTTAAGACTGCGCCGAGCGAAATGTGCCAAAACAGGCGGTCACAGTTAAGTGAATAAAATCGACACTTTTTGTTTAATACAAATATAAAATATACATTTACCATAACAATGAATGTGTTTACAATTGCTCCGTGTAAAAAACTTAAAAAAAATTAATATTTTCGCCTACAAAATTACGTAAATTTTCACGCAAAATGCAAAAATGGAAGCTCGTGTTACGTGATTTTTAGATTATAACAGTAGAAATCTATCCTATTTTACAGCTTAAACGAAACATAAATAGTTATATTACAATTTGTCGGTGCCAAATATTTAGGTTATTGGTTGACAATAAAGATACATATTTATCAAAAAAGCACTTCAAATCCTCCATACAATTTTACTATGGCGGCCGCGCGCCGATTTGAATATGCGCCGCACGAGCTCTGTGATTATCTGTCTTACGCTCGGCGTAGTCTTAAGGTATGAAAGCGTAACAAACAAACAAACTTAACTTCGTATTTATAATATTATAATTAGGATTTACATGCTCTGTTTCCATTTGTTGAAAAAACTTATAAAAAAAAACATATTCTATATAAATATAATATGTCATGTTTATTTTTCCAACATCCATAGACATAGTCTATGGATATTGCCATGTGGTATGGATTTCTAACTTATCGACATTATGTCATTATTATCGAGTTAGATGATGATTGATAATTGATAATGATTTTAAGCTCAATGGATGGTGTATTGTGTTACTGCGTTTAATATTATGGATTGGCATACTGCATTGCAACTTGTGAATATCGCATATTTATAATGCAGTTATTTGTGACATTTATCTGGACAGAATAACGCAATAACAGAGCTCTACTCCGAATTGACAGCAATCCCATTTTCTACTGCTATGTCACGGCACTTTTAATCAATTTGCTTATAACTTTTCTAAACAAGTATATTAAGATATACTATAGTATATCTATACTTATTTGTATTAGCGAGTTCAACCAAACAAACAAACTCTTTAGCTTTAATATTTTAAAGCTGAAGAGTTTGTTTGTTTGGTTGAACTCGCTAATCTCAGGAACTATTGGTTTGTTTATTGAATAACCTTTAAGTGTTGGATAGCCTATTTATCGAGGAAGGCTATAGGCTATATAACATCACGCTACGACCCACGGGGGCGGCGCAGTAACCATAAACGCGAGTGAAACCGCGAGCACATCTAGTTAATACTAAAAGTGTGAAAATAAGTTTGTTTATTAGGCCTTCACGCCGTAAGGACTCCACCGATCATCATTAAATGTCGCATACACGTTGTCAGGGGCCCAAACGGGAGATAGGGTACCTTTCATTAAAAAAAAGTACTGTTCCCGTTTGATAGGAATTTAATAACAAAATGTACATTAAAACGAGCGAAGCTGGGGTAAAATCTATTCTATACTAATATTATAAAGCTGAAGAGTTTGTTTGTTTGAACGCGTTTATCTCAGGAACTGCTGATCCGAATTGAAAAATTCTTTTAGTGTTGGATTGTATATAACATCACGCTATGACCCACGGGAGCGGTGCAGTAATCATAAGCGCGGGTGAAATCGAGGCCACATCCAGTGATAGTATATTCAGTATCTGAATTCTAGTTCTCGAACGAGTCACTATTAGCTTTCCAAACGCATAGAGGGCAAGTTAAACTCGTCAATACTTAGTAGAATAATGGAGAGCCGAGCGCGCTGCCGTTCTATCAATAGTGAACTGTCAGCGTTTGACTTTGTGATTCCGAGAGCTTAAGCGATCTACGTTATAAGTAGAGGTACATCTCTGAGTATTTAACATACCTATATATTCATAATTATATAGTTTTTTTACAGCAGCAATAGCTCAGTGGGAAGACCAACAGACTGCAATGCAGAAGGTCTCGGGTTCGAACCCACGTCACGCACTCTGACTTTCGGAAGTTATATGACTTTTCGAAATTATGTGCGTATTGATTGACAATTATCGACTGCTTCGTGCCTTGGAGAGCACGTTAAGCCGTCGGTCCTGGCTGCCATGAACATCTATGGCAGTCGTTATTGGAAAGTCAGTGCCCTATAATATCCTGACACTGGTCTAGCCTTAGGGTATCGGTAGTCTCCGGGTTGCGAAGGTCAGGTGTCAGCCGCTCCGTGTAAAAACTGATATCTAGTTAAATCCAGTTAGACCAGAAAAGCTGATCTAAAGTGACTCGGAATAATAAAGGCTAGGGAGAAGATATAGTTTTTTAGTTTGTTTAGTTTACATATGTATATAGTTTATGAGTAGTAGAGCCTCGCTGATTTCAGCATGACTCGCTCGACCGGAAAAGAACTACCCTCACACAGAATATCGACGTGAATATTAGTATTTTATTAATTTTTAATTACTGTTGTGTTTCGTTTCGTGAGTGAGAGTGCCGTAGGCCCAATCACCCTCTTACCCCCCTCCCGCTCCTTCTCCTTCACACTTTCTTTTTTCCTAAAGGGTCGGCGATGCGCAAGTGATGCCTCTTGTGTTGCAGGCGTCTATAGGCTACGGTGACCACATACGGTATCAGGTATGCTTGTTAGCCACCTTAGTTGCATTAAAAAAAACTAGGTATATCGTTGAAGAGATAGGCTAAGATGAATTATAGTCCTATTTCGCCAGCTAAGGTTTTGGGTACCACGTAGTAGGAGGCATTCAGCACCGATAGCCTAGTAAGAGACCGTTGGACTACCACGCAGAAATCTCGAGTTCGAACCCAAGGCGCGCATTTCTGACTTTTCCAAGTAATGTGCATTTTAAATAGTTAATTATCGCTTGATTTAACGGTGTAGAAAATCATCGCGAGGAAACCTGCACGTTTGAAAGTTCTCCATAATGTTCTCGAAGATATGTGAAGACTGCCAATCTGCACTGGGCCAGCGTGGTGCACTATGGCCGAACCCTTCTCATACTGAGAAAAGACCCGTGCTCAACAGTGGGACACTTTAATACAGGGCTGATTTAATAATATGAGACCAGCCTGTTGTACCGAGTATCTGCTGCTATTATAAATTTCTTGGCGGTAAATCTCTTAGCCCGACCCTGATATCGAACCCGATATCTCATGTACGCATTTAATACTGCTCCGCCACCGAAGCAGTTACTCGTATTTATATTTATCCAAGTTATATTATTAAGCCTAGTGTGAATGGAACAGTCGCAAGGGGAAGACCTAGGCGAACGTTTCTTGATCAGATCGGATACGTTCGAGTATGAGGAATGTTATGAAAGTGAATGAAGCTAGAGAAGTGTGTCAGGATCGTAGCAAATGGAAATCCGTAGTCTCTGCCTACTCTGGGAAACAGGCGTGAATCTATGTATGTATGTATATTTTTAAGTATTGCTCCATTAGTTCCGTGCCATAAGCTAAGGTTAATTTAAGTGGCTATTATCGTAACGTTTTGAGTGTTTATCTGCACGTATGGTGTTGTAATTTAAGTGGTCGCCTCGCCACTGCCACTGCGCCGAGTGTTGTGGGTTCGAATCCCACACGGGACAAAACTTTGTGTGTCCACAAATGGTTGTTCCGAGTCTGGGTTTTCTTGAATGTCCGTTGTTTGAATGTTTGTAAAGTTCCCCGCGACACAGGCTTTACTCCTAATGCGATTAACGATGTCATAATATAACATCAATGATAATTACACTTAGTCACAAGACCCTAAAATATAACATCTTGTTATTACATACTGTGTATGGTCATATTGTACCAGTACTATCACGTGATTGACAGGACTCAACACTCGGAAACATAACTGTTACAACGCAATGTATTTTTATTTACCAATCTATCTGCTTTAAAAATAGACTAAACGTTTTCAGCCTTCTTTTTATAATCCAACATTCAAATATCGACACAATTACAATTATTATTCTACTAGCTGTCCCGCGCAACTTCGTCTGCTTCACATAAGAGAATTTTCCCCGCTTTTGCAACATTTTTCATTGCTGCTCCGCTCCTATTCGTCGTAGTTCTATTAGTTGTAGCGTAATGTTATAAAGCCTATAGCCTTCCTCGATAAAAGGGGTATCTACCACTAAAAAAAATTTCAATTCGGACCAGTTGTTCCTGAGCGCGTTTAACCAAACAAACAAACTCTTCAACTTTATAATATTAGTATAGATTAGATTCTGCCCGCGGCTTCGCTCACTTAAATCTAGGTTAGATTAGTAACAGTACTTTTTTGAACGAATGGTACCGTATGTCCTTTTCGTTTCTCCTGACAACGTCTGTGCGAAACATCATAATGATCGCTCGAGTAGCCTAAAAAACGAACAAACTCACATTCGCATTTATAATATTACTAAGGACTATGTCTTTATTGTACGAACCAATTTCCAACTAAGTAACCAGATAATGAGGTACAACGGCTCCCAACTAAAGAGTTGTGTTTTTAAAATAACGTATTTTAAAGAATACGTTTGCTCTGGCAAAAAATTAATACGAGAAAATACGATGTTTGTATGAAAAATATCAGTTACTTTTTGCGGTTTTGTTCTATACATTGTATGGCAATTTACTTGTGATATGTTTTTACAGAAGCCATAGCAGCCAGTTGTATTATATGCGATATTTTTTTAAGCCATTCTTGTATTTGGTTGTACGCGTTAGTATATTTTTTGAGATAATACTTTTTGCAGTTAAAACCTTTTTAGTCTGTTCATAAACTTCAAGCGGCCAGTATTGGGTAGGGATAGTATCACGAATTTTTCGTGTGTGTTTGACATTGTACGTCTCATTATTGTAGCTTACCGACTGAATTGCTTTGAATAATTGAAAAAAATTGGTATCATTAGAATTGTTTACTAAAGCAGCCAATTTTCGTTGCTTTAGTAAATAAATCAAAGAATGTTGCAGGTTTTGACTCCAGGGCTGACATTATAAACTATCTACCAACATATACAAAAGTTTTATTATCTAAACTCTAAAACACAGTGATAGCTCATTAGGAGATCATACTTTACGCAGAGGATTCGAGTTCGATACCTACACAGCACGCACAACTTCCAAAGTTATCGTACCAAATAATTAAATATCACTCACCGCAATGTTGAATGACAACATCTAACGAAACAATCGGACAGTTCTCCTAAAAATCTTCTTTAAGATGTGTTAAGTCTGCCTGTGTAATGTAATGACCTTACCCTTTTTATATTTAAAAGAGGTTTGAGCCCACCAGTAATATACTTTTAAAAAGGACTGATAATATAATAAAAAGTAAAAACAAACAGCGATAGTGGAAGACAGTTGGCCTGTCACGCGGCGGGCTCGAGTTCGATTCAAATCTCTGCCTTTTGAAGTTATATGCGTATTAAATAGTTAATTAACGGTGACGGAAAACATCGTGAGGAAACCTAAACGTCAGAGATTTTTCTTAATGTTTTTTAATGTAATTCATTATTTTTAACTCATTATAAGTAATTCATGTTGTAATTTTGTTCAATTTCGCTGACTGTATGTACGTTTGTACATTGCATGCTGTAGCTTACTGTATGTATGTATCTTATTTGGGGGCCAGTCAGTGCAGACCGGCGACACTTCGACCCAGTGGGATCTTTTGTGTCGACACTCTCCCAATAACGACTGCCATAGATGTTCATGGCAGCCGGGACCGACGGCTTAACGTGCTCTCCGAGGCACGGAGCAGGCGATAATATTGTCAATCAATACGCACATAATTTCGAAAAGTCATATAACTTCCGAAAGTCAGAGGTGCGCGACGTGGGTTCGAACCCGAGACCCTCTGCATTGCAGTCTGTTGGTCTTCCCACTGAGCTATCGCTGCTTGTAGCTTACTGTAAGTGTGTACTTTATCTATTGAACTAATACTTTTGTATTTAGCTTTAGGTTTTGTGTATCTTTGTAGATGGTCTAATAAAGTAAATAAATTAATTAATGTGGTGGACTATGTTGTAAACCTTCTCATACTGAGAATAGGTCCGTATCCAGCAGTGGGACACTTACATACAGAACTAATAATATCATTAAACATCCTTTGTAATGAAACAACACTTTCAAAATGCACCAAGAAAATACATATAGCTTATCATGTCGCCACATTAAAAATGCAATGAAATTTCGCTCGAGTAGATTGTCTTATGGATAGAATCTGCATACCAAAGGGAATGTAGTCAATATAGAATAGAGGAGTTTTTAAATATGTATAGTGAAAAATGGATGCTTCCGAGATGTTTGGTAATGTACTATATGTATATTGCTTACCACACATTATATTTATTCATGGAATGTAAATAGGTTGATAACAAGACGATTGTTTGGTTTTATGGTAAAGTATTTTTTTTACAATTAACGTAGCAAAGTTTTGGCTGAAGGTGAGCTTTTCTTGGAGCTTGTGATTGCACTCAATACTATATTATCACTTGCGTGTTGCCGATTAGATAATAGGAATTAAAGGTAGAATAGAATAGGGCTATGTGAGCTTAAGGAAATCTTATTTATGAGGCAAAATATGTTGAATATGGTTCATATTTTGCACTATTTTGAAGGGAAAAATAAGCGTGGCTCTTTATAAAAAAACTTACTACACTACTTACAAAAGAACATGACTATATTTGAAAACTACTTATGTAATGAAAAGTCGAAAATCTTTATTTCTATTTTGGACTATTTTGAATTAAAAGATAAGGAATATTGGCTCTTTATGTATTTAAGAACACGACTATATTTATAAACTGCTCTGGTAAAACCGTAGCTTGTAGCAAAAATATATCTCCTAAAATGGAGATTTAGAACACCTGTATTACATAAATATTTCACCAGCAATTATTTCACGTCTTACGTAATAGGGACGAGCCTATTTATATTTGGCTGACATAGTTCAAAATGTTGTGCTACTACAAAAAATTTATCAATAGGGAAATTTAAAAGCAGTCTGCCCGATCCGGAATTCGAACGTGACACCTCGTCCTTACCAGTCGCATTCATGACCGCTGTTATATTTATAAAGTCAGGTATGTATGCATACATCATTATTTTATTACATGTTATTTTCTTGTAAAATGGACAGCACTGCTTTTTAATCACATTGATATTCAGGTTAACCCATATACCGTACCTTCAATCACATAATGTTACAATAAAGCAAATAACTTCGGCTACCAACATTATAAACACAATAAACACAAAACCGATAAAGATCACATCGCTACATTAAAAAGCAATCGACCAAATTACCAAACATCAACAGGTTAAGTCCAACAAAAGCACCAAAGTCTACGCGAACAGATTTATATTGGCTTACGTGAGTCCCTTAGTCTTCAGCCAAGGGATTCAAATGAAAAGTTGGCTAACGCTGCATGACGAATGTATACCTCTTTACGGTAGAAAATTACTGTACTTTATCACGTGACTTGTTTTATTTGGATGACACGAGAACTTATTACCTTACGTATGTACGTTCGATCGCGTTCACACGAAATCACATGAAATATAGCAGCCGTTGCGATGAGGTAGCATTTGGCGTAAATGGTGCGTCTCTATACGCTTTTTTTTCGGTAGGTAGGTGAATTGTGTGTAGTGTATTGCTTGCAGAATTGCTGTGAAAGAAAAATATGTATTGGATATTTTGACGTGGATGGATGTGGCGGGCGAAATAGTTGTCTGGCTGAATAGGCGGTTTGTAAAAGCTATCAAAGGAATATATTGGGACAATTATTGACGTTTTGCGGGATTAGTCAGCGTAAAGCCGATTGAGATGTACGATTGTGGTTTTTCCTTATATTTACGTTAATGTAGTAACGTAGTATTTTAAGTAGTGTTGTGTGTTGTGGGTTCGATACCCACATAAACAAAAATTTATATGTTTTACAAATGATTGGTCCCAGTTTCATAACATTCAAACAATGGACACAAAGCACACCCATGCTTTGTATTCAATGTTTGAATGTTTGTAAAGTTCCCCGTAATACAGGATTTATTCGCAGTGGTCCGAACAATGAATAACACCTGTATCCCGAGATAGTCTTAAAGAAAATTTGTGTTAGTTCGACCAATTTAAAAGTGTGACACATATATAGTTGCTCTAAGTTTGACTGATATTTCTGTCAGTTGCTTTAATATGTATAGAGTTCCCCAAAATGCAGAAATTAGGTCCCTTGTCATCGGTAGGTGACAATTAACGAAATAGGTGTAAGCAAAGATAGTTTTTGATAGTACCTTTGACGCAAAGGGCTTAAAACGACGGATACAAAGAACATCTAGATTCCAAACACTGAGTCTCTGGAGGAATAACCCATAATATTCGACCTCCTTGCAATCACTTAATACACTGCGCCGTGTCTGAAGGTAAAAATTGTATTGGTGAGGTAACCAATTTAACTGTTGCACCTACCATGCACCATATAATATATTTTATGCATACATTAAATATTACTACTACTGTACAAATGTTGTTTTTGTTGTCAAAGACTTTGCAAGCAGAGGCAAACATTGCATCCAAGCTTCTGTGGGAATAGATCGCGCATTGTCAATCAAGTATTGATAAGACAACTTATTGGCAGTGTGAGAAAACTCTTTACTGTGGAGTAAAGAGTTTTCTCACCCTGCCAATAAGTTGTCTTATCAATACATCCAAGTATATACATATTAGAGCAGCGATAGCTCAGTGGGGAGACCAACAAACTGCAATGCAGAGGATCTCGGGTTCGAACCCACGTCGCGCACGTCTGACTTTCGGAAGTTATATGACTTCGAAATTATGTGCGTATTGATTGACAATTATCGCCTGCTCCGTGCCTCGGAGAGCACGTTAAGCCGTCGGTCCCGGCTGCCATGAACATCTATGGCAGTCGTTATTGGGAGAGTGTCGACACAAAAGATCCCACTGGGTCGAAGTGTCGCCGGTCTGCACTGACTGGCTCCCACATAAGATACATACATACATATACATATTATATATCTTATGTTAACATGTCATTGTGTTTAAATATACCATACGTTTTAAATTAAAACAAAATAGCGAACAATAGAAGCGTCGCCATAAAATATTTGAGGCATTATTTAAGTGGGATTTAGACGTTAGCTAAACTACTATAATGTGCATTGTTCAACGGTAGTTTCGTACAATTTCGCGGTACATTTGCGGCGTAGAACTATACGTTGTGTTTCGTACTAGTATGGTACGAAGTGGAAAGGAGACATTGGGGAATTCTCACTTATTTATTATCATTATTATGTGGAAATATTGTAGCGGTTGTCTGTTTTTGTCTGTTCATAGAGACTTTTCTTGTTATGGTGAAGCCTTAAAAGACTGGCTGTTAAAAAATAAGACTGTTTGTATCTTTTGGTGTTTAAAATCTTGAGTGTGTACATAGAAATTAGGGACGCGCGATTGTCACAAAAAAATTGGTATGTATCGAAAATTGTCCGATATAGCAATCAAATATTTGTTACTTTTTTATTTATTTGATTACCAACTATTTTTACATTGTGTTTGTTTTAGTATATTGGTATTACATGGTAGAATAATATAATACAATAAAATAATTCAATTAAAATAAAAACAAAGCAAAATGACAAAATTAATACACACAAATTGCAATATGAATAATAATTAAATCAATATTAAGTGACTAATTGTCAGTACTAGGATATACATATAAAAAGTGTTTCGCGCGGCCCCGTCGATAGTGGTTTTGTCGAGGAACACCGTGGTAGGTTTAGTCGGTATTCCGGGAGGTACATTATTCTTATTCCATCTTTCTATTTTACCACGGTGAGTCCGACATAATCCCTCCGCCCGCCCCCGCGGAGGGGTATGCATAAAAGCATTCAAATGTGTAAAAAAAAACATTTAATAATATGAACAATAATTACTATCAATTTTAATCATGTAAATAAAATAAATTCAATATGTCATATAAGATTAATACAAAATTAATAAATTACTCCATAATTATTAACTACATGTCAATTCAAATAAAATATGTCATATAAAATTAAACTTAAAAACAAAAATGTATTAATGAATTAGACTTTTTTTTTTACGTGGTGGAATGCATGACGCATACCCCTCCGCGGGGGCGGGCGGAGGGGTTATGTCGGACTCGCCGGGGTAAAATAGAAAGATGGAATAAGAATAATGTACCTCCCGGAATACCGACTAAACCTACCACGGTGTTCCTCGACAAAACCACTATCGACGGGGCCGCGCGAAACACTTTTTATATATCCTAGTACTGACAATTAGTCACTTAATATTGATTTAATTATTATTCATATTGCAATTTGTGTGTATTAATTTTGTCATTTTGCTTTGTTTTTATTTTAATTGAATTATTTTATTGTATTATATTATTCTACCATGTAATACCAATATACTAAAACAAACACAATGTAAAAATAGTTGGTAATCAAATAAATAAAAAAGTAACAAATATTTATGTAAAAGAAAGATGTTAAGAAGAAAATGTACCTCCCGGAATACCGACTAAACCAACCACGGTGTTCCTCGACAAAACCACTATCGACGGGGCCGCGCGAATCACTTTCGCATGCGGTCGCGACCCCGCCGAGGTTTTGGCCCGCCGCATGAAACGGCAGGCCACTACACGAAAGATCTACCCAAAGGCACTTCTAACACTCCCTACTGTCCCCCCTAGAGGGGAGACGGACTCGAAACAACAGAGGCGCGCGTGGGAACACGCACACCGCCTCTCGGACCTGGTGCTGAACGGATGGCGGGCAGGCCCACAAAGCCCGCCACCCCCAGGTCAAACCTCAGGGTGGCTGGAGGTCGTCTCGCGCCCTCCGGCGCCTGGCTCTGCGGTTGGGGAGAGGGTTCAAACGCTCCCTCTCCCGCTCCGCCGCCTCCTTGGTGGAAATGACTTCCTCACAAAAGGAGACGACGGCGTTCCACGACCTCTCATTCCGGACCATAGACTGAACTACGGCCGGGAGCGAGAGGGCAACCAATCCGACTGCCGCGATCAACTCACGGCGCTGCGATGCCCAGGCGGGGCAAACCGCCAAAGTGTGTAGCGCCGTGTCCTCAACAACGTCGCGGCAGTCGCCGCAGTGGTGACAACCGGGCGTCTCTTGCCGGCGTATACGACACAGGAACTGGCCAAAACAACCGTGGCCAGTCATTACCTGTGTCAGCCGGAAGGTGAGGGCGCCATGGCGCCTCTCCAGCCACTCCTCAAACACGGGACTTACCGCCACGATCGTGGCGTGCCCGATTAATGAATTAGACTAACATTACCAACTACAAGTCAATTCAATAAAAAGTCATTCACAGAATAAAAACAGCTTTCTATCAGAAAATGCTTTTATATAGGAGCAGTTTAAGCTTGACTGGCAATTTATTAAAAAGTTTAACCTAAACGTGGGAGGTTCCATGTTTAGTGATATTTACATGGAGAATTGTATTTGTGTGGAAGTCTTTTCTTCTCATACTCTCCCTAGCAAGTCGCTCCTCCTCTGTTTCGTATTCATGTACATACCTCTTAAAGTTAGTCAATAAAACTAGCACGTAAAGACTTGGGACTGTTAGAATACGGAGATCTTAAAATATTGTCTGCATGACTTGTTGTTTAATACGAACAATCGTGCGAATAACTAAGCGATATCGATTATTATTTGAATTAAAATCGACTATTGGATGTTTTGAAAAGGTACCTTCCGCTGAAGTAATAATTTCTGCATCACAGAGTACTTTACAAACATTCAAACAACGGACACAAAGAACACCCAGACTCAGCTTTTGTGCCGTAAGGAGATCGAACCCACAACACTCGATGCGGCGTCAGTGGCGAGGCGATCACCTAAACCACTAACTACGCCATCTGAGATATATATGCATAATATTGTCTTCTGTTTACGCGAATATTATTCATTGAAATTAAACTACTATATACGGATTTTATCGCGTTGTTTATTTATGTTTATGTTCTGCGTAAATAGAAACACCAATGATTAAATTATATTCGGGTACTTTGAAATAACTACACTGGAATATTGAGACAACTACCGTCTTAGTCTCCCCGTGACCATGGCTGCTGAAAAGCTACCGAAACTTCGGGGAAAGTGTAAAATTAAATTAAATCTAAATAGTTTTAATAATAATATAATTAGCGCAAAAATTAGTGAAGTTTAATAGTAATAGTAGTGTAACAAATTTTCAAAATTATGTAATAAAGTGTCAACAACAACAATAAACAACGCAATAAAAACCGTATATAGTAGTTTAATTTCAATATATATATGCATATTTGATTCGTATGACACCTTGATAAGATTTTCCCGCTTTAATATGAACAATCATGTTGATGACCTTGTCTTGTATCATTCGAATTTTCTAGTAAGCTTTCGAGATCCTAAAATACTTTCTTATTAATAATTTAAGTCCTCGATGAGCCAGACAACTGGCAATAAAAGGTGATGACAGTTATATGCAATTTTGATTAGTACTGGCTTAAATATGAACCGTGGACAGCTCATAAACTATGCACGCTAGTTTTCAATTCATGACATCAGCAAATGTTTGCTATCATTTAACCGGAACGCGGTACACGAAATGGCGTTCATTTATTCATTTCTCCATAAAATGGCATCGACCGTCGCCAGCATTCATATTGTAACACACGTTATACATGCATAGGTAACAGGCGCTATGTTTAATTTGAAATATCAATACCTATTTTTGGTAAAAGTACTGGCACAAAGATTTAGCAATATTTTCTTCGTTGTTTTTTTATGAACGCTCTACAAATAAATCATGTGTCGTGGGAAGCTTTACAAACATTCAAACAATGGATGATGAAAGCAGCGATAGCCTAGTGGGAAACCGTTGGACTGCCATGCAGAGGTCTCGAGTTCGATCCCAAGGCGCGACTCTCTGAATTTTCAAAGTTATGTGCGTTATTAATAGTTAATTATCACTCGCTTTAACGGTGAAGGAAAACATCGTGAGTAAACCTGCATGTCTGAGAGTTCTCCATAATGTTCTCGAAGATATTATGTGAATTCTGCCAACCCGCACTGGGCCAGCGTGGTAGGTTATGGCCTAACCTTGCTCACACTGAGAAGAGGCCTGTGCCTAGCAATGGGACAGTTTAATACAGGGCTGATATTATAAACAATGGACATAAGGAACATCCAAACTTGGGACAACTACATGTGGATCACACAGTTTTTAATTCCGTGAGGGGATCGAACCCCACAACACTCGGCGCGGCGGCAGTAGCGAGGTGACCACTTAAACCTCTAAGTCATCCGAGCAGTCTTGTTACGGAGATGCTTTCATTGCTTTACTTCGCTACGATAACGTTTTAGTCGGCTACGCGTTGGTAAGAACATAGTTAAACAAATGATTCTCGAACGTCCATACGTTCACATCCATATGTCACAATGGTTTAAGTTCTCACTGGTTTGTTCCCTAGACAGGAAAAACTGAGTCTGGATGTTTTTCGTGTTCGTTGTAAGTATATTTGTAAAATCAATAGCAACATAGAGCTGCACAGTATGCATAATTGTTTGCACAATAAGCAACTTTTTTGCATATTTTTTTATTGCGGTCATCGTTGACAGACGAGCCAGTGGCCCACCTGAAAGGCATGGCTGTGTTTTCTTAGCATTACAGAAGCAATGTCAAAAAAAACACAACCAAGTCGCTGCCTACCGGAAGGAAAAGGGAAATGGAGCAGGATGGGGTTTGGGAAGGGAAAGGTGATTGGGCCTCCGGCGCTCTCACTCACCGAACGAAACATAACAAATACTGTTATTTTACGTCGATATTCTGTGAGAGGGTGGTAGTTCCGCAGTCGAGCCGGCCCATTCATGTTGTAACCAGCGTGGCCCTACCACTCAAAAAAGTATATCCTCGTAAAGACAGACAGAGGTTTATTACACCCAAATTTGGTGTACCTATGTTTTAAATTCCTCGGTAAAGGTAGATAGACGAGCCCTTTGACATTTAGCACACAAATTGCCAGAATCCGTACTACTATTGACCATTTCGTATCAGACAATTCCAATAACACTTTGGCCAGGCAAAAAACCTAACGAAACTTAAGATAGCCAAATTATGCCAAGGGACTAGCGAATCCGTCATAAAAGTGTCCATAATATTAAAGCCAAAAGCTTAAGCAGCAGGGCATACGTTTTTACATCATAAAAGTGTCCACAACAGCTTATATTACCTTCAGCTTCTGAAAGACAGAGCAGCAGAAAATTTGTTAACTTTCTGTCCAAAACTTATCAACCGCTGGAATCGACTGAATGAATTAGCAACACCGTGGATTAGTCTCCCAGAAACCAGGTTTAAATCTGTATTTTTGTTTCGAACACCACACAACAACAACCTTCTTTAGTTTAACTCGTCTTTGCCCGGCCATAATCTCTATTGTATCGCCATCCCATATATCTACCCACCACCCGTTACTATAAATTCCTTTGCTCGAATTTTCAAAAATTCAAAGCTAGTAATAAAATATTCTTCCACGCTTCAACGGGTGCAGACCTGACAAGATAACCGGTGTTTTACGATTTCACAATTTAGAGCTAGCTCACACAGAGTGCATGTAGTACGTAATAATTCAGGAGTAGCGTTGTACATCTATTGTAAAGTATCATCAGGCAAATGGAGCTGTAGAGGGACTGCTGACGTTTACCCTCCGGCTTTGTATTTCGTAAAGTCATCATACAATTTGAAAGCTATAGACGCACTTTAATTTTTTTCAGTTCAAAAGTTTTTTGAGTTTAATATGACTGCCATCATTCAAGCAGATACGGTAAATAAGTTTGTATTACATACATAGATAGTCTCACAGCTATATTTCTGGAAGGATAGGCAGACATACAGGGTGTCCCAGAATATGTGAATCAAATTGTAACGGGAGATTCCTTAGGTAAGGACCTGTCAAAAATACTAAACACTAAAAAAAAATAACTTTAAAAAACAAACAAACAAGATTTTCTGTGTTGCAAAAAAAATACACCAAAATAATGCTACGATTTAAAAAACTACGCCAGTTTAAAAAAAAAACGTTTGTAATTTGACGAATCAATCCTTCACAAATAGTAATATTGAGAAAAATTAAAATCAAATAAATGAAGTACCTGTAGTTGAAAGTCTGAAAAAAGTCGTACTTTTTTAAACACTGACTTTTTATTTTTACACAAAGGTCATAATTTTTTTTGTTTTTTCTTTAGCACATTTGAAAGGTGCAAGGCACACCTAAGGAATCTCCTGTTACAATTTAGTGTCGTATTGAGTCTCACTGTAAATTTTTTAAGTCATACAATCTCAACTGTGTGAGTTTGTATGACTTAAAAATAAAACACCTAAATAAATTTGTACCTAGTTATCTGAAAAGCTTCTCTTTGAACTATGTTAAGTATTAACTTATATTTACATAATTAATTTTAAAATGAAATAATCTAATAACCTATATTTACAAACTTCGAAAAATTTCGAAAAGTCATATAACTTCCGAAAGTCAGAGGTGCGCGACGTGGGTTCGAACCCGAGACCCTCTGCATTGCAGTCTGTTGGTCTCCCACTGAGCTATCGCTGCTATTAAGACGACATCCATTTAATGTAGTTCAGTTGAAAATATCAGAAAAGCAAAGAGTACAATGGGTTTTTAAAAATGCAATTTCATCTGAGCCAAGTCATTGAGGTACTTTGGATTGCTTAAAAAGCTTTGATTCCAAACAAATACCTCATTATAGCTCTAGTGTTTTTGCTGCAGAGGCTCCGATATCTCTAGAAAATACTCGAACAAGTTATTGATAAAGCTCTTATATTCTAGTGGAAATAACAAAGTAGATGACTTGTTATATACTTGCTAAACCAGGCCACGCTTCGTTGCGGATCAGTCTGATATTAATTATTAGTGAAGCAAATGAAAAATACTCTAGCTTAAGAAATAATGTCCTCCAGACCGAATTCCGGTCACGGCGGCCGGTCTTAACGGAGACTGGCCATCTGCGTAGGAGATATTATAGTACATAAGTGTGTGTGCAAACACAAGTGCACTCTCTGTTCCCTAACTCTCATGACCCGATGGGATGGTAATTCGACACGACCGGAAAGAGATCAGGCGCAGGACCAACGGCTTTACGTGCTTTCCGAGGCACGGGGGTGTTTAACACCGCCAGCTTCTTAACTCCGGGCCGTTATTGAGCTTTCTTAACAGAAAAACCTAATAACTTTTTGTTGGCCCGACCCGGGATTTGAGCCCGAGACCTTATGCACAGCAATCGCGTTTACTACTGCTGCACCTCGGAGGCAGTTAAGTTTAAGAAATAAAAAGGATATAAAAACACTCTTATCTTAAAATACAATGTAGTGTAAAAATTTAAGTCAGTTTATCTAATAATACTTTTCGAGTTTTGCGGAAACAAACATATTGAAAGCTAAATTAATATATAATTACTAGCTTCTCTAGCGGTATGAAATATACTTTACGATCTATTCTTATATACCAAATATACATTTAAAAAAACATAAAATTCGGTCGAGCCGTTCCGGAGGAGTGCTCCCGAGATTTATGAGATACGAGATTTATGTATATAAATAAAGATGTTTTTAGTGTTCGTTTTTAAATACCTGTCTTGATTTTTTGTCAAGTTCCTTTCTTTCAAAGTGATATTACTCCGTTGCCCGAATCACTTCATAGTAGGACTAAAAAAGATCAACACGTTATTTTGTGTTTCATGGTACACATATCATGAACAATCGCTTCGAAATTTCAGCATTTAGCAACCCTTTAACCCTTATTTTGTGTCCTTACGTTTAGTACGGATATACCAGTCTACTTTGGCAAGAGCATCCTATGACTAGGACACCAATATTATTCGGTCCTTTCGGTCGCAACACAAGGATTCCTTTATTGAAGAGTCGGCTCCTGTGAATGATTATCCTGCTGCATTGTATAACATATGGTTATTTTATTAAAAAATAGCATCGACTAAACAAGTATTTCGACTGTAGACATGTATAGATAGGTTTTCAATTGAAAGAAAGCCATTCCATGTGAGTGATACAGCCTATTTCAATCTGTGATCATAATACATAATTGTTATGCGTTGAAATCCTAAATGCATGTTAATAATTTGAAAATGGAATCGTGTAAATTAAAATCTTTATAATCCCCCACAATCTGTCGGTAATAACAAACATTATATACTCTGTTTAGGAATTAATTATGTTATCAGCCAGCCATATTGGACAGCAATCTGATATTAATATTCACAGAGTGTAAATATATCATTATGGTCTTACCATGTTTGGTTATCCTAACTAATATTCTATATGCGAATGTGGGTTCGCATGTTACGCTTTCACACTTTAATTGCTCGGCTGATCATCATGACATGTCGTATAAATATTGTCAGGAGTACAAATAAGGACATATAGTACACTAGCTGACCCGCGCAACTTCGTCTGCTTCACATACGATTAATTTCTCCGTTTTTGCAATTTTTTTCATTGGTGCTCCACTCCTATTGGTCGTAGCGTGATATTATATAGCCTATAGCCTTCCTCGATAAATAAACTATCCAACACGATTTATTTTTAAATTCGGTCCATTAGTTCTTGAGATTAGCCCGTTCAACCAAACAAACAAACAAACAAACTCTTCAGCTTTATAATAAAAGTATAAATTTCATACAGAAAAAGGCACTGTTGCCTTAGGACAGCTAGTATATCCTATTGAAATTAAAATATTTTATACAGATTTAATCGCGTTGTTTTTTTTTTTGTTTTATAAAACAATTATTACATAATTTTCATTTTCAGCAGCCATGTTCACGGGGACTCCGTCTCTCCGTGAACATGGCTGCTGAAAAGCAACCGAAACGTCGTGGAAAGTGTGAAATTAAATCTAAATTGCTTTTATAATTTAAATAGCTTAAATAAAAGTAAACAGTAACCACAAAAAGTGTATAACATTCGCGTAAACGTAAGGCAATAATAGTATATCCTAATTATAATAGAGAAGAATTTTTAAATGTAACTCTAGCTTGGGATGTAGGGATTCATTTGCAAAACATAGCTAGACTGATACTTCAAACTCTTAATTATAATAATATACATAATATAATAATAATAATATTCTATCATATACACGCAACACCATCTAGCCCAAAACTAAGCAGAGCTTGTACTATGGGATTATATTACATATAATCTCCATTCCACTATGTTTCTGGATATTGAACGGATATTGACGGGACTTTTTAAATTTTGATTGCTTGGTTATACCAAAAAATTATGTTGTAACTAAGAGATTCTGTTTAGTAAAACTTAAAACATATTGAGTATAAAGTGTGAACGATATAATTTAATATGCAGGATAATTCCTAATTGTTAACTAGAAATGTTGCAACACTAACAATAATCCCAATAATATCTCACTCCACAAGGGAATCGAAGCTAGGATCTTACAATCGCCCGGGATTTTAAAATAAATGGTTGCATTTATGTTTGTTTTTTTTTTAAAAGATCTCTCTCGCTTAAGGAATAGTTCCTGTATCATGGGGGAACTATGCATACATTTAAACAACGGACACAAAGAACACCCAGACTCGGAACTACTAATAGTGGATTACACAATTTTTTGTCCCGTGTGGGATTCGAACCCACAACACTCGACGCAGTGGCAGTTGCGAGGCGACCACTTAAACCACTACGCCATGCACTCAATATTAAGTTATTTACAAATCGCACGTATTTCACATATTTTATACAAGATAATTTCAGCTTTGTACACTAATACCATAAATTAAATAGAGTAATACCGAATTGTAGTAATTATTTTAGTTTAGAAATTTCACAGTGTGCAGATTATACTGCAATTAACTTAATATATTATTGTTAAATAAATATAGTTATAAACTTGTAGTATGGTATATCACCGAAAACGTAGCTAGCGTTATAATGTTATCATTTAGATAGAGCATTGGTCTAAAATATTAATTTCATTTTATTTTTCGCCATTCATTTGTTTTTACGTTGATGATAATTACATAACGTTGTTGAATCACATTTTGGTTATTATTTATTTCCTGAATGTACCACGGTTAACAAAAAATATTATTTGCAATGGTACGACCGATGTAATGGAACGACGGCAAACAATAATTGCCACAGTATCATCGATGATACTGTCTAATGGTACCACGGTGAACAAAGGATATACTTTACTATATTTTGCTCGCGGCTCCGCTCGCGTAATAGTAGGTTAGGTTAGATATCAGGCATGCCACGATTGTGGCGGTAAGTCCCATTTTTGAGAAGTGGCTGGAGAGGTGGCATGGCGCCTTCACCTTCCGGCTGACACAGGTAATGACTGGCCACGGTTGCTTTGGCCAGTTCCTGTGTCGCATAGGCCGGCAAGAGAAGCCCGGTTGTCGCCACTACGGCGACGTTGTTGAGAACACGGCGCTGCACACTTTGGCGGATTGCCCCGCCTGGGCATTGTAGCGCAGTGAGTTCATCGCAGCAGTATGTATGGTTGCCCTCTCGCTCCCGGCCGTGGTTCAATCTTTGATCCGGAGCGAGAGGTCGTCGAACGCCGTCACCTTCTTCTGTGTGGAAGTCATGTCCATCAAGGAGGCGGCGGAGCTGGAGGTTTGACCTGGGGATGGTGACTTAGTGGGCCTGCCCGCCACCCGATCAGCACCAGGTCCGAAAGGCGGTGTGCGTGTTCCCACGCGGGCCTCTGTGTCGTGTGTCTATCTGTCCCTCAAGGGGGGACAGTAGGGCTTAAATCTAGTGGTGCCCAAAGGGTAGTCTTGTAGTGTAGTGGCCTGCCGTTTCATACGGTGGGCCGAAACCTCGGCGGGGTCGCGACTGCATATGAAAATGAATCGCGTGGCTCCGCCGATTGCGGATTTATCAAGGAACACCGTGGTAGGTTTAGTTGGTATTACCGGGAGTTCCATTATTATCATCATTACCATCTTTTTTACCCCGGTGAGTCCGACATAACACCTCCGTCCACTCCCGCGGAGGGGTGGGCGTCAATGTATTTCGCTATGTAAAAACAAAAAAAAATGTTATATATAAAAGTAAAAATAGCCCATGTTACTTGGTGATAATATAGTTTACTAATGGTAAAATAATGTTTCATATCGGTTCAGTAGTTTTTGAGTAAAACCCTTACAAACAAACAAACGAATCTTTTCTCTTTATAATATTAGTGTAGATATTCCACTTATAACTATTTATCAGCTATGAGAATGGCGTAGCGAGCAAGCGGTCGCATTATCACTGCTGCTGCGACGAGTGTTGTGTGTTCGAATACCTCAAGAACAATTTGTTTGTGATCCTCAAGTAATTGGTCTTCGTCTGGATGTACCTAGTGTCCGATAATTGTATTGTTTGTAAAGTCTCCGCGACACAGGGCTTGAAGTCTAAGGCAAGTGCATCACTATACGAACACAAAGATTATTTTTTATACAATTAAAGTGGCAAACAAGCATACGACCCACCTGATGGTAAGTGGTGACTGCAGCCTATGGCCGCCTGCTATACCAGAGGCATCACTTGCGTGTTGCCGACCCTGTAAAAACCTTTTGGGAGTTCATTCCACAACCTGAGCGTGCGCGGGAGAAAATTCTTTTGGAACCTCTTGGTGCGGCAACAATTAGGTTGTAAGGTGTGAGAATGAAATCTCTGTCGATTCTTTTTCATAAAATACCTATAGTTTAGTCTCCACGTAATAAAACCAACAAATTTCATATTCCCAGAGAGAATTTACTAGCAGTCAAGTCAATAATACTTACCTATCTATATTATTCAAACAGAAAACGGAACAAACGGTCGAGACCAAAAATAATTCAAACTAAATGTATAACTAAAATTGTTAAAATGCAGTTGTTCGGTGGAAAATAACGCTGTTATTTTAGTTTAGCAGTGCATTCATAACTTCAATGGAGTTGGCAAAATTGAAAATAAGCGGATAGTGTTACTGTTATTTTATGTAACGTAATCATACTCTCGAAAAGTTGCTCCAAAAAATATCTACGTATTTTTGGGACTTTTAGCTGCCACGCGATGACAAAAATAGTTTTAGTAGGAAATAGAGCTTATAATTATATGATACTAGATTTTTCCAGCACTTCGGTCGCGGAAATGTAGGTTAAGTTGATAACAGTATTTTTTCTGGATGAATGGTATCCTATTCTGTACAATGTGTGAGCGAAATTTCATGATGATCAGTCGGATTTAAGGCGTGAAAGCGTAAAAAACAAATAAATAAACACACTTTCGCATTTATAATATTAGTATAGATTAGAATGGCATAGGTCACTTAAAGATATGCAGCTACAGTACACTATGGATGTTTGCATGTTAGCTAACGGCATAATTTGCGTAATGCTAAACCTTAATAATAAACGTATTAGTGTGGATGAACGTACTATGCCAATTATTGGTGACCCTATGAATAAGCCAGCTTGCTCGAGAAAGTGCGACTCTGTGTCAAAAAACAGATGTTAGAGTTTTAAAGGTGGCAGACAAGCACAGACCATATCTGATGGAAAGTGGATAGCGATTTTGAAAATATTTTCACCATTAAAAGCTACTTTATTCAGAATAGATAAGCACAACATCAGGCAAGGGCTCGGAGAAATAAATTGAAATGTGGATGAAACCGCTGGATTATCTAGTAAAAGAATAAAACAAACGTTAGAGGAAACAATAAAACAGAAAAGTATATTCAATTTGAAAGCAGACAAAGCAACCGCAAAAAACGACCTCGCCCCGAAATTTCTCGGTACATTAAATATGAAAAAACAAATAAAATATTTCAGTGTCAGAACTCGCTATTGATTCATATCGGCCATTGTTTCAACTAAACTACAGCTTCTATGACAAACGAGACCAATAAAAAATAAAGTAGAACGTTAAATTTCCGAACAATGCCGATAATAACCGGCGGAGAATTGCGCAATCACCGACCAATAGCGGACACACTGGGCTACGAAACTGGCGATTAGCAACGATTAATCACGGTAATTGACTGATATGACCGCACGGATGGCGTATTAGTTTGAAAGGTCGGCTCGGCAATAACAACGAAAGATGTGAGTTCGAATCTCACACGGCCCAAAAATGTTTGGTCCACAATGTGTGTTCTGAGTCTAGGTGTGCTTTGTGACTGTTGTTTGAATGCTTAAAATTTTCCCGTGATACATTTTTATAGCAAGGGACAAATTAAAAATACAGATTTAATAATAATATTGTTTATAAGCTGCTCCTGCTGGGCTACTGACATACTCTTCATATCAGAAATGGGAGAGTTAAGGCTATAATCGTCGATAGCTCAATGGATAAGGTATCGAGAATGCGATCTATCGATTCTAATATAAGCTTTTAGCCTGAGTGGAGGAGTTAAATTTAGGGGATTCTATAGTAATTGATTAACCAAATTACTAGTATATACTTGACACACGGAGGCAAGGAGACTCGGAGATCGAAACCAGGGAAGACGCGTCGTTCAAAAAAATTGGCCGTGATCCCTAGCTTAAGTGAAAACCTAGGTTTAAATCTTTACTTCTCACTTATTATCATTATCGTTCACGCAGATGTTACGATTATGATATCATAGCAAGTATGCTTATCTTTTACGGTGCCTACTTCCTGTCTGCCTGCAAGGATATAATTATATCCATGCTTTGTCTCACTCGTACTTTAATAGCTGCTTTATGTCACATGTAATATGGTAGCTACTGTTATTTACGTACCGAGCCAATTCTCACAAACAGCACAGACATTCACACTTAAAGAAATTTGTTTATTTACCAACTTAGGTGTAATAAAAAGGTCCCATTGTTTTCTCTTTTACTCATAACATACAAAAATTAAATAAAGAATGCAGCATATTTCCTGTTAGAATAAAACTATTCTGCTATATTTTTTATGGTTTCGTCTAAATTTATTGGTACTTTTAGTTTCTATTGTTTTCATAATAATGTATTGTTAGTCGACACATACACGTATGCAAAATTTAAGGTAAATTGAACACCGGGAAGTGGGTCAAATTTATCCTGCTAAATGTATTCATACACAAACACGGGGACAGGTGAACGTCAATAAAAGCTTTTAAAAATAGAACTCTGTTGTGTTGCCCTTCTGTGAAACCAAACAGGCTAAAGGCCCATTTACATGAGACAAGGGTAATGCTATCTTTGCACAACTTGTAAAAAAAAAGAAATAGTATGACCCTTATGATTTTTAAAAATTTTATGCACAATATAGTACAATGGTGGACATAATGCCAATGGCATTATCTACCAGTCAACCTTATAGTGATGCAGAGATAAAAATAAGGTGATACAGTAATGAAACATACATGAAAATAAACTAAAGAATATTGCAATAGTAATTATACATATATTACTTACTTACTGCCTCCGTGGCGCAGCGGTAGTGAACGCGACTGCTGTGCATGAGGTCTCGGGTTCGAATCGCGGGTCGGGCCAACAAAACGTTATTGGATTTTTCTGTTAAGAAATCTGAATAGCAGCCCGGAGTTAGGAAGTTGGCGGTGTTAGACACCCCCGTGCCTCGGAAAGCACGTGAAGCCGTTGGTCCTACGCCTGATTTCTCTCCGTTCGTGTCGGATTATCGGTCCCATCGGATCATGAGAGTGAGGGAACAGAGAGTGCACTTGAGTTCGCGCACACGTTTGTGCACTATAATATCGCCTGCGCAGATGGCCAGTCTCCGTTAAGATTGGCCGCCGTGACCGAAATTCGGTCTGGAGGACATTATTTTAATATATACATACCAATAACATATTATATATTAAATTAAACTGCTATATACGGATTTTATCGCGTTGTTTATTTGACACTTTATTACAAAATTTTGAAAATTGTTACACTACTACTACTATTAAACTTTACTAATTTTTAAGCAAATTAAATTATTATTAAGCTATTTAGATTTAATTTATTTTTACACTTTCCCCGACGTTTCGGTTGCTTTTCAGCAGCCATGGTCACGGGGAGACTAAGATGGCAGTTGTCTCAATGTTCCAGTGTAGTTATTTCAAAGTACCCAAACATAATTTAATCATTGGTGTTTCTATTTACGCAGAATGAGCGCAAAGTATCATGAAGTCTAGCTGTGGTTTGCTTCTTCTTGGGTTTGACTATTTTTATTACTGGATCCCGAGCTGGTGGTACATTCCAACCATCTTCTCTATTAAAATTAGGATGTTTTTTGATTTCAATAGCCTTGCGAAGCATCCTTGGTAGGAATCGGTGTTCTTTAGCGAGAATCTGTGGTTTGTCAAATCTCAGGTAGTGGTTGGTCCCCTGTTGCACATGTTCACACACAGCAGACTTCAACGAGCGTTGGTGTTTTACATCAGCTATGTGTTCTTTTATGCGGGTGCCTATGTTTCTCTTGGTTTGACCAATGTATGAGAGTCCGCAGTCACAATCTATTTTATAGACCCCTGCATCTTATAAAGGTAGTTGGCACTTGATGGATGGTAAAAATTGACTTATCTTCGTTGGCGGCTTGAAGTATGTGTTGATTGAAGCTCGCTTCAAGATGTAGCCAATCTTGTCAGTGACACCCCTTACATAAGGCAGTATAGCAGGCTGGCGCTCGACTGTGGCTGGCTTTTCTCGGGATCTGTGACAGCGGCGCGGCTGTTGGAGCTTGTTGAAACAAAGACATTCCCACGGTAGCTAACTGTTTAGGATGGACTTAAATGGTGAATCTCACCACCATCCTAAACAGTTAGCTACCGTGGGAATGTCTTTGTTTCAGAGAGCCCATGGGATCTGTGACAAGAAACACCTGGACGCCGAGCTTCAACATGTCAAGCAAGTACTGCAAGACAACAAGCTCCAACAGCCGCGCCGCTGTCACAGATCCCGAGAAAAGCCAGCCACAGTCGAGCGCCAGCCTGCTATACTGCCTTATGTAAGGGGTGTCACTGACAAGATTGGCTACATCTTGAAGCGAGCTTCAATCAAGACATACTTCAAGCCGCCAACGAAGATAAGTCAATTTTTGCCATCCGTCAAGTGCCAACTACCTTTACAAGATGCAGGGGTCTATAAAATAGATTGTGACTGCGGACTCTCATACATTGGTCAAACCAAGAGAAACATAGGCACCCGCATAAAAGAACACATAGCTGATGTAAAACACCAACGCTCGTTGAAGTCTGCTGTGTGTGAACATGTGCAACAGGGGACCAACCACTACCTGAGATTTGACAAACCACAGATTCTCGCTAAAGAACACCGATTCCTACCAAGGATGCTTCGCGAGGCTATTGAAATCAAAAAACATCCTAATTTTAATAGAGAAGATGGTTGGAATGTACCACCAGCTCGGGATCCAGTAATAAAAATAGTCAAACCCAAGAAGAAGCAAACCACAGCTAGACTTCATGATACTTTGAGCTCATTCTGCGTAAATAGAAACACCAATGAATAAATTATGTTCGGGTACTTTGAAATAACTACACTGGAACATTGAGACAACTGCCATCTTAGTCTCCCCGTGACCATGGCTGCTGAAAAGCAACCGAAACGTCGGGGAAAGTGTAAAAGTAAAAATAAATTAAATCTAAATAGTTTAATAATAATTTAATTAGCTTAAAAATTAGTAAAGTTTAATAGTAGTAGTAGTGAAACAATTTTCAAAATTTTGTAATAAAGTGTCAAATAAACAACGCGATAAAATCCGTATATAGCAGTTTAATTTCAATGAATAATATTCGCGTAAATAGAAGACAATAGTTAAACATATTATATAGTTTAAATAAATGCGTGCTCTTTATGCGTGGGTCTTTAGTGCTTCAAAAAATTTGTCCCGTGTTCCTTTTCTGTAGTACCGAAGGAAGCAAGGTTTTCGAATATGACCTAGGTAACTTGCTCAAGTTGTGGCACTTATTGCTCCCATCGTATAAACATTCGACGCGAGTTACACGTGTATATAACCCGTATGATCACTTCCATGTAGTTGTGTACAAATAACTTAAGGGCTCGGTTCACTTACGCATTATATACTGCGTAAAATGCATGTGGCGCCCTCCGTTTGGCGCGACTTTGTTGAGTATCACGCTGCATTCAACGCAAAAACCAACGCCTACCAATACCTTTATAAGTAATACAATTATACGCGACAAACGCACTCAGTTTGGCGTGTCTGTATTGCGTCTTACGCTGTGATTGACGCTGAATTTTAACGCAAAAAATAAAGAGCAGCAATATTTTTCTAGGTAATAAAATTACAGGTGGCAATCGCACTCCGTTTGGTGCTACTTCGGCGCGTCTCACGTTGCAATTGATGCTGCATTTAACGTAAAAACCAAAGCGCAGCAATAGCTTTATATGTTATTATATTATACGCGGCAATCGCACTCCATTTGGTGCGTGTGTGTTTCATCTAGCGCTACGATTGACACTACATTTAGCGCAACAACCAAATCGCAGTAATTACTTAACTAGCTTTTGCTCGCGTAAAAGTAGGTACAGTTATTTAGTAATAGTACTTTTTAAAATAAAATATATCCTATGTTATTCGGATAATATTACATAAATAACATAAATAAGCATTACGGCTTTTAGAAAAATGAATGAATATTTGATAAATCTTAGTAAATTAATTTAATTTCTTTGCTATAAACGTCAAAAAAACACTAGACAAAATTCTGCCATTGTTCTATAATTATTATAAGTAATCTGTGGAAAATGTAGCAGGTAGTATATTTGTTAAGTTTAGTGTTAAGGGTACTCAATGTATCCTCCTAATATACTGTTTGTTTTCCCATGTTCAATAAATAAATAAATAAAATATAGCTTTCTCATGGTGTAAGAATTGTTTAAATCAGTTGAGTTAAATCCTTAAAAATAAACAAACAAAAAATCTAATATTTCCTCTTTAAATGTAATATCGTATCGGTAATCGTTGTGTGTAACGCTGTGTATGACGCGTAAGCAAACCAAGCCTCAAGTGTTGAGTTGCTATTCTGAAAATATAAAATATTGTTATATTTAAACGTTGTTTTAATGGCCACACTTTGATGCCAGTGTCACAAAGCGGGCTGCCACCAATAACTGTAAATGAATATTACAGGGATCAATAGGAATGGACTTTGATGCGATCTTTTGAATAAAAAAACTTTTTTTTCTATTCAATGGTTTTTTAATGACCTTTATTTCTCGTCGTTATATATCAAGCTAAGTGACGTAAGATGTATACTATGTATAAATACATTTATGTTTATATAGAAAATGTATCTCGATGTCAAACGATTTATAAATAAATCTTTGGTGTCGAATGCCTCAAGCATGAATGTCATCTGCATTATTTACTAGCTAATGCCCACGGTTTTGCTCGCGTAAAAGTAGGTTAGGTTATGTTAGTAGCAGTAATTTAAAAAAATAAATATAAATCCTATGACACTCGCTGATAATACAGCTTTATAACGATGAAAGAATTTTTAATATCGGTTGAGTAGTTTTTGAATTAAACTCTTACAAACGAATAAACAAAACTCAAATGTCTTTATAATATTTGTATAGATGATCTCTAGATCATTGGTAGAGCAACTTGTATGTCATGTATGTAATTTATGATAGAGGTAAACTTACACTAGCTCATTGTTTTTTCCCGGTTAGTTTGTTGGTCGGCCTCGATGGTGTAGTGGTTAGTGTAACCGACTGCTACGCCTGAAGTCGCGGGTTCGATTCCCGCACAAGTCAAACATTTGTGTGCATGAACATGGATGTTTGTCTTGGTCTGGGTGTTTCTATGTATAATATGTATGTTATTACAAAAAAAAAGGATATATGTATGTTTATCCACTGTCTAGTACCCATAGTACAAGCTCTGCTTAGTTTGGGCTAGATGGTGTTGTGTGTATGTGGTAGAATATTGTTGTTATTATTATTATTACTATAGTTTCTGATCGGGGCTCTTAATCAAGAGCACGACGTCCTAGCGCGACTGAGTCAATCTAAATAGGTGAATTACACCAACATTTAAATACGTTTGATTTTAAGACTTAAATCCCGATGCTGTTACTGAAAATGTCTTACCAAAAAGTCTCAATAAAAATACTGTCCGATCTGGCAATCGAACTTGAGACTATATGTTGTTGCTTTTATTACCGCTACGCCACCCAAACAGTTATAAGTAGGATTCTTTATTATAATTTATTTTGAAAAGACAACCAGCGGTAATACAGTAAACAGCCTCTGATTAACAAGACAATTATCACTTACAACGATACTTTTATTTTAAATGACAACACTGTGTGCCACTTGGCTCTGGCAGCGGCACTTGTATTAATTCCTGTGTCAGGAGCCTTTACAAACATTAAAACAACGGACACAAAGGACACCCAGACACAGACATTTTATTTTAAAAAGACAACTCATGTACTAAGAATAATCTCTGTATCCCGGGGCACTTTACAAATACTCACTCACTCACTCACAACGGTCATAAACAAGTGAGAAACCGCAATGAATTGCCGTAAATCTTAGAGTTCGAAAAAATGTTTTAAGTAATATGCAAAGGTCACGTGATACCACGTGACCTCGAGGTCAGAGGTCAAAGATCATAGCCATTTCGGGAGTATATCGACTATGCTAGCTCTTACGGTTCTTGTGTTGAAAGTTGTATAACAGACATACGGACGGACGAACAAAGCTGTTGTATAAGAGGTTTTTCGAACTCTAAAAATACCAGATTCGGAACAACTATTTGTAGACCATATAATTTTTATCCCGTATGGAGATTGAACCCATAACAATCGGCGCAGTTGCAATGGCGAGGCAACCAGTTTAACTATTACGCCAGTCATAATATAAGTACTATATCATATTTCTCACTTTAAAACTTAATAAAGTTCTTTATCGCTATAGTATCGGCCAGAATCGCTTTTCTACAGGCCATGGCGTGGCATCAACCGCGGAGGTGGTTCCAAGCAATAACTGTAAATCAAAATATAAAAAGAATGGTACCAATCTGTTGGCCACTATTACCCAGTATGGCGACGTTGAAAATTGTGTTACGGACGTTATATGACATTGGTTCCGAGTCAATGTATGATTTAAATTGTATTGAAGTTCAGTATCGAAGTTTTTAAGTAACTCGTTGAAATGAGTTATTGCTTGACGATTCGAGATAATTATACTGATTCAGTGGGGCAGTGAGCGTCTCAAGTTCGATCTTTGGTATGTAATTTCTAGGAATAGATTAAAAATTATTTTCTAAGAGTTTAGTAGCAGCGATCTCGTCTCGAGTTCGAACCCAAGGCGCGCATCTCTCACTTTTTGAAGTTATATGCGTATTAAATCGTTAATTATCGCTTGCTTTAACGGTGAAGGAAAACATCGTGAGGAAACCTGCATGTTTGAGAGTTCTCTATAATGTTCTCTAAGATATGTTTAAACCAGCGTGGAGGACTATCGCTTAACTCTTTTCATACTGAGAAGAGCCCCTGCCCTGCAGTGGGACAGTTTAATACAGGGCTGATACTATAAGAGTTTAGTGTTGTAATATAAGTGGTAAAAAAATGACATTGACCGGAGTCAAGAGATTACTCATCTATACATATAGTAAGTAAAAGTTGGTTTCGAGATGTAGGGTTCTTTATTTTAATGAAGAGCTAGTTCTTCCTGGAACTATGCCTAGTACGATGGTACTTTTGCCATCTATTGGATCTCTCCAAACTTCCTATTACGTGAAGCCTATAAGCATAGTCAGCAGTTGTAATTCACTCCTGCCTACAGTTTTGGAAATATAAGTTCCGGAAAGCGATCAGCAAGTAAGAGGTTGCATAACGGTCTAAGCGTGATATAAAATAATACTGACTGCTAATGTATTTTTATTGTGTACCAATATTATAAGGATTATTTTATTTTATATTGATTTTACTTTTTATTTTATTTTACGACAAGTTTTATTTATTTCATTTTAATGTAATTACTTTTAAACACCAAATCATATTATTCTATAAATTTAGTTCCAATTTACTTCTTGGTTTTGTTAGTATATTTTCTATTGTGTTGTTAATTGATGTAAATTATTTAATTTGTTCTATTTTAATTGGTTGCATCATCTTTTAAATATCAAAATAATATAAGTGTGTAATTTATATATGTAATTAAAATTCAAGCTACCCTATTTGTGCATGCAGTGGCTACCTTAAAAGATTATACAACCAAACAAATTTTAAACCATGTATGTAATATAAGTATTGTTGTGTAATTACTGGTGATCCAAAAATAAATTAATATACGCATGTCTAACACCTACATTATTAGTTCCTTACATTACTCTAAAATCTACTAGCACAATATATTCAACAAGCCCGTATAAATATTCGAGTAAATACAAACTTAAACTAAACTAAACTTAAAATAACCAGCAAAAACAATAACACATCGGAAAAACAATAACACATCTGAAAAACAATAACACATCTGAAAAACAAAAACAAACTCAAATCTTTAGCTCCACAATCTCGGGAGTTAGTCAGCATTGTTCTTTTTTAATAAGCGCTGGGGCTTTAATGTCGCTATTGTACGCGCAATTACGCTCGCTCTTTGAGCCTCACATCTACCATTTTACTTACACTGTAATGGTGCTGTCTTGTTTTACAAAAATTGCCAATTACACGTTTGTTTGTAGAACACGCGTTCTTTTCGTCCATTCTGATTGTTTTTCTTAGAAGTTGTTTGAACAAAACAATATCGTTGTTAGTTGTAACTATTTCGTTCCTTTTTTGAATATGTCATAGATATAATGCCGATTATTTTCTTTTGTGTCAGCGAAGTATCGTTGTCATAAAAAATAAATAATATTGTTGATAAAGTTAACTATGATACTACTTTTGTATTAGGTATTATTTTTCATATTAGTATTAAACTTTCACTTTGCAAGGGCTTTTATAGTGGTTTATTCCTTTGTACCATTCATATACCTACACACATATGTGGTTTTACGCCTGTATTACAACAATACTCTAAGGGTACCTAATTCCGTTTACCATGCTGATAAAATAATTTTTACAACAAAATAACACTTACCTGACCCGGAATTCACATCCACGACCTTATACACAAAAGTTGCATTCACTACTACAGCACCATCGAGGCAGTATTCATATTTATTTTATAATTATGTAGTTATAACTACACAATATGAAGACAATGTGAAACATATAGTTAAGTTACTTTCGTTTATAAATGCTACTTTGTTCGTTATGACAGGTGATACAAATATGACCATTAAATTATTGAACTTAAGGTGCTATTTTAACACTGGACAACGACAACACTGGACGCGATTATTATTATTACTGTCTTCTCTAGTAGAAGCACAGCGCCCAGTATTACACATCTCAGTACATAGCTAAATCGAACAAAATTACACGACAATCACTTCATTTTCGAACAATCTTGATTCAACAAACACTAGGTGGTCAAAATAGGAACTAACAAAAACCATAAGTATAAACGAATAAATGATAAAGACAGTGGCGCCACGGTAAACGCAACAGATATCTTGGTAGCGTTGTACATAGAAATACATTATATAGTAGTATATGCGTGACATGAAAGCCGGTTTCTGGATCTTCCCTGTCACTCGGTCCGTAGTGGTACGTGAAATCAAAGCTCGTTTATCAAGCGAACCGCCGTGTTTGCAAAAAAATAACGTACCTTAACATGTGTCATTCGACAGGGAACATACAGAAGTGTCAATCACGAACAAGAATGTTTTTTTGTCTACCCACCTACTTTATTGATAGGATTGCAAAAAGAGAGAAAATATGATAGTTAACAGGCGGTTAATCCTATTACGCGCTTGTCATTTTCATCGCAAAGCCTTATTTAAAAAATGTTATTTAATCCAACGATTTGAATTAAAGGTAATGAGATACTACGTTAAAATATGTTATTTTTTGGACGTTAAGTTTTTATCTGACATACAATGCCAACACGATATCTGTATTATAAATACATATAGCTCATTCATGTTCAAATTGGTTCACTAACTATAGTGCACAATTTAACTATTTAATTTATTTATTTTGCAATTTAATTTTCGACATTGGATAGACAACTAACTCTATCCAATGTGTTGGGCTCACTTTTCTTAGTAAGGTCACTTTTTCGTGCGATCTAAGTATGATCTAAAATTAATATAGTGTCATAAACTATCCACAACCTACCGATAAATCGGAGATGCTGACAACATCTAATTTATTACAAACTAACGAATATTTATTTGTTGGTTCGTCTTCTATGCATTCATAAGTCACTTAATCGATTATGATAAAACTTTCATAAGTTTCAATGCAAAATCTACGCGAGCTGAGAGCTTTCTCATGAAAAAATAACCATTTAAATATTGCAATTCACGCGTGCCAAACATAAAATAACTCTCATAGTTACTAGAGTACTAACATATCTTAATAAGGATAAGGCTGTTCATATTTTACCTTCTGAAAATATCTTATATGTTATTTTAGCGGCTCAGTGGTTACATTTGTGGAGTTTGCCTTGCTTACTTTGAGTGTTTGAAAAATTGTTTTGTGTGTAAATAAATGTTTACGTTTTCACCAAGTCACTAAACGATGTGCGGGGTTCATGCCTCGATTGCTACAATGGCTTTCATGCTTCATATGTTATCATTGGTTATTTTTGTTTGTCTAACCAATGGAGAAAATAAAAAGCTACCATATTGAGCTATAATGTTTTTGTGAAAATAACATGCTTTTGTTATATACAAATCAGTATAATTATAACTGTATGTAGTTGAAAGTAAATGTATAATCATAAACTAGTAATAACGTTTGTATACGACGCAAGCTGCTAGAACAAGCTACATGTGCAAGCTATGCGGGCGAGTTACAAAGGGAAGCTAATTAAACAGTAAGACCCATGATAGGTAACCACAATAATGTCTAACCAAACTTCAGGCCGGACGAAAATAACTTACAAAGAAGTTACTTCGGATTTCTTTCTTTCAAAATTACATTACTTCAATTACTTCTTTGGACTACTACATAAAAGGGTTTAGGAAAATTTAAAAGATTACATAGATACAAACAGGGGCCCAAGTCTGCTATTATAATAGTGTCAGAATGGTCTATCATTGATTTCATAATTGTTGATTTTGACAAGTTTGGTAATCTACTAATATAATGGCGTCATTATGATTTTCCGACGGTCAACCACTGACCCTCCATTGAAAAAATGGCATAGAATGGTAATCTTGTACATAATGACAAATTAATAACTGACATATGCGGTAATCTGCTACTTTGACAGTTCCTTTGATCAAATTGCTTTTAACACTAATAATTACAGGGAGATCGCAAAACGCCTGATCGACGTTTCGCGTGATCAGAAGGCTGGTCTTATCTTAGCCCAAAGAATCAGTATTGCCATTCAACGTGGCATTGCTGCCAGTCTTCTGGGCATGTTACCAGTTGATAGCGATGCTGAAGAATTCTACGATGCTTAAACCATTGTTGTAAATATTTAATATTATAATTATTTGTGTTTTTGTAATTATGTTATCTTTTATAATGCGTTTGTAAATATAGGTTATTAAATTATTTCGTTCTAAAATTAATTATGTTAATACAAATTAATAAATAATATGTGAAAATATAAACGAAATCTGCCATGAATAAATGTTAAAATGTCGTAGTAGTTTTTCAAAAATCACTTCTACTAACAGGTTTTATAATAATGGCAAAACAACATGTCATTCTACCACAATCCTATAATGAGACCATTGACCGACCAATGGTCGACCATTGTGAATTAAGCAGATTACGAACTTTTAGCAAAATGACAGTGGAATTGCAGTTACGTCGTGTCGGAATGACGAATTTATAAACATAGCAGACATGGGCCCCAGGTCTTACTAAAACATGGTAGGCCTACAGGGTGCAACGTAGCTCGCATCCTGCATTCTATACAACGCAGGTAGCAATAATCTACTGCCGAGGCTGCAGGTTGAATGACCGAGTGAAATCTGCGCCCCGGCCATAGATTGTGAGAAGGAACACCGTGGTAGGTTTAGTCGGTATTACCGGGATGTAATACCGACCACGGAGGGGCTATATCGGTCTCACCCAGGAAATGATGAAGATAACCCTATCTTCATCATTTCCTGGGTGAGACCGTCATAGCCCCTCCGCCCGCCCCCGTGGAAGGGTATGCGTCAATGCATACGCTCACCCCCTACGTTAAAACAAAAAAGGTAGCAATAAGCTTACGGTTTATCTGCTACTAGCTATGCCCGTAGTTTCACCCGCGTTTTTGATTACTGTGCCGCCCCCGTGGGTCGTAGCGTGGTGTTATATAGCCTATAGCCTTCTTCGATAAATAGGCTATCCAACACTAAAAGAATATTCAAATCGAACCAGTAGTTCCTGAGATTAGCGCGTTCAAACAAACAAACAAACTCTTCAGCTTTATAATATTAGTATAGATTAAGCGGTTACCTATGTTTGCTTGCAATACCAGGGAGCATTCGCACGTTGCTATCCTCGATGAAAATCAAGTAGGAATGGTTTACAAGGAACAGAATGTGAGAGACACATACTTCAATCTCACCGGACTAAACGCAGTAACAGAGGAAGAAACGGTGGCACTTTCCCGGGTGACTTGGACAGTTGTCCTATCACCAAATAAATTCTTACGACGGGCTCTATCTCTGTAAAGTGTGTGAGATCTATTTGCTTGATAGTCCATGTAATAAGGTAAATGGAGCTTGTCAGCCCGCGTTTGGCTAGTGTAGTAGAATGATTTTACCAGGCTGTCTCTGTAGCATACGTTTGCGCTTATGATATCTATCAGTCAAAGCGTTAAGCATTTTTAGATACGCTGCATGGAAATGTCTGCTAAATCCAGTAGTCTGCAAAGACTTCTATTACATGAAACTTGCTAGCTGAAGAAATGTTGAAGTAATTAACCTTTGTGTATACGCAGCCATAAGTAAATAATAGTAATTATATATTTATATTTTATTTTTATTAAATATAAAATGAAACTGCCTTGAAATCCTAACTTATGTTATAAATGCGAATATGAGTACATATTTTTGTTTGTCACACTTTCAAGCATTAACTACTAAACCGATTATCATAAAATTTCACAAAAACGTTGTCTGGAGTACAAAATAGGACATAGGGTACCTCTAAGATCTTAGCCGGAAAAAAAGCACTGTTCACGAGGGCGTGAACAGTGCTTTTTTACTGGCTAAGATCTATCCCTATAGAATTGATGGACAAAACTAGATAAACGCAATCGAAGCTGCGGCCAAAACCTAATCTTCTCATAAGGTGCTTTTAAGGAACGTAACGGAAACTTTTCTTATGAAAGCTATAGTACTATGAATGCCACTATGAGTCGTTTGATGGTGACATTTTTGATAAATGAATGGCTGGTAGGTGGCGACATCTGTGCTGGTTTAAATGTCACTTTAAAACAAAGGCTGTGGAGATGATGAGTTGGAGGGGAAAATGTATCCTTATAGGATAAGGCGTTGGCATTAAAAAGTGAGACAAATCTGTTATATGAGTAACTTAAAAAATAATACAGCGAGATCTGTTGAAGATTTAGGAGTAATTATAAGAAATAAAAAAATAATTAAAAGGCAACTATATTTTATGTTACTTACATGACTTTTCGGAATTATGTGCGTATTGATTGACAATTATCGCCTGCTCCGTGCCTCGGAGAGCTCGTTAAGCTGTCGGTCCCTGCTGCCGTGAACATCTATAGCAGTCGTTATTGGGAAAGTCAGTACCCTCTAATATCCTGACACTGGTCTAACCTTAAGTTATCGTTAGCCTTCGGGTTGCGGAGGTCGGGCGGCAGCCGCTCCTTCTAAAAACAGATAACCAGTCAAATCCAGTTAGACTAGAAATGGTATATTTATCCGAAATTACAACTTCCATTTGTATATTTATTATTCGTAATAAGCATCAAAAAGGTAGACAGGCATTTATCTGAATATCATCCAATACACCAAAGCTTGGTCTGTCGTTAATACGTGATGATTGCTGAGTGAGGCTGCATCGCTTGTAATGTATGCGAATGTTAATATCACTGGAAATATACAGTAATTTTTGAAATGCAGATGTTAATATCGATAATTCGAGCTTCTCATTTAGTAGTGTATCGTATATCGGGATTATGGGCGTTCAGAAGGAGTCATGTAATCCTTACTGATATTATAAATTCGAAAGTAACTCTGTTCTGTTGTCTATTCACGGCTAAACCACTCAACCGATTAGGATGAAATTTGATACAGAGGTAGTTTAAAACCTGGCTACTTTTTATTGATGTAGGTACTACGCAGGCAAAGCCGCGCGCAAAAGCTAGTAGTTCCTATAAAGAAAGTTCAAAAGTAGATTAAATTACAATACACTGATACCATAATGCTAAAATAATTATAAGGTATAGCGAAACTCTTCTAAATAAATAAGGAAGTACTTTTATTTAGCAATATACATATAAACGTATACTTACTTAGTGTGACGCCTATATTCCCAAAAGCGACAATACAAGGCGTGCTATTGTTGTGTACCGCGCACAGTACCAGCCTCCGTGATGTTACTGAGAATCTCTTGTCAGAGAAATCCAATAACTCTGCCCGATCCGTGAATCGCAACCAAGAATTTATATGTACGTGAATCCTCACGAACACGTTCATTCTTGGATTCGATCGACACAGCAGTTGCATTTCATGGCAGCCACACCGAGATGATACTCAAAACACGTAGATTGGCTTTATAACATTTTAGGTTACTATCATATTTTTGTATGCCAAGGCATACACCTTTCAACTAGACTCAATGTTTCATCTAAACAAAACTGCTGTCAAAAAACTCATCAAAATTATTTGTCCGACATGTTTCCGTTCTGGCTCACGAATTTCAGAACTACAAGGTTTCGATGCGTAGTTATTTTGGCAGGCAGCCTCATAATCCACTTTCTGCTTACATATCTCGCCTTCTATAATATTTTACTCTTTATAACCATATTAATAAAAGTGTCAACTTAACCTACTGAATGACAGCAGCCCACCAGTGGCCAGGCAACTGAATGATTTCTGGCATTTCACTAATTGACAGGTTAACCTATAAAAAAGAATGGACTTCGCTTCTCCATAGCCTTTGTGGTGGTCAAATCGACCAATTCCCGCACCAAATTGTAATAACCAATTTCGACTAACATCGAACGTCGCCCCATCTACATCGAGATGTATTCGATTCAGAAATTAATTGTAAAAGCAATCAACGATGACAACCAGTTGCGGGACGATCAGACCAAACCAGACACAAACTGCGAGTGTCGGCATTTTTGAAAATTGGTCTATTAGTCAGAGTGAAAAAACACGTATGATAATTTATTGAATGTGACGATACGGCTTTATGCAATCAAAGATTTGTGAAGTAATAGGAAATATATTAAAAAATATGTAAGTTATGGCTAAGAAACTTCGTCGTTGACGACCTCGATGGCGTAGTGGTTAGTGTAACCGACTGCCACGCCTGAGGTTGCGGGTTCGATTCCCGCACAAGTCAAACATTTGTGTGCATGGACATGGATGTTTGTCTTGGTCTGGGTGTTTATATGTATAATATGTATGTATTTACAAAAAAAAAAGTATATATGTATGTTTATCCATTGTCTAGTACCCATAGTACAAGCTCTGCTTAGTTTGGGCTAGATGGTGTTGTGTGTATGTGGTAGAATATTATTATTATAATAAAAAAAAAAAAAAAAGAAACTGGACGAAAGGGATTTATAAAAACTACATAAAGGATCATCTTATGATTCCGTCGCATAAATTACCTTAAACTGTGTATGCATGCGGATGCGCATAATAGTGAGCTCCTGTTTTAGATTATTACACAAGGCAAAGAGTTAATGCAATTGTCTGTTAAGAAATTTTTAGTAGTAGCTCGTAGGTTCGATCCAATTCAGACTCAAAGATAAAACTCTACGCAGTAGACTCTATTGGCAGTCCAATGGTGTTGCCATCAAACTATTGCTACTTTCTATCTATACAATTTTTTAAACAAATACGATTTCAGTCAAAGTTACTTAGCCAACGTTCCTAATAAAGAGTTTGTTACTTGTGTGTGTATTATCTTATAAGTTTTAGCTATAAACACGATATTAACCAATTGAGTAGCAGAGGTACACCGACGCCAGACACAATAGATCTTTGATGAATTAATACCGGACTTAAGGACGTATTATAAGACTTGACAAATTATATCAGATAGGTCAAACTAAATAGATTCGAACACACAAATGGCGTGGTTCAGGTGCTTACGATACCACTTGCAATACCACACAAAACAAATATGTGAACTAGAGATCAAGTCCCGGCAAGCGTTACTGCAATATTTTGGCTGTTTAATAGTTTATAGACTAACAGACTATTCGCGACTACATAAAGAAAGTTATATATTTCACACATCATCATCATCGTCATCATCATTTCAGCCTATTGCAGTCCACTGCTGGACATAAGCCTCCCCCAGGGGAGCTCCCATATTTCACACATACTGTCCACCAATCCCATTTTAAAGAAAATCTCAGAAGCTTATAGATAAATTGACTACTAAAGTTCAAAAACACATACTTTAGGGCACTAGTTTCAAACTAGTAACTTCTGCTTTCAACAGAACCTATTCTGTTCAGAGCTTCAAGAGGTTCTGCTGAAAGTAGAAGTTACTAACCGCAGTTTAAAGAGAATACTGCTAGCTAAGCTATTACAGTAAGCAGTGGTTTGGCTGTGTGTACCCTTGACATTGCCGTAACCATGAGCGGCGGTTGACACATACCATCAGATCGAGCGCTAGATCGTCTGCCGCTAGATGCAATAAAAAAAGCGGAGACCGGTTACCACTCTTGTTATAAGTAATTATAAACTAACGTGAACACTTACTATCACGTGGATCGTTTAGTAGTTTTACATACTGTTAGTACTTATATATTTGTAAACAAAACTTGATGGATAGTCATAACAAGGTTCGGAGCGAATGAGGAAAGTTTCGCCTAAAATATAAGTCGCATCAATTTGTAAGTTGAAGAAAATGTTTATCTTTAAAAGCTTCAAAGAAAAGTAAAACGATTGGCTTATTAACTTAAACGTTTACATTTAGTACCTAATAGCTTACTTATTTGCCGCAGATTTTGCGGAGCTAAATATTTTTACTCTAGAATTCAAATTCATTTCTTTGCCGCGTTTATCAAATAAGAGCACAAGTTATAATGATTAATTTACATATCTTTACATAATTATGACATGTCCACATATTTATTTTATAGTGTATACGTACAGAATATTATTATTAAATAGTGCTGAATCATTCTTATTTTATAATTTTTATACTCCTCATTAGCACTCCTACACTCTACATACATACATACATAGATTCACGCCTGTTTCCCAGAGGGGTATGCAGAGACTACGGATTTCCATTTGCTACGATCCTGACACACTTCTCTGACTTCATTCACTTTAATCACATTCCTCATACACGCCCGTCGGTTCAAGGTGCTCTTAACCTGGCCTTTGTCCAGAACGCCTCCGATCTTATCGAGAAACGTTCGCCTAGGTCTTCCTCTTGCGACTGTTCCATTCACACTAGCCTTATAAACTTTCTTAGTCAGTCTTTTATCGTCCATTCTTTCTACATGCCCAAACCAGCTTAACATATCCTTTTCTATTCTTGTCACTATATCCACTTTCATGCCGCATCTCTGTCTAATCACACTATTCCTTATATTATCCAGCACTAATTTTATTTTATATTTGACTTAATTGTGAACCATTTAACCTTCTTTGTGTATTTTTTCAATATTTCTTGTCTTATTAAAAAAATCAACCGAATTCACACTACATTTGGTTGGATGAATGAACTCGGTACAAACGGCGCGATTAAGCCACTGAAGCATATTTCTTCATCTCTTATTTATTAAATAAAACCAAGAAATATATTTAGACTTAACACACATGTTACACTGCAAATGTGCGCCACATAATACCCCTAGATATATTACACAAGCTGAAACAAAAAAATCTTCAGATAGTTGTAACTCTCCAGCGAAATACAAGCGCAATCATCACAAATCCGCGCGCCCATCAATTTCCACAAAACGGCACGCTTGCTGTCCCTCAGCTATTTTATAGAAGGACTATAACGTCACCGTATACAACGACCGCTGTCTCTTGTATCTTGTCTTGAGATGGGGTTCGAGATCCTACGATATATTCGGAATGTTACAGGATTCAAGAGAAATGGATAATTTAAAATTGCTATTCGGTTTTTCTATTCAGAAATTTGCTGTAGCAGGTGCTCGGTAGACGGTAATAGGCTCGCTTCTCTCTTAGTAGAAACCTTAAACCATAGCTGATGAAATTTGGGCTTTACAGAGTTCGAAAAAACTCTTATACTCCTACAACAGCTTTGTCCGTCCGTCCGTCTGTCTGTCTGTTATACAACTTTCAACTCAACATAGTCGATATACCCCGAAATGACTATGACCTTTGACCTCTGACCTCAAGGTCACGTGGTAGCACGTGACCTTTGCATATTACTTGAAACATTTTTTCGAACTCTTACGTATTACGACTATTCATTGGCGATTCTCACTTGTTATATCTCTTTTGAAGTATACAAAACAACTATTTTTGACTACATATATTACACATAGCTTGTCAATGAAATACGCTACAAACTAGGCACTCCAATCAACTTTTAATGGGGTTATACAATTAAATTTAATAAAATCGGTAGTTATCGTAATGAATTCGATAAAAATATTACTCAAGTAAATTGAAACAGCGATTTCCAAGTAAACAAAATGTCGGTTTTGTGACCAAATAAAATAAACTAAAACGTTTTTCCATAGTAATCCCAATTCTGTTTAAACTACGTTCTGGCTTCGCGTTAATTTTCATACATACACATACATAGTCTCACGCCTGTATTCCCAAAGAGGTAGGCAGAGATGTATCAGAGCCTCATTCTATCGACTATTTTTTAAATTAGTTTTCAAGCTCTCGGTCTAATTCTTGTATCACAGGGGCCTTAAAAAACATTGAAACAACGGGCACAGAGTACACCCAGCCTCGGAACAACCATTTGTGGATCACACAACTTTTTGTCTCCTGTGGTGATCAAACAAACAATGCTTGGCGCAATGGCTGCGGTGGGGGGACCACTTAAATAATCATTTATTGCCAAACTAAGTGTACATACATTATGTCTTAAATATATTTATAACTAATTTTTGCCCGTAGCTTTGCTCGCATAAAAGTAGTCTACGTTATGTAAGTAACAGTACTTTTCACTGAGCAGCGATAGCTCAGTAGGGAGACCAACAGACTGCAATGCAGAGGGTCTCGGGTTCGAACCCACGTCGCGCACCTCGGACTTTTGGAAGTTATATGACTTTTCGAAATTATGTGCGTATTGATTGACAGTTATCGCCTGCTCCGTGCCTTGGAGAGCACGTTAAGCCGTCGGTCCCGGCTGCCATGAACATCTATGGCAGTCGTTATTGGGAGAGTGTCGACACACAAGATCCCACTGGGTCGAAGTGTCGCCGGTCTGCACTGACTGGCCCCCACATAAGATACAACAGTACTTTTCAATAAAATATAGCCTATATTACTCAATGAAAATATAGCATTCTAATAGTGAAAGAATTGTTGAAATCGGTTTAGTAGTTTTTGAGTTACGTCGTTACAAATAAACAAAAATCAAATCTTTTGCAATATTAGTATAGATAGGTAATTAAAACTTAGCAGGTTGTAACCACTCCGTGCAGTGACAATGTATTTTGCTCTCGCACTTTGTTAGTACGTAAAGGCAGGCAAGCATTTTCGGAAGTAAACACCCAATACATCTCACATGAATTCCATCTACCATAGGAATTGTCAATGAATAAGATCAAGGCTCAGTCGCCCGGTAATAAAAAGGCTCCAAACCCGCAGAGAAGTTTAACATCACCATAAACAGAGACCGCTGTCCACTATCCGTTGATTGTGACACGGGTCTGCTGTTTAATAGAAATGGGCCAAATCTAATTTGACCAGTTCCACTCTCTGAGGAAAACACTAAATAACATTAGTGTCTTACCTTTTTTGACGATACAAGTTAATCTCTATTTTTAGAACATGATCATTGATTTTCGGGTTTTAAAATCATTTATTAATTTAGGCCACTAAAACACATGTAAGCGTCAATATTTGTTAGCGAGAATAGTGCAGTTACTGAATTTACATTTATGTAAGTGTTAGTGTTTTAGAGAGAGCTTTAGAATGAGAGTTTTCGAGTTAGTGTTTTAGAGAGAGCTTTAGAATGAGAGTTTTCGAGTTAGCGTTTTAGAATATATCAACTGCTATATTAGTGCCATGGCATACATTTGCACTTACTTCAATCCAGTCGTGTAATATGACATTTAATTTTTTAGTCATGCTAAGGTTTATTCTGTTTATATAATTTTTTTAGACTTTTGCCGAAGCAGTAGTAAACCTGTTTACTTCAACGTAGGAGCTTATACCTCGTACAACAGAAGTGGTACATGCTCAGTATATCACCTGTTGTAGTGTTTATAGTAGTCTTTAATTATTTGCAACATCAGGTACGTCACTCCCACATAGCGGACCTCAGCAAAATTAGTTAAGTATTATGTGAAAGCAAATGAACGGGAACACACCCACAGTATGTGATTTGCCAGAACTGTTAATTACCTAGTGAAATGGCAGTAGCTCAATGGGTGAGCTTTTGGACTCGCTATCAAACATAATACAATACAATACAATATCAAATAAAGGGTTCGCAATTTTATTGGAGGCTATTGTTTTGATGTCAATCCTGTTCTTATTGTTAGGATTTATGCACATATTGCCTTGATTATCACATACATTTTAGAATTTATACACATTTAAGTAACATATGCACTGTATTCAATTATAATTAAATAAAGTAGAAGTTATAATTTATTTATTAATTGATTTAATGTATTCAATATATTTTACAGTAATTTATATTTTGTTGACACATAAATTATTACTAGATTAATTTAATTAGTTTCAATTTATTATTGTTTTTAATAAGTCACTGATTTGACTAATGCCCCGCCATTATGATATCGTTTGTTTCATTCGTCATGGTGGCGTGATATAGAGGTAGTTAGTCTGTAGAAATTTAGTGCATTCGGTGTCGAACAGCAGTGAGAATAACAAGTGTAAAGTCCAATTAAAAACCAGTGTGAATTACAAAAACGTTACGAGTTTTATTTCCACCTGACCTAAAATTATAGAATCTCTCATTGTAGTTCAGCTGGTGGGGCTAGCAAAAATACTAGTTATTCGTAATTCAAATAGCTAGGAATCTTTTTAAATGATAAAAAGAACGTAACATCGTCGTTATTACTATTATGCCAATTGCGTGTTGGAGTATAGCAGTTCAAATGACCAGCCAACTAATTTGTATTTACACTTTTTGGTAGGATATTTATACTTATAAGCTTCTTTCTTCTCTCTTAGCCTTTATTATTCCCAAGTCACTTGGAGTCGGCTTTTCTGGTCTAACCGGATTTGACTGGATATCAGTTTTTACACGGAGCGGCTGCCACCTGACCTCCGCAACCCGAAGGCTAACGATACCCTAAGGCTAGACCAGTGTCAGGATATTAGAGGGTACTGATTTTCCCAATAACGACTGCCAGAGATGTTCATGGCAGCCGGGACCAACGGCTTAACGTGCTCTTCGAGGCACGGAGCAGGCGATAATTGTCAATCAATACGCACATAATTTAGAAAAGTCATATAACTTCCGAAGGTCAGAGGTGCGCGACGTGGGTTCGAACCCGAGACCCTCTGCATTGCAGTCTGTTGGTCTCGCCACTGAGCTATCGCTGCTCATTATACTTATAAACCAGCTAACTAATATTCCTATAGCTGACAGAATTTGAGTGTAATACAACTCTGTTTGTTCTTTTGAGGATATAAGTAAAGAGGATAAGTACGAAAGTATGTAAAAACGATTTGCAACTAGCAATGTCCTCAGCTTTATATTTCTTTAAACGTTATAAAGAAAGGTCCTTTCTATCTGTCGTAAATAAGGACCTATGTCTGCTAACTGTGGAGAATGAATGGGTTTTGTGCGGGCAAATTTCCGACGCTTTAACCCAAAATTTTCTTTGTTCTGTATTTGAATATACATATGTAATATATTATATTCTTAAAATACAACTTTTGTACTAGAAATAATTTCTGCGCCACTCTACAAACATTCAAATAACGGAAATATAGAGCATCCGCATGAACGATTTGTGCATCACACAAATCATCGACTCGTGTGGTATTTGAACTCACAACACCCAACACGTTTGCAGTGCTAAGGCTTCGCTTGCGTCCCATCAGTGCAAGTTTTACCTCATATGTAACAGGGAGCGGGTCTATTGCCGCCTGCTCGCCCATTTCACTTTTAGACTCTGTGCCGCTATTAAAAATATCTTGACAAAAATCCAATAACGGTTGGCACGACGCGGGGTTGAATCTAAAACCTCACGATATGACTCAAAGTTAATTTCAGTGTAACTATGAAGTATTGGCAGAAATTCTACACAGAACAATGGCCAACTTTCAATTTACTCCGTACCATTGTAGATGTCAGATTAAGTGCGTTCTATTGCTCAATCAATATTGAATGTACCACTGATAAATTCAGCTACGATATCCGTATCTTCGGCTGTAGTATCTAGGATAATAAATAAAGACGAAGTTCGACTGCACGAATGGCAAGCGGCCGTGCTTGCTTTGAGTATTGTATGCTCACTTCCCACACGGGACAGATATCTGTGAGATGATTGTTATGTGTCTGGGTGTACTTTGAGTCCGCTAAATGTTGGTAAAGTTGACATAAAGTGCGACAGAGGTTTTGACCAATATTTGAAAAATAATAATATATTCTTTATTAATTAAGTAGGATTTTAATTTGAATGATTATGGATAAGATAACAATATAGTAATAGGTCACTAAGTCCAGTTACATCAGGTAACAGAAACGACGGATAAAGTGTTATTTATCCGGTGTTTCAATGTTTGTAAAGTCTCTCAAAAGTTAACAACTATTTGTAACGTGCGAGGATGTATCCTTTGAGCTATTCCTACAGTTTAAAATCCATGCACGTACATTTAAAGACTTAATGTCGCTAGTGAAACACTTTGTCCGACCTGGAAAGCAATATAACCTAAAAAAAACTCGATTAATATTCACACATTAAAAAAACGAAATTTTAATTCAAAATGTTATTTATTTTGTACTAAAGAGCAGTGTCAGTAGAAATTTTATAAAGTCTAAATATCACAATTCAAAAAGCATCGATGGTTATTATTCTCGAGTTTCTATCTCTCGTATTTCATCGTTATTGGTCCCTACACTCGAGTGCCTCGGCGTTTTATTGCTCAATATTCAGACCTGACGAATGCGGTGCAAATCGCGGATACTATAGAAGAAGAATCGAATATCGGTTTCAAGAGACGATTCCATTTAATGAGCTCGGTAATATAGTTTCGAGTGATCTTCTTTTTGTTCTTCTCGATATCGGTATTTGACCTATATTCGAATGCTGTTTGGGACTCGAATTATATTATAGGTTTGTTTTTCTTAAACTGAACTATGCGGTTACGCGGACAGTTGTCCGCTAATGGCCAGATACATGACGTTTCAATTGTGTCTAGCATTCCAACAATTGACCGGTGAATACCTACTTAAAAAATATGCAAAGGGTGTTCAATGAGTGTAATGCGATGAGAAATAGCATAATTGCTGGAAGCGGTGGTAGCCCAAAGGCATAGGACTTGCGATTGAGAGGTCGCCGGTTCGAATCCCATCCATTGCACTACCAACGTGAACCCACATCTAACACAAGCATTCTAGCTTAGCTGGAGGAGTTAACAAGAATACTAGTAATATTAAATCCAAAATGATAGAAATCTTTCTTAAAAAAATATCGTGATCTACAGTGGTCCAGCGGCAGTGAATGTGCTATGCATGAGGTTTTAGAATAATGTAGTCGGTCAAAGCGTTATCTATTACAACATTCTCAGAATCAGGACGCAGTTTGGCACTTTTAGTATACGACAATAGGCTCGACACATTTGCAGTCACATACGCCCGTTTAACCCTTCCAGGAAACTGGCGTTTATACATAAATATCCCTAAGGTCATACGATTATAATTTTGAATTAGTAGTAAGAGATGTATGACACATTATGTCAGCAATATTTTGAAGTCGCACGTATTAGGAGACTCACGTTTTGTATAGATGTCGTAGTGCTTTAAATGTTAGCCTCGCCACTTAGAAGGTTCGATCCCAGGACATCAAAATGTGCAATCCACAAATAATTTTACCGAGTCTATGTGTTATTTGTGTCCGATGTAGGCATGTTAGTAATTGGTCCTGTATCGTGGGTCATACTATTTATTCTTAGTGCTGGAGAGTTCAAAAAGAAAGAAACTCAAAAAATGGGGCCGTTTAGTACAATAGAGTGTGCTTATTATACTGTGGGTATACTAACAATACTACCTTGTTGACCCTACAGCATTAATTTTTATACACAGTTTTAGTAACCTGAAGTAGCAGCGATAGCTCAGTGGGGAGACCAACAGACTGCAATGCAGAGGGTCTCGGGTTCGAACCCACGTCGCGCACCTCTGGCTTTTGGAAGTTATATGACTTTTCGAAATTATGTGCGTATTGATTGACAATTATCGCCTACTCCGTGCCTCGGAGAGCACGTTAAGCCGTTGGTCCCGGCTGCCATGAACATCTATGGCAGTCGTTATTGGGAAAGTCAGTACCCTCTAATATCCTGACACTGGTCTAGCCTTAGGGTATCGTTATCCTTCGGGTTGCGGAGGTCAGGTGGCAGCCGCTCCGTGTTAAAACTGATATCCAGTCAAATCCGGTTAGACCAGAAAAGCCGACCCCAAGTGACTTGGGAATAATAAAGGCTAAGAGAGAAGGAAGTTTTAGTAACCTGAAATGCCAGAAATATTACAAAATTAATTCCACCTTACACCGAGCACATTATTAAAATAATCTGTAGCTCTTTTCATAGCGCACTCTCCCTTAAAATCGACGTTCCACACTTAAGTTTTATTGTTTCTGAAAGTTTAATAGACGGCGAGGCATCGCGTGTTTCTAGAGGTATTAATATTTCCTATTCGCTGACACCGAGCTTCAAGAACGGACTCTTTCATAGCCATGCAATTAAGTTCGAAATGCAAAATGCTGTTGCGCCAAAATTACGGTTTGCGTTCGTGTGTAAGTGTTTTGGTGTTTTGGTTTCAGTAACCTTTTTGGTGAAGTACCATAATTACATTTGAGGAAAATGTGATTGAGTATTTAATCTAGGTGACACGGTGGTAACGTATGCGACGGCTGTGCACTGTCTTGAATTTCATTCCCGGGTAAAGCTGTTGGTTCTACGCCTGATCACTCACAGGTCGCATTAGTCGTGCCATCCAATCGGATTATAGAGGTAGAACGAAAAGTGTTAATAGGTTTTTCTGTCTAGAAATTACTTGTAGCATCACGAAGTTTGAAACTGTGCCCGGAAGGTGGCAATTGGTTCACACTCTGTTACGTGGTACCTATAACTATATGGCTAAATGAAGGCGTAATAAATCTTTGCCTAACATAGAGTCTGGTATAACAGCATAAAGTCTGGAACTGTGCTCAGTAAACGTCAATACGATCGCTCCGTATTCATCATCTCAGCCGAAAGACGTCCACTGCTGGACATAGGTCTCCTCCAAGGTTTTCCAAACAGACCAGTCTTGGGCCGCCTGCATCGAACCGCTTTCCGCCACTCTTACCAGGTCGTCGGTCCACCTTGAGGGGAGCCTAGCCCTGCTGCGTGTTCCCTATTACTTAAAACCTAATATATATAGCTGTCCAAATGTTTGTGTAGTACACTTCTATCTACTCTTTTGACACGATCAGGAAATCGACTTCGAGACTTCACACACAGCAGCCGCATACACAACCAATCCACCACCAAGCCAAATCCATCTAAACAAACGAAATCACTCAACTACAAACAAAATCGATTTCACCATCCATCTATCAAAGACCCACAAACACAAACAGTATTGTGGCAAGTTTGCTTGTATAATTGAAAGGTTCGTACGAGGTAACGAAGAGTCCACTGATTGCTTTTTAATAGGCGTCGGTATCAAGCCGAGGCTTCTAGTCGTTTTGTGATACGTGATCGTCCTGCTATTACTACCCATGACGTTCTGTGCGAACTTTAAATGAGAAAAAGTCTATACATAGCACTAGCCTGTGATGTTATATATTGACTGCTCCGATCGCCTAGTGGGCAGTGCGCCGAGGGTTGTGGGTTTATTCTCACACAAACATGTGTGTGATCCTCAAGTATTTGTACCGAGTCTGGGTGTTATTTGTGTCCATTGTTTGAATATTTGTGAAGTCCCTCGCGACACAGTAATTATTTAAATTAGGCCCCTAGTGACTTTTGAATATAAAAACAATACTATATAAAGATATATATGACACTAATTAATAAAACTTGGACAATAAGCAAACTATCAACAAATATAATTTAATTACATCTCGAGTCCATGTTGGTTAGATTCCATTGGAGTTTAATAATAACCAAAAATGTGGTTTTAATTCTAGCTTTTCAGTGTTTTGAATTCGTTTTATTTATGTTAGTAGTAAAACAATAGTTTCGACTACTACTACTATGCATGAAATCTCAAGTTCGCATCCCAGGTTGGTAAATATAATGTCAAAAAATTAATCCTAGGAACTTAACTAAGATCTCACGCATAGCGGTTGCATACACTTCTGCTGCTTTACTAATGCAGACTTATTAACCAAAACGCGAACGAAAAATACATCACACTTCCCCAATCCATTCCCAAAAACCTGAATCCCGATGTTCCCAGTTCACCAATCAATTCTCAATCCAATAAAACGTCGTTCAGTTAACACACGTTTATATGTAAAACGCTATTGAACCCACATACAACACGAACATACTGGTTGACCAAACGATGCCATTATTTCAATGGCCGCTGTAAATACCCGCAAAGAGGTAAAAACAAAACGTTTAAATGCCTCTGTCATTATAAAACATTTAAAGGCACGGCATATCACAATTTTAACCGAATGATATGTATTAAATGACTAGTATCTATAGGGGTAATCTCTATTTCCCCTAAAGTGAAGTTATGAATAGTTAAACTAGAAATCTGTGCTTTTAATGCTTTTTTGCGTGTGGGTGGATTAGTTTATGAAAATAGTTTTATTTTGGAATTTACGGATCAATTTGTAAAATATCTATATATATGAAACTCTTCCGTTACTGAGTGACTGACAGACAACGCACAGCCGAAACTACTGAACGCAAGAAGCTGAAATTTGGCATGTATGTTCCTTGGAGAGTGTAGGAGAGCACTAAGAGAGGATTTTTGGAAATTCCACCCTGAAGGGGGTGAAAGGGGTGAAACCCGATATTCACACGGGAACGGGACTTACGCGGGTGAAACCGCGGGAAAACTACTAGTAGTTATATATACCTCTCTAGATCTCTATTTTTACGTATGGATTAGTTTATTAGAGTAATTTTTTTACTATGCAACTTACGGATCAATTTGTTAAATAATATTTATCGGCCTCAATGGCGTAGTGGTTAGTGTAACCGACTGCCACGCCTGAGGTCGCGGGTTTGATTCCCGCACAAGTCAAACATTTTGTGTTCATAAACATGGATGTTTGTCTCGACCTGGGCGTTTTTATGTATAATATGTACATATTTACAAAAAAAAACATATATGTATGTTTATCCATTGTCTAGTACCCATAGTACAAGCTCTGCTTAGTTTGGGGTAGACGGTGTTGTGTGTATGTGGTATAATATATATTATTAATATACCTCTCTAGATGTGCATTACAAAGGCGATAGTGAATGCGACTAAAGAGTTTTAGATTTGCTTTCTTGATTGATGATTTGAAATTATTAGAAGGTGTACGGCATGTCCTAAACGACATAGGCTCGCTTTTCAAATTCTACATAGGCAGGAATGTGAATGTACCTGCAATTCGGTATTTCATTTCTAAGTGCCACACATTTCGAATTTATTTGTTGTTATTTGAATAACTAGTAGATATAAGTTAGAAAATAAGTAACTACCTTATTATAGCCAATGTTATGCATACCGTAACTGTCTTATGTATCAGATGCAATACTATGTAATGTTTCCTATAAATGTATAAATACATATGATGTGGTTGTGCTAAATAAATAAATAAATAAATAAATAAGTACCCTCGTAATTCAGAATATACATCTTCCTTCGGGAATAGGGGCCTAACTCTATGTATCCATATACATAGTGTATATAAAATTACTTAGAATTGCCTTTTTTTATGAATTACAGCTCGTATGACTTGGAATAATTTCTGTGTCGCGGGGCTCTTTATAAATATAACAACGGTCACAAAGAACACCCAGAACCGGGACAACTATTTGTGGACCACTCAAATTTTTGTCACTTGTATGGATCGAACCCACAATGCGCAGTGGCAGTGGCGAGGCGACCACTTAAACCACTACGCCATCATCAAAATCATATATTAATGAATCCATGATATAGACTACTGCCTGGCTATCTGCCTCTGTAACGTAAGTTGTACACTGTTTACAGACAAACAGTACAGTAAACACGCCGGTATATTCTGTGGTGAACCAGTTAATGTTTTGAGGAAACGCACTCGGTTACGCATTATTGCCATCAACGTTCGGTCACAGAATGTAAACAACATATTCGATTAAATCGAACGCGTTACTTGGACATTTTTAAACTTCTGTTTTTATAACAAGACAATTATGTCAAAATTATTTTTAAGGGACTCTCCAAACAGACACGAGATTAATTTTATTTTAATATTTTACTCAGTATTAAAAATTTAATATGGCCTTTAATTCTACTTGACACATTCATTTTTGATAGATTTTATTACTTAATTATGTATAACATAAGATAATAAAGTATGTATAAAATTTGAACAACAGCGATAGCTTAGTGGGAGACCGTCGGACTGCCACGCAGAGGACTTAAGTTCGATCCCAAGGCGCGCATTTCTCAGTTTTCTAAGTTATGTGCGTATTAAATATTTAATTATTGCTCGCGATAACTGTGAAGGAAAAACATTGTGAGGAAACCTGCATATCCGAGAGTCCATAATATTCTCGAAGATATGTGAAGTCTAGCAACCCGTACTAGGCCAGAGTGGTAGACTATGGCCCAGTCCTTTTCACACTGACAAAAGGCCCGTGCCCAGCAGTGGGATAGTTGAATACAGGGCTGATATTATTATTATTAAGATATTCGTATTAGATAGACCATATGGCTTCGATTTTTCCAAAAAGGTTTCGTTACGCAAATAATTGCGTTTCAGCGGTCGAAGAACCTAGCCTTAAGACACTTAATGTGAACGGGCCATTAGAATCAAATGCGCTTAAATTCATAATGGTTCAGCTTAAAAGCAGAGCCATTTAGAATCAAAGTCGTTTAGCACTATTCAATAATTAAGTGCACAAAACCCCTTTGGGGTCTTAGTTTTATGATTAATGGTGCTTGTTTGTTTGTTCAGTAAGCCGCGGCCATTCTGAACTCGTTAATTTAACTTTAAACTTTCCCTTGGTTAGGTGACGAAAGGTTTCGAATCAATTGTAAGGCCTCGATAAAGGCCTCCGATAAAAATTACCTTAATTTACTTCAAGTTATAAGTTTAATTATGTTGTTTGATAATATTCTCTTCTGTTTATGCGAATACTATTCAATGAAATTAAACTACTATATACGGATTTTATCGCGTTATTTATTTGACACTTTATTACATAGTTTTGAAAATTGTTACACTACTATTGCTATTATTATTAATATTATGGTCACGGGGAGATCATGCCTGCTGAAAATCAACCAAAACGTCGGGGCAAGTGTAAACTTAAATGTAAATAGGTTTAATAATAATTTAATTAGCTTAAAAATTAGTAATATTTAATAGTAGTAGTGTAACAGTTTTCAAATTTATGTAATAAAGTGTCAAATAAACAACGCGATAAAATCCATATACAGTAGTTTAATTTCAATAAGCTGTTTGAAATTGTTTTCTTGTAGGTTTTATTTGGGAGAAGTGTAGCCTGTCAAAAATACTGTTAGACTAGAAGTCTGGGTTTCTTATATTGTCTTTTTTTGTAAATTACGGATTTAAAATCGAATTTCAATTTGTTAAATATTGTTGACATAATAGTAGACAAAAACATAGCGACGCGTATAATACGGCAAAAACGCACATGTCCCGTCTAATGGTAATCGGTTACTGTAGCTTATAGCAGTTTTCAATAATGAACAGACATAGGTCTGTAACCCCGATTTTAGTACAGATACAAAGCACTGACCACAACAACAAAACCATAAAAGTGTAAACTCTTAATATCAGATTTCATATCATTAAGCCATATTCAAACGCCTTCACAAAAAGGCAACCTGCGAAACACAATCTCGGATGCTCGTCCAATTTTCTAGCAAAAGAAATCTGACCAATTTTTATTTCCAATAATAATTCTTGGTACAAATGAAACAGATATCTCTACAGGGATTTATCTGAACGCAGAGGAAAGCCACAATGGTGGCTGCGTTACATGATAGCGTTATTATTTTTATTGGCATCACAAAACGATACAATCTAGTTTTACTAGCCGATGTTATAGTGTAATCGTAATGAACCAATTACGTAACGTAACTGTTGATAGCCGAATTGCTATCATTGTTAGCGGGGTAATATCCTGTGTTATATTTGTCTTTATTGTACCGTTTATCGATGTATGCCTATTTGCTGAAGGGGTAGAAAGGATTCTACTCACTGTAATCCTCTTTTGCTTACTCATTTATTGAAGCTTTCCTTTAACCACGCTTCGTTTGCTTAGAAAAGTACTTTTTCCTAGATGAAATCTAATCTTTGCCCTAAACTGTAGCCATGACAACAAATTAAGGCGCGAAAGCGTAACAAACAAACAAACTCACATTCGCATTTATAATATTCGTTAGAATGGTGTTAGCCTGGCTTGTTTTTAATATAGCATATTTCTTTATACAAGATGTTACAGAACACATGTTAGCTGTAAAGTAACATTACTCTGTTGTTCAGAAAGTGGTCATGGTAGGGTTTAGTAAGACAAAACATGAGTTATGTGTTACATGGCACAAACAATCAGTCCGAAACTTAGGCATTTATTTTGCATGGTATATTTGAGTTCATAAAAATGTTTAGCGTCTAAAGACGTCTAAATTCATAACTTGTGCATTTCGTTTTCGTGAGTTGTGTGCATGAAAATGTTCGAGGTCTAATAACGTCAGAATCGATGTTAAGCGTCAATACTTTTGTACAACTATGAGTATATACATTTATTCTTATCAAATTCGCCTCTCACTTTCCTCTCAAAAGAAGACACATCACATTTTTTTGCCCTCTTTCGTCAAATATCTTCAGCAACAAAATGTACGATATTTCACTTCCCCCACAACAGTTGGTATTGTTAGTTATGCACGTACATAATTCGCCGTAAGTAAACTACGTGGCAGGACCTTTTTTCCGACAATTTACTCGGAGACGTGCGATCCTTATAAAATGGTGGAGGAAAATACGACTGTTTTGTTACGCTGACACCTGTATGGTCGATAAATAGGTTATGTTTCAAGCTCGCTCTTTTGTTTATATTTTAGAAAGAAAATAAATTGTTTAAATGCAGGAGGCTTTAGTAAATATGAATGGACATTTGACTTATAAAAGAATAATTTAATATAATATTGTCTTCTGTTTACGCGAATATTATTCAATGAAATTAAACTACTACATACGGATTTTATCGCGTTGTTTATTTGACACTTTATTACATAATTTTGAAAACTGTTACACTACTTTTACTTTAAACTTTACTAATTTTTAAGCTAATTAAATTATTATTAAAACTATTAAAACTATTTAGATTTAATTTAATTTTACACTTTCCCCGACGTTTCGGTTGCTTTTCAGCAGCCATGGTCACGGGGAGTAATTTAATGTCAAGAGTATATTAATACATATTTTCATTTAAGAGCATGGCGCTTGTCGGTGTCGGTCAATCGCCACATATTTCTGTGTTCTGCTTTCCTTTTAAACTCTTGATACTATTCAACTTCTATTTTTCCTTCACTTATTCGATAAAGATACATCTGGAACTTCCTTGACGACTACTTACTTAAATTTTCCTTTCTAAAATTTGTTTTTCGACTTCTAGAGTAGTCGTATTAAGTGGTCTATTAACTTTTCTCTCAGTAATTCTATAGTTCTCAGCAACATTCTTACCTCATTAGCCGTAAGTACACACTTTTTCATTTGTTTTTTTACGTTCAGGTTACCATTTCTACCCCTCTCCATCAACAAATTATCATCACACCACAAACACTGCATGCCTTTCCCTGTTCCTTCTGTAAATAACAATGAAACTTGCACGTCGCGCATTCATACGCACTGCTAGGGATATTTAATTCCGTGCTCTGTGGGTATCAGATAACCGAAGCCAGAAATACACGGCAATTAGTTTTAAATTCTGCGTTAAATGCGTTTGATTTTTAATGTACAATTACAAAACATTTTGAATAGTCGTCTGTAATCGTTTTATAAATGTGAATATTTACTTATATTGGGATTTTACCGCCCTTACTCAATTTTTATACTGGTAATTAAAACTCTGAACATTTTTATATCATATATGTAATATTTTTCTGTAAGCTTTACGACAATAAATAAATAAATAAATAGTAATGTAAGTTATATAATTATTTTAAATAGTAATTTAAGATATAATAACATATCATAATTATAATTGACTGATGCTATCTCGATACTAATGTTTGCGATTAAGATATATAAAGTGTGAACTAAAACTGTACTTTATGTAATATAGAGTGGTTACAATTACAGTGCGATGTAACATTATTTAATTTAGTCCTCATATTAGGCATCTAAACTTTATAAAGGCATATTGGTAACTTGATAACTCGAAAATATTTTTGATCACGATACCTAGAAGTTGAAGTAATCTTATATTTAAACTAGCTGACCTGCGCAACTTCGTCTGCTTCATATAAGATAAGAAAATTTACCCCGTTTTTGCAACATTTTTCATTGCTGCTCCACTCCAATTGGTTGTAGCGTTATGTTATATAGCCTATAGCCTTCCTCGATAAATGGGCTATCCAACAGAAAAAAATTTCAATTCGAACTAGTAGTTCCAGAGATTAGCGCGTTCAAACAAACAAACAAACAAACGAGCAAACTCTTCAGCTTTATAATATTAGTATAGATAAACATTATCTATTCTTAAAAAATAACTAATATTTTTAGTCTATGGTTTGAATTTCATGCTTCTGACTCTTCATTCTAATATTGTCTTCTGTTTACGAGAATATTATTCATAGAAATTAAACTACTATAAACGGATTTTATCGCGTTGTTTATTTTACACCCCGTGACTGGCTGCTGAAAAGCAACCGAAAGGTCGGGGAAAGTGTAAAATTAAATATAAAACGTTTAAAAATTTGTAAAGTTCAATAGTATCTAGTAGTAGTGTAACAGTTTCTAAATTATGTAATAAAGTGTAAAATAAACAACGCGATAAAATTCGTATATAGTAGTTTAATTTCTTAATTCTAAGTAATATTACGCGCCCACGCCGAGCACACGCCGTAACTACTCGCTAATCATCATGAAATTTCGCATACTAGTTGTCAGGGGAACAGAAGAGAATATAGAGTATCTTTCATCCAAAAAAAAGTACTGCATCCAAAGAATAGCCAGTAATGAAATAAAAATGACATAAAACCGTCTATTCTACTTCCTTTAATTTGGTTAAATTTGGATTTCTTATGCTGTTTTTGATGCTGTGTACTAATTATGTTTCTCCCTTGTTACAGACTGAACCACGCACTAACAGGGCTTAGGCCATGGTGGTGGCACGCCTGCAACGTCGTGCTACACGCGGCGTGTTGCGCGTTAGTTGCCCGCGCGTGCGTGACAATCGCGCGTCTGCAACGACCTTTCGCGGCGCTCGCTGCATTGCTGTTTGCTGTGCATCCAGTACATACCGAGGCGGTGAGTGTAACATCATTATTATCTTAAATATATATAATATTAATGAAAAGCTCAGTTGGCAAGGCGACGATACTATCTGTCGAAGTCGCAGGTTCAAGTATTGTTTGATGGATTGTCTTTTTCCTCTATCAAAATTTGCATTCTACCTTAACATGGGCAATGCTTATAAAATAAATCACAATATGCTAGATCCTATATTTTCATAAATTTTATTAACAATAATGATTAAAATCAAATCAATCCGGGAGTCGAAACGGATTCGACATAAGATGTTGGTTCCAGCTCGTCAGTCGAACTTCATATAATTATGTACGTATAATGTTCTCCGGACTGAATTTCGGTCATGGTGGCCAATCTTAACGGGGACTGGCCATCTGCGTAGGAGATATTATAGTGCACAAGTGTGTGCGCAAACACAAGTGCACTCTCTGTTCCCTAACTCTCATGATTCGATGGGACGGATAATCCGACAGGACTGGAGAGAGTTCAGGATGTACTTATACTATGGTTCAGACAGTTATTAGTAGTAGGAAGTTGCTATTGATCTCTTTTTACTCTATTTTTTACATCATATCTATGATAATCATTGTAAATACGCTGATTATCATGTTTGTATGTTTGTAAGGATTTAACCCAAAAATTACACAACCGATTTTAAAAATTCTTTCGCCTTTGGAAAGCTATTATCCGCGAGTAACATAGGCTATATTTTATTTAAAAAGGACTGTCACTAACATAAGCTAACCTACTTTTACGCAAGCGAAACCTCGAGCAAAAGCTAGTTATAAATATGATATAAAAGTGAAGTATGTATTAAATAAATTCTTAATTTAATTTGACCATACTACATTCTTATTTAAGTAAATTATGTATTTTGTTTGCGACAGGTAGCCGGAGTAGTGGGCAGAGCCGACGTACTAGCTTGTATATTCTTCTTGTCTTCACTGCTAGTTTATCATAGGTAAGTTCATCACATAAATTTCTAAGGTGTAGGCCACATAGAGACCGAGAGAGTCGTAAGTGTCGACCTAGGCTGGGGCATAGCACCCCCTTAATATAGAACGTATAGAGAGTCACGGGTTAAAATGAACCAAAACTATCTAGCATTAAGGTATAATTTACAATGCGATTTTTAAATGCGTATCTTGATGCGGTCGCGTCTCTATGTTGTCTGTCTTTTAGAGCACCGAATCCTAGCTATTGGTCTACTAATAAATAGATGACGGTTCTTGTAAAACATTTATGCAAAAGGTGTCTACGATTGACATATACAATCATAGATTTAGGGAGATTAGTAAAGGTGTCCACAGTGTAATTTAAACCATAAGTTTTAATTACATGTTCTAATATGTAAATACTAGTAGTTTTCCCGCGGTTTCACCCGCTTAAGTCCCGTTCCCGTGTGAATATTGGGTTTCACCCCTTTCACCTCCTTCAGGGTGGCATTTCCAAAAATCCTCTCTTAGTGCTCCCATACACTCTCCAAGGAACATACATGCCAAATTTCAGCTTCTTGCGTTCAGTAGTTTCGGCTGTGCGTTGTCTGTCAGTCAGTCAGTAACGGAAGAGTTTTATATATATAGATTGAAACATAACTCTTAATATTGTATATACCTGTTATAAGATCGCATCAGTACCTACTTATGACGCGAGTAAGACCTTATTTGCTGGAACGATTTTGAAACGCTGAAACGAAATTATGTAGTAATTTATTTGAAACTTTTTTTTTAATGTTATGATGCCTCCTTTTTGTAATTTGGTAACCATATTAGATAACATAATATAGCAAACACAATATCAAACAAAAATAAATAAAATGATACATTCTATTAAAAATTCGCAATGCTTTTAATGTGAATGTCCTAGTACAGTATAGAATTTTACACTAAAATCTATTTTACAAATGAATTTCTGTCGAGCGTCGTGTTTTCCCGTTAATAATTTAAATTTTTAACGCAAAGAACAACATTCTCTTAATCCTTAGATAATAGTAGCATTTAAGCCTTAGATAGTATCAGGTGACTAGCTATCGATCTGGGGCAACGAAGTGAGCGATTCATCAGTAAAAATATTTGAAGTAATGACGTTTTATTCCGTCTTTTATTTCTGTGATTACAGATGTATAAACATATATTGTCTAAGCTTATAAGCTTCTACAGGTAGTAAGGTATACACTTTACACCGACATTTATCCAGGTATGGTTTGACGTCCCACGTAATATAGACGCACCTATCGCCTTTTACTGGATACAGTTTTAAGCTACGTGCTACTAAGAATCTCTTGACAGATAAACCCAAATAGAATTGGCACGAACTGCACACCCAACCTTAGACCTCATGAATCAGAGATTAGAAGTCCAGTTTAAATATATATTAGTATAGTATATATATTAGCCCAGTATAAATAAAAATCACCTTTTATCCTAAACGGCTGATAAATTTAAAACATCCTAAACCTCTGTCTGCAACTATTATAAATCAATAGAATTCTCAACATACACTTGATCACATACACATTTTTTTTACATTTTAAACAAATATAGTCATGATACTACAAGAAAAATAATAAAATCAACACATTACATAAAAAAAACATAAAAAAATCAGAAGGGCGTCACATCATTTTTTTTCCGCTCACTCCGTAGCCCCGTTCAAATAAATATACCATATAAAACCGTGTCCATTATTTCTAGGCCTACGAGTAATAAGAAGTGCGTTTGGCTCAGCGTGGCGCTTGGAGCTCTCAGTATGCTGGCGAAGGAGACCGGCATCATGATATTTATGCTCAATCTAGTCTTCGACTTTTATAGATGCTGGCCGTTTGTTAAAAGGTACTGTAATAGATTTTAATCTTTTGTGAAATTTGCTTTTGATGGGCACACTTTATGTAATAGAAGAATAAACGATCGAAGTTTCGAATTTTAAAATTGGGTGTTGATGGAAAAAATTGTTTTTGGATGTTTGATTTTAATCTGAAGACATTAATATTATATGCAATTGTTGTGAAGACGTTTTTTACTCACACGTAAACCGTTGAACAGATTAGGATCAAACTTGACACACAGACCAACCATGCCATAGATGACAGGGTATTTTAATTATTGTATGCAAACTTTGAAAAACAAAGAAAATCCAGGAGCTAAACAACCATTTGTGGATCAAATATTTTTGATATCGATTCAAATCCACACTGCTCGACGACCTGTGAAGCGATTATAAACCACAACGACACTCGTACAATAAATGTGCAAAGGAGATCCAGAGTATCTAATAGTCAATGTAAATATATCATCAATTTGTATGCAAAACTTTATATTAATTTAGTTAAAACTCAATTCTCAAGTGCCACGGACACACAAGTGCGTATCTTTACAATGCTTCAGTGAATACTTAACCCAACAACCGCTCAAGAAGTACTAGTACCAACGTACGACCTTTTTAGTTCCACTTCAATCCACTGGACACTTGTAGCTTTTATTTGCTTCTCATTTGTAGCTCGGAGATTTTCTAACAACGCTAGTACTATTGAAACGTTTGCCCGAAGCGTTTGAATGCTTTAATGGTGTAGTTTATGAAGTCTTTCGCGAAATGTTGAACAGAAGTCAGAATGTGATGAGATATAATTTTTTTGTTTGTTTTTACCTACAGGGTAGTAAGCAGTAATTCACGCCTGTTTCCCAGAAGGGTAGGCAGAGACTACGTATTTCCATTTGCTACGATCCTGACAAGCCAGTTAAGCTGGTTTGGGCAAGTAGAAAGAATAGAAGAGGAAAGACTGACTAAGAAAGTTTATAAGACTAGTGTGAATGGAACAGTCGCAAGAGGAAGACCTAGGCGAACGTTTCTTGATCAGATCGGAAGCGTTCTGGACAAAGGCCAGGTTAAGAGCACCTTGAACCGACGGGCGTGTATGAGGAATGTGATGAAAGTGAATGAAGCTAGAGAAGTGTGTCAGGATCGTAGCAAATGGAAATCCGTAGTCTCTGCCTACCCCTCCGGGAAACAGGCGTGAATCTATGTATGTAATCTATTTGCCTTCTCATGAGCACAGTTCCAGAATCCGTACCAAATACACTGCAAAAGCAGACCGATGCGAGCATCACTCTCGAAATCTTGTGCAGAACAGTAGCAGAGCACAGAGTTAATGCCATTTGTTCAATACGAGAACCGTACATAATCGCCTATAAACTTAAGCCAGTCGCCAGTAAGGCAGTCGTTTCATCCTAGAACATTTTAGTTGGCATATGCTATTGATTAGTTATAATGAAAGGAACGGCAGCTACTTAACGGAACTCCACCATAAAAGAATAATTGGAAAAAAAAGGAACCAACTATGTAACTTCGGCATGCACGCTCTAACTAGTGCAATAGAAAAAGATTGACAATACCAAACTTCTAAAGACGAACAACTGTCATTGGATGCGGGCGCGTACCAACTTGCAGTTTTCCGTTTCAAAGCACAAAATAAGTTCAATACGTGTTTCATCTACTATTAGAACAGTTACAGAGCCTGCATTTTTTACCTCGGCATCTATGTCTGCCCTGATGTCCTGTAAGTTTACCGTAAAAATGCCTATCCGAAACTTTGGCCGAACGAAAAAATTTCATAGTAAAGTGTCCGTTGTTCAGACTTCTTCCTAAAATGGTTTATTAAAATTATGAGGTAACGTACCGAAATTCAGGATGAATTTCACTGTACAAATATTCAGCTCGAAACTTTGGCATTTACCTTTCATGATAAGCCAACTGCACTCTTTGTAATCAGAGATAGAGAGTGCTATCCCTAGTACAGAGGATTAAAAAAAACTAGTGAGGTGATAGAAATTTCTTTATTACAAGGTAGATTATTAGGGGTCAATTTAGTTGTTTGCTTATGTTTTAAAGATGCTTTTTTTAAATTTAGTTTGTTAAATCTTGAGCGCGCTTTTTATGCTTTTAACCATAGAGCAATGGAGTCAATAAAGACCAGCAAAAAATAAGTTCTGTGCTATTATGCGTCAAGTGCACTCTCTGTTCCCTAACTATTATGATCCGATGAGGCGACAATCCGACACAATCAAAGAGACATCAGGCTCAGGATCCATGGCTTCACGGGAAAGCATGCTAAAGCTATTGGTCCTGGCACACACACCACCAACTTGCTAACTCCGGGCTATTAATTATTTACCAAAATTAACTTTTGAAGAAATCAGAAACTTATTTACAATAGTAAAGTAGCTCTTTCCTTTTCCTCTCATACTCACTCATACATATAACATTCTACACACAGAGAGGTTACAACTTTACACAAATTTAAATATTATCATTATTTTCTTTTTAATTTTTCTCTGTTAATTAATTAATTATTTTTATGTACACGGTAGTGTTTGTAATCCTAAAGATTCATATTGTTTGGGCTGAGCGCTGTCGTCCGAAGTACAGATAATTAATTGCATCTAGTTCGGACACAGATGAATTTTCACTAGAAAATAGAATAATTATAATTAATAATGTATTACTATTAATAACATGTTTGTATTAACGAGATTTTATGCCAAAAAACTCAAGAACTTTTTATTAGCCTAATCCGGGTCTCAAATTTGAGACATCATGCTCAGCAGGATCGTTCATTACTGCTGCTCTACGAAGACAGTCAATTTTATTTATACTAAATAAATAAAAGCTATATATGTGTCTGACAAAATAAATGGTTTTAAATGGCATACGTCTATGCCTAATCCTTCATCAAAATATGTTATAAGCATGAATAGAACGAAATAGCTAACTGAGCCATGTATTCCACGTGACATAACATTCTTCAATATTCTCAAAGCTTGTAAAATATTTATTGGTATTGATTTTGAAACTTTCATTGGACAATAAATGTTAACGGCAGATGGACAGTATAAAACTTTACATTTGTATCCTTAGTTAAGATCTGTATAGCAATATGGCTTCGTCAGAAGACTCTATTTTATTATTAAGACGTCCTAGTTCGTTCCGTAGTATATTGGCAAATAAAGCCTTTGCGAAGATAAGGTCTTAAGTACATACCAACATACATATATAGGGTGAATTTGAAATCGTGTAATTCCTTTTAACCACGCATTCTGCTGGTGATATAGAATAACCTTGACCAAATTTTTTTTATATGAATTATTATTTTTAAAATTAATGTACGGTTTCTTTTTTCATGATATGGTTTCAGATAGTCATATTATGTTAACCACCCGAGGCAATTTTAATTTTTACTAATAAAAAATATAATAATTAATGTCGTAAATAATAACGGGCGGTCCTTTTTATTGCCCCTTTTTATTTACGACATCAGTTATTGTTATAAGTTTTTTTTAATTTGTGGAATATTAAGATTGTGTCTGGTGGTTAACATATTATGACTATCTGAAAGAATTTCACGAAAAAAATTCGTACATTAATTTCTCCAAAAACATTATTCTAATAAAAAAAAATATGGTCAGGGTTATTCTATATCACCAGTAGAATGCGTGGTTAAAAGGAATTACACGATTTCAAAGTTACACTGTATAATAATGTAAACTCAGGTCTTATTTTCCCTGATAGTAGAATTAATAGACAGGGGTATAAAACACCAGCTATATTTTGGGACCTCGCATGAAATAATAAGAAAGTTTCTTGCTATATTTATGCTATGCTGGCTTTCTCGGGCATGTTCCTAATCACAATGCTACTACTAAGAAATTTTCTTATGGATACTGCATGGATGGCGTAGATAGTTTAAGTGGTCAACCCGCCACTGTCAACGCGCCAAATGCGAGTTCGACTTTTGTGCGATCAAAAAATATTAGTTCCAAGTGGTCTGTCTGTTTTTTGTGTCCGTTATTTGAACGTTTGTAAAGTCACTCTAGTAAGCCACAGGAATAATTCCTACTGCGCAAATTAGTCTATTTAGCGAAAAATATAAATATACTGACCCGGGAAACAAAGTCTTTACTTCACAATCGGCCGTAAGCTATGCCGTTATGCTACGCGCCAATTATAAAAGTATATTTTAAAGTCAGTAAAATAAAATACACATTTTAACACCATTCAAATTTACACTGATCCCTTATCCATAAGCCGCATCCACAAATAAACCTATACAGATTATGGAAATTGGTCTACCGCATTCCAACCAGGAGGCTAAGCTGAAATAAAATCATAAATAACTTTCATACTTTTACGTAGCATGATGTATGAATTACGAATGGGAATTAACGCTACCATGCAAGTATTTTTGTAATTTTTGGAGAGCTCAGCACTTGTGATCTTGGCCAGTGCAACCAGGTCGAAACTTAAAGCATTCTATAAAGATAATTACGTACTTAAGCATTCACTCGTACGTACTCGTATATATATGTCCGAAAAGAGGTTTGAGTAGTAGAGCCTCGCTGATTTCAGCATGAATGGGCCGGCTCGACCGGGGAAGGACTACCCTCTCACAGAATTCTGAAATAGCAGTATTCCTATTGTTGTGTTTCATTTGGTGAATGAGGGTGCTGGCGGCCCAATCACCTTCCCGCTCCTTCTCCTTAGCAATTCCTTTCCTAAGGGTTCGGCAACGCGCAAGTGATGCCTCTGGTGTTGCAGGCGTCCATAGGCTATGGTGACCACTTACCATCAGGTGGGCCGTATGCTTGTTTGCCACCATAGTTGTATAAATGTGTCTTCTCCCTAGCCTTTACTATACACAAGTCACTTGAGATCGGCTTTTCTAGTCTAACCGGATTTGACTGGATATCAGTTTTTACACGGAGCGGCTGCCACCTGACCTCCGCAACCCGATGGCTAACGATACCCTAAAGCTAGACCAGTGTCAGGATATTAGAGGGTACTGACTTTTCCAATAACGACTGCCATAGATGTTCATGGCAGCTGGGACCGACGGCTTAACGTACTCCCCGAGGCACGGAGCAGGCGATAATGTCAATCAATATGCACATAATTTTGAAAAGTCATATAACTTCCGAAAGCCAGAGCCGATCCTAATGTCGTCGACTGGACACCAGACTCTGTGCTGCTACTGAAAATATTGTTACATAAAAACGACTGCACGGATGGCGTAGTGGTTTAAGTGGTCACCTCGCCGCTGCCACTGCGCCAAGTAATGTGGGTTCGAATGCCACACGGGACAAAAAATTGTGTGATACACAAATGGTTGTTCCGAGTCTGGGTATTCTTTGTGTCCGTTGTTTAAATATTTGTAATGTCCCCGCGACACAGAAATAATTCCTAGGGCAGGAAAAGTCACATTTAATTTTTTTAAAGAATTAAGTATTCAATAAAATTTTGCCTGACTCAAGAATAAAATCCGAGACGTCATGCAATCGTATTATTGAAATATTCTGTTCATTTTACATAAAATAATTATAAGGTTCTATAACTTTTACGCACATGAAGATACCGAAAGAGCCTTGTAATGTACCAGAATGCACACCAATACGCATTTGTGGCAATTCCTTCCTTTTGAGTGCACTTAAAAGTCAAAACCATACATTTATTTGGAGGTTGTAAAGAAATTGGGTATTGTTTAATTAAGTATACCATGTATCATGTTTGAAGATCTGCGATATAAATGTATAAAAGTTTACAATGACTGATTACATTGGCAAAAGAAGCCAAGCATGTCGTATTTAATCATAACATTAACATTTGTCCAGTCAATATCCCAAATCTTTCTGTGTTCCTCGTATTATTTAAATGTATGTGAAGTAGACCGCGGGCGGTGTCCGTGAAATACATTTTTGATTCTTTTTATATTATTACAAATGTGGTACCTAAATAAGCATTCGATCCGCCTGATGGTCAAAAAGGCTCAACACCTACCCACGTGGTAGATGGTGAGCCTTGTACTGCACGGATGGCATAGAGGTTAAAGTGGTCGCCTCGAAATCTACAAAGGATGTAACTTAGTGTGTTCTACAAATGGTTGTAATGAGTCTAGGTGTTATTTGTGTCTGTTGTTTAAATGTTTTTTAGGTCCCCCGCGACACTAGATTTATAACAGGTATGGGAGTTGCCTTTTTAAAAATTATATCTGTAATTAATTGACATTAAACTACTATATACGGATTTTATCGCGTTGTTTATTTGACACTTTATTACATAATTTTGAAAACTGTGTGTGTGTGGGAAAGTGTAAAATTAAATTAAATCTAAATAGTTTTAATAGTTTTAATAATAATTTGATTAGCTCAAAAATTAGTAAAGTTTCATAGTAGTAGTAGTGTAACAGTTTTCAAAGTTATGTAATAAAGTGTCAAATAAACAACGCGGTAAAATCCGTATATAGTAGTTTAATTTCAATGAATAATATTTGCGTAAACAGAAGACAATATTATTTATATCTGAAATTCCTAACCCTTTGGGGCTGTAGGCATAAGATTATGTTTGTACGTAAATAAGATTATAAAAAATAAAATACAGAAGTCATGGCACTATGTAATCAAAGTATAATTTCAGGTCAATATGTTCGTTGAAGATTGAGAAGAAATGCACAGGGCTCTCGATACGAACGATTAAGGTCGTCGTTTCACTGGCGCTACTGGTCTGCCTAAGGCTGGCGCTGCTGCAAGGTACCTGGCCATCATTCTCGCCGCAGGACAACCCTGCTGCCTTCCACCCTAGTTTCTTTGTGAGGTAAGAACTAATTTGTAAGCAATCTTTTTTGTTGATGCTGATTTTGAGCTTCGTTTCAAGAGTCAGGCAGATTGTTAGGTGTTTCTCTGCAACAGTATCTCAGATGACAAGTATGTATTCCAAATGGCGTGGTGTCTTAAATTGTTCTTCTAACATACCTCAAGTTTGAACGTGTTCCAGTAAATGGCATTAAGTTCTTCTTAGATGGTACCTAAGCCATATCTAACATGAAATGGAGTACGGTTTCTACCTTCCTTCATCTCTAAGAGATCTGCAGACTTGGGAGGATGTATGCTAATACAACAATTTGCTACTCCAGACTCAAGTGGCGTGAAGTCTAGGAGTAGACCTAGTGTCCAGTAATTATTTTTATACATATGTAGGTAGTCTCACGTCTTAACCCCTAAAAGGATAAGCAGATATGTATTGAACCCACTTTGGCCAACTACGGTTTTAGGTCCCACGTAAGAAAGGCCGAGCTTATTAGTGTCAACGGGACTTATTATTTTTCCTATCCGGGAATCGAACCCAATACCACAACAATTATAAGGAAATAAGTATTCTTAAGTATTTACTTTTCTTATATGGACCATTTTTAGGAATACACGCAATACAACCAAGCTTAAATAAAATGTACAGGATATAAATGAGCATTTACCTTTTATCCTTTGTTACGATACAAAGGTGTTCATACATTAATTATAACCCGTTATTGAGTGGAACATAAATTAGTATTAAATTGGCAAGCGTAGCATAAAAGGGGTTCTTTGTCTGTAAATTAAATTTAAGGACAGTGCTCACTTGCTCACTGCAGTAGCAGTGAATGTTTTCATATACAGCTGCCTCATTCATTGGAGTCAGGTATCAAACCACCCTAATACGACTCTAAAGCCGTCTACCAAATCAAATACAGACTCCACATTGCTATTTAGAGTGTACCACGTGACCGTCCCAGGTATTGAACTCAAGACAATGAGGTTTTAATATGTATGTATATATATAATTCGTAACGGGTATTAACGCGATCATACAACTGCAACGCGAAAGTTTAAAGTTATTAATAAGATCTTGAGTTTGATTCCTGGGACGGTCACGTGGTACACTCTAAATAGCAATGTGGAGTCTGTATTTGATTTGGTAGACGGCTTTAGAGTCGTATTAGGGTGCGAGTTCATGTGATGTATTACAATCACAATTCCAATTATTTTACGGAACTCTGTATACTTGTGAAATCTTGCAGGTGTCTTCTAATAGGGTTTAAATATTTTGACTTAACCTAGCAACTAACATAAATTCAGTAACCTAATAGCTATACTTTGAAATATTTTTGACTTGATATTTTACTAACTATAAACATAGCTAATGAAATTCGTGTCTAATACGTCTCGATCCACTTCTTCGGGGATATAAACAGGATACTATAATTCTAAACGTTTATTTCCCAAAAAAGAGTATTTATATTACAACCATGGTTTTATGAAGTACTTAAACTTAATCACAACTTGACTTTTACAATATCAATTGATAGGTAGATTATTGGCCTCCTAGCTAGGTTGCATGGCAATCTGTATTACGGAGGTATAGTTCCGGATTCCTAGTTAGATATCTTATGATTTTATACTACGGCACTGCATTGATTTGTTTTATAACCTGGGGAAATGCTCTTGATGCCAACCTTCTCGCTACAAGTGGAGGCGAGAGGGTTATGTCAGGTTCTCCCAAGACTGGGCCTACCGACTAAAAATTCGTTTTTACCCAGGTTAATGACCTTCTGCTACTTGGCGGCGTTTAACTGGTGGTTGCTGCTGTGTCCATGGACGCTCAGCCACGACTGGCAGATGGGATCAGTTCCGCTGATTACCAGCGGCTGGGATCCAAGAAACCTCCTCACTTGTGCCGCTTTCGGAGCCTTGCTGTTGCTCTGCTATCGGTTTATTGCTGATATGGAGGTAAGATTGTAATTTAATATGGCATATTATGTTCTTTTTTGTATTGTTTTGTTATATATAATTTTTTGTCAGTACTTTGGTGGCTAATTAGTGAATGCGAGAGCCTAGTACGTGGTTCAAAATTCAAAATTCAGAATTCAAAATATTTTTTTTCAGATTAGGTTACAAGGTAACACTTATGAATGTCAAAGTTACACAAATTTTTCTGCGAATTTACATTTACTGCCACGTTCAGCAAAGTAAGGGTGTAGGGCGCATGAGAAGAACGGGCAAGAAACTCATGGTCATTCTTTTTAATCGCCAAGTTTTTGTTTACAAATCATAAGAGCTGTAAAGTGCTGCAACCATTTCTCCATGAACTATTACTGAACATACTCATGCATTGAATAAAATTTTATGGTAGCCTCTAAAGCAGCAGTATGGTAAATAGGAGCATCCACTTACATGTACATTAATAATCAAGACAAGGCATGATTGTAGTCCGTAGTTGAATCTAACTATTTAAATAAAAATGTAGTAAGTAAATCATCGAATTCCACGATACCAAGGTCGACCAGTCACCACAAGTAGCATCCGTTCACGAGTAAGACGCATGGGCCATTCTAATTTCGATTCCTGGGTAAGGCTATTATTATGACGTTTCTTTACAAAAAACCTATTAGGTGCTTAGAGCTAGGTAGTTGTTGGTACTAGATAGCACTGTATCGTAATGTTACGTAAACTCAGGCCAGGCAGCTAACCTAATGCTTAGCTGAACGTGTGAGAAACAAGAGTATAAGGAATTTTTAGCCCAATTTCCTTTTTATAAAAATTCTAGTAATTGCTAGTTTTGTTATCAAATAAGAAGTTGAGTAGCACGGAAGCCCACTTGGCTTCCGTCGGTAGTGGAATTCGAATCCACATCCGGTGACCTCTTGATCTCAAGTCCTTTAAATAATTTTGATAAGTCTGATGGAAGATTTTGGACGTAAACCTTCGCTTACATCCTAAATAAACGAACCTCTGTAATAATTAATCAAAACATTGCACAGACCTTACAGCATCTTGTACTGAGTTAATTTCAATTCTCTGCGATCTAAGCCATTGTGAGAGGTACTACTGAATTTCCATTCTATTAATTGCAACCGTTGGAACATCTTGAAACCAATTTACGTAAACAACATTTTGGGTTCAATTGTGCATAGCAACTGACAGGTTGGCAGAGTACTGAGTTATTACTTAGTAACGGAATATTATAATATACTAGCCCTTTGCCGCTGTTTTGCTTGCGTTAATGTAGATTTTATCAATAAATTTCTATTTTTCGGGCTTCTTCTTGTCGTTTTCTGTACTTCTGATAACGTTTATGAGAAATTTCATGACGATCTGTAAAGTAATTAAGGCGTGGAAGCAAATAAAAACCTAATAAACCTACAGTCGCATCAATAATATTAGTTAAGATTTTATATTAAAATGCGAACGAAGCGTTGATCAGTATTTTTCCTTTTATAGAGGTAACTATACTGCTTATTCTGAGAATAAGAATTAATAAAACGATACGTAAAATATGTTTTATTTTTCATATTGAGAAATCCATACTAATATTATAAAGCTGAAGAGTTTGTTTGTTTGAACGCGCTAATCTCAGGCACTACTGGTCTGATTTGTAAAATTCTTAGTGTTGGATAGCCTACTTATCGAGGAAGTCTACAAGCTATATAACATCACGCTACGACCCTCGGGGACGGCGCAGTAACGATAAACGAGGGTGAAACTGCGGTGACATCTATAACATATAAATACAAAACGAAGCTTACACGCAATCACTTTGTATGTAACGATTCATTCACACATGCAGATAAGCGTCGTCAAATAACAATATCAAGAAGTATATTGTACTATGCATGCGCAGTAATGACACATGTTTCTGAATTGAAAATTACATGTTGAGTACTTAACAACTGTACTACAATTTTCCTAATACAATTTTAGTAGGTCTTTGAACATTGTATACTAAATGTTTGAGAATACTCAGTTGAGATATGTTACTCTTCTCATTTCTAAGAGGTATGTATAGAAGTAGGACTTAAATAGTCCTACAACATCAACTGAGTTTGTTACCATTATTGTTCCAGTCTTGAATTCTTTTATTTTGTTCCCAGGTACAGAAACACACACCAGCAGTTATCGGCCTACTGTTGATGGTTTTGCCGTTTGTGCCAGCCAGTAACCTATTGGTGACAGTAGGATTTGTCATCGCAGAGAGAGTGCTGTATATACCCAGGTAACATATCATATTTACGTTTTGTAGGTATTTACATACCTAAAGTGTTTTATTGTAATTTCTTTTTTATTTCTACTCGATAGGAGAAAAATTTGTGCATACCTAGGTAATACATATTTACGTTTCATAGGTATTTACCTACCTAATGTGCATTTTCATGTAATTTCTTTTAATATTTTTTTTTATATCTTCTCTATAGGAATAAGTTTTACAAAATTTGATGCAGATAAAATATTGTTATTTTAAAACGCTATTTTATTCTAAAAACCTATTTATGAGGTATTTATTTTTAGTCATTTAACCAATCTTTCAATGTTAACTCGTCTAGAGTCTTCTCAGTTTTGTCAATTTCATCTTTATTTTTTTTATTTGTATAGCTTGGGCATTTCAGTAACAAGTAATTACAGACAAATCATACATGCTTTTTAACCTATTGAGTCGCAGCGGCACACCGGTGGCCAGAAACAATTTATTTTTATCATCTCTGGTGTTCTAAAAAGATTTGACAAATTAAAGCATTGTCCGCATACATTAGGTATACAAATTAACGTTTTTTTATCAGCATACAAAACTATACTTTATATACCAGTGATAGGTAAACGCCACATACAAAACAAAACGTTAACTTGTAAAGTAGTTTCCTTTATGAAAATTTTATCGCCTTTCAGACTTTATCATATACCTATTTTTATTTTAACCATATTTTACTACATCAAATACTAAACTCTCTCAATTTTGTTTAGTGTGGGCAGCGTGATCATCACGGCGTATGGCGTCCAGCTCATGTGGTGCTCGAAACCTGGTACCAAGGTATTCTTGGTTATCGGTCTCGCAGTACTAGCTGCTAGTGGAGTAGCAAGAACGCATAGAAGAAATGCTGATTGGAGAGACCGAGCAACTCTGTTGAGGTAAGCAGAATAGTTATCGATACATATTTTGACTCATAATAATCATCCTGAATATTACTGATAATAATGTATTGTACCGTCTCAACTATAATAATATTCTAATATTCTACCACATATTCTACCACATATTCTACCACATACACACAACACCATCTAGCCCAAACTAAGCAGAGCTTGTACTATGGCTACTAGACAATGGATAAACACATATATACTTTTTTTTTTGTAAATACATACATATTATACATAGAAACACCCAGACCAAGACAAACATCCATGTTCATGCACACAAATGTTTGACTTGTGCGGGAATCGAAACCGCGACCTCAGGCGTGGCAGTCGGTTACACTAACCACTACGCCATCTAGTCGTCAACTGCAGCAGCATTTTATTGCAGCATTTTATTTACGTAAAATTGAGTAGTGTGCTTTACACGGTTCAAGTAGTCAAAACTAAATAGACAACCATTAGAGGAGAGGGACCGTTACCGTGGGAAAGCTACGCTCCGGCACGAATAGGCCGGCTCGACCGGAGTGATACCACGGCCTCACAGAAAACTGGCGTGAAATAGCGCTTGCGTTGTGTTTCATCAAGTGATTGAGGGTACCGGAGGCCCAACTCTCCTTTCCCCCTTCTGGTGAGGGCAACTTTAAAAGGCCAGCATCGCATTTGTGACTCCTCTGGTGTTGCGGGTGTCCTTGGGCGGCGGTAATCGCTTATCATCAGGCGATCTGTCTGCTCGTTTGCCTCCTATACCATAAAAAAGGAAAGAATTGTTATTAGTGACTAAATAGTGTAATACTGAACATATTAAACTAACTGGAATTATTAAGTGAACATTTTTCTTTAAACTCACATAGCAAGCTAAACCATTACAATTGTGCAAGTGTACGAAAGCGTACAATTGGACTTAGTGTCAAGATTATAATCCTTATCCTTTTTTAATATTACAAATGTGAAAGTGTGTTTGTCAGTTTGTTCTAATTTACGTAGCAACGGAGTAAGTTTATTGGTCAAATAGCAGCATAGGCTATCCTGCCCGATGAATCACATATGATACTGAGCAATAAATTATCTTTTGTATCTATCATGATAAGGTTAATGCCAGATAATGGTACCACAGCCACGAGTTTATGCTAGTATATCATATTAAAAATGTGTTTCTTTCCCCGAAATTCGCCTCTTTTGAATTTCTAGATAGTAAAAAAACCTAAGGCTACGTTTTATTTACTGAATGTGTCGCCAAAGAAATTATGATATTGCGCTATATGCCGCTAGGCTATCTCTCAATAAAATTATTATAATAGGCATAAGCACTTAAGACGATTGCATGAAAAACACATAAATATCTGATGTACTCTTGTTTTATATACAAACAAGGATAATAACAGTTTCCATGTCCAAAATATCGCTTATGATACATAACAATAGATTTTCTAATGTGTCTTTAACGGGACAGCGAAAGGGTTAAGAATATAGTATTCTGGATAAAGTAAAGCCCGGCAGGATCCTTGCTTAAACCTGATGATTTGCTTAAGCTGAAGAAGTCTGGTTGGAGTATGTTTACCTTACAGAAGATCGGCACCAACCAATCTTATGTTGAATTTATCTTATCTTATCTTATCTTGTTACGGGGGCCAGTCAGTGTAGACCGGCGACACTTCGACCCAGTGGGATCTTTTGTGTCGGCCCCGAGATCTATACCTTAGCTATCTCCCTATGAATGTACTGCATCAATCGCAGCGTACACTTCAGAGGGAGAAGCCTGAAGTCCTCAGGGCTCGGATATGCCAACCCTATCAGACCCATCCTTAGTCCAGCCAACGCGTCACATTCACACAGTAGGTGTAATATGGACTCGTCCCGCTCACCACAGGCTCTGCAGATCAAATTGTTTGTCAAACTCAATCTGCACAGGAAGTCATTGGTGCCAAAGTGACCAGTAAACGCTCCTGTGAGCAGGCGTATTTGGCCCTTGTTGTACCCGCTGTATGTTGTATGTATGTATGTTGAATTTAATGACGAGTAAAATTTCCAGGCTAGTTATAGAGCTATTGTATTGCAAGAGTAATCATTGTCCCTTACCCAGACTTTACTTAACATAATATAAAACACCACCTAATTCATACATGCTATTAAAAATAAAGATGAAAAGGTTTTGTCCACGTTTTTACTCGGAAACAGTATTTTTCCTGCTTGAAAGGTACCCTATGTCCTTTATGGTACCCCTGACCACGTGTATGCGAAATTTCATGACGATCGGTCGAGTAGCTGAAGCGTGAAAGCGTAACAAAAAAACTCACATTTGCATTTATAATATTAATTAGGATTAGAATAAAAATCACATTATCGATTTTCTTTTTACAAAATGACAAGTTCATAGGTACGAAGACCCGAAATGCTACAGAACATGTCTACAGCGACTAATGGCGGCACGATACTGATCGTAATACAAGTATAATAAGTTTAGTCAGTTAGTTACCTTAGTTTAGAACTTGGAAACTATTTAATTGCCGGGAAATAGTCACTTTACGAGCCCAATTTCTTCAGTTATGATAATAATTTAATTGTTTTAGAACTTATATTAGTTTAGTTTGTAAATTTATTATAATTTAAATGAAACAAAAGCTATGTAAATAGTTTAAATTTGGAACTGTTTATTTGAGCCTTTTTCTTTGTGTAGAAGTTCTAAGCTATACAATTTAAACGTTCTTGATACTAATATTTTTATGTATTTATATATAAACAGTCCAACGGTCTCTCATTAGGCTATCGCTGCTCTTAGTTTACATATTGCTTATACATATTTTTTATAGAATCAAAAGCCGATTTCTTTTGAACAAATGTTACTAATAACTCGAATATAATATTCAATCGATAAATCCTAATCCTAACTAATATTATAAATGTGAATGTGAGTTTGTTTGTTTGTTATGCTTTCACGCCTTAACTACTCGACCGATCAGCACGAAATTTCGCATAAACGTTGCCATCGGAACAGTAAAGGACATTTTCATCTAGAAAAATAATCTTATACAAGTTTAACCTTTTCTTTTCACCTGGGGGAATGCATTGACGTATACCCCTCCGCGGGGCGACCGGAGAGGTTATGTCGGGCTCACCGGGGGAAATATACCCCGGTAATACCGACTAAACCTACCAAGGTGATCCTCGACATAACCATAGACGGCGGGGAATTGCGAATCGCTTTCACATGCAATCGCGACCCCGCCGTGATTTCGGCCCGCCGTGTGAAACGGTAGGCCACTACATAAGACACTTCCTCTACTGTCCCCATTGTGGGGGAACAAAAACACGACTCAGAGGCGCGCGTGGGAACACGCATGCCGCCTCTCGGACCTGGTGCTGATCGGGTGGCGAGCAGGCCCACGCAGCCCACGACCCCCAGGTCAAACCTCAGGGTGGCTGGAGGTCATCAGCTTCTGCGGTTGGGGAGAGGGTTTAAGCGCTCCCTCTCCCGCTCCACCGCCTCCTTGATGGAAATTACTTCCTCACAAAAGGAGGCGACGGCGTTCCACGATCTCTCACTCCGGACCATAGACTGAACCACGGCTGGAAGTAAGAGATACAAATTTAACCTTTTTTTTTTTTTTTTTTGTTACCCAGGAAAAATGCTTCATGCACTGCCCGCCGGCTAGGGGACGGCACCGGCGGGGGAGTGTGGGACTCCCAGCTAGACGCGCTGGTCTACCCACTAAAAAACCTGGGGTGTTCCCTCTCTCATCCAATAGGGGGGGCCAGTTGGGAACTTAGAGGATTCATCCATAGCAGGCCCCCCCATGTGGGTGTGGGCCGGGTCAAACGGACCCGGCCACCTCTCGTCCCCAGGGGAGAGCCTGACCGCTCTCCCCTTTCGACGGTAGAAGGCGCGCGGGAACACCGCGCGCGCCCTCTCGGGGTTCCTAATTTACGGGTGGCAGGGTCCCCTCAGGCCTTGCCACCCGGAACCCTTAAGTGGGGGGCAGGAGAGCGACAAAAGCGCGTCTCCTGCGCCCTCTCCTCCGGCGGCGGACTTCCGGGGCGTAAGGATCATCCTCACGCCCCCGTTCCGCCGCCTCCTTCTGCGAGATGACAGTCTCGCAGAAGGACCTCATTGCGCCCCAGCACCTGTCGTCGCCGACCATCCTGGATACGACGGTCGGCAACGAGAGGTCGGGGCCAATCACAGCGACCAGGGCGCAGCGCTCCACGACCCACGCCGGACACTCCTCCAGCGATACAAATTTAACCTAACCTAACCTACATTTACGTGAGCGACGCCGCGGGCAAAATCTAGTATTCTTGCACACCATTGTCTGTCACGTGATTACGATAAACTGTATATTAAATATTCATGTAGTAAGTAATCACTTGCTACATGTACATAATAATATGTATATATTTAATACACAGTGAAAAATAAATAGCCCTATTATATCACTATGAATGTTTTCCACAAAGCTTTAGTTCCGCGAAGTAATTATTATATGAACATTTCTCTGAACATTTTACTATCAGTATTGCTTTATTGGTTCATTTGATAGAAGTTATTACTTTAAAGACATGTTCAGACCGCCCAATGCCTCGTTATATGCCTCGGGTTGAGAAAATAATGAGGATACATTTTAATATGCAAGTAGTTTTCGAAATCATTATATTATTCAGTTATAAATACGGTATTTGTTTAATACTAAAATGCATGTTTCATATAATTTGATAAGTATTAAAGATACATTTAAAAGGAATAGAATAGAGAAGATTTAATTTTTACTATATTTTTCTCGCGGATTTGTACGCGTAAATTTAAGTTTGGTTAGGTTAGTGATAGTATTTTTTCTGGATGTAAGGTACCCTACGACCTATTTTGTATCCCTGACAAAGTGTATTTGAGGTTTTATGATAATCGGTCGAGTAGTTAGGGTGGAAAGCGTGACAAACATACAAACAAACTCACATTCGCATTTATAATATTAGTTAGAATAAGGAGAAACATTAAACAAATTATTTACATAAATAGTCATATATATGAACCTTCTAAAACATAATTAATTCATACATGAAATCATAGAACTCATCAGAAAGTACAAATAAAGCAAGTCGTAGATACATTATTTTCTAAAAGCTCGTAGTGGCGTCACCTGTACGAACCCAAATGCAAGAAACGGACGCCTTAGGAAAGGAGACCCAATGATTTGGGCTTAGACGAAATGTGAAAGATGGTTCAAGCGTAAAATGGTAAATGTCCAGCAGTGTATTGTGATAGCTGATTGAATGAAGTGAGAAAATCCATCTATGTGTTTGAAGCCATTACCTTCTACTTACAGGACAGTGGCCATTTTGCATTGAGTACCTTCGGTTTTGCCTGTTTTCTTCCTTTATTTTCTTTTCATCTTTATTTTATGAAGACAATTTACATGATATAATTCCTGTGTCGCGGAGTACTTTACAAACAGGCATAAGGAACACCCACACTTGGAACAACCATTTGTGAACTCATAAATTTTTGTCCCCCAGCGGCAGTGACCACTTAAACCACTTTCAATGACATCTATGGCTGTCAGTATACGGAATTAGTTTCATGCTACTATCCCTTAAGGGGTTGGAAAAGGTACGCTACATGTATATTTTGGCAACAATGCTTTGGTATAGCACTGTCTACTGAGTACATTTTCAGTCTTCGTGCTGGTACAGTTAACAGCGTTAGCTCAGTGGGGAGACCAATACACTGCAATGCAGAGGGTCTTGCGTTTGAACCCACGTCGCGCACCTCTGACTTTCGGAAGTTGTATGACTTTTCGAAATTATGTGCGTATTGATTGACAATAATTATCGCCTGCTCCGTGCCTCGGAGAGCACGTTAAGCCGTCGGTCCCGGCTGCCATGAAAATCTATGGCAGTCGTTATTGGGAGAGTGTCGACACAAAAGATTCCGAAAGTCAGAGGTGCGCGACGTGGGTTCAAACCCGAGACCCTCTGCATTGCAGTCTGTTGGTCTCCCCACTGAGTAATGCCTATTTATTTGTTTTGTTGTAGTGGTTGTTAATGTAACCGTTATGCATGACATCTAAAGTTCGAGTACTGGGTGGAGCCAACCAAAATTTGTTGGGTTTTCTATCAAATAATCACTTTTATGCTTTCGCGTAATATAACAAGCAGGCATCAACGCGAACATACATGAGCATGTAAATACCCATATGACTGATCATTTTGAATGCTTTGCAGCTATTTATATACCGAAACGTCAAGGTAGATATTACCGCAGTATGAAACTCAGTAGGCTATCCTACTGAGCTTAGAAATAGTTTGTCAACATTTCTTAGTGAAATAGCACGCCGTTGTTAATTAATTGTTGACGGTACAAATGAGTTGGCTCTCTCGAGAAATACTACTTTCTGATAAGAAATCCGCATATCCGCAATGGTAGGCTACGGTAACCGCTTACCCTGATAGTAAGTGGTTAAGTAGACAACGAACGAGTTGTATACCGGCGCATGCAACTTTTTCACAAGAAACACGCACGCGATCGTAGGTTACGGTAACCGCTTAACCTGATAGTAGATGGTTATCGTAACCGTTTACCGTTAGGTTAGCCGTAGTTGTAAAAGAATATCAGAAATTTTATTACAATCGGCTGATCGCTTACACCATGAAAAATAACTTCAGCATAGCTATACTGAAGTCATTTTCATACTATATATTAATACTCATAAATAAAGAAAACATGCAAATAAATATCACAGACAGACACTTCCAGTGTATTTATACAGACGATAAACAATTCACAATGTTGTGAGCGTTTATCAGTTCATCGCTTCCATACATCAGCACACACATAGCTCTGTAGCCAACCTGTTTTAAATAGTTGTTGGCAAACTTTTACAGAGCGAGTCGGTTCTGTTACTTCAAGGGATGTTATAGAGGGCAGTCGTTACCCGCAAGTAAAGTTTTCGACTGCGAGAACTCAATGCATTCCAAGTGCAACATAAACTTCTATAACGACTTCTTTAGAGCCGAAAATTTTAGTTTCTCGCTATTTGAATGGTTTTTATGTACTTGACGTTGTAATATTCAATTTAATAAAATACGTTGCAATGATAGTTTACATATTTTAGCTCAATTGCGGGGTAGTCTTCTTTATACACTACTAAGGTGGCAAACAAGCATACGGCCCACCTGATGGTAAGTGGTCACCAGAGGAATCACTTACGCGTTGCCGACCCTTTACGAATAAAAGGAAGTGGGAAGGAGAAGGAACGGGAAGGGGGAAAGAAGGTGATTGGGCCTCCAGCACTCTCGCTCACCGAACGAAACACAACAGTAGGAATACTGCTATTTCACGTCGATATTCTGTGAGAGGGTAGTCCTTCCCCGGTCGAGCCGGCCCATTCATGCTGAAATCAGCGAGGCTCTACTACTCTAGAAAGAATAAAGTCTAGAAAAAAATTAATTTTACATCTTTGCACATGGGATTCCACAAATGGCGTAGTGATTTAAGAGGTCACCCTTGACACTGCCTCTGTGCGTGTTGTGATATAATTTGTGTGGTCTACAAATAGTTGCTCCGACTCCGGGTGTTCTTTGTGTCCATTGTTTGAGTGTTTGTAAAGTGATCACAGGGATTATTCTTAGTGCAGGAGTTCTCTTTTTAAGACAGACAGAATGTGGGGGTAGATGTTTTTTTATTGCCGGTAGTACCAGATGAAAACAAATCTTATGGCCAGCGATAATCTTGCCGATCTTAGTGTAACACATTATTGTAACACAATACGGTAAGCAACTGCTTACCTTAAACCAAAGAAGTGGTATACCAACACAGTCTGCCGACTGATGACATGTATTAGGCTGATGACATAAATTGCCGATTTGTATTGAAAAATTGAAACTCGTTTTTTCTAAGATGTACCATATTTATTTAATCGAAATATTTACCCTCATTATCTTTACATTACTGCCATCTAAACGGAAGTTCATTTATGCCTTTATGATAGAACTCCGGGAATCTAGGTTCGACAAACTGTGAGAAAGCATTTGTATTGTCTCCTGGGAAGAAATTTTTTATAACGTAGAAAATTGTCCAAGTCACGAAAAAAATAGTAGCCCATTAGAGCAAAGTCTGGCGAGTACGGAGGTTGACGTATGTTTTCTAACTGCAGCTCCTGTAGAGTTACAACAGTTTCTCGTGCAGTGTGATGTCTTGCATTATCATGGAGCAATAATGGTGAAGATCGATTCACGAGTTGGAGCTGCTTCACTGCCAGTTACGCCATCATTTTTGAAAATTTAGCACAGCAAACGTCTGCTGTTATTGCTTGACCAGACCTGAGAAAGCTATAGAGGATAACACCATAAAGAGACTACCACCACCTTTTTATTGGTAAGCTTTGCTTTAGGACATTGTTGCGGCATTTGACCGGGGTCAGCCATTGCATATTTCGCTTACGGTTATCGTAAAGAATCCACTTTTCGTTATATGTCACAATTCGATCCAATATTTTTTCATTTCTGTACCGATTCAACAAGGCAACACAAGTTCAACACGCATTTCTTTCTGCAGATCACTCAAATCATGAAGCATCCATTTTTCATATTTTTTATCTTATTGATTTGATGCAAATGAGCGAATATTGTAGGTAGGGTAACGTTAAACCATGCCGCTAATTCCTGGGTATTTTGACTCGGATCGGCTTCCGCCATCTCTTTCAATTCAGCGTTATTCACCTGTGTGAGCGGTCTTCCACGTGGTTCGTTCTTCAAGCCGAAATTTCCATTACGAAAGCGTTTATATCAAAAACGCACGGATGGCACGCAGCGTTGATATTGCGAGCTGTTTCTGCCGCGCTAGTTCCGCGTCGGAACTCGTATTAAAAAATGACTCGGATTTTCGAAGTATCCATCTTTCCCGTCTAAGCTGAATAAAAAAACATTTAAAAGACGAAAATTGAATGTCGCACATTTTTTAAAAGAAGAATCTTATAGGTATCATGTGAAAAAGTTTCACTCGAAAATCTCACACCATGAAGGTTTTATGTCAATTCAAACTATCTATTACTATACAACTGCAACTTCATTCTTTAACCCCCTATTATTTATCGTAGTGTATATGAAGTATATAGGTATATAGTAATACTTCATGTATGTATGTTCGGTTTGCATAATATTCCATGAGTTTTCTATTAGACATTTCTTACTAGCACAGATTCTAGAAACGGGTTAGTCTACTACGTCTAATAAGCTTACTCGCTTTTACGTTGGACCGTACCTAGAAGGATATCTAAGACATACCTAGTTGGCAAAATGTGGATGTAATACCCCCTTAGCATCATACATAATATATTTCGTGCATAAATATAAACATATCATATGTGAAGTATTTAGAAAAATGCGCCATGAAAGTATTCAAAATGTAACTATTTTTATTAAATACTGCTAGCGACATGATACTGTACAATGTTATGATTTTATTTTAATAAAATTGCCGCGATTGTAATTTTTACAACCAATTATAAAAACTGCAAAAGCTCAAACAAAAGGCATAAAAAAACGAAAACTTTGCAGCATTGTTTTATTATTAATCCTCTATAAACTATTTAATTTTTCGAACAATATTCAACAGTATTATTTTATCAGATAAAATATTTCAAAACTTTGATGGCTGCGAAAATTACAAACTATTTCTGACAGCTTATGCTGATGATTTCGTTAAGTCTTGCTTATTTCATTGTAGGATATTTATCTATGAAACTATATCTATCTATGAAATTATTATACGAGCCCCATATGGAGCTCGTATTAAATAATACGAGATATATAGATATATATTTATAACCCTGGGTTGGCAGACTATACATATCTTCGAGGACATTATGGAGAACTATTAGACGAATAGGTTTCCTTCTTCCAATTCTTCGTTGTCAATGCCAGTGATGGTTTATTATTTAATGCGCACATAATTTTGAAATGTCAGATATATGTGTCGTGGGATCGAACTCAAGACGTCTTCGTGACAACGTTCTCCTGCTCGGTTATAGCTAATCAAATCTATTACTTTATTGTAATAGTAAATAAAATTTCTCCAATTAGAAATTATGCGACAATTGATTGTCTGTCGACGTTTTGTCCGATCCGAAAATCAAATCTAGGATTTTACATTTTCATTAACGTCTCTGGATTAACTAGTTATTTAATTCAACGAAACGATCGATCGTTTTAAGATACCATTTTTATAGCTATTTTCATAAGACTAAATGCAATTTATATATTTTATAATAAAATACTTAAATTCTCATGTATTACGATTCCTTTTACGAAAATATTCAATTCATAACATATTAAAATTGTTCCGTAAATTTCAATCATCTCACCGCCAAACACTTAAATATCGTTTCCTACCCAATGACAAATGTACAGCCAATCTGGCACCAACAGTCCCCACTCTTACACTCACAAAACAAACACAATTTCGCCACACAAATCGTTTTCCCTAAACACTAATAACTTTTGCAAAACACCTCGAAAATTTTCATTTCCAAAAACATTAAAGAGAAATGTATTAAACATGACACAAAATGGTAACCACGATTTACAAGACTTGCAATATTCCCGGTACGGGCGCCGCATTCGGGCGTAAATTACCTCCAAATGTGTTTTGTTTGTTACAGGTCGGATTTAGTGACTTTGCCGCAAAACGCTAAACTGCATTACAACTTGGCTAACTTTCTGCGAGAGACGGAACAACAAGACAGCGCGATCAAGCATTACAAAGAAGCTTTGAGGTAACAACGTCGTTTGCCTTAACGTGAACTATTGCCACTAGACTCGTGTGAAGTTTAAGTTATCCCTCATATTATATGCGAGATATTTTATAGTAAGTTATGATCCGGTTTAGACTGCATTTAGTGCTACGTTCTTAAGAGGTTTGAATTTGTATTGCAAGTGTGACTTCAAAGTCTGGAATTTCTTCATTCTGTAGTTGTGAATGTATTTGAAAATCTTTTATGAATCAATATCTAGAATTTCTATTTATCGACAAGAATACAGAAGTATTTTTTATTATTCAGCCTTGAAAATTTTGTCTATTATAAAAGAATTTAATCTCATTGTCGTTTGTCTATCTGTCCATTATAGAAGAACTTTACCTAATTTTCGTGTTTTTTTCCTGTATTATAAACGATAAATGCTGTTTAACAGAAAAGTACCGTTTTATAAAATTAACTTGCAATATCTAAGGTGTGCTTGTGTATTCTGTGGCATGACTGTCATCAGTTTGTATTTTGAATAACACTAAAACGTTTGTAGTGAAATGGAAAATACGAGTGTCTTATCGGAATTTCTAAATATTGCCAAGTAAACTTAGTAGTGTGAGGCCTTTCATTAAACTAACTGTATGCATGCAGAGATCCGCACACAGAAACGCATAATAGAAGCTTTCTGCTCCACTGGACAGTTCAATAAGTGGCAAAGTCACAGTACAATTTCTGGTGCAATCGAATTGAATAGCAATCGTCTTTGATAGCCCTGGAGCAGTTTCACACAGGCAGTCCGATAATTACAACTAGGTAACAATAGACTACATGTGAATTAGTGCAAGTGACGTCACTAATTGACAGTGCAGATGCACTGGTAGTAATAATTAGGTTGAATATAGATGATTTTATCTTCAAACTGCTAAATACACTACTTTCAGTTCGTAGTAAAAGCGTAGTCGTCGAATATTAAGGCTGCAACGTTTTAAATTAAAATTAAATATATTATTATCATCAAAGTTTTCGCAGCTGTAGCAAGTTAATAATCGTACCAGCAATAAAAACAAAAACTCGAGTTGAGATTGTCGCGCACGTTTCTAATATGTTAAATTAAAATATAAAAATATGAAACTAAGTTGCCCAGTCTACTAGTAAAACTGTCTGCTGAGTAATAACGTTAAAACTTTTACTATTTTACAAGAACTTTAGACATGTCTTGCGTTGTCTAATAAAATGATAACTGCGTTAATTAAAATAACATTATTGTTTGAAATATATATTATACAAAAAAAAAGACACGTTTGGCTGTTCATAGAGGACTATTAGTGCCCACACTCATGTATGGAAGTGAAAGTTGGGTATGGCAAAAGAAGCATGAGAGCAGAATAAATGCTGTAGAAATGAGAGCGCTGAGAAATATATGTGGTGTGACTCTGAAAGATATATAAAGAATAATGTGATTAGAGAGAGATGCGGCATGAAAGTGGATATAGTGACAAGAATAGAAAGGGTATGTTAAGCTGGTTTGGGCATGTAGAAAGAATGGACGAGGAAAGACTGACTAAGAAAGTTTATAAGGCTAGTGTGAATGGAACAGTCGCAAGAGGAAGACCTTGGCGAACGTTTATAGATCAGGTCGGAGGCGTTCTGGACAAAGGCCAGGTTAAGAGCACCTTGAACCGACGGACGTGTATGAGAAATGTGATGAAAGTCAATGAAGCCAGAGAAGTGTGTCAGGATCGTAGCAAATGGAAATCCGTAGTCTCTGCCTACCCCTCTGGGAAACAGGCGTGAATCTATGTATGTTTATATGTATTATACAAATAAGTTTATTTAATAGGTGTGCTCAAATTTTGACAGTGTACAGTGGCCAACATGCTAAAGCTACATCTGTAAAATTTGGCGGGAATACCTATAAGTTTTGACATTTAGTCATGCAATTACTAAATGATTTAATATTTTTACAAGGTGGTATGAAAATCAGTACATATTAAAATAATGTCACCAAATGCATATTAAATTAAAAACACAATTGTGCCGATATATTAAGCTGTTTTTTAATAAATATTAAAGTTCAAGCGCTCTTAATGAAAACCCCTATACATCTCTTTTAATTGCATAAGGTTTAGATTATACATATTTCTTGTTGCGTCATGTATAAGCTGAATAATATAAAACTTCACTCAAGCAGTTTTAAATAAAAAAAATACCTACATTCAGGTTATTCCCTATTTTGTTACAGGTTATGGCCAAGCTACGCGAGTGCCCACAACAACATTGGCACTTTGGTGTCAGGCATGGACAACGCGGAACACCATTTCTTGCAAGCCATAAAGTTTAATAAGTACCACGTAAACGCACACTACAACCTCGGAAAGCTTTATAAGTAAGTATTTTTATGAGGACGGGTTCTTATTGTGGTGCCTTTGCAAATATAAGATTACAAGGTATCTTTATAGAGATCAGAATTTTTAATCTAGGGCGTTTACTTTTTCAATAACATCAAACAAATTTTAGTTCACTTAAAGTTTGAAGGTACAAACGATAGTTACAATTAAATATTTGTATTTAATTGTAACTAGTAATAGTCTTTTGAATTGCCAAAATCACCAAGATATTGAACTTGTTGACCCTGAATAATAAGTACACAATAATATGTTTATAGATCACTAACTTTTGTCCGTGATATCGTATACGTAGAATTTGGAAGTATTTAAAGTAGGTATCTTATAAATACTCGACTTCTATGCAGCGTATCAAGATGAAACATGCACCAGATTTTAAGTGGGATCTCCAGCAATGCAACTGTGATAACCGCATTCTATTCCTTACCATTGTTTTGCGTGGCGTACAAACATTCAGATAGACAAACATTGTAAATAAAATTTTTGGGTTCTGTATATTTTCTTTAATATTTTCATATGTTCAGACAATTTTATTATATGTATAGATAAAAGCTAAAATAATATTGTAGAAAAAGCGGCCGAACACACCAAGCGATCACAATGTTGGAAAAATGCGTATGGCTGCAGCCCAGGTTTGTACAAGCCCACGTGGAACTGCTCACGATGAAGCCAGAGAATGAGAAGCAGACGATTCTGACAAGGCTGGTTGACTTGGAGCCAAACAACTGGGAACATTATGTTTTGTACGGAGACTGGTTAAGAAGTAGAGGTAAGTATTCCGTATTGAACTAAATTTGTTTAAGCTCAATACGATCCCTAAATAGTTATAAGCAGTGCCGTGTTATGTGAAGACTTTTGCATATTTTGAAGGATATTAAATCTATTTTGCTTGTAACCTTTATATATATAAATCTTCTGCGCGTGTGTTTGTAATTAACCCTCCGTATACCAGGTGACTAAACCTAACATGCCGTACTAGGTGGTGTTTGACGTACCACCAATAATAAAATGAAATAAAATCGCGAAATGAATATTTTATAATAGTTATTCATAGAAATTGGATGTAATAACTAAAAATGAATGGGTTTAAGTGAGAAACATGATTATTTATACATTTTAATAAACTTTTATTGAAAAAATACAAAAACTTAAATTTTCCTTTCACTTACAAACTAATAAGTCTTTTCTTAAGTACTAAATTTAAATGGCACATGTTACAATCACAGTCTTCTCAATTTATAAAATTATACTATATTTTAAAAAAACTTATTAATAAACAATATCAAAAACATAAAAAATTAGTTGAGATCAGCATTGTCAAAATCACCGCAATCTTGACAATAAAAATTTGCATGTTCCAGGCATATCGACGTGTTACATTTTTTACAGATATACCTTGTTTTTCTATCTTTTTTTCTAGGGCACATTGAACATCTCTGCATTACATTAGGTCGTTTTGCCGCTGGTTCCTGTGGATTTTCAAGGGGTTTTTGAAAATATTTTTCAATCCTAAGGCGCAGTTCTCTAGGAAGCCTCTGATTACGTCTTCTTGTGTCCAGGTGGTGTTTTACTAAAGATAAACCTAGTTCCCGAATGAACATTCCTCTCAAATTGGTCTTGTTTTTTTCGATGCCATTGTTGAACATGTGTATAATCATACTATTTATTCCAGCATGATTGAGTAAAGCGAAAAATATTGTAAGAGGCCATCGCTTTGAATTACGCGACACATCATAAGTTCTTGATAATTTGTCAACAACGTCAACGCCACTTTTAGTTTGATTATAAAATGTAATAATAGCTGGTTTTTGTTGACTTCCGGTTTCAAGATCAATTTCTTTATCGTGATGCAATGATGACATCATGTACACCATTTTGCGTGGCTTAGGCACGTAGGATAAAATGGTGACATCTTTTTGGAACCCAAATATTGTAGTGTTCACTTCTCGATTTTTTTTGAAAATGGGTGGAATACAGGTTTTATTAGCGCGTAAAGTTCCCACTACAGTAAGTTTATGGTTTTTCAGTAAATTATTAGTGCTTTCATAACTTGTGAAAAAATTGTCCATCGTAATATTTCTGGAAGTTTGCGAAACACATTGTACCAGTCGCTCTACGACATCATAAGGTTTGTTACTAATAGCGTAAGGGCTATTTTCGGGTTGTTTGCCGCAATATATTTCCATATTTAGGGTGTAATAGGTCTTATTGTCGACCAGAGCATAAATTTTTATACCATACTTCGCTAGTTTAGAAGGTATATACTGATGAAAGCCACACCGTCCTCTGAAGGCAACCAGTTCTTCATCTAATGTAAGGTTTTCATACGGAATGTAAGCATCTTGACAATTTTTTACAAATTTTTCAAATATAACTCTGATTGGAGCTAACCGATCTGTCTTTATTCTATCAGTTCGTGTTGCAGCGCTATCAAACCGTAAATTATTCAGTAAGAAAGTAAATCTATTTCTACTCATGGTATCCCGAAATATATCTATTCCAGTACCATCCGTGGCCCATAGTGTTTTGACGACCAGAATGCGCTAAACCAGATAAAAAAAGCAACCCAAACAATGCCTTCACTTCTTCCTGCGTTGTAATAGTTTTTTGGGGATCATTATTTGCCAGATAACAAATTTTCTCATTGGTGCTACTCACGATTTCATTAATCATATCATCAGGAAAAAATAAAGAAAAAGACTCGAGAGGTGACTTTTTATGCCTGGCAATAGTTTTCACTCCGGGTAGATGAGTAATAATATTTTCAGCTCTGGTGCGAGTCGCAGTCCTGAGTGGGATTTTATGCCATTTAGTAATGTTATCTTTACCTGTATAGCAATTTCCTTCCGCAGTTTGTTGCAGCTCGGAGAGAGGTATGTCGTCGCTGTCTGAATCCGAAGACATATCAGCATCAACTACACTATTTGTATCGCTTTGATTGCTTACATGGTCAGAATCATTATCAGACGGTACTTCTATATTCATCAACTCTGTATCAAAATCATCATGCTCATCAAATAGTGCATGTAATATGTCAGATTCCGTTAACTGAGACATGTTTTTTAACACCTGCAAATAATATTTTTACGTTAATATATAAATAAACATTAAAATAAATATAAAAGCAAAATAGTCAAACATACCTTTTAAACAACGCGCCGTACGAGGTGGGGTATGTGTTACCCAAGCGCACTTTACGCACGTGTCACGCGTTCTGTGGCCGGCGCCGGACTAAATGAATTGCGTAGATCGGAGCGGCAACGTCGCATTTGCAGCTACTGAGAAAACGAACCAGCGCACCTTTACCATTCAAGAATTATTAAGAATTTACAACCGTTGGGGTATGTTATACCCCACCTTGTACACGGAAGGTTAAACTCCTCCTAAACGGCTGGACCGATTTCGATGAAATTTTTTGTGTGTTCTGCAAGTGGATTCGGGAATGGTTAAGAATTGGTATTTCCTTTTTATTTATTTTTTTCGTTTGTACTGGACAACGTCTGTAGGGCTACTAACAGCTAGTTAGATATAATAATCAGAATTATTGACGTGGTTAGTGACATGAAATATGAATTTGACCATGGATGATCTTAGCTTTATGTTGATTAAGTTAAAACAAATTATTTATTTATTCCAAAATGATACAGTCATAGATGTATGAAATATATAATTTGTCACTGAATTACAACAAAGGACTAAATGGCGTACGTGCAAGGACGGGTTAAAGCTGGATTCCTTGCTTGTAATCAAGGAGGACAATCTGCCACCTCTAAAATGGAGATTGGGAAGAGTTGTAGCTGTGCACCCAGGGTCGGACGGAATTGTTCGCGTCATCGACATTCGCACTTCTACTGGAGTTATACGGAGGGCTTTCAATAGAATCTGCCCGTTGCCTGTAACTTCAAATTCTGGTTGAAAGCTTAGTGCTTCCAACGCCCGGGGGCATTTCGAAGCGCCTACAGGTTTATACACCGCAATATACATTCGACGTAATTGCTAACCCGTAATAAGTATAATTATTGTTTTTAGTTTTTAGCAACAATTGTGTACCAACCAGTACACCACTTCGCCTTATAATATTGTACGGAATACACGTCATCTACAGTTTCCAGATTTTTTATTTCCAAGTCTAGTAATACTCCTTCTGACGTTTCTGCGTTTTGTGCCAAATAAACCGTCTCTACATTATAGTCAGAAATAACTAATAAATATTTAATCATATTAAATTATTATCGTTACTGAACCATTTAAATGAAACTTATATCATCAAGAGACACATTATCACAGCAAAATATTGTTCTAGGTTTACCGGCACCTGCAGCCAAATACTACCTGGAAGCAACACGATTAAGCTTTAGATATCGCGGCATGGAGCGAACGGTGAGAGCGGATCTTATCACTCTAAGGTACACAGCGCTAATATATCGGTCGCTAGGTCAAAAATCAAGAACGCTACAGCTGTTGACAAGGTCAGTATATAATAAGTCGAAGCATGAAATCCTATTTATTTTCTTAATACTTGTTTACCGATTATTAATTTACTAGTGACGGATTTTTACGTAACATAATCCTGTGATCTCATATACCACTTTTATTTTGATTTACTTTTGTCATAACTTACAGATAAAAACATCTCTGGCTTAGGCTACCTATGTTGATTATATTAGATCATAAATGATACACAATTTTCTTAACATAACAATAAATTAATTTCAAAAATTTCGTAATACGTAGTCCAGTTAAGATTTTAAAAATAAATTATCTTGTATCTCTTTTTTATCAGTTCTATTCTGTCTCAAAACTAGACATTAAAAAGTAACGTTTAAGTAATATAATGTTACGCTTCTTTAAGTCAGCTTTATAAAAAATCATATTTACTTTTTAAATATATTACCAACTTTTCAAATTTATCGCCTCATTTTAATATAATTTATAAACTCTATCAATGCATAAGATAATTTCTGCTCTATAAAGTTAAACTGGCATTTTGTAGCTCTTTTTAATATGTAACTAGTAATATTTTCCTCGTATATAAATATAAATGCTTCACCAAAAAACTGCTGTTCAATAATCTCAATGCTATGCATATATACATTACTCGCTTTTCTTCAGATGGCATACTTGGCGTCGAGGCTGGCCAAGTTCCGCTGCAGCAAATATGTACTTGAGAGATTGGCGACTGAAGATGGAATTGGAGGGTCGAGCACAAATCTACTCCAAAGCTGTCAATCCACCTGTAAGTAATCCAAAAATTTGTTTAAAATCCTATTTTATTTAGGTTATTTGTATCACTTTAATATAGTTGAATATGTAGATGTGTGACTTGGTGAATGATATGTTGTTTCAAAGAATATAATTATACCCTCTTGACTTGGTAAAGCTAGAATGTTCGAGTGTGTTCGAATAGTTCAAGTAAATCCTGTAAATCCTTTCTCTCGCTCTTATTCATGCAACATATTATTTTGTTCTCGTGGAAAATAGTCCACTATGCAGCAAAGTGTTTTGAAGCTGTTCATTAGAATTCAAGTGATAACAGTCCAGCTTACGATGCAATGCTGAATGAAACAATGTTGTTGAAGTTAGAAGTATTTGTAAAGACAATGTTGCTGACAACAATGTAGTTACAATAAGAGATGCCCAGTATAGAGTACAAATAAGGCGCCAGGTGACCGTAGTCTACGATAATGGAATTGAATTGGAGAATTTCATCAAGTTGGGCATACAGTGTATAGTTACATAAATGAAATTAGGTAGTATTAACTTACAATTTTAAGAATAAATTGTATGGACGTATACATAGCTGAACTATATAAAACTGTAATAACCAATGTAATAGAATCCCTAATAAAATAAAATTATTTGCTACAAAGAGAAATAAAATGTTATTTTTTCGCAGAAATCAACAAAATGTTTTGACCACTCGCAACTCGCGGTCGCATCAAAAGAGGACAGTGTACCTCAAAAAGAGGACAAAAACAAAACAGTGGATATAAAAAATGCAAACAAAACGACGAGTGATAAAAAAGACAGTGATAATACACCGTGTGGGACCAAACAGCGTAATCTATCTATTTCATCACAAATAAAAACAACACATAACAAATCTGAGATTGGACTTAAAGACAAAAAGTGTACCTTGCATAGAAAAGATAAGAAGAAAAGTAACAGTGTTATAGCCAATATTGGTGCGCCTATTACAGAACATATACTTATGAAGACGTATTAATTTCATGGCTTTTGTCATAATGATGACAAGCAGTCAGAACTTCTGGCAATGTTAAGTTGTTTTAAAATTGATTTGATTTTATAATAAACGATTAATGCTAATGGGTATTATAGTTTGACTTTTATTAATGCTCAAATACTTATAACCCTAATGTCAGAAACAGAACATAGACCTATGAGTATTCTCAAGATAACAATATACAAATCGAATAAAACTATCAAATAATTTGGTATATAATATTATAACATTAACATCTACTGTTTAGCAGCTGTAGCATTCAGATTTTAATGTCTAACTAAAAAAACTCCTAAATTTTATAACTGAATAATGTACTTATTATCAAATATTTTCTCAACATATTTTAACAAATTTACAATTTGTATGTAATATTATAGAACCTTTTTTTTACTAATGCCATACTTAAGTTACAGGATTAATGTTATTATAATAATTTGTACTTATAGCCATAAGTTCTGATTGCTTGTCTTCAATAATAAATGTATTTAAGTTGTGAATTATTGTAAACTAAATCTTTTCATATTGAATCTTACATCCATCTGTTTTGGAGTGTGATACTTTGAGCGTGACCGATTATTTTTGAAGTAGTAAACGCTTGGCTGTTTTGTTGGATGATTAGTTCTAGATATGCCGACAATATCGCAAGGTAGTTAAGTGAAGGTAAACATATCCATTTTGGAAATTATCAGCTTTTCTGGAGCTACCAAAATGGATGTGCAGTTAGATAGACAACTAATTTAAACGATGTGTAGTGATAATGAAATGAAAACAATATATTTTTGTCAGGGTGTGGTGAGGTTTATATGAAAATGCACAAAATTTTTACGCTAGCGTTAGTAAGATAAAATTATTATCAACAACCATTTGAATATAAATACTTTATCTAAGACTCGTATTTATTTTATTGAACATCATTTGTAATCTTATTATTAATAAAAAAATTCAAAGGAGAATAGTCTGATAATAATCGAATTCGTAATTTTATATACATTAATATTTTAAATTGAAAACCGTTTGATCTGTCAAAAAATAAAACTAATTTTACACAATTTACCCAATTGTACGTGATCAAAGTGTTTTAATTTAATTTTCTTACTCCAGTTGAAATAAAATTGTATGAAAAAGATTATAGATGATAACAAATAGAAAATCAAATGACGCGATATTTCAAAATCATATTATTATTATAAACGTAAAAGTTTGTGTAGATGTTTGTCTGATTATGGTCATATTTTTTTCTTCAGTCACGAGTAATCCGTTTACACATTGAAAGGCATGTCGGTCAGAAATGACCGCAAACAATACATTTTCTATTGTGTCTGCTACATGGCATTCAATGTGTTAATCGGATTTGGATAAAACTTTGCACACATCCTATGAATTATTACAGGTCCTATTTCTGAATTTTACATATAGGATATTTTAAACACGGTGTGCGATGCCGTACAATTCAAGTGGGTTTAATATCTCTTCGAATTTCAGACTGACAGTATTGAAATGGTTGATGATAAAGGCTAAGGATTGTGCCACAGCTAGTACTCAGAATTTGCTTGGCCTTATCAATGAGTATTGGATAGTATCACGGTCGCTTGCAGAACGATACGACAGTGTGACGTCATTCACTTACAAAACAAAGCCTATGTGTTCTGCTATTGATAGAATACCATTTTCTGCACAAAGGTTTAATTTTAGTATCTCATTATTTTTGTTTGGATGTATAATATTAATGAAATGCAAAGGAAAGACGACGTTTATGTAGGAATTGATATAATATTCAGCTGAAACAATATTTGTTTCAAAGACTGAGCACTGGTTAAAGAAGTGTAGACATAAGATCTGAACATTATTGTCTTATCTAAGAAGTCATTAATATCACAGAGCACGGAACACGCTTACTATTACAGACGTCTTGCTTGTCACATTCTATACAATAAATTACAATATAAGCGTACAATTATGCAGGTGATACAAATGTCATATTTAAAGCGTTGAACTGACAATTGACTGCGCTTGGCGCCGTCCGTTACTCGTCTCGAATATTATTATTACTTTCATCTCTAGTAGAAACTTGGCGCGCGATATTCTGTGCTCTGTGTTCAATACACGTTGTGCGTGCGCAGAATAGTGTTATAAGTCTTATTTGTATAACAGCTATGGGTGTATTTACGTTAACTATATCTAACAAAGGCAGAACATAAGAGTGATCTCAATACTTAACTGTTACTACAATAAGATGTAAATAATATTTATAAGTATAGACTTTGGCACGTGACAATGCTTTGAATGTACTGAGAATAAACAATTGAATTATTATCTGAGTTTTATTATGTATTTGTCATCTTATGGGGTGAGCTACAGCTACCCTAGCTGTAATTGCATGTTTACAATACTACCGTCATAAGGAAAAAAGCCGTGCGTGACCTTTCTTTACAGGAAGAAAATAACCTATAATTATATAGCTCTGTATTGGCATTTCAGTTTATTCGTTATCGTTGACAAAAGGTACGTTGTATAACAATTAAAAATACCATTCGAAATGAATATAAAACATTTGATTGCTCCATTTATCGGATAATTAACGACGCAATCAAATATTATTTTTAAATAGCGAGCTCCCACGCTAGTTATAATCCCTCTATCATGGAAAACTTACAAACATTGAAAGATCGACTTACATTTATGTATAACCCAAATGGCTTGAAATTAAAAAAATAATATAAAACCAGACACGTAAAACTCGTTTGCCAAGTTTGTAATACCTAGTAGTATTGAATCGAATTAGGAGTCACTTGGCAGAAATCCATTGTAATAAAATTATTGGATTATCCTATATGCTCGTAAATTAAGATACTTAACTTTTCTGAACTACAATTGATTACGTTCCCCTTTTAATTAATGCCACTTTAAACAAATAATATTACTAAAATATAAAGGTAAAATTTGTTTTTATCGAGGGGAGTACTACCTGGAACTACTAAACCGATGATAAAACTTATATCATTAATATAAAGTTATACTAATCCTAAGTATCGTGGGGCATAATTTAGTAATACACCTTGGTCGGTATAAATTAGCCATTGGCTAAAGCTAGTGTTCCCTAAAGCAATAAATATCTAAAACACAAAGCGTTGCTATATTACTAACGTCAAAACATCGAGATTTCACCTACAAATACTGCGCTCGGTGTTTCAACACCCAGTAACACCCGTCTAATAATACTGCTAATCCTTTAGATTGAATCACACAACAACTGAATCCTAGATCTTGCAACAAGTGAAACTGGACCACAAACAATATCCGACTTTAAACCCTAGATGCAAAGTTTAAATTTGCTTGGATTAAAATCTCTTTTTGTGCAGCCATTCGAGATTTTATGGCGGTGAATAAAGCGCAGTATTTTATTATTGAAACGTAACGTTGTTAGTGGATCGTAATATTGTTCAGAATGTACTAGCCTTTGTCAATGGAGAACTGGTTAAATTTATTGACGAAGGAGAAATTTCTAGAGAATTTATTTTTATAGCGATTATAATAAAGTTTATTATTTTCTGCATATCAATAAATTTCTGAGCTAAATATTAAAGCTTTATTAAGCATTTTATTGGACTAGAAGCAATTTATGTTTGGTATGGTTTGTTCTTGTTGTTGGATTGCAACGAACCATTCCCAAAATTATACGACAAGACCAATGTCTCGGAGGACAAAATTCCAAGTTAACTAAGATAAAAATATGGTACTCATATAGAATTGAACTGGTTAGCTCTGATTGTAGGAAGTGAAGTCGTATATTAGCCGAATAGAGGCCACAAATTGGAAAACAAAGTATGACCAAGATATTTAAATGTAGGCACGATCGTTGCATATGAGATTGGCAAAGGATGAAAGAGTGGCCTATACATCAGGCGTCTTTTGCTTTTGTGATTTTAGTTTCTGGGCTCTCAATCTCGTTGTCTGATGGAGTAAGTTATCGCTAAACATCATACGTCATTTTATTAATACCTATATATTCAACTTCTTCTCCTATCGGACGCTGGACAACATAATGGTTATCTTAATATTCGACGATGAAGCTCAAAATGTAGATAAGACTACAGAGAAACCGGTCACAGAAGTCAATTTTGAAACCCAGACAATCTACTACCTGCACTGCTTACCAGCAAGTGGTCTTTGAGTTGCGGAGCTTAAGAGATTGATATTTCGTGTTCCTTAAAAAACTATTATGTTTTTTTTCTCTTCAATGGTTATTAAGCTTAGTTGTCCCTTCTTCTAACCACTTCAACTTACCTTCCGTAATATCGAGGAACTTCTGTTGGGGAATTAACAGTTGGATAATACACATACACAGTTATGTAGAAAAACACTCTCACACACTCATATTTATTTATATATACACTCATACACACTCAAACATCCTTATAAACACCCACAAACACATATACACACACACGACACACAGCAATTAATTATAAATCTCACACTTTTATTAAAGATGACACTTGCATATTTTGTATTCCTACCAAACGATAAAGAAAGATAGTTTTCTCCATTTTCACTTACCCTTTTTTTTGTACTTAGTATTTTCTCACTATTTATGAGAATATCAATGATAGTAACTACTTGTGAGGCTTATATAAATGTAACTATCAGAAGGTGGCACTGGATTCTAGGATACAGGTCCATACCTAGTTTAGAAGTCAGGGTCAGGGTCTCCAGTTTGTTATGTATTCCTTAGGCCCTACATTTTTAAAGTGTTATTCTTATGGAGTAATAAACTTTATTATTATTATTATCCTAACATTGATTACTTAATCGTAATATTTATATTGTATATTCTTTCTATAGATACCTACGACGACGAGAAATAAGTTTTAATTACCTTAGGTACTTTCTGCGTATTATTGGTAAAACAATGAAGAATAAATAATTGAACAAGAAACCAGTAATACCAACCATTATTTCTCTTGTAGATAGCTTGGTAGACAACAATAATAAATTGGCTTTTGTTATCATATAGTGTAGTCATTAGTAAAAACTATTTGAATATTATCTGTTCTATTTTCTGCCTTTGCTATTCTTGCAATTATTTTTCCACAGTATAAATTACTTCTTAAAAACATCAAACTTAAAATTAAATTACTTCATGGACGCTCTATCCTCGCCAAGCAATCTAGGCACGTCTAAAATCTTAAACAGACCGAAACTATCTGTTTAACAAAACTAAAAGTGCAGATAGTTCGGCACTTGGAAGACTGTGCAAGCGTTCTCGATATAAAACAAGACACAACTCTAATACCGCTGAACTTTAGTTGCTGGACCGAACAGAATTTACTTCACCTGGTTAAATATTCACAGATTCCTGAGGATTAAACTTTTAGTTCTTGTATGAAGAGGATAGCGTAGGATGTGGCGAAAATTGTAATGAGTTCAGGAGTTCTATTCTTGGTAGTAAGATTTTCATAGGTGTATAATTACACTTGCCTGCTACCTCCTGTGAGATTCCAATATAGAATCTCTAGTTGGTAAATGTATTGAATTGTCTGTTAGATGATTCTAAGCAATTTTAAATTCGCAGTATCTTGAAATGTTCATGTGTCGGTAGACTGAAAATAAAGCTGGCGAAATATTGGTGAAATACACCTCATTTATCGTGTCGGCCATAAACATACATACGTGAGACAAGTAGATATCATGTATCATTAATCTGTCAATTATTGGTATATAATAAATAATATCAGCCCTGTATTAAACTGTCCCACTGCTGGGCACGGGCCTCTTCTCAGTGTGAGAAGGGTTAGGCCGTAGTCCACCACGCTGGCCTAGTGCGGGTTGGCAGACTTCACATATCTTCGAGAACATTATGGAGAACTCTCAGACATGCAGGTTTCCTCACGATGTTTTCCTTCGCCGTTAAAGCAAGCGATAACTAATTATTAAATACGCATATTACTTCGAAAAGTCAGAGATGCGCGCCTTGGGTTCGAACCCGAGACCTCTGCGGGCAGGTTATTGGTATGCCAGATATAATTCTGTGATAAGCTATATAAGTCGAGTTGTATCCTTTTTGTAATTCTTACATAGAAATATTCAGAAAAAAATTAGTTACAGAGATAATTTTGTGCAAAGTGATGTAACTGGCAAGATTTTTGCAAAAGTATCGTGAATATAGATATATTTCAAGTTGTAACCTCTATAAGTAATTGCTGAACACATTATTTTTCGTGTTTCATGGTATAAGTGTTTTAAATATTTATTTGCATTTATTTTTTCATCTTACACAAAGACAACTTATAAGTGCAATATAATTTAACTGAAGTTGTATCATTTATCACATCATTACAGCATGTATTAGAAATATAAACTGGTACAACTTACAGGTTTTTAAGAATTACTTTAAATCTATAATATTGACGACAAAATTGTAAATGAACAGTCAAAGTGAATGTTTTAATCTATATATATATAAAACTCTTCCCTTACTGAGGGACTGACAGACAACACACAGCCGAAACTACTGAACACAAGAAGCTGATATTTGGCATGTATGTTCCTTGGAGAGTGTAGGGGAGCACTAAGAGAGGATTTTTGGAAATTACACCCTGAAAGGGGTGAAAGGGGTGAAAACCGATATTCACACGGGAACGGGACTTACGCCGGTGAAACCGCGGGAAAACTACTAGTCTACAATAAAAGAGTACCCAAGTTCAACCTAGCCCACTTAGATCACGAACTAGATTTTTTAAATCTTATTTTTGTTCTCCTGTAAAGTGTTGATTTTTGACTTGTATCACTTTTCACAGGAGGCACAGAATTGAATATCTATTTTGTCTGGCCGGTGGTCTGCCGCTGACACTCAATAGGTTAATGTGAAATGTGAGGTCATTCTAATATATATTTCAATTAGATCCAACAGGGTGTATTAGATCCACGTAGTATGTACTGCGGTAGACAGGTATCAGAGAATATAGACGAAACTAGTCCTAGAGCGAAGTCGGCGGATATTTTAACGTAAGGTGCGACGCTTCCTAGTAGATAGACCGGCAACCTAAATATTGGAATGAAGATGGTAATAATTAGGAAATATAGTAATAAAAATATTCAAATAATTAATAGATGCGGTAGATTGATGATTATATTTTATAGAACATGACAGGTATAATATTTTTATAGAACGACGTGGTGCCGATGCTCTTTACCGTAACTTAAGATCTTTTGTGATACCAGGGGTATAATAATGCGTTACTTATCGTAGAGTAAGTAAATGAAATGAAAGATTGGGAACGAGAAAGGTAGTGTATGAGCCCCCAGCATTCTTACTTGACAACGAAATTGCAGCAAGTATAATTACTCTTATACTGGTTTCTTACATACTTAAATCACACATACATACATAGATTCACGCCTGTTTCCCAGAGGGGTAGGCAGAGACTACGGATTTCCATTTGCTACGATCCTGACACACTTCTCTGGCTTCATTGACTTTCGTCACATGCCCCATACACGCCCGTCGGTCCAAGGTGCTCTTAACCTGGTCTTTGTCAAGAACGCCTCCGATCTGATCGAGAAACGTTCGCCTAGGTCTTCATCTTGCGACTGCTCCATTCACACTAGCCTCATAAACTTAAAGCATGGTTTAATTTAAATACATCTCCCGTATTGAATTTCACTTTTGCAGGGTACTTTACAAACATTGAAACAACAGACACAAATAAAAGACATCCAGACTCGGAACAATTTTATGTGAACTACACAATTTTTTTACCCGTAAGCCGTCGAGTGGTATGGGATTTGAACCCACAACACTCGACATAATGGCAGTGGCGCGGCGACTGCATCTAATGCAATTAGCCAAACATCCCATGCAGCCAAACTATTACCATTCTTGCTATGTGTAGTGGTAATCTCTGTCCAATTATTCAGACAATATAGGCTTACTATGTTGCACATAATTATATTTACATTGGATATTAATTAACACTGCTAAACAAATATACGCCAATTTTCATAGCTATATCCCGTACTGAAAATTAACTAAACCTGATCAAAACATTAGCTTTAAATAAATTAAATGTATAGTTAACTACGCTACTGCGGTAGGTGGCGTTGTCTCCTTTAAACTCGATTACCGTAGATCGGGCAGCAAATTATTTAAAATAAAGTTTAAAATATCCGTATAATATCGTTTCATTTCGCTATTGCTTTAAAACAGAGCTGAAATTCCAGTATATTTTATTGCCGTATCGGCTAAAGCTTTCGTACATTTAAAAAGTTAATATTCGCTTGCTTTAACGACATGCCATGGATAATTTGACTGCACGAATGTCGTAGTTTTTTAAATGGAAGTCTCGCATCTACGACAACTCTAAGTGTTGTCGATTCAAATCCCACACGAGACAACAAAGTGTGTAATCTACAAATAGTTGTTTTGAGTCTGGGTGAACAACAGACACACGAGTGTCTGTTGTATGAAAAAGTCCCCCGCGATACAGGAATTAATCCTAGTAGGGGAATTGTCATTTTGAAAAGAAAAGAAGAAAATAAATTTTAGACCAGTAATCATCGCGAGAGAACTTATCTAGGACTTCTCCATAACCCTCTCATAAATGTTAGAATATGTCAATCGCTGTAGATAGTTCATTGTCTTGCTACAATATCAAGGCGATGAACTATATTATAACCTATGAATATTGGTCATTTAGCATTAGGATTATTCTATTGAGAGGTACATCTCAGCATTGAGACAGTTTGTAAATAAGGTTGACATTCCAATTATAGGATATTCCAATGATATAATCTTTAATTTCGGATATAAGATGGATACAGTTCTTAGATTGGTATCCATGAATTTGATATCTTGTAATAGCCGCAAACAGAAGAAACTGATCCATAAATTTTCTTGATATGATATATCTCGTTTTTATATCCAATACTCAGCATTTTAGTTGCAATAAAATTAATAAAGTAAAGCAGTGACAGCAACGCAGTTAGATTGCCACTTAGAAGTCTCAAGGTCAATCCCAAGGCAAGATATGATATGTGCATTAATTTGTCAATTATTGCTCACTTTAACTGCAAAGGGCCTTTTATCGTGAGTAAGCCTGAATTTCTCAGAGTTCGCCAAAATGTATTAGAATTACATGAATTAGTCTGCCGACCTGCAATGGGCCAGCGTGAAGGATTATAGCCTAACCCTCATTACTAAGAAGAGGCCTGTGTCCAGCAGTTGGACAGTTCATGTACAGGGCTGATATTATATACATATGTTTAATAACATATCGACGTCTCCAAGAAATAATTGGAAAATTTTATGGAAATAAAGATTTTGACTTAGACTTTGTTTATACATAGAATTTTGCAACAACAAGAAAACTAAGCAATTACCTGCTTTCAAAATAAACTATAAAAGTAAAAGTACATAAAATCCTTAACTAAATCCGAGCCATAAATTAAACACAAAACAAATTTAAAGTACATAAAAATTCTGGAACAGCGAAACAGTTTACTCATTAAATACTTGGCGGCACGAGTCACACAGGATCAAAGTTTAAATTAACGGAATAGTTGTCGTACTGTTGGTGACAAATCCCCGTAATCGCCACTTGTAGTACCACACTAATTGAAAATTTGCGGTGAATTGTAGCAGCGTGATGGGAAAACTTCGATGGGTAACGTTCTCCAACGTTTGTGGGTGAATGTGCGGTTTGTTATGTCGGTGAAGTTACGACTGTGCACCTTTTGTGTGACGTTCTTCCACTCGTAACGTTTAGACGCAAACAGTAAAACTGCAACAGAGAGTGGAACCGAATCAAATTATATTCTTTTTTTTAATTAAAATCTCTTTGGATAATATTGTCTTCTGTTTACGCGAATATTATTCATTGAAATTAAACTACTATATACGGATTTTATCGCGTTATTTATTTGACACTTTATTACATAATTTTGAAACCTGTTACACTACTACTATTATTAAACTTTACTAATTTTTAAGCTAATTGAATTATGATTAAACTATTGAAACTATTAATTTAATTTAATTTAATTTTACTTTTTTTAAAATTTAAATTTAAATTTTGACTTACGCAAAAAAGGCCATTTTAGTCTCCCCGTGACCATGGCTGCTGAAAAGCAACCGAAACGTCGGGGAAAGAGTAAAATTAAATTAAATCTAAATAGTTTCAATAGTTTAATAATAATTCAATTAGCTTAAAAATTAGTAAAGTTTAATAATAGTAGTAGTGTAACAGGTTTCAAAATTATGTAATAAAGTGTCAAATAAATAACGCGATAAAATCCGTATATAGTAGTTTAATTTCAATAAACTCTCTTTGGGTTTTTTTATTGTAATACTGGCGATCAATAAATCATCGTCATAAATCACAACATATGGTCTGTCTGGCAGTGTGAGTTACAAATCACTAATATTTTTCTTAAACCCCTGAGCTAAGCCAATATGGTAAGTAGTGGGTTTACGTCGATAAAACAATGGGTGTAGTATCCCAACTAATATTATAAATAAATGCGACTCTGACTTTGTTTGTTTGTTACATTTTAACACCTTAACTACTCGACCGATCATCATGAAATTTCGCATAGACGTTGACAGAGGAACCGCAAAGGATCTAGGGTACCTTTTATCTAGAAAATCTAAAAATGTACTGTTACTAACCAACGCTTACAAAGCCGCGGGGAAAATCTAGTATAGTATAATGGTAGTAACCTCTCTAACGCAAATCCAATGCCTTAACATTGTGCTCTCGGTACTCCCTCTCAAATTATATAAAGAACACGACACATACTGAACACAAATATATTTTCTACTAGTAAAAGACAACACTTATTTTGAATATTGTGTCGCAAAGGAATCCTTACTAGTATTATAAACGCGAAAGTTTGTATGGATGTATGGATGTTTGTTACTATTTCATGCAAAAACTACTGGACCGATTGCGATGAATGATGAATACTTGGTACGTAGATAGCTGAAGACCTGGATTCACACATAGGCTATTTTTTATCCCGATATTCCTACGGGAACGGGACTTACGCGGGTAAAACCGCGGGGAAAACTAGTATACAATAATACCAGCCCTATATTAAACTGTCCCACTGCTGGGCACGGACCTCTTCTCACTGTGAGAAGGGTGAGGCCCTAGTCCACCACGCTGGCCCAGTGCGGGTTGGCAGACTTCACATATCTTCGAGAACATTATTGAGAACTCTAAGACATGCAGGTTTCCTCACAATGTTTTCCTTCACCGTTAAAGCAAGCGATAATTGACTATTTAATACGCATGTAACTTTAAAAAGTCAGAGATGCGCGCCTTGGGATCAAACTCGAGACCTCTGCGTGGCAGTCCAACGGTTTCAAGTGAAAACAAACATTAAACCACAGTCACAAATATTTTATAGAAGCATAATATCACCGTTATACTATTCATAATATACATATAATGTTATTTATTCACATGGAAACCGCGTCGGTTATGAATGACCGCGAACAATAGATAGATTTTCTATTGTCTGTGCTTTAAGCCGTCCAATGCGCTAATGATTGCGCTAGTACTATTAAATCCATTATATATTTGAAAGTCATGTATTCAATTATTCCAGTCGGCATTATATATATTTTATGTGTATTAAGACTGCGCCGAGCGTAAGACAGATAATGACTGAGCTCGTGCGGCGCATATCCAAATCGGCGCGCGGCCGCCATAGTAAAATTGTATGGAGGATTTGAAGTGCTTTTTTAATAAATATGTATCTTTATTGTCAACCAATAACTTTAATATAATAATATAAAGATTTGGTTTATATGTATTACATATAAACCAAATCTTTAAGTGAGGGTAGTTGAAGAAACGCGCACTTCATGACGGCGCCGCTAAGTTTACACCAGTCAACCCGTGACCACGATCGATGCAAGTCGATCGAAACATCGAGAAATAAATAGGAACTTGGAGCCATTTCGTCGGCCTCGATGGCATGGTGGTTAGTGTAACCGACTGCCAAGTCTGAGGTCGCGGGTTCAATTCCCGCACAAGTCCAACATTTCTGTGCATGAACATGAATGTTTGACTTGGTCTGGGTGTTTCTATGTATATATATAATATTACTTTATTTTTTTTTACAAAAAAAGTATATAATATGTATGTTTATCTATTGTCTAGTACCCATAGCACAAGCTCTACTTAGTTTGGGCTTGATGGTGTTGTGTGTATGTGATAGAATATTATTATTATTATTATTAAATAATTACTAAGGTTATTAAGTTATTTCGTATAAAATTTGTTATATTTATGTCACTAAGACTAGATTGCTTCAGTTCTTTTTTGAACAGTTTTAATTGGCAATTGCCTCTCTGATCGATAGAAACTTAGTTACTTATTTTTACTACATCAGTAAAAACTACCACTCGTAAAAAGTGGAAAACCACTTTTCCAGCTACACATTAAGCTCGCAGCTCATTCTCATAATAGTTAAAATATATTAACGAGTTTTAAAATGTAAAACATGGTGCCGTTAACACGTACGGTATAATATCTGCTTGAACAGAAAAAGTGTGCTCATTTTTAAAGCAACGTACTCTTAAAAAGTAATCTCTGTAAACTTATTTTTAAACAGGTATTGTGGAATCACTTTTAAATATGGAATTTCGCAGGGATATTTTGAATCAGCCTGGACACATAGATTTTTTTATTTTTACGTACTAGCATTAATTCCTGTGCAGAGGGGTATTTAAAAAACATTAAAACCACGGACGTGAAGAACACCCAGATTCATAACAACCATTTTTGCATCACAAAACATGTTATGCTGTGTAGGATTTGAACTCAACACCCGGCGTAGTGGAAATAGCGAGGCAACCAATTCAGTCACTTCGCCATCCGTACAGCGCAGTATTTGTCAAATCTGCTTCACATTATCTAATAATAAAGTTTATGAAGTCAACTAGTACCTATAGGCTACCATCCTAACAGCAGTTGTTACAGATGCAACAAGACGATCGCCTCGTTTTGAGAAGGTAGAATTATAGATGTGATAAAGGAAAAACATACGTTTACTTAGGATACTTTTTAGCCATCATAATCATAATGATATTTCAGTTTTGTTCAACAGCCAACTCGATGTTAAGAATAGTGTAGACAAAAAAATCTCAAATAGGACATCTCTCTTTATTTTCTTATCTGTAAAAATTACAGTTCATTTTAATATTTTCGGTGCTTGTAAGGCTTTCTGAAGTGAAAAAAACAGATGCCATCACGTAAGGAATTTAGATTTGATTTTTAATCACACTTGTGTGTGATTTCACCTGTCAGAATTCTATTTCTTATCGACAAATCAAACCAACGCTAAACTATCGACTATAGAAAACTACAAGACTAAACTAGTCATGCACAATTTCATTCGAATAAAATTGTCCACAACGCATTATCAATTCGGCATTTCGTTGCACATTTATAAATTGAACACTTTATAAACGTACAACAAAATGCCAAAATTTAATGAAATTTTATACATTGTTAAACTACAGATGAGTATAGAACTTATTACCACTAAGAAAATTCATCTAACCGACACTGACATAGCAACTCCAATTTAATATCCTTCTAAAGATCTTGCAAAACAAATGAATCGTGCTCAACGCCAAGCTACCACTACAAGTATTCCTACATCAACGTACCTCACAACTAATTCCTTAAGGAATGGAAGCGATGCAACAGCGGGGCCCCAAGAGGGGTACAAGAATGCGAGAGGGAGGTACAAAGAACGTGCCCAACAATCGCCTTACGCAAACATTGCGGGTTTTATTCCCCGTTGTGAACTATGACTGCGCTTCGAGGCTGCAATGCATTGAAATATTCCACTTGAATTTCGAAGGCATTGTGAATAGGTTTTTGTTCAGTTGTGTGTAAACTTGAGGAATGCTCTATGTTAAATATTAATGTGATGGCTTAAATATGGAGTCGTAGTTAGTTTTGATAAGGGTTTGACTACATATATAGGTAACGTTTTAGCATAAGTATACGTATGTTTAAGTGGTCCCATCGCTACTGTCGTTTGTTGGCCTCGATGGCGTCGTGGTTAGTATAACCGACTGCTACGCCTGAGGTCACGGGATTGATGCCCGCACAAGTCAAACATTTGTGTGCATGAAGATGGATGTTTGTCTTGGTCTGGGTGTTTCTATGTGTAATATGTATGTATTTACAAAAAGAAAGTATATATGTATGTTTATCCATTGTCTAGTACCCATAGTACAAGCTCTGCTTAGTTTGGGCTAGATAGTATTGTGTGTATGTGGTAGAATATTATTAGAATACTACTACACTGGGTCTAGTATTGTATGTATGATCGTTGTTCTTTCCTTACTCAGTCCAAACAATTTTTGTATGATGTACAAATTTGCTTTATTGTTTTGTGATCCTGCTACTGCCAATACGCCGAGTGTTGTGGGTTCAATGCCCACATGTGTCAAGAAATTGTGTGCTCGAGAAATAGATGTTCCGAGTCTGGATGTTCATTCTGTACGCTGTTTATATGGTTATAAAATCTGCACGATATAAGCATCATAAATAGGTCGCAAAGTTTAAAAATCATACACAAGTCTCTCTCCTTGGTCCAAGGCTTATTAAAAAACAAGAAGGCAAATTTGTTGGCCAAGTATTGACAAACTAACTTTACATAGTTTTGCCAAGCTTATAGAAATCTCTCAGGCATACAGGCTTAAACAGAATGTTTTCCTTTGTCGTCAAAGCGAACGATAAATAACTTTTTAAACTTTGTAGTCTCTCTTAAATCTTTAAACGATATCATTTTTTACGTAATACTAATTTACGCCTTTCGTTCAGTGATGTTAGTTTAAATACAATAAAATAAAATGAATTAATTTTGATGAATATGGTAGAGCAAAGATCTTAAGAAAATAAATGAAAATACAGCTTATTCTACTACAGAGGTCGGTCAATTATAAAACTATTAAGTATGACATAATGGTTAACTAAGGCGTAATGACATATAAACATAAATTATCATATAGTGTAATTCAAAATTCCACTATAGTAGTCATATTTTTCAAAATTAATCCTAATCTATGTTTTGTTTTCTTTTATTTCTCTAAAGAAATAAATGTAAAAGAAATTAAGAGAAAATTGAACATGTAAATCTAGCAGCAATTTTTTTTTGGCGCCTTCTCTTAATTTACTCTTCTACATATGCATTGTGTAACCTCTGCGTTTGCACACCTTACTTTTACTTCAATTGCGCTTACTAAATCCAGATAAACAACGACATAATTGTAAAATTTCACCTTTTCGGACGAAGCTAAAAAGAGAGGCTACGGCATTAAACGTTTGAGTGAAATATGTTATTTATTAATATTGCAATCTTCAGTCATATGCTTGGATAATACTTGTGGCTTTCATTATGGTCTCAAATATTCTAAAAGTTATATTTGCCATTAATTTCAATAAGGCAACAATAAATAGGCAGATTGAAGGATTTGCTATTTGCCCCTATCTTGGCAAATTAATATATTTTGGCATATATTATACACAATCTTCGCCATGGAATACTGCTATTCGGTTTTCACAGACACACAAAAAACGAATTAACCAACAATCAAATTTAAAGGAAACTTCAAGAATACCTCCATGTAAACCAAAACGGAGGTTGCATGTCTTATTGCAATAACGCCGGGGGCGCCACTGTCTTCGCAGTAAGCGGATGGGATTTATTATAATAATTTCCCGTTTAAATGGCCGCTCATCGCTTGTTTCGGCGGCATGCGTCGCGTGACGTTTGGGAGAACTCTAGCATGAACTATGGGGATATCTCCGGTCAGTATTTTGAGTAATAATTTTGATTAATGTTTGTTTTGCTTGTGGATGAATGGCTTTGGTTTGTGAAGAAAGTGTTTTGATACAGGCTCAGACATGATATAAGGAATGTTTATGTATTTAAGATTTGGAGCTTTCTATTATCTTCTTGGTTATCTATTATTTAAAGGCACAAGATGCCTCGTTGAATTCGACTGTTGTGCATTTAGTCTCGGATTTGATACGGAGTGATTTTAGATATTTCTTTTATAAAAGTCACAGTTGTAACACAGAATCTGAATCTGCGCCAGTTCGAACCACATACGGGACAAAAAACAATGTGATCCGCTAATAGTTAGTAGTTGAGGTGTTGCTGAAAATCAGCGCTGTATCGCAAGCGGTACAGCATTATGCTGAGCAACATCTCTTTTTAATGAACACTGCGACGCACATTGAACAGCAAGGGCTCCATGTGTGTGTGTGTGTGTATTCGATATTATATATAATAATATATTAAGTAATAGTATATGTAATTAATTAACGTATTATAATGTAGTAATTCATATAGGTATATAATAATGTATATAAGTTTTATTTTTATTATTATCAATTTATAAATACATTTATTACTGTTACACACAAATTTTGCATTATAATAGTTTTGATTGTGTGTTGCAATGCTTCATTAAAGTAAAATATTTCTTTCTTTCTTTCTTTCTTAGTTGTGGCGAGTTTTAGTGTTCTTTGTGTACGTTATATATGTTTGTGAGTTGCCCCGCCGCATAGCAATGATTCTTAGCGTGCGAGAGGTATTTGAAAAATACTACTGTATGTAAGCTCAGTAACTATTAAGCTTAGCTAATGACGTTCACAAGTGTTACTTTGTGACCTAAATGCATACAGAATTGAATAAGCTTATACATGTACCTACATAATATATCCTAAAAGATGGCGGTATAGATTTGCCTACCCCTTAGGGAGTCATTTATGATGGCACCAATTTGCCAGCTACTATTTTACCACCCACGTAATAGGAGAATACAATCACCCTCAAAAAGATATATTCATACATCCAAAATATTGTATTTATCTACGATACTTACTTTGTATTTAAACAATAGTTTTAAACGTCCTTTTTGGTTTTATAAGTGCCATACAAACTTTTGAAACATCCACGTTTACATAGTTTTGGATCTGGGGTTTACCTACAATTAACAAGTTCCAGTTAATTACATGTTTTGTAACAATAGATAATTACAATACATTTTTTTATATGAGTCTAACAAATCAGAGATATTTTTAATATCAGTTCGTTCTTTCCCCTTAGCTTTAAATGCGGTTATCCACGATAATAGTAATAACTGAGAATTGTGTCTCAGTTATTTATAAAGCTGTAGCTCGTTCCCCTTTAGGGATTTCCTAGCATGACTCTACTATGAACACGTTTCCTTAACTCTAAGAGATTGCAATGATTATAACAAAGCAAGCTCGAGGATATTTTTACGACGTTAACAAGAAAATTAGTAATGCATTACGTGTGGCATCGTCGTCAGGGAAAAACTGCATCTGTCTGACTGCGTCGTAGATTTGTTTCAAGAACTTTTTACAATTCCTTGAAGTAGAATTTGTTAGATGTTTACCAACTTATGTATATGTTTACATACACAACATTTTTTTCTTGCTCTTCCCTTTTACCCAATTCCGGCAGGCAGTTGGTGACAATTTTGTCTAATATTACAATAAAAAAATGTTTGGTTATAAACTAGTTTATTTAAGAATTGAGTTTATATTACATATTAAGATTGAATTTAAGCTAAAATTATGTTATCATTTAATAAACGAACTTAGTGCACCGGTAGCTAGAGATAATACATTGACACATTCTTTGGCGCTGATTCGCTGCTAAAAATATGTGTCGACATATACGTACACAATACATATTTTTTGTTCGAAGCGAAATACTGCAAGTTGGGCTACGCCCAGATCCCACGACGCGGCTGTGTCTTACCACGGGAGTTCAGTGCTGTCAACTATTATCTACTGCACTAGTTGGGGTGGGTAATTCGAAGATGCGTATCATGTTCCTCTCTCTCTCGCTCAACTATTTTATTATATAGACACTAGATATTTTTATATATGTCTTTCGCTTTATATCATTTTCGTGTATTTTTCTAATGCAAGATAAAACGTATGTAACTGTAGAGACTTATGGCTTACACTTACATAATAAAATAACCAGCCGTGCTGCTATTGAGATTTCACTAAAAGAGAAAAAGCCAAAGGGATTTTTATCAAATGATTTGATATAAGTTGCCTTCCCCGTTCGTCTGCGCGGTGTATCGAAAAATCCGTATCTATTTTAAAAGACTCCAAGTAAAATCTGGCTCATTATTTATTATTCAAATATTTCCTAAGGGCTATAAGTAATGTAGTTCTTCGAAGTTGGTAAGCAACGTTCGTTCCTTTACCTCCACCTCTACTATTTCGTAAAAAGTTTACTAGCAATTTGAGTAAAAATACTAGTCATTTGTGACTTGTATTTTTTTTACTATTTTGCTTAGCTAATATGCTTGTATTAGGAGTGATTTCTATTTAAGCCCACGATCTCTTGAAAGCAAGTCAAATGCTTACTCATTGGGTTACCGCTGCTGTATCGATGTATCTATGTATATCTCTCGCAAATAAAGATGCTTGGTTTCTTCCTCTTCTGACTGTAGTGGCAAAGCATAATCTCTCTCTGTCCGCTGCAAGTCGTTGGTGAAACTTGCACACACAAGTTTTCTATAAGACACTAACGTCTCTATATCAGCAGTAATGCGATTGCTGTGCATGAGGTCTCGGGTTCGAATCCCGGGTCACAATCACCGGGAAACAAAAAGGTTTTTCTGTTACGAAATCTCAATACAAGCCCGGAGTTAGGAAGTTGGCGGTGTTAGACACCCCCGTGCCTCGGAAAGCACGTAAAGCCGTTGGTCCTGCGCCTGATCTCTCTCTGGTCGAGTCGGATTACCGTCCCATCGGATCATGAGATTTAGGGAACAAAAAGTGCACTTGTGTTTGCGCGCACTCTTATGCACTATAATATCTCCTGCGCAGATGGCCAGTCTCCGTTAAGATTGGCCGCCATGACCGAAATTCGGTCTGGAGGATATTATTATTATATCTGAAGGGTAGGCATATGTTAAATACACCAACATTTCATCATATACGGTTTCACATCCCACGCACTAGTGTTCAAGCCAATTGCCGTTTACCATTCAAGAGTGCGTGCTGCAACTAAGAATTTTTTGACAAAAATACGTAATGAACATTTACTACCGCTGCGCCATCGAGGCACTCTTGCTACTAGTCACCATCATGCTCAGTGTAGTGCTTGTATCCACGACTAGTTCAATCTTGCCGAAACAACAAGCCTTTAAAAAATATTTGTAAATACCAAACATGATCGCGTAAATACCCGTTTCCTGCAAATGGCCAAGATAGCCTGTTCTACATTTCTCATTTAGATGCCTTACTCATTGCATAAACACAACAAAAGCTATCTATATGCTATCCAGACAGGCAAGTTATTTGTGCCGTCTTTTGTTAATACCAGAGAAACCAGCAAATGATTTGCTACCAGCCCAATTTGGAGAGGTTTTTCTCTCTACATTCCTTAATATATGGTAACGGAAAATTACACGAATCCAAAAAAGGTACCAAATGTCCCTAAGTATTTCTTGTATGGAGGCAGTTTAGCTTTAGGATAACGTATTGCGAGGATGCAGTTTAAATAGAATAGATACGGCGCCTAGCCTTTTTTCCATACACATTATCATACTAAACATTTTTATAAACTCTGATTAGTGATATTGGTTTGCGTTTTCTTTTATCCCTCATCACTTTCCAAATACTAAAAATTTGAAGTGCTATTCAACAGCCACTCTCATACTACGCTTATATACAAACCTTTATCACAAATGTAAAAATAGGCTCGTTAAGACTCCTGGCCAGTCGTTTTTTCTTCTTCCTTCTTTTAGTGTCTAGAAAGTGATTATTTTTAGACACTAAAATAATGAATAATTGCAATAATTTAGCACTCACTTGCATGCTATGCTATTATACAAATTTTTACTCCAAAATCATAACAGTGTTTGGTTAAGACTATTATCCAGTCGTTTTCTTCCATTCCTAATCACTTTCTAGACACAAAAAGTGCAATAATTCAGCACTCACCCTCATTAATATCCAAATTTTACCCCAAAATTTTACCTAAGTGTGGATAAGACTTCTGTCCAGTCATTTTCTGTCATCTCTTATCACAAGCCAGACGCTAAAAGAAAGGTAGCGCAATAATTCAGCAGTCAGCACTCCCATGCTAATGTGCAAATCCCTAAGCTCAAGTCAGCTCCGCGTCATTAAAGCTTACATCGCTGGAGTTAAAAGAGATCTCAGATCCACTCAGTATGGGGAAATGGAAATGCACTTAATGCATACGTAATCAAATTATCCAGGAGTCGAGCGTGCGTTACACCGTACAGTCTCAGAAGTATTAAAATTCTGTCAGCTGTCTGGAGGCATGATTTATTTTAGCGGGTTGCTTTATAATGAAATACTGCAGTGGATCCTGTATACATACCGATAGAAAATTCCTATTACAAAGAGGGATAAGCAGAGAGACAGTGGCCGGTGTGTGTCATACAGTTGCCAGAGCCGAGTCTTCTGTGTGTCGCACTTTAGAAGTGCTCGACGCCCTCCTGGTTGACAACCCTGAGTGTGATATTTTTGCTGACAGGTGGAATTAAATTATGAGAGAATGCCTGGTGTTCTGCGAGAAAAAGTATGCGAGAGAGTCAACGGTGCCGTATTGGTTATTAATTGTTTATATAAATTATTATTATTAGCAATGTTTTTGTATAAAATCTATGTAATTATCGTTTTAATTGAATTCTAAAAACGTAATTTCTGTGCTAATCTATGATAATTATTGTAATTGGTTTCTTTAACCGTTGTAATTAACAATAAATAAATTCTGATGTCTTGACATTAGAATTTCGGTACGTATTCATTCTGGTATTAGTTATAGTATCTGCTAGACGTCAGATGGATCGTTTTATTTGTCAAATAAAAGGAATAACGAAAAAAAAAACATAATATCCCAAGCCTATTTCTGAAAGAGGTAGGCAGAAATACACACATCCACATTTCACAAACTACTGTTATATTGTTTTAGATCCACGTAAAAGGAGGCGAGCTTATTGCCTTTTATCGGGAACAGCTCCAGATTCTGTTTTGTTACTAAGAATTTCTTAACGACACTTTCCTAATAATACTTTGCCCCGTCCAAGAATTGAATCATCCTCTTCATGAATAGCAGTCGTATTCACTACGACTGCTATTATTGAAGACGATTAACTCCGAGGTCGTCAGATCATGGGATAGAAAGGCTTTAGATTCTTTTATGGAGCCCTGATGGAGACAAAACATACGTAGATCAATCTATAAATATATGTAAGCATACGTTTTAAACTTAATTGAAATACTTACATTCGGTTCGGTGTAATATTACCCCTAGATATATATAACATGGCGTCGTTGGAACAACCTGTCAAGCACTAATGAGGACTTGGTGGCGTGAGAACACCAATTTTCATTACATTTTTAGACGTCACACGGAATACTACTTGGTTTTATAGTTGTTCTACGTGATTTCGCGCGGAAATGCATGAACATTGTAATGCACGGCGTTTTTATGTTGAACAAGTCAAAATGGATGTTGAAATAAATACGCAATAGAGAGCATACAAGATACAATTGTGTGAGTAATTACCTCCTATGGCGGATGCCTCGAGTATCGTGTTAACGATCCCGATACGATGTGAGCAAAAATTGTTACCCATAAAAATTTGTTTCGACCCCGATGTTTATTTTTTCTGTGTTCCCCGATGTTTAGTTTGTCTGCAAAACAAGTTTGATAAAGTTGGAAAGAGCCCAAAGGGCAGTACTTAAGGTTAGTCTCTCATTACCATTCCTATATCCTACCAGAAATCTCTACAAAATGGCAGATGTACTGACAGTACGTCAGCTCTACATTCTGAACCTTATTTTAAAACAGCATTCCTTACTCACTTATGTCCCAGAGTTTAACAACAAAAGATTAAAGTATAAAGTCTGTTCCTCAATTGATAATCATTGGTCCACATCTTTCTCTGGCAAGTTTTTTGGCTTTTTGGGAAGATATATTTACAATAAAATTAATGAAAAATTGCATATATATCCATTAACTAGATATAGATGTAAATTAGTACTCACTTCATGGCTGAAGTCACTTAATTATGAGGAAACTGAACATATGCTCCATGTTCCCTCTTAAGTCATAAGTTTTCTTTTTTCTTCTTTTTATTTTTTCATCAGTATCACACACACACACACAAGCACGCACACACGCATGCACACACGAACCCACACACGCACACACACACACGCACGCACACACGCACGCATGCACACACACACACATACACACACACACACACATACACACACACACACACATCAAATCTTTACACACGTAGGTATGTATTTATTTATTTTTATTTACTTATACCTAAATCTCACCTCACATAATAATTGTGCACCAATATAATGTAATTTGACTGCACACGCAACCCTCTTATCTGGAGTCAGGAGAGGCTGGTAATCTGTAACACAGGTCTACCTAGTATAGATACCAGTCTCTCATGCAGATTCAATACACATATTTAGTTTTACTCATAGATTAAGGATTGAATTTTTGTAAACCATTTCTGTGTGAGAGAAAATAAAAAAAATAAATAAAATATTATTATATTATTATATTTTTGGTTTTGTTGTGTGGAGGATATACAGCAATCATCCGTATATTATTATCCGGATTGGACGGACCGCTCGCGTTGCTTGAAAATTGAAATAGCCCATTATACTATAGAAACTCTAACCTGCCAACCAATAGATTCCCAGGATCTGTCCCTATTTAAAAACAGCGATGGAAATCACACCGCCTTATATTAGTAGCAAGCACGGTCTACGGAGTATTATGACTATAGTACTAATCATTCAAATAAATGGACAAAAAAAATACAAAAATTATTCTAAATGAGAAAACAATGTATAAGCTGAAGTGCACAAAATATTTCCACTTACGTTCATATGCAGATAAAACCCGCCCAACTACCGGCGCATTTCAAAAGAACTCAACTTGATTTATCAGAGTAAAAAGTGCACTTGCACGTTTTTTACTCTTTATTATTTTTGAGCTGCAAAACGCCAGGATTTATTGTTTCAACAATCTTGCTTCTCATATATTTTATAGCAAGTAGTTTGAAGAAGAGAGAATTGGACATAAGAATATGCTGCACTAGGCTATTTTAGTAAGATGTTAAGAACAAGTAGAAATCTAAATACTTCGGTGTAAATATTCGTCGAGTTGTTTACGTATTTTTTTGCCTGCCACCGTTTACGAACGAACGATACGTTGAACTAGAGGCATTCAAATCAAAAATTCTCCTGCGGGTAGTAAAATTCTGAATGTTTATTCAAAATATTTGTTTTAAAACGATAGCCAAAACAGAAACAAAATCCAACTGCGTTCTTTATTCAAAAATATAATAAAAATATACGTTCGAAAAAACAGAAACACGTATGCAAAACCGCGGATGTCAACTTATGAATAAATAAATAAGCTACAAAATCGAGGAATAACTTCGCGTAAAATGCAACGCAAAGTTTTTGGAAAATAAAAAGTCACCATGGTGGGTGCGCGATGTAAAAATCAACGTAATTCCGAAGCATGATTTGCATTTTTGATTACCTACGTAAATCGTAACGAGGTCTTGGACGAAAATTTTTTGGTCATTTTACTTTTGCTATAAGTTAAATTTAGTTTTCTTTTTAATTATCTTTATTCATGGACACATTGATCTAAATTTCCTTTTTCCCTGCTTTATTGCTGCGCATATTTGAGATGGCTCTCAGATCTATCGGGTGAATTTCAGTTTTGTGAAAGTGGAAAGTGAAGTATTCGGTATTGCAGTTAGCATATTGAAGGACGCTGTTATCTTTTTGAACATGTCTGTCACGCTAGAGTAATATTTCTGTTGTTTTAATCCCTATAAAAGTTTAATAATTTATTTTACTAAAATAGTAATTTGAATGAAGTCGACTAAGGACACTCAAGTGACTATTTTCATTGATAATCATTGGACAGTAAAGTGTCGCCAGGTGATCAAAGTGGAATAGTGATAAGTGAAATCCGACTGCGTAGATGTATTTACTCATTTGCGTTTAAATGAAGATTCTGCTGTGCCTTTTTTATAATAGTTTATTCAATTTACTATCAGTTTCATAATTTAATAGTTCTATACATACATAACAATTTATGAATAACTTCCTAAGTCTATTAATCGATGTCAAAGTTAACAAAATTTTCAACAAAAGTGGGTAGTTTCCAACTGTTATAGGAAATTAAGTCTTTTTCTTTGTTTCTTATAATTTGATACTGCTTGATAAGGCTTATAGATATGCTTAGTTATTACAATCATTAGTCACGTTAGTATTATGTGCAGCTGTCTGTTGGATTTATAACCTTATAAAAAAGTTAAGAACATTGTCCTGTATTCTGGCCCAGTGTGGGTTAGTAGTCATTGCACATCTTTGAAAATGTTATGTAGAATTCTCAGATAAGCAGATTTTCATTTTATATATTTCCAGTACCGCTGAATCGAGGGATAATTAACTATTTAATATGCATGTAATTTTGAAATGTCGAAGGTGCGTTCTGTCAGATTAAACGTGGATCTCTGCGTAGCGGTCAATTTGCCTGGTCGTGTTGCCGGCTATCGTCGGCAACATATCACCTCCATTTTGATTAAGGATTTCCTGCAATTAATAAATTAATAATTCTGCCTGACTTTGCGAGACCAACGAAGTCAATTATAAAATTGAAACACTTAGCAAATTAAAGCTAAATAAAAACTAATATGTATGAGACCTTATGTTTTTTTTTCGAGACAATTAGTCCAAATGCGTCACTTGGATTACTTCCTGTGTCTCGGGAAACCGATGACTTTTAACAACTTGTTCGCAAACGAATACGGCTATAATAATAATTGAAAAGTATCATGTTACATGCAATGAATTGAACGTGATACTTGTTATTTAATGCTTTTATTTTATATTAAAATCCTCTTTATAAATATATTACTACGTGTTTAATAATATAATTATAATATAACTTTAAGCTATTATTAAATTTACCCGTTAGTCCAGTGGTGCGTATGTCGTGAATAAAATTGCAACTGCAATATCTTAAAATGCCTCCAATAGACTATAGCACACAAGGGACTTTTAAAAAAAATGTAGTCTGCTGTAGCATGACATCTGCAGTTTGTCGGGGAATAGTAGTGGTATCACTCGTACACTGCCGACTCTTAGGAGGAGAAGAAGTAAGTAACAGACAGTCGATCTCGATAAACTGAAAAAGGAAATAATAAGGTTACAGACAAGATAAAAAATGACATTATTAATTTCAGTAAAAATATTGCTTATCATTATTAAAATGAAAATTAAGACGAATAGAATTTTTCTAAGCTAGTCTTTAATTTATACAAAAAATATCTGAATTCATGCATATTCCGCCAAATTCAGATTCCAGAATTAGCCAGAATCTTAGTTCATGCTTGTATTTCCCTGTCATTTATTTTTGACTATTTTATGCCAAAAATCTTTAAAATAACGAAAAATATGCCACATGAGAATTCGTTTCCAAAAAAGAGATAAAAATAAACAGGGATTTCCGCAGCCACCAGCCATGTTTTTTTAGTTCATCAAAAATGCAAAACTTCATGAAAATGTATGCCGTCGGGCGGCTGTGCGTTGCCAGTCGTCGCCTCAACAGAAAAATTGCTCAGTTGTTTGTGATGCAGATCATACCAGTCTATTGAGAATAGTTTTAGAGTTTGTATTCGCTCCTTTTGTGTTTGCTACGAGCTGTATAGTAAGTTCGGAGTATTTGATGCAACGTTTCTATTTATGGACATAGGTGTCGAAGTTGTAATACCAATAGGATCTGTATCGTATCAGCCTGCATCATCATTCAGTATGCCTTTCGTACTATGAAGTACTACGCGTACTGTTGAATTTGAATTTTCTCCAAAATTAAGGCCATCCTTATGTTATCGTTGCTGCCTGAGTGCACTTTGTAATTAACGAAAATCGACAAAGTGACATGACAACAAAGGTTTTCAGTTTTTAATTGGTCAAGCATTTACTTATGCTTTTAATTTCATTCCAGACTCGATGTTTTGAGTTTTATTTTACACTAGTAGTTTTCCCGCGGTTTCACCCGCGTAAGTCCCGTTCCCGTGTGAATATCGGGTTTCACCTCTTTCACCCCCTTCAGGGTGGAATTTCCAAAAATCCTCTATTAGTACTCCCCTATACTCTCCAAGGAACATACATGCCAAATTTCAGCTTCTTGCGTTCAGTAGTTTCGGCTGTGCGTTGTCTGTCAGTCACTCAGTAACGGAAGAGTTTTATATATATAGATAATATATGTTTTTTGAGATGGATCATATTTATTGAAGCTAGCTAAATTGTGTGCGTATGTGTGTACATTCAATTTAGCTACCTTCACTTTTCGTATGGAGTGTGGTTCCGCTATATGACAGTATAGTATGTATATAAAAGAAAGTGATTGCTTTAAATTAATGATCATATATTTTATAAAAGTACAGGTAAAAATGTCATTGATTTATGTTCAGTGTAACATAGTAAAGCACTGCAGTGGCCTTTAATACTCTGTTAATGAATATTTATTTCATTGTTTTATCAACAAGCGTCAGTGACAATTAAATGGAAATGAAATCAGAATTTATGTATATTACCACTAGACACCGATCGTAATATTATGTATTATTAAAAGGTGTGCATTGTAATTTCGGGCAGCAATACATGCGCAGACACACACGTATGGCGCGTGTGTGTTTGTAATAATAATAATAATATCCTCCAGACCGATTTCAGCCACGGCGGCCAGTCTTAACGGAGTCTGGCCAACTACGCAGGAGATATTATAGTGCATAAGAGTGCGCGCAAACACAAGTGCACTTTTTGTTCCCTAAGTCTCATGATCCGATGGGACGGTAATCCGACTCGACCAGAGAGAGATCAGGCGCAGGACCAACGGCTTTACGTGCTTTCCGAGGCACGGGGATGTCATACACCACCATCTTCCTAACTCCGGGCTGCGATTGAGATTTCTTAACTGAAAAACCCAATAACTGTTTGTTGGCCCGACCCGGGATTCGAACCCGTGACCTCATGCACAGCAGTCGCATTCACTACCGCTGCGCCACGGAGGCAGTAGCAGTATAGTACAGTATTTATTTGTTACGCTTTCACGCCTTAATTACTCAACCAATCATCATGAAATTTTGCATACACGTTGTGAGATGTACAGAATATACATACATAGAGTAGGTACTTTTAAAAATCTAGTATTAGTAAAATATTTCCTTTATAATTTTAATGATGTACTTATGATTTTTATTGCACACTAGATGACCCGGCGTACTTCGTATCACCTATCCTAACGCCATTAAAACTCTCCCTTCGCTAAATAAAGACATCATTTATCATCATGATTTGTAATCATCCGTTTAGGTTTTTACTATCTTCCTCGCAATTTTTCCATATTTTCTCACCGTAAAACCTTCTCTAGACTACGACAAATATTTCAAAACCAAAATCAGCTAAATCGGCCCAGCCGTTCTCGAGTTATAGCCAGACAAATGAACAGCAATTGATTTTTATATATATAGATTATTAGCAACTTAATTAAGAGGAGCCATTATAACCTGTAACACTATAACACATTTTCTATATTCTTTACAAATGATTCATTTGATTATATGTATTGTTTTAATTCCCTGCATTATTACTTGTATCAATATAAATTTAATTTTTATATACATATATTTTACAATACAATACAATACAAATAACTTTATTTGTTCTCTCACACAGTTTTACAAAAACAAGGCAATAGTAGGTATCTAGTTACATATTATTCATAATATAGTACAATCTGTGTGAGGGTCTGGTGTCTGTACTAGGAGACCTGTATTACAGATTACCAGCCTCTCCAGACTCTGAATAGGTGGAGCGTGTATTGAGTGAAACTATTACGTTTTAGTTAACATTAAGCAGTGAGAGTGCGTGAGTGTATGATTGTGTGTGTGTGTGTGTGTGTGTGTGTGTGTGTGTGTGTGTGTGTGTGTGTGTATGTGTGTGTGCGTAAGTGTGTGTATGTATGTGTGTTTTGTGTGTATGTGTGTGTTAGTGTAAGTGTGTGTGTTCATGCCTGTATCTGTCATTGTGTGTGTAATAGGTGTTAGTTTTTAGGTGTTGGTTAGTTAACCCTACGACCTATGGTCTTGGGATCAGAAATGTTAAAGAATAGAATTTTAACAAAAGAAACAAATTTTAACATCATAAAGACCCACTAGCATTGTGAACAGAGTACTAGCTACCGTTGGTTAGGGTGGTGATTATTATTAATAAGTTATAATTAAAATAAAAACATTTACACATACTCGAGTTTTATTTGGAATATTATTATGCCATGGATAATATCAATACGTTAAAGGTAGAACCACCACAATAAATGTACAAATAAATTTGCCTTTGCGAAGTAAATTAAAATCCTGACAGGTCGTAAGTGCAGAGGCAGGCGGGGGTGGGGTCTGGAGGGGGGAGGAGTGGATAAAATATTGCATTTAGTAAACGTAACAACAGGCCATTGGCTTAGTGCCAACACTGTATTTTTTGCTGTCTCTCCCTGACTTATAGATTTATAATTTAATCGTAAGTTACGTGCTACAGATATTTTGGAAGTTAGGTAAACCCTGCTGCAGTTTTGAAGTGGTTTTTCCACTGGATTTATGTTAAAAACTCTCTTGGTGACGCAATGGCAGTGAATGTGAATTTGCGCTTGAGATATGGGTTCGATTTTTGAGTTAAGCTTTTTTTTTTCTGACACGGTATTCTTTGAGAATACCGTGTCAATTCAATCTGTCTGACCTTCCCCCCTCCGCAACCACGCGAAATACTAGTTATGTATATAAAGCTGTAAAACTCTGCTCTTACAAAATTATAAATAAAAATTCAGCTTCTACTATATCTTTCAGTGCAACATAACAAACTAAAACCAACACGCTCTAAAGTTTTACAGAATTACTACCAGCTCGATCAATTAATAACCTCCCAACTTTCCAAAAACGTAGCAATAAAAACGAACTTTGTCTCAAAAAAACTCACTACGAGATAATCCACAGACCGTTCGCCGGAACAAAAGTTAGTTGAAACTTTTTTTCTCCCGTACTTTTGTCTTTGTATCGTAATTTCGTATGCAACAGACGTCGGCAGTGCAAGGGCTAATTGTAGCCAGCCGTGGTTGGCGTTTTGCCAACTAATTCCTCCCGGAATCCGCTATGACAATATTAAGGACCGGCTTACACGTCCCGAAAAGCGTGGATACGCGGCAAGTTTTCCCTGAAATTGAGGTAAAATAGGCTACTGGTATTACCACTTCGGTTATTTTCTGCGGCAAATTAACAGGGTTTTCCATTTGGTTATTAAGCAAGAACGTGTTGTGGGCTACGAATAGATACAAAAGTGAAAGCTTGATTACGTGATTCGTGAAAATGTGTACCAACTGATTGTTTATTATTTACAAAATAAATTATCTAATAACCTTTTTCTATATATGCCACAACTGCCTCCGTGGCTCGTGGTAGTGAATGTGACTGCTGTGCATGAGGTCTCAGGTTCGAATCCCCGGTCGGGCCAACCAAAAGTTATTGGGTTTTCTGATAAGAAATCTCAATAGCAGCCCGAAGTTAGGAAGTTGGCAGTGTTAGACACCCCCGTGTCTCGGAAAGCACGTAAAGCCGTTGGTCCTGCGCCTGATCTCTCTCCGGTCATGTCGGGTTACCGTCCCATCGGATCTTGAGGGTTAGGGAACAAAGAGTGCACTTGTGTTTGCGCACACGCTTGTGCACTATAATATCTCCTGCATATATGGTTAGTCTCTGTTAAGACTGGCCGCCGTGACTGAAATTCGGTTTGGAGGACATTATATGCTACAAATTAACATGGGATGATGCATATATCTACTACTAAGTAATTATAAACCAGATGTTATATTTATACTGCACGAATGGCGTAGTAGTCAAGCTGTCACCTCGTCGTTTTCGCTACACTGAGTGTTGGGAGTAGATTGCTAGCTGATTAGGTATTTTTATGATGATATTGAACCACAAATCATATGTATGTTTGAAAAGTCCAACGCGACACCCATGTATGGACAGTTAATAGGCGACTATTTTTAAGAAACCTATAAATCTAAACGAATCCGACAGCTGTTTTACCGATCATGCTATTCGTGGATGATCAAATTATCCTCTATGAGCATCTTTTGCGATGTTAAGTGCAATTTTTGAGTAACAATAAAACAATATAATAAATATATATTAGTCGGCCTCGATGGCGTAGTGGTTAGTGTAACCGACTGCCACGCCTGAGGTCGCTGGTTCGATTCCCGCACAATTTAAACATTTGTGTGCATGAACATGGATGTTTGTCTTGGTCTGGGTGTGTTTCTATGTATAATAAGAACGTATTTACAAAAAAAAAGTATATATGTATGTTTATCCATTGTCTAGTACCCATAGTACAAGCTCTGATTAGTTTAGGCTAGATGGTGTTGTGTCTATATGATGTAATAGAATAGAATAATAGAATATATATATCAATTATTATTTACATTCTTACATAACAAAATACATACTCATTGGTACAGTGACATTGAATACAACTGTTGAGGCCTCGGGTTTAATGCTTAGGTCAGGCTTATTTCCTGCAGTTTTTCAATAGCACCATATAGCCTGGAACTACGACCGATAGACTGCAATAGGATTGCCCTCTATTACGAGGAATTTAAAACATAACTATCAAAATATAGATGAAATGCACCTTCCTGTACTCTGTACTCATTCGGGCACATAGGCGTGAGGCTACAGAAGATAGAATAAAGATGTCCCTGTTCCGTACCAGGAGCTATGTATGTAAGTAATAAAATAAATGTTCCAAATAAAGTAAATGTTAACTTTTATTAGATAGCCGGCACTTTGCAGAATAAAACATTTTCATACATTACTGCTTAAGTAAGCGACCTCAATACGCTCGTGAATATTCTAAGTAACATTGATTGATAGAGATTCACATTCAGAAATAAAGAATACATTATATAATATAAACATATTCTGATCGGCTCACTGAATAATACATAGGGCGTACTTTGAATATATCTCTATTTATTTTAGGAGACATGTGAAATAAAACATTAAGCTCCCAAAGGACTTACAGCTCAGACGATTCGAGTTGTTATGACAGTTGAATTTTAAAATACTTATATTTAATATTTCACGTGATATTTGCCAGGTTTATCTTTATCGTTTTCTTTTAAACTCTTGCATGCATAAAAGACTTAAGCGAGCAGCAATAGCTCAGTGGGGAGACCAACAGACTGCAATGCAGAGGGTCTCGGGTTCGAACCCACGTCGCGCACCTCTGACTTTCGGCAGTTATATGACTTTTCGAAATTATGTGCGTATTGATTGACGCCGGTCTGCACTTACTGGTACATAAGATACATACATTAAGCGAATATACTAAAAATGAATGTCTCAAGTTGGATACCGGAGTCGAGCAAAGTGTGGGTTTGACGGATAAAAAATCTCAGCAGTAGTATGAAGTCTGCAACTGTTGGGCACAGTAGAGGAAAAAGGCTTACTTCAGGTGCAGGGCCTAAAACCATACTTACTGGAATTTGGTTGTAAAGTACTTCACTTATTCCGGTAAATAGGTAACAATGTATGCCATTAATTTATGCCCGTATGTATGTATCTTATGTGGGGGCCAGTCAGTGCAGACCGGCGACACTTCGACCCAGTGGGATCTTTTGTGTCGACACTCTCCCAATAACGACTGCCATAGATGTTCATGGCAGCCGGGACCGACGGCTTAACGTGCTCTCCGAGGCACGGAGCAGGCGATAATTGTCAATCAATACGCACATAATTTCGAAAAGTCATATAACTTCCGAAAGTCAGAGGTGCGCGACGTGGGTTTAAACCCGAGACCCTCTGCATTGCAGTCTGTTAGTCTCCCCACTGAGCTATCGCTGCTGTAAAAAAAACTATATAATTATGAATATATAGGTATGTTAAATACTACTGCTACCACTGCTCAATTTGTGCCCGTAACTTCTCCCTAATGGATGTCACGGGAACGCATACCAGAATTGGAACTAATTATTGTATTATTTCAGGATTTCGTTTATATGAATACCAAGTTGCATTAAAGCCGATCGCCAGTTTATGCATGATTCAACAAACATCTAAATATTGTCATGAATCTTCATATTTTCAATATAAGTAAGACTATTTTTACATTAAGGATATGTAAAAGAACTTAACAAATTTTAATGAGGGCCTCAGAATAGTCAACGTTTAGGTCGAAATCTTCTGCCCATACGTAGTCGAATATGTATCACAACCATTTCTTGTACGTCTTAAGTCTTAAGCAATAAGGTGAAAGCCTATTTTCAGTTATTGATCCCATTTCAAAAGTTGATGTTGCTATTATGGAATTGCCAACAGAAAAAACCCAAAATACATTTTGCCCAATCAAGAAATGAAACACAGAACCTCGTGATCGGTCGCAAATATAAACACAAACATTTTTACTTTATATTTAACGATTTCCACACTAGAAATAATTGCTGTATCGCGGCGGATTTTACAAATATTAAATTAACGTGTACAAATACACTCAGACCTGGAATAACTTTAAGTAAAGCATATACATTTTAGTATGGTTTGGATTTAATGTCATCGTGATTACGTAGTATTTTTAAAGTATGTTTGTTTTCTTTGGAACAAACTGTATAAGGATTAAGAAAGAGAAAAGTTTTCTACCACACTAAGTCACCAATTACCTTTGCATTTGCCACAAAGTGTAAGTGTATGCGTCCTAAAGTCATGCTGTATAGGCTCAATCCTTTGCCGAAACCTAGCAACTAACAGAAACGTAAATTTATTAAGCTCACTAACCGTAAATTTGTCGATCATAAGTGTTACTACATGTGTAAATAATTTTAAACTTGAACACTTGGCGGTATATAGTGACAAAGTGATCATATAAACCTGTGCGCCATTCGTGCAATAAAATTTTCTTATGAAAACTTGATTGATGGATAATCACAATCAAAATTAAAGATTCAATTTTCTTTTAAAAAAGACAACTCTCGTACTAGGAATAATTTCTGTGTCGCGGGAGATTTTACAAACATTCAAACAAAGAATACTCAGACTCAAAACCACTATTTGTAGAACAAACAAATGTTTGTCCCTTGTGAGAATCGAATTTCGAATCAATATTGTGGTATAGTCGGCGGCAGTGGCAAAGCTTCTTCTTCTTTTTGTGTGGTTAGTGGCCAACCTGTTGTCAGGAGTTGTTCAAGCCGCCCGTAGGCCTCTGACATGGCTTAACGACTGCTGTCAATTTGACAACAACCGGGACCGACTTTTTACGTGCCCTCCGAAGCACGCAGACGCTCAGATGAAATACCACTAAGCGGTCACCCATCTATAAACTAACTACACTCAATGTTGCTTAACCTCGCTAATCGTTTACCGATTATTGATTGCAAATGGGTATGAGCAAAGCCATGATAAAAAAAATAAAAAAAAAGAAGAAGTGGCAAAGCTATTATTTAAACCACTACGTCATCCGTGCAGTCAAGTTTTAAGTAATTATAATTGACCTGTTTATATAATTAGAGATATACATTATTTATATATTATAAAATGGTAACTCGAAAATAAACTAAAAAAAATTCAGTATAAGCGGACCGTGTGAATTCGTTCAGTGTACATGAAAAGAGATCCATTCTGTGAGCCAACGTGTTGATCGCACACAGCGCACGCGTGAGCGGTGCGCGCTGCAGCGGGCATGTGCGCACCCGCGGCACGGCCAGCAGCTCTGGCCGCCGCCGCCGCCCTACATACTTGTTCGGGACGCACAGCTGGAGAACCTCCAAGACATTCGGATTATGAATTTTTTCGCGCATCCCTTTAAATACTATGACATGACTTAGACGGTGGAGCGACCTCCCTTCTTACTTCGAGCCTGTAATACCCCACCATACCTAGAAGGTCGTCGTTACAAATAAGTCAGAATTTTTGTTTGGTTATTTCATACAACTTATTAAATAATTTTAAAACCTGATTACTTAGTTATGATATTATATTGATTATTATAATTAATCAAGATCTCAAATTTATTTCCCTCATACGCAAAATACGTTACAAAATCAAAAGCGTTACCTGCCAACAATAAATAAACGTCAATTACATTTTATGATATATCACGAAGACATACTATCCTCCTAAAATCAGTAACAACAACAAAGTTGAGAACAAATGGTGAAAGGGTGCAAAAAAGTAGCAACAAACCCTTAATAAATTATCTCGTCGCTTCTAAAGGCGTTAACATGTTCTCACAAGAGCAATATCCAAAACAAAGGAAACTGACCCCTATTTTCAAAGAAATAAGGTCACTAGAACCGCATGTATAATTTGCAGGAAGTACATATCAAACTGAAGACGTTACAAGTTACGTATCAATAGAATTTGAAGCTTACATCTTCTTAATAAGGTGCTTTCTACCAGAAATCTAAAGTTATTGGTTCGTTCCCACCAAAGGATTCAACTAGCAAAACAATTTATGTGTTTGCCTAAGTCGGGATTTTTCGGATCATTATTTTTATTTAGTTCTCACTTTTGGGATTTTTAGACTTGTATTTGGTTTAGCTGCTTTTAAGACAAAAACTTTTCAACTAAGGGATCGTAAATAAATAAATAGTGTGGTATAAATTATTTCAGCTGCCGTAAATTCTAATTGATGAAAACCGAATAATTAATGTCTCTTTGTAATAGTTTGGTATATGTTATCCAATATCATTATTTTATTTATGCTGTAAATCATATCTGGAAAGAACATGTACAATACACAGAAATTTCTAGAATTTGTATGAAAATGAGACGTGAACAAAAATACTTATCATCTCCTAAAGAAATTCAACTTGGTGTTCCACTGGGAAGCGTACTTGGCCCGTTATTATTCTTAATTTACATAAATGACTTACCCCGTCAAACCCATTACTCAACCTATTTGCTGATGATAGCGCAATACTGATCAAATGCCACAACAGGGATCACTATAAGGAGGACATTAATAATACTCTTAATAATATAATAACCTGGCTAAACATTTACAACCTTGTAGTTAACGTAGAAAAGACTAAGATCATGCATTATAACCAACGACTGCCACGACAACGTACTGTTCAACTTAAAATCACTTGTGATGGACAAATTGTAGAAAGCGTCAATGTTGCAAAATTTTTAGGCGTAATTACTGATTACCAGCTAACGTGGAAACCGCAAGCAGATAATATATGCAAAAAACTGCATTCATCTGCATATGCTTTTTATAACCTCGCAAAAAAGTTAACGTCAACCAGTGTTGACGTTAACTTTTTTTTTTTTATATAAACCACTAATCCGTGATATGCTATCAGTACAGTTACTAATAGCATATCACGGATTAGTGGTTTCTGTCTTAAGATTTGGTGTGGTCTTTTGGGGAAACAGCAGCTACAGAGAAAGTGTTTTCAAATCTCAAAAACGCTGCATAAGATCAATTTTCAACCTAAAAGCCACATATAGCTGTGTACCGGTTTCTAAAACAAATAAATAATTAACCTTTCCCTGCATTTATATACTGGCAATAGCCATATTTGTAAAAACTAAAAAACAGCTATTCCCAACTATTTAAGAAAATAGAACTCAAACAACGGCTCTAAGAACTCAATATCAGAGTTTACTCTATACAGGTGGATATAACACTTAACTACTTAAAAAGAGTGTGATGGGCATGGCGCCTGTCATTTATAATAAAGTGCTGATAGATATTAAGGAGCAATCTGTTACTCTATTTAAAAAGCGTCTTGAGGCCTTACTGGCTCATAAATGTTATTACTCAGTTACAGACTTCTTGAATGATACATTATAATAAATATTGTTACTACCAATTTGTCACTGTTTGTAAAAGTATCTTTATCAGGTTAACTGCAGTATTTATTTTCTGCATTTTTATTTCTTTGTGCATATTACGCGTCGTCCGTGTTGCTGAGGGATGGCCCAATATTAATAAGCGGAGCGTGTTACTCCGAATTTTATGGAGGGGGGTCCAGAGAAATATTTGTAGCAGATAGTCGCCACAAGTATAAACTTTTTTTTGTAAATACATACATATTATACATAGAAACACATACTAGACCTAGACCAAGACAAACATCGTCGTGAACAACATGAATCGAACTTGCTATCCCAGGCGTGGCAGTCGGTTATACTAACCACTACGCCATCGAGGCTGACAATATTGAAATATGGTCAATATTGTCTACGTTGCTCAATGAAAATATAGCTTTCTAACGGTAAAAGAATTTTGAAAATCGGTTGAGTAGTTTTTGAGTTAAAACTTTACAACCAAACAAAAATCTAATCTTTCCGTTTTATAATATTAGTATAGATCATATAAAAGTATAGATAACCAAAATAGTGAAGCCATCAGGTAAAAATCTACGGCACGTATTGCCAGGATAAAAAGTAACCTATGTACTCGTTAAACAACCCATCTCTGTCCGAAGTTTCATCTAAATCTGTTTAATGATTTACTCGTGATTGAGTACCAACATATAAGCAACCCTTCACATTTATAACATTACTGGTAGTAATTGAAGCATTACTATTACCAATGCGTAGTGGACGCATTGTTTGTTCGCCGACTGATGTGGGCTTGATATGAAAATGAAAAAAAAAAATAGCGGTTAAAAATAGTTGTTCGGTCTCGATATTCTTTGTGTCCTTCGTTAGAGTTTTTGATAAAGTCATTTGCGAAACAGGAATTATTATTAGTAAGGGGAATTACTTAAGAAAATACACACACAGCTATCATTTACACTGCAATTTCACGTTTAGAATTACGGCACAGCAGGTTTTCATCTCGAATCTAGAACAGCATAGAGTTGACTGTGATATTCTAGAGCAAATATATAAGGTTGTTACCTATGAAATTGCCGTATTTCCTTACATGAAATTCAGGCTTTGCGTATGCATAATATTTTGTATAAAAATCAATGGTAATTTAAAAAAACAATATTATTTCGATAATCTACTATACTTATATACACTAATAATAACATGTATTGTTCACTCGCACGACTCATCGTGGTACAGGATCATACGATTCTACGTCAAAACGGGCCGTATGCAAAACCTTTCGTAAAGATCTGCCTACTGCAGCGTGCCGAGTGCAAAACGAGTTTGACTTGACCCCGCCTTCCGTAACATGGCGCCCGCGCATTCGTTCGAGCACTGACTCACCTATTGTCTACACTAACGTGGGGGCGTCAACACCTACGCAAAACGGTCAAGCGTAAACCGTTATTATTATTAATTAGTCCTTAGCAATTAGTATTTTTGTATGTATTTTTGTATGTTATTCCATTTTACTGCTTTCTACTTTGTAACTGCAAGTAAACTGTCGCTTCTCGCTCCGAATTTTATTTCGTCGCTTACTGCCTAAACTTCTTCAGTACATAGCTATATCTATACTTCGCTGTACGTATACTCAGCTGTACGTACGTAGCATTGTAAGTAGTATATTAAGCTTAGCAAACGGAGTGCTATACTACTTCAGTTAATATACTACAATTTTATTTAATACATTTTATGGTTAAATTTAAGCCGGTTAAGTTTTCCCGAATCTTTGCGTCCATTTGCCATAGTTACTTAATAGTTCCTATTTTTAATCATTTAAAACATATTTGTCCCAATATCAAGTAACTTTACGTGTAAAATAGATTCTAATTTAGCAGATATATAATAATAAACTTTTATTTCGGAGTATTGTCCATAAATGTTAGTCATACTAATTCCTTAACACTATGTTAGTAACAAATATAAATCTAGCTTAAAAATCTGCGCCCCTCTCCTGGTGCATTCGATCCATACATGTGCATACGGGTCCAGTGCCACAGAAACGGGCTATCCAGTCTGTTTGCAATAATGCTAAGGATGCTGTTAGCGCTTTCCCGCAACCAAGGCATCAGGGATGTTCTCCGTTCTCTTTCTTAAAATAGCTTGAAAGCTAACTATGTTCGCTTCAGCAAACATCCCTGATGTGCTACAGAACCGTGGGAGCCCCACGCACCCCATGAGCACCCTAAAAGCATTATTATACTGGATTCGGAGAACGTTGTAGGCCGTCTGCGTATGTCTGAGCCACAGGCTGCAAGTATAAAAAGATTGACAAAATGCTTTAAAAAGCGTGATCTTAGCTTCCTACTACATATGGTATGTGAGTTTTCTTCATTCAACACAATAGCCTAGCGTAGTCGTAGCAGCGCGGAAGACTGCCAGACTGCCACATAGAGGTCTGGAGTTCGACCCCAAGGTACCTCTTACGTTACAAACTTACAAGCGTATTAAATAGTTAATTATCGCCCGCCTTAGCGGCAAAAAAACCTCGCGAGAAAACATGCATGTGTAAGAGTTCACCAAAATGAGTGAAGTTTACCAACCTACACTGCAGTACACTATGGCCTAATTCCTCTGTAAACTGAGAAGAGGCCCTTGCTCAGCAGTGATACAGTTAATATACTGAGCTCATATTATTAAAATAGTAATTTCATAGGTAGAGACCCAATAATTTTTTGGTCCGGCTACTCCAGTTTCACAAGGAAATTCCTTTGTACTTCTTAATTTATGAATATTATGAATGAAAATTCTACTCTAATTTTGAACAAAATTGTATGAACCAAGACCAGAATTAAAGCAAAGAAAATTATTAAATCTCCAAGCAGAAGGTTAAAATGTCACCATTTGAAAACGCAAACGCTATTCTCTGTAACGCGTCAAAGATTAAAATGTACAAACTAGAACCAGAATCAACATAAAAGAGGTCATTCATTAGAAAATCCTGCTAAAGACCCTTGAAAATCTTTGCTTTTAACTTTTTAATTCCTTTAAAAGTATATGTAAGCATTTGGCGTATTGATAAACTTTAGTACGTTGTAATAAAGGTGAATTTAGAATGATTCGATTATAATATGGCATGTGTTTCTCTGAAGCGCGAATCGTGGCTGTATAAACACGGTTTCTTTCATTGGCGTTTTGGGTTCCGTGTGTGCTAATTAAGTAATGGAATTATAGATTGTATTAGAAAAAATGGTATGCATACTTAGTCCAAGGACTAAGTTTCCAAAGGCGGAGGCAGAGGTATAATATACCTAAATCTCACCAACTATGAGATCTTGTCCTGGATACACATAGAATACTTTTTATCTACTAGTGTGTGGGACTGATTGCCCCGGTGGCGCAGTACCTGTGAATGCTGATGTGCATAAGGCTTGGAGTACGATGCCCGTAGGCTAAGTGTTATTGTGTTTTTCTGTTCAGAAATTCTTTGTTGTGTTCATGGTGCCACATGCTAGGTGGACGTCAGTAGGCTTGCTACCTATTACGAAGGACTTAAAAACATATATGGCAACATGTGTTTGTCATATAGCTCTGCTTACCCTTCAGGAATAAAATCATCATGTTTCCTAAGAAGCCACTTATGTAATCATTACACTGAGTACTACAACATCTTGTATTTTCTTAAAGCCACAATTCGTAACATTGGTATTATTTTCACCGGCAATTTTTACATCTGGCACGGAACCCTATTCATTTATTCTTCAAGAACTTAACTATTTTTTAATGGCCGCTGTATTTCCACCTCGGCCTCTCGCTTTGGCTCTAATACACCGTGCCTTGCACAGTAATTAAAAAATATTTTTAAGAAAAACCAATGGGCAAGGGAAACTTCCCATTTGTGTGTTTTGTAAGAATTAATGGTTTTAAAATGGAGTAAAGAGATATGATATAAGAACGTAGTATTAGAACCACATCATTTACTATGGTTTTCTGACAAAAGACTTGGCAAAAATCTTTTAAATCTTAAATAATATTCAGATTTACACTTTCCTCGACGTTTCGATTGCTTTTCAGCAGCCATGATCACGAAGAATCTTTCCGTGACCATGGCCAGTGTAATAGTTTCAAAAGCAGTTTTCACATAAACTGCTATAAAAAAGGTATGAAGTAGTTCAATTTCAATGTATAATTATATTTTAAGTATGTATCTTATGACCCAGTGGGATCTTTTGTGTCGACACTCTCCCAATAACGACACGGAGCGGCTGCCACCTGACCTCCGCAACCCGAAGGCTAACGATACCCTAAGGCTAGATCAGTGTCAGGATATTAGAGGGTACTGACTTTCCCAATAACGACTGCCATAGATGTTCATGGCAGTCGGGACCGACGGCTTAACGTGCTCTCCGAGGCACGGACCAGGCGATAATTTCGAAAAGTCATATAACTGCCGAAAGTCAGAGGTGCGCGACATGGATTCGAACCCGAGACCCTCTGCATTGCAGGCTGTTGGTCTCCCCAATGAGCTATCGCTGCTCTTTTATATATTTTAAGTAAATAAGATTTCTTGTTATGGGCTTACATCAAAAACTTCGCCTAGCCGATGAGTTAAAGTTCGATTCTCAGACAAAGTTACACGGTAATGTAGCCGAATATGGTTTCATACGGAAATTGAATACTGAACTTGGCGATGAAGACACCAAGTTTCATCATAGATATGATAGATCACAGTTTTGTTATAGTTGGAAATGTAAGTGAATATACTATTCAAGTTCTGAACATAGTACGTTTGCACATTTTCCCCTAGATTTATAATAATATATACATGGCCTTAGTGGTGCAGCGGTAGTGAACGTGACTACTGTGTTTGAGGTCTCGATTTGATTCCCAGGCAAAGAGTTACTTACTGGGTTTTGCTGTCAAGAAATTCTCTGGCACAGCAAGGAATTTCGGAGAATGCCCGATAGACGACAATAGGCTAGCTCTCTTTTGCTTAAGACGTAAACACATAGGTGACGAAATGTGTATTTAATACACCTCAGCATACCACTTCGGTGATAAAGGTGTGAGATTATGAGAATACAAGCTTTTGCCCACGGCTTCACCCGAGCACATTACTTTTTTTGGATGAAACTGGTGAATGGTAGCCTATGTTCTTTTTGTACCCCTGACAACCTGTAGGTTGTAGGTATGCGAAATTTCGTGATGGTCGGTCAAAAGACGGGTACAGACTTACGAAATGTAACATGCAATGTAACACGCAATGAAAGAATTTGCCGTCCACATTGTCGCAATGTATAATGCAATGTAACAGAATTCCCATACTGTGGACGCCTTGCGCGCACGAGCCGTGCACACTATGCGCACAAACAGAGCATTTCAATTCGTGCGCGCCGCGATCCACCATTTGTCGGTTTTTTCGCCGAACGCAAAGGGGCGCGCATTATGCACGGAGCGCCAGTGTGGATGGGTTGTGTCTGTCTGTACTGCGAAACGCGTACGGAAAATGGAGGAAGAAGACACAACAACAGCTACGCGCGCATGCCGGAAACAGATTCGAGCAGGTACATGCTCGGTTCGTGTGCGCGCTGCGTCCACACTTATGAAATGCTCCTTTCATGTTACATTGTATGTTACGTTACAGCAGTCTGTACCCGCCTTAATAGTTAAGGCGTGAAAGCGTAACGAACAAATGAACAAACTCACATTCGTGTTTATAATATTTAGAATGTACGTACAAAGACTCAAACATGTATCTCCGAAGGGGTCAGCAGTAGTAACACTGTTTTGCTGTAGGTAGCACGTTATAGAGAGCGAGTATTGCTGTCCACCGGGCACACTGCCAAACTGCGTACTGTTATTGATAATTTCCTGTCAGAAACAATACAATATCCGACTCCAGAATTGGATCTGGAACTTCACACAATAAACATACATTATGAATGACAAAACACAACCCTCAAAGCAGGACTTGAAACCACGAGCACTCTTTGAAATCCTAGTGACCTTACAATGGATAAAGGGGCACAGTGAATCGCTGGGCAATGATGCTGCAGATGAGTTGGCTAGAAGAGGGTCGGGAACCGCCACGGAAGGTCCATCTCCATTCCTCTCTCTACCATTCCCACAACTAAAAACATGGATGCGGCTTCGCACTCAGAGCCAACATAATAAACACTGGGCACGGATAACGGACTGTAGACAGTCGAGAGCAGCAAGCAGCCCTACCGGCCATCTCACCACGTCTGACACACCGCCTACTCAACCTACAAAGATTGGACCTTCGGACCATCGTGGGGATCCTAACAGGACACTGTCCCCTGAACAAACATCTCTACAACATCGGAGCAACAGACAGCCCACTCTGTAGGGGATGTCTGACTGAACAAGATTCTGCTGCCCATGTAGTCCTGGAATGTGTGGGAGTAACAGCACAACGTAAGGAAATCCTCAACAACCCGAGGTCACTCCGCAAAGCCTGCGAAGACCCCAGGAAACATCTGTGCTTCTGGGCTGGCTATCTCCGTAACCGGCCGACTCTCACGCATAATGGACCAACTTATAGTTCAAATGCAGAAAAGGGAGTCCAATTACAATTACACTCTTTGAAATTACTGTTATACTGTCACAGTTAATAATGTCATTCAGACCGAATTTCGGTCACGGCAGCCGATCTTAATTTAGACTTGGCATCTGCGCAGGACATATTATAGTGTACAAGTACGTGCGCAAGCACAAGTGCACTCTCTGTTCCCGAATACCCCATGATCCGATGGGACGGATAATCCGACACGATCAGAGAAAGATCAGGTGCAGGACACGGGGGTGTCAGACACCGCCAATTTTCTAACTCCGGGCTCGTATTGAGATTTCTTAACAGGAAATCCCAATAACTTTTCGGTGGCCTGACCCAGGATTCAAACCCTAGACCTCATGCACAGCAGTCGCATTCACTACCGCTGCACCACGAAGGCAGTTATATGTCACAGTTACATTCTATATAATAATATGTGAAGGGATAAATCTGTACCCTTGTTAAGCATATTTTTATTTTTTATTTTTTTATTTTTCATTTCATATTGCGTCGGCGATGGACAAAGGCGTATGATATTTGGCATTGTATAATATTTATACGGATAAGGAGTGAAGAAAACGACGTAAAAAAAGTAATTATGGACGAATTAAAATGTCAAACTTAACGACCACTATTGAAACTTTATATATAAAATTTGGTGTCCGTATGTATGCGTTCGCAATAGGATAGCCCTTTATTTACGCCTCAAACCATAGCTAGATAAATTTAAGTGTGATATACCACCCCATCGGAGCTATAGGCGAGAAACTATGTAGTTATGTATAACTTTGAAAAATTGACAAGACCTCCCACACCTCATTGGGCTAAAAGGTGTACCTAAATTGTTATTAGTATTTCTTACAACATAGGTTTTGTATTGATTGATGAAGTTAATATAGATGTCATTATTATGTAACCCGTTGCTCGATGTTTTTAATTTATAAATGTTTATGAAGATCTGTCTCCTATCATACAAACTTTGCTCATTATAGAAGCTAATTATTCAATTAGAACCAGTTGCAAATTGTGCAACCGTATCATGTATATTATTTTGGTGTAATGAGTTACTTGTCAAATGTCTTCTTTATGTCGATGACCAAGTAATACTTGCGTCGTCAGCAGAAGAGTTGCGATGGTAATTATTATGCATGGTGCTTTTGAGAGTAAAGGAATGAAAATAAATGTATGCAAGACGAAAGTAATGGTATTTGAAAAGGAAGAGTGCGTGACGATGTGTAATATTATGATTGATGGAGAAAAAGTGGAGCAAGTGAAAGACTTTGTATATTTGGGTCCTTTGTTTACAAGGGATGGTAAACATGAGGGAGATATTGAAAGGAGAACGATTGCTCGCAACAAAGTTAATGGAGCTCTACGCGCTTTTATGAACAGTCGAAATGTATCTGAAAAGGCACGTTTGGCTGTTCATAGAGGACTATTAGTGCCCACACTTATGTATGGACGTGAAAGTTGGGTATGGCAAAAGAAGCATGAGAGCGGAATAAACGCTGTAGTAATGAGAGCGCTGAGAAGCATATGTGGTGTGACTCTGAAATATAGAATAAGGAATAGTGTGATTAGAGAGAGATGCGGCGTGAAACTAAATTAGCAATAAGTATTTCTGATGTTGTACATATAATATTAATTGACTATTTATTATTATTATTAGCTAAGGTTAGGTTAGGTACAGGATTAGGCAATTGCTTGAGTTGTATTGTTAACTATCGACGCAAGCCACTCGCAAAAGCAGCCCACACAAATAGCTTATACAACGTCTCATTAAACAACCTTTGGATGCCAGTGTCCAGATACAAAGATTTTATCCAAGATATTATGGCTTTTTATCATATTACTCATATGGTTAATCTTTTTTAATAATATTATTTTTTGTATAAATTCTTAGTTTTACAATTGCATCTTAACAATAACATAAAGTGCACTAATAGATATGTGCCCGAACTAGGTTAAACCTGTATTTCGAGCGACAAAGTGCTTACATACTTTTATCTGTATAAATAAATTAACATTATAATAACTTTCGATAGCTCAGTGGGGAGACCAACAGACTGCAATGCAGAGGGTCTCGGGTTCGAACCCACGTCGCGCACCTCTGACTTTCGGAAGTTATATGACTTTTCGAAATGATGAGCGTATTAATTGACAATTATCGCCTGCTCCGTGCCTTGGAGAGCACGTTAAGCTGTCGGTCCCAGCTGCCATGAACACCTATGGCAGTCGTTATTGGGAGAATGTCGCTGTGTGAACGCCGGTCTGCACTGACTGGCCCCCACATAAGATACAACAGTACTTTTCAAAAATAAAACATAGCCTATGTTACTCGTTGAAAATATAGCATTCTAATAGAGAAAGAATTTTTTAAATCGGTTTATTAGTTTTTGAGTTACGTCGTTACAAATAAACAAAAATCAAATCTTTCCTCTTTGTAATATTAGTATAGATAGGTAATTAAAACTTAGCAGGTTGTAACCACTCCGTGCAGTGACCTTGTGATAATGTATTTTAACACGTTAAGCCGTTGGTCCCGGCTGCCATGAACATCTATGGCGGTTGTTATTGGGAAAGTCAGTACCCTTTAATATCCTGACACTGGTCTAGTCTTAGGGTATCGTTAGCCTTCGGGTTGCGGAGGTCAGGTGGCAGCCGCTCCGTGTAAAAACTGATATCCACTCAAATCAAGTTAGACTAGAAAAGCCGACCCCAAGTGACTTGGGAATAATAAAGGCTAAGAGAGAAGAATAACTTTTATAATAAACAAAAGGTAATAGTAAAAACAATTAAAATATGTTTAATATTCTACTTTAAAACCAAATTAGCAAAATTGTATTTACAGATTGCAAGTAACTGCTCGGTGATTATAGTGTAAAAATAAAGCTAAACGATGTATGTATGTATATTATAGAAAAAAAACATCTCTGTATATAAACTATCCCACTGGTGATCACAAGTTTCATCTCAGTTTTCTCTCTCAAGAGTCATGCTAGTCCAGTACGTGTTGCTAGACTTCACGTTTACGTTTGAAAAACCCTCAGACATGCAGGTTTCCTCACAATGCTTTCTTTCACCGTTAAAGGAGCGAAAGTAATCTATTTAATTAGCACATAACTTCAAAAGTCAAAGGTACGTGCCTCAGAATTGCGTAGCAGTCCGACTGTCATTTAATAGGCTTTTATATAGATACTTCGTTAAAAAGAATAAAACGGGCCCTTAAACGTAAAGCGATCAAAATTCCTCGTGCAGAACATTAAAGTTCAAATCTACACCTACTAAAGTTCCCCTAACCTACTGCCCGTTTCGAATTCCGTGTATCGTACCATAGGCACCTACTTATAACGTCCATTCCATTCTGAAAGCTGGCATTCCAAACGTTTTCTAGAAGAATGTCATTGCATTGGAATGCGTTTTAAAATCCGTCGGGTCGCGTTTAAAGTAAAAATAAAGAAATTAAATTCTTCAGATGAAATTTGTGAATAAGCCGGAAAAAGTACATTTGAAAGCGCTCTTAGAAATCTTTGATCCCGTGCCAATATTATTAAGCTTTGACTTTGTATCTTTAGATTAAATGTGGCTCGCCATTTTGTATTTCTATACTGTATTCGGTGACATTACGTAGCTTATAGAAAGAAAGCGGACTATATTTCTTTAAACATAATACGTTAAGTTAAATATGATTAATCTATACCAATATTATACAGTTAAAGAGTTTGTTTGTTAGTTTGTTTGGTTGAACGTGTTAATCTCAGAAATTACTGGTTCAAATTGAAAAATTATTTTAGTGTTGGATTGGCCATTTATGGAGGAAGGTTATAGGTTATATAACATCATACTACGACCAATAGCAGGGGAGGGGAGGGGAGCAGACAAAATCTACACTAGCAAAATCTAATAATACATAATAAAGGCGGCAGCCCAGTGCGGTAGGAGAATTGTGATAGAAGGTTGTACTTTTAATTCCACCTTTTGCATTACTGAAGTAAAGCCACTCCAAACATAAATATTTATTATTACCTAAACTGGGAGGGTTAATAAGAATACTAGTTAGTCGTTACCAAAAATAAGTAATCTGTAAAAAAATACCACTAGCCACACTTAATTTTACGCCTTCTTCAAACACTATTTATTTTAGGCATTATTAAGCTGTAAGCTATAATTGTACAATTAGTATCACAAAATGCTCAAGAGAGAAATTAAATCTTCATCGAAATATTCTTACAGTCTAAAGCTTCAATTTCTTGAAGCGGGTGACTGGTGTATAGACTAAATGCATGAGTGTGACACGAGATGATTGCAGTGAAAAAGTCGGTCAGGCTGTTGTGCAAGTTGTTGGCAGCTTATGACCCACGGTAAATAGTTATGGTTTGATTAAAATTAAACATACCTACATCAACTGCCGCTAATATCCCAAAAAGGTAGATATATACATATATACAGCGAAATATCAAAAACTTTATTTTCAACTATCACAAGATTATATAGAAAGGGTTTGGAAGCTCTTCTGTTAAGTTAAAAACCTGTATTAGAAGAATCTTCTCTTGTCCATGGCATGCATTAAAAGACTGTAATAAAATAACTAAAATAAGGTAATATGAGTACATTTCATAATATTATTAAATGAAGAGTGATAACTTATAATTTAAAATAGAAACAAGAAAATAATAATGCTTTTTTTTGGTGACTAAATGTATGTATTATTAGTTAATACATGGTATAGTCACAGATTGTATACACATGTATTACATCGATATTTCGCTACATAAGATTGCCAATATCATCTGCCGGACATAATTCTACACGCCGTGCCACTAACAATTCTTTGACAGAAAAATCCATATACCACTTTGCACGACCCAGTAATTAAAACTGAGACCAGCACAGCAGTCCCATTCACTCCTACTGCACCACCAAGGCATATCGATCGATTTATATAAATTATCGTAATTGTCACAATATTCCCTTTACTTTATCGTTGTTACGTAATCGCCCATAAGAAAATACCCACTACAAACCATGTTCTAGAAATTTCGGTCATCAAGTCCCGGTATAGTTCAAATACGTAATACAAGTCCCCTTGAGTGTCGTTATTGTATTCGGTGGGTACATACATCTTGTGACATTGTTTAAATATCACTTCAACGTAGTTAGTTCGGTAATTATTTAATTAAAGCGTTGGGTACATTCATTAGTTCAACTTCGGGACGTTGTGTCAAGTCAAGTGAACGTTTGTTTGGTAATTTGTTACTATGTCATGTGGGACATTAGAAACATATATGGCAAAATGTGAATATAATATACGCCTCTTTCTTTTCGTTTTTTGAAAAGACAACTCCCGGCTTAGGAATGAATCATCATGATACTCTGAGCTCATTCTGCGTTAATAAAAACACCAATGATTAAATTATGTTCGGGTACTTTGAAATAACGACACTGGAACATTGAGACAACTACCATCTTAGTCTCCCCGAGACCATAGCTGCTGAAAAGCAACCGAAACGTTGCGGAAAGTGTAAACTTAAATATAAATAGTTTTAATAGTTTTAATAATTTAATTAGTTTAAAAATTAGTAAAGTTTAATAGTATCTAGTAATAGTGTAACAGTTTAAAAATGTTGTAATAAAGTGTAAAATAAATAACGCGGTAAAATCCGTATGTAGTAGTTTAATTTCAATGAAGAACATTCGCGTAAACAGAAGACAATATTATGAATCCTGTGTCACGAGGTACTTCACAAACATTCAAACAACGGACACAAAGAATAATCAGAATCGTAAATTAATTGTAAATCATACAAACTCATTTGATTTCTGTTTTTGTAATGACAACTCCTGCTCTAGCCATAAATTCTGTATCACGGGCACTTAAGAACACCCAGACTTGAAACAAGTATATGTGGATAACATTTTTTATCGTTCCGTGTGGGATCAAACGCATAATACTCGGAGTAGTGGTACTGATGAGGCGACACACCACACGACACACACTTCACATTACGCAATCATAGCCTGACTAATGAATCCCCGAAGAGATCTACCTCTTCTAGGATTTAGGAGTCTTCTGTCTACAGAGGTGTACTTTTCATGTCACAAAGTGTAAGTGTATGCGTCCTCATGCCATACTACTGTTTATTACAAATGTTTACCTACTGATAAATATTATTTCAAACCTCAAATGCTTCTTACATAATATATAACTTATTCTAAAAATAAGGAAACATTAATGTTGCCTTATTTTTAGAATTTAGTTTTATATGGCCAGTAACATATGGCATAATGACTGCAACACCTGGTACATAAATAAGTTTGTAAAATACTGAAAATATAAGTTGATGTCAATTTAAAAGAGTGGCCTTGAGTTTCTTGCAGGTATCTTCTCATAGGCTCAACCATTTGCCTGAACCTTGCAACTAACATAAATGTAAATTTAGTAAATACTCACTAACCCTTTTGACGTTCATAAGTGTTACTTTGTGATCTAGGTGAATAAATGATTTTTGACTTTGACTTTGATTTTCCTTCACCAACATTTCGTCTCCAAGTTATATTAATTGATGCTAGCCTATTGTCCTCTATTGACCACATTTCTAGAGTCTGTAGGACTTAATTAAGTCGCAATAGCAGCACAAAGTCAGGAACGAAAACTTAAGTACCAGATAACACTTCTTTCGGCTTGGTAATCATAATTTAATAAAGACCGGCCGCTAAGAAGCAATTCTATATTAAGAAAATTGCTGCAGAAATCTTAACGTAACTAACTAAATATAAGATTTCAATCGATCAATGATATTACATCAACACCTTTACCTAGCCTTGTATGGCAATGTCATGATGTTGTTCTTGTATATGCTAAGGCATAAAACCCGTAAGCAGTTTATTACATACATGACTAGAAACGAATGTATTCCGGAAACATCTTACATATTGATGCGCTTATGAATACCGACGGCCTAGTTCCATACTCCGCTGTGTCGATTATTGAGTAGTCTTTGGCAACCAAGCATTTGGTTTTAAGATGGATAGTAGATGAATATCCTACACGTCTTTATCCCAGAAGGGGAAGACAGAGGAAGGGGTAGGAGAGCACTACGCCGAAAGTTGTGGGTTCGAATCCCACATAGAACAAAAATTTGTGTGAGCAATCGTTGTTCCGAGTCTGGATGTTCTTTGTGTCCGTTGTTTGAATGTTTCACGTGTCCTCGTGATACAGGATTTATTCCTACGGTGTGAGTTGTCTTTAAAAACAAGAAACTTAAAAGGTATATATGTTCACAATTTGCCAACTCAGATTTTAGATACTTTACCTACTAGGCTTTTGTGATAAGGAGCCTATGCTCGTCTAAAAACAAACGCAGCCGCATTGTGACGACACGTGCCGGACGCTGAGAGAGGGACGAGCGACTAACATTGTAATACATTTAAATGGTGAAATACTTAATATCAGAAGGCCAATACTCGTAATGAAAACTGTTTAAAATAGAGTGCCGGTCTAGACTCAGTATCATTAATATCACTAATGGTATTCCTCTATAATAAAATAAAAGCTAAATGTGAACATCAAATGCATTTTAGTTCACATTTGACGTTTATTGGACCAGATCGTAACTGATATTGATCAGAGTTGAAAATATTCAATTACGAAAATTATCATTCTCTCGATTTCATTTTTATTACTAGCTATTTAAAATAATTGAGTCATAAATCATAAGTAACTAAAACAATCCTAATCTTTTATGTGTTATTATGCATTTATTTTAAGTATAGTTTATTAGTAAGCTGCGATAGCCTATCCCGAAGTCTTTAGGACTGCTACACACCAAGGAGTAGGACAGTTTATTAAAAAAGCTGATATTATACTTCACTAGTTTCTACTTAGTGCTTTGAACGTGAATACGTACATATCTACGGTATACTTTAAACCAGAATAAAAAAAATCTTTTTTCGTTGAAAAACGCCAACGTTAGGAATAATTTCTGTTTCGCGGGGACTTTAAAAACAACAGACTCGGAACAACCATTTGAGGATTACTAAATTTTTTGATCCGTGTAGGGTTTGAACCCACAACTCTCGGCGCAGTGGTACTGGCGAGGCGACCAATTCGCCTTCCGTGCAGTCACATATTCTTTTTGTTAATCCACGACATCCTTTTTTTAATAGATTTAATTAATTGCGTTCAATCCTTTCATCTGTTTACGCATAATTGAGTAACAGACATAAGACCAAACAGTTATACATACTTTTATTGCATTTATAATATTAGTGGGATTACACACAAAGACAGGGTAAAGTGGACGAAGGAAGCAAAGACATCTGACTCCACCAGCATGAAGGATAAAAAGCTGGTAAATGAGATCTCTCTCTCTCTTTGCCCAGCTTTCGAGAGAGTGAGTTTCCCAGAGAGTGAGAGAAAGGAAGAGAGAGTAAGAGTCACATATTCTTACTCTGTGAGAGAGAGAGTTTTAATACCCCAGTATTAAAACCCTAATCCAAAAACGAAGTCACCCTACCTATTAAGCATTGGTCACCGATATTTCATCGGTACACTATTGTAATGAGGAGGAAGATTTTCTCCTCGTTATACCCGCGTATGAATTGCTGATTTATATGTTTGAGAACTAAACAACTTATTATGAAACTTGTACTCTTGGGGTTCTTTTATTGCTAGTTAGGTATAAGTTGCAGGAGCAACTTGCTGCTATAATTTTTTTTCTTTTCATTCCATAATTTGCAGCAGCGATAGCTCAGTGGGGAGACCAACAGACTGCAATGCAGAGGGTCTCGGGTTCGAAACCTCGTCGCGCACCTGTGACTTTCGGAAGTTATATGACTTTTCGAAATTATGTGCGTATTGATTGACAATTATCGCCTGCTCCGTGCCTCGGAGAGCACGTTAAGCCGTTGGTCCCGGCTGCCATGAACATCTTTGGCGGTCGTTATTGGGAAAGTCAGTACCCTCTAATATCCTGACACTGGTCTAGCCTTAGGGTATCGTTAGCCTTCGGGTTGCGGAGGTCAGGTGGCAGCCGCTCCGTGTAAAAACTGATATCCAGTCAAATCCGGTTAGACTAGAAAAGCCGACCCAAAGTGACTTGGGAATAATAAAGGCTAAGGGAGAAGAAGAAGAATATGCACGACATTATAATTTATAGGATATTTTAAAATTGATAAATTATATTTTTAATTAATTATTGTTCATTAATAAATATTAATTTATTGTTAATGGAAGTACTTATTATTATTATAATGTAGGTAACAATTTGGTTAAATTATTATTGTTTTGAGCTTGACCATATTATTACGGTATAAAATATGTACGCTTCAATGCAAGATATTGATGAATTCATTCATTGTAACATCCCATGTATAACCTATGTTTATAAATGAATATTTCTGATCTCTGATTTGTCTGAACTGGGAATTGATCCTGCTACTTCAATCGGTTCAAAACTTACGTCAGGGGTCTGACAAGGCAGCTATTATGCCTATATAACCTGCTACAACAAAATTTTACCCACAAATGTTGTCATGAGCGTTATAAAACAAGGAATAGGCAAAAGAAATTCTTTGACGTCCTCCTTTAACCACAAGCTGACCCTTTGTGACATTCTTCCGTGGAAGCTCGAAGCTAAGACGTGGTCAAACAAACCGCAATAATTTATAAATTCTGTCGAGTATTCGTCGTCAAGAGCCTTAGATCAATTTCTTGTTTAAATATGTTCTTTTGTAGAATATTTTGGTTGATTGATATGATGATACTTCATCTGTTTTTCCAGCTTACTTAAGGAAAACTTCTGTTAAATACCATCTGGTTTCAGAATAAGGCACGCCCGATTAATATTAGATTGCACGGATGGCATACTGTTTTAAGTTGTCGCCTCGCCGCAGCCACTGCGCCGAGTGTTGTGGGTTCGAATCCCATACGGGGTAAAAAATTGTGTGATCCATAAATGGTTGTTCCGAGTCTGGGTATACTTTGTGTCCATTGTTTTAATTTTTATAAAGTCCTCCGCGACACAGGAATTATTCCAAGTGCGGGGTTGTCGTTAAAAAAAGGTTATTTTATAGTTAAGGGTAGTAAAGCCTCGCTGATTTCAGTATGAATGGGCCGGCTCGACTGGGGAAGGACTACCCTCTCACAGAATATCAACGTGAAATAGCAGTATTCCTACTGTTGTGTTTCGTTCGGTGAGTGAGACTGCCAGAGGCCCAATCAGCCCGTCTTTTTCTTCAACCTTACATGCCTGGCGTGTTTACGCTTACCAAAGTACCTTGAGAGCCGTAATGAATACGATGTCTGCTGATGTCTATATCGAACAAAGTGTTATTGGCTTATTTTCTCTCAGTGGTAGTGTGGAGTGCTGGCAAAATACCCGGTAGTTGGCAAAAGGCCCCATCGGACCCATTATATGTCGTATTCAAAACCATAGCTTGCGTAATGTGAATGGAATTAAATCTCTGCCTATGCCTCGGACACAATAACTGCATTAAAATATCTACAAACCGCTTAAAATTGATAGCAACATAATATACATATATTACTAGCTTTTGCCCGGACTTCGTCCGCGTGGAATAGTACTACACCCCTTTCACCCCCTTCGGGGTGGAATTTCCAAAAATACTATCTTAGTGCTCCCCTACACTCTCCAAGGAACATACATGCCAAATTTCAGCTTCTTGCGTTCAGTAGTTTCGGTTGTGCGTTGTCTGTCAGTCACTCAGTAACGGAAGAGTTTTATATATATAGATTGAAGTAAACAAAATATATGTGTTTTAGAATACTTACAAATAATAATAATATAGCCCTGTATTAAACTGTCCCACTGCTGGGCACGGGCCTCTTCGCAGTTTGAAAAGAGTTAGGCCATAGTCCACCACGCTGACCCAGTGCGGGTTGGCACACTTCACATATCTTCGAGAACATTATGGAGAACTCTTAGACATGCAGGTTTAGTTACGATGTTTTCCTTCACCGCTAAAGCAAGTGATAATTAACTATTTAATACGCACATAACTATGAAAAGTCAGAAATGCGTGCCTTGGGATCGAACTCGAGAACGCTGCGTGGCAGGCCAACGGTTTCTCGCTAGGCTATCGCTGCTATATTTACTTACAAAACGTCAATAAATTACAAGTAATAAAATTAACACCAAATTAATTACATTTAGTACGCAATAAATCTTCAAATCATATTTTCATTCACGAAATGGCAATAAGCGTAGGTACTACAGATTTTAACATCCCATTTAATTTATTAGTTGCTTTTCACGGCGTTGCATAATGAGTATGGTGAAATGTGCAACACTAATTATTTTCAATTATCTGGTACCGCCATATTTCTCGGAAATGAATTTTATTCATTAGTTCATTCACGCATTCGTGACACGCATGAGGATTTATTTGAAAGAAGAGTTATTTCGGCGCCAACAGCACAGTTTCAGTTAAATTATTTATATTTTATTACATTAAAAATGGGATTTTAAGTGTAAATGATGGATCTGCTTTTACAATATTTTTTATTACAATATGAAGGACCACAACTGTACAACAAATTACCAGATGAAATAAGAAACACTAAAACCACTATGATCATGTCACATAACATTATAAATGTATCATCTCCTACCATAACGTAACTCAGACATTTATAAATAAGTTATTTATAAATATATTTAAAAATGTAATTTTTATTGATTAATGATAAGTAAATGTGAATAATAATAATAATAATTTATTGTCTTAAAAAGGGTACAAACTATTAGCTTGATTTTGTAGATTTCAGTAATTAATGGTTACTAATTAAAATCTTAATAATAGAGGCGTCGTTGTTTTTATTTTTTATGAGTATGTAAGAGGTTGCTCCTATTTTACCAAACCTGCGGTTACAAAATAATATTAACATATTGCGTTTTTTTAATAGCTTCTATTTGAGTTCTGTAGTAGGTAAATAATAATAATAATAATAATAATAAGAGTTTATTGTTTTTCTCTCACAACGAAAGTTACATATGGTGGTGAAAAATAACAGTTGTGCAAACACATGTAATAAGACAATAAGACAAATAAGACAAATAGGGGACCGCTCTACAATCCCCAACGGGCCCCAGGTAGACGACGCCAGTGCACTCCCACCGTTCGCAGTATAAGAGCGGTAGATGTAGTCCCCAAAATCCAATTTGGAGATTGCAAAACTGGCCCCTACACTGTGTACAATACATAAGATTAAATCTATGTGAGAGACTGGTTTCTGTACTAGGAGACCTATATGACAGATAACCAGCCTCTCCAGACTCCGGAAGTGGATAACGGTAAGTACATCAGGTAAGTACAACATTAGTTAAGTTAAGTTAGGTGTATTGTGTCTGTTATAAGGTTTATAATTAGGGGTGTGAGGATATATGTCTGTGTGTGTGTGTGTGTGTGTGAGTGTGTGTGAAGGTGAGGGTCTGTGTGTGTGTGTGAGGGAGTGTGTGTATGTATGCGCGTGAGGGTGTGTGTGTATGTATGCGCCTATGCATATGAGTGTGAATGTAGATGCTTGAGTGTGTATGTATGTCAGCTAATTAGGAAGGGACCTTAAGTAGATTCTCGGTCTCCTCATAATTCAGGGATTTTAGCCAGGACGTTATTACCCGTTTACAATTTGCTTTTGTGAGAGAGTAGACTGTTAGATTCTTGTTTATCTTATTATACAAGTAGTACCCTAGAAATTCAAAGAATTTGTGTGAGAAGGCTGTATTTCTTTTAGCAAGTGGTTGGCATACTCTGTGTTTAATTCTTTTGTTGATATTTAGTGTTGGATCATACCTTATTAATGAATGTTGCCTTAGAGCTGTGCACAGAATGTATAGTTGGCGTACTGTCAACACGTCCGAAAGCGAATAGAGATCTTTAGTTGAAAAGAAAAATGGCAACGATAGGCTTACTTTTTATAACTGCTCTTTGGGCTCTTTCTAGCTTTATCAAGCCAGTCTTACTAGTGCCACCCCATACAGTAATACAGTAGCTGAGTATGGATTGGCACATGGCCATGTATACGATTCTAATAACATTTTTATCAGCTATATGGCGTAGGTTTTTGAAAATGTAGATTAGTTTCCGAGTTCTGGAGGATAGTAAGTCTATGTATTGGTTAAAGCTCAGTGAGCTATCAATCATAACTCCAAGATATTTTATGCTGGAAGCTACTTCCAAATAGTTACAGGAACATGCAGGATCGGATGGACAATAATGAACTTTTATGGAATAATTTTTGTGAAATGATGTTGAAATGTTTTTGATGGCGAACGGTATATATTTAGTTTTGTTAACATTGAGTGTGAGGCCATTGTCATTAAGCCATGAGATTATTATGTTGAGTCTTGTTTGTGCAAAGCCGTAAACATCATCCCAGGTGTCACCATGGAAGACTAGAGCCGTGTCATCCGCAAATGTTACGATTTTCCCATTTATTAGTTTGAGGTTACACAGGTCGTTGATGAAGACGAGGAAAAGAGTAGGGCCCATCACGCTGCCCTGCGGCACACCGTAAGATATAGGTAAATCATCACTAGTGAATTCACCTACTCTCACTCTCTGTTGTCTATCAGAAAGATATTCCTCAAACAATTTGAGCTGTACATCGCGAATCCCCATGTTTTGTAGTTTGGTTAGTAGGAGTGGGACAGAGACTGTGTCAAATGCCTTTGCTAGGTCCAGGAATACCGCTATTACCTTTTTTTTATTGTCTAGTTTGTTAACAATGTAATCGGTCAATTCATGAACAGCATCATTTGTCGAGACTCCAGTTCTAAAACCAAACTGGGATCCAGACAAAAGTGCCTTGGACTCAAGGTATTTTACGAGACGTTTATTAATAAGTTTTTCCGCTAGTTTGGATATTGTAGGAAGTATAGAGATAGGCCGGTAGTTATTGACACACCCTCTGTCACCACTTTTATATATTGGGATAACTTCCGCAAGTTTAAATTCCTTCGGGAAAACACCACTGTGAAACATTAGGTTGAAAATGTAGGTTAGGGGAGATACTAATATGTTGTGGTATCTTTTCAAAAAAGCTCCAGAGATGTAGTCGCGACCAACCGTATTGTCCTTCTTTAAGTTCAGTAGGGACTGTCGAACCTCTTCCTCGTCAGTTGGAAACAGGGCGAAGGAGAAAGGACAGGGGTTGACATGAGATGTATTGCGTGGTGGATTGCTATTGTGAATATTTTCAGCAAGGTTTTTTGTGATAGACACAAAGAAGTTGTTTATGTTATTAACCGAAGTAGAAGGGTTTATCGTAGATAATAGATCCATAGCTGGGTTTGTTTTTTTGTTAGAGTGTGTTATCTGTTTTACAGCGTCCCAAAGGTTTTTGTTGTTAGTTTTTGCTGCTTTATCTATTAGATTTTTTTCATAGTCCCTTTTTAGTTTTTTTAATAACCAGTTACAGATGTTTCTGTACCTTTTGTAGGTGGACTTGACAATCTCGTCACTAGGTATTTTTTGCATTTTGTGTGAAGTTTATCACGGTTTTTCATACACCTTAATGGACCAGCTGTTATCCAGGGTTTTCTTATCCTAAAATCCTAAATGTTTTAATAGATTAAGCACCTGTTGCTGTATGCAAAATCAAAATATCTTTATTCATTTAAGTCACAAAGTAGCACTTATAAACGTCAAAATTACTCTAACTAAAACGATAATATGAATTTACATTTACGTGTTGCCACGTTCAGCAAAGCAAAGGTGTAGAACCAATGCAAAGAACGGGCAAGAAACTCACGGCCACTCTTTGTAAAATTGGCAATTAAAAAAGGTGACCGTGAATTTCTTGCAATTTCTTCTTATTGATTCTACGAATGCAACAGCAGTTTAATGTAAATTCATATTATTGTTTATCTTGTAAGTGGTACTTTGTGACCTAAATTAATAATAATAATAATAAGTATAACGTGCCCTGTAGTGAGTGCGTCCCTCGTACCCCTCTCACCCCGCTGTACGATATTCCCCGCCACCAGCTGTGGCCCGTTCGGGGAGACGCACGCATGCCGGCAGTCGACCACAATGCTTTGCGCGCGCAACCCGTGTCGTTCTGTGCGCCTGCGGCCCATAGCTCCTCGTGTTCGTATTTTCTTTATAATGTTCGTATTTCTTTATAATGTTTGTATGTAATGCTAAAGTACGTGATTGTAACGTTGCCTTATTCGTGTTCGTGTGTATTAAAGTTATACATGTTACTTACGAACCAGACGTTTTATTTAGCACGTTAAATAAGTATTTATTGTTCAAGAAAGGTTACAGGTTACAATTTGATGCCCTAGACCCACACTAGGATTCCCTGTGTCGTGGGATCTAGTCTCTTACAGTCCGAGACATATGTATACATATATTTTAATCTAATTTATGTTTCTTCTACATTTTTATAAATGAAGAAAAAAGAAAATTAAACTTTAAATAATTCAAATGAAAATGTTAGTGTCTACGTGTGTGTGTTATGTGTGTATATAAGGGTGTGTGTATTAGATTTTGATTTTAATGTAAATTGTCTAAGAGTAAATCCAATACCAATTTTTCTGACCAATCCACCAAACTGTAGCCCAGAATCGATATTAATCGAACATTAACAACGATTCAAATGAGGACAAATCGACGTTGGTACAATGTCACCGCACGCTCCCAACTACAATTATTACTAACAGAATGGCACTTAAGTGGCGGTTCAACCACTAATAGCACGAAGATTTGTTTAATGTGCCACTACATCTTTGTAAATTGTATGAATTCGATTTATGTTTATGCTAAACGGTTTTAGTGGAATTGCTTACAGTGGATGAGGTTTCAGTCGCAATTATTTTGCAAAGTAATAGTTTTAGTAAAAGTAAAGTTTTGAATCGAAGAATGAATTGAAGTTCAAAAACTTTATAAAGGTTTTATTTTATCTTGGAACTGGTAAAATACTGTTGTTTTTCAGCAGACATGGTCACGGCGACCCCGGAGTGGTCGTGCCTAGTGAACAGTATGTAACAGCAATGCTCTTCAGCAGTTACGGTCACGAGGACTCTGACGTGACTAAGGCGGCCAAAAACAAACATAAGGCCTACCCGACATTGGGCGTGCGTGTTGTCGCGGCTCACACGTGGCGCTCGCTTCGTAAATTCGTAATTTTATAATAGTTAAAAGTACTACTTTTAAACCGTAATAATCAACCGAACTACCATGCCCGGGTTAGATGATAGATTTTATTGGTTTATTATGTTCAGAAATTCTCAGAAACTCAGAGTCTGGCACTAACCCAGTTAAAGTTTACGTGCGTGCCTTGTTTTACATAAGCCTGAAAATCAATGCCAGCAAAATTTGTCTGTTAAATATCTCTGCTTACCCTTTTGCGTATAAAGGCGAAAAGCTATATATGTAAACAACACTATTGTTCTTCCTTATCTAAATACTGTGTATTATGTGAATTTATTGCGTGTGCAGCGTAAATAAATAAACGACTGTCGGCTACGAAACCTAAGTTCTAAATGCTTTTTAAATTTATTGCCGAGCTGTTCGTAGTTTTTGTCAAGTGGCCAATACTTGTACCAGTGGGAGCAGAAACACGCCAAAATTATAATTTGAACATGGAATACTATCATTTTAACGAAATGAATTTTAAATTGAAACGGTATAATAATAATAATAATTGCACCTAGCTCACGAGATTGTCGACATGTGGCGTGTGGACTCGGCGATCATTGTGCCGATAGTCATTACAGTCAATGGTTTAATACCTAAGAGCCTCGACCACCACCTGCAGAGGCTCGCGTTAGATGGCTGGATCAAGTCCTTGATGCAAAAGTACTACTCGACACGGCGCGTATTGTGAGGAGATTCCTCTCTTTGGGGCCCTAACCACCGGCAGCTTGGACCCTGTTCCCAATGTCGGTGGATCATTTCAGTTTTTATATTTTTAAATATGTATAGTTTTTATATTTATATTTAAAAATGTAATTATTAGAAAAAAAGTAATGAAGAGAATAATAATAAAACATTTATTTCGGACATAATCCATATGAGTTAGTAACAATTTTCTTACAAATTAAAAAATAAAAAGAAATAAATTAAGCATACATTACAGTTTTCCCTAACAATGAATAATTTGAAAATGGAAAGCTATAAAAAGCATCGCTAAGATATTTTAAATAAAATATACACGGTTGTCTTCTATTTACGCGAATATTATTCATTGAGATTAAACTGCTATATACGGATTTTATCGCGTTGTTTATTTGACACTATATTACAAAATTTTGAAAATTGTTACACTACTACTACTACCATGGCTGCTGAAAAGCAACCGAAACGTCGGGGAAAGTGTAAAAATAAATTAAATCTAAATAGTTTAATAATAATTTAATTAGCTTAAAAATTAGTAAAGTTTAATAGTAGTAGTAGTGTAACAATTTTCAAAATTTTGTAATAAAGTGTCAAATAAACAACGCGATAAAATCCATATATAGCAGTTTAATTTCAATATACACGGTTATTGATATTCGTGAAATAAAATATTAAAATATATTGTATTTATTGACTCCCTAGCTTTTCCCCATGATTTCGCTGCCATAGATTTGAGAGAAATAACGGCAAACAATTTTTAAGCAGAATAATCAGTTCTGTGAAATAATATATTTTTATTACAGACTAGCTTTTATCGTCGAATTAAATGCCATAGTTCAAAGGGAAAGAATATAAAGCCTGCACTATTCATGCATAATGTAATGACATAGAATATTCGTAATAGGTCACAGACTGCTGTGTATCTCAACCTATAATGTAACAGGTAATAACGTAAAAAAAGAAATACGAATCACACGAAAAAAGGTACCCATAGGCTACGAAAACCCTCTTATCATCATAAACCCATGAGAAGCGGTCACTGCCTTGGTTGTAATCTAAAAATAAAGCCAATGACCGCCGAATTCGATGCAATTAATTTCGGTGTTAAAATCAAAAGGCAATTGCTCTATTGACGGGTAATCTTTTGTAGAGAAGTCTGTAGCTTATTTGACGAGCTTAACAGGAATACTAATAAGAACCGTTTAAAAAGACGTGCAGCACTATTTCGGAGGACATTATCATTTAAACATCGGGATTTTTTTAAAGATATCTTTTGTACTAGGATGTTTTCTATTTCACGGCTTACTTTTAAAACATACAATAACCAACACAAAATACACCCAGACTATGAACAATTATTAGAGATTCATACAATTAATGTTCCATTTTCAAATCCATAACACCGAGCGTGGTGGCGAGACGACCGCTTGCTTGCTTTGCTATCCGTGAAATCTTTATAGGCAATAACCATGAGATTGGTAAATGTTCTCCAAGCAGATTAGAGAAACTTTGTAGAAAGTCCAGGTTCATATTGCACTAAATCGACGTGAATATAAAGAATAAATGCAAATAATTGAAGCAGAAGATGTTATGCCAGAATTGTAGCAAATGTAAATCCACAGTCTCTGCCTACCCCTTCAGGGAACAAGCGTGAGTCTCTGTATATAATATTTATTTTCAAGGATGTAAAAACAATTTCGTATAACGGTTAAGGTGATTCACCTAAAGACTAAACCAATTTTACTTGTAAGGGTGACGGCCCCGTATTTTATCTATCCTAGTGAAAATGTTCCCAGCGACGAGCTGGCCGAAAGCATATGAATTTATAATAAATTGGATACTAAGCCGACCACTCCGGGCCTTAAGCCACTGAATTTATTCAGAAATACAGCCCCAGGACAAAGGGACAACAAGATGTTAAGTGGATGGAAGTGACCTGAATTTTAAACGCGTAAATAAAAATGCCTTGGAGCCGCTGCGGAAGTGAATGCGACAGCTGTATATAAAGTCTCGAGCTCGATTTTGAATTCTGTGTTAAGATATTTTCGTTATGAGCTAGCCCACTGCTGGGCACGGGTTGTATGAGAAAGATAATGTCATTGACCTCCACGCTGAACTAATGTGAGTTGACAGATTTTCACATTGAAATTAAACTGCTATATACGGATTTTATCGCGTTGTTTATTTGACACTTTACTACAAAATTTTATTTGCATGCAGTTTAATTTCAATGAATAATATTCGCGTAAATAGAAGACAATATTATGTAGATTTTCACATCTTAGAAAACATTATTTCGAACTCTTAGACATGCAGGTTTCCCCACAATGATTTCTTTCACTCTTAAAGCAAGAGATATTTATTTTTTAATTCGCATATTACTTCAAAGAATTATTATCATACTTTGGGATGAAACACGAGACGACTACGTAGCAATCTTATCTACCATGTAATGCAAAAACCGTTAAAAAATTCACATTCAGGATGTCCTAAGAAAGTCTTACTCCTCAAAGTAATTTATACAATTTAGCTTAAAGTTCTTCTTTTGAAAAGTTATTCATTCTTAGCGAAGTATTATGACTTGCTGCTCTGCATACACAGCGTCACTAAATAAACAAGTTTGTACCCATTTGAATAGTGGCTATTAAATTTCACTTGCTTCCAACGTGCCTAATTAGAAAACTGCAAACAACTTAGTGTATTTAAATCACGAATGCGCTTTAAACAAATTATTAACAATTCTCATGAATCAAAACTTCTTGCAGCGTAATAGACATAAAATGAAATTCTAAGAAATATTGTATTCACAAGCTTATGCACTCACAAGATTGTCAGTGCAACTAAGGAACATCAACTGTCGGGCAATTTACTGCAATATTTCATAGTATAGTCTGTAGATTCTCTCGTAACTATTTATTTTAAGAGAAATGATAGACAATCATACTATGGCAAGCTATATCTCATTTCCAGTGGTTATCAAATAAAAACGCATATTAAAAATAGCGTGGGGCTCAATCTAAACAAAGCCAATATTTTGTATTATTACTTTCAGAGATATAGATGTGAGACAACGTATGCATCTATCTATACCATTAAAGTTACCGTTTAACTAAACAAATACAATCAGACACTTCCAGTCAACCTTACGTCTACTGACCACTAACACATCATTAACGAGAAAACAATGGGTCGTGTCGGCCGTCAAGTGACCGTCGCGTCGGTTACGCGGTAAAAACTTGCCGCTCTTTACCACTCGTTACCACATGTTACGTACCGCGATAATACTGTATTGTTACGCTACTTTACCGTCTCGGGCTTCTGGTTTTAAATATGGAACAGTAATGTTTTAATTACATCGCTAGACTCTTAAAGAAGACTTTGTATAAAGGGTTTTGTAGGTACAGCGTAGACCTACGACGTAGCACCTGCGTAGCTGATTACGAAATTTCAGTTCCTATGGTTTGCTTTAGATCCCAGATATAAGTATTGATAATTATAGTTTCTACTAGATGCAGTCTTAGGCTCGATTGCCAGGTCAAGTCAGCATTGGTCATTGGGCTTTTCTGACAATAAATTTATGTTATAGATCTCAGTTTAAAAGCTGGCGTTACCCCCGTTCCTCGGAAAATCGTTAGTCCTGCACTGACAGCAATGGCTAGCTGATATTACCGGATCTTTATCCGGTAATATCAGCTAGTCATTCCTTTAGACTATGAGAGTGTGGGAATAGAGATTTCACTTGTGATTGCGCACACATTTGCGGACTATAGTATTATCTTCTAAATGAACTATTAACTAATGAACGCCGTATCCAGAATTTGGTCTAAAGATCTTTGAAGCTTAGTAAAGGCAAAGACTAATTATTAGTTGTGGTTAATTATTTAATAAACCACAATTGTATGCATTATCTCAATCGGTCTCTTGGTGGTCAATTGACCACCCATGAGATAATTCATGCCATCCCAGCTACCGTCATTAGGTCATCGGCCCTGAGGCCATAATTTTCAAGCGCACTATTTTAGTCGTTCAGCAGAAATGTCCAGCCCATTAACCCTTTAGCTTGCTTATCTAGAAGCTTTATGAAAGAGTGCAAATACGACATGCAAAACCACTATTGAAGTTATAATCTGGAGATTAATAGCGAGTTTATATTCTTCTTTGTTTAACTTACTGAAAAGTCTGTGACGTTAAGCTGAACTAAGTACCAATTCAAATGAAATCAAAACAAACAAAAGCTTAGAGAATATTATATGTCACTATGTTAGTATAAAATATACGGTGCGCGTCATTTGAGCCCTTTCTGTCGGTGTCTTAATGTTGCCGTGACAAATGACAGGCCAAATGAACGGGTATTAAGCTGGGAGTTACTATTGCTACTTGATTGTGATTCGGAAATTAGATTGTGGTGAGTTGTGTGTGAGAAGTGTTTGGAATGATTATATGGGAGTTCTAGTTTAATAGGTGTATATGCTTAGCTATGGCGACAAATGCTTCATCTCTGATGGGGTACGCAGATACGTTTCGACAACTCTGGGATCGCGGATCTTCTTGAAATATTTAGATTGTGTTGTCTGCGTTTATATAGTAATTTCAAAATATGACGGAAAACCCAAATGTCAAAATCTTTGTAGGCTTGTGTAATTGTTTGTTGCATAATCAAAAGGCAGGCTTCTCAAGTCACATGTGAATGTCTTGTTTTAAAAATAGATATGGTAAGGGAGGTTACTTCTTAACCATATCTATATTATGTGTAGTTCTTTACCAAATACTAGTGAAGATTTCCTGGTTCTTTACTGAACCGTTCATGTCATATTTAATTTACTTAAGATGTACAACTTGTTTACGATAACAACCGATGTTGCAACCGGTCATAAGACAAGGTAACTAGCTTACTATTATATGGCAGGCGCGCAATATACCTGCTAGATAATTTTTAGTATATGAGAATAATTTATGGCTACTTTTACGATCGAACAATAATCACGTACCTCGATCGAGTTGACATAGTACGAGCCAGAAGCTTTTACCGTTCTGTGCCGTTAAGCGCGTAATACATTCGGGTATTTGGTTGAGACAAGAGCACACATTTATTTTGAATTTTTGAATAAAACTGTATCATATGAAAAGTATTTATAATTATGATGTTTTTATTTATAAGTTGGGTGAGTTATTTGTATTTAGATCTGCAAAAGAAAATTGATTGATTGAAAGACTGACTGATGTATAGACGGACAGCTTGAACTGTAGAGTTTGTAAACTTGATATTTTGGCTCTACACATAGGCTCCTTATAAAATGTTGGCCTACATGAAAGACTAGAACTATTTCCTCGAAAGGGTAGGCAGAGATGTGTTACATAGACAGTTCGGCTGTTACTATGCACTATTCAAAACTCCGTGTTACAATTTATTTATTTATGGACAACCAACAAAGCATACACTAATTAAATCATCGTGATAAAACATAAATGCGGGTACATAAAATAGTGCTGCCTTACTTACAGGCTGCCACGGAATGCATTAACAATAAAATATATATGTTTGCTCGTTTGTAAAACTACAAAAAGTGAGATTAATTACATAAAAAAATTAGGCAGTTCTTGACAGAAACCCCCATTAATACTAGTCGACTTCGAACCTCTTGCACAACAGTGCATTTACTACGGCTGCATTGCCAAGACGAGTACTATACCTTAAGACTGCGCCGAGCGAAATGTGCCAAAACAGGCGGTCACAGTTAAGTGAATAAAATCAACACTTTTTGTTTAATACAAATAAAAATATACATTTACCATAACAATAATTGTGATTACAATTACTCCGTGTAAAAAACTTAATATAATTAATATTTTCGCCTACAAAATTATGTAAATTTGCACAAAAAATGCAAAAACGTAAGCTCGTGTTACGTGATTTTAAGATTATAACAGTAGAAATCTATCCTATTTTACAGCTTAAACGAAACATAAATAGTTATATTACAATTTGTCCGTCCCAAATATTTAAGTTATTGGTTGACAATGAAGATACATATTTATCAAAAAAGCACTTCAAATCCTCCATACAATTTTACTATGGCGGCCGCGCGCCGATTTGAATATGCGCCGCACGAGCTCTGCCATTATCTGTCTTACGCTCGGTGCAGTCTTAATAGGTATAGTACTTGCCGGTGCCTAATATATGAAAATATTGTCCAGATACCTTTTGTCCTACCTTACAAATAGCTGCTTCTATATACCACATCTCTTATTAAAGAGTAAACTCTTAAAATGGTGTTCTTGATTAATAAGATTGAGTAGAAAGAGGTGAAATGGACCTTAGAGATAGGTTTAATACAACAATCTAAACGTGTCGATCAAAAAGAGTGGCTATCGAAGTCATGCTTGTTCCTCTCATAGGTTTTATAAGGCAGCCGGTAAATGCTTATTCACAGATAATGCTTAGTTCTTACTTAGCTATATCTGTGAACTTGTAACTTACACGTTCTTAAGGATCACTCTGTGGCCGATATAAATAAACAGCTTTTAATTTTGACTTTAATATTTTTGTTCTCTGTTCTAAGATCATGTATCGAAGCTTTGGGACTTTTTGACGTTTACATTAGATATTTGTTCTAAACTCGTAATTCTCGCAGTTTCAACCACGTTTATAATAACTACGCCGCTATTATGACTCAAACCGTGATTTGATATATTCTATATCCTTCCACAACAAGCGCACTATTACCCAACACAAGATTAAATACTCTCTATGACCACGAGTCTTCAAGTTAACACCAACAAGAAGTTAAGAACACAAGTACGATTTATAAGTGGTAATCGCATTTCTATCTTTAATAAATATTAATTAATAGCGACATATCAATGACGTATAACATGGCCATGATCGTGTATTTCAAACCTTCAAGAAAAGAGCGTACTCCTTTTTAAAAGGCCGGCAACGCACTTCTAACTCCTCTGGTATTGCCATGGGCAGCGATAATCGCTTACCATCAAGCGAAGCGTACGCTCGGTTGCCTTCCATCAAATAAAAAAAAACTGATTCAATATTCACACATTTAGCTGCGACAAATATTTAAAAAAAAAACATCTACCGACATTGATCTTAAGACTGTGCCGAGCGTAAGACAGATAATGACAGAGCTTGTGCGGCGCATATTAAAATCGGCGCGCGGCCGCCATAGTAAAATTGTATGGAGGATTTAAAGTGCTTTTTCGATAAATATGTATCTTTATTATCAATCAATAACTTAAATATTTGGGTCGTACAAATTGTAATTTAACTATTTATGTTTCGTTTAAGCTGTAAAATAGGATAGATTTCTACTGTTATAATCTAAAAATCACGTAACACGAGCTTACGTTTATGCATTTTTACGTAATTTTGTAGGCGAAAATATTAATTATTTTAAGTTTTTTACACGGAGTAATGGTAAACACATTTATTGTTATGGTAAATGTATATTTTATATTTGTATTTAACTAAAAGTGTTGATTTTATTCACTTAACTGTGATTGCCTGTTTTGGCACATTTTGTTCGGCGCAGTCTTAAGTTCAAATTCCACCCAGCAAACAAAAACGAAACGCAAAGTTGATTCTTCCTAACAACCTCTCAACGACGTAATCTGATCATAACACACACCCACACTCACGATCATTTACTTATAACACCATAATAATTATACGGCTAATGTTTAATTAAGATGAAATCCTCCATGAGCGTATTAATTTTCATAGCCACATCTCACTTGGGACGATAGATAAGTGGGACTAACACTTACAAATGAGAAGTTATTAAAGGCCTCACTGTGTATAGTGATAAAATAAGCCGATATGATAACATGAGCTGCGTATTGTTTATATGTATATCTAGATACAATTATAAGACTGTAAGCAGGCTGTGTTTTAAGATTAAAGATATTCATTAAAACATAATCGAAACAGACTATTTAGAGGAGATTGAATGCAAATCAATGGCATTGATATTTTTTGTACTTCTGCGTCACATGGAACTTCTCAACAATACAATGAACGTGCACAAAGAACACCTAGACTCATTACAATGATATTTGGATTACAAAAGTGGGATTCGAACCCACAATACTTGCCACGGAGGTAGTGATGAGGCGACAAGTCAATTCAAGCTTTGCGTAATTTCGTAACTTGTTTAAATTTAGAACATTATACATTTTGTCTTATTCCGTTCAATAGAACTGGAGATGTATTAGTATCAGCTATGTATCAAGTATGGTGGACAGACTGACGTACTACGTGTAATTTATTGCATAAAATTGTTTACGTATATTTTAATACATAAAAAATTACTTCTAATCCGTGATGCTGCAAGAGCCCCGAAGTAACAGTAAACACTGCTGCATCGCGCGATCTAAAAGCTTCTTAGCCACTTTAGTTAAATAAAAAATGCAGGCAAGATAATATTAACAGATTTATAAAGCAAATAAAGGTATAAATATCGTTAATATCTAGAATGGAATGAAATGAAGCAAGTGAAAGAGTTTGTATATTTGGGTACTTTGTTTACAAGGGATGGTAAACATGAGGCAGATATTGAAAGGAGAATGATTGCTGGCAACAAAGTGAATGGAGCTCTACGCGCTTTTATGAACAGTCGAAATGTATCCGAAAAGGCACGTTTGGCTGTTCGTAGAGGACTATTAGTGCCTACACTTATGTATAGAAGTGAAAGTTGGGTATGGCAAAAGAAGCATGAGAGCAGAATAAATGCTGTAGAAATGAAAGCGCTGAGAAATATATGTGGTGTGACTCTGAAAGGTAGAATAAGGAATAGTGTGATTAGAGAGAGATGCGACATGAAAGTGGATATAGTGACAAGAATAGAAAAGGGTATGCTGAGATGGTTTGGGTATGTAGAAAGAATGGACGAGGAAATACTGACTAAGAAAGTTTATAAGGTTAGTGTGAATGGAACAGTCGCGACAGGAAGACCTAGGCGAACGTTTCTTGATCAGATCGGAGGCGTTCTGGATAAAGGCCAAGTTAAGAGCACCTTGAACCGACGGGCGTGTAGGAGGAATGTGATGAAAGTGAATGAAGCCAGAGAAGTATATCAGGATCGTAGCAAATGGAAATCCGTAGTCTCTGCCTACCCCTCTGGGAAACAAGCGTGAATCTATGTATGTATGTATGTATGTAATATCTAAAATTAATTGTAAATATCACTGATATTAAGATCAATTTGACTAAGTAACAACCGTTCACGAGAATGACGGCTAGTTCCAATACCTACCGTCTTTTATGTCATCGAATTCTAGTTAGTTTTAGATTCTTGTGCCAGAAGACATTAAAAAACCAGCTAAGTTTCAATCTGACGAACGTTCACGAAGATGATGCATGAATATCGCATCGTCTTTCTATCTTTGATTTTTAAGTAGTTTTACATTCTAGCACAAGTATGCACAAAAAATAAGGCTATTTGAAAGGCCGGCATCGCACTTGTGACTCCTTTGGTGTTGCGGGTGTCCATGGGTGGCGGTAATCGCTTACCATCAGGCGATCCGTCTGATTGATTGCCCTCTAACATACAATAAAAATAAAAGAAGTCATAAAACAATATTACCCATTGCGATCTAAAAAAGTATCAATCGAATGCGAGCATGATACATGATGACCTTCCATCGTTATGCCATTCAAGTTCCATTAGGTACACTAAAAAGCCGATATTACTCGAGCAACTACGAATAGTCTTTAACAAAATGAAACGCCACCTTGATTCACAATATTCATAAGGTTTTCGATATAAATTGCCATTTAGTGTTGTAATTACTATTATGCTAAATCGACTATTCGTTTAATCGGTAGTCGAGAATCGTTAAGCTGGTAAATGTGAAATTAATGATGGTTAAATTGCTATTGTTATTGCTTAATATTAAACGAGTGATTCTAGATTACTTTGTGAAATATATTTTAGTCATTTCGTTGAACGGTTAAAGGATTCTTAGTTTGTAAGTATTCTGTAAATAAAGGCGCGATTCCATTAGGACATTACTTGCATGCAAGTTGTACAAACCTGCATAGAAGTTACAACTTGTATGGGGTAGTTTGAACTTGTACATATTTTTATTCAAGTCACCTGCAAATTGAACGCGCAAACGTTAGTTGCACGTTTCAAACAAGTGACGTGTATGCACATAATATCTATCGCTGTACAAATTATTGAAACATAATGTTTGTTAGGAGGGCGCATGGAAAATAATCATTTCATGCTGGTCTACTCAATTGTTAAACTTCTCCACTTGTATGCAAGTGAAACCTGCATGCAATTTTATGCGGACGACACCGCATTATTAGTTCATGGTGATCAGTGGACGGATATATTCTGTCATGCCGAAAAAGCCATCAGATTCTCTAGTAATTTACTTACATTAAACTTAAATAAAACACATTACCTACCTTTTCCCCAAAATCTACCACATTACCTGAGCCCCTGCCACATTACCTGAGCAACCTACCAGATCAGAGCCCACACTTGCCAAGCTGAACCGGTGTCATGTCAGTGTCTTTGCCCGCAGTTGAATAATGTAAGTACTACAAAGTATCTCGGGGTAAAAATAGACAGTCTACTAAATTGGAAACCTCATATTGAAATGTTTACATCTCGTGACCGTAAATTGATTTTTATAATGAAGAAATTGAGGAAAGGTTCTGATGAGAATATTATGAAGACATGCTATTACGCCCTATGTGAGTCTATTCTATCTTATCTTATCTTGCTCATAAGACTCATTTCCTACCGTTAGAGAGAGCACAAAGAGCGGTGATCAAAGCTATTAAATTTAAGCTCTTTAAGTACCCCACAACGCTGCTTTACGCCGACTACCAGGTTCTCACTGTCCGCAAACTATTTATTGTTCATATAACTTTAAAGAAACATTCTACACTAGAATTTGATCCCCACTTTATTCAAAAACGCAGTAGCTATAAAATGTGCACATCAGCAAAATCAAAGTCCGCCCTTGCTCAACGTCACTATCAGATTATTAGCTGCCACCTCTATAATATTGTAAATAAACAATGCCTCATCGATCCGCTAAACAGACACCAATGCAAAAAAGCAGCTTACTCATGGTTACTAAGCCTTGATTATGAGAATACCGAAAATCTTCTCAAATTACCTACACACACACACACGCACGCACGCACGCACGCACGCACGCACGCACGCACGCACGCTCGCACGCACGCACGCACGCCCGAGATCGCACGCACTCACGTGCGTGCGTGCGTCACAGTGCGTCACACTAAAAAGGGGCCCGTGACCAGCAGTAATCTTACTAGTAATATATTATTATAAGCTAGCATTATGTATCACGTGCACATATTATGCATATATATACATATAAGCATAATAAAATGGCCAAAGAAAAAATGGATGGACTATGTGAGGATGGATATGAAAGGAAAAGGGGTAAATTATCAGATGACGGGTGACAGAGAAGTATGGAAGCGAAGGACATACTGCGCTGACCCCAAATAAATTGGGACCAGGGCAAGAAGATGATGATGATGATGCTATATATATATATATATATATATATATATATATATATATGTGTGTGTGTGAAATCACCTTTATTTTGCCTATATTTTACTTGTATCTCACTCCAGACATTCTAAGGAAAAATAAATATTACAAATGAAGCTAGCTATTTGCCAGACCATAAATTAACACTGCAAAAATCACGTAGAGTCGCTCTGTTTCTGCATGGGAGAACATGACAACAAAGACAATTTCGCATAAGTAATGCTGCTGGATCATAAGACTACTATTTAAGAATCTATATTAATATCTCTCATCTTATTATAATAATAAGAAATATTTGTACTTTTGTTTGAAATAAATAAACATAAAAATACTGGACCAATTTAAAAATTCTTTCACCATTAGAAGCCTTCTTTATCCAGAATTAACATAGGCTATATAACACCACGGTACGAGCCAGAGGAGCGTAGCAGTAATTACAAACGTGGATGAAACAGCAAGGGGCATATTTTATTAATATAGTCATAATTGTGAATCTGTGTTAAATATTCACAATTACGACCTACTATACTATATACTGTATCTATGAACTTGAGGAGCACTTCCGTATCATTGTAATCTAGCTGGAGTAGCCAGCTGGTTGTGATCGACTTGATACGATGAAGAAAAACAACGTAAAAAGAACATTATTCGAAGAGAAGAATGAAAATTATCGTAAATATTATGAAGAAAATTCTCAGGGAAACCTGCATATCTGCGAATTTTCCTAATTATATGTTCGAACTAGTCTGCTAACCCTTACTGTGCCAACGTAGAAAACTAGGCCCGTGTCCAGCAGTTGGGCAGTTAATAAACAGAGGTACTAATAAAAAGGTTTTATAAAAGGTTAAGGCAATATTTATGTATTATGTGGCTACAATATTGAGAGCCAGAGCCATATGCAAAATATTGACCTGAGATTTAAAACAAATACAACTCGTAAGAATAACAATAAAAATACTAGCAAACCAATTAAAATACCACATAATAAAATAAGACAGCAAACAGCTCGACTTATAAAGCGTTCATGTATAAACTACGCACGTACTATCACGGAAACACACGAATAGCTTTTAAACGTTTTAGCAGTACAGCGGTGCCTTCTGTCTTGAATAAAGGAATTATACTAAACAAAAATGTATTTAATGGGGATGTTTCCTTTTAATTGTTACTAGCAGCATGAAGTCTGAAAATCTCCGTTCAGCCATATTGGCCCGATAGTACGGCCAAAATTGTGGTCTACCACCACAAATGAACCTCAAACGTAGGGACGATTGAGGTTCATTTGAACATCATGAAACAACAAGATTTATTGCCCCGTGCAATAATACAAAAATATTTGACACTTGTCAGTGATACTTCTTTTTCAGTTGCAAAAAGCCTTTCTCGAAAATATTATTGTAAAATAAAAGCCCATTCCATTGATAATAAAGGTCAAAATAACATAATTAACCCATGAGTTCAAATGTCAGGCATCTCGTACAACACGTCATAATTGTGCATCTCTTACACTCTACTAGAAATGTCAACCTTAGCGATAAATAGATCTCACAGAAACTTTTGTCAAAACTGGTAGACCATTTTGTTGGCCGATTATGGTCACCACTTAGGACTTAAAATACAGCTAGCAAAATGTAGGTATACATATTAGTTTGGGCTAGATGGTGTTGTGTGTATGTGATAGAATATTTTTATTATTATTATTTTATTAGCAGACATTTCGTCAGCGTCATCTTTACATCCCACCTATTGCCGTTTACCAGGCCTGTTATTAGATTCCTTATCACTACATATTATAAAGAGTCCCCAGCCGAGGATGTCTGTCTGTTCGCGATAAACTCAAAAACTACTGAACGGATTTTTATGCGGTCGTCACCAATAAGCAGAGTGATTTATAAGGAAGGTTGAGCTGTATAATTTGTTAAGGTTTTGTAGTACCTGTGCGAAGCCAGGGCGGGTCACTAGTGACTAATAAATTTCTAATATCTACTGAGTTTTTGAATCACGGACCTTACGATAACTGGCATATATAGCAAATTAATGCCACGGGATTAACGATGCATAAATATCCCAACTTTATTTTATCATGTATAATTTTCTTTTCTTTTTACGTGGGGGAATGCATGACGCGTACCCCTCCGCAGGGTCGGGCAGAGAGGTTATGTCGGACTCGCCGGGGTAAAAGAAAGATGGAATAAGAATAATGTACCTCCTGCAATACCGACTAAACCTACTACGGTGTTCCTCGACAAAACCACTATCAACGGGGCCGCGCGAATCACTTGCACATGCGGTCGCGACCCCGCCGAGTTTTCGGCCCGACGTATGAAACGGCAGGCCCCTACATGAAGAGGCCTACCTTTTAGGCAAACCCCCCCCCCAAACCCTACTGTCCCCCCCCCCCTAGAGGGGAGACGGACACGAAACAGATGTGTGCTCATGTGTGCTCAGTTAATGCATACGAACAGTTAAAACAATCCTCATGTGGACCAGTATATTCTGTTTAGTTCCAGTACAAAATATTATAAACTTTTAAAATAAAAACGTTTTAATAATTTATTGTATAAAAAATGCTACTACTCTGTCAAGGACGTTCTAAATAACACGTTTTGTTAAATTTTGGTAATTCTTTTCAGTTATGCTTTAGTTTTGTTGCTTTAAATGTAATTTAGACTTAGATTTGCTTTGATTAATCTATTCAATGGTTTACGCGTGATTGCGTTACCAACATCCAAACAGTCAAACATCACGAACGTTCAAATTTATAATATTAGTAACACGGTTTAAGTGTAGCTACCGATATTAAAAGGAATAACTCTGCCTGACCTCTGGATGATACGCAAGCGTGATATAATGTTATACAACCTCCCAATAATTAAATTAATAATTCATATTTATATTCACCGCAAGTTCGTTCAAGAATTTTTCTTGTCGTTCTGGACTAATGAATTATGAGTAAACACTTATTAAAATATTCTGTAAACCGTTTAAATAATACCACTCGAGCTATTTCTGTAATTGGATACAACTTTGTATAATTGCCATACCTATCTAGGGTTTTAGTTACGTATCTAAGTTTATTCTATGTTATGTATGAGGTAGGTATCTGTGTTATGTACATATGTATTTATCTGCACAGATGGCGTAGTGGTTTAAGTGGTTTTTTTTGTTATGTTTTAGGACGCAAACGAGCAGATGAATCGCCTGATGGTAAGCGATTACCGCCGCCCATGGACACCCGCAATACCAGAGGAGTCACAAGTGCATTGCGTTCCATTTAAATTTGCTACCACCAGAAGGGGAGGGGGGACGGTTGGGCCTCCGGTACCCTCACTTGACGAAACACAACGCAAACGCTATTTTACGCCGGTTTTCTCTGAGGCCGTGGTATCACTCCGGTCAAGCCGGCCCATTCGTGCTGAAGCGTGGCTGCCGGTTTTAGTATTCGTCTTGCTGCTTATTACCCGTTAGGTGTTCGATTCCCATACAAATAACAGGGTAGTTGCATATGTTTGATTTTGAACATTATTTTACACATTACATTATAATAATAATAATAATATTCTACCACATACACACAACACCATCTAGCCCAAACTAAGCAGAGCTTGTACTATGGGTTCTAGACAATGAATAAACATACATATATAAGTGTTTTTTTTTTTTTTTTTTTTAATACGTACATATTATAGCAATCAAAAGAAATCTTTTTGTGCAAACAGTATCAAAATTTATTGCAAATTAAGGTAGTAAATAATATTTTAAAATTATGTATAAGAAAAAGGGTAGTATTTAATCCCTCAATTTATTTCTGTTTTCTACTACTAAATATGTCTTTGTTCCACCAAAGATACTAATTTTGTACTAAAATATGCTTACTAAAATATTTCATAACGTACACCTATTTAATAACTATTGCAAATTTGTAATAATAAAGATACTGCTTTCTATTACAGAAGCACTTCATATTTTAGTTTTATTTCAATCAATATACACCAAGAAATATTTTAATCAAACACCAATCAAATCCCAATTTACTTCTTATTATCTAATGTAACTACGTTAAAATAACATTACGTACTAAAAAAATAACCACGAAGGCTAGGGCGGGTCGGATTGCTCTGAATCGGAGTGTTAACAATAATAATGGTATCAGTATTAAAAAGCAATATAATAAGATATTTTGTACAACGATCGGCATATTTGGTGTACAATTAGTATTTTCATAATACCTATGGATATAATTGTCCTCTAAGGATATTTACTGAGCAGTAGAATAAAATAATGTTAAGTTTAGGAGGTAGTTTTAGTCTCGTTGGTATAACATATTTTGTTGGTGAAATTGTTTATTTGTTGCAAAATAATTGTATAAGATATTTGATGCACAGTTAAAAATATCGCTGAGAAAATGAGCGACTGCAGCTGCACTTTTTCTTTTATATACTTATGTAAATTGATAGAAGAGCAGCGATAGCTCAGTGGGGAGACCAACAGACTGCAATGCAGAGGGTCTCGGGTTCAAACCCACGTCGCGCACCTCTGACTTTCGGAAGTTATATTGATTGACAATAATCGCCTGCTCCGTGCCTCGGAAAGCACGTTAAGTCGTCGGTCCCGGCTGCCATGAACATCTATGGCAGTTGTTATTGGGAAAGTCAGTGCCCTCTAATATCTTGACACTGGTCTAGCCTTAGGGTATTGTTAGAATTCGGGTTGCGGAGGTCAGGTGGCAGCCGCTCCGTATAAAAACTGATATCCAGTCAAATCTGGTTAGACTAGAAAAGCCGACCCCAAGTAACTTGGGACTAATAAAGGCTAAGAGAGAAGATACTTATGTAAATTGATGATATCTCGCTATCTTCCTCAGACAGCTACATTTAAATAGTTAGTGTTTTTTTTTTATTCAACTGAGCTGGCAAACAAACATACCACCTGATGGTAAGTGGTCACCGTAGCCTATAGACGCCTGTAACACCAGAGGCATCACTTGCGCGTTGCCAACCCTTTAGGAAAGGAAGTGGGAAGGAGTAGGAGCGGGAAGGGGAAAGGGGGTGATTGGGTCTCCGGCACTCTCACTCACCGAACGAAACACAACAACAGTGATACAGCTATTTCACGTCGATATTCTGTGAGAGGGTAGTTCTTTCCCGGTCGCACCGGCCCATTCATGCTGAAATCAGCGAGGCTCTACTACTCAATTACGTCATAGTTGCTATCATGCTTCCTTTTTGTCAATTGACATTTACTCCTACTTCCATTTAAAATGATTTGAAACGTCCTAAATAAATAAGATACACGCTCTTATTTATTTAGGAAAATAATAAAAAATCTTTGTGTTTTAGAGTTTGGGTAATGTAACTATTTGACATATATAAATGATAAAAATATGAGAGTCATCTACTCTTGTGTAATCCATAAATAGTTGTTCCAAGGTTGACTGTCCTTGTTTCGTTGTTTGAATGTTTGTAGTAGTTCCTGCGACATAGGATTGAAACCTAGTATGAGAGTTGCCTTAAAAATTACTCAAAGGCATTTCCACAGTAACAAGAACACTACTACATACACAGCAGTTGATATCAGATTAGTTATAATATCACGGTATAGTAGACAGCATTAACAACGGATAGAGAATCAGGTCATCGAAATTAATCGTATGGCAATTACTTTATGTGTACACTGAATAGTGTACACAGCGCAATGGTTTACATTACAGTAACTGTGTATATGATTACTGATACAATATTACTCATCGAAACCATAGTTTGTATAATCTATTAAGGCGCGATTCCACTAGGCAAGTCTTGCATGCAAGTATGACGTCACATTTGCATACAAATTGCTTGCACTGGAATCATGTTTTCGAGAGTGTGAAAATTGCATGCAGGTTTCACTTGCATACAAGTGGAGATGTTCAAAAATTGAGTAGGCAATCATGGGTGGAAGATGTGCTCTCCAATAAAAAATATTATTTTCTCGTGCGCCCACTTAACAGACATTATGTTTCGATAATTTGTACAGCGATAGATATCATGTACATACATATGTGCGTACACGTAACTCGTTCGTAGTTCGAAAGGTGCAACTAATGTTTGCGCGTTCAATTTGCAGGTCACTTGATTAAATTCTCACTTTTGCGCCTTTCCTGCCAAGAAAGGTCCTCGTCAAAACCATTCTAATTTCAAAAACATTACACTTTGTTCCTGCACTATAAGTTATTACTAATAATCGTAGCCGAAACTTAATAATACTATAATACTAACAACGCATGATGTGCATGTCTCAATTTACAGGTCGAGCAGGTAGGTGTATAAAAAATAAATGCCTTACAATATAAAGGCCCAGCAGCGTACCTCAAGTATCCATACTTTTGTCTATTCTACCATTACAATCTTTATAAACAGGTTTTACGAGGTTAATCATTAACCACACGAAAGTAGAGCTATTTAACTTGGTCACACACTTCTAAGGACTACGCAAACACTACTGTCTCACAAAATACACAGAATCACAAAATACCTAGTTCTTTTGCTCACAGTTTTATTCAAACTCTCCGCAAACAGCCGAGGGCGGCACGTAGCACATTTACAAGCTGCTCGCGAGAATATACCTGGTCTAGAGTTGTGAGAAACTTTATGCGATGCGAGCTAGTGTACCTGCGATTTAATCCTCATTAGTATGGTTTTATTTAGTTCATGTTAGAGCTATTCGTTTGCATTTAATGACATAGTATATTGCAGATATAAGGTCTACATTCTTAGACTCACGCCTATATTTTGGAAGGGTTACCTACGGTGTACATATACCCATATTTTCACCCAAGTAGGTAATAGGCGAGCTTACTGTCTAGCGGACATTTCCAAACTGCGTGCTGCTACTAAAACATATACTAATTAACATTCAGGAACGGAACGCAGAACTTCACGATCGCCAGACAATCTTATGCCGTGGGACCAGCGGGAAGTAAAAGCCAACACATGCGAAGAAAACGCATCTGTCATTGAAGTATTGTATTTTTTGCGACTTTACCCAATGAATAAAACATTTCTGACCCCAATATCTTCGGAGATATTGAATGTAATGCAGATGCCAGAAAAAACTAATGATATCACGATATTTTCCGTCTTGTCATGTGAAGATACAGTCGTAACCATATTTTCTTATTGTTTTTTATTCGTTGGATTGCAATTTTTTACGATAAGAAACGTATCGTATTTTTTAATGCTAATTGTGAAGGAAATAAGAAGTGGTCTATTTGATTTAGAGCCGAAATTGTATGGATATCGTCAAGAATATTTTTTTCTGTGATTGATAGAGTAGTTTACACACAGTTACTAGTTTACTACAGTTTTTTTTGTAGTACATTTTTTAAACAACAAATCGCATTCAAAAGTAATATAATAAAAGTATCAATATTGGTTGCAAAATGATGCAGCAACTATTTTTTCTTCTTCTTTTCGTGTGGTTAGTGGCCAACCTGTTGTCAAGAGTCGTTTAAGCCGCCCGTAGGCCTCTGACAAGACTTAACGACTACTGTCAATTTGGCAACAACCGGGACCGACTTTTACGGTAATCGTCCCATTAAGCGGTCACCCATCTATAGACTGACCGCACCCAACGTTGCTTAACCTCGCTAATCGTTTACCGAGCAGTGAGTGCAACTAGCTATGAGCACCTCAAATAATATTCAAAAGTTCGGTATATTAAAACATAAAGTGCGTTGTAAGCTATCTCGCTATTTCTCTAACACTTAAATAGCGGTTATATCACATAAATAGCACAGAAAATATTTTGCTCATTTTATCATTTGACAATTACTTCTTCTGCCTGATTTATAAGGCTTTCTGTGGCTTATTTATTTTTAATTAGATTTATAAAATTGTTGTATCTTTAAACACCGTATTGTTATTCGATTTGAACTGGAATAATTTATCCCTGAGGGCGCAAATATAGGTGTATTTATTACATTTTAGTTGCTCGTATCAACAAAAGATTCTATTGCCGTCTACCAGGCAAACTGCCAAACTTTTTTCTGCAACTGCAAATTTATTAACAGAAATACTCAATAGCACTATACTGACCCAGGAATTGGAAACTCCCGAGATACAAGCATGAGTGAATTCTACGTGAGTCAAATGTAAGTCAAACTGAAACAAAGTAGTACATTATAAAACAAGAGTATCTATAAGATGAAACACGTACGGTACAATAAAGTTTTATTACAAGTAGTCGCCGTAAAACTAAACTCTATAGTTCTAAATGCGAAATTATAGAATCTCCGGTGAGCGTAAAGGCGGCAATACAGAGGAAATAGTATGTAAACGCAGTGCTCACATTTCATAGTCCGTTTAGTATGGATAGTTTGCTTGCCTGCCTTTTTGGTAACGTAGACTAAAGCTGCGCTGATGCTAGCGATCGCGAGAGCCCACATTTGATATCCAAATCAGCCAAAGTTTATTTTTGTTGCTGCTCAATGTTAGATCGAAGTTTTCCGAAATATAATAAAATTATTAACCCCCTATTGTTGGATTGAAATATAATAGGGGAAATGTGGGAGCTCTATAGTAAATGGGGTAAGTTCTTAAGTATTTAAAAACGAATTTTAATTCTTAACTCAGCGAACGCTCTGTGATCGCAATAGAGACATCATGAAATAAATCAATCAAGAGTGGAGTACCTGACTCATATGATTTCAATTTGCTATGCCGTAATCCTTGCCAGCTCTTCGGGAAACAAGCGTGGGTCTATACATTTATGTTTCTAGAATGTGAAGAATTTCTATACTTCTTAAATTCTGTGTTTGGAAGACCAATGGTTAGTCTGTCTTGTGTTTGCAGTACAACTCCTGTTTTTTAGGGTTAGCAAGACGACAGTTCTAACACACATACAAACTTGATGCTTATATGCCATTATACATACTAGCATTCTTTTAACATACTTGTGAAGTTAGTTCTTTACCCTGGCCTTGCTTAATATTGTTTTACGTTTACGCGAATGTTATACATTGAAATTAAACTACTTTATACGGCTTTTGGCGCGTTGTTTATTTTAATTCACTTTTATTACATATTTTGAACTATAACACTACTAGTATTGAACGTTGCTACAATTTAAGACGTTAATAAACTAATTATATTTAAGTTTACACTTTTCTCTAACGTTTCGGTTGCTTTACAGCAGCCATGTTTACGGGAAGACTATCTGTACTCAAAATCTTTAGTCAGCTATTATAGTGGCACTAAGAAAAATATCTAAAATGTAGTAAAGCGATATTACTTGTGATACCATAATACAATTCAGTAACAGTATACAAAATATTACATCAAAAATTGTATACAAAAATGATTCGGTAAACTTACTTAAAAAATCTTTGAGACAGTTACGAAAATTGAATACGTCACAGTGATGGATAACAATATAAAGTGTACAAAATAAGATAATATTAAGCCCTCGGAATTTCTATTTTAAACCAATATTACATCATGTTTGTATAAATCCTGAAAGGGGTGGACAGAGATGTATCACATGTCGATTTCGTCAGCTATATTAATAAGGTCTACATAATACAGGTGAAGCTCACTTAGGCTCAAGCTATCACCGTATCTTGGACACAATTCCAGACATTGTGTAACAAAAAACAGCTACGTAAATAATTTATATAAAAATACTCAGTACTGCAGACAGTACTGAGAATTTAGTTCCCAGTGCAGTTTCTAGGTCAGAACCTAGAAACTGCACTGGGAGCGTCATGATCAACTGTAATTGTTATTGAAAGGTATTATTTTCCCATCAAGGTGGCAGACACGCCTACAACTCACTAGATAGTAAGTTGTTTCAGTTATGTATTAAGTTATGTAGTAAGTAAGTGATACCTACAGCAAGCACCCATAGGTGCTTGCTATATATCTATAGAAACTATATAAAAGGGTAAATGATATCTCATTACCCTTTTACCCTGCATTATTCTGTGAGAACGTCATCTCGCAAAAGGAAGCAGGGGAGCCGATCTGCGAGGAAGATATCATTGCAAATCCGAGGCGTCGCTGGCAAACCGGGCATAGGCGCGCAGACCTGCCTGATGCCACTATGCCATGATGATGATGATGAATGTAAGCGCAAGTCTGCATCAGGTACTGCTAGATGGGCACAGCTGATATAGTTTCAGTTCCAGCGACCCAACCACCATTCAATGCGGGAGAAGCACACCGTGGTGGGTTTAGTCGGTAGGACCCGGAGCTTCTCCTCTTTGCCCAGGTAAGCCAGACATACACAAGAGAGAACAGGAGAATTCTTGACCTACTAAATAGTTTTATATGAGCAAGCAGACCTGAACGAGGCACCATGGTTCAAAAGTGAGGGAACTTATAGCTCGAAGTCACCGAGTTTATTCCTCTTGGTATAGCGAGATCGTGCCAAATGAGTATTGTAGTCCGTGTCTTAGGTTTGTCTACTTGACAGATAATCTGGGACTGTTTTCTGTAGAGCTAGTGCCGCTACGGTTATTATGAAATACCTATATTATTATAGAGGCTAATCCAAACATAAATAGACGCCTTTATATCCTTTTAGAATCATATAGGAGTTTCGGTTTTGAAGGATTAGGTTTTTTTTCAATTTACTAGCCAAGCTCTTGTCAGTGGAGTCTCTTCCATAATGTCCTATCATCAGCCAGCGCTTTGACTTCTTGATACGACGTAACTTGTACCTTTTCTTTCACTTGATCTATGAACGTCCTCTTCTGTTCTCTATTGTTTTTAGAATATGTCTTTTTTCCTTTACCATATTTAGAACTTCCTCATTTGTTTTTCTTTCAGTCCAACTTATTCTTTGCATACTACGCATCCTACGAAGGATTAGGTACATACGAATAATACTTCTGGTGTTACAAGTTTTAACAGGCTGCCGTAATGTATTTAATAAACCACATTGACTATTCTATGAATTATTATTTATTCGTTTTACTTACATACAAAATCTCACATTTTTCTCCGATAAGCCTCTGCCTACCTAAACCTTAGCTGGTTATCCCGCATATCGCCAGCTATGGTTTTAATCGCCCACGTAATAGAGGCGGGTCTATGACATCTACTGGGTAAAGTATCATATTTCATATCCATGTCTAATAACACTTTGCACGACTCGGGAAAAATCGAAATCGGGTCCCCATGTATAGCAATCGCATACACAATCGCCACCGAAGCAGTTTAAGCGACTAATTAAATAATGTTAATCAGGTTTAAATAAATAATATTAACATCTCAAATTTCATTATCTATTAAATGGGCTCTTGTCTCTCAAATTGTAACATCTGCTGAATAAATTAAGTACAAAAACAAACAAATTATAATTAATTATGCAATTAATTTACAACTGGTCCAGTTAAAGGCTTTTAAATTTTAAAACAGCTATTATGAGTGGCGATAAATTTATTGTATGCAACGTACAAAGATGTAAAGATAAAGGAAAAGATATTAGAGATTATTATTTGGTATAGCGGTAGTGAATACGTATGCTACACATGAGGTCTGAGGTTCGATGCCCGGGATAGTTAAAATTTTAGGAAATCTTTTCCTATAAGAAATTATTAGTAGTAGCTCGGCGTCTGGAATCGAAACTGAAACTTTGAAGGCTATGACTGAAACTGAATTGTTGGTCTCGTGGCACTTATTAGCCATAAAGCAAACTAATGCCACGAAACCAATAAACCAAAAATTTCTGGATATAGAACTTTCCAGAACTATTGGTCCGATCCATAAATTATGGTTTCAAAGAAGTCTGGATGTACTTTGTATCCGCTAATAATTGTATAATGTCCTTCGCAATACAGGACTTGACGCTATTGCGAAAGTTGTTTTAAAAAATATTTATACAAGGAACAGTGAAATACGAACCAAATTAGATGAACCATAGCTTAGATTTTAAGTTAAACTGTATACTACTAAACTAAATTACCGCATCAAAATCTGTTCAGTAGTTCGCTTGTGATGCTGGATCAAATAGACAGACATACTTCTGCATAACTAAACGAAATTAGTCTCAAAAATATCCTATTTCTATATATAGGGAGATTCTTGAGATTTACTTGGTTAGATACAACCTTCTTACATAATATTGTCTTGTATTTACGCGAATATTATTCATTGAAATTAAACTGCTATATACGGATTTTATCGCGTTGTTTATTTGACACTTTATTACAACATTTTGAAAATTTTTACACTACCACTACTATTAAACTTTACTAATTTTTAAGCTAATTAAATTATTATTAAACTATTTAGATTTAATTTATTTTTACAATTTCCCCGACGTTTCGGTTGTTGTTCAAAATTTTGTAATAAAGTGTCAAATAAACAACGCGATAAAATCCGTATATAGCAGTTTAATTTCAATGAACCTTCTTACAGTTTTAATCTGTAGATATAATACATACATTTGTTGATGTCTATATATGAAAGATATTGACGAAAAAAATGTGAAGTGAGGTGAGATTCCATATAAGAACTACGTAAGCTAAACCATTTACACATTTGTATAAGAATTTTTGTCTGACTGTCTGGCCGTTTATATGTTTGTACACGCATCACGCAAAAACTACTGCACGAAATTACGTAAATGCGTAACTTAAAATCTATGCATGTTCAATCTTGATACGCCTCCTAGAAGTCAAGTATTATGTGTATAAACCAACTTCTTCTTAAATGCAAAGAAAGAAACATATTGATAGATACCTGCTTCCAAATTCTACAAGTATGAAGTCACGGACAAAAGCCACTTTCGTATAAATATCTGTCTTCCCATGGGTGTCATAGATGGTGACAAATGGCTGACAGGATAGGTAGTAGCACCCACCAAACTACTTTATCATCTAGCGAGCACTGCTCAAATCAAGTCACTTGTGGTGATTACCCCGCCTTTTTACGCCAAGCCATGGTGATATATGACCTTACGATATGATATTATGGTCTCTTCGTTGTCTAATTGTTACAGGTTTTAAGGAATTAATACGATTCATATTTAGTCGGTTTCTTAAGGTCATTTGTAAGTATGATTGACAGTGGCCAAGTTTCAATTTTTCTGGTTAAATATAATGTAATTCTAAAGAATTACATTTTAATAAATAAATAAATAGAATAAATTCATTTAATTTTTTATTTTTCAATTTTATTCTTTAGAATAAATTCTAATTGACTTTACTGCATGGATGGTGTGTTGGTATGAAACTCGAAACAGCTTGAGTTTACGTGTTCTTTTAATTCAATGTTTATTAAGTATACTGTATAATGCGGGCATTGAGAAAATATTTTATTTTTTTTAAAACAATTTATACGTTTGTTCTAGTTTTTTCACTAGAACAAATTTGCGAAATTGTTTTTTTTTCTTCCTTCTTTCCTTGTGTTCTTCTTTTTGTTGCTTGTGTTACAAATTCCCTGCTTTACAAACATTCATATAATGGATCTAAGTTTGGAACAACTTACTATTTTTGGATAGCACAAATTTTCGACCTGTATTTGTATAAAACATAATACTAGACCTATTTGTAGCCCACTGGTGGCTAATAATAATAATAGTTTTTCTTTCATAGTTATCAATATACCGGTCCACCAAACATCCATACCCATAGCCCATATATTAGAATCCATACGTAGAAATAGTCCTACTCCTGCTGCAGCTAGTGCTGCTGTAGGTGTTACATCCCACCTTTGATTAAAACTCTCGAAGCGCCTCTTCACGTTGGACCCATGTCTCCGTGTAAGCCTCCGAAAGAGCCAGGTATTTTCTAATATAATATGTTAGAAAATACCTGTGATAAGAGAAACATAATAATAATAATAAAAAGTTTATTTAAGATTTTAAATCCATACATAATACAAAGTAATGCCAAGAGAGTCAGCATTATAAAAACATTATATCACATACACATACACATATCAAAATACATTTAACTACAAAATAACTGGGAAATAATTAGAAAGAAAATATTATAACATTGAATTAATAATTGGATTTGCATGTCATACATGAATATAATAAATCAGTTCATTACGTTCTAACGTCAAAATATAAATACTTAATAATTGAAATTAATTCATAAAATAAAATAATATCAATTTAGACTAGTTCTGTTATTATATGAGTCCACTTACATTGTATTGGACAGTCAAACCGAGAAACAATAATTTTTAGGATTCTGTTGCTACTCTCTTTCAAACGGCTTAACAATGAAGCTACTTTTTTACGTCTTATGGCGTGATAGCCATCCGTGTGAGCTTCGGCAAACATTAAAGACGCACTGCAATATGGAAGCAGCCCCATCAGCATCCTAAATATGTTATTGTATTGCACACGTAATATCTTATGTAACTTATATCCAAACCCAACATTTCCAGTAACGGCCAAAGTTATGATTTTGGCGATGTTTCATCTCTGTGTCTGTGAAAGCACATAACGCTGTTTGCTCTACCTTTGATCTCCCTCCGTTTGTATCGGATTGCCGTCCAATCGGACTTTCTAAGCGACAGAATAGAGAGTGTACTTGTGTTTGCGCCACACTTGTGCACTTTAATACTTTTTGCGCAGATGGGTTGTGTTCGTTAAGAATGGTTGCAGCTAAAGAAATTTAAAGAAAATAATTATTTGGTAGGTATTATGTTTATCAATAATTTTATTCTTTGTAGATGATTATAATTTTATTGATACTAATATCAGCCCTGTACAAAATTATCCCACTGCTGGGTACTCTTCCCACCTTAAAAAGGATTATGTCATAGCCACAGCCCACACCACGCTGGTCCACTGCGGGTTGGCAGACTTCACATATCGTCGAAAACATTATGGAGAACTCTCAGGCACGCAAGTTTCCTCACAATGTTTTTCTTCACCGTTCTGATAGCAAATTATTACGTACATAACTTCAAAAAGTCAGAGATGCGCGCTTTAGGATCGGACTCGAGACCTCTGCGTGGCAGTCCAACGGTCTCCCATTGGGCTATTGCTGGTATTTCAGAATATCGTAGCAAGTGGTAATCCGTAGTCTCTGCTCACCCACTGGAAAAAATTATGTATGTTAAGTGCTATTAGCAATTAGGCTATTGCTGCTGCAAGAACTAGTTAACCGCCTCCGTGGCGTAGCGGCAGTGAATGCGACTGCTGTGCATGAGGTCTCAGTTTCGAATCCCGGGTCGGGCCAACAAAAGGTTATTGGGTTTTTCTGTTAAGAAATCTCAATAGCAGTCCGGAGTTAGGAAGTTGGCGGTGTTAGAAACCTAATAAAAAAGCGGAAATTACGTAAAGTCCTTGGTCCTAGGCCTGATCTCTCTCATCGTCATGATGATGTCTCTCATGAGATTTAAGGAACAGAGAGTGCACTAGTGTTTGCGCACACGCTTGTGCACTATAATATCTCCTACGCAGATGGCCAGTCTCAACTAAGATTGGCTGCCGCGACCGTAATTCGTTCTGGAGGACTTTATTATAAGTATTAAGGTACTGTGATGAAATTTACACCTTCTAGTGGATACTTTAAGTGCAAGTTTTGAAAAGCGCGTCCGAATCCATTTACACCGTCCACTCGGCATACATCGTGAACATTCGGAGCTCGTTTATCACCACGTTCGACCATTTACGTTTCACACGAAATTGTAAAATATTATGAACATTTTAATCTGTTAGAGTGGTGTGTTTTTATATCACTTTTTGCCAATTTTGCTCTAGCTTCAAGTCGGATGTTAACGTTTGTTTTTCGTTTGTTAAGTGAGAAAATAATTATGATATATATATTATATTGCAGTTTTCCTGCGCTGGTGGTCATTAATTTGATGTAGTGCTTCGTTTTTGTGACGTAGCTTACGTTGCATTTTCGTATATTGTTATAAAATAAGGTGATTGTTTAGTTTTCAAATAAGATGGAAGAAAATAATTGATAAACCTTTTTCTTTAAAGATTTTAGTTGGAAAGTGATAGAAATTCTTTATGTAGGACAATTTTGCTGAAACTGTAGCCGTCTAGCTAAGGATGTAGCTCCAACTTACAGAAGATCTTAGCCAAAGTATTGTATTGAGTTACCGTGGTAAATACGTCTTTAGTTTCGTAAGATGACAAAAGAGCACAGGCTCTTTGCAGAGCACCAGAAATATTTGCCTCTTGTGCTGACAGCACAATTTTTTCTATTCTGTTTTTATAACGTTTGGTATCGCACGAGTAATCCTTTAATGTGTCCATACGCGATGCATAAAAGAACGTTTTATTATCCAATAAGGGCACCAGTTCTATCTGAGAGTTAGAATGAGCCAAGTTTTTATTATTCTTTTAGGATAATTATTGTCATTATATTAATTAAATAATGCATTGTTAACCTATGATTCACAGCAGCACACCGGCGGCCAGACACAATAGATGTTTATTATGTCTGGTATTCTAAGACTTGACAGATGAATCTAATATAATAAAAAGGAAAGATTTAATGTCTTGTTTGTTTGTAAGGATTTAGTTAAAAACAAATCAAATAATTTAAAAAATTCTGAAAGATTTTTCCGTGGTCCGAGTAACGTGGGATACATTTTTTGTTATTAATACTGTTGCATAACCTAGACTACTTCTATGCAAGCAAAGCCACGGGCAAAATCAAGCTTTTGATAAGCCCGGCTAAGAAGCATGTGACGCAATGTGTCCACGTCGATTTTCCACAAACTGTATATCTTAACCTCAAAGTATACAATAAAATGATATCAAAACGAACGCACGAATCCGCGGGAGCCACGAATATAAAAACATAGTAATCCTCCAGTCCATACACATCGCGGCACAAATCTGCGGCCTACTCCCAACCGCCAGTCCATAACATGTTTTGCAGCTTGCCTATTTACTGAACAAACATAGAGCTATCAATACACCGTTAACTTTACACAAATATTTGCTATCAATACATGTACGCCTACGACAATGTCGCTGAACAAACACTGTGTTTCATATTGGAAAACCTATGAGTGCACGCTTGGGAGATATTCTTTTTACAAAATTTAACATATTATTTTATTATCTTAAAGGTATTGTGTGGTTTTATTTGTTTCTAGTGTTCGAAAAAACTCTTATACAACAGCTTTGTCCGTCCGTCCGTCCATCTGTTTGTCTGTCTGTTATACAACCTTCAACTCACGAACCGTAAGAGCTAGATACTCGCGGTCAACGCCATTCGACTCAGCATAGTCGATATAACCCCGAAATATGACTATGACCTTTGACCTCTGACCTCAAGGTTACGTGGTATCACGTGACCTTTGCATATTACTTGAACCATTTTTCATTGCCGTTTCTCACTTATATGTCATGTATTAGATATTTGATTAAAATCTTTTGTATATAGGCTTAATTTATATTTAAAGAGTTTATTGTGACAATCATATGACCTTTTTATCCGTCATCTCAGCTGGAAGACGTCCAGTGTTGGATATAGGCTGACCTCTTAGTTCCCGCTCAGTCCGGTCTTGGGCCGCCCACATCCAACTGCTTCACATGACGCTTACCAGGTCGTTACCCTGTTGCGTTACCCTCCTAACTAATGTGTCCTGTCTTACTCATACTATCATTACATACACTGTCTCATGTATATAACTCCGAAAAGGTAGGTGATACATTCATATTTAGCCGGCTATGCTTTTAAGTCCTACAGGCAGAAAAGTCCAGTAAAACTTTGTTTGACCCGGGAATATAACCGGTGACCTCTTGGACAGTGACACAGTATGTTGTATGTATCTTGTTATATTTTGGGCATATTTATACACAAAGCCGCTAATCAAAAATATATATATCTAGCCCTCAAACTGAGACCCAACATTCGATTCAAAGACGAGAAATCCACAACATTCACATGTGTAACATTTTTCTTACTAGAAACTGGCATAAAAGCAGTGCCATGACTGCGTTTTGTGTTTACCCGATAGGAGAAAAGAGATATTTACATATAACCCCATTACTCTCCTTTCTTCCCATATTTAATACCATCAATTCCTACATACACAAGAAAACATAAATTGACTTACCTGTCTACTTAACACCCAACTACAAAGCCCCAAACACATTAAAGATAATTATTACCAACCGTTTTAAACTTCGCAGGTACATATTTGATCTACACACGTAGACTGAGCAATAAGATTGGCTCTAGGTGTGTAGTATCCGTTGCATTACATCATACCGACTTCAGACCTAAGTGTTTCTATTACACTTTCCATCAACTTTTCACGGAATGGAGCCGTCTAGCCGCGGCAGTATTCTGGACAGAACAATATGAAATAACGTGTGCTGGCTTGGTGTTTAGATAAGTTTATTCAGTAAAAGATCCGAGAGTAGTGACTGATATTTTTACAGATAAGGATGTTTAAATGGTCACCTCACTATTGTCACTGCGCCGAGTATATAGTATATACTTATATAGTATTTCCTTGACTGGTTTTTTTTTTATCCTCATGTGGAACTCTAGGTACTTTATGTCATTCACAAATAGTTGTGCCGAGTCTGGGTGCCCTCTGTGTACGTTGTTTGAATGTTTGTACTGTCCCCCGCGATACAGGATTTATGACGACTGCGAGAATTTTCTTCTTAAAAACTATTTTAAACATACAGTTAATAGCGAATATGTGGATAAACAACGTACATACTGGCTAATTTAAAAATAGTATGATATCAAAAATAATTATTTACTATTTATCTTTTTTTTTGTTGTGTTAAAGTGTTTTTACTCCAGCATAATTTGTTTATTGCTGTCCATAAAAGCTATGTATCCTATAATTATGGACCCTGTCGGGCACAGCATAGTGGCTATTTTAGAAAATTAAATGTATTTTTACATTACAAGAATATGAAAATATTCTGTTATTCTAAATAATATTTTTTTAAGCAATATTTTTTTAATATAAATATAATAAATCTGAACTTTTATGTTATAATACAACTCACGTAATAGCTTTAATTCTATATATATTGTTTTCGTGACTTTTTTGGCCTATTTGTTAGTGGACAAGCTGATACGCAATGCCTATCGGCTGTAAAACAAAAATAAAAAACGATATTGGCTCGCTTTTATCCTAGAGAGTACAAAATACATACGTTATTTACCAAAATTTTACAAATACATTGTAAACAATTTAGCTTTATGCGACGTAAATTCAGTTGAGTGAACTTGTAACCATGGCTGGTATAACCTGGTCTAAGTCTAATACCTCAAGTCCATCAAATGTGTGGTAATTTCCGTTAAGACTGCACCGAGCGAAATGTGGCAAAACAGGCGGTTACAGTTAAGTGAATATAGTCAACACTTTTTGTTTACTACAAATATAAAATATATATCTACCATAACAATGAATGTGTTTACAATAATTCCGTGTTAAAAACTTAATAATTAATATTTTCGCCTACAAAATTACGTAAATTCGCAAATACGTAAGCTCATGTTACGTGATTTTTAGATTAAAACAGTAGAAATCTATCCTATTTTACAGCTTAAACGAAACACAAATAGTTATATTACAATTTGTCCGTCCCAAATATTTAAGTTATTGGTTGAGAATAAAGATACATATTTATCAAAAAAGCACTTCAAATCCTCCATACAATTTTACTATGACGGCCGCGCGCCGATTTGTATATGCGCCGCACGAGCTCTGTCATTATCTGTCTTACGCTCGGCGCAGTCTAAAGAATTTGGGACCCATTATACTACTGATAATATTATCAGCCCTGTATAAGCTGTCCCACGGCTGGGTACTGGCCTCTCCTCAGTGTAAGAAGTCTAAGGCCATAGTCTACTACGCTGGCCTATTGCGACATGGCAGACTTTAGATATCTTCAAGAACATTGCAACTCTCAAACATGCAGGTTTCCTCATGACATTTGCCGTAATCGTTGCAGCGAACGATATTTATATATTTAATATGCCTTTAACTTCGAAAAGCTAAATATGCTTGCCTTGAGATCGAACCTGCCGTCATAAGGAAAAAAGACGTATCTTTTATCAAAACATATATTTTTATCTATTTGGAATCAGCAAAAAAGACGCATCTGCCAGAATATCTACGGTTTTAGGTAGATACGTCTTTTTTCCTTACGACGGAAAAGATCTAAGCATAAAAGTCCTACGGTCACCAAAAAACTAAAAGAATAACAAAACACGGTACATTTCTAATGTCTACGTCACGTATCCAGAATAAGTGCGTTGAGGAAACATCTCTAAAGTGCATTCTCATCGTTCCCATCTTTTGTCTTAAGCGGTAGCAACACTAACAACTGTCGGTTCACGCACACAAGCACACCGGCTTTATAGTATCGCCGGCGAGCAACTGAAATAACGTTGGAGTTGCGAAGGGAATATTCTACTTGGTCTTATGTAAGTATGTTATTTTATTCTTGCTTGTATAACAACATTCTCTGGCTACTCGACGCTCGATTTGAAGCATATAATATAATAATAATAATAATAATAATAATAATAATATGCTATCACATACACACAACACCATCTAGCCCAAACTAAGCAGAGCTTGTACTATGGCTACTAGACAATGGATATACATACATATATACTTTTTTCTTTTTTATAAATACATACATATTATATATAGAAACACCCAGACCAAGACGAACATCCATGTTCATGCACACGAATGTTTGACTTGCGGGAATCGAACCCGCGACCTCAGGCGTGGCAGTAGGTTACACTAACCACTACGCCATCGAGGTCGTCATATATACTTGAAATGTAAATCATGTACTCAAGTTTATAGTAGCGGTAGCCCAATGAATAAGGCATTGGACTTGAGGTCGTGATGCAAAAATTGCCTATCAGAAAAATCAAAAATGACTTTGTCCAATTCCGTATTCAAATCACGACAGCAGATATAAATTATGTTACTCGGCAGACAGACAAAAAATATTTCCAATTAAATATAATCTTAATGTGTGCTTGCATAAAGACATATACGTACATACAAAGTGTGGATTTGCCTTACCGCAAATAATTTGGTTTTGTTGTATATAAGTTGGATCTGGGTAAGGTAAGCACGGTTTGATATTTATTATTTATAAGAAAAATTTACGTTTGCCGTAAACCTCTGTAAATATGATGAGGATGTAGATCAACATCTTGTAGTTAAGTTAATAAACGAGTGCTAACAACACAGGATCAATTTGTTTCGATGATACAAAAACACAACCTCAAATCACCTGTCATTCTAAAAATGAAATCCCGTTGGATTTAGTGGTACCTCTCAATTGTCACGCTTCGTACTCTCGATTTGACGAGACTGTTCCATGTCACGTCCAGTACTACGCTTCAGCTCCGTGAAAAACGTCACTGGGATGTCCGTCCGACAAAAAGAAGCCTTCGTTTGAACGGTAATTTATAGACCCTGTATTTAGGACACGTGAAAAAGATATTTTTACATTTACGCCATTGTTACACATTGAAATGACACTGTTATCCATAAATTTAAACGCGGTCTTTTTACAAAAACACTATTTTAATCAAATAAATAATTCAAACTAAAAGTTTTCTCATTTTCATAATATTGTTTTATATTTATGCGAATGTTAAACCGCGGTAAAATATGTCTACAATTTCATTTGCTTTTGTTGTTTAATTTCGATGTACACAAATATTCTCAAAATTTTGTCACATTTTGGGAGTGACTTTGACGTCCGTCGTACTGGCCATACTAAAGAAAAATAATACATATAAGTACCGTAGTACTTATCACGTATGATATGAAGCAAAATATGCTATCCTAGACAAAGTGAAGCTATATGATAATAGCTACTAGTTTTCCAGTTAAAACAGTATTGAACAAATCCCACATACAAATTGGTCACGCACCTAAGTTAAACAAAAAATATCGCAGTACTTTTGTATAACATTCCAAATTGTCATATGAATTTAAATAAATATAAAGGTGTATCACTGGTATGTGCCAATTTCAGTGTCCAAATATTGGCAGTAAATACGAACTAACAAACTAAATTGTCGGGAGTATAACGCTGAGCATTTCAATATGTATGGCGTAGTGCTTTCACCATTACACCGGTGTCTCTCCAAATTGTTTATACATAGTATAGTCATAGTATATAAGTATGTTTATCCATTGTCTAGTACCCATAGTACAAGCTCTGCTTTGTTTGGGCTAGATGGTGTTGTGTGTATGTGGTAGAATATTATTATTATTCCATTTATTTTAATATCTTCTCGTAATTATATTTTATATTATATAAATATATATATATATATATAAATTTTTGTCGATTTTTTTTTTAATTCTATTGTTTTGTTGGCGTTTGACATTATATGGATTTTATTGATAATTTTTCTAGGTATTTGACATTTGATTGTTTTTTATTGTTTACTTATTAATAATTAATTGATATGTTATACTATCTTTTTCATGTTTTTAATTGTGGTGTCATTAATGTTTATTATACTTAATTAATTAAATGTATATTGCTGAAATTGTTACTTACATTATTATATATTATTATTATTCTTTGTAATTATTTATAATTTGTAAAAACATTCACATACAATGTAAAAATTGTTTTCTGAAATAAATAAATGAATGAAATGAAAATATAAAATAGGACCACGGAGACCCACCGGTTGCGGATACAGGGACCAAGCTATCGGTGGTTAGGGCTCCAGAGACAGGAACCTCCGCACTATGCGCGCCGTGTCGACTAATACTGCCTTCTGAATCGAGAAATTGACCCAGCCATTCAACGCAAGCCTCTTAAGATGGTGGTCGAGGCTCGTGGCTTATTATTATTATTATTATAGTAGGAAACCATTGGACTGGCACGCAAAAATCTCGATTTCAATCCTAAGACACCTCTGACTTTAAACTTTAAATAGTTAATTGTCGCTCGCTTTAACAACGAAGGTAAACATCTTGAAGAAACCTGCACGTCTGATAGTTCTACATAATGTTCTCGAATACGTGTAAAGTCTGTTGGGTCAGCGTGGTGGACTATGCCCTAACCCTTCTCATGCTGGGAAGCGGCCCGTGCACTGCAGGGCGCAGTTTATAAACAGCTGATATTATTATTATATATATACAGTCACACCTACGTAGCCGAAGGTAAAAGTGTATTACATCCATATAGTACCCATGACTATGCAGTCATGATCATCATCTATGCAGATGGCGTAATGGTTTTAGTAGTCGCCTCCTCACTGCCCCTTCACCGACTGTTGCGGGTTCAATCTCCACACGGGACAAACAATTGTGTTATCCATGAACAGTTGTTTTGAGTCCGAGTATTCTTTGTGTCCGTTGTTTGAAGTTTTCTTAAGTCTCTTGCAATACAGGAATTATTAATAGTTCCTTGTATTTTTGCCAACTACGAGTAAGTCCCTCTTAATAGAAGAAAACCTATTGGTGTCCTCGGGCCACAGTTCCAGACTTCAAGCTACTACAAAGCATTTATTGACAGAAAAATATAAGAATAATGCAATCTTTTTATTTTTACCTTGGAGAATACATCCTCGCGTATTCCTGCGCACAGGTGGGCGGAAGGGTAATGTCGGACTCATCGGGGTAAAAGAAAAATGTTGAAAAGATAATGGACCTCCCGGAATACCGACTAAACCTACCACTGTGTTCCTCGACAAAACCGCTACGACGGTGTCGCGCAAATCACTTGCACATGCGGTCGCGACCCAAGATCAATGCAACCTGGGCATCAAACCTTAGATCTGATAAACTTTGTCGATCTTAACACCAGACGATATTTAATGTAAACATTAGATTAAAATTGTCTGTTCGTAATTAACATAAATCTCCAAAAATATGAAATTGATCCATGTTTGGTAGCAATAAGGTTCAAGTTTGAACGACTACTTTATTTTGCTTAAATACATTAATGAATTAACCGATGATACTAAAACATGAATCATTAGGTCCGCAGTACAATTGAGTCCACGGGCCGCAGACCACAAAGCACGTCGACCATTATTCTATGCTGTGGTTTTGCATATAATAATAATGCCAATATTTGTTAGAGAATAATTAAGTGCCACCATCAATACAAATATAATGAAACTGAATTTTTGTTACCGTTTTTGATTAAACGAGTTAAAAATTATTTTTGCTTTTAATGTCCCAATTCTTGGTAAAGTTTGTTTGTGAGATAAGCTTTCATGCTTTACCTACTCGATCGATTATCATATAATTTTGTACACACGTTGTCAGGGGTACAGAAAAGAACGTATAGCACTTATCACCTAGAAAAACAAGTACTGTTTCCGTGAAATAGGTAGTAGTAGTTGTAATATAACGATACGATCCAGGAGAGCGGAGCAGTAATGATAAGCGTGGATAAAACCACTGGGTATACTAAGTTGAATTATAAATATTACTTTTAAAAAAAAGGCAACTGCACTGGGAATAATTCCTGTGTCGCGGGGGACTTTACAAACATTCAAACAACGGACTCAAAGAACACCCAGGCTGAAACAACAATTTGTAGAACACACAATTTTTTTTTGTTCCGTTTGGGATTCGAACTCACAACACTCGACGCAGTGGCAGCGGGCGACCACTGAAACTACTACACCATCCGTGCAGTCAAAGTACATTTAGTTGACTTAAAATTAATAGCAGCGATAGCCTAGTGGGAAACCGTTGGACTGCCACGCAGAGGTCTCGAGTTCGATCCCAAGGCGCGCATCTCTGACTTTTCGAAGTTATGTGCGTATTAAATAGTTAAACATTACGAAGAATCCTGCATGTCTAAGAGTTCTAAATCATGTTCTCAAAGATATGTGAAGTCTGCTAACCCGCACTAGGCCAGCGTGGTGGACTATGGCCTAACCCTTCTCACACTGAGATGAGGCCCGTGCCCAGCAGTGGGACAGTTTAATATAGGGCTGATATTTTTATATAAATTACTAACCAATATGTTTATATTTCGAATAGCATCTACCAGACAGATAGCGTAGGCAAGTAGTAGGGTCCCGTGAATAAACGCTGGGTACAGACCCCCTAGAACTTAAGTTTGATGTATTATATACATACATACATACATAGATAGCGATTTATGCATGTTACACAAAGTTGCCAACGGCATAAGCTCCACTCCTGACCTTCTCAACAAAATAAAACTCGCGGTACCCCGCCAATGGCACGTTCGCCCTAAAAACCTAGGTCAACACGTCCCTCTCAATAGAATAATAACTACTTATAATAAAACCTGTTCTTCTAAAAGTGACATCGATATTTTCTTTGATGATCTGTCTACTTTCAAAACTTAAATAATGAAATCGATGACCTGTGATTCGCTGCCTGCTTGGTAATATTTATTCATAGTATCATCATATTTTCAATATTTAATTGGTTTCAAATTTTATCCTACTTTTAAATAAAAATCAAACTGTTATTTATTATGAATATTATGACAAATCAATGTAATCAATGTGTTATCAACCAAAACTTCATCTTACTTTGTAATTTATTTTAATTTTTAAGGTCTGACATGGAATCTTTTATTTAAATTAATATTTTTATTATTAAATTTCATTCAATCTATACCTATCAACTTTAATATATTTCTACTGATGAAAATGTATAAAATGTAACTACGCAATTGTATTGGAATCAAACTGTATTTAAAATAAACTAGACATTAACGATGATGTATGTAATATATATTGCATTTATGTTAAATTTTAAAAATGTGAGTGGAGTGTACACCTTTAAGTGATATATTTACACTGTATTTAGGATAAACGGTATTAAATGTAACACATTGTTTGTAAATATATAGTTGGTGTGCCTTAAATAAATAAATAAATAGATTCACGCCTGTTTCCAAGAGGGATAGGCAGAGACTACGGATTTCCATTTGCTACGATCCTCACACACTTCTCTGGCTTCATTCACATGTATTATAATATAACCTACACATATAACGCTTAAACGAAAGATCTGTCAACATTCGAAACATTAATCAAAATTCGGCATCTGTTTGACACAACATATCTTTTATCTGTTTGTCTAACAATCTAACAACATATTATTACATTTTCAAACACAACAATTTGAACTTTAATACTGATAAATTTAAAGTACAATATACTTTATTAAATAAAATACACACACCGACGGCTTCAAATTAAAATATTGATGAAATGAATGATGAATATCCACGATGGGGATTGAAAAGAATGAATAAATGAAAATATGTGGAACTCCCACCAGAGTGATAAACTACTGTAGGGTGTAAGTTGAAAATTAAAACGCCAGAGCTACTCGGTAACGTAATATATTGAAAAATATCTGTGAGTTGAGTTCGATTATGAATGCACAATTCAATTAATTGTGTACAATTTTATTTTACATTAATAAAAGTGACATGTAGATCAAATAGTTTTTGTAAACATGTAATAGATGGCGACACTGTCGGTACCCTTGAATCCTACTAATAATTCAAAATAATTATACTAGGTATTGGTATATCGAGTAATAAAAATAACATTGTGTCTGTCTGAGGTAACTTACAGTATAACTGTGAAAATTTGTAATGAAGTTTGGAGGTTAGGATGTTTGTTACGCAATCACGCGTGAAAATTTAAACGGAGTTTGTATTAAACTTGGCACACAGGTAGACTATGCCCTGATAAATCAGACATAAAATAATGGTATCTTATAAAAAAGTAATCTATATTCTTTTACCAGGCTAGAAAATTCTGAATATTCACAATTGGTTTCGGGTATACTTAACAGCTAATGTATCTATGACATCGATGTTAATACTAAATTTAAAACCGCCTAACTGAAAGTAAACTACAAAACTCGTATTGTACAAAATAAAATATCACAGTCCCGCTCAATCAAAACCAACCAAAGTAGAACATACATAAAATATTGAACCATACGAGTACGTAACATGCCAATAAACGCGTGCAATGTATCACAGCGAGCAATAAAGAGAGAAAGCCGTTAGTGTCTAAATAACGAAATAAAATATTCAATGGCTTGGAAACGGGCACATTATGGGCCTAACGTTCCCTGTAACTTAAACTTCGGGAAAAATCTGCACATACACACGGGTTGTAAGATGATTAGCTTGTAGGACGAAAATAAGTTCTGTATGTAGACAGAGACTAAAGACTTGAGAACCTTCTAATTATAAAAATACCCAGTTAGAATCTAGCGTATATCGCCAAAAGGCAGGCAGGTGTATTACACTGGCCAAGGTTGTGTCTTTGGCCGGTGTAAGGTAGACGGTCGTATGCAGGGTCGCGTTAATTCCACCTACATTTCACTCTTCTTCTTCTTTTTCGTGTCAATGTAAGAACACCCTTAAATTTTGTCTGCCCAAAGTCCCGACACAGCCGCTGCATCGTCCGTTGCTCTCCACAGATCCTCCACAGAGCAGCTGGAGGGGCACATTGGACAAGAGAGCAAATGTGGCATAGTTTGCAATGGAGCTCCACAATCATACGTTTGCGACTGGTCCATGTAGCCCCAATTTGCCATATTGTTCTTGCAAAGACCAACCTGGGTGCTCAAGCGATTTAGTGATTTCCAGGTTGACCATTGCAGTTGGTGTCCAGGTGGCAGGTTTTCTGAAGGTGTAATGGAACCTGCCGGGACAGGATGTTTCGCTGCCCACATTTGCTCTCTTGCCCGTTGTGGGGGCATACTGACATATACATTTCACTAAGTAACAAGGAAATAAGTTAAGCGCTGAAACTCAAAGCCATCGCTGCCTACCCCTACACGCATGAGTTCATGTATGTATTCAGAAAATATATAAAAACATTATATTTACATACATTAGAAAGATGAACAGCTTGTCTGTTTGAGCGCGCTCATTCAAGGATTCGTTCGCTAGTCCAGGAAAAATAAAATTGATAACTAAAATGCAAAAGATAAAAATTACCGGTAGTCCTGGAACTACCTACCAATTCTTTTTTGCTTTTAATAGCTTATTTATTGGGGAATATTATAAGCTAATATCATGCGACTACCCTTAGAGCGCTACGGGTGAAACTATGGAGGACAGTTAGTAACTACATGAAATGATTTTAAATTACCATACGATTCAGATACATGCAGTTATTTTTTGTTTTAACCTCGCAACAGTTCAGTCCATTTATATCTACCAACAACACACTAATAGTCCTATAGTTCGGCTAACATTATCGAGGCATGTAGGTGTAGTAAGGCACGAAACAACAAGAGAATGGTCGTTAGCAGCGGCCGCGGTCCAAACGAGACTACTTTTTTCATTACCTACGCAACTGCGGCGTGGCTACAAAATAACCGTTTATGGACTGCATGGATGGTATAGCGGACAAGCGGCCTCTCCGTTGCCGCCGTACGAGTATTGTGGGCTCGAATCCGAAATGTAACAATTATTTGTGTGATGAACCAATAATTCTTCTGATTATGGTGTAGAATATTAATATTGTGTTGTGTCTATTAAATGTATGTTTTGTAAGTAGATTGACATATGGATTTAGGAAGATATCTCCTTTAATATGAAATTGTCATCGATGACGATTTATACATTTTTCTCAAGACTTCCTTCGATTCGCAGCGGTAGTGAATATGACTGCTGAACATTAATAATATAATATTCTATCACATACACACAACACCATCTAGCCCAAACTAAGCAGAGCTTGTACTATGGGTACTAGACAATGGATAAACATACATATATACTTTTTTTTTGTATATACATACATATTATACATAGAAACATCCAGACCAAGACAAACATCCAAGTTCATGCACACAAATGTTTGACTTGTGCGGGAATCGAACCCGCGACCTTAGGCGTGGCAGTCGGTTACACTAAATTCGTCATTGTAAATGCAATCACGACTTCGATTCCCAGACAAGGATAAGAGTTACTGGATATTCTGTCAAGAAAATCACAGTATCAGTATAGAGTCTAGAACTGCTACCAGTAACCGGCAACAGGCTCACGTGGAGATTGAAAATATGTTTGCCTGAACGGAAATATCTAATAGCAGTGTCATGTCAAATAAATATCATCAAAGGTAAGTTCTTAAAAAAAGGCATTCATAGGTAAATAGATAGGCTATTGGAATCGCGATCGGGCATCTTTTGGTACAACTCACACTTATTTTACTAACCACGTAACCATCCTTCAAATAGCAAGTGAAACGCATTTATCCTATATTATAATAGTCTTAACAAAAACACAAATCATTTGCAATTTACTAATCTAAGGACCATACTCGTTTTTTAATTTTATTATTATTATTATTAGTCTTCCATCTATCGCAAGTTTAATGGCCGTACAGTAAGTGCTAAACTGTCGTAGCTATTTTATTGTGGTGCTACAAAAGCTTAACGCCCTTGTTTGCAAGTAACACTTCGACTTTTTTTTCGGCAACGATTTGTAGCTTCCTCCTGTAATTTGTAAAGTCGATATTGGTAAAGTTTGTTAGGCAAGTATGTGTGTAATGGGCAATTTGGATTTATATAATTTTACACTACAATCTAGCGCATATTTTGTGATCAATGTTGCTAGTTTTTATGCCTCTTTTCGTATTTAATACAAAGTTTAGCAGTTTGCTATTAATAAGCTCAGTTTTACTGCTTTTCCGCAGGGGTCTTATTGCCTGAGATCTCAGCAAAGCATATGGGTTCGTTGGCCGTGTCCTTGAAAGCATGTGTGAGTATGTACGGCATTGTGTATAATTGTATTTGCATATTATCATTCCAATGTACATCAATATGTGTACTATGAAGTGCATTAATATTTTATGGTGATTTCTATAAAACTTACATGACTGGAATAATATAACTCACATAGACCTACATAGGGTAGGCAGAGGTGTGCGATACACGTATTTCGATAGATGTTTCTATGTTCCATTTGATGAGACAAGATCAAGGACATTTAATTTAATTTATAATACAACAAATTATTTACAATAAATAATTCTCATTCAATACCGTTTTCATTGCATAACTTTTTAAGGTAGACACAGTATGTAACTACACTGGACCGCAACGAAAAAGGTCGGTTAGAAAATCTTCAATATCTTCAAAATTACCTGACCTAGCTTTATGAAATAAAGACTAAATTAAAGAATATTTTATTGTGCTTAAATGAAAGTAAAAAAATAATGAATTCAAGCTTTTTATTTTTAATAAATGTAAAATAAATAAATATGCGTAGTTTTCCTAGTATTTTCGTAAATGTTAATTGGTTACAGATGTGCCGTTTTCACGCATTTTTGTACTTTGTGTTCCTTCCGCGAACTCGCAATACTGCTGTTATGCGATTTGGCATACTTTCTACTAGGTTTTTGAGGCGATGCTGCGAAATATTCTGCCATGCCTCTATTAGAGCTTCTTTCATTTCACGTAGCGTGATTGGCGGCGGATTACGCTGACGTACACGTCGTCCCAGTTCGTCCCATGCATGCTCAATGGAGTTTAAGTCGGGGCTGCGTGCTGATCGCTCCATAAGTGTGATACCGATTTCTTGAAAATAGGCAAGTACTATCTGAGCTGTATGCGGGCGGGCATTGTCTTCCATAAAAACGGCATTCTCGCCCATCTCCATTAAAAATGGACCAACGTAGTCATTCAGAATTTCAGTGACATATCTTTCTGCAGTTAAAGTTCCATTTTATATCACCACTAGCTCAGTGCGGCTTTCAGAAGAAATCCCAGCCCACACGTAAATAGAGCCGCTGCTGTATGGTAGTTTTTCTTCTATACAGGCTTGGTTATAGCGCTCTCCCGGTCATCTGTACACTCTTTTCCCCCGTCGTGCTTGTATAAATAGAATCTAGACTCGTCTGAAAACGTAACTCTTGACCAGTCATTCAGAGTCCGATTCTTGTGTTCTCTACCATAACTCAACCTTGAGTTTCTGTGGTGTCTTTCTAGTTTCGGGCCATTTGCAGGTCTTAATAGCTTTGAATTTGCTTCAGGCAGACGCCGCCTTACTGTATTCGTACTCAGATTGTTTCTTTCAGCTCGTAAATGATGATTCTTTACTTCAACAGCCGTAAGAAAGCGATTTCTCAAAATTGTTGATACTATATAGCGATCCTCCCACGCCGTTGTGCAGCTTGTTTGGCCTGTTCCTAGTCTTCTAAGATTGGATCCAGTTTCATGGAAACGCTGGAGTACTCGCTGAACTATAGAAAGAGTCACATTAACAGTTCTCGCTGTATTTCGCTGACTGTGTGACTTCTTCAAGTATTGTCAGGATCCTGGTACATTCTTCAGGGGTTAACGACATGATGACTTCAGAATAATAAAATTTATAAGGCAGAGACACCATATTTATAACTTTTTTATTGCAAAACTAAAACAAACGCAAAACAATTGATTTGAATTTTTTAGTACTAAATTTAAAAACGACCATTATTTACATTTTTAAATTTTATACAGTTATCAAATATAAATAAAAGACTTTTATATTATTTTATGTGACATTAAATAGTCTTTAATTTAGTATTTATTTTATAAAGTTAGGTCAGGTACTTTTGAAGATATTGAAGATTTTCTAACCGACCCTTTTTCTTTGCGGTCCAGTGTATTTGATGAGATAAATAAGTGGTGAAAGTTAATATTGTGCTCTGTACTTATATTATTCAATTAATTATACATATGTTTCGTATTTAATACAATAACAATAATTTAAGTAATTATTCAGTTAAGTATCTAATCTTAGTTCTCATTTCTAGACTACAAGCACATGCTACTGAATCTTTTCTAGCAGAAGAACTCAACATTACGTCCGACGATCATAAAACTAAAGACTATGGTTTTCCCATGACCGACACTGTGGTCACACCACAGTACAGTATAGTACAAAACTATAAGCTACATAAATAAGACGTTACCTAAAACAAAGAGCCCAAATATTAAATATTACAAACATATATACTTCTCAAAAATCACGTTTCATTTTTAATATGTAAATAACTAAGTAACTTGGCATGTTAGAAAAACTGACGCGCGAAGCAATGTTTTCTCCCAACATGATTGATAGTGAAGAAAATATATTCTAGACAAGGTATATGAAACCCTACGGGTAATATTTTGCTTACATTATGAAAATTCATTCCACTTAGTTCGAAATACTTGGCTTGGAAAAATGCTTGGATTTTGTATTTGGTAATGATTTATGTTCTTATATTTTGTTGACTCAAGATTGATTTGATGGTGTCAGTCTCGATAGCATATTTAGGATCTGTTTTGTACGTATTCATTATTCTTAGGCTAGAGTCAATAATTGTTCTTATGTATTGCGCTTTATATTTAAGCTTTTAAGAATAGGTAAAATGAATAAAAGATTCTGCTGAAATTGGATCAGTCTGGGTAATACCTGCCTCGTAAAGAAGATCGTAGCTAAACAACTTTATCTTCCTGCAGAAAAGAGCTTTCAGGTTCTTTTCGAGACAAATACTGCTTAGGCTTTCCCATGACTAACACTGCTGTGCTTTTCAGCCGAAATGTCGGGCAAGAGTAAATATAGATAATTCTAAAATTGGTGACAAAATAAAATCGCCAATGTTCGTTTAATCTGTCAATTGTTGAAATTCCAAACTTCATTGAATACCTATTGCATCTGGCTGCCAGTGTGCCACTGTCAATCAATAGGTAAATGTAATTTAATTTCAACTACAGGATTTCATATAGGTAATTATGTGACTACTGCCAGTGCAACCTGGCCGAGACAAGCATTACAAAAAGGTTTAAAAATTACCAAGCATTCATCCATCCATCTCAAAAGTATAAAAGCAATTAATTAGCATGCATTTCTTGAAATTGTACTATACGTAATGAATTCTTTGCATTATTTTCAAATCCTCTTTACAAGCTAGAAATTGAAAACGCCGACAAGATTGTAAGTTGCCTTCACTACGTTTATTTCAATTTTATTTACAACAGGAATTTCACATCCTGTGTTGCTATTTCCCGATTTAGTTTCTGAACAGGACGTGAGAAGTGATTGTTATTTGCTTCAATAAAATCAATGTAAAACAAGTTTTTGTTTCAGTTAAACTTAATAGAATGGTGAGGTTATGGATGGGTCGTATATACTATAAGATAACGCTGGTTTCTCAATAAATTTGGTAATAATGCAAGTGTTTCATCATAAATATAAAGCGATTGATCTTATTATGTTCAAATCGGGTAATCCTATACAGGAGACAGCTTTGGTGTTCGTGAGATATTGGGAGAGCTGCATTTATGACATCTTTAATCGTGCGGACAATTGTTATTCTTAAAAGTTATTGGGTTGCTTCGATCTACATGCAGAGGATTGCCCAAAACAGTGCTGGGCAGATGTTGTGAGGGCTGATATAATAGTGAATTTTAAATATGTTTTGCCTTTAAGCGCATAATAGTTGTTACAATATTAAAAGTTTTATCAATATGAACTTAACTGGAGCGCAGCAAACAATTTTATTTTATTACCTTGTTTACTAATCCATTATATTTCTGCAATTTTATTATATTGTTGCACATTAAAAACTTCAACATAAGAATTTATTATTTATTATCACATAATGATTACTGATTGAGATTAGTGTGTCATCACTCTTATAATGCAATTTTCATATCAGCGTAATATATTTGACTTTGTTTGTTTGTAGTGTATTGTAGTGACTGTTGCTCCTGAGTATTCCTAATAGAAAATGCCAAACAAAAAGATTTTTACGTTTTTTTTAACATAACTACCCTATCTCAACCTGGATATAAAAACTCGTGTCCTCATTACAGCAAATACTGGCCCGCTAACCACGAGACCAGCGTGCAGCATGGTAATTACAGTACACAGTACTGAAAATTACGTAATCATTGAAACAATAACCTAATGACCTCTCTACTCTCGACGTTCCTATAAATCCTACCGCACAATACGCGGAGCCACACATACACATTAAATGTACAGTCGCCTATAATATTCCATCGATACCTTAAGGTCTAAAATCCCGTGAACACTCGAATTAGAATGAATATGAATGTACTAGATGGCGTTGCTTTATATATTACGGCTATATTAGGTATCGAAGGTATACCTCTAATCAAATGTAATTCTTACCTACTTACTTATTTTATATTCCTAATTAAGTAATGTTAAAGTAAATTTAACAAAATTGGTTATTAAGAACTCTAGTTTTTTTTTATAGTAGTGCACCGCCATATATGTAGTAAGCAGCGATAGCTCAGTGGGGAGACCAACAGACTGCAATGCAGAGGGTCTCGGGTTCGAACCCACGTCGCGCACCACTGACTTTCGGAAGTTTTATGACTTTTCGAAATTATGTGCGTATTGATTGACAATTATCGCCTGCTCCGTGCCTCGGAGAGCACGTTAAGCCGTCGGTCCCGGCTGCCATGAACATCTATGGCAGTCGTTATTGGGAAAGTCAGTACCCTCTAATATCCTGACACTGGTCTAGCCTTAGGGTATCGTTAGCCTTCGGGTTGCGGAGGTCAGGTGGCAGCCGCTCCGTGTAAAACTGATATCCAGTCAAAGCCGGTTAGACCAGAAAAGCCGACCCCAAGTGACTTGGGAATAATAAAGGCTAAGAGAGAAGAAGTAGTGCACCGCCATCTTTTACGATATAACTAAACTACTGAACAGTTCTTGTATTGATTTCCGTGAGATGATGTCAAATACCGGCTTATACTATTTTAGTTTTGACATAGGGAATGCATTTCTGCAGCTCACTGTACATACATACACACATAGACACAGTAACGGCTGTACAATAATTTCCCGTCACTATCGCAATTATCATTAGACCGTGACGGCATTGCTAAGGGAAGCGGGTGGGCGACGTTATGTTGGCATAGTAGTCTGATTGTTTATGGGAGTCGTGTACCTATTATTGCAATTAGTTTCTGTATCTATTCCATTAGTAATGTATGTATTACTTTGAACCCAGAGCCGCGAACCCATTTTAGTAGACCTGCAGATTTTCTAATAAATATGTAATACCAAATTATGCCCTTGAAAATTTTACCATTCGACGATTGAGGTCAGAGGTCAAAGGTCATAGTCATTTCGGGGGTATAACGACTATGCTGAGTCGAATGGCGAGTCTCTAGCTCTTACGGATCTTGAGTTGAAAGTTGGATAACAGACAGACGGACGGACGGACGGACAAAGCTGTTGTATAAGAGTTTTTCCGAACTCTAAAAAAGAACTGTCACTAACCTAACCTAACCTTATTTACACATGTGAAGCCGCAGGTGAAATCTAGTAAATCATAAATTCTCTGTAAATAATTTTTGAAAGGATACGTTAGTAGCACTCATTTTGACCCTAACACGAACAGACATTGCTTGTTTTAAAATAAGACTAGAAACTAATCACAAAGTGCTCGACATAAAAATGCATTGCATTCAAACCCACAAACGCTTCAAACTATTTGTTTAATGCACTCACAAACATTCATTCCTCGGCAAACGCTAGATAACAATGAGGTGAACAATGTGACGTGAATAGGGCGAACTAATTCATACATAGCCTGGTCTATTCTAGCCATTTCATAGAGATATCAACGGAAACTTAATATCCACTAGAGATCGGAGGCCTATTGTTGAAAGCTCATCATGGCGATATTGCGCTTCGTTGGCGTTTCGAAGATTAAATGCATTCAGATAGTGTCATTTGAGCTGTCATTAATGTGTGTGTGATTAAAGTCTATGATAGCATGGTGTGAGTGCAATGCACGGATGGCGTAATGGTTTAAGTGGGTGCTTCGCTACTGACTTCGCGCCGAGTGCTGTGGGTTACACACTCGGGACAACAATTTATTTGATCCACAAATAGTTGTTTGGGACAGCAATTTATGTGATCTACAAACAGTTGTTGATAGTGTGGATGTTCTGTGTCCGTTGTTTGAATGTTTATAAAGTCTCCCGCGACACAGGATTTATTACAAGTGCTAGAGTTTGGAATCCTCTTTCCTCTATAGACATGAACCCATTTCTAAAACAGGTAATTTAGCTTAGCTGGAAGTATTAACAAGAATATTAGTAACTAGTAGTTTTCCCGCGGTTTCACGCGCGTAAGTCCCGTTCCCGTGTAAATATCGGGTTTCACCCCTTCCATCACCTTCGGGGTGGAATTTCCAAAAATCCTCTCTTAGTGCTCCCCTACACTCTCCAAGGAACATACATGCCAAATTTCAGCTTCTTGCGTTTATTGGTTTCGGCTGTGCGTTGTCTGTCAGTTACTCAGTAACGGAAGAGTTTTATATATATAGATTTGTAACGCAAATACCGATAGTAATACATATTTATTATAGATTACATTTTACATTGATTTTACGAAAACTACATTATTTATTGAGTACACTATACATTTTTAAATATCATCATGGCCACACATTTCTGTGATAATAAATTTGTAAAAGATTCACATATTTTCAATAAAATGTGTTAAAATTTTATCAATATAAATCCGCGGCGATTAATTGAAACTGAAATCCAATCGAAATATGTAATATACGTTTGCAGGAACCGCTGAGGTAAGTGGAACGATGCAATTTTTATCCTTATGTAGCGATGAGTATTTATCAATAGCATGAATATGTATGAAACAAAATAATAATATCAGCCTCACTGCTGGGCACGGGCCTCTTCTCAGTATGAGAAGGTTTAGGCCATAGGCCGCACTAGTTCAGTGTGGGTTGGCAGACTTCACAAATCTTCGAGAACTTTATGGAGACCTCTCAATTATGCAAATTTATGATGTTTTCCTTCACCGTTAAAGCTAGCGATAATTAATGCCTTAATACGCGCATAAAAGTCTAAATCTAGCTTTGGGACCACCTAGAGGCTCTAGCGTGGCAGTCCAATAGTCTTCCACTATCGTTACTGTAACAACGCTAAGTAACATTTAAAAGGATATACTGATAAGGCAAATTTTTATACAATAATAATAATAATAATAATAGTAATATAGTAATATTCTACTACATACACACAACACCGTCTAGCCCAAACTAAGCAGAACTTGTACTATGGGTACAAGTGACAATGGATATACATACATATATACTTTTTTTTTTTTGTAAATACATACATATTATACATAGAAACACCCAGACCAAGACAAACATCCATGTTCATGCACACAAATGTTTGACTTGTGCGGGAATCGAACCCGCGACCTCAGACGTGGCAGTCGGTTACACTAACCACTACGCCATCGAGGCCGACAATACGAAGTACTTAAATCGTTTACCACGACTTTGCCTGTTTAGCACTTCAGTACACTGGCACTTCTCCGAGTATTGTGGGTTTGATCACCACACACAGGATTCATTCCTAGTGCGGCAGTTGTATTTATGTAAGAAAATAAAGTAAAGCAAGAATTAAACTTTAAAAAAATTGAGTAGTAGAGCCTCGCTGATTTCAGCATGAATGGGCCGGCTTGACAGGAGAAGGACTACCCTTTTACAGAATATCGACGTGAAATAGCAGTATTCCTACTGTTGTGTTTCGTTCGGTGAGTGAGAGTGCCGGAGGCCCAATCACCCCCTTTCCCCCATCCTGCTCCTTCTCCTTCCCACTTCCTTTCCTAAAGGGTCAGCAACGTGCAAGTGATGCCTCTGGTGTCGCAGGCGTCCATAGGCTACGGTGACCACTTACCATCAGGTGGGCCGTATGCTTGTTTGCCACCTTAGTTGTATAAAATAAAAACAACGTACACAAAATCATACATTTTACAAAAGCCATTCTAATTATTATTTTGTATCTTTTTGTACAAGATGTTAAAAATACATATGACTTTCAAATTTTAATGATTTTTAGTGTAATTATCGGTTTCAGCAAAAAAAATTATAAAATACAACATGTATTTTTTGGGTTTTATCCCGACCCCTGATTCAAACCCGAGACCTCATTACCTTTTTATGTTTTATTATATCACCTCACAGTAGAAACATTTCCTGCCGATGCGTTAACATTGCATTATTTTCGATATTTTCGTTCATTTCGTTATGTTTCAATGTCACGATATTGAATTATTCGAAGTTCCCAACAACATATTAAATCACAACATTTTAATAGAAACTTAATATTGTAAAATTTAATAATATGGCAGTTGCCTATTCTAGCAACTAAACACTGAATAAATTAAAATACGATTAAATTTATTGTTTCACCTAATTATTATGATATATTCATAATAATTTCAATGCATTAGCTTCTAATTATTATTACATACATAGATTCACGCCTGTTTCCCAGAAGAGTAGGCAGAGACTACGGATTTCCATTTGCTACGATACTGACACACTTCTCTGGCTTCATTATTATTATTAATTATTATTAGTCATAATAAATGCGTCCGCTGGTTATACTCGTTTGTATATTTATTTTTGTAAATATGTAGAGAAAATCTAGTATTAATGTTAAAACTTTTAAATATATAGCAACTAGATTTTACCCGCGGCTTCGCTCGCGTAAATATATGTTAGGTTAGATTAGTAACAGTACTTTTAGAGGTCAAAAAAACTCTTATACAACAGCTTTGTTCGTCCGTCCGTCCGTTTGTCTGTTATACAACTTTCAACTCAAGAACCGTAAGAACTAGATACTTGCGGTCAACGCCTTTCAACTCAGCATAGTCGATATACTCCTGAAAAGTATAGACTAGGTCATAGGACCTTTGACCTCTGATCTCAAGGTCAAGTGATACCATTTTCAAACTTTAAGATTTATGGCAATTCATGGCCGTTACTCACTTGTTTCTAGATGAATTATCCTGTTTCCTTTTTTGTTCCCTTGATAACGTGTACGCAAAATTTCATCATAATTGGTTAAGTAGTTAAGATATAAAAGCGTAACAAACAGACAAACAAATTCACATTGCCATTTATAATTTTAGTTAGGATTCTGCTGCCGTATGCTTGTGTCCTTAAAAGTCAAAAAGTAATCGATGAACTGATTTTTAATTTTTACTTCATATTCCATCTATGTAGGTGCAATATGTTGTAAAAATTCCGGATAAAAAGAAAACACCTATATAAGGATGCTTTCTTTTTATCTGGATTTTTTCCTTGGCAATATATTAGTTTTTTTTTACTTCCCTATTAATTAATATAATACTCAGCCACAGCAAAGCGTGGTCGGGTTTAGTCAGTTCATATAATTTCGTCGTAATAGAAAATATATAAGCAAACTAAAAATATCTAGTCAGACACGAGATTGATTGCAGTCCGCGTACACGAATATTATAAATTGATATTCAACATCTTCCTTATGCTATATCTAACTGCAGGAAGCCGAGGTAAGTTTAAATATACATAGGTAAATAGTTTTTATAGTTCAGAAAGTTGTGATTTAATTAAACCACGATAAATTAATTTGAGGTAGTTTAATTTAAGTACTATTTTACTAGTGCTTGAAGAAGTTTATACCGTTACTAGAGTAACTCTAAGTTCTTAACTGTGCTTTTTTGCACATATCCATATTAACTTTAACTATGTTAAACATTTTATCCTTTGTGCGTCCAGTATACTCAAAAAGTGTATATCTCCATGTATACAAATTTTTGTTTATGCCATTTAAAATCGAATACATTTTAGAAAATAGTCATCTTTATATATACAATTCTACTGTACGTGTGTATGTCACTGAACTCCTCCTAAACGGCTGGACCGATTTTGATAAAAAAAATTGTGTGTGTTCATGTGGATTCGAGGATGGTTTAGATTTGGGTTTTTTTTCCGTGTGTACAGGGCAACGTCTTTCGGGGCAGCTAGTATCTTTATAAAATACAGGCGGCCCCGATAGACGCCGTCCGGCCCGAATGTTGGCTTGCAACCCAATCGCAGTACCACCTACCGACTTGATTTAGGACGAGTTCCGTGGCATACACACGTATAGAAGAATAATTGTTCAAATAAAATAATATAGCGAAAGATTTTTTGTTTATATGCGCTTATCTCTGAAGCTACAGGATTTGATTTCGATCGTTTTACATTTAAAATAACATCTCTTGAGGAACTATTTAACATCACGGTACGAGCCACGGGAGAGGAGCAGTCATAAACTTGGTTAAAACCGCGAGGGAACACTCGTAATTTATGAAAGAAGAAACTAAGTCAGTATTTTTTTACTCGGTAATACTATTTTATGTATATTCTATTTAACCTTTTAAACCGCAGCGTCACACTTCTGGCTAGACACTACAGATTTTTAATTATATTTGGTATTCTAAGACATGGCAGATTAAAAATCGAAACATGTTTCTCGAAAATAAAATATGAAAAACACCACATTATAAAGTATACAAGCTAACTGAAGTAAAACCGACCTATAGTCGCTCCAAATCAATAGACCTTACACACAAGAGCCCATAAGCCTCTTTCGTACAAGGCCACACTAGAACTAATTGCAAAAAGCTGGTGTATAAAATGCAGTGATACTTCTAGCGACGGTGTCAGTGGTCAGAGCCGGCTATTGTCCGCAGCGGTGAGTGCTTTGTGCTCCGTGCTTCCGTCGGCATTCAATACAGACGAGAGATGGTGTGACGTGTAAGAGGCAGCGGAGTAGGAGTGAGTATTATTGTTGCAGAACACATAGCTTATAAGAGGAGTGGACAATTAGTGTGGTGAGATTTGAATTTAATGGAGACAGATGGAGATATAGATATGGATTTTAAAAGGTCGATCTCTTTTTGTAAAAGGTCGATTTCTTTTTGACTTTGCCTCGAATCAGTGTAACGCCTGTTTTTTGGAGGCTAATATACTGTTTTCATGTATTGAAGTAAGAAGACGTTAAAGTATGTATGCTACGTAAATTTTCAGAATATGTCGAAAGATAATTCCTAGTTAGATGTATGGAAAAATTGTATAGAAAACATTTCTGCTTCTATTATTTATTTGATTTAATTATAAATAAACGCATTTTTGATTACAGTTTTATTTAACAACTGCTATGAAATTCTGTTAAATTCTGCTACTAAACTCCCATGCGAGTTTTCTCTTATAATTTGACTTTGGTCCGTTGTTTAACTACGGGCATTTAAATTTAAACATATTTTTCATAGAATATGTATGTGTCAAAATTAACTGACCAAGGAAACAAGCATTAATATAGGAACTGGGCATTATATTACAGCAACCATGACAAGAAGAGATCTTTAATATGGGTGAGGCGACAATCGATTTTAAGTCGAGATTTTACAGAATTGCTATTTTGCTATCAGCTGCGATTGCTTACGAATTGGACCAAGCTCTCATGTTTCACACGATAGGTCTGATATCCCTTTATACATGAAATATGTTCGGCTAACGTGCTGTAAGACTATACGAAGTTAATACATAATACCGTTTCATTCTCTGCACCGCCTCGGACTTCTGTTTCATTCTCAGTTTGTATGGATATATGACGTCTTTTGTTGCTGGCTGCGACAGGAGTGTGATCATTTGCAATGGCTTACGGAATGGGACATTTGTGGAATAGCGTGACTTATATTCTGCTATATCTTATATAGTGAAAGTTGAAAGTTGGATATGGCAAAAGAAGCATGAGAGCAGAATAAATGCTGTAGAAATAAGAGCGCTGAGAAATATATGTGGTGAGACTCTGAAAGTTAGTATAAGGAATAGTGTGATTAGAGAGAGATACGGCATGAAAGTGGATATAGTGACAAGAATAGAAAAGGGTATGTTAAGCTGGTTTGGGCATGTAGAAAGAATGGACGAGGAAAGACTGACTAATAACGTTTATAAGGCTAGTGTAAATGAAACAGTCGCAAGAGGAAGACCTAGGCGAACGTTCCTTGATCAGATCGGAGGCGTTCTGGACAAAGGCCAGGTTAAGAGCGCCTTGAACCGACGGGCGTGTATGAGGAATGTAATGAAAGTGAATAAAGCCAGAGAAGTGTGTCAGGATCGTAGCAAATGGAAATCCGTAGACTTTGCCTACCCCTCTGGGAAACAGGCGTGAACCTATGTATGTATGTATATCCTGCTAAAATTATAAATTAATAATTTAAGTTTTATTAAAACATTTTTGACTTACTAGAACGACATCTAAAGGGATCCGTTTAGACGTCGCTCTGGCCACGTCACTCCCAAAATTCTAGAAATTACTTTCCAGAATCTTTGGATGGTTTTTATTATGTGCAATAATGTGCAGCGTGCATAAGTGGATTGTAATTGAAACGAAGACATTACGAGTCATATTTTTGTTGACATAAAATCTTTAATACGACATGTAATGAAACTAAGTAATTCTTCAAATTGTATATATTTCTTCTTATGCTGATAAATGTTATCTGTGACTGACAAAACCATTTTAATATTAATTTACGGTGTATCCTGATCTCTCTCCGGTCGTGTCGGATCACCGTCTCATCGGATCATGAGGGTTAGGGAACAGAAAGTGCACTAGTGTTTGCGCACATACTTGTGCACTATAATATCTCCTGCGCAGAGGACCAGTTTCTGTTAAGATTTGCTACCGTGGCCGAAATTCGGTCTGGAGGACATTAGTATTATATTTTATGTATCTTTTGAATCATAATCGGGTATTATTATTAATAAAATATGTGTTATTACGGGCGACAAATATAAAATAATAAGCATAGTCACATACAAGAAAATGCATTTTTATAGTTTACTATTTTACCATTTAGTAAAAACGTGTAAGCTCTAAACTTCTTCTTCTCTCTTAACCTTTATTATTCCCAAGTCACTTGGGGTCGGCTTTTCTGGTCTAACCGGATTTGACTGGATATCAGTTTTTACACAGAGCGGCTGCCACCTGACCTCCGCAACCCGAAGGCTAACGATATCCTAAGGCTAGACCAGTGTCAGGATATTAGAGGGTACTGACTTTCCCAATAACGACTGCCATAGATGTTCATGGCAGCCGGGACCGACGGCTTAACGTGCTCTCCGAGGCACGGAGCAGGCGATAATTGTCAATCAATACGCACATAATTTCGAAATGTCATATAACTTCCGAAAGCCAGAGTAAGCTCTAAACTAATAGTGAAAATACATTTTTGCTTTCATTTCTGTGTAGTCTTCAGAATAACTTTGGTGGAGGCGAAATACGAGTGCAAACATATTACTGCTTTTAAAGTAGATTGCTTCAGAGTTGGTAACTTATGACACTGACACGTATAACAACAATTTGAAAAAGATTTCTAGTTGGTCTTCGCTTCTATCGCATTTCGTTATTTGGACATCAAATATATTGAACGTGCAGACATGCTTCTATAACTACTATCTCCATGAATTGACTCATTGGCCCTATTACATAATTAGGTATGTTGCGTCCGATAATAATGATTTCCAGGTCATTCGAAGTGTTATTGGGTTTTTCGTGTAAAATAATTCTCGTTAGTATTAGTGTCTGAAAATATAATAATAATATAATAATATTCTATCACATATGCACGTTACTTAAGTATAGAGCAGCGATATCTCAGTGGGGATACCAGCACACTGCAATGCAGAGGGTCTCGAGTTCGAACCCACGTCACGCAACACTGACTTTCGGAAGTTATATGACTTTTCGAAATTATGTGCGTATTGATTGACAATTATCGCCTTGGAGAGCACGTTAAGCCGTCGGTCCCAGCTGCCATGAACATCTATGGCAGTCGTTGTTGGGAGAGTGTCGACACAAAAGATCCCACTGAATTCATTTCCAATTTTAATTACATAGCTGGTGCCAAAATTATCGCATAAAGAAATTAGAAAATAATACTAAGTTTTAATTACAGCCACAGGTGGCCAGATTCAACATAATGGGTGTCCCAAGTTCTAAGTTATTGTATCCTTAAGATCGTTAGAGTACTAGATTGAATCTATACTTAAGTAAGATATTTCTTATGTGCTGGCCAGTCAGTGCAGACCGGCGACACTTCGACCCAGTGGGATCTTTTGTGTCGACACTCTCCCAATAACGACTGCCATAGATTTTGGCGATAATTGTCAATCAATACGCACATAATTTCGAAAAGTCATATAACTTCCGAAAGTCAGAGGTGCGCGACGTGGGTTAGAACCTGAGACCCTCTGCATTGCAGTCTATTGGTCTCCCCACTGAGCTATCGCTGCTCATTTAAAAACATACTTTTCTCTGGATGAAAACCTGACCGTCGATACCTTATATAGCAGGAAATTATAAAACAACGCCAGCTAGTTAATTCATATTTATTCTAATTCAAGTTTTCACAGGCTTTTAGACGTTAAAGTATCCATGGAACAATACAGATGACTGTACATAAAGTACCTATTACTATTTATACTCTGAACAGCAATTTGCACTAAGCTCCACAAATGTACTTGAATATCTCGAAACAGTGCAGAAGTAACATGCGTCTGATACAAAGGCTAAGCTTCATGTCATCCGTTCGTCCGTCTGTCTGTCCGGTGCATTTTCAGAAATGTTGACGTAGACATGCAATATTTACCGTACTGCCAAATTTAGTTAGGTTTTAGAATTAGAATTGTAACTATTGTTGCTAACTGAAGCATTTTGACGGTAATGGTTTGAAAGTAGGTACTGATTGCGTTATTAGGATAATAATAATAATAATAATAATGATATTCTACCACATACACACAACACCATCTAGCCCAAACTAAGCCGAGCTTGTACTATGGGTTCTAGACAATGGATAAACATACATATTATACATAGAAATACCCAGACCAAGACTAACATCCATGTTCATGCACACAAATGTTTGACTTGTGCAGGAATCGAACCCGCGAACTCAGGCGTGGCCGTCGGTTACACTAACCACTACGTCACCGAAGCCGACAAAGGCTGAGAGATCGGTAGATATTAAGACTCAAAAGTTCATTATATATTTCGTTCTTTTAGTTTCTTTTTTAGTTGGCTTAATTTCTAATCAATCTTGTAAAAAGAAATTTAGAAATCTACGTGCGTAATGACATTAATATTATTTTTAAATCTTATTTACTTACCTTGCTGTAGTATTAGCTGTTATATATAGATCAAAATATTAGTACGACAATTATGCTTATACTACAATATAGGTATACACACTATATATATATTAAAAAGTTATAGTAATAAAACCTCAATATTTTACATATGTTTGAAATCCGACCGACGTATAACGTAAAACCAAATAAAGGCTTTTGCGAACCTGGCTGAATGAGAAACAAAACAATTCTTATAAAAAAAATCATATAATTAAAAAAGGAACCCAACCAAAAGCCCAATTTTTCACACACACAATAAATTCAAATGCCGAATATTGTAAAGCTAGATCTGCACAGGCTTAAATTACGTAGCTTCGACTTCTACGTCTCTTATCGTCCCGTCTGCTGGTTACAGAGTATAAAACCTGATACACCTGATCCCTGACACGAATATTAATAAAAATCATATCAATTTAAAAATAACACCTTATATAAAGACAACTTCTGTAGTACATAAGGTTTCAGGTTCAACCAACCTCAATTCTTCACACACAATATAAAATTAATTTTAGACCAATTCTTAAAAAGAAAACATTTTATTTAAACAAATAAGCAACGGCAATGAATTGCCGTAAATCTCAGAGTTCGAAAAATGGTCTCACGTGACCTTGAGGTCAGAGGTCAAAGGTCATAGTAATTTCGGGGTATATCGACTATGCTGAGTCGAATGGCGTTAACCGCGAGTCTCTAGCTCTTACGGTTCTTGAGTTGAAAGTTGTATAACAGACGGACGGACAAAACTGTTGTATAAGAGCTTTTTCGAACTCTAAAAGGAACACAAATAATACCTCAAATCTCCACACATGCTATAAATTTAAGCGCCGAATATCCTAAAGCCCAGTCCACACAGGCTTAAATTACGTGGCTTCGGCTTCTACGTCTCTTATCGTCCCGGTCGCTGTTCACAGTGTATAAATCACTGGCACGCCACCATACCGGCGAGTGTGCACACTGCTTAATATCTTGTGTGACGTCACGGCGTTCGTCTTACGTTATCTCGTGTTAGAAGCTGATTAGATAGAATGTGCTTTGTTTTAGAATTGCGTATTATTTTGTATCATATTACTGAAGAATGTCGTGGTATAGTCTATTCCAATCCAATAAAAATAAATCTATATAATAATATAATAATCAATATTTATTAATCAAACGGCGATTGCTTTAAAATGCTTTGTGAAATGCTTGAAAATATGGATAAATGGTTACTTATTCCATTAAGTAAGTAATAATGATAAATTTAACAAAATTTGGTTTGTTTACATTTTCATCAGAATGGATTGGAATAGACTATAGTTATTTGACGTGTGTTTTGTTAATTCAAACTTATTTGATTGCAAGGATGGTAAAGTGGTTTCAAGTGATTGCAACGCCACTGCCACTACGCAGAATGTTGTGAGTTCGAATCCCATGTGGAACAAAATGTAGTGACAAATTTCTTTTGTTAATTATTTCGCCACTGTATATCTGAAACAGGAATAACTGTTAATGCGGGACACCATTTAAAAAACGACGAAAGGAGAAATATTTAATTCTCACGCCTTTATCCTCGGAGAGTAAGCAGAGGTGTACTACATCCAAATTTGGCAAGTTCTGGTTTTATTTTCTCACTCCGTTACCTTAGAGACCCAAAGTGTATCTTGGCCTCCGATACGAGAGAACGCCATGATATTTAATTATGGTTAGTTATGGTTCTACACTCCACCCTATACTGGCCAAGTTTAGTGCTGTCTACCGACCATAGTGTTTAACTCTGTGCTGCTGGAATTAAAAATGTTATTGACAGATAAAAAACCCTTTGCCCAAGCAAGAATTAATCTCAAAACGGCACACACAAGATTCGCAATCACTACCACCGCAACAACTAAACAGTATACCTGTATTAAAATTACTGCTCTGACCTCACACTAGTTGTAAAAATATAATTTAATGTATTATTTCAACTGCAATCATTTTTAAAAATTTTAGTGCTTTCGTGAGTTCAATTAAATAGTAGGCAAATATTATATTGGTTGCAGCTTCGTACAAACATAATTTGTAAAGTAAGCAGCATTTTAAATTGCCGACTAAAAAAAATGGTCGTGAAATTGCCCGTTCTTGGTTTAGTGGTTAAATGGCCCTTGCTTTGCTGAATGCGGCAACAAGTTGATCTAAATGTAAATTCATATAATAGATTAGTTAGTGTAACTTTGACGTTTATTAGTGTTATCTTGTGACCTAAACGAATAGAGATATTTTGATTTTGATTTCAGCCACCTGCCATTATATATCAGTACAGGGTGGCCCAAGAAAATCTAATCCTATCGTACCTGTGCCTCTTGACCATATGCGAGCTTCAATGTTCATAATCACCGACCTTTTACCAAAATCGACTGCATATTCGAAAATTAAGGTATTTAATTGCTGGTATCAGTTACTTTAAAAGGGATTAGGTACTACTTTTAAAATAAAACTATTCTCCTTAATAAACACAACATATTATTTACAGCTTACTGGTGGTTAAAGCAATTCTGTTTTCATTGTTCACTCACCAACGTTTATAATACTCAACCCAATTTTGCATATGCATAACTTTAATTGACATTTGCACATACTATGATTGACATTTTTACAAACGGATAGTCTAATTTTACATACAAATTGGACAAACTGACGCCGGTCTGACAATTCGTTAATAGACTGAACTCGTTCAATGCGTTTGTTTCATATTGCGTCAAGCGCCATGAATGAACGTCAAACTAGCAGAAAAGCCTTCGGTTCTTTACAAAAATAAAAGATTTTTGAATACATTCTGCATGTCCACACTCGTATACCTATAAAATATAAAGTGCCAATAAAATTGGCTTTCCAAACTAAGTTAGTTATAGTGATTGATTTCGAATGTTCCCTTTTGACCAAGAACGGATTATGGATAATAACATGTAAAAATCTAAAATATGTCGCAGTAAAAGACTTAAGAACTTCTAACATTTGTCGCTAGATGGCGGTCGTGAGCTCATTCATTATTATCATTCGTTTCACTCATATGTCAGTTGTCACTTACGGGTGGGGCGCTCAAAAAGTGCGTTAGAAACGTTAGAAGCGAAGCGTGCACGTGGCTAGATAAGCTCGCGTCCTCCATCCGTTTCCATCGCGAGTAATTGTCATTATTGTAATTTTCAAAGTTGATAAAATAATTAAAGAAGATTATTACTATCCATTGGCGGTATTATTTTCGGAATCCTTGAACATATTCGAAGAGGAAGTGCCCGATAACAACATTACGAATCTTTCGCCGTTAAATATATTTATTCGTATAGGTCACAAAGTAACACATATAAACGCCAACGATACACTTATTTATCAGAGTTTACATGTACCTGTTGCCATGTTCAGCAAAAACTAAAAAACAAAAACAGTACAACTCATATGAAGAACTGGCAAAAATTCACGACCACTCTTTTTAATCGCCAAGTTTACAGTATTGTTCATTAATCTAATCAATACTATAAACCATTACACCACTTATTACTTATAAAACATTCAATCAATAAATAATAGTCTATGGTAAAATAGGAATGTCGACTTACATGTGCCTATATAAAAGATAGTTATATGACTTTTCGAAACTATGTGCGTAATGGTTGACAATTATCGCCTGCTCCGTGCCTCGGAGAGCACGTTAAGCCGTCGGTCCCGGCTGCCATGAACATCTATGGCAGTCGTTATTGGGCGAGTGTCGACACAAAAGATCCCACTGGGTCGAAGTGTCGCCGATCTGCACTGACTGGCTCCCAAATAAGATAAGATAAGATACGTGTGCCCAGAAAAAAATAACGCGGGAACATATTTTATTATTGATTTTAATCTTTATACAGTTTGTTTTCAAAGACAGTGTCATTTAGTCTCTTCCTGAATTCCATAAAGACACTTTGTTATTTCGAGAAGTTTACCATACTTGGTTTAAAGTCAAGTCAATTATAGTTATAATTACAGCCAAAACACCATCAGATTTGCTTCATAAAAAAAATGTATTGATGACTCCAGACCGGTTTCGGTCACGGCGACTGCCTCAACTCCGTACAGATAGTTGTCATTGGTGTGCTAGCATATGACTACAGTAGCCAATCTTATTTGAAAAGGTCCGCGCACATTGCGGGCATGTGAGCACACCATTATTATAATTATAACTGATCGCCGCAGGTGGTCGGGCTTTCAGTACGTCACGTCTAGAGTCAAGCTCTAACCGACGATGCTCCTCAAAGTCAAAAACTTTGTTTTTGACTAGAGCTCTCCAATCAGGTCTGTTGGCCGCAAGCCTTTCCCACAACGAGGGCTCAATGTCACATTTTTTCATATAGCGTTTTTGCACATCTTTATATCGAAGGAACTGTCCGCCTTGCTTTCGTTTCCCCTCCTTCAGCTCGGAATAAAAGATACGCTTAGCCACTCGCTCCTCCGCCATTCGAGACACGTGACCGCACCATCGAAGCTGTCGCCGCATAAGGTAAGCCTCAATGCCACCAACATTGGCTCGTCGCAGCACTTCGGTGTTACGCACACGATCAGACCATCGGATCTTAAGTATTTTACGCAGGCATTTAAGGTGGAATAGGTCTAGTATGCGGATATGCCGACGGTATACAGTCCACGTCTCGGCGGAGTATAACATGTTGGGCAATACTATTACCGTATTAATTTTACACTTTATTACAAAATTTTGAAACTGTCACACTACTACTAGATACTATTGAACTTTACTAATTTTTAAGCTAATTAATTTATTAAACCTATAATTAATTTATTAAGCGTAAACAGAAGACAATATTATGTGTATAAAACTTAACTTTACCGATTTTCTTTGTACAAAATGACAGTATCGTAGTTAAACACCCAGTAAAAGTTTTCTTTGTATACGACGTCAATATCTCAAGAACATGATGTGATTGCGTGTTTGATCTTGAGGCGTAAGTATCCACCTATTTTCTCGGGTTCAATACTGAAGCTGAGAAAGGACTCTTTATGTAGGGATGTAATTTATGGATAAAGGAACATAATACACCGACGGCGTATTGACTTAAGTGGTCGGCTCGGCAATACACAGCTTGTTGGTTCAAACACCACCCTGAACAATAATATGTATTATCCCCAAATGATTGTTCCGTATCTGCGTGTTCTTTGTGGGGTCGGGACCCATTGGTCGCCTAATATTCGTCTCCCAGAATAATAGTTGTAGATTCGGCTCCTATATATGTGCCCCATTGGCCCAGTAGGAGACCAGTCAATATTAATTTATTTTTAAGGTATCTACTCGTCCCCTGGAATAAAAGTTATAGACTCGGCACCTGCTCAGGTGCCTTTTGGTTTCCTGATAGAAAACAAGCCATATTTTTACTTATAAAGTATTGACATAGTACAGTTATGAACAGTACTTTAACGAAATTTACAAAATTATGTTAGATCGTTGAAAAAAAAAGGCCATTCACGCGCTGCTACATATAGTATTTTTTACACGACTAGTTTACATAGCTTATATACTTAATACGCAAAGTTAATATTTCTCGGAGCTACTTTTAATTAAATATGGCGGTCTCGATGGCGTAGTGGTTAGTGTAACCGACTGCCACGCCTGAGGTCGCGGGTTTGATTCCCGCACAAGTCAAACATTTGTGTGCATGAACATGGATGTTTGTCTTGGTCTGGGTGTTTCTATGTATAATATGTATGTATTTAGAAAAAAAAACAGTATATATGTATGTTTATCCATTGTCTAGTACCCATAGTACAAGCTCTGCTTAGTTTGGGCTAGATGGTGTTGTGTGTATGTGATAGAATATTATATTATTATTATTATGTTAATTATTATTTATTACATTCTTAAAAGCGAATTATACAAGAAAGTCATAAGATATTCTTGTCATTTCTTGTAATATAATATTCTTCTTTCTGCCTTTATTTTAAAAACAGTAGTTTGAATGTCTATAGAGGTGTAGATAAATAATTTTTATGTTTATTGATTCAATCATGCCATAATCATAATATCTATAGGTAAGTTTAAAAAGTACAAAAAAAACTAATCGTTTGTTTTCTAGAAGACTGATTGTAACTAAAACTTATTTTTTAAATCTAATTATCTGTTATTTGAAATAAATATGATACCTACCTGTTTACTACATTGTTTTATTTTTACCTTTTGTAGGCGACTGTACCACAACCACAGGAACCGAAAGGAAATATCTAAATTAGCAGAGTGAATGGGAAATATAAATGATTTTTAAATAAATAATAGATCAGGGGACGAGTGGGAACCTCAAACATTTGAGGAGACGAGTGGGGATAATGTGCGAATTTCAGGGGACCAGTGGGTTCCGACCCTCTTTGTGTCCGTTGTTTGGACGTTTGTAATCCTTTACAAACTGTGTCACGGTCCTCCGCGATACAGAAATTATTGCTGGTGCAAGAGTTGTCATATACAGGCTGTCCGGTAATTAATGGATAACCTTGAAATGTCTTATAGTAGAACTGAAGGCCGTTCAGAAAATAAAATCGAAAATAAAATTGAACAAGTGCATAGCTAGTCATACTTTTGACTGTCTGTCTATTAGCATAATTCATGTTTAATAATAAACAGCAAAAAACTCAAAAACAGAATTCATTCATTTATGGTCGTAGTGTACAAAAAAGTTTAATATTAATATGGTAATCAAAAAAATCATATCTCAGGCAGTAGTTAGGATAGTTATTTTCATACTTTTTTTTGAACGGCCATCTGTTCTAATATAAGATATTTCAAGGTCATCCATTAATTACCGGATATCCTGTATAAAGAAAAGATTTTCCAGTGACCGCACGAGTACCGACTACAATCTGTAGTAACCTCTTTAAAAATAATGGAATGAGATCCTTCACGTTATAAAATGCCTGGAACTGCTATAACAGAGTGTTATAGTGAACTTTGATCAAATATTAAGACGCTATGACAGACTAGAGCCGGACTCGCGCGGTGCAGTCAAAGCGAATTTTATATGTCCCCGGACGAATGTTAAATATTCACGGAGAACCGTGCGCCGACAATCAGCTTACATATTTGAAAACATTTTGAAATTAATGCCGGTATTGTGTTGTTTTATGTTTGAGATAAAAATGTTATTAAAAATGTTATTAAAAAATATTATAGATAGTTTTTCTTCTTGATAGTTACTATTAAGAACATCTATGGCAGTCGTTATTGGGAGAATGTCGACGCAAAAGATCCCACTGGGTTGAAGTGTCGCCGGTCTGCACTGACTGGCCCCCGCACAAAATACATACATACTATTTAGATGCACTGCTCTGCAAAGTTCTCGAGCTTGATTCTACTGCTCTCACCTATGACTTTTCGAAGTTATACATACTTACATAGTCGCTTATCTATATCTTCGAAGAGGTACGCAGAGGTTTTGGCTTTTAGTTCCACTTAGTAGAAAGCGCCCCTATTGCCATTTGCTGGAGCCAATTCCAGACTCCGTATTAGATAGGTACTACCGGGTATTCAAATCCGAAATCTCAGGCATAGCAGTCGTATCAACTACCGTTGCGCCACCAGTACAGAGTTATATGTTTCAAATAGCTAATTATCGCTTGTTAAACAATAAATAAAAAAAATGGGAGGAAGTCTTCTATTTAAAAGTTCTTCATAGATATAACAAGATATGTGAAGTCTGCCAACCAGCACTTGTTCTGCCTGGTCGACTTGGACTATAGCCTAACTGTTCTGATACAGAGAAGTGGTTTATGCTCAGCATATCTTAGCGTATAAAATTAAACAATTAAGGGCGCGAATTGAAGTATGAACCGTAACCAGCTTAGCGCAGATATGATTTGTGAGCAATATACTGTAATATATCTAATTATAACTAGTAAACCTTATTAATCTATTCAATTCCATTTGCTTATAAGTTCACGCAGTTTTAACGAGTTTAAAAAGCAATGTCAGCAAATAAGAGAAATGCAATGTTGTAGATAGATTTTAAAATAATATTAACGTAGCCAAAAGTTGTAATTCAATTAAAACGCGATAAAATCTGTATAAGGTAGTTTAATTTTAATGCAAAACATTCACGCAAACGTAAATCAATTATATGAAATAGGAGCAATATTGTTACTAAAATAATTGCTATGTTTTCATCTATAGCCATACAAGCACTAAAACATGAATGCTTCGGCTATACCAAGCATAACTCATCGAATTATTATATTATAATATCCAGTATATCTTTTATTGTTGCCTGTATATTGCAGCCACATATTGCAGTAAAAAAATACTCGTTTAGAAGCCTCTTACGTACAAATCACAACTAAATCAACAGCAATATGGAAAGAAAAGAACAGCCCTAATCGTAAACTATTACAACATAATTATGACGTATCATGATACACATTACAACACGTTCAATCGAATACAAACAGGCTTAACATTATCCCCTATAAGGAGTCATTAACGCAGTAAATTAGGTACTACTAAGCTCCGTAATTAATTGTTTAAAACGATCTTATATAGTTATCTAGCTTTCAACAATGGTTAGACATGAAGTAGTGAATTATATCAGTACTTATGTAGTCTTGCCTGATTTTAAAAGGAGTAGGCATAGATTACAGTTTTCCAGTTGTTACAACCCGGATTTTAATTTTTGACTACTTCGTTCGTAGTGGTTAGAGTGGTCGCCTCGCCATTGCCACTGCGCCGAGTGTTGTGGATGCGAATCCCACACGGAATAAAATTTTGTACATACATACATACATAGATTCACGCCTGTTTCTCAGAGGGGTAGGCAGAGACTACGGATTTCCATTTGCTACGATCCTGACACACTTCTATGGCTTCATTCACTTTCATCACATTCCTCATACACGCCCGTCGGTTCAAGGTGCTCATAACCTGGCCTTTGTCCAGAACGCTTACGATCTGATCAAGAAACGTTCACCTAGGTCTTCCTCTTGCGACTGATCCATTACACTATAGCCTTATAAACTTTCTTAGTCAGTCTTTCCTCGTCCATTCTTTCTACATGCCCAAACCCAAACCACATATATTTCTATTTTCTCAGCGGTCTCATTTTTACAGCATTTATTCTGCTCTCAAGCTTTTTTTGCCATACCCAACTCTCACTTCCATAGATAAGTGTGGGCACTAATAGTCCTCTACGGGATAAAGCTTTGTGTGATCCATAAATGGTTGTTCCGAGTCTGGGTATTCTTTGTCTATTCTTGTATAGTCCCCCGCGACATAGGAATAATTCCTAAAGCAGTAGAAGACTTAAAAAAAAAGAGACTTAAAAAGACCAAAAAAAAACTTTCTTTCTTCTGCTTTATTTACTCTCATGCAATGATGTTTCAAACTATACATGTGACTGTCATTATAATGGCCGTCGAAATTCTCGTGTCTAGACTATTTAGTTATTAATAACTGCGTTGTGTTGATCAATTTGGAAAGAGCTTGTAAATATATATAGCGCAATTGTTTGAATGACAGTTGTCACTGTCATTCAAACAATTGCGCTATAAATATTTTAAAGAGATTTTGATGAACGGATTTGGTTTAGAAGCTAATAGAAAAACGTACCATTTGGGACGTTTGAGTCTTTAATTTGCATGCGCCAGTTATTATTGTGTTTTCATATCACTGCATGATTATCGAGCTTACAAGCACAACGCTAAGGCGGAGCAATGGGTGGTGGCGTGTGCTGTCGTCTGTGAGTGAACAGAGAGGCCACCACCTCTCCAAGCAGCTCTGGACGGAGACTCTGGGTCTGAGGGGAGGTCCACATGCATAACTTGCCCTGAACTATTCGGTATGGGCGCTCCCAAGGAATGCGGTCCATAGTCTCAAGAAGTTCTTCACATCTTATTGATTGAAATAACCTCATAACTTTAGAACAGTTTAATATAGCACGCAACTGTCTCTAATTATTATAATTTAACTAATATATACGCCTCAATGGCGTAGTGGTTAGTGTAACCGACTGTCACGCCTCAGGTTGCGGGTTCGATTTCCGCACAAGTCAAACATTTGTGTGCATGGACATGGATGTTTGTCTTGGTCTGGGTGTTTCTATGTATAATGTGTATGTATTTAGAAAAAAAAGCAGTATATATGTATGTTTATCCATTGTCTAGTACCCATAGTACAAGCTCTGCTTAGTTTGGGAAAAAGAAAGTGGGAAGAAGAAGGAGCAGGAAGGGGGAAAGAGATATCATAATATTATCATCGTCATTATCAAAGTCATAAGTAGAGATATATATCACCCACATTTCTCTAGCTATGTTTGTAAGACTAAGTAGCAGGTGAACCTTATACCGTCTAGTGGCCATTCGTATGCCGCTATTAAGAATTTACCAACGAAAACACAATCACACACAAACTTATTCTACGAGACCAACAAGGTAAGGTACTAAGTGTCTCTACAGTTAGAATATATTTTAAGACTTTAGTTTGCTTTATTAGTTTAGTGTCCCTGAGTATTTTTACCTGTAAATGTTCAGTTCTAAAGTGCCGATCCATACGGATTGACTTTGCATATAGACACAAAAAGAACTGAAATACTTTCAGTCTGCATTTCTATCTCGTCATTTATTATTACCGGCCAGTACTTTATACTAACGTATATTGACGAAGAGAAACATTTTTGAATTGTTAACGATTTATCGTAGAGTTGTGCAATTATCAATAAAAAAACAGACTATTCAAATTTGAAGTAACTCAAATATTTTCAAACCATTGGATCGAATTGTACGAATTTTAAATGATTCGAATGTTATCAAATATTCGTAAAATAATGCAATTCCACACTTCAAGCAGCTACTAAGATCATGTTAATAAAATAGACAATAACACTTTCCCCAATCAACAAATTGAACCCGAGACAACATGCACAGCACGATGTAGAAATGCACAGTTATATAAAATGTATCATAATATCAGCCCTGTATGAATCTGTCCCACTGCTGGGCACAGGCCACATCTCAGTGTGGGCAGGGTTAGGCCATAGTCCTCCACGCTGGCCCAGAGCAACTTGGCAGACTTATATCTTAAACTCAAACTCAAACTCATTTATTGCAAAAATGGGTAATTTAGATAACATACAATTAAATTAGTCTCTCCATAACGCGCCTGAAGGCATGCAATTTTTTAGGTATTTTTTCATTACTAATAATGACATAAAATTAATAAATTAAATACAATAATAACTCTATTAAAATTAATAAATGTCAGGCAATGTTATTGTGGTACAAGTCAATTAAGAATATATTATACGTCAAACAATAATTAAAAATTAAAATATGTCAAGTCAATAAATAAATAATACCATGTGTTATTTCTCATTATTATTACATTGCATGTCATTTATAAATTCGTTTACACTATAATAGTCCTTTTCCACGAGTAATTGTTTGACTTTATGTTTAAATACATCGATGCTACTACTTTTTAATAACATTTTTGGTAAGCGATTATAAACTCGTGGCGCCATGTAGAATACACTATTTGTCATATATAATAAAAAATATATACAATGTATTTATAATAATATCTATACTTATATGATAAAAAGAGAAGGCGGTTAGTGAGTTTATGTAGGGTAACACATTAAACTTTTAGCACAATGTGCCTTTCAAATAGGGGAAAATATTCCAAATAGGAATGTTTTCCCCTATTTAAAAGGCACATTATTCCAGAATTATAAACATATATTATGTTCAACAGTGAAATCAAGGCGAGCCGGTGGTTATATATCTAAATTGAGACCATAAGGATAAACGCATAACATTTCACATATGGCATTAGATGATGCGCATTCCACACGTCTCCATTAAACTGAAGATGATTAATAGCCCAAAGTTGTATCTGAACAGACTTAAATGATTTATTGATATTTCCCATGATGGCTAATGTGCTAAAAATATTTAAAAATTGTTGCTTAATAATTTTGGGTTTGTTTTTAGAGTTAGAAAAAACTCAAGAACCGTAAGAGCTACAGACTCACGGTCAACGCCATTCGACTCAGCATAGTCGATATACCCCCGAAATGACGATGACCTCTGACCTCAAGGTCACGTGGTATCACGTGATCTATGCATATTACTTGAACCATTTATGCGAACTCTAAGATTTACGACTATACATTGCCGCTTCTCACTTGTTTAAAAATAAATCTTATAGGATATGCTTACGCTTTCAGTTGATTGTGGATCCCGAGTTTGAATCCAGACTTGGGTCAAGAGTGATTGGGATTTTTGTAAGAAATTCTCAGTAGCTGTTCAGAACTTAGCACTGTATCGGTAGGCAGAAATAGGCTCGCCTCCTAAATTGTCGTCTACGGGACAAAGTTTCAGACTCCGGGTTACTACTTAATAATAATATAATATATAATAATATTCTATCACACGCACACAACACCATCTAGCCCAAACTAAGCAGAGCTTGTACTATGGGTACTAGACCATGGATAAACGTACGTACATATATACCTACTTCTTTTTTGTAAATACATACTTTACAAGACAAACATTCATGTTTATGCACACAAATGTTTGACTTGTGTGGGAATTGAACCCGCGACCTCAAGCGTGGCAGTCGCTTACACTATCCACTACGCCATCGAGGCCGTTACTTACATTTTCTCGATAGATAACCATCTTGCCCAATTCGAGAATCGAACCCGAGAACACAGCAATCGCATGCATAGCAGTGACATTCACTACTGTACCGCCACCAAGCCAGAATTTGCTCCTATTGCTTAAACAGTAACATCATCTCGTCGTAATTGTGACTGCTTAGTAGTGGGTTGCTAGGCAATAAATAGCTTTAATAAATACAATAAAAACGTCTAAACAAATTGTTTTAAATGTATCTTATTTATCATAAATGTGAAAGGTTGCCTGTTTGCCAAAGTCTGCTTGTGATCACGACCAGCCCAACCTGACGAAACTTTCAAAAAGGTAATGAAATATCGAGCATGAGCGCGTTAATTCGGTATTAACGTAATCAATTTTTATAGAAACGTTTGAATTAATAATTTAAAATATTATTTTATACGTTCTTTACCATATTAACTGTAGAAATATTGGTTGAAATATTTGGCTAAAAGTATGAATGGTGAATATTGAAATTACTGCATAGTAATTTTGAGAATATCGATCATGAGTTGTTATAAGATGCATTTAAAGATTATTAACGATATGTAATTTATCTTTTCTTCTCTCTTAGCCTTTATTATTCCCAAGTCACTTGGGGTCGACTTTTCTGGTCTAACCGGATTTGATTGGATATCAGTTTTTACACGGAGCGGCTGCCACCTGACCTCCGCATATGTAATTTATCTATGTATAGTAATAATATAATAATAATATTCTACCACATACACACAACACCATCTAGCCCAAACTAAGCAGAGCTTGTACTATGGGTACTAGACAATGGATAAACATACATATATACTTTTATTTTTTTGTAAATACATACATATTATACATAGAAACACCCAGACCAAGACAAACATCCATGTTCATGCACACAAATGTTTGACTTGTGCGGGAATCGAACCCGCGACCTCAGGCGTGGCAGTCGGTTACACTAACCACTACGCCATCGAGTCGTCATATGCCATCGCCGTCATAGTATTTTGGTGGAACTCCGTAATGTCCACGTAAAAACTTTATCAAAAGCGCATTAGGCAATTTAGAGTTTCTTTAGTTCAAGAATAAATTTGAACAAGTTTAAATATTGGCAAAAGGTCACATTGCACAAACAATACAAACATCGTAAGTAAACACGCCTAATACGCTGAACGTTGCCCCCCACCTCCGCACTCAGACATGCTAATAAATTCAGTTATAACACGTCTTTTCCCTCGACATATTCTTTCCCCCCAGTTGACAATAATACAAGCAATGAAGAAGGTAATGTTCGCGCCGAACGTTACAATCAGATCAGCGAAGATCCTTACGCGCCCAAATCGCTAACATTTGCTAACAGCTAGAATATACGTTCACGAGATAGTATTCAGAGTATTAACTGGATCACAAGGTATATATTGCGACGTTGTCAAGCAAATTTCAACCTTATGTGTTCGTAGACAGGTAGGAACGTGTTTTTGGAAATGCAAATACACGTTTGCCAGAAATTTCGGTGGTGCTTTGAATTAAAGGTACTGGATGGGTTACGATTTTTTTATATTTGTAAGGTAATGGAATATTTTTTTGAATTAAAGATTGCGGCATTGCGCTACAACTTACTAAATACGTTTAAGAATAAACTCATTAATTTGAGAAATAAATAAATTAACAACAGCAGTGCTGTCCCTGATATTTGTTTGAAAATGACTGAATTGCACAATGTTTTGAAACTGTTTAAGCTCAACTCAACTTTAGTATAATATCCGTAAATTAGGCTAAAGAATTAAAGAGAAAACCAAAATAAACCGTACGCTCGTGTGTAAGAAAAATCCTTGCATACTTTTGCAGGTTTTACTTTTGGTCATTATTAACTTTGTAATAAATGTAAATCTACCTGTGAAAAATATTAGCTACAATATACTGTAAATAAATAAATATCACAAGTGTAATACGCTGTCCAAATACGTTACTCTTAGACAAATATAAAACATTACTTTTTTAAACTTTTATAACTGATTTTAAATACTCATTTGTAATATAAAATATACTCTTTCACGAGCTTTAAAGAAAATATTACATATGTATATTATAACGTTTATGAATATCGCATGTTCATCGTATGAATAGACTAATAATACATACAAGTTGCAATAATTTTGACAACCTATTTACACTTGGTCTCGTTAATTAATTGATATCGTCAATCAATGGATAATTTACTCCATAATACCATATTGTATCTGATTGAGTACGGATATACTATGCTCTATATATTTACGTGCTCTAAGTATGCAATCACTTTTATAATCATAAGATATGCCTCGAATCGTTAGAAAAATAATCATAACTACATTGAAAAATATCTTCCAAATTTGGTGGTCTTAAAATATGACACAAAATAAGCACAAAAATCAAGACCATGTACATGGATGAAAATGTTTAATTACGAGTATGTAAAAATCAAAACAGTGGACAATAAAAATACCGATATAGGTAGATTCTATCATCCATTTTTTCACGTTAACAAGCAAATGGCGGTGTTCGATTGTATATGGAATGCGGAATTCATTCGCCTTTTGTTTTCAACAATGCAATTTTACAACGACCAATAATTACAGATTTTATCTCTGTAATATATTGGCCATTCAGATTTAGTGTGACACAAAATATGGAACAAAGAGCCGAGCCCGCATCATCAATGATGGATATACCTTAGTGTTCGGAAGCAAATAAAATCAGGGTGCTTTTCATAGTAACTATGCCACTTCGATAGCAATTGTAATAAACTATTGAAAATATTTAGAGCTGGAATAAATAATAATAAAAGCACGAATGTCGCAGTCTTTCGTGTTTTTTGAACATCCTAAAAAAACATTTTCAGGAATAGCTTTGTATTTAAAAACATCAAATTAAACATCGTTCACTGAAATTCAAAATAAAGTAACGCTGATAAGTAATTAATAATAATAACTTTATATACACAAAAATGATTGTAGGGTTTTTATTATAGTAGGTTACATTAATAGTATAATTTGGATCTACAATTTCGTGGGAGGAGTACTGTTCTCCTAGATAGGTTACAGGATAGCCTGTATTTAGGAGACACAGTTAAACAACACAACAAAAATAAATATTGACCAAAATATTTATTTGGCTCCATACTTAGCTTGAATACAGTGGCTCACATTCGCTGTAGCTTATTTAGCCCTAAGAATGTGGAACAAAACCTTTTTGAAATCTAGCCACATCTAGAACATCAACATCATTGAATGGAAGACGTCCAAGTAACGCCTTTGATAATGTATGACGCGGGCGTTGGCGTAGTCAGAATTGATTGATACGCTTTTAAGTGCTTCATATAAGAAACATTTTTTTATTCATTCGTAAGCTGTGTGTTTCAGGCTTACGCCAGCATACGTGGGCGTCGACATCGTACTTGGGCTCGATATGTTTGATTGATACTTGCCAAGAAATCTGCTGGCTATGCATAATTTGTTGTTTCTCGAAAAATCCCTTATGTTTGCCTTCTTTCTACTTTTATTTAGCTGGAACATATAAAGGTAATGTCCAACTAAATAAGTCAGCGTCTTTTTGTGATACTTTAGCAAACGTTCTTCGAACGTTATATAAATAAGATAATTTACTAAGATCTGTAGAACTCACTCTTAATAGCTTCCTTAGCCAAAAGAAAGTGATGATTATAACGTTTTTATATGACCTGGTCCGATCTTTAATCTCTGCTTATACCTTTCAGTGACATCTGTGGCTGTAAGAATCTATCACAATTGAACCAGCTTATCCCACGTATCCTAATGCCAATTTATGAAACTGTGAAGTACCTGTTTATAATGAGTCACTAAGTCATATTAATCCCTATGTCGCGAGCAGATAAAATTCCTAAATTTTAGGTATAAAAAAACGGTCAGAGATTAGTGTGGTCGTGTTAAGAATTTAAAATCAAAGGAATGTCTTATAATATGAGTTTTCTTTTCAGCATTACCTAAGTCAGGTAGCCGTTGCCCTAATTATTTTTTACACAGGGCAAGTTTCTTTATGGATGTTTAGTGCCGTATCTTTGTCTTACTTGGTAAAAAAACCAGGGATGAAATGGCATTTCCTTCAAGAAACTTGCTACGTGTAGATGGGCTCTTAGTTATTTGTGCCACACGCACGAGGGCGTGATTGACTATCGACTATTTTCTCGTATAAGAAATGTATAAGTCATATATGATTCCGTGTAGCTCACTATTAAGCCAGCCAAAATAAGAGAGTAATAAAAGACTTATCAAAGAAAATATTTTCCAGCGACGCTGGTTTTTCGGACAAGTCACAGACTGGGTTACGTTTACTAGTACTTTGGTAATTGGCGATCATGCGATGCAATATAACAATCGTTCTTATTTCATTGACTAAGTGTGTAGTGATTACTTGGCCATCACCACTACGCCTTGTGGCATCCAATCTCAGGAGGGTTAGGATATAGTCTACCATACAGAACCAGCGCGGGTTGACAGACTTCAAAAAGTTGGCGTGCCTTGGGATCGAGATCGTTGCGAGGGCGCCCAACTCCGTCGAGGCATCCCTCCCACTAGCCTATCGCTGCTAAACTGAAGCACTGTGTTAAGCAGATATAAATTTATTTCAGATTTATATAATACAAAACTTATATTAACACTTCGATGTAAATTATATATCGTAAGTTTTTTTAACATTTATGTCAATGAACTACTGGTTGAGCTCAGCAACACACATGTCGGATGCCACATAGATGGAATTAGTGTCAATAACTTAAGCTACGCAGACGACATGGTGTTGCTGAGCCCATCTATCTGTGGAATTAGAAAATTGCTTTCTGCTTGTGAGGGTTATGCACAGCAGTATGGACTAAAGTACAACCCTACGAAAAGTGAACTGTTGGTGTTTAGAGGTACAAATAAAAGTCCATCACATATCCCTGCAGTTGCGCTGTGCGGTTCAGTTTTAAAGAGAGTTACCCAGTTTAAATATCTGGGCCACATTGTTACCGAAGACCTAAAAGACAACCTAGATATGGAAAGGGAGCGCAGGGCATTGGCCGTGCGGGGAAATATGGTGGCTCGAAGGTTTGCTGGTTGCTCAGTACCAGTAAAAATTACACTTTTCAAGGCTTACTGCCAAACATTTTACACCAGCAGCCTTTGGGCTAATCATACCCAAAAGGCAAACAATGCCCTGCGAGTACAATACAATAATACCTTTAGGGTGCTGTTGAGGCTTCCACCCTATTGTAGTGCGTCAGGTATGTTCGCCGATGCGCACACCGACGACTATTTCGCAATAATGCGTAAGAAGGTGGCGTCGTTGACAAGCAGAGTGGGAGGAAGCACCAACAGTATCCTGAGGGTGTTTGCTGAAAGGCTGGGTCGATAGGTTCATCAAGCTTCATGTATTACATGGGGCTTGATGAAAATATATGTGGTCGTAATATAATAATTTGTTTTCTTTCTGTGTTCCTAATATTTACTAACATAGTTTATAAGATAATGTAGAACTAACACAATGTGGGCCTAGGTAGCCTGTGAATAAAATATTTTTATTTTATTATTATAAGTCTCACTCGGGACAAATAATTGTGTGATCCACCAATTGCTCGATTCTAGGTGGTTTTTTTTATGTTTGTATGTTAATAAAGTCCACCGCGATACAAGAATTAATTCTACCGCGGGCTTTTAATTTTACACAAAACACTAGATGTGCTTTTCTGTCTTATTTCTCATTTTTCGTTGCTGGACAATTTTCACTTGATTCTTACCTAATTTGCTAATAGCTAATAATTGTCCCCGGTGGATAAGGTAGTTCATAGCAGAAGTATTTCCATCATGTCTTCGGGCTTAATTATTTCAAGTAACTTAAAGTCTTCTTCTCCTTAGCCTTTATTATTCCCAAGTCATTAGGGGTCGGCTTTTCTAGTCTAACCGAATTTGACTGGATATCAGTTTTTACACGGAGCGGCTGCCACCTGACCTCCGCAACCCGAAGGCTAACGATACCCTAAGACTAGACCAGTGTCAGGATATTAGAGGGTACTGACTTTCCCAGTAACGATTGCTATAGATGTTCACGGCAGCCGGGACCGACGGCTTAACGTGCTCTCCGAGGCACGGAGCAGGCGATAACTGTCAATCAATACGCACATAATTTCGAAAAGACATATAACTTTCGAAAGTCAGAGGTGCGCGACGTAGGTTCGAACACGAGACCCTCTGCATTTCAGTCTGTTGGTCTCGCCACTGAGCTATCGCTGCTATTTCAAGTAACTTAAAGTAATAAAGTCAATAGTCGAGGCAATAATAGTCACAATACCCCATTCTTCCTCATAAAACTGACAGGACCTCGAGCTTGATTGGATTAAAGTAACCTATTAATAAGGATAATATTTATAATAATAATAATAATAATAAGACGTTTATTTCATAACAGACGAAGGACATGATATAAACAATGTAGGAAAAAAAAAAAAATTAAACTATACTACTTAATAATAAATGTACTTGCGTACCAGTTCAAAATTGTCTTCTTCCTAATCGACGAAAACGTCTGAGTACATCATTGATTATAGTAGCTTATCTTAAAAGTATATTAAAGCTGCTTTCGAGATGAGATCACTCAAAGCACATAATTATGAGGGTATCTAATTTACCGAGGGTAGATGTTGTAGGTTATTTAGCCATTAAATATCCGCCATAGCCGATCGGGTTACGCCGACTATTTATCGACTAAAATAGGCTCCTGGGTGTCTTCAAAGCTTTTGGAAGATTTTCCCTTCGAAAAAAAGGCTGTAACACCCATGAACACATAGACGAACTCCAAAAGCCATTTATGTGTAATATGGGTGTGAATTGTCAATTTCGGGACAACAGTATTGTCGTTAGCGATAACTTTGCTTATTTGCCAGAACTCTGTGTCAGTTTTATTGACAATATTTTCTTCCTACTTTATTTTGTAAAAGTCAAAAGTCAAAAGTTAAAAATCATTTATTAATTTAGATCACAAAGTAACACTTATGAACGTCAAAATATATAGGTTAGTGAGTTTATTAAGTTACTGAAGCTACATTTAGGTTAGTTGCTAGGTCGGGCACGCCACGATCGTGGCGGTAAGTCCCGTGTTTGAGGAGTGGCTGGAGAGGCGGCATGGCGCCCTCACCTTCCGGCTGACACAGGTAATGACTGGCCACGGTTGTTTTGGCCAGTTCCTGTGTCGTATACGCCGGTAAGAGACGCCCGGTTGTCACCACTGCGGCGACTGCCGCGACGTTGTTGAGGACACGGCGCTGCACACTTTGGTGGTTTGCCCCGCCTGGGCATCGCAGCGCCGTGAGTTGATCGCGGCAGTCGGATTGGTTGCCCTCTCGCTCCCGGCCGTAGTTCAGTCTATGGTCCGGAGTGAGAGGTCGTGGAACGCCGTCGCCTCCTTCTGTGAGGAAGTCATTTCCATCAAGGAGGCGGCGGAGCGGGAGAGGGAGCCTTTAAACCCTCTCCCCAACCGCAGAGCCGGGCGCCGGAGGGCGCGAGACGACCTCAGCACCAGGTCCGAGAGGTGGCGTGCGTGTTCCCACGCGCGCCTCTGTGTTGAGTCCGTCTCCCCTCTAGGGGGGACAGTAGGGATAATTGTGAGAAGTGCCTTTGGGTAGGTCTTTTGCGTAGTGGCCTGCCGTTTCATACGGCGGGCCGAAACCTCGGCGGGGTCGCGACCGCATGCGAAAGTGATTCGCGCGGCCCCGTCGATAGTGGTTTTGTCGAGGAACACCGTGGTAGGTTTAGTCGGTATTCCGGGAGGTACTTTATCATCTTTACCATCTTTCTTTTACCCCGGCGAGTCCGACATAACCCCTCCGCCCGCCCCCACGGAGGGGTATGCGTCATGCATTCCCCCAAGATAAAAAAAAAGAAAAAAAAGGTTAGTTGCTAGGTTCAGGCAAAGGGTAGAGGTAGAGCCTTTGAGAAGAAACCTGCAAGAAACTCACGGCCACTCTTTTAAATCGCCAATTAAATATAATTTCAGTATTTTACAACTCATATTTACAAGGTGTTGCAACCATTATACCATACGCTACTTACTTTAAAAAACTAAAGATAATAACAATAATAACTTAATCATATTATAGAGATTAAATAATTTGGGTCTAGTTATATTTTTCAATATAAATCTAAAATAGGCAGTAGGATGGCATGATAGCGCATACACTTACACTTTCTGACAATGCAAAGGCAATCCGTGACTAAATGCGGTTGTGGATTTGTATTTTTCAATAATAATCAAAATGAGAAGCAGGATACTTGATAACATCACATATAATCACGAGGTACCTTTACATTACTAAATTGACTTATATGTAATACATATCTTTGAATGCTGAATGCAACAAGCAACTAATGGCATAAGTTATTGTCAGTTAAGTAGTCGTTGACTGTATAATAACCCTTCCGAATAAGCTGTATTATAACGGCACTTTTAAATTTAAGCAATGGTGAATTAATTATATTTATAGGTAGTTTATTAAAAAAACGTATACCGAGTCCCGCAAATGTATTGTGAACTTTATGTAAACCGTGATATTGAAATCGGCCTAAAATTGCTGGGGTCACTTTTGCAGCCATTTTTAAATAAAGGTATTATTTTACTACATTTCATTAAATTTGGAAAAATGCCACATCAATGCATTCGTTGAATATTGCGGCTAGGTGTGGCGCTATATTAACAATAATACTTTCAACTAATTTTATCGAAATACCCCAGAAGTCGGCTGATTTTTTTGAATTGAGCGACTCAAATACTTGTTTTATATCATACGGATGTACACATAAAAAACTAAATTGTATATTGCACTCTTCCACGCTGCTTGTAACCAAGTATTCTGCTCGAGCTGGGCAAGACCCTTAGGTCTTGCCCAGCTCGAGCAGAATACCTTTAATTACAACTAGTACCCTTAGGTACTAGTTGTAATTAAAGGTATTTTTGCGAAGTAGTTATTGAATGTATCGGCTACTTCCAAATTATTTGAAATTACGCCATTATTGACATTCAATTCAAATTTATTATCACGCAACGTAACGATTCAATTATGGAAAGAATATGTAACTTTTATTTTGTACGTATGGTGAATAGTAAAATATAAATTTGTAAGTTTTAATAATAATATTTCCTTTATAAATTAATTAAAAGTCAGGAGATAGACTTAAATATTATGACAACATAATTGCCACAAATGTATCATACGAAAGTAGCAATCAGCAGTTTGAATAAAAATGTCGTCAGTGCTTGTTAGTAGAACCCAAGGCTTTGATAGTGAAATAAAATACAGTCACGTAGACTTAGGCATATGTAGTAGTCAGATAAGTTGAGATATGTTACAGAAACATGGTAGGACGGCCCGTAACATTTCGGCGCTTCGTGCGCCACAGCGTGCCTTGGCCGTCAGGTTGATAAGAGGATACCACACGATCTCGTTTGAGGCAGCGAGCCTCCTTGCCGGATCGATGCCCTGGGACCTGGAAGTGGTGCTTCTGACGTCACTGTACCACTGGCGCTGGGAGGCGCTGGCTCGGGGCGAAAGACCTGTTCTTCCCGCTCTCGAGGCGGCAAGGCCCGAGCTCTACCAGGTCCTAGTAGAGACATGGAAGGAACGACTTGTGCACCCTAGTGCTGGGCACACCACAATCGTGGCGGTAAGTCACGTTTTTGAGGAGTGGCTGGAGAGGCGACATGGCACCCTTACCTTCCGGCTAACAAAGGTAATCACTAGCCACGGTTGCTTTGGCCAGTTCCTGTGTCGCATAGGCCGGCAAGAGACGCCCGGTTGTCACCACTGCAGTGACTGCCGCGACGTTATTGAGGACACGGCGCTGCACACTATGGCGGATTTTCCCGTCTGGGCATCGCAGCGCCGTGAGTTGATTGCGGCATTCGGTATAGTTGCCCTCTCGTTCCCGGCCGTGTTTCAATGTATGGACCGAAGCGAGAGGTCGTCAAACGCCGTCGACTCCTTCTGTGAGGAAGTCAAGTCCATCAAGGAGGCGGCGGAGCGGGAGAGGATGAGCTTAAGCCGTCTCCCTAACTGCAGAACAGGGCGCCGGCTGGTGCGAGATGACCTCCAGCCACTCTGAGGGATTTACCTGGGGGTGGTAGGCTTTGTGAGCCTGCCCGCCACCCGATCAGCACCAGATCCGAGAGGCGGCGTGCGTGTTCCCACGCGCGTCTCTGTGTCGTGTGTCCGTATTCCCCTCAAGGGGTGCATAGGGCTTAAAAGTAGTGGTGCCCAAAGGGTAGTCTTGTTGTGTAGTTGCCTGCCGTTTCATACGACGGGTCGAAACTTCGGCGGGGTCGCGACTGCATATGAAAGTAATTTGCGCGGCCCCGCCGATTGCGGGTTTGTCGAGGAGCACCGTGGTAGATTTAATCGGTATTACCGGTAGGTGCATTACCATCATTACCATCTTTCTTTTACCCCAGTGAGCCCGAGATAACCCCTCCGCCCACCCCTGCGGAGGGGTAGGCTTCAATGCATTCCGCCACATAAAAAAAAAAGGAGTAGGTATATAGACATAATTTTCATCAACAAATTCTTCCAGTGTGTTTAGGTACCACATTATTACGTAGCACATAAATTTGCTCCACTACCTAATAATTTATTAAATATTTGACTCTTGTCTGAGATCACCATGGCATAGGATTGAGATTACTGCCGACAAAGAGTTTGATTCCTAGGTCTTTAAATTTCTCTTGAGTATTTCTTAGTTAGCACGAATTCCAGAAGTGTGCTTAAAATAAGGAATATTCGCTCCTAATTATAAAGAAATTTAAACAGTACTTGCGAAATATAGGTACCTCTTCTGAGATTTACAAACTATGTGCCTAATTATATATAGACGCACCATTGTGTTTTGTAATAAGGCAATTTATTTTTATAACAAACAAAGCTAGTCACATATCGAAACCAACGCGATCTTCAGACGTGCAATCAAAATCCACCAAAATGCAAACTAAACATCATCCAATAGAAAATAAATTTAACCGTTTATCTCCGTATCATTTCTATTGTTTTACAATAATGTTTATGATCAAAATATTACTATACTGGCACGTAATGGGCATTATATTTCTAACCCCTCCAATGAAGTATACTTGCATCAACGCGACTCAAGAATTGAAAGGAGTCTGTCCATGTAAAGAGCCGGTATGGGATACCTCTGTGTTTCAAAAGACTATGCAAACTAAATTTGATGTTATATGCGACAAAGCCTGGTTGATCAGCTTTTCACAAAGTATGTTGCATGTGGGAACCTTGTTTGGATCTTTACTGTTCGGATTTATGTCTGATAGGTAAGTTTATTCTTCAATACTTAGCCAAAAATAATCGTGATCACATTTCGAGAGCTGTACTTATTTACAATATTGAAGTGGATAAAGTTTAAGATTCTGTACTTTTATCTACCTACAGTAATATCCAATAACAGTTTGTTCCATCCGAAAAACGTAGGTAACATTGAATCGATGCAAGAACTTATACTAACTTATGATATTGGACGCTGAAGCTTACAGATGAGATTTGTTATATGTTTTTAAATCTAAGTGTAAACCACGTCTACTTAACTCAGTGCTTTAGGTATATTTAAGACTATCTGAACCGTGCAACTTCGTCTGCTTCACATAAGATAAATTTTCCTCGTTGTTGCAACATTTTTCATTGCTGCTTCGCTCCTATAAGTCGTAGCGTATTGTTGTATAGCCTATAGCCTTCCTCGATAAATGGAACTATTCAACACTAAAAGAATTTTTCAATTTGGGCTAGTAGTTTCTGAGATTAGCGCGTTCAAACAAACAAATAAACAATCAAAAAAACAAACAAACTGTTCAGCTTTATAATATGTATTAGTATAGATATTGAATATTATAGCAGCGACATCCTAGTGGGATCGACTAGTGAGAACAGAAAATCGTTGGACTGCCACGTAGATGTCTCAAGGTCGATCACACCGCACAAATCCGACTTTTTGAAATTATGTGCGTGTTAATAAGTGAACTATCGCTTGCATCAACGGTAAAGGTAAACATCGTGAGGATATCTGCATAATATTTCCATTAATATGTGCCATATTTCCAAAATTATAAGTCTGCCAACCCGCGCTGGTCCAGTGTGGTAGACTATCCGTCCCTGTAGACCGTCTCACACTAGGGAAGAGGACACACACAAACACACGTGCCCAGCAGTTGGACATTTTATATCCAGGGCTAGTATTATTATTAAATAGTATAGTGGTACATATCCTTATACCCAAAGGTGTGACCAAAACTTTAGATATCCACTTCTTCTTCTTGACTTATTCGCTTTTGTTACATTTGTCGTGTTGGCTCGTCCGTAAAATATCTCCGTTCACATTAACCTCTTACACTCAATGTTTCCTCCAAGATCTTTTTATTTCTATTTCTTCTTTCACGTTATAGAACTAGATATACATATTACTAAATCATTACGTAATGTTAACATGCATAATTTCATTAAATCCACTATCAATTTACATGTTCACGCTACATTTTAATCAATAAAACCGTAATTTAATTAACATCGATATACTGAATCGCGAGTGGTCTCTCACAAAAAGTCCATTCAAAATATTTATGAACGGTGACACACGTTTTCAATTAATTTAGTACCTGAAAGTTTGCTTTGTGTGGTAAATAATTTTTTACTGAGTCATCGTATCAGTCCTGTTTAAAGTAGCTCTTTGTTACAAACCTACTAGTAGAATGAAAGGGATAACTTCACAAAACAATAAGATCGGATTATGTATACTAAAGATTTTTAAAATAGATGATCACCATACTTAGATTGCTCGAAAAAGTGTACGCACTAAGTTGAAAGAGTTCACAACAATTTAATTTTCATATAATATAATTTGTCCAATGTGTGTGAGCGTAATCCTTACTAATATTATAAATGCGACTGTGAGTTTGATTGTTTATATGTTTGTTTGTTTCGTTTGCACGCCTTAACTACTCAACCGATAATCATGACACTTTATCGGGGGCCACGCATACATATGCGTTGTCAGTGATATAAAAAAGGTCACAGGGTACCTTAAATCCAGAAAAAATTACGTAGTATTGAAATTTATTGTAAAAATCTAGATGAATGCGGGCGAAGCCGTCTAGTAATACTATATCTATAATTTAAAAGTCTTATGGGCAAAGTGTATCAGATAACAACTTAACGTCTAGAAAAGTGAAATATTTAAATATAGTAGGATGCACATATGATTTAAATCTTTAGGATGTATGCCATATTCTATACTACCATACCACGTTAGCTGAAATCACGTTGGCAAATTTTATAGAAAATTTCAGATAGCTTTTAGATAACACACAATGTTTACCTTCATAGATAAATCTAGTGTGAAGTCGTGCTAATATTATAAATGCGAAAGTAATCCTGTCTGTATAATACTTGTTTACGGCTAAACTACTAAAAGCTGTGTTTATGAATTTTGGTACTGTATAGTTTAACCTTGAGTAGGATGTTTTACTTTAACATGACACAGAAAGTCGCGGTCTTATACATATTTAAAAAATCACTTCAATAATAAAAATATTAACTTATTATTTTATCATCTCCATTAGGTATGGCCGCTTATCCATGTATACGATTTGCTGTTTTTGCATAAGCATAGCAGGATGCCTCGTCAGCGCAATGCCTACCGCCGCCTCTTATACCTTCATGCGATGTTTCGAAGGCGTCGGTATTGGAGGAGCCATTGTGACTGCTTACGTATTCGTCGTAGAGTACTGCGGTGCTCGATACAGAGACACTGTGACAGCTTTATACCATATACCACTGAACATCGGCCATATTAGTTTATCAGGGATATCGTACTTGGTGAGGGATTGTGATTGGTTGCAACTGGTTCTCTCAGTACCGGTGTTCTTCTGTGGGTTCACGTGGTGGCTGTTATACGAGTCTCCAAAGTGGTTGATGGACAGTGACCAGGTTGAAAGAGCAGCTAGCGTTATGCTGAAGATAGCGAAATTGTTAGTATGATCTATATTTTTAAGGCCTGCTTTTATTCACTAAAATTGTAGAAAGGATTGTTCCTTTCGGGATCGGAAATTTTTATTACACATTTATGTGCTAGATTAAACATAATATTTATTATATAAAATCTAGCACTGCCATGCCTTAATTATGGTTTGGTATGCTCATTCCTCCAGAGACTTAATTGGATTTCACTTTTATTGGTACCTAATTGATTGCAAAAGTCTGTCATGTTAGTGAGGATAATTCTGATGCACGAAATATAACATTTAATATTGTAGAATTGTATGACGAACTAGACCCTGGTAATAAAGTCATAGGAAATCGTGCAAATAATAAAAAACAACATTAACCAGTATAAACAATCCGATATTTTAATGAACCATTTCCAAGTCAGGCATAAACTAGTTGGGTGAAATATTACCTATCCAGTCTACTATTCATATTACATTCTATATTAATTATACATCAGTATTAATGCTACTGACGAATTGTGCCTAGCAGACAGCCATAAACTTAACCGCTATTAAATGGAACCTTCGCATTGTAGGCAAAATTTGTAATTCCTGTCCAGAGATTTTAAAGGTCGTGTGAGATGTTATGTATTTTTAATACCATTTGTATATCCAAATTTATTTATTAAACTTTTGATTTTTGCTTCCAGCAACCGAGACACATCAACATCTTCAGACGCAATACAAGCAGAAATTCAAGAGTATCACACAATTAAATCATCAAATGCGCATGTAAAAATAAATTTCAGAGCGATATTTCGTCATAAAAAACTGCGCAAAAATTTATTATGCATGGCCTATATATATTTTGTATGCGGCATGGGTTATTATGGCGTTTCCCAATATATAGGCAATATGAGTGGTAACATTCACCTAAACGTAGCTATATCAGGGCTTTTGCTTATACCGGGAACAATCGCTACAGTATTTTTGTTGAAATTGTTAAGTAGAAGAATATTTTTAATGGGAACAAACCTTCTATCAGGTATTTTTATGATATGTGTAATAAGCATACCCCCTGATTTGAAATTCGCTAAAATGGTAACCGCATCTATTGGTAATACATTTTTCTTTATGTCTTTTATAATCGTATTTTTGTATAGTGTGGAATTATTTCCAACTGCAGTAAGGAATTCTGTTTTAGGTTTTTTATCTGTACTGTCTAGAGTTGGTCAAATTGTTGCTCCACCAGTAAATGCGTTAGATAGTACGGTAGCAGGTTCCATTTTTGGAATTTCAGCTATCTTGGGAGCAGTCTTATGTTATCCTTTGCCAGAGACTAAGAATGTAGAACTACCGTCAACTCTAGAGGATACTGAAAACTTGCCAAGAGGACCTGTATTGCCTCATCGAGCAAATGAACCTATACAAATAAAGTAGTAACTTGAAGTCTTTAGGAACTGTATAAGCAATCTTATTCAGTTTCGAAACATAACACATTTTATAAATGCATGTCTGTATCAGTTTTGAGGATATTTATAAACTATTTACAAAACAATAAATTGAAATAATTTTTATTAAATAAATTATATTTTCTTATCAAATTTTTATTATTAACTAGCTTTTGCCCATGGCGTTGCTCGCGTAAAAGTAGTGTAGATTATGTTAGTAATAATACTTTCTTTTTATCGAAATGTAGCCTATGTTACTCGGTTATAATAAAGCTATCGAGTGATAAAAAAAATCGTTTCTGTAGTTTTTGGTCAGAAAACAATTATCTATTTTTTTCTGTCTTCCATTCTTTCGATCAATACATTCTTCTTCAAATCAGCCATGTTATTCTCAAACCTATTGCCGTTAACTTTCTAGCCAAACTAATCTAAACATAATTTTATTATTTTCCATGCATGCCAAAAAGTACCTGAAAATGATGGCATGCCAAAATTATTTAAAAGTTTCATCACCGCGAAGTCTCCCCTAAAACTTCCCGAAGTTTTTATATCTTTAAAATGCTCGACAAAAATGTTTCTGCAAACGTGCAATCTTAAAACAGCCGCACAAACACGCTCCTACAACGGGACAAGCAATTTACAATAAAACAAAACCGCCACAGCGACACTGTTATTTTCAATAAGCTGCCTATATACAGGATAATGAAAAAAGTTTTTATAACCGACAATGCACGAACTAAGTACAGTAAAGTATAATGTTTTTAACTTGGCCAATATGTAAGAATATTGTTTTATAGCGCGGATGTGAGCGGATTTTGTATCTTGTTTTTATTTTCTTTTCTTTTAAAGGTTTTGTTAGAGTTAGTTATGCGGCCAGTATTCTTGTCATTATGGATTTATTAATCTCGGGCAGATAACTAAAAACAAAGGGTAGTTCTGGTCGTTGATATAATTATAATCAGTGGGTCCTATAGGAGATCATCCTACTATGCCAATGCTTGTTTATTTATTTATTCACACAATTTTGTTACGACGTTAGGTAGAAAATAAGCTATTTTGATACGGCTAGGCCTACTGCCAGGCATAATGCGAGGGAGGATTCCTTTGCCATTGCCGTGCCGTGGTTCCGATGGTGCACGTGCTCACGTATTCACTAGAGTAGAAAGCTATATAATATTAACTTATAGTTTTTATCTGTGTATCTGTGCCAGCTTATACTCATAATGATAACAAGTGAAAAACGGCAATGAATTGCCGTAAATCTTATAGTTCGAAAAAATGGTTCAAGTAATATGCGAAGGTCACGTGATACCACGTGACCTTGACCGTTGCGCCATGGAGGCAGTTTTACTGTTTGTTACGCTTTCACGCCGTAATGACTGAACCAATCATCATGAAATTTTGCATTCACATTGTGAGGGGTACAGAAAAAGACATAGAGTACCTTTCATCCATAAAAGTGAGAAACGGCCATGAATTGCTGTAAAACTTAGAGTTCGAAAAAAATGGTATCGCGTGACCTCAAGTCGGAGGTCAAAGATCATAGTCATTTCGGGGGTATATCGACTATGCTGAGTCTAATGGCGCTAACCGCGAGTCTCTAGCTCTTGTGGTTGTTGAGTTGAAAGAGGGTATCACGTGATCTTGAGGTCAGAGGTCAAAGGTCATAGTCATTTCGGCGTTATATCGACTATGCTGAGTCGAATGGCGTTGACCACGAGTATCTAGCTCTTACGGTTCTGGAGTTGAAAGTTGTATAACAGACAGACGGACGGACAGAGCTGTTACTTAAGAGTTTTTCGAACTGTAAAACAGGTCGTAATGAAACAGAGTGGGGAATGTGCCCTAAGGCAGGAAATTGTCTTAGAAAATCTAACATTTCAGCATTATTTAAATAATCATGCGATATATAACATTTTAATTTGAACATCACTGCACGGTTGACGTAGCAAAACATTTGGTTTCAGGTCTCAGGTCAGGTTTCTTCGCTGCTGCCGAGTGTTCTGAGTTCGATTCCTGCACAGGGCAGTTATTTGTGTAATTGACAAGTAATCGTTCGGAGTCTGGGTGTACTTTGTGACAGTAAATTGTATGTTTTTTATTTCTCCTAAGATGCTGTTGCTGATGCTGCATGCTTGACTATAAAAGCAGAATAATGACTCCCTTATAAAATAAAAATATCACAGTGATACACTTCGATTTTAATTATATATCTATAGAATCAAATAGCAGAGTCAAAATTTAACCACACATAGAAGTTACACGTATCTGATCTAGCACTTGTACAACAATATAATCACACAGTATACAACGTAATCCCCTATATCACATTACCACCGAATACCTACAATCCAATTTCAATTGTCCAATACATATTACCTAAATCACTGCTCTTTGAGCTTTAGCTTAACACTTAAGCTTAGTAAATCTTAGTACTGGCTATTGTAAATCAATTTGGTCCGTTATAATGCTGGTGGATGAGTCGTAATCCTATATGAGAGGGTAACCGCTAGCCTAAGGGTATGGCTGTAAATTAAACGGGTGACCCAGAGTGGTAATGTATGACTGGGCAGCCCCGCCTTCCGAACATTAGCTGCAGTGAAATTGTAAGCGGTTGGATAGTTCGAGTATCTTTTTGAATGTGGAATAGCTTTTGTGTGGTAGGTTGTGTATTTGTTTTATAAAAATATCAGTCCTGTATATAAACTGGCTCACTGGTGGGCACGGGTCTCTTCTCAGTGTGACCAACCCTGCCTTTTTTATGGGATTGGAGGCAAACGAGCAGGCGGATCGCCTGATGGAAAGCGATCACCGCCGCCCATGGACATCCACAACACCAGAAGAATCACAAGTGTGTTGCGGGCCTTTTAAAAAGGAGTACGCTCTTTTATTGAAAGTTTGAATGTCGCATTAGTCCGGAAATACCGCAGGGGACAGTTCATTCCACAGTTTTGTTGTACGATGCAGAAAATTTCTGGAAAAATGCATAGTTGTGAACTGCCAACCATCTAAATGATGGGGCTGTTAAACCCTTTTCACCACGTTGAACAAGTTTGGTTCGGCAGATTTCACATATCCTCAAGAACATGGAGAACTCTGAGATATGCAAGTTTCTTACGACACAAATTATTTTAGATGTAATTATATTAGGACTAGGAAATCAGGTCATAAAAATATACAATTAGGAACTGAGCAGGATTATGAGATGATCATAATGACAATACAACAGTGTATCAGCAACCTGCAACTATTCCACTGAAGGCACGTATTCCTGCAAGACAGTTTTAATTAACACAGGAATCAGAGGTTTCTAAGCATTTTATTTTTATGTCAATAAATGAATGTTTATTGACATAAATATAATAGCATTAATATAGTATAGTACATTAATATAGTAGCAGCGATAGCTCAGTGGGGAGACCAACAGACTGCAATGCAGAGGGTCTCGGGTTCGAACCCACGTCGCGCACCTCTGACTTTCGGAAGTTATCTATATGACTTTTCGAAATTATGTGCGTATTGATTGACAATTATCGCCTGCTCCGTGCCTCGGAGAGCACGTTAAGCCGTCGGTCCCGGCTGCCATGAACATCTATGGCAGTCGTTATTGGGAAAGTCAGTACCCTCTAATATCCTGACACTGGTCTAGCCTTAGGGTATCGTTAGCCTTCGGGTTGCGGAGGTCAGGTGGCAGCCGCTCCGTGTAAAAACTGATATCCAGTCAAATCCGATTAGACCAGAAAAGCCGACCCCAAGTGACTTGGGAATAATAAAGGCTATGAGAGAAGAAGAAATGAATGTTTATTGTATAAAATAAAACTAGTAATTATAATCACAATTTTGTTGGTGTAAGCAATAACAATTTACGATGGTCTGTGCCTCCCTGTTGGTGTATTTAGCTCACGTATCGTTTACGAAATTTATTTATTTTTTAGGGAACCACTTCGGCAATAATTACTAAGTCGTTAGGAGATTCTGGCGCGAGACTGGAATTCTAAATCATATTGCGTCTTTCTGTTTAAGGTAATGCTTTATATTGTGTTTAAAATACGCTGTAATATCTATGAGAAGACATGACAGTGTGATGAATGAAATCAATTTAAATAAAAGTGTTTTGTGTGTTACTATTGCGCATCGATATAAGCAAATGTGGTATTGGGATTTTTGTCACAAAAATCTTTGTGGTAGCATAGAGACGTGAAACTGTTCCCGGGCAATGGAATAGGTTTTATTTCTATATTCTTTTACAAACTCACAACACCATCTCTAAGCAGAGCTTGTACAATGGGTACTAGCCAATGGATAAACATACATATATACTTTTTTTTGTAAATACGTACATATTATACATAGAAACACCCAGACCAAGACAAACATCCATGTCCATGCACACAAATGACTTGTGCGGGAATCGAACCCGTGACCTCAGGCGTGGCAGTCGGTTACACTAACCACTACGCCATCGAGGCGAGTGTAAAACACCTTTGCTTACTTCTTCGAGGGTATAGGCATGAGCATGTTATGTATGACAATGTAGAAATAACAAAAAGTGAGTTGATAGACAACTAATGTTCTGAGTCTTGAGAGAATATTTTTCAGTAACAGACACGAAAAATACTTAATAGTTTGTTGTGTCTGTTTTTCATGGTTACTGCTGAAAAATATTTAGATAATGTAGGTAATAGAGCTATATCATTAAACCTTTAAAGTATATACCGGGTTTTTTAAAATCGTAACCCAGCAAATATACCTAGAGCGAGAGATGATCTTTCAAAAATCAAAATAATATCAGCATCTCTTTAAGACTGCGGCGAGCGAAATGTGCCAAAACTGTCACAGTTAAGTGAACAAAATCAACACTTTTAATACAAATATAAAATATACATTTACCATAACAATTAATGTGTTTACAATTACTCCGTGTAAAAAACTTAAAATAATTAATATTTTCGCCTACAAAATTACGTAAATTTGATTTTTAGATTATAACAGTAGAAATCTATTCTATTTTAGAGCGTAAATGAAACATAAATCCATACAATTTTACTATGGCGGCCGCGCGCCGCTTTGAATATGCGCCGCACGAGCTCTGTCATTAATGTCATTATCTGTCTTACGCTCGGCGCAGTCTTAATAATTATAACCACTGGCTACATTTTTTATACGTTCTATAATTGAATAATGCGTTAAAAATTATCTGTAGAACTTTTAAATCTATGAATAGTTGGTGCACTAGGGGAGCGGTGATAAAGTGCTAAGTACTCGTAACTCCTTTGTTGGAAAGTTTGACATGTATATGAGAAGCTTAGAGTAAACAAAGTTCCACTTAGTTAATAGTAGCATAAATTATGCTTTATAATATGGCATGTAAGGTAAAAGTCACGGTATTATCTTTACTTCTAGTATGATAATTGTATAATAGAATTATCTTTTATCCGCTGCTGCAATCGCTTAGGAACCGTACTTCTTTCTGGATAATAGGAACCCTAGGTCGTTTTTTGTAACGTATGCGAAATGTCATGACGACCGGTCAAGTAATTAAGACTGCGCAGCGCGTAAGACGGATAATGACAGAGCTCGTGCGGCGCATATTCAAATCGGCGCGCGGCTGCCATAGTAAAATTGTATGGAGGATTTGAAGTGCTTTTTTGATAAATATGTATCTTTATTGTTAAACAATAACTTAAATATTAGGGACGGACAAATTGTAATATAACTATTTATGTTTGGTTTAAGCTGTAAAATAGGATAGATTTCTACTGTTATAATCTAAAAATCACGTAACACGAGCTAACATTTTTGCATTTTTCGTCCAAATTTACGTAATTTTGTATGCGAAAGTATTAATTAATTTAAGTTTTTTACACGGAGTAATTGTAAATACATTCATTGTTATGGTAAATGTATATTTTATATTTGTATTAAACAAAAATTGTTGAATTTATTCACTTAACTGTGACCGCCTGTTTTGGCACAATTCGCTCGGCGCAGTCTTAAGGCATGAAATCTAAACATACAAATTCACATTCGCATTTATAATATTAGTCAGGACTACTTTACAAAATACGATATACCAGTAAATAACTCTGTGTCGTTAAAGCTCTTGATACGCCTATTTTTAATAGTCGGCATGCGTGTTGGTAGTGATGGTGTAAGCGATTGTTGTGCTTGAAACCTCTACTTAGATTATTTGGTTCGATTTTCCGAAACCATTGTCACTGGGACTTCGTTCGAATTCTTCATAGCAGCTCGGAATTTGGAACGACAGACGACAATAGCCTACTTTCATGTCTGTTTATTTTGAGAGTAAAGACGTGAGAATATGTATGTAGGAAAACACAGAACTAAAATAAAAAGTGTAGCATACACAGCTGTCAATCGTGAGGACTAGTATTTGATTCGTTGGATTTTCTGTATCTATGTTGTTTTCTCATGTAGTTCCTATTAACTAAACTACCAGTAAACGTGTGGACGTACGCCTAAGGCTAACAACCATAACCAAATAAGATCTCTAAGTAGAACATTTTACTAGAATCAACAAAATACTAAGCTTTATTCATTAACACCAATTATACAACATTATACGTAATCTTCTCTTCATATTTCCTTGAGTACGTGATAAGACCCTCACAGGGCCAAGTTATGCTATACATAACTATAGCACAAGGACAGCTGCAGTTACATCGCCGTGACGGGGTTTACCGCATTGTGACCACCATTTGTACACTAAACAGATGAATTTGCAGAAGAACAACACGGAAATTCAATGTTTTTGAAGATATGTGAAGTCTACCAAACCTCACCGAGCCAGCGTGGTAGACTGTGGCCTAACCCATTTCACACTGAGAAAAGGCCCGTGCCCAGTAGTAGGACAGTTTAAATCCAGTCCATAGTCCACTATGCTGACAAAGCGCGAGTTGGACGACTTAAGACTGCGCCGAGCGTAAGACAGATAATGACAGAGCTCATGCGGCGCATATTCAAATCGGCGCGCGGCCGCCATAATAAAATTGTATGGAGGAAGTTTGAAGTGCTTTTTTGATAAATATGTATCTTTATTGTCAACCAATAACTTTAATATTTGGGACGGACAAATTGTAATATAACTATTTATTTTTCGTTTAAGCTGTAAAATAGGATATATTTCAACTGTAATAATCTAAAAATCACGTAACACGAGCTTACGTTTTGCAAATTTACGTAATTTTGTAGGCGAAAATATTTATTATTTTAAGTTTTTTACACGGAGTAATTGTAAACACATTCAATGCTATGATAAATGTATATTTTATATTTGTATTAAACAAAAAGTGTTGATTTTATTCACTTAACTGTGACCGCCTGTTTTGGCACATTTCGCTCGGCGCAGTCTTAATACATCTTCGAACATTATGGAGAAATCTCAGATATGCAGTTTTCCTCACAACGTTTTCCTGTACCATCAAGGCGCGCGAAAAATAACTATTTAAAATGCACATTACTTCGAAAAGTTAGAAGTATTTGCCTCAGAATCGAATTTGAGATGTCTACACGGCAGTACAGCGATCTCCCACTAGGCTATTGTTACGAATGAAAGAATATAATAGCGAGCAAAAATTTTATTTATCCAATAAAAGGCATTTAATGCAAAACAAAATTTATTTTACTTTTGAAATTAAACTACGGATAACGGAATACGGATTTTATCGCGTTGTTTATTTGACACTTTATTACATAATTTCGAAAACTGTTATACTACTACTACTAAACTTCACCATGTATTAAATAAACAACGCGATAAAATCCGTATATAGTAGTTTAATTTCAATGAATAATATTCGCGTAAACAGAAGACAAATTTATTTTACATCTTAAAGAAATGTAACATCTGTGCTAGTACATTTCTTTGAGTGGTAAAGTAGGTAAGTACCTAATTAGAATCTATAAATATGTAATCAATTGTTTACAGTGTAAATATATCCATTACACGTATTTTGTATTCTGATATAAACATATCCGTTTATCTACACTGTAAACAATTGATTACATATTTATGGATTCAAATTTTGTATTTCATTAAGGTACTGAATCGCACTCGTCGGAGGCCAGACACAATCGATTTTTATCATCTAAGACTTGAGAGATTAATATTAGACATTTCCAAAAACGAAATTATATTTCCAACTGGGACTACGTAACATAATACTTGAATATGGCAGAGATTAACGCACCATGTAGCCCTGACGTACTATTATTATAAAACCGCGACACATCACTGTCGCCTCGTCACACGGCCCAGGAATGTAATATTCAAATACACCTTTATACGCAGTACATTCTAGTCGCGACGATATTACACGATTCAGCCTATGACCAAAGCACAGGATATACATATGTAAGCGCGGTCACTAGTAGATAATGCCCGATGTATGTATTTCAAACGCAAATGATACAGCAAGCTACAGTAGAAATAGCAATGATTTTATTATTATAGACTACAGAATTTTTCCCGCGGCCTCGCTCGTGTTACTGTAGGTTTTGTCGATATCTTTTGGGAACAGTACTTTTGAATTCTATGTCCTTAACTGTACCCCTGACAATGTGTATGCAAAATTTCATGATGGTCGGTCAAGTAGTTAAGGCGTGAAAGCGTAACAAACAAACTCACATTCTCATTTATAATATTTGTTAGGATATTGAAGTAAAGATATGATAATAAGATAGAAAATTCTTTCTTTGCATGTAAGAAGAAGCTGACCTTAACACAATAGGTACTCGACTTCTTGGCGGCGCGGCGCGACGTATCAAGGTAAAACACGACTTATTAGACCTCTTGCAATAAAACTGTGAAAACCGCATTTAATTTCGTGCGGCATTTTATGCGTAATGCGCGTACAAACATACAGTCGTATAAAAATTCTAAAATAAATGTTGGCTTCTATAGCTCGCATAGAGACGCCTCACATTATTTTTCTTAAACATCTCCTATAAGAGATATCGACTAATTACAATTTTATTATACGTGTCGATCCTGAATAGCTTTAAAACATATAGACACAAAAGCTTTGTTCAATATAAACTGCCGCAGCAAACTTGTCCTTGCAATGTATGGCTTTCATACAGTAAAAGTGGCAACTAATCAGTTGGTGATGAGCGGTTACTGTACTTATGATATGCAACACCAAGAGGTATCATATCATAGTCTCATGCCTAAATCCCTGAAGAGCTTGGCAGATTTATCTTACACCTATATATCGTCACGTATAGGGATCACGTACGGTACTAGTAATAGAGGGAGAGCTTATTACCGTTACCAGCATTATACCGGAATACCATACCATATAATTAATTACCTATACTACCATACTGCAATGTAGAGGGTCTCGTATTCGGACCCACGTCGCGCACCTCTGACTTTCGGAAGTTATATGACTTTTCGAAATTATGTGCGTATTGATTGACAATTATCGCCTGCTCCGGACCTCGGAGAGCACGTTAAGTCGTCGGTCCCGGCTGCCATGAACATCTATGGCAGTCGTTATTGGGAAAGTCAGAACCCTCTAATATCCTGATACTGGTCTAGCCTTAGGGTACCATTAGTCTTCGGGTTGCGGAGGTCAGGTGGCAGCCGCTCCGTGTAAAAACTGATATCCAGTCAAATCCGGTTAGACTAGAAAAGCCGACCCTAAGTGACTTGGGAATAATAAAAGCTAGGGATAAGGATAATTAATTAGCTATATATATGAAAAATATATTTTTACTTTGACATTTCAAAGCAAGTCAAAAATCATTATTTATTTAGGTCACGAAGGAACACTTTTAAACTTTTAAGTTTAGAGGATAGTGAAGTTACTGAAGCTACATTTAGGTTATATAGTTGGTAGATTCAAGCAAACGGACAATCGTTTGCTTGAACCTAAATCTTACCCAATCATATTAAATAAAAATATGGTTATTGTATCTATAATACATATTTCAATGAATAAAACTACAGGTTAAGTTGAAACAATAGCTTGGTGTTTTAAAATAATTTATTTATTAAAACCAATTGCTATCAAATACATCGCCTTACAATAGTCACTATCTGTATGAGATCGTCAAGTTAATCTAAATTTGTATTTCATTGTATATTGATACTAAGTAATTATATTTAACAAATATTCGAGTTATTATGTTGATGTTGTATTGTGTAGAAATACTAAAAGTTTTAGGCGCAAACGCAATATGTATCGCTGAAAACATCTACAAGATACGTTTCCTTAAATATTTGGTCTTTAAATGGTGTGACCATCGCATCCCACATGTGACAAGCACGGGTAATAAAAAAGCAAGGACTCTACGTCATTATATCTTAAGTAAAGCTGCCTAATAATGCCGATCATGCCGATGCCTTACCGCCATCTCTTACAAGTATTCCAATTGCTTGCGCCAGAATGAGACAGCTCGTCAAAGTCGGATAGCTTTGTCTCGTTCTTGTGTATGGAAATTTTAAGAGATAGAGGTAACTAGCCTTGGTTGCTGCTTTAACTTGTGTACACACATACATGTATACTTTATAGACGACGTTGACCAAGTAATTTGTATTGAGATCAAATGGGAAAAATCACATAATGCCAAATTTAGTTGTGAAATGGTACTACATCTATAAAATGCCACTACATAATATGTAATTATCACATTTAAGATAATAATGTACCTGTCACTTTTACAATATTTTTTTGAGAAACCTACTGTCTGGAATGACAAGAATGTCTTCATAATTCAATTTAAATAGTACGAGCTTACTCTTTGGATTCCCGACGCGCAACACTCGAACCCAGGTTTCTCTCCAAGTACACTAGCCTTTACCTAATTTACTATTTTATGAAATCTACAAATATTTCTTTATAATGTTCTTTTCAATATCTTTAAATTAGTAAATAAAATTTGCTAAGAATATGATAAAATATAATGGCAAAATATTTAAACAACTAACGTAGGAATAGAACCTATTTAATTTAATGTAAACTACTAATATAACTCTACTAATAATCTTTTAAAAATGTTACGCTTTAAAATATTTTCAATTGTTACGATTTTTACGGTTTTTTTTTGTAATTTCAGCTATACATACTAGAGTCACGAACGAATGATTACGCAAAATTCAACAGCAGTGACACGGGCTTCATACTTTTTAGTTAGATTTTATTTCTCGTTTGATTTTTCAGATCAGCCATGAGAACTTGAAATGTTTTTGACATTTCAACTATTTACCTATTTTTATCAAACGTGGATACATGAACAAGTTAAACTATAAATACCCTGCGTTACAGAATCATTCACGACGAAATCTTAAATAAACGATATTAACAATATTACGCAAGTAAAGTACGTAGTTTTATTTTGGCTAACTGATATAATGAAAACCAACTTTCATTAGTCAAATGGATCTGGTTTTCATTATATTTGATTGGTGTACTTAATATTGAGAAAACGACTATTTCCATCGTAAATATTTAAGATGTCATAGTATGCGTTGGCCATTTGCAATTAAGATATATTTTCTGATGTCTGTGATAGCAAAAATACTAACCGGTCTTTTCAATAAAGTAAAGATACACCACCAAGTCGTTGTCTACGGTAGCATGATATTCTTTAAACCTTGCATAAAGAACGATATGTCATTGCGCTTGAGAAAAATTATGACAGGTAGTTTATTTTAAAAGCTGTATATACGTCTAAGTACAATCAAGGAATAATGTTAACTGAAGATTGAGGTCAGATAATAATAATAATAATATGATTGAGCAATGATCATCGATGTCACCATTCCGCATGACGAGAATCTTGTGAAAGCTGAAAAAGAAAAAGAGTTGAAATACTTGGACCTAGCTCACGAGATTGTCGACATGTGGCGTGTGGACTCGGCGATCATTGTGCCGATTGGTCATTACAGTCAATGGTGTAATACCTAAGAGCCTCAACCACCACCTGCAGAGGCTCGCGTTAGATGGCTGGATCAAGTCCTTGATCTAAAAGGCAGTACTACTCGACACGGCGCGTATTGTGAGGAGATTTCGCTCTTTGGGGGCCTAACCACCGGCAGCTTGGACCCTGTTCCCGATGTCGGTGAGTCATTTCAGGTTTTTTTATATTCTTAAATGTATAGTTTTATATTTATATTTAAAATGTAATCATTAGAAAAAAGAGTAATAAAGAGAATAATAATAATATTATAATATTCTATCACATACACACAACACCATCTAGCCCAAATTAAGCTGAGCTTGTACTGTGAATGATACTAAACAATCGATAAACATACATGTATAATTTTTTTTTTGTAAATACATAAATATTATACATAGAAACACCCAGACCAAGACAAACATCCATGTTCATGCACACAAATGTTTGACTTGTGCTCGAATCGAACCCGCGATCTCAGGCGTGGCAATTGGTTACACTAACCACTACGCCATCAAGGCCGACCAAGATGTCACATACAGCTATAGTTGTCACAATATTATAATAATACATGCAGAATAAATGATAACTGAAAACGCAGTGCTATAAATTCAACCGCTCTATTCCTGCCACAATAAAAACTGTATCAGAGTGTGACATTTGATATAAGGTAAAAAAGCTAACCGACATAATGATAAATACAAGGCAAACGTCAACATAATAACTCGAAGTGATAATAATAAGACTAAATTGACACAAACGTTTATCATCTAATCCACCGTGATGAGACCGCTCTCCCTTACGACTTGCTCTGTCGATACTGGGTTTAAGAACACTGAAAAGCAGAAAAGATATCGTTAAGTAAGTTATTTTTTTGGTGAAACCAACCGCTGGTATCCACTGCTCATGGTTATATATTATTGGCATTAAAGAAGCGATTTTAAGCATAATCAAGCCCTTGCCTACTTTAAACCAACCAAGCACTTGTTTTGCTGCCCGATGTGAAGTAGTTATCGCAGACTACGTAAAAGGAACGGAGCGAAACGTTTAGGAGGAAGAAAAGGCTGTGGAATGATTAGGTCTCTGGCGCTTTTTCCCACCGAACAAATCGTAATGCATGTATATAGCTACTTTTTATCGATATTCTGTGATAGAGTAGTTCTTCCCTGGTCGTGAATATTATCTAAAAGTACCATTTTAAGTGTTTTGTCACTCTCAACACAACAGGCATGTAGTTTATTAAAATATTGTGTTACGGGTTTTATCTGGCGATCTGTGCCAACTATTTAATTGATGCTGTTTTATATTTTACATACATAGGTGGTCTTATAAGATTATTGACTAACGCCAGAAACGTCTAAGATACAATATACACGTAGTTTGAAATAAGTTACAGGCCGCAACCTTATTGCAAAAGTTAATCAATAAATTAACACTCTTTTACTTAATATTCGTATACAATTATTGAGAGAAAAAAATTATTATGACATTTAGAGTTACACGTTGTTTAGTGCTGGTGCTATATAAATAAATATATAAAAGATAAATAGATCATTTACCTAGCATATAATTAAAAGTTTACCCCATATTAGGTATTTGCTGGTTGCTGGGTTTTATTTTTAAAATCCACCCAAAAATAGGAGCGCTGCCGTGTGGGGCTCCGTCTTTCTATGAAAGGGGCGAAAGTCAAGGGGCGTACGAGCTCGTAGCCGAATTAAATTATACTGTTTTCGATACCTACCTTTAAAGAAGTATACAACACAGAATAAAGTGTTAAGGTGGCAGTGGCAATGTCAAAGACATTATCCAACTTATTTTATTGAAGTGATTTATTTTGAGAACATAACTTCGATATTGCAAACGATTGATTTAATACACTAATTTGATACAGAAGATATAAACGTGTACTTCTTATGGCCGAAATTAATATTCGATCTTATTGAAAACTTAGATTGAAGATATAATTACTGTGTTTAAAGGTAATGATTGGAAATATTTAGATCATTATTAAATGTTAGTTAAATGAAAACTGACAACCAAATTCAATCATTATAATACTATGAGGTGAAATGCCAGCCTTCTGGATACGTTACCAGTCGACAGCGATGGTGAAGCCGCGGCACCTAAACCAAATAATATATTTAGGATTGATATGAATCCTTATTTTAGACAACTGTTTAATTATATTCCGAACTAAAAAAAAATAGTAGATTCAATGTCATATTTTAATTAAATAACATTTTAAATACTTTTCATTTACTTACTTATTGTTATTACTTTTTTATGATACTGCTATGGTGATCAAAAGACCTTAAGTCCGATTGTTGAAGAGAGATACTTAAACTGTTAAGTAATGTAACTAACACTTTTTCTTTCCTATGTTACTACATACCCTATTAGCTCTATTTATGAAAATGTATAAGCTATATCTGAATTTACTACAAATATGTGAGATAACTACGGTGACACTTCTTATAAATTATCTCACGCAGGGTAATCAATCGAAATAGTATAAGTTATTATATTGCCCTTATTTAAATTAAAAATGTCATTCTTCGATCAAGAGCAGTATGAAACCTAATCGCCTTACTGCCCTCACAACCTTTGTGTCGAATAAATATATAATGAAATATATCAATGGGTAACTTACTTGTACTGCCAGTAAATAAGTCTTGGTCTGGAATGATGCTGGCCGCTGCGATGGCTGCCTCGTCGAGAACGATCACCTGAAATGTCCATACAACATTTATTAAATCGTACAAAATATTTTAGTAACAATACTCTGCGCTCCAAAACACGCATATCTGATGTAGGTGTGAAATGCGCTAGGCTCAAATGGGACTGGGCCGGACACATCTACCGTCTGCACCCAGAGATATGGACACTAATCATCACCAATTGGGTGCCACAATATAGTCCGCGGCGGCGGGACAGATCTAAAACAAAGCTGGCGGGACGACCTCCGGGTCAGCTCCGGGTAAGCTTCGTTTCCGTTGCCAGTCCCTTAAAAAGTAGGACTGGCAAAGAAGAGACTTTTGCCCAGCAGTCGGACATATCAAAAAGGTAATGGAAAATAAAATATTTTATTTCAAATTTAACTAAGTACATTCTGCGTAAATAGAAACACCAATGATTAAATTATGTTCGGGTACTTTGAAATAACTACACTGGAACATTGAGACAACTGCCATCTTAGTCTCCCCGTGACCATGGCTGCTGAAAAGCAACCGAAACGTCGGGGAAAGTGTAAAAATAAATTAAATCTAAATAGTTTAATAATAATTTAATTAGCTTAAAAATTAGTAAAGTTTAATAGTAGTAGAAGTGTAACAATTTTCAAAATTTTGTAATAAAGTGTCAAATAAACAACGCGATAAAATCCGTATATAGCAGTTTAATTTCAATTAACTAAGTACTTAGTAGTTAATTGACGAAGCAGGTTTATATATTCGATCCCCAAACTTCACATCACCATAACTCAAAGGGCATCAATTTGCCTCAAAATTAACACAAATTATCAACGGTCCATCCGTATGCCATCTTATGTAATTTGTGCAAATATTAGCAAGACCGAAGTAAGTTGGATTGCCATACCAGATTATATTCAAAGCAATGCAATGGTACGCTTCTCTATCTTCTCGAAGTTAAGTTATACTATGATTATTTTTTCATTTTATATTAGTTACTTTAGGCATTAAGTTTATTGTTTATTTAAACGTGTGTCAATGCCAATACAGTTACCGATTTTGTGCTGAATACATTTTTAATACTATTGATTTATATGATCCCGGTTAGTAGGATCGGATTTAATGTTCATAATGTGATCGCAGAAATGACGTTGCAAGCAAACTGTAAACCTCGTGGGTGAAGTCAGTGTGGGCGTAGTCAGATTTCAATCAGTTTAATAACAATCAAAGCAACAAACAGGTCCTATATCTAATTACGTTAACAAAAGACATAGTTCCGATATTACTCGGCAATACGCCGCGAGGGACGTCAACTCCATTTGTCTATATTATACGTTATTCTTAACCATTGTGTGCCATAATGAAAAGCGTTCTGAGTCACTTGATTTTAAGTCATTGCCGTCATGTTTTTTGAAGCCACAAATATCCGACATTCCAAAACATATATATGTATGTCCCGAATCTGGGTGTTCTTGTGTTCGTAGTACACATGTTTGTAATGTTTCCGCGACACAGGGATTATCCTTAGAGCGGCAATTGTCTTTTAAATTATTTAGTATAAAATAGAGATGTTATTATTATAAGGGACAAAAATAATAATATGACTAATGATAGCATTAGTCATATTATAATTTTATTTATTGAGTGCTTTTTTAGTCTTTTAGGTGAGAAGGACTCGATTGAGCAAGTTGTTAAAGCAAACAGCTTAGGCAATTTCCAGTAGAATCTGGATATCAGATCGTTAATAAAAATAAACTCTCCTCCTTGTGGGACTTTATGATATAGTGCCCTAAATGTAGAAAACTCCTCTGCCTACCATTTGAAGATATTACAATATGTAATATTTACTTCATAAGCATTCGTGTAATAGATTTGGAAAATTTAATGATTTCTTGTGACCGTTTGACTTAGAAGCTTCAATTAATTTCATACAAAGTAATATTAGAATTATTAATCTCAGAAAACCTCCTAAAATCTTTGCACGCCTATGTGGTTAAAATATGAACGTAATTAATAAGAACTTCAGAGTAATTTTGAGCAGAAACTAGAAATATTTAATATCTTGGCTTGCCTTAAGTTCAAGGTGTACTCAAAGATGAACTGTAGGTGTCATTATTATCACCTGAGAACTTCAATCTTCTGTTATAATGTCAAAAGTAACGAGCTATTATGTTATTCGGTTGGTTGTAACAAAACACTGTACTGATTGTTGCACGAATTATCTTAGTCGTATTTTGGGATTTTATTTTGATACGTTATTGAAATCAACTTTTGGTCTGAACAAAAACAACTGGATGTATTTTTTTTACTGTTAAATATTGTCACATGCAGTTTTTTCTGTATCCTCCAACCAGAGAACAAACGTTTCGAAGACGACGCATTATATATTAATATTTAATCGCCATTATCAAAAATCCCTTTGCGTGCAATGGTAATATTCTAAGACTTACAGTCAAAATATGTATGTAAGGCAAATGCGAATTATGTGAAGAATCGAAACAAAAATTCTCTTATTATGTAATTAGAGATTTTGTAGAATAAGAGCGGTGCTCTAAGAAGACGATGTAAAATATAATGCAAGTTAAAAAGTAAGATAGATGCACAAGATTAATGGACAAGTGAAAGTCTTTAGTTTCTATCTGTGCTTCCGATTAACAGGCATGAATTAATATATTTGTATGTGTATAATATAAATAATGACACAAAAGATTCATATAATTCTACATTAGTATCACGTGTATATCTCCAAAGAGGAAGGCAGCGATGTTGTACACCCACTTTACACCACATTTCACCAACAATGTTTAGGTCGCAAATAATATTAAACCTGAGATCTCATGTAGTCGCATTTACGACCGCTGCACGCTGCGTCACTGAGGCAGTAGTCCCAAAACATGTTTACTATAAAACAAAACTCAAAGCATATAGCAATACTCACTTTAGGGAATCCAATAACTCTGGTCTTTTCAGTTCCAGGGGCAGTCTTCTTGTCTTCGAACACGATGCGGTCCCTGAGTGGCAGCAGGTCTATTGCGTTGGCTGCCAGAGACCAGAGGTGTCCAGCTCCTTGGGGGGCGCGCGCACCCTTGCGGAAATGGGGGTTGATGGACAGGTTGTGTCGGACAGAGTTCTTCCAGCGTTCATCATTTGCTTTGTAGAAGGGAAATCGGTCACTGAAACATGTTAAATATTTAATTTAATTTAAAATTGGACCGAATAAACGAGTCACACAGCAATCCTAAACGGTAATGGCGGGATAGCTTGGATGTTTAAAAAGGATTGGCAGGGGATATCTTCGAAAAGAGTGATTTGTTAGTCCAAGGAAGAGGCTTTTGTCCAGCAGTGGGACCATAAGAAAAAAACAGTTTTAGCAATCACTTTAGGCGATTACTAATGTCCCAAAAAATGCAGTTATCAGAGATCCAGGCACGAAAATAAAAATAATTTAGTGCCTTAAATATGCATTTATTTTTGTATACCTTTAGGATGATATCAGATTTAAAAGCAGAATGATATTCATGTCAGGCGAACCAGCAGGTTTTAGGTACGTATACAATTACCTAATATTATGTTAGGCGACAAGTCTTAATCGCGTTGGTAATTATAAAAAAAAAATATCTATTTATTGCCTGACGTAAGTTGGTGAATCTAAAGATTATTTGATTTCGTTAGAATGAAGACATTGAAGACACAAAAATTACTCCAAGTGAAAAAATTAATTGCTTTAACCGGTCGTATTCCGCCGGCTCGCATACCAGCCGGCAGATTTGTACCCGTCGTAGGCCGGTGGCTCGCATGCGAGCCACCAAATTGGCGCCAAAACGCCGCGCGCCGCCTTCGCTTAAAACCGTATATTACCAACCTTACCGATCAAAACTGATTGCCTATTGGCTACGAATAGCCGTACAAATCTGCCGGCTGGTATGCGAGCCGGCGGAATACGACCGGTTAAGATAGATGCATAGCAATTCTTATAGCGTAAGAAGTTTTGTTAGTCATTCTCACTTCTAGAATTGCAGTAGTAATATTTTTGCTATCAGATTTACGGTTCATACCACGGTTAACACAAGGAATGGAGAGGATACTTACTATGGTTTATACTTTAATACAAACCATCTGCATTCATCAGCCGCAATCTGTATTCATCTAATTCCCGACTTCATTTACATTTTCATGATTTATACTTACAATGTAGAGGTTTGACTATACTTTCATAAAACTAAATGATTAGTCTAATAAAATAGACCAGTATAAATTCTACAACATTAAGTATACATTAAACCTGAATACAGTTTCTCGAGAATCAATAGAATCGTCGCTAGTTACCCTATTTACCTTGCATAAATAATACAATTTATTCCTAAAGCTTTTGTTGTATTTTCATTTGTATTATTGTATTATTTTGCAAAAGAACTAAGTCAATTAAAAATCCTGAAGCATAAAGTTGCTTCGCTAAAGTATCTTAAAATAACTGCATAGATGTAGTACTGTTTAACTATTGATTTCAAAATTATTAAGTGCCCCGAGATTTGTAAGTTTTTACCTACAAACAATCGTGAGATATTGTCAGCGATACAGGTATTTAAAAAAAAATAAGAATAAGGTAATTTTTTTAAATTATATTTTTGCAGCTGACTAGTTAAATCGAAGCTTGATATTCTTTGTGTACACTACTGCGTCATTTCTACAGTCATGTCTAGTAAATGACGTAATAATTTTACTTCAAAACACAGCCATATTATGAATGAATAATACACGCATTAAACCAACCGTATAAAAGACACAAACATCCCCAATCTGGTACAAAAATATTTAATTCCTACCACCTGTATAGCAGTTAACCCCATAATGTTCACGGGTGACATCGTGGCACACGCGACCCTTTGTGGCACGGGCCGCGCGGGCCTCATGGGCCTACGGAGCTGGGGCGCGCGTCCCGGTACGACCTGGTACCGTGATCGATTGCTCTGTGAACCGCGACCGATGCACGCTTACTATTCTGTTTACTGAAGTATTTTATATGCACCTGCTTTATAATATTTGGGTTCTGTGAGACCGTGGAGCTAAAAATAAACAACAAATTCCAACATGACAACCTTTGTGCAAACGATAAACTCAGTGAAGAGACAGTTTGTCAGGCATGTCGCACTGCTGTTTTACGAATAAATAGGTACGTTATATATAATTGCAATGAAATACAACTAGTACAACATGAAACTACAACAAAAAGAAATATTATTCCTTACATAAATTAACAATAGTTAATAAGCACCGAATCTTCCTCAGAGAAAATGCATTAGCATTTTTTAATATACCAAAGTGTAAAACACCGAGTGCCCCAACCGTTATCGTGCCGGTTCTCGAGCCGACCAAAATATGAATCCTTTGACTGTCAGCGCAAAACGACTAAGAATTCAAGTTCCGTTAGTGCAAGACAGCACAGTAATTATTCTCTAGTCCAAAGGAAATAAGGTAAAGAAGTTATTGTAAGTTGTATTACAAGGACGAAATTATCACTTTTTTATTATTAACCAAGTCCTTAAATAAATAAAGATCAAAAACGAAACTGTTATATAGTATCCTATTTCTTGGCAAATCAAGACTCTGTCATTGTTATATTTTTACATTTAATGTACTGAACACCGTACTTAAAATTTAGTATCCAAGTCCTATGATGCAAAATATTAAACGATACCAAAATTTGTAAAATTTAACAAAGTACGAAATAATTCACAATAATATATTTTCATTTATATCATTGGCGTAGCAATTTGATCAGTAATCATGTAATACAATTATTTTACATCAAAAAGTGCCATGAGTTTTATTCAAATTACAACTTAATGAATATTTTACAATTTATACATTAGGCTTTCGACGTAAAATAAACTGACAGTATTTGTATGGGCAAACCATTATGTATTAACATTTAAGTTTGGAAACGGGTGCTTATATTGTACTGTGCACATTTTCATTAAAAACGAAAAAGTTATTGATTGTAAGCAAAAAATAAATATTAGGTATACAAAAACTGCATCAATCTTATAACTCACACAAGCAAAACTGTAACGGATAAGCGACTTATAGTTAGTAAATCTATACAAAGAAAATTGAGGTGTTTGTTTGTAATGTCAACATAACAGCTTTTTACCTAATGCATACGAAAGTAGATAAGGAACGTAAAACAAAAAAAAATATTACCGTATATACTGGGCAAAATTTTTCTTTTTGAATTTTTGTCTTTCTGTCTGTTTGTTCCGGCTAATCTCTGAAACGCCTTTACCAATTTCGCCGAGACTGTCACTGGCACGTAGCTGATGTTATTAGGAGTAACTTAAACTACTTTTATTTTAGTTTTTTTAATAAATTCCACGTGGACGAAGTCGCGGGTAATAGCCAGTTAAATATATACAAATTGCAAAAGCGCGGTACAAAATCACAATGTCAAACACTATCAATCCATAATCCCATTGGAACATAAACTTGAGTAATCAGTAATAATTACACTATCAGCGCACTCCTGTCGACATGGTGGGATTGTGATGGTTATCGCACCGTGACCGAGGGGTAACTTGCCACGTTATTAATTTATTATCGCGTTTATGTTTACAATGCGCCGTTTAGGGTTATGAAGGGGACTTTTGTTGAGAATCAACCTGTTTAATTGGTTTATATGTAAATAAGGAAAACTAGTGCAATGCTACTGATTTGCAGTTTTGACCCTCTAACAGGTAGTAATATAGGTACAGTCAGCGTCAAATAGTTAGTGGCACTCAGGGTATTAAAATAAATAGACGCAACGAAAAAGTCAATAATATCGGTACAAAGATTCCTTATTGTTGTCAACAATTTTCATATAGATAGGTTCATTCAAACCACCATAAATATGGTTACCAGTCATCCCGCCAATGGTATCCAAGATTTCCAAGTGTTCAAAAATATAGAACACATTAGGAAAATCAACTTTACTGCTATATAATTTAAATATTATTTCTCACATCAATTAATATTAAAACATTTATACACAGAATTAAAGGGATAGAAACTACTGCTGTCCTTTTCATTCTAAGTATGACGTCATAGACATGTCTTTTGCTTCGTAAAAAATTTCATGCATAGCCGCTTACGATACTTATATTGTAAGCAATAAACAGCTGACTGAAAATAGATGTAAACCTCATTGATAATGAGTATGACTATAATATATCTCAAAGAGCAAGAGTGCTTATCTATGATTCAATACCATGTTCATATCACAAATTTATATTAATATGTTTGAAATTATTTCGTATTCAATGTTACTTGTGAACCTAATTAAAGGGTCTTCTGCAGGGCAGAAGTTACTATAATCTAAATAACACGTTGAAAATAAAAGTGTTACTTAAAGATATGAAATGACCACCGATCAATTCTCCCCGTCACCATGGCTGCTAAAAGCAACCGAAACGTCGGGGAAAGTGGCAATCTAAATAATATCTATGTATAAATTCGTGAATCTCGTGTCACAGTGTTTGTGTTCGCATTCCTCCGAAACGGCCCTACTGATTATTATGACATCTTTTTGTATAATTAGGAGGTATGAAAATAGGTCGTAAAGTATATTTTATACCGCTGGGTCAGCTAGTAATTATATAAACAGTTTTCAAAATAATATAGAAGTAGTGTGTTTAATAAACTGCGAAAATATACGCATAAAGTATTTTAATTTCAATGTGTAACATTCACATAAACATAAGACAGTTTTATCTAAATAACACGAATTTCATTTCATGCAATCATCATATTATTCATGAGATTTTGTATTATTTATATCATAAATATTAATAACAAAATTAATTGAATACAAGTAGCAATAAAAATAAATATGTATGTTGTGAATAAATTAGGTACATTTTATTCGAGTCTTATTTTGGATGTTTTAGATACACTATTTTACTTGACCGTTTGGATGGTTATGGAATGACCTTAACATTTTCATAAACTAAAGGCGACTTCTGGGTACGTTCCCAGTTGACAGCGATGCCGACAAACTCTACGGTGCCTATACCAATTATGTAAATATAAAGATGTTATAATTTTTAGTTAATTATAATAATAATATCAGCCCTGTATTAAACTGTCCCACTGCTGAGCACGCGCCTCTTCTCACTGTGAGAAGGGTTAGGCCGTAGTCCACCACGCTGGCCTACTGCGAGTTGGTAGACTTCACATATCTTCGAGAACATTATGGAGAACTCTCAGACATGCAGGTTACCTTACAATGTTTTCCTTCACCGTTAAAGTAAGCGATAATTAACTATTTAATACGCATATAACTTCGGAAAGTCAGAGATGCGCGCCTTGGGTTCGAACTCGAGACCTCTGCGTGGCAGTCCAACGGTTTCCCACCCGCTGTTGATGATAGTTAAATATAATTACGTGTATTTCATTGAAGCTAATTAACGAGTAGCTTAGTAATAATAATTATAATAATGTACATAGTATCTTAACAAATTTTTATTTAGTGGTATCTATGTTTGACTTTCTAATTTTGCAGACATTTTTTATTTTGTGCTTGTTGCAAATTAAATTTTTGTAAATACATACTTACATATTATACATAGAAACACCCAGACCAAGACAAACATCCATGTTCATGCACACAAATGTTTGACTTGTGCGGGGGTCGAACCCGCGACCTCAGGCGTAGCAGTCGGTTACACTAACCACTACGCCATCGAGGCCGAGAAAGATACCAAGGCCGATGGGACAGCCATATTATGATGTCAGACTATTGCTTGAGATTAATAAGGGATTGTCTTGAACATAAACACAATAGAAAAGCTTACAGATAAAGATTTTCTAATACTTTTTTTAGATTTTTTGTTAATGGCATATGTATTAAGATTTCTTATCGTTATTATATAGCTGCTTCTAAAATATATATTTAATATGTAATTGTATTTTTATTTCAACCTTCTTTCAGTCATATAGTTATAAAGTCTTATCTCATAAACTACAGTCCATTGAACAAATCTGATATTTTTCTCGTATTCAGCATACTGAACTTACACAAAATTGTCTTCAACTTACAATGCCGCAAAATGAATGTACCCCGGTGTTATCCCACCGATCCTCGTAAATCGATCATAACCCATCGATTTACACATGCAGACCTAGTATAGTCTACTTTATTTGGAAAGCTTACTATTTTATTGAAATTATATTTATGTAGCACGTCGCAATAAATATAAGGGGTTATATTTACAAACAAATTTACCCCACGTCTGTTCGGTAGATAAAAGTCTCTTTCAGATAGACCGATACGCTGAGCCGCCCGGGGGGATATTGTGACGCCAACAGTTACGAGGCCTGACAGGCGATACAGACATCCCAATACAACGCTATTTGTTTTACAACGTGTGACACGATGCTGTGGTCATATGAAAATATCAATTTGAAACGCTGTTAAGCTTATTTCATTTTTAAGCTCTTCACTTTAAATGGAATTTCACTTCACCCAGAATTTAGGTGGGTTCAATTTTTGTTTATCAAATTCTATAAATATTTTAAAAACGGACACATAGTATAGTCAAACTCATATCAACTATTTGTGGCTCATACAATTTTTTATCCCATATGGCCATTGAACTCACTATAATATCGACACCGTGGCAGTGGATCACCTAAGCTACGGCGTCATCTGTTTAGTTAATGATTATTTATGCATAATATTCACCATTACACCGAAATATGACCATATTGTAATGTTTCACGGAGTGTAGTGTTGCCGTCAAGTTCTTTTCCATACTAAGCTGCCTATATGAATCACTATTTCACTGGTGGTAATATTAATTTCAATCACTGACATTTTAATAACCGGAAAAGCCAAGTTATGAAAGTAAATGCAGCAGGACAGAGATTTTATGTTTACCTTATGTGGGGGCCAGTCAGTGCAGACCGGTGACACTTCGACCCAGTGGGATCTTTTGTATCGACACTCTCCCAATAACGACTGACTTAGATGTTCATGGCAGCCGGAGCAACGGCTTAACGTGCTCTCCGAGGCACGGAGGAGGCGATAATTGTCAATCAATACGCACATAATTTCGAAAAGTCATAACTTTCGAAAGTCAGAGGTACCCGACGTGGGTTAGAACCCGAGACCCTCTGCATTGCAGTCTGTTGGTCTCCCCACTGAGCTATCGCTGCTCTTATATAATGTAAATCAAATATATCCTAATCCTACATACTATTATAAATGCGAGTGTGTGATTATTTGTTTGTTTACATTGTAACCCTTTACACCTTAACTACTCGACTGATCATCATAAAATTTCGTATGCAAGTTGTCAGGGATACTTCAAATCACATAGGGTACTTTTCATCCAGGAAAAGATACAGATTTCGAGGGATAGAAATTTATTAACAGAAATTATTTTAACGGGAACAAAGCCGCGAGAAAAATCTAAAGTAATAAAACCATAATTACTGCAAACCAAGTGTCAAGAAAAGCTTCTTATGACACACAATAGCCACACAATGCTTTGAAATGGCGTATAATACTGACAAATGAAATAGACACCCTCCGCGGCGTTCTACTGAGTGACATCGGAACTATCTCTTTTGTTAGCGTAATTAGATATTGGTCTCTATTGTTATTTTAATTTGATATTAAAATTACATACATCAATTTACGCCTGTTTCTCTAGTTTTTTGACCGAGTAAGTATGTATGCGACCGTTTTGGGTTCGATTTCCAGGTCAGGTAGTGTTATTGCGATGTTAAAATATTTCTAATATTATACTACACGTCTTTTTGTATGTTCGTCCATATGAATCCCAAAGCAACGCATACTCAGGATAAAAAGTATCCTATAGATTTAAAACATTCTGCCTATGTGCCAATTTCATCCAAATAAATTCATCTGTTTTCGCGTGAATGGTGACATCTGAATTTCTGCACAAATTTTTATGTGTAAAAAATATTATCTTGTCTTATATATAAAATTATCGTGTCACAATGTTCGTTACCATACTCCTCCGAAACGGCTTGACCGATTTTTATGAAATTTTATATGCATATTTAGTAGGTCTGAGAATCAGCTACTATCTATTTTTCATACCCCTTAGTGATAAAGTAAACATAAAAAAAAAGAAAAATTACTTTTGACAGAACGAAGTATGTCCGGGCAGCTAGTAATTTATAAAATTATTTTATATATATCTAGTCACTTTTATATATTATGTAAAAATCTTAAAGATATACACAAAGAACAGTATAATAAAACTCAGACTAGACTGCACGGGTAGCACAGCGAGCAGACGGTAGCAAAACTGCTGCTACCGTGCCTTTGTAGGTTCGAATACCACACGGGACAAGAAATTAATTGTGTAAATCATATTTGTAAAACGCCGAGACGCAGGGCGTTATAACAGCGGAATAAATCTTAAAAAAACAGCACAAATAAATATAGTCACGCTAATGTGATAGGCTGCAAATGATTGCAATATACCAATCATACGTTAAGAATAATACTATAATACATAGTAATTTGTAACATGTTAAAAGTCCTTTAAGGTTCTTATAAATAAACAATGGCGTACTATTGGCTGTATTTCGTAAAGGGATAAGATATAAACCATACGCTTCTCTTAGTAGATACGCTCATAGCCAGTTGCACTCACTGATCGTTAAACGATTAGCGAGGGTAAGCAACGTTGGGTGCGGTCAGTCTATAGATGGGT